>CM046875.1:415934404-417273570 GCA_025667525.1 Glebionis coronaria
CACACGATGCCATTAAGATGATGTTGTTTCCTTATTCATTAGATGGGACCCGCCAAGATATGGCTTGAGAAAGAACCACCGAATTCGATTTTTGACAATGGGCCGATCTCGTGTCTAAATTTGTGAATCAATTTTTTCCACCATCTAAGACAACACATTTGAAAAACGAGATTTCACGTTTTACACAAAGACCAAATGAAAGTTTTTTCAATGGCTTGGGAAAGGTTTAAAGAAATGTTACATGAATGTCCACACCATGATTTTTCCGAATTGCATCAAATTGACACTTTTTTATAATGGGCTTAATGATCATGAACGAGATTATTTAAATGCCGCCGCGGGGTGGTAATTTTTTGTGCAAAACGACCAATGAGGCTTTGAAAATCATATAAAATAGGTCTAAGGTCTATAGCCCCTCGTAACACACCGAGTGTTGCCAGTTTGGGCTCGTCATCATCTCGTTCCATTAATGCCTTGCAAGATGAAGCAAATGAGGAGAATCAGTTTTTCGATAGGTTTTCTACTCTTATGTCTCATTGGAAAGCTCAAGAAGCTTCAAATTCCGCTTCGGTTAAAGCGGTTTGCTAAGAGTTGTAATTTCGTGTGGTGGAGCTCATGATTTTTTCCGAGTGCATTACCGCGGATGGTAACACCTTCGAATGCTTTTGTAGCCACGGGAACTTATAACCAAATCAGTCAAGGTTCCCGCCAAAATCAAGCTCCACAAAATCAAAATGCTAATAACCTATCGAAACAATCAAAGTGGTGGTTACCAAGGAAATCAACGGTAACTATAACAAGGGGTAATTATCAAAGTGGAATTGGGCAAGTTTCTAATCAAAACCAAAACCGTGATTTTTCAAACATCGACTCAAGGTTTTCAAAATGATCACACCCAAAAATCTCCAAGGAGAATTTTTGAATTATGCAAAGGCTAATGATGCTAAGTTTGACAATATGCAACGTGAAATGGTTAGCTTAAGATCCGAGTTGAAAAAACAAGCTTAAAAACGAACTTGCAAAAACAAGCTTAAAAACGAACTTGCTAATGAACTTAATACTCATGCTAATAAAATGGAAGGAAATGTCACACGACTCCAACAAAATCAACAAAAAATGGAGCAAGGACAACATGAGATTAAGCAAGAGTTGTTAAAAGCGGATGCTAGGCAATCTAAGTTTGAAGACCGTATGGCTAAAATGTTTGAAGCTATCATATGTAAGCGCCCTCTTCTTCGGGTGGTCTTCCTAGTGATACCATCGTGAACCCGAAAGGAGAATTGAAGGTTATTACCACTCGTAGTGGTAAAACTTTCAAAGAACCCATTTCTCGTCCAAGTACTTCTATGGAGAAGGAAAAAGAGAAAGAACCCGAGGTTGTGGTTGAAAAGGAGCAAATTACAAGCCCACGAAGTACCGCTCAAACCACACCTACGGTTGAACCAATACCTATCATGGAACCCGAGATTCCAAGGCCGATGCCTATGCCTACTTTGCCCCAACCCACACCACCTTTACCCTACCCTTCAAGACGAGACAAGGAAAAGGCACAAGAACGAAATAATTATCAATTTGAACTTTTTATGAAAATGTTTCGTGACTTGCATTTTAATATAAGTTTTGCCGACGCCTTAGTCATGATGCCTCGATTTGCCGCGAACTTCAAAAGTATGTTGAATAACAAAGAGAAATTGCAAAAATCGTCTAGTTGTTCATTGGTTTTTCTAAGCCGCATACCTCAAAAAGTCGGTGATCCTGGAAAGTTTTTAATCCCATGTGCTATCCAAGACATGGAAGAATGCTACGCCTTGGCCGATCTTGGTGCTAGTATTAATTTGATGCCTCTTGAGATTTTTAAATCGCTCAATCTTCCCAATCTCACTCCTTCAAGAATGTCAATCGAGATGGCCGATCATTCTATGATTCTAGCTTGTGGAGTTGCCGAGGACGTCTTTGTGAAAGTTGGAAAGTTCTACTATCCTGTAGACTTTATTGTTGTTGATATTCCCATCGATCCTAAAGTTCCGTAAATTTTAGGTCGATCTTTTTTGGATACCTCGAGAGCACTTATCGATGTGCATGCAAGAAAAATCACTCTTCGTTTCAATGAGGAAGAACTCGTCATTAATGCAACCCAAAACTCCACTCTTTCTCATGTGTATTCCATCACATCTTTGTACAATGTCAATTCCACCAAAAACATTTGCAAAAAGATTTCAAATAGAGTTTTAGGAGTTGTTGAGAAAAATGAAGTTCCGTCCCCTCCGCCGGTGGAGGTTAAGAGTGTTAAGCCTACGATTCCAATCTCGAGTGATTCTTCGGATGATGAATACGTTGATCCCGATGGGGAGGTTTTCTTTGTTGACAAACGTTTTGAAAACTTACCACCACCTAATCCAAAAAGATTTCAAAATGTGAGAATTTTTAGTGTTACTAACATTGCTTTAGATACACGAAATATTTTTGACATAATTAAATCGGGTTTTCACAAGGAGAGTGTAAAATATGAAAAAGGAAAAGATTTTAACTTGGATTTAAAAGATTTTTCTACAACTCTAACTCCGTCATCACCGCGTGTATTGAGTACTACAAGCTCGTCTTCTCCTTTTGACGATGCTTTGTGTGGACTTCGTGTGGGGGAAGCCCCATTTGTTCCCTCTCCTTTCTCCACCGAGGACGAGATATTCGATCCTGGAATTGCTTATATAGGGAAATCTCGGTCTTCCACCGATGCAATAAATGGAAAATCTTTTCATTTGATTGGTGCGAGTCTACCTCGAGTAGCTCATGTTTTTAGAGACTTACCCATTGCCCCACCCTTCTATTTCTTCTCTCCTATTTTCTTCTACCCCATTGGGGTTTGTGTTGGAGTAGTGTTGTTTCGTCTTTCATCCGAAAACGAGGACGCTATCTTTGACCCCGGTATATGTTTATCGGGTTTTTAAAGTACTCTATGTACTTTTGGGCCTTGTTTATCATGTAAGCCCCACCAAAAATTGACCATACCATGATTATCCCTAAATGATCACATTTATGGGGATTCGAGTCGAGCTTTTGACTCGGTTATTAAAAACAAGGTGCCTCGTGGGGAGACCCATGCTTATCCATGTACATATTATTGCTTTCTAATGTAGTGTAATGTGAGGGGATTTGTGCCCTTCCAACCTTTGTTCCGTGGTTGTTTGTGATTTGTGGTTTTTAGATCATGATCTTCACGATTGGAGCCTCTCGTGTTCGTTTTATGGGAGCACTCGATCGTTTGCTTTGGAGGCCTTTCCTAACATCCAAATGATATATCCTTTTATGTTCTAACCTTAGGTTTTTAGCACACTTCATAAACGGCTATTAATTTATTGGTTACACCCTTTCCATGCTAGATTAGGCATTCGACTGCGTCTCTAGTATGGGGGTGTTTGCACCCCTAGACTCGAAACATTGAGGACAATGTTTAACTTTAGTATGGGGGGGGGTGAATAGATACTTGCCTTGCCAAACCATCACGCTTTCCAAAGTTTATCTTTTTGTTTATCGTTTTGTTGCAATATAAGGCTAAAAATGGCCAAATTTTTAAAATTTTTCTCATGTTTTATAAGTGTTGAAGACACGAATGTAGATTTTCCCGATGGCGAGAATAAGAGTAATTTTTGACTCGATCGTGCGTGTTGAGCACTTAGCTTTGATTCCTTAACTACACATTAGGCTAAGTCTCTTAAATGAGGACGAGAAATGATAGAGTTAATTATAAGTTACTATGCTAAACGTAGAGTACTCGTATTCTTTCAAAAACTCATGTGTTCTCGTTGTTTGCTTATTCTCCCTTCGCTTGTAAATATTTTTTGCTTAATAAATATTGATTTAGCGGTTTAGTTTGGATTGTTGGGTTTCTAGTCTTTTCTAGTAGCTTCCGTGTAATTAAATTGGGAAGACATTAAGGTATAGCCAGCGTCACGGTTTTGAAGTATTGGCACCCCAATAATCGAAAGCTTCACCCAATAATAAGATTTCAAGTGCTCACCTAAATCTAGCAAACAATTTGAAGCCCCACAAGGCCTAAAATCTATGCAAAAATTGAAAGTGAATCAAGCCTTAATCTTCGAAGCTTTAAAGATCCAAAATTCGCTTTAGCGTGAGGATATACGTCTTTGGCTAATAAAACCACCGATGAGGCGGATAATAAAAGGCAAGGCAAGACCGAAGTCATAATAAAAGCTTCATGGCGAAGTTGAATAAAAGATGGAGGTAAACCAAAGATAATAAGGCCCTTCCGTTAGGGGGCGTATAAAAGTCCTTGGTAATAAGTCTCATGTTCAAAACCGTTATAAAACCGTGTTTATCGATTCTTCTTGTCAACTTAATTTTTTAACATCGTTGTCTATTAGGAGGGGTTATTGATTTGATGATCTTAGTTACACCGTTAGGACTCTATTTTTAGACCTAAATCTCTATTATCGGATAAGTCAATGATGTATCCTCGTGATCATTAAGACAAGATAAAATATAAGAGATACAACTTAGGAATAATGGGAGGATAAGTACGTGATTAGGGCATATGAGTAGTGTTAGCATTACTAACTTATAATGACAATGATCTCGTTGCACGCTTAGCATGGAATTGGAGTGAAAATCGAGGACGATGAAATTATTTCTAACGAAGCATTCACGTGTTCTTATTCTATGAACCTAAACGTCCCATTTTGCGATGAAAATCATACATTATGTCTAAAACACAAGTAGTAGTAATAGTAGTAGTGTAGCTAGTTTATCATTCCAATAAAGTGAATAAAATGAATTTTGGAGATGCTATGATACTTTATTCTAGCATTGCGTGAGGGCACGGCAATGGTTTAGTATGGGGGGAGTGATGAGACGGCTTTTATACATGGTCTCATCGTCCAAAACGGCCTTTAAATGCATTAAATATCATTGAATACACCAAATATATGCTCGTGTTTGTTACTTGTGTATTTGTAGGTACGAATATTGAGGAATTGACAAAAGAACACAAGAATCATTCAAAAACGAACACGGGAAACGAAGACGCACAATGAACCAAGCTCAAGATTGGAATTTTGCAAAAAGACCCCTCAAGTTTGAAGAATTGGCAAGAATGGCCCCTCATCTTTGAAGAACTTGTCACATTTGACCCTCCAAATGTCAAATAAACAAGTATGGTCCTTGAAGAATGAAGTTTGTACAAGTTAAGCCCTTGGGAATTGATCTAATGTTCAAAGTTAAACCTAATGGATCAAAGGACTAAAAATGCAATTGCATTTGGACTGCCAGTGAAAAGAACTTAACAGAATGGACTGGCTTTGTAAGACACTTAACAAATGTTAAGTTAGATTGGACTGGTGGTGAATTTTCTACCCACCAGTCCATTAACACTTGAGCCCAAAACACCCCTTAGCCCAATCCCATAAACCTCGTTTCTTAATTAAGTCAAACCCCCCCCCCCCCCCCCCCCCCCGTCAACTTATTTTCCCACTAAAACAGGATTTTAAAACCTGTTTATACCCTTTTAGATTAAACCTGCCCTAATCTCACACGAACCCTAAATTAGCCCCAGCTCCAATTAAGCTTAAATCAAGGGGTTATTCCCCAATTACCTCCAGAACCCAAATTCACCTCATCCTCACTTGATCCCACCTCACCAAACAACACCACATGGGCTATGGACCCCCACCCCAGACCTCCCCTGCTCAATTCGTTTTCCCCCAAACCCAAGAACCCGACCAATTGAGCGACTAAGCTCAATTCCTTTGTCTCCAAGGATAATCCAACGTCCAAGATCATTTCTACAAGCTGGCACATCACATGTATTCAGTTTTGACCAAGAATCACAAAGACTTCAAAGGGCTCATTCGGCATTTCATAAAATTAGGGTTTAGGGTTGCATTTTCTTTGTAATTTTTTATTAAGAATTCTAGAATCATCCTAGACTAGTATAAATACATTCGGCCTGTGAATGTATTTCTTGTTCCAGTTTTTTTTAGCAATTCATGTAATTCCTTTTTTATAAAATAAAGTTGGTATTTTGAGAAGCAAAAGTAATTCCTTTTAGTTTTATTAAAAAGTTGGTATTGATCTTGCTAAATATTCTGAGTTCCACATATTTGGTGAAGTAAATTTTTGTTTTTCAAAAATTATTTCAAGGTTTTCTGAAAATTGTGAATTTTTGGAGATTGTTGTTTAGAGTTTTGGATTTTCAGGACTTGAGTTTGTTTGAGTGAAGTTTATTGAAAAGAAAACGTTTTGAGAAGTTTTTAAAAGATTTTTAAGAAAGAAAAAAAGAAAACAGAATATTGTTTGCTTGTTTTTTTTTCAATCTTTCTTAAACAGGTTTGGAGTTTGATTTGTTAAGGGTTCTGCATATACCCGAGTATATGGGAGGTGGTTTTTCAACCACAAGGGACTTGGATGTAAGTCCCTTAGGTAAAAATCCTTTTCCCTTTTAATTTTTCAGTTTTGTTGGTGATTTAAGTGATCTTGGTGAAAACTGCATGAAAAGTGTTTTTATGTGTTTGAATGAAGTTTATTTGGTAGTTTATGCATGTTTAGGGCTTTTTGAATCAGTTTGGTGAAGTTTGAAACAGATTTGAAGGCTAAAAACGTTTTCAAGTATTATAAGGGTGTGTTTGGATATGCATGTTAGTAGGGTTTCTTGAAGGATTTTAGGGCTTGAAACGTGTTAGAAGTAATCAATAGGGTAGTGTTAGGATTATTGCTAGCTTGGTTTTCTTAATTGGTAGGATTTGAGTGGAGGTTGCATGTTAAAAAAGGAAAAACATAGGTAAAAATCATTAAGTCAGTTTTCTGCTTATTTAGTGAATTGTGTGACTACAAAACTTGTAACCTTTTAAAACTTAGGGTCAAATAGGATTATTAATCAGTTTTAGGCTAGGTAGTGAGCTTGTATGCAAGATATGGGAGTTTGAAAGTCAGTATTGTGCAATCTTTTAGCTAAAAAATACCCACAGACCTAGGCTAGGACCTCAACAACTTGTTTTTGCTTGATTTGGCCTGTTTGATGTGATTGTGTGCTTTGTATTGCTTGTTTTCTGCTTATTCTTGACTCCTTGTACTCCAAAGAGTACAAGGGTGCCATTGTACCCAACAAACACCCACAAAATCATCAGCATACCAAGTCCTCTTGGTCTTTTTCACCAGTGAAGATAATCCATTTTGCTTTATGATCTTAACAAAGCAAAAACTGAACCCGCCTTGTTTAATCTTGCTTAATTCGTGATTAGTGGACTTGTGTTTGTGATTTAAGGTTAAAAAAGTGTAACAGGTTGTGTTTTAAAGTGTAAAAAGAAAAAAAAAATAAAAAGTGCAAAAAGGGGTTCATTCAGCCTCGAACCCTCGTCACCACACTCAACACACATCACACATACCGTCGCGCCCTTGGGTCTTTTACTGACCAAGGGTGCAAGGGTAATAGACTTAAGGCGTTTTTGTTTTGCTTTTGAAAAAGAAAGCCGTAGCTTATTTTCTTGTTTTTAGCTTATTCATTAAGCGTTTTTGGACCATTTTAATTTTCCTAGGTTAGTCATAGTCATTAGGATTTTTCTGGGTCAAAAGTTAATTTTTCCTTTTCTTTATTTATTTTTTATTATTTTTTCTTTATCCGGTTTTTAATAAATGCATAAAAAATAGAAAAAAGTGATTTTAAATTTAGGAAAAATAATTTTTAAGTTTTATTTTAATATTTTGAGGTTTACATCTTATTTTGGTTTCAAAAATTTTAATTTTTAATTTTATTTGATTTTAGGTTTTTTACTAAACTTTAAAATTTAATATAAAATTATAAAAAAGGTTTTAGGAACTTTAATTTACATTTTTGTTCTAGTTACATTATTTAGGATTTTTGATAATTTTTTAGAATTTATTTAAAAACTTTTTTTTTTGAATATTTTAATTTTATTTAATTAGAAAAAAAATTGAAAGTTTTATTTTTAACTTTTTTTTTCATTTTTCCTAGGTTAAGGACATTAAATTAGGAACTTTGTCACTTTCCAATTAATTTTTAGGCTTTTCATTTATTTTCTAGATTTAATTTAAGATTTAATAGATTTTAATAGTTTTTAGGAGTTTAAAAATAGTTTAATTTGGTTTTAAAATTTTTAAAAATATTTTTTAGCTTAATTAGGTCATTTTTGAGGTTTACAAACTATTAAATCTTGTTTAGGGCTTTTTAATATTTAAAAGTGATTTTTAGGGCTTTAATTAGCATTAAAAAGTCATTATTTAATTAATTAAAAGGTTTTAGCAAGTTTGGATTTTTTGTAAACTCTTAGAATTTTATTGGGGATTTTTAGCAATTTTTAGGAATTTTTAGGTTAAAATTTTAATTTTTGTGTTTTTTACGTTTCTACGTCTTAACTTTCTAGTAGTGTTTTTGTCAATTTTTTATTTTTTCGTCTTCGTCATTTTCTCTTATCTTTTCTTCTTATTAATAATCAAAAATATTAATCAATCAATTCATTACACAACACACGTGCCTCCTCGAGAGAACGAACTCACACTTTTCTTAAGGGTCATTTACACACGGTTTTCCTAAATCGTGCACGCTTGCCCTATATTATTGCCCTCTTTTCCTAAAGGGGTAATTTTACAACAATCAGTGACCGTGCTTCCTGCAGCTTTTGCTTAGCTACTTCGATCTTCTCATTGGTCAATTCTATAATTTCTGGTCCTTCGAGTGTTCGCTCTCCCACTTGATCCCAGCAGATTGGAGCGCGACACTTTCTGCCATACAACATTTCGAAAGGAGCACATTTGATACTTGCGTGCCAGCTGTTGTTGTATGCAAACTCGACCAAACAGATGTAATCGTCCCAATCACCTGTCCATTCCAACGCACACGACCTTAACATATCTTCCAATGTATGAATTGTTCGCTCCGACTGTCCGTCCGTTTGAGGATGAAAGGCCGTACTCAGCTTAAGTTGTGTACCCCAAGCTTTTTGCAGACCTTTCCAGAATCGCGACGTGAAACGAGGATCTCTGTCTGAGACGATGCTGGAGGGAGTACCGTGGAGTGTCATGATCTCCCTTCTGTAAGTATCTGCGAGTTTACTTACCGGATCTTCCTTGCGTATCGGTAAGAAATTAGCTGATTTGGTGAGTCGATCAACAATGACCCAAATCGCATCGTGCTTCTTCTTGGTAGGCGGAAGACCGGTAACAAAATCCATGGTGATTTTGTCCCACTTCCACTCTGGAATATCCAACGGTTGAAGGAGACCGCCCGATCGCTGATGCTCAATCTTAACCTGCTGGCAGGTAAGACATTTGGAGACATAAGTGGCTACATCCTGTTTCATACCACTCCACCAAAAGTGTTGTCTGATGTCATGGTACATTTTTGTCGACCCAGGATGTATAGAAAATGGGGAGCTGTGAGCTTCAGCTAACAATGCTTCCCGGAGTTCGTGATTGTCAGGAACACAAAGTCTCGTGCCCTGCCAAACGATACCGTCTGCGTCCATTCTGAATTCTGTCTGTTTCTCCAAATTCTGAATTATCGCCCAAATTTCTCCATCATCCTTCTGCTCTTCCTTGATCCTAGACAGTAACTCGGGTTCTACTCTAAGATTCTCCCAGTATCCGTGCTGCCCACGTACCATGATTTCGATGTCTAGCCGCTCCAAGTCTCTTATGTTTTGTTCCTTGATTTCAATGCCGTTGATCATTCCGGACTTTCTGCTGAGTGCATCTGCTACTACATTAGCCTTTCCGGGATGATACTGTAGGTTAATATCATAATCCTTCAACAGTTCCAACCATCTCCTTTGTCTCATGTTCAATTCACGTTGAGTGAAGATATACTTCAAGCTCTTGTGATCCGTGAAAATGTCGCATGATTCTCCGTATAAGTAGTGCCTCCATATTTTCAATGCGAACACCACTGCAGCAAGTTCCAGGTCATGCGTAGGGTAGTTTTCTTCATAGGGCTTAAGCTGCCGTGAAGCATACGCGATCACTTTCCCATGTTGCATGAGAACACAGCCCAGTCCCTTCCCCGATGCATCGCTATAGATCTGAAATCCACCTGTACCAGATGGGAGAGTAAGAATAGGTGCAGATACTAACTTCTGCTTTAGGTCTTCGAAGCTCTTCTCTCGTTCTTCCGTCCAGACGAATTTCTCTCCTTTTCGCATCAATTTGGTGAGGGGTAGTGCCAAGCCGGAAAAGTTCTCCACGAATCTGCGATAATATCCAGCTAAGCCTAGGAAACTGCGGACTTCTGTCACTGACGTTGGTCTTGGCCATTTAGTGATAGCCTCAACCTTCGCTGCGTCCATAGTCATCCCTTCTGCTGATACAATGTGACCTAAGAATGCCACTTTGTTTAACCAGAACTCACACTTGGAGAATTTCACATACAGCTGCTTCTGACGAAGAATCTGTAGTACCGTACGGAGATGGTCTTCGTGTTCCTCCGTGGACTTTGAGAAAATCAGGATGTCATCGATGAATACAATGACAAACTTATCAAGGAATTCGTGGAAGATTCTGTTCATCAGATCCATGAATACTACTGGAGCATTAGTCAGGCCGAATGGCATGACTACAAACTCATAATGGCCATAGCGGGTACGAAAAGCAGTCTTGGCAATATCCTGCTCTTTAACCCTTAGCTGATGGTAGCCTGACCTTAGATCGATCTTTGAGAAGTGTTTGGCTCCTTGAAGTTGGTCAAACAGATCATCTATATGTGGCAGTGGATATCTATTGCGGATGGTAATCTTATTAAGTTCACGGTAGTCTATGCAAAGTCGCATGCTGCCGTCCTTCTTCTTAACGAACAAGACCGGTGCGCCCCATGGAGATGCACTTGGTCTAATGAACCCTCGTTCAAGAAGTTCCTGCAGTTGGTCCTTCAGTTCTTTTAGCTCTATGGGAGCCATACAATACGGAGCCTTAGAGATTGGTTCAGCTCCTGGAACAAGGTCGATGTTGAACTCCACTTCTCGTGCAGGTGGTATGCCTGTAAGTTCAGCTGGAAAGACGTCTTGAAATTCCGAAACTACTGGTTGATCCTGAATCGATGGGGATTCAGCATCCATGTCGTGAACCGTAGCTAGATAACCCTCACAGCCATGTGACAGTAATGCACGTGCTTGCAAGGTATATATGACTTGTACAGACCGTCCGGGTATGAACCCGTTATGAATGTACTCTGGTGCATTAATGTCGCCGAAGATCACCCGATATGAGTGGTAGTCTATGGTAGCATGGTGCTTGGATAGCCAGTCCATGCCGAGAATCATATCAAACTCAATCATGTCTATGGGAAGTGCATCTACTGCACGAACTTTATCGTCAAACTCTAGAGGAAGACTCTTGTATACATGAGTTATTAATACAGAGTCCCTCAAAGGCGTGGAAATGGTAAGCCTATTTTCTAATGGCAAGGGAAGTGTCCTGATGTTCTTAGCATAAGTAGTGGAAATAACTGAGTGAGTGGCACCCGTGTCGAAAAGAACACATGCAGCCTGGCCGTACATATACAAAATTCCAGTAATGGTACCTGTAGATTTGTTTGCCTGATCACGAGATGTCGTGTAGACACGCCCAGTGGTAAGAGGCGGCTTACTATCAGCATGACCCGAGGTACCCTCCATTTCACCCTTACGGCAATCTCTTATACGATGGCCAGGGAGGCCGCACTTGTAGCACGCGTCGGAATCACGACTACATGGGCCAGGGTGTCTGCGATGGCAAGTATTGCAAAGAGGATGAGTGAATCCTCCAGCAGGAGTCCTTGCTTGCTGAGGGCCTGCTGATGACAAAATGTGTTAAAATAAACTATATGCACGAGTATAAGACATATGCGTCATAAGATGTTCACCAGTGTTAGCTGAACGGTTAGGCTGCGAACCCCTGTGGTTCTGGTCCTTCCCGTTACCGTGGTTCCTGGTAGAGGTTAATATAGTGTCAGCATGAGAGATATAACATGAAATCATAAGAAGATGCGTAAATAGTAGGACCTGCTGTTGTTGGAGTGTCCAGCGTTGTTACGGTAATTATCATTACCGCTACGCCTTTCCACAACAGAACGGTCGTTAGTGTGACCGTTTCCTTTGTGCTGATGAGGCTGCTGCTGAGTAGCCGGCTGAGACCGGTCCCCAGTTTTCTGCCTGGAAGATACAGTTTAGAGATGATTATTGAACATATAATTATAGGATGCGGTTTGGTTATCGTTAGAATACGAAATGTTTACCTCTTGTCGGGTCTTTCAGCTTCCCCGAACTCATCTCGTTCCTGCAACATCTCTAGCTTCCTTGCTGCGTCGGCCACTTGTGCTACTGTATTGAACGTAGCACACACTAGATTGTTCGCGACCGAGGTGCGAAGTGCCCACCTAAAGTGGTGTGCCTGGTCCTCAGGAGTACCAGCTGCTGCTCCCAGGAAACCAGCTAAGCGAAGAAAGCGCTGCATGAATTCGTTGCTATTCTCGCCCGCTCTCTGACGTATCCCATGGTACTCTCGCTTGAGCTTGTCCTGCTCTGCCTTGGGAAAGAACTGCTCCATCACTCTCTCCTTGAATTGGGCCCATGTCAAACCAGCGACCCAATCATCACCTCCTTCCGACTGCGTCAAGGCTAGCCACCAGCTGAGTACATCGACTTCAAACCGGTAGCATGCCAATCTCGCCTTGTATGCGGGGTCACAGCCCATAGCATTGAAAATCTTCTCGATATGAGTCAACCAGCTTTCAGCATCGCTGGGGCTATCAGTCTTTTCAAAAGCTCTAGGACGGAGCTTGTTGAATCTTTCCAGCCACACTGCTAGTGTCACTGGAGGAGGAGGAGGAGGAGGTTCCTGATTCTGCTGCTGCTGATTGTTGGCAGCTTGGACTTCAGCACGGATGTCATTCCTCAGTTGAGGAAGCAAGGCTTGCATGGCAGCCTGAATTGCAGCATTGAGCTGCTCTTGCTCGCGTGTGAGAACCATCTGACAGTATAACATAAAACATATGATTAACAATTCGAAACCTAAAATATAAATTATATATATACATGAAAAAAATTTTATACCAAAAATTTCACGAGAAAAATTTTATGCAAGAAAATTTTTGTATGAATGCATGATGCAGTTTTATGAAAACTTTTGATGCTCGAGAGTGAACGCCTCTGGTCACTTCACTCAAAACAAAAGACATATCGAGTGGACGCCTATGGGTCGGTCCCAAATCTAAAAGTTTCGATAAAACACATGCGACTAAATAGGGGCAGTCCTGTACCAACCATTACTCAGTCAAAAACCCTGTAACAATGACATGTATATGTATGCTTAAAATGATGAATGCTTGAAAACAACTGTCAGTTCTAGGAAGACCGTAGTGACTACCCACTAATCACAGGTCATATTTGAGAGCCTACAGGTCGAAGCCTTGGCTCTGATACCATAATTGTAACACCCCATTTTGGAAATGGAATCTTACGCATAATCATGGCGTGTCATCAAAGCATACAAGGATAAATGTCTAAGCATTATTTGACCATAAAAGGGAAATACCGGAATCAAACATCGGTAACCCCAAAGTAGAGCTCATCACATACAAACATAAATACTGTAAAAGGAAAGGACGAAACAATGTCTATTGCAAGCTGTATTAAAGTAAAGGAAATACATAAAGTAAAGAAAGACAGTAAAGCTTCCAATCCATATGCACGTACGTTTGAGATCTACGAGCGTCCCTGAGTACCTGCCGTTTTGGGAACATGAAAAGGAAAACGGCTGAGCAAGACGCTCAGTGCACGGATGTACAAAATAGCATGAAATAGGATAAGCATGTAACATATAACAACGGAAGACTAAGTTCTGAGTAAACTGGTTAAGTATTAAGAAAACTGGTTTTATAGTTTGAAAAGCCTTATGTTTATCTTATGAAAACTGTTTTAACATAAATATACCATAGCCCATATAGGTCATGAAAAGGTCACGTGCATGAATACTTGGAGGGGTGACCTCATCATGCTGATTAGAGGGGATGCCTCTAATTAATATACTGGTCTGGGTAGGAGGGATCAACTCCTTGTGAAGGATGCAAGGCACACACCACATTCACCATGAAATACTGAATAAAACATGTAACTAGGATGCACCCACACGCCCCACATGAAATAATAATATGGCCAAAACTGAAAGGGACGCCACGAGTAATCACTCCGCCGTGGGGAAGTCATAACATTGGTGCCTCCAATGTTATGGTTATGGTACCTCAATAACTAGGTGAAACTGGTCATGCTTGTATATGGCTATAGATTATGCTAATTAAACATAAGCAGTTCAAAACAATAAAACATATACTGGGGGAAAACAGTTGGCTGCATACGGGGAAATCCTAATAAGGAAAGAATGTCCCTACTGAAAGGACGGGAATCCGTACCTCAAGTCCAGTGAATGAACGGAAGAAAGACTCCTACTTCTGGATCACTAACGCTACATGAATACACACGTGTATAAGTATCAAATTACTGATTACGTACTGGGTTTTATGTCTCATCTTAGCTTACTTTGTATGTTTCAGGTCATGGTTTACTGTTTAAAGCCTTAAACTGTGTTTGTCTTGTATTCTGATTAATCTGATTAAGTATTACTGGTATTTCATGTATTATTATACTTACTGTGTAATAATAATTAACTTTCCAAAAATAGCAGGTTTCCAAAAATAGAAAGTTTCAAAAAATAGAAAGTTTCCAAAAATAGAAAGTTTCCAAAAATAGAAAGTTTCCAAAAATAGAAAGTTACCAAAAATAGAAAGTTTCCAAAAATAGAAAGTTTCCAAACATAGAAAGTTTCCAAAAATAGAAAGTTTCCAAAAATAGAATTTACTGCTTAAAATAGATTAGTTTCTCAAAATAGAAAGTTTCCAAAATAGATCAGCTGCCTTAATTAAATAAGTTTCCATATATAGAAGGTTTCCATGATTAGATTAGCTACCTGAAATAGATAGATTTCCATATATAGAAGGTTTCCATTAATAGATTAGTTGCCTTATTTAATTAAGTTTCTATAATTAGAAGTTTCCATAATTAGAATTAAGCTGGTTACATAAGCTAACATATAAGTCTAAGTGTTTATAAGCTTATTTCTTAAGTCATATGATATAGTGTATAGTTTAATTATTATTTCATGTATTTTAATTAAACTCTAGGTTAAGCATTTTAATTAAAGTGTAACATGTTTTAATTAAAATGGAATAAATTACTTAGGTTAAAATGTGTATTATTATGCATTAATAACATAACCTAAGTCATGTCTAAATTAATTAATTATAGGCATGTTTTAAATAATTAATTAATTATAACTTATAACATAAAATACTTAGGTTAAATTAATATCATGCTAAATTAATAATTAAAATAACCTAAGTCATGGTTTAATTAATATCTCATGTTATTAATTAATTTATATCCTAAGTTCATAATTCATAAATTTTAACATGTAGCATAAATCATGATTTAACCAACGAACCATGAATCGGGCATGAACTCGACACCGTACCCCGAGCCAACTCGGGGTACTAGTGTCCCCTTGCTGCTGTGGGTCCCACATGCACCAACCAAGACCAAAATGGTCTTGGTGGTGGCGGAAAAAAGCAAACCGAACCCCCCTCGGGTTGGTTATACTAGGCGGCCAAAAACAAACACCCTCATATAACAACCTTTGATTTTAATTAACCCCAAAACATGTTAGATCTATGTTTAATTATCATGTTTTAATAAGAATAACAATAACATGTTCATGAAAATAATCAAAGACGCTCAGTGCACGGATGTACAAAATAGCATGAAATAGGATAAGCATGTAACATATAACTGCGGAAGACTAAGTTCTGAGTAAACTGGTTAAGTATTAAGAAAACTGGTTTTATAGTTTGAAAAGCCTTATGTTTATCTTATGAAAACTGTTTTAACATAAATATACCATAGCCCATATAGGTCATGAAAAGGTCACGTGCATGAATACTTGGAGGGGTGACCTCATCATGCTGATTAGAGGGGATGCCTCTAATTAATATACTGGTCTGGGTAGGAGGGATCAACTCCTTGTGAAGGATGCAAGGCACACACCACATTCACCATGAAATACTGAATAAAACATGTAACTAGGATGCACCCATACGCCCCACATGATATAATAATATGGCCAAAACTGAAAGGGACGCCACGAGCAATCACTCCGCCGTGGGGAAGTCATAACATTGGTGCCTCCAATGTTATGGTTATGGTACCTCCATAACTAGGTGAAACTGGTCATGCTTGTATATGGCTATAGATTATGCTAATTAAACATAAGCAGTTCAAAACAATAAAACAAATACTGGGGGAAAATAGTTGGCTGCATACGGGGAAATCCTAATAAGGAAAGAATGTCCCTACTGAAAGGACGGGAATCCGTACCTCAAGTCCAGTGAATGAACGGAAGAAAGACTCCTACTTCTGGATCACTAACGCTACATGAATACACACGTGTATAAGTATCGAATTACTGATTACGTACTGGGTTTTATGTCTCATCTTAGCTTACTTTGTATGTTTCAGGTCATGGTTTACTGTTTAAAGCCTTAAACTGTGTTTGTCTTGTATTATGATTAATCTGATTAAGTATTACTGGTATTTCATGTATTATTATACTTACTGTGTAATAATAAGTAACTTTCCAAAAATAGCAGGTTTCCAAAAATAGAAAGTTTCCAAAAATAGAAAAGTTTCCAAAAATAGAAAGTTTCCAAAAATAGAAAGTTTCCAAAAATAGAAAGTTACCAAAAATAGAAAGTTTCCAAAAATAGAAAGTTTCCAAACATAGAAAGTTTCCAAAAATAGAATGTTTCCAAAAATAGAATTTACTGCTTAAAATAGATTAGTTTCTAAAAATAGAAAGTTTCCAAAAATAGATCAGCTGCCTTAATTAAATAAGTTTCCATATATAGAAGGTTTCCATGATTAGATTAGCTGCCTGAAATAGATAGATTTCCATATATAGAAGGTTCCATTAATAGATTAGTTGCCTTATTTAATTAAGTTTCTATAATTAGAAGTTTCCATAATTAGAATTAAGCTGGTTACATAAGCTAACATATAAGTCTAAGTGTTTATAAGCTTATTTCTTAAGTCATATGATATAGTGTATAGTTTAATTATTATTTCATGTATTTTAATTAAACTATAGGTTAAGCATTTTAATTAAAGTATAACATGTTTTAATTAAAATGGAATAAATTACTTAGGTTAAAATGTGTATTATTATGCATTAATAACATAACCTAAGTCATGTCTAAATTAATTAATTATAGGCATGTTTTAAATAATTAATTAATTATAACTTATAACATAAAATACTTAGGTTAAATTAATATCATGCTAAATTAATAATTAAAATAACCTAAGTCATAGTTTAATTAATATCTCATGTTATTAATTAATTTATATCCTAAGTTCATAATTCATAAATTTTAACATGTAGCATAAATCATGATTTAACCAACGAACCATGAATCGGGCATGAACTCGACACCGTACCCCGAGCCAACTCGGGGTACTAGTGTCCCCTTGCTGCCGTGGGTCCCACATGCACCAACCAAGACCAAAATGGTCTTGGTGGTGGCGGCAAAAAGCAAACCGAACCCCCCTCAGGTTGGTTATACTAGGCGGCCAAAAACAAACACCCTCATATAACAACCTTTGATTTTAATTAACCCAAAACATGTTAGATCTATGTTTAATTATCATGTTTTAATAAGAATAACAATAACATGTTCATGAAAATAATCAAAGATTTAAAAAGAATTAAAAAGAAAGGTTTAGAATAATATACCAATACGTAGCTTGAAAGAGGATGAACAAACACGGTTTATAGCACTTATTTTTATGATCAAAATCAACCAACAACCACCTATGGTGGTCTTGAGGGTGGCGGCACAAAGAGAGACCAAGAGGAGGAGAGGAAAACTTTTTTAGGTTAAATGCTTATTTCCTTGAAATGTGAAAAATGAAATGAATTTTACCATAACCCCCCTTTCATGTTAAAAGTCCATGGGCTTAGCCCACCTTGGTTGGTGTGCCGTGGGTATGGGGCCCCACATGGGGTACCCGTACCTTTTCTCGTGTCCCGATGTTTCGTGTCGTTCGTGGTTAAACGTGTTCGTGTTAAAGTGTTTCTGTTTATTTTATCATGTAGTTTATCGTATTCTTAACGCTCGTAATTAAGTACTTACGTAATTATTTTAGTTCGTGTTTTAAAATGGTGATCATGATTTAATTATGTTCACGTGAAATATCTATTAACTGTTTATCATGAGTTCGTACGTAATCGATACTTATCATGTCATACACGTATGCACTTGCTTGATTATTAGCACATGAATGTGATCAATACTAAATAGGGTAAGTTTTAATCTAGGACGTACGATCTTAAGGGCACTATTCATGGTAAAAGCATGCGGGTTTTACAGGGTTTATATACCCAAGCCCATAAGATGGACTTGGGCTTACAAGTTGGACCGGCCTACACAAGTTGTAGGCTTGGCTTAGCCTTGTTTGCTTAATATTAGTAAAACTAAACTACGAGCTATTAGTTAGACTATTGTTGGAGTGACCGATCCTTTCTAATACGTAAAACGTATTTCCAACATGAATAAAGGAGAATTCTCATAAATCAACATAGTTCTAGCAGCTTCCATAACTGTACGATTACGTATTTCCACGACGCCGTTTTGTTGTGGAGTGCGAGCAACTGAAGTTTCATGTGAAATACCGACCTCTTCATAGTAGTCTCGTAGAGTCTGATTAACGAACTCAGTTCCATTATCAGTTTAAATGCGGCGAACAATAGCATTAAGACGCACTTGGATCATCTTAACAAATTTGATAATAAATTCTGGTGCTTGATCCTTTGTCGCTAAGAACTTGACTCATATAAACCTGGAAAATTCATCCATCATGACGAGGATGTATTTCCTACCACTCACACTAGCCGTACGCATTGGCCCGCAAAGATCCATATGCAAAATATGTAGAATTTCCTGGTTGGTATCTTCAGCTTTAGGTTTGTAAGACTTCTTGGTGCTTTTCCCTAATGAACACGCGGAACATAAATGATCCTTGTTAAACTTGAGCTTTGGAAGACCACGAACAAGTTCGTTTTAGCCAAATGATTAATTGCATCAAAGTTAAGATGAGATAACCATCGATGCCACAAACATGACTTGGTCTTAGATGCTTTGGATAGAAGGCATACAGGAGAAGCGGCCATCATGTTTTGAATAGACAATGTGTAGAGATTATCCCCTCGAGAACCTTTTAACAAATCATTTCCTGCAAGATCACGGATGAAGCAAGTATGTTGTCGAAAAGCAACCTCAAGGTTTGAATCAAAAAATTTTCCTACTGAGAGTAAGTTATGACCGAGTCCTTCCACATAATACACCCTTGAAAATGTGACATTCCCAATTTGATATTCGCCATAACCCATGATCTTTGCAATATAATCATTTCCAAATTTCACCGTGCCTAGAAACTTTCTGACGAAATTTTTGAGCATCGAGCGATCTCCGGTCATGTGCTTGGAGCACCTAGAGTCCAAGTACCAGAGGATGATTTGGACCACCTGAAAATATCACCAGACAAAGACGATGTATCAGAATCTAATGGTTCCTCTGTGTTAGCAGGTACAGATATAATTATCTTAGATTTGCTATCAGGAGAGTTCTTAGGTTTCCAAATTTTCTTCCTAGATGTCGGCTTATTTCTAGTTGTCTAAGAACCTGAGGTACTTCTCACTGGTAGGCACAATAGTGGACGCAGACCTAGTTAAAGGGCGCTTTTTCCATTTCTTAGTGCTAGAGTTCCTATTTAAAGAATGCTGAGACCTAACTTCAGTGGATGTGATCCTAGTTAATGGGCACATAATTCCATTTGCAGTAAAGGTCCTACTAGTGGGTTCTCATTGCCATCCAACGTGGGTGAATTTCTTCCCCGTTGGGGTCCATTCAAGATTGTTCCTAATGGCATACATTTCATTAACATAGTCAACAAGGCATAAATCATGATGCTGAGAAAACAAGCATTCATTACAATTCCAACATCTTAAATTAGAATTCACATTTTGCTTAGGCTTCTGCATAGCAACAGAGCCTTTTTTCTTAGCTACATGATTCTTTTTATTCAAATCTGAAATAACATCCCTAGCGTTAACTTCTACTTTCTTATTCATAGTGTTACTATTGGAAGGCTTGATCCTATCTTTCTTTACTCGAGATCATTTAGCCTTAGTAGACGCAGTTACTCTTGAAGAAGGCAAGGGAATATTAGTGGCAGATTTTGATTTAGCCTTGATGGGTGTGTTTAAAGTAGGCTTAGCTCTTGGGGTCTTATTGAATAGAGTCATGGCAATGGTGAGGAGTTGTTGTTTAAGTGGTGCAGAACTCAGTGGGCCTATGAAATTAAGATAAGATAGGCAACATTGAACCCGTTCAATATATAAATGAGCTGCATTATACTTATTGTTTGTGGGATCAGATTCATATAAGTCATCTAATATATCCCTTGAAAGAAGCACATGCCTAATTGCCTTTTTCATATAATCCATGTAAACCATTGAGTTTTTAAGGTCCTGGTTCCTATAAAGTAACGATTATTTTGTTTTTGAAGCACTCGAGGTCGGGGCAGAGATTGTAGCTTCATTATCAACAACTTCTTGTCCTTTGAGTTGAAGTATCTCCTTTAATTCAGCTAAAACCATGTTTTTGTCTATGAGCTAAATATTTAGGTTAGAGATTTCCTCACACTTCTGGTTCTGTTGGTCAACAAGTGACTTTTGCTCTGCCGCATTAAAAGTGAACCGTTCTTCTATTGAACTAGAAACTTGTGAGAAACCCTACCTTGCTTTTTCAAACTCCCCTAGCATAGAAGTAATTCTTTTTTCTAGGGCATGGTTTTTATTCTCTATAGCCTCTAGTTCCACTTTCTCTGCTAATGACTCTCTCTTAAGTCTCATGATTTCTTCCTCTAATGCCTGAACCACCTGAATCATCTTGTCACTTGTCTCAATGTTGTTTTCACAATCAGTTGATTTTGAAAGAGTTTCATTTTTAGATTGTTGTTTAATTTCAAGAGATATACAATGTTGTTGAAGCTCGTCAAAATGTTTTGAAAGTGAGTTATAAGAATCTTGAAGCTTTAAAAATTCAACGTTAGATTCGTGACAAGAATGATTATCTACATCATTTACAAGTTCAACAATACTCATAGAGAGGTCATGCGCATCATCACATTTATTCACAACAGATGTAATCTCAATAGCACAATTAATAGTCACAACTTGCATCACATCGATAGACACCACTTGTTCCAAGAATCAGTCATATTCGGACAAAATATTTTCTTTCTCTATTAAATGTTCCTCATAAGCATCACCCATTTCATGGAAAAATTTTTGAACTTGAGCCATTTCGAAATTAAGATTATCTCCGAGATCTAGAAAGCCCTCTTTAAGATTTTCTACAAACGGAACGATCTCTTTCTCAAACACCGATTTCATGTGTTTGAAAACCCATTCTCCGACGGTTTGAGCCGTTGGAGTTGTACATTCCTTAATGACCTTGTCAAAACCGGTAAAGTATCGTCTAATCTCTTTCAAGCTTTCCAATACTGTACTTACCGGTGGAAGACCCTTTGGTATTTCCTTGGGTTCATTCGGGTTAACAAGTGTATGAAATATACTAGGGTTTTCTCTACTGGACATGGAATTTGATGTATGGATGAATTCCCTTTGTATATTAATGCGAGTTCTAAAATCCATTTTTGCATTCTCTTGATTAAGTTTATCATAATCAAACTTAGGATATTCCAAAATCATTTTTGACCGATTCTCGTCAATTAGTGATATATACTCAGAATCATCTGGATTACCAATCGGGTCTAAGACCAAAACTAAATTTGTTGCATCTTAAAGTCACGGGTTGTGGTTAAGAGCTTGCTTTGCATAACCCGGGTTAGGTGGGAGGTTTGTTAGACGCGATAGAGTAAATTCCTTAAAAGATGAATGAAACAAGTGTACTAAATGTGAAGCAGAGTATTATTTTAAAAGCAAAATTTTAGTATTTTTAATTTTCTCAGACGCCTTAATTTCTGTTTCAACCCTTTTAGACTCGAGAATTTCGAAATCCTTTGCAGTTTTTGAAAATTAGTAACGACTGACTCTTTTTCTTTAAGTTCTTTTGAAAGATTTGCTCTTAAATTTTCAATTTCTAGCAAGTTATCCATTTGGACTTTCCTAAACTTATCAAACTCTGGATTGGTTAATGTATTGGTCAACGGAGTTAATTCCAAGGTTTGAACCTTTTCCTTGTACAAAGCAAGCTCGATAGATAATGTTTGATTAATACTTAGGGTTTCAAGGCCCGCAATATTCATTTGGCCAAGCATAGTTGCTGAAACCATAACCAAATCTTGTTGAGCAAGAGAATTCGTAGTCGTAATAGATCCCGGTTGTGTTTCACTCAAAGTTTGGGGACTTACATGGATATCGCTATCATTGTTTGTCTCCTCGTTTTAATTACTAACCACCGGAGGCTTTTCCGGATACTGAGACGCTTGCTCAACTTGATAAGGTACAATACTAGTATCATTGGCAGTATTTGGTACCTCAGAGATTTGGTCAGACCCATAGAGTGAGAGATTTGCCATAAGACCTGCCTTGGCGGTGTTTTAGTCGTCACAATCTGAATCATATGCATCAAGATCATCGCATTGATATGCCGCATTTTTATTGAAAGCTGTTGTGAGTCCTTCAGTTTCCGCAACTCCTAGATCTGCTAGAAATGATAACTCCTCTTCCTCTAGCTCACGACCATTTGCTTGAGCTTTTACCAACATGACCTTCTCCTCAAACCACGAAGCATCCCTTCTCCTTTTGGGTTGCTTACACTCCCTAGCCATGTGTCCTTCCCCTTTGCAGTTGTAGCAGATAATCATCTTCACTTTGCCAGTAGTGTTTCCTCTTGGAGCAGTGTTAAATGGGCGTGCACCAGTATTGGATGAACTTGGTCTCCCCTGAAGTGGTTGCACCGTAACTCAACCGTCTTGAATTGTTGCTTGTTGACGAGAGTTAGAAGAATTTCTCAACTGATTATTTGTTGGAGATGGTCCTTTGTAACCTCTTTTATTCAACGTTTGAGTTATATAGGCAGACATTTGTGCTAGTACATTAGTAGGATTATCCCCTTTTTTAAACTCAGGAACTGGAACTTCATCATCGCAGTAGAAAACTAGTGTTTGTGGAGCTACATACACACTTGAAGGAGTACTGACATGTTGTGAATAGTGGGGTTGAGGAACTTCTTGTTGCTGGTAAGTGATGGCAGGATTTATTGGTGGTTGATAAGGAGAGTACTGTTGTTGAGCATATGGTAATAGATGTGAGTCATGTTGTGATGATGGTGCTGGTAGTTGATATTGTTGCTGATATGATGTAGGTAGTTGAGGTAATATCAAATACTGTGGAAAGCTTGGAGACTGAAACATGGGCTTGTGATAAGATTGTTGTCTCATAGCATACAGAGTGTTGGTATATGACAATGTTGGATGATTTACCATTAACGCCAATGGTTTGGAATAAGATCCACGAGACATGCGTTTTTGGAGCACATGCTTCTCGTGTTGCTGCAAGAAACCATATAGTTGATATAAATTTGATTTGTGCAAATCCCGAATCAATTTAAAGTCAGTGACGTATTGGCTCCACTTGGTGTTGAGCTGAAACTGAGCAATCGTAAGATTATACACATTCAAATCATTCATCAATGTAGTGAATCGCCAGTAATAGTCATGAAGAGTTTCCCCTGGAATGTATGAGAACCTATCGAACAAGTCATAAAGTTGACATTCTCGTTCATGCTTGGAAAGTGAAGTCCCTTGTAGCAAAACCGTTAAGCGATCCCAAATTTCCTTTGTTACCTTGTGTTTGCTTAGCATACGATAAATATCGGGTGGAAGAGCTTGAAGTATAGTCTGAACGACCTTCTCATCCGCGTCGGCAATGATTTGGTTGGCAGCCGTGAACTCATGAAATTGCCTTGGCCGAGTCACATTGTCTACAGTAATTTCCCCCCAATCGAGTGGTCCTTGTTCAATGGATTTATCCATAAGTCTCCCACTGGGTCTACCAATAATATAAGACATCATGCGACCTTGCCATGCTTCAAATAGCTCTTTGATAAGCAACAGTGGATGGGTATCGGTACCCGAGATGATAGAAAAGTCAGTAAGTGATGTCATTGTAGGCATGAATGAATGTGAATTCATTTCTGATCACTTGAAGAAAGATTACCAAAATGATCGAGCAATGGAATAAGGTTAAGTGTTTTAGTGTTGTTGAAACAATATGTTTTTATCTTTTAGTTGTGTGTTTTTGTGAAAGTCTACAAAGAAATTCAAAGTCTAAAATCCTCCAAGTTGTGCACAAATTAGACAAGATTTCGCAATGTTCAAATCAAGCTTCACAATGTTGGAAAAATGCTAAGTCTTCGCAATGTTAGCAAACCTTAAAGTCTTCGCAATACCAAAGAAGTATTCTGTCGCAATGCACACAAATGATTCTGTCGCAATGCACACAAGTGATTCTATCGCAATGCACACAAATGATTCTATCGCAATGCGGACAAATGATTCTGTCGCAATGCACACAAATGATTCTGTCGCAATACAAGCAAGAATCTTCGCAATACCAAACTTAAGCTTTGTCGCAATAAGTATCGCAATAACACAAAGACTGATCTATCGCAATACTTAACTTAGACCCTATCACAATATGTATCACAATCCAGAAACCCTATCGCAATATGTATCTCCATAAGTGTCGCAATCCAGAAACCCTTGCCCTTTGCGATGGAATTTTAAGCATATGTATTGCAATATAGGTACTCTTCCGTATCTTGAAAGAAAGAAAATGAGATTTTTGCCTAGAAATCCATGATTTTAACCAAACCAAAGCACCCAAATCTCAACCACAACTATGTAGAAGATATATGGATCACTTGGAACAACAAAAACATGAATTTTTTTTAAACTTGAGTATAAATCAATCAAAAACACACGAACCTACTAAAATAAGCATGAAAACACAAAACCCACCTCTATTTCATCCCATGGCTCTTGATACCAATTGTAGAACCTTGGTAATTTATGATCTAACAACAGGGTTGATGTTTCTAGTGAGAGAAAGTAGAGAGATAAAGATGAGTGAAAATGTGTGAAATCTATTAATAAAATGAAACAACCCCTTTCCATGAAGGAAAAGGGTTTATATACCCAAGTCCATTAGTGGACTTGGGCCTCCGGCCCATAAACATGCTCATGGGTCGGGCTAACATAATATGTAACTAAACTATACTACGAGCCCTTAACTATATTGTTGGAGTGACCGAGACTTTCTAAATACGAAAAACGTATTTCCAACAAAACCTTTTAATGATTCATCATTATTATTATCCTTTCATTAATAAGGATATGGATCTTATTCATTCATTTCATTAACCATTATGTTTCTCGTTCATCGGATTCAAGCAAGATTACCAAAATATAACAACCCCAAATTTCACAACGCAGCGAAATACCACTTTAGGGTTCCACTTCATAATCACAAACACATGCACATAGAGAATGACTCCAAAGAGGCATTTAAAAAGTTTAATCCATTCGATAATATAAAATCAGAGTTTACAAATAGGTCCCAACAATAATGTAATAATAAATAATTCCAAAAGATTTATCGAATGATAATCAGTATTTTATTGCCTTCAGAATATCTCGTGCCAGTCCATGCTCCAGCTGCTTTTAAACCTGAGATGAAACATGATAAAAATTCAACACAGAGGTTGAGTGAATTCATAGAGTTTAAATAAATAATAGGTGAACACAAGAATTTTAATCATCTTAAACTGGTGGATCAGACAAGTTATATATATAAATGCATTAAGCTCACGCCACTGAACGTTAACCACAATCAAACCGGACCTCTGGCGCCCCTACAAACAGGTAATATTGCCATATACCAACGACCCTCTTATATATAATATCCCTTTCAGGTGATACCACTTATGGATGCAGACCCTAGGATAGGGGTGTCAAGCCCAATAGATCTATCTAATGTATTAGCGTTTTCCCTTTTGAGGTAATTAACAGTGCATGAAATTCGGGGACTTTGTTAGCCTCAAAATATTGAGTCAAACAAGAATGCTCGGTCATATGTTTATTATGTATCGTATTTTAGAACGTTGTAATAAGTAGTATGTTAGTCGTATTTTACGGGCTTAACTTTAAGCTAAAGTTCATTCATAAGTAACTAAAGCCTAAAAGGAAAGCCCGGCCCGTTAATATATATCCCATACAAGCCCGCATGTGGGTGGACTATATATACCCTCCTCCTAGCATGTTAGGAGGAGGTTGGCTCATTTGTATCTTTCTCTCTAATCTAATATTCACCTAGTCCCAACCATTCTCTCTCTAGAAATCATCTATCTTTGATCTACCTTTCTTGTTTAATCATCGCATATTATATGGGACAACAATTGGTATCAATCGTCATGGGGTAGTTTTGTTATTCGTTGTTGATATACTATTTGGTTCGTATGATTTTCACCTAAATTTATCCCGGCTTACATTTTTTCTTGTGTTTTTCCGTGCTCTAAATCTTGCTCTAAATCTCCTATATACTTGTGGTAAGGCTTTAGTTGTTTTGGTTTGCTTATAATCACGGCTTTCTTGCAAAAATATCAAGTTTCTACCTAAAGTCTCGGAAGTATTCACGTATTGTGATTGCCTCCCATCGCAACGCTTTAGGGCTTGTGTATTCTGATCGCGTATTCCGATCACAAAAGCCTAAGGGTTTCTACATTGTGATCGTGTATTCTGATCTAACATTCTAATACGTGTGAAAAGACTTATCCTTTCACCACTTAAAACAAGGAGAAGCCAAGCCAAAACGTGTATTTAATGTCGTAAAAGTCGGAATTATGCGTGTTTGCGTTTTTGTTGTGTTTTAGGGCCAAAAGATGAAAACGGAAGAAAACACGGGCTTTCACGGGCTTTTATCAAAGAAAAGACAAAAGACGAAGTCAAAATATCAAAAGTGCAAAAAAGAACGGAAGTCAAAGGCCTATTCTAAAGATTTATCGAAGAAAAAGACTAAAGACGGAAGTTTAACGAAGTCGAAGAACCAAGTCTACTAAAAGAAGAAAATTAGAAGACGAGTTCATTTTATCCATCGACAAATCCCGAGACGAAGTCGAGAAAGACAAATTATTTAAAAGACAAGAAGACAAGAAGAAAAGAGGAAGCATCAACACCAACTTCCCTTCCCCTATATATAGTCTCCTAATCTTTCATTTTAGGAGTTAGTTCATTTTTAGTTTTTAGGTAAGTAATTAGGAGCAGGTGTTTACTTTCTCTCTCTAGTTTCTCTTTCAAAGTTTTTTTAATCTTTCATCTTAATCTTGTATTTGAATCTTAATCTTTATCATTAATTCAAGCTTATTAAGTATTTCTCATTCTTCCTTTCTTAATCTTAATCTTGTGGTTGATTTTGTTAATCATGTAGTTTGTTTAATCATTTTGATTGTTTGATTGATTTAGTTATTTGATTGTTCTTATTGATTTGGTGTGTTTAATGTTTTAGCTTATTGTGCTTTTTGATTAATTATTGTTTAGCTTATTTTCCTTTAAGTGTTTTTAATAGTTTAATCTTTTAAAAGTTGATTTTAAATATTTTGATTATTTAGTGTTTTTAAAGTTTTTGATTTGTGGCATATGAAGTTTTTCTTAATATTAGTTTGGTTTGATTTTTGGTTAAGTGCTTATTTTGTTTTTGCTTATTTTTATATAATCCGGATTTTTAAAACCCTAGTATTACGGTTTGTCCACACTTCTATATTCCGCATTAGCTCTTAAAACAATTTCCCGAATTAGTTTGGATTTTAGTGTATTCCGGATAACACACTTTGTGGGATTCCGAATAGCATCAAAACATAACATTCCGGATTGAGTTCCTGTTTTGGATTCTGGATTAAGTCCTTTTCTTGCATATTCCGGATTGTGTTCGGAAAATATATTCCGGATTAGGTCCTTTTCTTCTATATTCCGGATTACGTGTGGATTGCTTTGTTTCTCATATCCGGATTCCTATCCGGAATCCATATTCCGGATTAGCCACTGTTTTTGTTATTCCGAACATAGCTCGGGTTCTATTACATTCCGCATTGCATGCTCAACCTACATTCCGACTTATGTTCTGCTTTGTTTTCCCGAATTGTTTTTGAATTTTCATTTTCCGCTATTTTTTTTAAGTCTCATTTTAAATTGTTTTGTCCTAGTCTATTTTCAATTTTACTTTTCATCCAGTTTTAATCTTTTTCATTTATTTTTAAAGTCTTTATTTTTAGTTTATAATTTTAAAAGTTCCCATTTTTAGTTTAAAACAGATAAACGACATTTGCTTTTTACACCAAGAATAACTGAGTCGCACTTTTAACCGGTGATCAATTCGATTAGACCAATTCAAAGAACTAAAATTTAGAAATTAAAATGGCGCCGCTGCCGGCTCTTTTCGTGAAGATTAACGGTTTTTTGTGAGAGACGCATTGGATTTTGGGATCCGTTCACTCGTGAACGTTATTTTTCTTGCAAAAAAAAATCAAAAAATTTCAAAAATACAAAAACATTTAAAAAATCTAAAAAGCATTTCTTTTTTAAGAGTTTTGCACCAAAATTATTTTCTTTTCACGTTAACCATCATTTTCTTCTATTTTCTTTGCTATCTTTTTCTTTTGTAGGTGTATGCGTACCCGCTCACGCAAAAGGAAATCCATTCAAGGCGCTACTATTGAGCCTCCTGTTGTAGAACCTCCCGTTGTCAATACAATGGAGAACCGTCCAATGATCGAGCTCTTGCAATCACACGTCGAAGGCAACGATGATGCGATTGTCGTGCCGGCTATTGACGCCAACAACTTCGAGCTAAAAACCAGGTTTATTCAAATGGTTTCCGCAACACCTTTGTTAGGCCGCACTCATGATGATCCTCACGATCATATCAAGAGGTTCGTACACTTATCCAATGCTGTAAAATACAACTGGGTTCCACAAGAGGCAATTCGTTTGCTCCTTTTTCCTTTCTCTCTCGAGGGACAAGCCCGGACTTAGCTTGATAAGGAACCACCCCAAAGTATTGCCGCATGGACGGACCTAGAGACAAAGTTCATAAATTATTTCTTTCCACCCTCACGTACTACCGCTTTGCGGAATGACATCATTAATTTTGAACAAAAGTATGGTGAGACATTTAGTGAATCTTGGGATCGTTTTAATGAACTTTTAAGAAAGTGTCTACAACACGGTTTTACAAAGGTGCATCAAATTAATACTTTTTATAATGGATTAAGTTTGAATGACCAAGATTCACTAAATAGTGCCTCGGGGGGTAATATTCTTGAGAAAACTATGAATGAGGCTTGGGCAATCATTGAGAACAAAGCCAAAGTCCAAACCAAGAGTGTTAGGGCTACTATGGCTAGTGCTAGTACTAGTGAGACCGACAAGAAAATTGACGCGCTTACTTCAATCATGACAGACCTTGCTTTACATGTTAAGAACAATGTGCAAGTGAATGCCCTGAGTGAGTCATATGAGACTTGTGGTCGACCACATTCATACCTAAACTATGATAAGGTTCATGACCTTTGTCAACAAGAAGTGTATGCTTATAACACTAATGAGAGGGTGCATTTTAAACCAAATGTGGATGCTAATAATCTTTCTTATAGGTCTACTAATTATTTGGATCCTCCCGGTTTTCAACCTCATGCTAGACCCCCTCCTAAATTGACCAATGCCCAATACCCACCAAGGAACCAAGGCCAACAAAGGAATAACTATCAAGGGAATTCTTCCAATAATCAAAGGAATTTTAATTCAAACCAAGGGAATTTCAATGGTCAAAATCAAGATAACTTTAATGGGCCAAACCAAGGGTTTTAAAATAACAACTTTAACCAAGGTTTTCATAACAACTTTGGTTTTCAACCACAATTTCAAAACCAAGATTTTCCTAATCAAGGGTTTAATAACCAAGGGTACAACATGAATATCCTCAAATGGACTTGGTTCTATAGAAATTGACCGAACATTAGAGGACCATGAAAGCGATGCAAGAATCTACTAGACAAATGCAAGAATCGACCGATAAGAAATTTTTGCAAATGCTTCAAGCCCTTCATCCCCAAGGTGCCCTTCCTTTGAATACCGTGACCAACCCGAGGGCCAACGTGAATGTCATTACTACAAAAAGTGGGCACACTAATGTGAATCCTACGTCCCCTTCGGTGACTCTTCATTCACCCCTTTCTTGTGACATTCCTCCATTTGTTGATTCCTCGATTCCCCCACCTCCTACTTTCATTGCTCAATCTTCTCCTTCGATTCCCACACCAATTACTTCACCTTCCAACCCCACCCCACCGCCACCAAAGGATGTGAGTGACCAGTCATTACTAAAGCCTTCATCTCAACCCAATATACCTTATCCTTCAAGGTTGAGGAAACAGAAGTTGAAGAACAAGGATGATATTCAAGTTTCAAACTTCCTTAAGATGTTTAAACAATTGAATTTCAATATCACCTTTGACGAGGCGCTCGCTCACATGCCTAAATATGCTAAAATGTTCAAAGATCTTTTAAGTGATAAGGAAAAGCTTCTTGATATTGCTCAAACCCAACTTAATGAGAATTGCTCCGCGGTTCTTCTAAGGAAATTACCAAACAAACTTGGTGATCCGGGTCGCTTTCTCATTCCTTGTAATTTTCCCGGGTAGAGAATTTTATATGATAGTTGTAAATTCACACTCGTTTAGAAAAACAAGGTAATTAGGGTAAGTCCGACGGTTTAGGAAAACCGTGCGCAAATGACCCAAATGTGAGTTCGTTCTCAAGGAGGCTAGTGTGTTGTGTTAAAACTTGATTAAATGTTTGTGATTATGATTATGAAAGAAAATGAGAAAGAAAAGAGAAAAGTATGACGGTTACGATTAAAATTGCAATAAGACGAAAGTCGTACACGTAAAATCGTAAAACGTGACGAAATTTAAAAATTACCCTAAAAATTCCTAGAAAATTGCAATAAATCTTAAAAAATGCAATTAGAGTTTACAAAAAAATCAAAAATCACTCAAACCTTTTATTTAATTAAATAATAATTTTTTAATGCTAATTAAAGCCCAAAAAATCAATTTAATTAACAAAAAGCCCAAAATGAGATTTTTCAATTTATAAACCTCTAAAATAATTTAATTAAACTAAAAACTATTTTTGAAAAATTTAAAATTAACTAAAACTATTTAAAATGATTAAAAACTATTAAAATATTAAAATAATCCTAAAAATTAATTTAATGACAAGAAAATTAAATTTAAAAATTTTTAAAATCCTAACTTACTGTTTTTAACCTAAGAAAAATGAAAAGTTGCAAAAATCTTAAAAATAATTTTTAGTAATAAAATATTAATAAAAATCCAAAAATTATAAAAAAATTCTAAAAACTTACAAACTAGTTTATTTTAACCTAATTAAAAACAATGAACTTGAAATTACAAAATACCCATAATGGGCCTCCAAATGGGCTAAAACTCAAAACAGTCTAAGCTTAATAGGCTTTTTGGCCCAATAAGCAAAAAGTTGTCCAAATGAGCTGAAAAGTTCCAGTCTAGCTTAAAATTTGATTTTAAACATAAAACTCTAAAGACCCAAAAGCTGAAAGTGAGCTTATCACAGCTTAATGAACAAACAGCTTATTCTTAATGGGCTTTTTGGCCCATTAAGCCATAAGCTAATGCCATTAGCTCTAATTTGACACACATCCTTCTAATGAGATTCTAAAGTTGTTTGTAAAAAGAAGTTTTGAATAAGCCCAAGAAATAAGCCTGAAATAAGCAAAAGCTCTCTACACAAAACGACAAAATAGTTGTTTTCGAGTTCTAGACCAATTCAAAGGCTTATTATTTTTGCAAAATGTTTTAAATCACTTAACTAAGATTAATAATAAAAAAGATTTCAAATAAGCACACTGAATAAGCTGGAAAAGCAAATAAGCACTTATGAAAAAGTCAACTAAGTTCGTTTTCTAGTCAAACCTAAAAGTCAAAGTCTCAAAAGATCCAATTTAGTCAAATGGGTCAAATGATGAAGATTGATTACATAAACAAAGTTGTTGCAAGTCTAAATAAGCTATTATAGCTTATTGATAAGTTGTTCACAATTTAACATTAGCAGTAGCTAGTAGTAGTGGGAATGGATTCCCACTGATTGACTTTCTTGACCTTTGATTTTAGTGAGATTTACTTGGATTCAGTGAACAACAAGGGCACCCTTATAACCAGTGGGTTATAAGGAGTCAATAACAAGCAAGAAATCATAATTTCACCAAGCCAATCAGTGTAGTTAATTCAATCAGTGCCCAGATATCACAGAAACATGAACATTAAGCAGATTTGATGTAATAAGCAGTTTAAGCAAGATTAAGCCAACCAAATTGAACCAAAAGCATACACAAACTATAATAAACTTAAATAAGCATAAATAAACTTGTTTCATACACTGGTTCAAAGATTTAAACTAGATTCAAGCCTATGTTACTTAACTGATGAACAATGAAGAACACAAAATGACTTTGTTGATATAGTTGACCACAAATCCAATTTCAAACCCTCAAATCTACTTATCAGCTTACACAAACTTTGTTTAAGCACCTTTTAACCCTAAACATGCATACTGTTGTCCCATAATATTATGATGTTTAATGATAGAAAATAGATGAAAAGAGATGGATTCCTAGAGAGAGAAAGTAGTGAGTGAAAGTAGAGAGAGAGATGATTAACTTGGTGAATGTTAGATTAGAAGTAAGAATCAAATGAACAACCACCCTTCCTAACATGCTAGGAAGGGCCTTATATTGCCGGGCTTATATGTAACCATAATGGGCTATATTGTTTGGATCGGGCTTGTCATTTGGGCTTTAAGTAGCTTAAATCCAAGCCCGTGAACCACGAATATTTAACTATCTATTACAACGTTCTAATAAATATTACAATAGAAACCTATGACCGAACATTCTTGTTTGACTCAATATTTTGAGGAGGCTAACAATCTCCCCCAATGTGAGGTCATTCCTCTTCGATATTTGGAGTCCAATGGAGATTTATGAATTTTGTCATAAATGACTCTTGAACGTGTAATACTAGTTTTGTTCCTTCATGTTGTGATCTTTGAGTCTTTGTCATTATCTTTCGACTTAGTCTTTTATCTTGAGAGCTTCAAATCATTCTTGACTTGTCTTCGCCATCTTGCGATCTTGTGTCTTTATCCACATGCTCACACTATTAATTGTTGAATAAGTCTTTTGGCATGAATATGTGGTTATGAATCTTTGATTTTGCTGAGTACACCGGACGCCACCTTCTCGAGACAAAACATAGACACGGACTGAATGGCTTTGACATTCGTCCTAAATTGGTAGCGTTTTACCTCCGGTCGGTGAAGACCGTTATACGATATTAAATACCATACCTGTGATTAGGTAGATTCAATTAAGAATCTCCTTGACAGGGTTTTGCGGCTGTACTAGCCGTTCTCTTTACTCGACCGTCTCAAAGCAAGACTGCGAACATAAATAGTGATTCAATTGGATAAATATCCGCTTGATTAAAGTCGTCAATTCAAATTCCCGGAACAAGTTTGATTCATTAAGAATCTTACCATTGTTGCTTTCCAGTTGACACAAGTTTGATTCATAAGAATCTCACAAGTCACCTACCGTAGCGCTGTTTGATGTTGACACTAGAAGGATTTCCATTCGTCACTGTGAATATTAATGAATATCACTCTGAATGTTCTGGAAAGACCATAAAGATATTGCGTAGAAACCAGAAACGAGTTTGAATCAATTCAGAATCAAACCACTGTTGCTTTACAGTTTTACACATGTTTAATTCATAAAGAATCTTGCATATGACCTACCACATTGCTGTTTGATGTTAACACTGGAAGGATTTCCACTCATCATTGTGAATACTAAGTAGTATCACTCTGAGTGTTTTAGCAATATCACAAGGATATAGCGTAGGACTCTCTTGATCTTCATCCGTGTGTCCTAATGAGATTTGATTGATCTCTTGGCTCTAGACTCGATTTGTGCACTTTTAGTGGTCGAAGGCTGGAGCAGATGCCACCTATTCAGTATCAAATATCTTGCAGTGAGACAGTCAATAGAAGTCATGTTGTTCTCCGTGAGAATAAAACAAACTTCTTTTGAGAGAAGCCTGAGTAGCTAGGAAAGGGTTGTGCTTCACATCACTGGGTCCATAATGAGTTGTCTTCATGATGTGTTGACCCGGTTTCTACCTAAGTTGTATGGAGGGCTTCTTTCTTTAGACCCTTTTATCCTTACATTTCTTTTTCATTCTTCAACCCCTTCAATGCTTACCAAGACATCATTACTAGCACGTTGTTGTGATTGTTCCAGTGCTAGCATCAGTACTTAGTCGGCATTCAACTACGTTCACATTCTACTCCATCTTTCCTAAGGACTTCTAATAATCTATTGAATTGTCCCTGGGAAGATCCCTCCGGTTCTGGTTGGATCATAGGACTTAAACCTAACAACCCTTTTGACACCAATAACGTCATGAATTAAAGATGTTGTGGGTATTTGATCGTAACCATGAGTGCTTGAGTCTTTAGATCACATTTTAATCACATTTTCTCCCCTATCTCTAGTATATAAAATATTTTGATATTAGAGATACCAAATTTGATTAAAATATATCTTGAAAAATAGTCTTGAAAATCTTCGGGAGAAAGATGTGTTAATCTTTTGCATGAAGTTAAAATGATCCCCCTTAAAAATTGATCCAATTGAATTGGCATTGTGAGGATATGATCCACATTTCGCTTTTTGAGGATGGGAGTTGTTGAACACACAATTTTTGAAAGATTTTGAATAATCAATGAGAAATTCTTGAAAAAATTGTGTTCAACGCTTTTTGAAAAATCCAATTTCTTTTTGGTGAAGAGGTTTTTCTAAAGCATAAACTTGAGTTCATAGACTTTGAATGTCTTGACGAATCCACTCAAGTGTAAGAAGATTTCTCTTCTTTTGCTGAGGGTAAGGGCACTAAAGCGTACACTCCCCCGTGAATTTAGATCCGGGTTGCAATCTGAAAGTGATTACAAGCCATTGTGTTGAGCTCAAAACGTTGAATGTTTTGTGACAAGCTCAACCCGTGATAGATTGCTCTACCCGTTTGTTACGTCAAGTTTATCTTTAAAGATATACTTTCCTTTATTTGAAGTTAGAGTTACAGTCTGACATGTAATTGTAAGTCGTTTACATGAGCTTAAAAAACTTTGAATGTTTTTATCGATAGCTCATGACCGAAAAATTTAATTTTCCCGTTGTTGAGGATAAGTAATCATCGTGATCAACTTTCCTTTCTTTGAAGTATGAGTCACAATCTGAGGTAATTGTAAATCATTTTTCATGAGCTTAAAAACTTTGAATGTTTTTAATATAGCTCATGACCGAGAAATTTTTAGTTTCCCGTTCAGAAGATAAGTTATCATCGGGATGAACTTTCCTGTCTTGTGAGTCCGGGTTACAGTCTGTGAGTTGACTATAAGCCATTGTGTTGAGCTTACTTGTGAAACCCCTGAGACACATATTTCTCTGATATTTGTTTCTTCAGCAACCAAACTCTGAGAGTGTCTTTTGTTGAACGGTATGAATAAGGAAAACCTTTATGTTCTTGTTGAACCGTTACTTTATTACCTGCACTTTCATCAGTAGTTTGTATCCTTGTATGTGGGTTAGCGATATATTGATGAGAACCATGTGGGGGTTCACTTTGAACCTTTTTCGTGCTAGAGGGAAATATCTTTCTAGTAGGAACCCATTTAAGACAGTTGTTTTGAAGATTCTACCCGTTGGTATCTACTTTAGACAAGGTCTTGGAAACATAGTTTTCTCATGCACAGTGGAAGACTTAATTGGGGAAATCTACTTCCTATCGGGTTCCGTCCTTGAGATGCTCTAGCGTTTTGGTTCACCTTGTTCAGGACTTTTGTGATTCAATCATCATGAATGGTATTAAACACGCATTTGTTACATTTCGTGCAAACAAAATGCTTAGCATCTGAGAAGGATCTAGTGTTCCTAGGATAGGCTGATTTGGGCACATCATAGAAGGGTCTAGAATTCCTAGAAGTGTGATCAGCGCTCCTAGGTTTCGGTTGGGTCCTATCTCTTGCTTGTGTCTTAATCTTAGCATCCTCTAGATAGCTTTTATGACCCGTGTCATTTGAACTACTCTGAGGCATGTTCTTGGAGCTATTTCTATAGTTGCTTGAAGCATTCATGTGATTGGGTTTTGCATAGGCAAAATGTGTTAAGGGGGATCTAGATAGTGGAGTGACTGTTTTTGGCAAATTGCTACGCACGTCAACTTGGGATGTAATGTTGGAATTTTTCAACTCTTTTAATGTCCGTTTCCTCGACTCGACTCGAATTCATTTCTGATTAAACGTAAGATTTATTGTTCTTGGTGAAACGTATTTTTTGGTATTTTAAAAACTAAAAAACTATTTAATATTTAAAACTATTAAAACAATTGTGAAAACTATTTAAAAATGAAACTAAAATTAATTTAATCTATTTAGTAAAAAAGTAAATACTTTAAAACTATGAAAAACTAATTAAAATAATTAAAGACAAATCTATTTTAAATTAAGTAAACTAATTTTAAACTATTAAAAACTATTTTGAATTTAAACAAAATTTTAAAACTTTATAACAAAAAAATTATATTAAAAGAAAACTATTTAATTTAAAAATACTAACTAAAACTTTTAATTAAAGTAAATTGATAAAACTGGCAGCTAAGAATTACCCTATATTAATTAAACAAGCTGAATTAAAACACAAAAGAAGTCCTAGAGGAACTGGTAAGGGCGTTGGTCTGTTAAGCGTTAGGTCTTGTGTTCGAGTCTCGTAGGAGACAAAATTTTGCTATTATTAATATTTTGGAATTTTTTGGAACAAACAGATTAATTGTATTTGTTGCTTATTCAGTGATAACAGCAAAATAATAATAAGTCAAGCAAATAAGCATAATACCAGACAAAAGATAAGCAACACCAAACAGGAAGCAATAAAAAAATGAGCAGATCTAAACTAAAAACAAATAGCAGAAAAAAAATAAGCAGTTAGAATAAAAAAAATAAGCAATAAGCATATAAGCTAATATTACTAGACAGACAATAAGCGGTTCTAAACCATAAGCAAAAATAAAAGCTGAAAGTATTCAACTGATAAATAACCTCAAACAATAAACAAGAAATAATGTAGATTATCCTTAAATGAAATAAGCAGGCCCAATCAAGACTATAGGATAAATCCTATAAACCTGATAAAGCAGATCAAACAAACTGAAACTAAACTAACAAGCAGATTAAAACTCAAACTAAATAAATTAAATAACATAAGCAGATTAAATAAACAGATTACCAAATAAAGCAGATCCAAACAAACAGCAAATCCAAAGCAAACTAAGTAAATTAAAACTAAAACTTAAAAAAAAATAGAAAATCAAACCTGTTGATGAAAACCTTTGGGAAGAAGGTGTGCGCTGAACCCCCTTTTTTAATCTAAACCGAGTACCACCTTATTACCCAAACACCAACATCAACTCACGAACCATCCAAAAACATTAAATTCAATCGAACCAGAAAATACTATTCGAACTAGATTTTTTATAATCTTCCAGTAGGGAAAATTATTTCAACCACTTTTATCTTAATTTAATTAATTCAAAATAAGAACATAAATTTAAATTGCAATTAACTTAAATAAAAAATAGAACACGATTTAAACTGAAAGTAAATTTTTCATTAATAATTAAAAATTAAATACAATACTTGAAAGAAAATTTACAATAAACCTATATCTAATTTTGCAGAAATTAAAAATAAAAATAAAAAGGCACCCAAATGAATTACAAGAGAGGGGTTTTTATAGTAAAACCCTAAAAAACTATTGGTGAAGCTTCTTCATGAAGATATCAAATCTTGGCCGCTTAATCCATTTTTACTCTTTCTCTTTCTTGATCAACGGTGGAAAACACACCCCTTGCACACGGATTGCCAACGTGTCAAGGGGTTGTGTTACTTGTGCTTCTTCATTGAAAATGTGGCATGCTTTGATTGGATTGATTGGTATTGGTGATGTGGTTTAACCAATCAAAGGAAGGGAAAGGACCATGTCAGGATGAGGACCACTTTCTTGATTCCACCATGGGCTTCCGATAAACTTGGGGATTTAATCCCCAAGCGTGTGAATTACACGATTAAAACAAAAGCCCCAATTTATTCTTGGGAAATTTTTGATTAGGGCTTAGGAATAGTAAATAAGGTAAAAAGGATATGGGGTTTCTGTGTTTGTGTTGGGAGAGAAGGAGAAAGAGGTGTGAGTGATTTTCTTTGTTTATATCGAAGGGAGTAAATAAATGGGTGGGTAAAGTAGATAACACGTATGTGTTGACCAAGGGTTAATAAAAATGTGTGGTGAGTTGACTAAAAAATAAACCGATTCACTTTCATCGTTTTTTCTTCCCTTGTTTTGTAAATGGGCTTGGCCCAATCTGTTTTGAAAACATATTCATCCAAATCCTTGGGCTCAAAAGTAAATATATTTCATCCATTTATCATGTAGTCTTCTTTTGTTGGGCCTTTTGATCCACAAGAAAATAAATCATCTTCTTAAATGGGCTTGTGGGCCTAATAAGCAAATGTGGGACCCACAAGGCCCAATTATCTCCAATAAAATTAAACCCACTAAAAACGAGCTCGATTTCGGCTTTGTTGATCATTTCTTTAAAACCCGTGTTGATTTCGCCGGTTTTCGTGATCTTTGGCACACTTTTAGTCTTTTGACTTTGTCTTCGTCTTTTTCATGGAATTTTCTTTAACATTTGACCGTGAAATCCCGTGTTATGTTTCCTTTTGATCTTTTGTACCTATTTCACACAAAAACACAAAACCACGCGTAATTTCGACTTTTATGATATTAAACACATGATTAGGTCTTGTTTTTTTCTTGATTATAGTGGCAAAAGGATAAGTGTTTACACACTTATTAGGATGCAAACCTCGAGTTCGATGTTTTGGGTCGTTCAGATTTAAACGCATTCGGTTGTCTAGCAACTGAGCAGTTTCTGAATCGTTGAGTAGGAGGTCTCCCCAAGATTGACTGATTTGCTATCTTAGTATCCACACTATTTCCTTTTAGCTTCCTTAATTCATTTTTCACCGCTGTTAATGCAAAAACCTTTTCCTGAATCTGAGCTTTCAATTGCTCATTTTGTAGAAGTAATTGAGCGACACGTTGTTCTAACTTAATGTTCTTATTATCAAATATGTCGTCATCAGCATTCGCGTCATTACTATCTACAGTGTCGATAGGTTGCACAGATGTTTCACTTAATGAAGTAGGCGGAGGACTAGGATTTTGAGAAGCCAACTTTGATTTTAACAAATTTATTTGTTTCACAAAATGTTCTTTTTCCGTATTAAAATCTTGAATCTTACGATCTAGTTTTTGTTCAAGAACAATATTTGCTTTTTCAAGTTTTTCAAAATAGGCCTCAAACTTGTCATTTTTCTTTGAAAAATCGAGTTTGGCATCCTCAAAATCTTTTGTCTTTTGAGCTAACATAGTTTCACGGTCATGAATTTGAGAATCATACACAGCAGTTAATTGTACCTCAGCCATTGGCTCTTCATCATAAATGGGTCTGTTATCTGCATCATCGGCTGCTGGATCATTCCCTGAGTTGTGGATGGTTTGTTGTTGTTCTGATTCTATCCCGCTGCTTTATGTGATAATCGAACAATCATCCAATGTTTGACCATCATCGACATTGATCTCGTTCATCTACATCAGTCTTTCATTCACCCGTCTTTCAACAGGTAGTTTATGACGTGTTCTTTCAGCAATTAACTTCCTTACATCTCTCATGTGTTGAAGAAACGTCTCTTTGAATTCTTGAACTTCTAACCGAGTATATTCAAAGAAGTATTTGTTTATGAATTCTCGATCATAGTGTACAGACACCTGTGTATCAATGAATTGCTGAAACTGATTTTCGAGAACCAAAACGGCATCTATGGATTCAACCTATTGAAATTCATCGTTGGCAAGTTGTTGTTCAAGGTGAGCTGCATTGAGTAACATTGTTCTTGTGAATGTCTCAACATCTTGACCAGTTAGTGACATGAATACCCGATTGAATCCAAGTTCGACGCGAGTGACTTTTAAATCGTCATTTGAAATAACTTGAAGGTGTGATTGGAGTGATCTAAAGTGTGTCTTGCATCGTTCTTTTGCAACCGACATCTTGGATTTGAGTGCATGCACATCTTGTGTTACGGAATCCATAACGGGTGACACAGTTGATGAATTGACTTTGGATCTTAAAGTAGATATGGTGTGATTGGGTTGTGGTTTAAATTCTAAAAATTGTGATTTTTCTTCAGTCTGACAAGAAATTCTCAGTCCGATAAAACGGTAAACCGAAAAATTATGAAACACCAAATTTTGACAATGAGTCAGAAATAGCCAATAACTAGTAGGGAAAAACTTTGAAAAATGAAAATTTTAATGAAAAATAAAACCTAAAAAATTTTAAATTTGTCCTTAAAATTTGAATTTTGGTCCGAAAAGTTGTATTTTTGGTCGAAAAATTTTTCGCATCGCCAAAATTTGAAATCGAAGCTTAAATGGCCTAAAAATGGTCTATGAAAAAATAAATAATAAAATGGTTTTCCCGCCAAAAAAAAATTTTGGAAACGATATTTCGAACCTAGTTTAGATAGTGGTTAAGTCTAAAAATGCTTCAGTCAACAAATAACAGACATTTTCAGAGAAATTGGCTTTCTTCGGAATAATGAATGTTTTCAGAGATTTGAGCTTCTTCAGAATAGTTGATGTTTTCAGAGAAATGAGCTTCTTCGGAATATTTGATGTTTTTAGAGAAATGAGCTTCTTCGGAATATTGGTGTTTTTAGAGATTTGAGCTTCTTCGGAATATTTGATGTTTTCAGAGAAACGAGGATTTTTGGAAAAAGTGATGTTTTCAGAGAAATGATGTTTTTCGGAATAATTGACGTTTTCAGAAAAATGGATTTTTCGGAAAAACGTACCTTCTTCGGAATAGTCTTTTCTTCAGAATAGATGCTTTTTCAAACAATAAGACTTTTTCGGAATACTTAAATCTTCGGAATAAGCCACTTTTTCAGAGAAATCACTTCTTCGGAATACTCACTTCTTCGGAATAGTAAACCCTTATCTGAAAAACTTTTTTTTCGGAATAATTAACCCTAATCCGAAAACCTTATTTCGGAATGATCTTGAATTAGTGACGAACCGTAACTCAAAAATGAATCCAAACACCTCAAAATCTTGCGATTTTTACCACAAAAACCAAACCAAATCCCAACCAAAACGATATAAATGATTTATATCAAGATTTATAGCCCGAAATACTAAAAAGAAATTTAATTCAGGATGATTTAGATAGAAAAATCAACCGAATCAAACTCAAACCAAACAACCAAACACAATCTACCCCGTGGCGATTGATACCAAATGTTGCCCCATATTATTATGAGGATTAATGATAGAAAATAGATGAAAAGAGATGGATTCCTAGAGAGAGAAAGTAGTGAGAGAAAGTAGAGAGAGAGAGAGAGAGATGATTAACTTGGTGAATATTAGATTAGAAGTAAGAATCAAATGAACAACCACCCTTCCTAACATGCTAGGAAGGGCCTTATATAGCCGGGCTTACATGTAACCATAATGGGCTATATTGTTTGGACCCGGCTTGTCTTTTGGGCTTTAAGTAGCTTAAATCCAAGCCCGTGAACCACGACTATTTAACTATCTATTACAATGTTCTAATAAATATTACAATAGAAACCTATGACCGAACATTCTTGTTTGACTCAATATTTTGAGGCTAACACATACACTCTAAGTGTTCCCAAGATTTTAGATCCAGACAGGCAAAAACAAGCAACTTATAGTATAATTTTCAGATCTGATGTTCAAAGCACAAGATATGCAGATACAAGCATATAAATACCCCACTAACAGATAAAACACACAAACAAACCCTAACACCTACTCAATCTTATGCAAACTTCAAACAAGCAGTAATCCCAAACACCCCTTTCACTTTTTAAATCAAAATTTAAACAAGCAAATGTGATTTTCAGGTTAAACCAAACTCAAATAAGCATCATAACAACATTCTCATGCACTTAGAACAAGATTCAAGCCATAAGAACACCACTTACAACAATAGAATACCAAATCACTTAAAATCAGTTTTTCAACAGATTTTAGGAAAGAGAGCTCAAAACTCATGAATGTACATCCACACTCACAGATTTATAGCTTATGTGCCTAGCTAAACAAGACACAAGCTTCCAATAAGCTGCTAAGAATAACAAGGTTAGAAACAAAACAGATTATATGAAAAATAATGAAAAATGAACAAGATTTGATTCAAGCTTGTTCCCCACTCCTTGAATCCTCCCGAACCACAAGCTCACTACACCTTGATAATCTCTTTATCAGGGTGTTATGATCACTTATAATCTAAGAGTTCAAGTGTTTGAACTAAGACTTAGAAAGAAATCAGATTTTTGAAAAATTTTGCAAACACTTGCACAATACTTAAAACCAATCCTTGAAACTTTGAAAACACAAACTTATAACAATAACAATAAGATATAAATATTGGAACTTGGAATTCGTCACAAAATCAAACACTTTTTCATTCACATAGAAATAAGGCTTTACAGATTTTTGACCTAGGAATCCAAGAACAAGGACTAATGTGTGAGTCCTAATGCCTTATATAGGCTACAAAGTTTACTTAGAAGGTGAAAAATAAAGGAAACCCTAGCATATGGTCTTCCAAATTTTCCCTTGCAGTTTGAATTTTTCTTGAACATGTGAAGATACTTTGGCTGTTTGTGGAGCTGTAAAGTGGGTGGCAACTTGATCAAGGGCTCCCAATAAGCTTAGGATTGAAGCAGGTTTTGGGTTCGTTGATTCCACTGGCACTTCTTGTCTTGTTCTTCAAAAGTGAAGCAGGGGTGAGTCATACGAGCTCTTGGGGTGAGGTGGCATGTAAAGTGTGGGCTGGGTTATGTTTATTAAGACCTTAATCAATAAACTGGAGAAGATTAAAGCTTAATTGTTGCTCAAATAAAAATCCCCAATTCATGTTCATGTTGTGAATAGTTTAGGTTTAATCTGGTTTTGGGTTTAAAAATATTTTTAGCGCGTGTTTTTGATAACTAATTAAATTAGTTAAAAATCTGGTTTAGTGGGATGGTGTGTTGGCACAATGGTGGGATGTGATTAGAGGATTTGGTGAGTGGGGCGAGGTGGCAGTTGCTGGTTGGTTAAGGTAAGTATTTGTGTCTCCCAAGTTTGGTCCCTCACCTTCTTTCTTTCTTTCATTCAGGTTTAAACATGTTATAATCTGAATTCCTTTGTTAGGAAAGTTTTTTTTTTGCAATTTAACCACAAAAACTTTCAAAAGGGTTTATGAAGGACTTGTTTTGTAATATCTTGATATTTGAAGGAACAAACTTGACATGTCTTCAATCCTCAAGGTCTTCACTTGTTCTTTGTCTTCACAGAGAACTAAAAGTGACATGTCTTTAAATTTGAGGGACTATTCTTGCTAATTCTTCAAAGTTGAGGGTCCTTTTTGTAATTTTGACAAACTTTAAGGACCAAACTTGTAATTATGAATATACAAGGGTTTAAAGTGTCAATTCTTCAATAATGAAGGACCCTTCTTGTACAATCTTCATTTCTTCAAGGAATTTTCTTGGAAAATCAAATCCAGGGCCCGGTTCATTGTGCGGCTTCGTTTCCCGTGTTCGTTTTTACTTATTTCTTGTGATCTTTTGCCATTTTCTCAATATCCGTACCTAAAATACACATTGAACAAACACAAGAATATATTTGGCACATTTTATGATATTTTTACCATTTTAAGCCCGTTTTGGACGAAGAGACTATGTATAAAAGCAGTCTCATCACTCCCCATACTAAATCATTGTCGTGCCCTCACGCAATGCTAGAATTAACTATCGTAGCACTTCCAAAATTCATTTTTTATGCAATTTTATTGAAAATTAAACTTACTAAACTACTAATACTTGCTACTACTTACGTTTTAGACATAATGTATGATTTTCATCTCAAAATAGGACGTTTAGGTTCATAGAACAAGAACACGTGAATGCTTCGTTAGAAATAATTTCATCGTCCTCGATTTTCACCCAATTCCATGCCAAGCGTGTAACGAGATCATTGTCATTATAATTTAGTAATGCTAACACTACGAATATGCCCTAATCACGTACTTAGACTCCCATTTTCCTAAGTGGTATCTCTTATATTTTATTTTTGTCTTGAATGTTCATGAGAATACATTTTTTACTTATGCGATGATAGAGATTTAGGTCCAAAAATAGAGTCACAACGGTGTAACCAAGACCATCGAATTAATAACCCCCCTAATAGACAACGATGTCAAAAAAATTAAGTCAACAAGAAGGATCGATAAACACGGTTTTATAACGGTTTTGAACATGAGACTTATTACCAAGACTTTTATACGCCCCCTACCGGATGGGCCTTATTATCATGGGTTTACCTCCATCTTTTATTCAACTTCGCCATGAAGCTTTTATTATGACTTCGGTCTTGCCTTGCCTTTTATTTAACCTCGCCATGAGGTGTTTATTATGGCCAAAGACGTATATCCTCACGCTAAAGCGAATTTTAGATCTTTAAAGCTTCAAAGATTAAGGCTTGATTCACTTTTAATTTTTGCATAGATTTTTCGGCCTTGTGAGATTCAAATTGTTTGCTTGATTTAGGTGAGCACTTGAAATCTTATTATTAGGTGAAGCTTTCGATTATTCGGGTTGCCAATACTTCAAAACCGTGACGCTGGCGATACCTTAATGTTTTCCCAATTTAATTACATTCAAGCTACTAGAAAAGACTAGAAACCAACAATCAAGCCTAAACCGCTAAGCGAATACTTATTAGCAAAATATATATACAAGCGAAGGGAGAATAAGCAAAGAACGAGAACACATGAGTTTTTGAAAGAATACGAGTACTCTACGTTTAGCATAGTAACTTATAATTAACTCTATCATTTCTCGTCCTCATTTAAGAGACTTAGACTAAGTTAAGGAATCAAAGCTTGCTCAACACGCACGGTCGAGTCAAAAATTACTCTTATTCTCGCCATCGGAAAATCTACATTCGTGTCTTCAAACACTTATAAAACATGATAAATTTTTTTAAAATTTGGCCATTTATAGCCTTATTTTGCAACAAAACGATAAACAAAAAGATAAATTTTGGAAAGCGTGAAGGTTTGGCAAGGCATGTATCTATTCACCCCCACAATAATAAAGTTAAACATTGTCCTCAATGTTTCGAGTCTAAGGGTAGGATACCCCCATACTAGAGACGTAGTCGAATGCTTAATCTAGCATGAAAAGGGTGTAACCATTAAATTAATAGCCGTTTATGAAGTGTGCTAAAAACCTAAGGTTAGAACATATAAGGATATATCATATGGATATCGAGAAATTCTTCAAAGCAAATGATCGAGTGCTCCCATAAAACGAACACGAGAGGCTCCAATCGTGAAGATGATGATCATCTAAAAACCACAATGCACAAACAACCACTAAAAAAAGGTTGGAAGGGCACAAATCCCCTCACGTAAGCTACATTAGAAAGCGATAATATGTACATGGATAAGCATGGGACTCCCCCACGAGGCACCTCGTTTTTGATTACCAAGTCATGAGCTCGGCTCGATCCCCTCAATACTAATTATCATTGGGGAAGGTGACTTGGTCGAGGTAGTTCAAAGAGGGAACTTCCCCACCAAAGTAGTGCTTCAACCTATGGCCTTTCACCTTGAAATTAGGACCATCATTTTGAGCTAGCTCGATGGTCCCATAAGTAAACACTTGGGTAATGGTGAATGGACCGGACCAACGGGATTACAACTTGCCGAAAAAGATTTTCAATCTTGAGTTAAAAAGCAACACTTGATCTCCAATGTTAAAAACCCGGTTTTTAATTTTAGAATCGTGAAACTTTTTAGTTTTCTCTTTATAAATCAATGAATTTTTATAAGCAATATCCTTTAATTCATCCAATTCATTAAGTTTCATTTTCCTGTGTTTTCCCGCGGTATCAATGTCATCATTACAATACTTTAGGGCCCAATAAGTTTTGTGTTCGAGTTCAATTGGCAAGTGACAATTCTTCCCATACACAAGCTTGTAAGTAGTGCACCCGATGGGCGTCTTATGAGCGGTACGAAAGGACAATAAAGTATCGTCTAACTTATCCGACCATGATTGTCGGTTCTACCTATAGATCTCTCTAAGATCCTCTTCAATGCTCGGTTTGAAACCTCGACTTGCCCAATCGTTTGCGGATGATAAGCTGTAGAAAGTTGATGTGTAACCCCATATTTCTTTAAAACTCTTTCAAATTGGTCATTGCAAAAATGGGTTCCACGATGGCTTATGATAGCACGAGAGGTTTCAAACCGAGAAAACAATTGCTTCAAAAACTTGACTACCACACGAGCATCGTTCGTGGGCAAAGCATTAGCTTCCACCCACTTAGATAGGTAGTCAACGGCGACAAGGATGTACTTATTACCACGATATGATGGGAACGGCCCCATAAAATCAATTCCCTAAACGTCAAAGATCTCACACACTTGGCTGATGTTTTGTGGCATTTCATCGTTTTGTGAGGCTTTGCCTTGACATACGCATGAGTCACACGACTTGACAAGTGCATGTGCATCTCAGTAAATAGTAGGCCAAAAGAAACCGGCATCAAAGACCTTCTTTGCCGTGAGATTAGCACCATGGTGATCACCCGTTGGTCCCTCGTGACAAGCTCTAAGGATATTAGAAGCTTCGGTGCCAAAAACACAACGTCGAATAATTTGATCCGCACAAGTCCGAAATAGGTAAGGGTCGTTCCAAAAGTAGAACTTGACGTCACGAAAGAATTTTCGTTTTTGTTGAGTCGTCATACCCTTAATGATGAAGTTACCCGCATGGTAATTTGCGATGTCCGCAAACCATGGGGTGGACGAGTCAATCTTATAATTCACTACACCAAGTGTCTCGAGAGGAAACGTTTCGGTGATTTCCTTGTTCTCGTACACACTTTGGTGAGGATCTTCCAATCGAGAAAGATGATCGTCCGCTAGATTCTCGGCTCCTTTTTTGTCAAGGATTGTGACATCAAATTCTTGTAGGAGGAGCATACAACGAAGCAATCTCGGCTTTGCATCTTGTTTAGCCATGAGATACTTGATTTGCCAAGTGATCCGTATACACTATGCATTTAGTCAAGACAAGGTAAGGTCGGAATTTCTCAAATGCATACACCACGGCAAGGAATTCCTTTTCCGTTGTGGTATACTTAAGTTGAGCCTCGGTCATCGTCTTGCTAGCATAGTGAATAGGGAAGAAGTTCTTTTCATAACGTTGCCCCAAAACGGACCCAATAGTGTAATCACTTGCATCACACATAAGTTCAAATGGGAGGTTCCAATTCGGAGCAACAAGAATAGGAGTTTCGGTAAGTTTCCTCTTAGGATTTCAAAGGCTCGTACACAATCTTCGTTAAAGACAAAAGGTGCATCTTTTTCGAGGAGATGTGTAATGGTTCAAGATATCTTTGAAAATTCCTTGATGAATCGACGATAAAAGCCCGCGTGGCCTAGGAAACTCCTAACCTCCTTAACGGTTTTGGGATGAGGTAATTTGGCGATGACGTCTACCTTAGCTTTGTCTACCTCAATCCCCGCTTTCGAAACCTTGTGCCCTAAGACGGTTCCTTCCTTAACCATAAAATGACACTTTTCCCAATTGAGCACAAGGTTGGTTTCCTCACAACGTTTCAACATTATCTCAAGGTTCGACAAACACGAAGTGAACGAACAACCAAACACGGAAAATTCATCCATAAAGACTTCCATCGTCTTCTCGATCATGTCATGAAAAATAACATCATACACCGTTGAAAAGTTCCCGGTGCATTGAAAAGTCCGAATGGCATTCTACGATAGGCAAACGTTCCATATGGACACGTAAACGTAGTTTTTTCTTGATCACAAGGATCGATGGGGTTTGGAAGTAACCAGAAAAACCATCTAAAAAGCAATAGAAATCGTTTCCTACGAGACGCTCCAACATTTGATCCATGAAGGGCAAGGGAAAATGGTCTTTACGAGTGGCGTCATTCAACTTACGATAGTCGATACACACCCTCCAACCAGTCACGAGTCGAGTTGGAATTAACTCGTTGTCATCGTTTGGCACAACGGTCATTCCTCCCTTTTTAGGGACACAATGAATGGGACTCACCCAAGGGCTATCGGAAATAGGGAAAATCATTCCCGTGTCAAGGATTTTAAGGACCTCCTTTTTGATGACGTCATGAATTTTAGGGTTCACCCTCCTTTGACATTGGATTGCGGGCTTGTAGTCTTCCTCCATTAAGATTTTGTGGTACAAAATTTTGGGTCGATCCCCTTAATGTCGGATAATTTCCACACAATTGCCCCTTCCTGATTCTTTAAGACATCGATAAGTGCGGTTTTTTCATCATCCAAAAGATCCTTCGCAATAATAACCGACAACTTATCATCTCCTTTCAAGAATAAGTATTCAAGATGAGGAGGTAGATCTTTCAACTCGGGGATTGGTGGTTCCTCGATTGAAGATTTGGGCTCGATACTCATTACCTCCTCGGGCGGAGGAAATGGGAAATCTCTAAGAAAATCCTTGATAATCGAGAAGTCCTCATCGTTGTCGATGTCTTCCTTACAATTACAAGGAACATCAAATTCTTCCAACATAAAACCACCACCTTCAAAAGGAGTGAAGGATGGTGTCGAATTATCAAGAATAGGATCGAGCATAGTGGGATTGCCACTATTTTCATCATCACCAAAACCTAAAAATTCTTGTGAAAATTCCTCGCAAACGACATCAATCATATCAACATGGTTTATGGTCGCGACGGAATAAACATGAGAAAGTTGAGAGTTTTGTGTTGCATTTATAACAAGTTCCTCGTCGTTGAAACGTAAGGTGATTTTCCTAGTATGCACATCAATCAACGCCATTGGCGTATCCAAAAACGAACGACCTAAAATAAGAGGAACTTGAGGATCCGTGGGAATATCGACAACGATAAAGTCTACCGGATAATAGAACTTTCCTACTTTCACAAAAATGTCTTCGGCCAATCCACATGCGGGAATCGTGGAATGATCGGCCAATTCGATAGACATTAGTAAAGGAGTAAGATTAGGAAGATTGAGCGAATTTAAGATTGCAAGAGGCATCAAGTTAATACTAGCACCAAGATCGGCCAAGGCATAGCATTCTTCCATATCTTGAATAGCACATGGAATTAAAAACTTACCGGGATCACCGACTTTTTGAGGTATGCAGTTAAGATAAACCGATGAACAACTAGACAATTGTTGCAATTTCTCCTTGTTGTTCAACATACTTTTAAAGTTAGCGGCAAATTAAGGCATCATGACCAAAGCGTCAGCAAAACTTATGTTAAAATGCAAGTCATGAAACATTTTCATAAAAATCTTAAATTGGTAGTTGTCACACTCTTGCAATTTCTCCTTATAAAGTCTCGATAGGTAAGGCAACGGTGGTGTGGGTTGGGGCATAGGCATAGCCTTTGGAATCTTGGGTTCCAATGTTGGTAATGGGTCAACCTTAGGTGTGGTTTGAGCGGTAATTCGTGGGATTGGGATATGCTCCTCTTCGACCACCACCTCAGATTCTTCCTCAATTTCCTCCACCGTAGGAGTAATTGGTTGAGGAGTCGGTTCCTTAAAGGTCTTACCACTTCGTGTGGTAATCACTTTCATATCTCCCTTCGGGTTTGACACGATGTTACTAGGAAGACCACCCGAAGTAGAGGCTCAACTCATCATGATAGCATCTAAAATTCTATTTTCCGTCTTTTTACGTTCTTCCCTATCTTGCTCTTTCTCGTCTTTAGCATTTTCTCCAACCTAAGTAAGGTTTGTTCAATTTTATGTTGACCTTGTTCATTTTTTGTTGGTTTTGTTGGAGCCTAACCACATTCCTTTCTAATTTGTTACTTTGAGTTTCAAACTTAGCCCTTAGGTTACTAACATCATTTTCCATGTTTGTGGACCTATCATCATTAGCCTTGAAATAGTTCTAAGTCTCAATTGGGATGTAATAAGTGTGAAAACACTTATCCTTTTACCACTTAATTATAATATTAACCAAGCCAAAACGTGTATTTTATGTCGTAAATGTCAGAATTATGCGTGGTTTGTGTTTTTTTTGTGATTTAGGACCAGAATGTGAAAAGGGAAGAAAACACGGGCTTTCACGGGCTTTTATCGAAGAAAAAGACAAAAGACGGAGTCAAAAGATCAAGAGTGCAAAAGATTGGAAGTCAATGGGACTATTTTGAAGATTTATTGAAGAAAAGGATCAAAGACGAAAGATTTACAAGTCGAAGAACCCAAGTCTAATAAATGAAGAAATTATAAGACGAGTTCAATATTTTATCGACAAATCCCGAGCCAAAGTCGAGACTTTAGTTTAATTTAAAGACGAGACGGAAGAAAAGAAAATAAAAGAAAAAAGACACACCAACCAAGCCACCTACCAAGTTCTCCTATAAATACTACATTTTCATCTCATTTTTAGTTGTTGGCTATCTTGACAAAATAGTTCTTCCAATTTAATTTTCATGTCATTTATTTACTTGTCAATTTAAATTCCTTGTCTTGCACCTTAAATTTGTAAGTCCTTTAATTTTTACTTTTAATTGTTGTTGAATCTTATTTTTAATCAAGTTTTTATTATTAATCTCTCATCCTTCCTTTCTTGTTTGGTTCAATTTAATGTTTGGTTTATTGATTTGGTTGATTTAAGTTTGTTTAATCAAGTGGGTTTCATAGTTTTATTGATTTTGATTTCATAAAGTTTATTGATTTAGATGTTTTAATGCTTGGTAGATCTTAATTAGTGATTTATTGTTTTTTGGTTGATTTAAGTTTTATTTATTTAGTGGGTTTTGATTGATTTAGCTTAAGTTGTTAGTTTTGTTGTTTTGATTTGATTGATTATTATTAGTTAATGATTAGTGGTTAGTTTGGTTGAATCTTTAGATTTAATTTGGTTGATTTTGAATAAATTCGTGTTCCTAGAATCTAGGATCTTATAATTTTCGTAACTGTTTAGTTTTTTCCAATTTTTTCCGAACGAGCCATTTTTCCCGAATGAACATTTTTACCGAACAAATCATTTTTCCCGAACGAGCTTAAAATTCCGAACGAGCAAAAGTACCGAACCAAGCTTTTGTGAAATTTATTCCAAATGAAGGTTTGATAAAAAAAATACCGAACCAGAAGAATTTCCCGAACGAAGGTTTTAAAACAAATATTCCGAACGAGTAATATTGAGCAGCCAGCTAGCCTGCTAGCTTAACCTTTCCCGCCAAAACCACGTGCTTGCCTGGGTGCTTGAGCTAGCTGCCTGCTTGTTTATTTATTATATTGTTTTGTAATTGTTTAGTTTAATCTGAAAGTTGTTCCGATTTCTATTTTGAAAGTCACGTATTTTTTGTTATATTTTTTGTCGATTTTTAGTATTATTATTTTTTAGAAAAATTTAAGTTTTATCTTTTATTTAGTGGCCGCTTTAGCTTTCACCTCGTTTAGTCTTAAAGTACCCTCTTAGTTTTATTTTCTCCTTTTTCATTAGGTTAATTTTATTTTTCAGTCAAAAGTTAATTTCTTCTTTTAGTTTTATTTTTATTAATTGTTTCGCTTTAATTTACGTTTTATTATTTTGTATTGTTTTGTTATTATTAGTTAATTGTTCTTAGCGTATTTTTATTACGTTGAACATTTACCTTTTAATTAGAAATAGATCAAAAGCTCCCCCTTTTAGTTACCAACAACGATAATATCACCCTAAACCGGAGATCAAATCGAAAAGATTCGTGAACGATAAAAGATAAATTTTTAACACGCAAAATCTAGTTATCAAATGGCGCCGCTGTCGGCTCTTTTCGTAAAGATTGACGGTTCTCTGTGAGAGACGCGTTGAATTTTGGGATCCGTTCACTCGTGAACGTTATTTTTCTTGCTTAAAAATTCCAAAAATCCATAAAAATTAAAAATTTTCAAAAAATACAAAAACATTAAAAAACTTATAAAAAGCATTTCTTTTCAGAGTTTTGCACCAAAAAGATTTTATTTTTATTTTTACAAGTACACATAAATTCTCTATTTTTTGGTATCTTTTTCTTTTTCTTTTGCAGGTGTATGCGTACTAGATCTTCATCTTATTCAGAGCCTGAGACTCGTGAAGATTTAGATATGGTTGGTGTGCACAACAACAATAACCCACCTCACCTCAACATGAATAATAACAACAATCTTCCTCAACCCGACCTTCGAACGATGGAGGAGTTGTGTCAACCTACGATGAATGGACGTGGAGGACCGATTGCGCCGATGAAAATCACGGCTCCAGAGTTTTCGTTGAAGCATCACATGATCCAACAAGTTCAAAACACTTTTCCATTTCGCGGATTACCGAATGATGATGCCAACAAACACCTCGACAAATTCATTACCGTAACTCAAAGCATGAAGTTTCCCGGTGTTACCATGGATTTTCTTCGCCTTCACCTATTTCCACACACCTTATCCCACCATGTCGAAAAATGGTTTGATCGTCTTCCAAAGAATTCAATTCATACATGGGACGACATGACTCAACGATTTTTGTCGCGCTACTTTCCACCATCCATGGTCACGAGCCTTCGGAATCAAATCAGTGGATTTACACAAGAACCTGATGAATCACTTTTTGATGCTTGAGAACGATATAATGTTTTGATCGATCGATGTCCTAACCACAACATGCTCCCCGTCACCTTAATTGATACTTTCTACAACGGTTTAACTTTTCGTGATCGTGATACGATTAATGCATCCGCCGGTGGCACATTTATGAAAAGAAGACCCGAGGAGTGTAGAGAGCTTATAGAGAACATGACTACTCATCACAAAAATTGGGATTCATCCGCATCTTCTAGGAATAACTCGAGAGTCAATGTTTCTTCTACTTTATCACACACCGAGATGACCGAATTCACCCGCATGATGGCCGAAATGAACAAAAGTATCCAACTCTTGGCTACAAATCAACAACAACAAATTAAAGTTGTAGCACTTTCTTGTGAGATCATCGGCGGTCCTCATTCATACACTGATTTTCCTTCTACTCATGACAATCCGGAAAACGTGTATGCGGCTCATGGTAACTATTCAACGGAAAGCTATCAAGCCCGACCTCAAGGTGATCGTAACTTGCTAAGTTACAGTTCTAACAACTTTCTTTCACTCGGTTTTTCTCCTCAAAACCACAACCCCAACCACTACAATAGAAGCAATCCAAACCCACCTCGAGCTTCTAATCCTTATCACCCACCCACTCACCAAGCACCACCTATTAATCATGATGTTGAAGCTTTTATGAGGACCCAAAGAGAGCTAGTTAAGAATCTTCAAAGCTAAATCATCAACTTGAAAGGAGATATCACTAAGCAAGGGAATGATATCAGAACCGAGCTTTGACATGATATGCAAACCTCTTTTAGCAATCAAACAAATGATTTGAAGAATATGCTGGCTAGTTTCTTCACAAGTACTCAACCCTCTACTTCGGCTCCCTTCCTTCAAATATCGTCACCAACCCAAGAGCAAATGTGAGTGCTATTACTAAACGCAGTGGAGCAACTCTAGTAGGACCATCTATACCTCCCCCAGTTACTCCATCTACACCTCCTCCACCACCATTTATCCCTCCTACTCCCACGCCTAGTCCTAGTTCTCCATTACCGTCTCCAACTCTGCATGACGAAGTACCCAAGAAACACCCTTCAGTAACCCCACCTTCCACCTTTAAACCCTCAACATCTCAACCTTTACCTGCTACACCTACACCACCTAAAACCAATATCCCTTATCCGTCTCGGTTAGACAAGTGCAAACTGCTCACTAAAGAGGATGCTCAAGTCACTTCTTTTATGAAGATGACCTCTCAAATGAATTTCAACATTAGCCTCGTTGAAGCACTTGTCCAAATGCCGAAATTTTTGAAAGCATTCAAGGAATTTCTTAATAATAAGGAGAAGATGGCCGAGTTTGTTAATACTCGATTGAATGAAAAATGTTTTGCAGTCCTTCTTAAAGAACTTCCAGAAAAACTTGGAGATCCCGGTCGTTTTGTGCTACCATGTACTTTTAACCAAACCGAAGAGTTTACTGCCTTAGCCGATCTCGGGGAAATTATTAATCTGATGCCTTTAAGTGTTTGGAAAACGTTATCATTACCCGATTTTACACCAACAAAGATGACGCTTGAGCTAGCAAATCGAACTCTCGCTTACCCCGTTGGTATTGCCGAAGATGTGTTTGTTAAAGTTGGTACCTTCACTTTTCCGTTTGATTTTGTTGTTGTTGATTATGAAATGGACCCTCGTATCCCGTTAATACTTGGACGGCCATTCTTGAGAACCGGAAAAGATTTAGTCGATGTTGCCGAAGGTGAACTCATTTTAAGAGTCAGGAATGATGCACAAGTATTTAAAAAGGGGAAGATCACAACCAAATCCAATGGAAGAGAATCGGTGAATATGATTAATGTGCTTGATGATTTTGTCGTCTATAACAATCCTCTTGTCGATTCTTGCTATGATAATCCACTTTTCCAAAATGATGTGGATGATTCTCTCTCCAATTCGGATCCTCTACCAATTTATGATGCTCCACCGATCTATGATGCTTATGATGATGATTCTAGTTCTGATATGGATGATTCTGATGATTTTACTTCAGAGTATAAAGACATGCCAACATATGATGATTTTGATGATGTTGATACTCTTTCGAGTGATTCTTCACATGATAACCTTGTTTCTACTTTTGATGAAGATCCTCCACCAACAATGCTTGATCCTACTTTGGATGACTACTCATTTGAGGAAGACTTTGCTACTTTTCTCAATACATACTTCCCCAATGAGAATGATTCTCCTCCTTTAGACTTTGATGATGCTCTTTATCCTCCTTCGGATATTAAGAAACCCGTTTAAAAGTAGAAGAAGCCAGACGACACCGATATCTGTAGTACTTATGTCTTGACACCTCCTTATCCACCTTCTGAGGATGAGATTGTGAGATTTATGAGCGGATCCTCTTCAAGGTCTACTGAGCATGAGTGTTATTTTCCCCTAAAGGAAAAGATGTTCGATCCCGGTATTTCAATTTTTAAGCCATCTCAGTATCCATCTGATGAAATAAAAGGAAATATTTTTGGAACTTATGGAGATATGCTTGCACCTCATCACACTTGCTACCACCATGCTCAACAACTGCTTAAGGGAACCTTGCCTACTCTTCTTTGGCTTGCCTTGTTCTCCTTAAGCTTGTGCTACTTGATTGATGAAAACCATGTATTTGATCCCTGTGGACGTTATTCAAGCTTCTTACCATGCTAATCAAGGTCGAGTCAGGCTCACGACTCGGTGAACAAAAACAAGCGCTTTTTGGGAGGCAACCCAATTATCTATCTATCCTTTTATCCGTTTTCATAATAAGTGTAGGGGGAGCCCCGTAGGTGTTTGTTGTTTTCTTTCTTATGATGTGCAGGGATTGGAGCTTTTAAAGATTCATTTTTTATGACTTTTGATGACCCATGATTCCGTGTATCCGTCTTCTCGGTTCTATCCAAAACACTTTTGATTCCCTATTTTATATTCTTCAATATTAAAATAGGAATCACTTTCGTTGTCTCTTCCTTAACAAGATTTAAACAACGTGCACAATGTCCTAAGTGTAGGGGAGTTTACTCCCACATGCTTAAACATTGAGGACAATGTTTATATTAAGTGTAGGGGGATTTCTATCGAATTTAAGTGGGTTTTTCCATGAATTTGACCTCATTTTAACCAGAAATTCGATTTTTCGACATTTTTCAAAATTTATGATCTATTTTGGCCTAGTAGTTTCCTTTGATATTTTCTTTTATTGAATAAAATGGTTTTAACAAGTTTAGATATCTTTGATATATTAGGCCCGTCGTGAATATTTTGACTCAACCCGAGTTTACTTATCCAAGTTTACTCTATCTAGTATCCTTAACCATATGGACCTTAATTGGTTTATTAGGCTAAGCATCCACGAGTCTCATTCCTTGAGATTTTAAATTGTGGAGAATGAGAAATGATAGAGTCAATTATAAGTTTTGTATACTTTCATGAGCTTATTTGAGTTCATTAAGAGCTTTTTCTCCCATCACTTGTCAAATAAATTATTGCAATAAATAAGGTCGTACGATTTGAAAAGTTACTTAGCTTCTAGCCAAAATCGTTTAAAAATTTCCCGGGATTAATTAGAGTTCATAGCCAAGGCATAACTTACTGAAGCGGGACGCGAAGATTGGCGTATCCAAAAAGGCCCTAACAAGGCATGAGGATATCCGAGTCCGAAAAGGCCCTCACAAGGCACGAGGATTTACTTTTTTTTGCTAAAGATCCTAAGATGATGTGAAGATCATTAATCCAAATTAATATGAAGGATCAAGACACACAACGAGAAGCAAATACTCCCCTAAAGATAATGGATAAGTCTATCCGAAAAGGCCCTAACAAGGTATGAGGATAAATAGATCCAAGTCCGAAAAGGAGGCGGATTGTTGTATATCAAAATCCTAAATAAAGAAGAGGATAAATGAAGAAGTCGTGGTCAAAGTTTGAAGCATCTCTCACTCCAAATGAAGATGTATACCAAAATGAAGAGAAGACCATAATTTCAAGAACGTCTCTCAAGATTTGAAGTTTGAAGTCAATGCCAAATATCGGTCTGAGAAAGGTCTCAAATCGTGAAGCGAGTTATGCCAAGATATGAACTTTAAAAGGTCCCGAGAAGGAGTTTTAAAAGATTTTGTCCTTTATCTAACTATTGATTAAATCGTCCCACTTTATTTTCAGACTAAATAACTATCGTAATAAGTCAACAATGCATCCTCGTGATCATTTAAGACAACAATAAAATATAAGAGATACACCTAGGAATAAGGTAGTCTAAGTGAATAATTGGGCCACATGAGTTTGTGTTAGTTTGCTAACTTATAATAACAATGATCTAGTTTTTAAGCTTGGTTTGAGAACGTGAAACTTGAGGATGATAAACATTCATGACAATCTAAAGCCTCAATGTAAGTCTTTAATCTCTTTATTTGTTTTTCTTCCTTTAATTATGTTTAATAAAGGCCAAGGTGGTTAATTATGATGGAAAATGTAAATCTTGCTTTGTAATTAATGCATTGCATGAGGGCATTGCAATGGTCAAGTGTAGGGGATTTAATAAGTGTGAAAACACTTATCCTTTTACCACTTAATTATAATATTAACCAAGCCAAAACGTGTATTTTATGTCGTAAATGTCGGAATTATGCGTGGTTTGTGTTTTTGTTGTGATTTAGGACCAAAATGTGAAAAGGGAAGAAAACACGGGCTTTCACGGGCTTTTATCGAAGAAAAAGACAAAAGACGAAGTCAAAAGATCAAGAGTGCAAAAGATTGGAAGTCAATGGGCCTATTTTGAAGATTTATTGAAGAAAATGATCAAAGACGGAAGATTTACAAGTCGAAGAACCCAAGTCTAATAAATGAAGAAATTATAAGACGAGTTCAAGATTTTATCGACAAATCCCGAGCCAAAGTCGAGACTTTAGTTTAATTTAAAGACGAGACGGAAGAAAAGAAAAGAAAAGAAAAAAGACACACCAACCAAGCCACCTACCAAGTTCTCCTATAAATACTACATTTTCATCTCATTTTTAGTTGTTGGCTATCTTGACAAAATAGTTCTTCCAATTTAATTTTCATGTCATTTATTTACTTGTCAATCTAAATTCTTTGTCTTGCACCTTAAATTTGGAAGTCCTTTAATTTTTACTTTTAATTGTTGTTGAATCTTGTTTTTAATCAAGTTTTTATTATTAATCTCTCATCCTTCCTTTCCTGTTTGGTTCAATTTAATGTTTGGTTTATTGATTTGGTTGATTTAAGTTTGTTTAATCAAGTGGGTTTCATAGTTTATTGATTTTGATTTGATAAAGTTTGTGATTTAGATGTTTTAATGCTTGGTAGATCTTAATTAGTGATTTATTGTTTTTAGTTTTATTGTTTTTGGTTGATGTAAGTTTTATTTATTAAGTGGGTTTTGATTGATTTAGCTTAAGTTGTTAGTTTTGTTGATTTGGTTTGATTGATTATTATTAGTTGATGATTAGTGGTTAGTTTGTTTGAATCTTTAGATTTAATTTGGTTGATTTTGATTAAAATCGTGTTCCTAGAATCTAGGATCTTATAATTTTCGTAACTGCTTAGTTTTTTTCCAGTTTTTCCCGAACGAGCCATTTTTCCCGAATGAACATTTTTACCGAACCAATCATTTTTCCCGAACGAGCTTAAAATTCCGAACGAGCAAAAAATACCGAACCAAGCTTTTGTGAAATTTATTCCGAATGAAGGTTTGATAAAAAATACCGAACCAGAAGAATTTCCCGAACGAAGGTTTTAAAACAAATATTCCGAACGAGTAATATTGAGCAGCCAGCTAACCTGCTAGCTTAACCTTTCCCGCCAAAACCACGTGCCTGCCTGGGTGCTTGAGCTAGCTGCCTGCTAGCTTGTTTATTTATTATATTGTTCCGTAATTGTTTAGTTTAATCTGAAAGTTGTTCCAATTTCTATTTTGAAAGTCACATATTTTTAGTTATATTTTTCGTCGATTTTAGTATTATTATTTTTTCGAAAAGTTTTAGTTTTATCTTTTATTTAGTGTCCGCTTTAGCTTTCACCTCGTTTAGTCTTAAAGTACCCTCTTAGTTTTATTTTCTCCTTTTTCATTAGGTTAATTTTATTTTTCAGTCAAAAGTTAATTTCTTCTTTTAGTTTTATTTTTATTAATTGTTTCGCTTTAATTTACGTTTTATTATTTTGTATTGTTTCGTTATTATTAATTAATTGTTCTTAGCTTATTTTTATTACGCTGCGCATTTACCTTTTATTAGAAATAGATCAAAAGCTCCCCCTTTTAGTTACCAACAACGATAATATCACCCTAAACCGGAGATCAATTCGAAAAGATTCGTGAACGATAAAAGATAAATTTTTAACACGCAAAATCTAGTTATTAGGATGTCTTTTGGTAATGCATTTGAAAGCCCTTGGTTAACATTTTGGAGATCACGATTTTCATTTTGATTTTGAACTTGACTACTAGTCCCTTGATTCCTATTGTTGTGATTGTTACCCTTATAGTTGTTCTTGTAACCACCTTAATTGTTTCGATAATTGTTAGCATTTTGATTTGGTGCAAAACCCGGTGGAGTCAATTGATTAGTGCGGGTAAATTGACCATTTTGGTTATAAGTTCCCGTGGTCGCGTAGGCACTTGAAGTGTTACCACCGTTGGTAATGCACTCGGAGAAATCATGACCTCCACCACAATACATACAAGAAACCTCAATCGCTTTATCCGTAGCGGGAGTGGGTTGTTTACCAACTTTAAACTCAATTAACAATCCTTTAAGCTTATCAAAAATCTTGTTTTCCAAATTAGCCTCGATTTGGCAAGCATCAATGGTATGTGACATTGAAGGCGAAGGCGAAGACGAAGCTTTATGAACACTCAATGTGCTACGAGGACTATAGACCTTAGACCTATTCTCAATGATCAACAACGCTTCCTCGACCGTTTTACACAAAAATTACCACCCGCGGCGACATTAAGATAATCTCGCTCATGATCGTTCAAGCCATTGTAAAACGTGTCAATTTGATGCAAGTCGGAAAAACCATGATGAGGACACTCATGCAACATTTCCTTAAACCTATTCCAAGCCGTTGAAAAACTCTCATTCTACTCTTGTGAAAATTTTGGAATCTCGTTTTTCAAATGCGTAGTCTTAGAGGGCGGGAAAAATTGGTTCACGAACTTTGAAACGAGATCCTTCCACGTCAATATAGAATTGTGTGGCTCTTTCTCTAACCAAATTTTAGCGGGCCCCGCTAAGGAATACGGAAAAAGTATCATCTTAATCGAGTCGTTCGAGACGTCCTTAAACTTGCAAGTGGCGGTAAGACGATTGAATTGGCGGATATGGTTGTGAGGGTTGTCCTTTTCATCACCACGAATTTGTTGTTTTGGATCATCGAAAACAAACCCGTTTTAACATCAAATTCTCCGCAAGGATAGCGGGAATCACAATCGCTTCTCCATAACCCTCGGTGGGTGCTTGAAGTAACTCCATCATAGTACGATTAGCCATGGTTCCTTCTTGTTCTATGATGGGTTCGTCAATAGGAGATTCTTCACTAGAAAGGTTTGGTGTGGTTTCCTTTCGATTTCTACGTTTACGTGTACGTCTTGCTTGGTTACGAGTTTGCATAAACGTCACGTACAACCTGGGGATGAACAAAGAAGAATCTTTTGGGTGTTTTTAACTTTTTCAATTTTTTTTGTTCTTTTGATTTTTTTTACTTTTTATTGGATTTTGTGATGTATTACGTAGACAAAATTCTAGAAATCTCTCCTCAAATAAAATCTCTCGATTAAAGGAGCCTCAAGGAATAAAAATGATCACATGAAGTGAATGCCTTCGATGACTTTAGAACTTTGGTTGGCAAACCCTCGATTAGCCCTTTTTCTCTTAACACACACAAGCAAGCGGGGGAAACGAGGCGGCGCTAAGCACTTAAGAGCCTTTTTCCCTTAGGTCGTGAAATACAACCGCCTTATACCTACCTTATAGTTTGTGTTAATTAAAATCAAGCTTCTCGAAAGTAATTATCTATTTTGCCTCTTTTCTTTGTTTGAGATTCGAATACAATGATTGAGTGATGAAATCCCAAATCAAGGTTGTGTTTCACACTTTTGGAGTACTTGTGAATTTATTGTTTTATGTATACAATATAGTAATAACATTCACACAAAAAACGAAAACCGATAATACGTATGATTAGAGTGCTAATCACACAAATAGTTATTATGGCTAATATAAAAACAAAATTTGTTCAAATTAAAACACAACACGCCTCCCCGGCAGCGGCGCCAGAATGATAGTTGTAAATTCACACTCGTTTAGGAAAACAAGGTAATTACGGTAAGTACGATGATTTAGGAAAACCGTGCACAAATGACCCAAATGTGAGTTCATTTCAAAGAGGCTAGTGTGTTGTGTTAAAACTTGATTAAATGTTTGTGATTATGATTATGAGAGAAAATGAGAAAGAAAAGAGAAAAGGATGACGGTTACGATTAAAATTTCACTAAGACAAAAGTCGTAAACGTAAAACTGTAAAACGTGAAGAAATTTAAAAATTACCCTAAAAATTCCTAGAAAATTGAAATAAATCCTAAAAAGTTGAATTAGAGTTTACAAAAAATAAAAAATCACTCAAACCTTTTATTTAATTAAATAATAATTTTATAATGCTAATTAAAGCCCAAAAAATCAATTTAATTAACAAAACGCCCAAAATGAGCTTTTTCAATATGTAAACCTCTAAAATAACTTAATTAAACTAAAACTTTTTTTGAAAAATTTAAAATTAATTAAAACTATTTAAAAATGATTAAAACTATTAAAATATTAAAATAATCCTAAATTTTAATTAAATGACAAGAAAATTAATCTAAAAATATTAAAAATCCTAACTTAATGGTTTTAACCTAAGAAAAATGAAAAAGTTGCAAAAATCTTAAAAATAATTTTTAATAATAAAATATTAATAAAAATCCAAAAATTATAAAAATTCTAAAAACTTGCAAACTAGTTTATTTTAACCTAATTAAACAGAAAATGAACTTGAAATTACAAAAATACGCCTAATGGGCCTCCAAATGGGCTAAAACTCAAAACAGTCCAAGCTTAATGGGCTTTTTGGCCCAATAAGCAAAAAGTTGTCCAAATAAGCTGAAATGTTCTAGTTTAGCTTAAAATTTCATTTTAAATAGAAAACTCTAAAGGCCCAAAAGCTGAAAGTGAGCTTATCACAACTTAATGAACAAACAACTTATTCTTAATGGGCTTTTTGGCCCATTAAGCCATAAGCTAATGCCATACCTCTAATTTGACACACATTCTTCTAATGAGATTTTAAAGCTGTTTGTAAAAAGAAAATTTGACTAAGCCCAAGAAATAAGCCTGAAATAAGCAAAAGCTCTCTACACAAAATGACAAAATAGTCGTTTTCAAGTTCTAGACCAATTCAAAGGCTGATTCTTTTTGCAAAATGTTTTAAATCACTTAACTAAGCTTAATAATCAAAAAGATTTCAAATATGCACACTAAATAAGCTGGAAAAAGCAAATAGGCACTTATAAAAAAGTCAACTAAGTTCGTTTTATAGTCAAACCTAAAAGTCAAAGTCTCAAAAGCTCTAGTTTAGTCAAATGGTTCAAATGATGAAGATTGATTACAAAGACAAAGTTGTTGCAAGTCCAAATAATCTGGTATAGCTTATTGATAAGCTGTTCACAATTTAACACTAGCAGTGGCTAGTAGCAGTGGGAAAGGATTCTCACTGATTGACTTTCTTGACCTTTGATTTTAGTGAGATTTACTTGGATTCAGTGAACAACAAGGGCACCCTTATAACCAGTGGGTTATAAGGAGTCAATAACAAGAAAGAAATCACAATTTCACCAAGCCAGTCAGTGCAGTTAATTCAATCAGTGCCTAGATATCACACAGACATGAACATTAAGCAGATTTGATGTAATTAGCAGTTTAAGCAAGATTAAGCCAACCAAATTGAACCAAAAGCATACACAAGCTATAATAAACTTATATAAGCATAAATAAACTTGTTTCATACACTGGTTCAAAGATTTAAACTAGATTCAAGCCTATGTTACTTAACTGATGAACAATGAAGAACACAAAATGACTTTGCTAATATACTTGACCACAAATCCAATTTCAAACCCTCAAATCGACTTATCAGCTTACAAAAACTCTGTTTAAGCACCTTTTAACCCTAAACATGCATAAACTCTAAGTGTTCCCAAGATTTTAGATCAAAACAGGCAAAAACAAGCAAGTTATAGTATAATTTTCAGATTTGATGTTTAAAGCACAAAATTTGTAGATACAAGCATACAAATACCTCACTAACAGATAAAACACACAAACAAACCCTAACACCTACTCAATCTTATGCAAACTTCAAACAAGCCGTAATCCCAAACACCCCTTTCACTTTTTAAATCAAAATTTAAACAAGCAAATGTGATTTTCAGGTTAAACCAAACTTAAATAAGCATCATAACAACATTCTCAAGAACTTAGAACAAGATTCAAGCCACAAGAACACCACTTACAACAGCAGAATACCAAATCACTTAAAATCACTTTTTTTAACAGATTTTTAGGAAAGAGAGCTCAAACCTCATGAATGTACATCCAAACTCACGGATTTATAGCTTATGTGCCTAGCTAAACAAGGCACAAGCTTCCAATAAGCTGCTAAGAACAACAAGGTTAGAAACAAAACAGATTATATGAAAAATAATGAAAAATGAACAAGATTTGAACCAAGTCTACTAAAAGAAGAAAATTAGAAGACGAGTTCATTTTATCCATCGACAAATCCCGAGACAAAGTCAAGAAAGACAAATTATTTAAAAGATGAGAAGACAAGAAGAAAAGAAGAAGCATCAAAACCAACTTCCTTTCCCCTATATATAGTCTCCTAATCTTTCATTTTAGGAGTTAGTTCATTTTTAGTTTTTAAGTAAGGTAATTAGGAGTAGGTGTTTACTTTCTCTCTCTAGTTTCTCTTTCAAAGTTCTTTTTAATCATTCATCTTAATCTTGTATTTGAATCTTAATTTTTATCATTAATTCAAGCTTATTAATTATTCTCATTCTTCCTTTCTTAATCTTAATCTTGTGGTTGATTTTGTTAATCATGTAGTTTGTTTAATCATTTTGATTATTTGATTGATTTACTTATTTGATTGTTCTTATTGATTTGGTGTGTTTGATTTTTTAGCTTATTGTGCTTTTTGATTAATTATTGTTTAGCTTTTTTTTATTTAAGTGTTTTTAATAGTTTAATCTTTTAAAAGTTGATTTTAAATATTTTGATTATTTAGTGTTTTTAAAGTTTTTGATTTGTGACTTATTAAGTTTTTCTTAAAATTAGTTTGGTTTGATTTTTGGTTAAGTGCTTATTTGGTTTTTGCTTATTTTTATATAATCCGGATTTTTAAAACCCTAGTATTCCGATTTATGTCCAAACTTCTATATTCCGCTTTAGCTCTTAAAACAATTTCCCGAATTAGTTTGGATTTTAGTGTATTCTGGATAACACACTTTGTGGGATTACGATTAACATCGAAACATAACATTCCGGATTGAGTTCCTGTTTTGGATTCCGGATTAAGTCCTTTTCTTGCATATTGTGGATTGTGTTCTGATAATATATTCCGGATTAGGTCCTTTTCTTCTATATTCCGGATTACGTGTGGATTGCTTTGTTTCTCATATTCTGGATTCCTATCCGGAATCCGTATTCCGGATTAGCCATTGTTTTTGTTATTCTGAAGTTAGTTTGGATTCTATTACAACCTACATTCTGACTTATGTTCTGCTTTGGTTTCCCGAATTGTTTTTGAATTTTCATTTTCCCGCTATTTTTCTTGTCTCATTTTAAATTGTTTTGTCCTAGTCTATTTTCAATTTTACTTTTTATCAAGTTTTAATCTTTTTTCATTTATTTTTAAAGTCTTTATTTTTAGTTTATAATTTTAAAAGTTTCCATTTTTAGTTTAAAATAGATAAACGACATTTGCTTTTTACACCAAGAACAACTGAGTCGCACTTTTAACCGGTGATCAATTCGATTAGACCAATTCAAAGAACTAAAATCTAGAAATTAAAATGGCGCCGCTGCCGGCTCTTTTCGTGAAGATTAACGGTTTCTTGTGAGAGACGCGTTGGATTTTGGGATCCATTCACTCGTGAATGTTATTTTTCTTGCAAAAAAAATAAAAAAGTTCAAAAATCCAAAAACATTTAAAAAATCATAAAAAGCATTTCTTTTTCAAAAGTTTTGCACCAAAAATATTTTCTTTTCACGTTAACCATCATTTTTATTCTATATTTTTACTATCATTTTCTTTTGTAGGTGTATACGTACCCGCTCACGCAAAAGGAAATCCATTAATGCCGCTACTATTGAGCCTCCTATTGTAGAACCTCCTGTTGTCAATACCATGGAGAACCGTCCAATGATCGAGCTCTTGCAATCACACGTTGAAGGCAACGATGATGCGATTGTGGTGCCGGCTATTGACGCCAACAACTTCGAGCTAAAAACCGAGTTTATTCAAATGGTTTCCGCAACACCTTTCTTAGGCCGCACTCATGATGATCCTCACGATCATATCAAGAGGTTCGTACACTTATCCAATACTGTAAAATACAATGGGGTTTCATAAGAGGCAATTTGTTTTCTCCTTTTTCCTTTCTCTCTCGAGGGACAAGCCCGGACTTGGCTTGATAAGGAACCTCCCCAAAGTATTGTCACATGGACGGACCTAGAGACAAAGTTCATAAATTATTTCTTTCCACCCTCACGTACTACCGCTTTGCGGAATGACATCATTAATTTTGAAAAAAAGTACGGTGAGACATTTTGTGAATCTTGGGATCATTTTAATGAACTTTTAAGAAAGTGTCCACAACACGGTTTTACAAAGGTGCATCAAATTAATACTTTTTATAATAGATTAAGTTTGAATCACCAAGATTCACTAAATAGTGCCTCGGGAGATAATATTCTTGTGAAAACTATGAATGAGGATTGGGTAATCATTGAGAACAAAGCCAAAGTCCAGAGCAAGAGTGTTAGGGCTACTATGGCTAGTGCTAGTACTAGTGAGACCGACAAGAAAATTGACGTGCTTACTTCAATCATGACAGACCTTGCTTTACATGTTAAGAACAATGTGCAAGTGAATGCCCTGAGTGAGTCATGTGAGACTTGTGGTCGACCACATTCATACCAAAATTGTGATAAGGTTCATGACCCCTGTCAACAAGAAGTGTATGCTTATAACACTAATGAGAGGGTGCATTTTAAACCAAATGTAGATGCTAATAATCTTTCTTATAGGTCTACTAATTATTTGGCTCCTCCTGGTTTTCAACCTCATGCTAGACCCCCTCCTTAATTGACCAATACCCAATACCCACCAAGGAACCAAGGCCAACAAAGGTATAATTATCAAGTGAATTCTTCCAACAATCAAAGGAATTTTAATTCAAACCAAGGGAATTTCAATGGTCAAAATCAAGGTAATTTTAATGGGCCAAACCAAGGGTTTCAAAATAACAACTTTAACCAAGGTTTTCATAACAACAATGGTTTTCAACCACAATTTCAAAACCAAGATTTTCCTAATCAAGGGTTTAATAACCAAGGGTACAACATGAATAATCCTCAAATGGACTTGGTTCTTGAAAAATTGACCGAACATGAGAGAACCATGAAAGCGATGCAAGAATATACTAGACAAATGCAAGAATCGACCGATAAGAAATTTTTGCAAATGCTTGAAGCCCTTCAGCCCCAAGGTGTCCTTCCTTCGAATACCGTGACCAACCCGAGGGCCAACGTGAATGCCATTACTACAGGAAGTAGGCACACTAATGTGAATCCTATGTCCCCTTTGGTGACTCCTCATTCACCCCCTTCTTGTGACATTCCTCCATTTGTTGATTCCTCGATTCCCCCCACCTCCTCCTTTTATTGCTCAATCTTCTCCTTCGATTCCCACACCAATTCCTTCACCTTCCAACCCCACCCTACCACCACCAAAGGATGTGAGTGACTAATCCATTCCAAAACCTTCATCTCAACCCAATAAACCTTATCCTTCAAGGTTGAGGAAAGAGAAGTTTAAGAACAAGGATGATATTTAAGTTTCAAACCTCCTTAAGATGTTTAAACAATTGAATTTCAATATCACCTTTGACGAGGCGCTCACTCACATTCCTAAATATGCTAAAATGTTCAAAGATCTTCTAAGTGATAAGGAAAAGCTTCTTGATATTGCTCAAACCCAACTTAATGAGAATTGCTCCGCGATTCTTCTAAGGAAATTACCAACCAAACTTGGTGATCCGGGTCGCTTTGTCATTCCTTGTAATTTTCCCGGGGTAGAGAATTGTATATGATAGTTGTAAATTCACACTCGTTTAGGAAAACAAGGTAATTAGGGTAAAATACGACGGTTTAGGAAAATCGTGCACAAATGACCCAAATGTGAGTTCGTTCTCAAGGAGGCTAGTGTGTTGTGTTAAAACTTGATTAAATGTTTGTGATTATGATTATGAGAGAAAATGAGAAAGAAAAGAGAAAAGGATAACTGTTACGATTAAAATTGCACTAAGACGAAAATCGTAAACGTAAAACGTGACGAAATTTAAAAATTACCCTAAAAATTCCTAGAAAGTTGCAATAAATCCTAAAAAATGCAATTAGAGTTTACAAAAAAAATCATAAATCACTAAACCTTTTTTTAATTAAATAATATTTTTTAATGCTAATTAAAGCCTAAAAAATCAATTTAATTAACAAAAAGCCCAAAATGAGATTTTTCAATTTGTAAACCTCTAAAATAACTTAATAAAACTAAAAACTATTTTTGTAAAATTTAATATTAATTAAAACTATTTAAAAATGATTAAAACTATTAAAATATTAAAATAATCCTAAAAATTAATTAAATGACAAGAAAATTAATCTAAAAATTTTAAAAATCCTAACTTAATGTTTTTAAAATAAAAAAAATGAAAAGTGGCAAAAATCTTAAAAATAATTTTTAATAATAATATCTTAATAAAAATCCAAATATTATAAAAAGTTCTAAAAACTTGCAAAATAGTTTATTTTAACCTAATTAAAGAGAAAATGAACTTGAAATTACAAAATACCCCTAATAGGCCTCCAAATGGGCTAAAACTCAAAACAGTCCAAGCTTAATGGGCTTTTTGGCCCAATAAGCAAAAGGTTGTCCAAATAAGCTGAAAAGTCCTAGTCTAGCTTAAAATTTGATTTTAAACACAAAACTATAAAGGCCCAAAAGCTGAAAGTGAGCTTATCACAACTAAATGAACAAACAGCTTATTCTTAATGGGCTTTTTGGCCCATTAAGCCATAAGCTAATGCCAAAAGCTCTAATTTGACACGCATCCTTCTAATGAGATTCTAAAGCTGTTTGCAAAAAGAAATTTTGAATAATCCCAAGAAATAAGCCTGAAATAAGCAAAAGCTCTCTACACAAAACGACAAAATAGTCGTTTTCGAGTTCTAGAGCAATTCAAAGGCTGATTCTTTTTGCAAAATGTTTTAAATCACTTAACTAAGCTTAATAATCAAAAAGATTTCAAATAAGCACATTGAATAAGCTGGAAAAAGCAAATAAGCACTTATGAAAAAGTCAACTAAGTTCGTTTTCTTGTCAAACTTTAAAGTCAAAGTCTGAAAACCTCCAGTTTAGTCAAATGGGTCAAATGATGAAGATTGATTACAAAAAAAAGTTGTTGCAACTCTAAATAAGCTGTTATAGCTTATTGATAAGTTGTTCACAATTTAACACTAGTAGTGGCTAGTAGCAATGGGAAAGGATTCCCACTGATTGACTTTCTTGACCTTTGATTTTAGTGAGATTTACTTGGATTCAGTGAATAACACGGGCATCCTTATAACCAGTGAGCTATAAGGAGTCAATAACAAGCAAGAAATCACAATTTTACCAAGCCAATCAGTGCAGTTAATTCAATCAGTTCCCAGATATCACATAGACATGAACATTAAGCAGATTTGATGTAATAAGTAGTTTAAGCAAGATTAAGCCAACCAAATTGAACCAAAAGCATACACAAGCTATAATAAACTTAAATAAGAATAAATAAACTTGTTTCATACACTGGTTCAAAGATTTAAACTAGATTCAAGCCTATGTTACTTAACCGATGAACAATGAAGAACACAAAATGACTTTGCTGATATACTTGACCACAAATCCAATTTCAAACCCTCAAATATACTTATCAGCTTACACAAACTTTGTTTAAGCACCTTTTAACCCTAAACATGCATACACTCTAAGTGTTCCCAAGATTTTAGATCAAAACAGGCAAAAACAAGCAAGTTATAGTATAATTTTCAGATTTGATGTTCAAAGCACAAGATATGCTGATACAAGCATACAAATACCTCACTAACAGATAAAACACACAAACAAACCCTAACACCTACTCAATCTTATGCAAACTTCAAACAAGCAGTAATCCCAAACACCCCTTTCACTTTTTAAATCAAAATTTAAACAAGCAAATGTGATTTTCAGGTTAAACCAAACTCAAATAAGCATCATAACAACATTCTCATGCATTTAGAACAAGATTCAAGCCACAAGAACACCACTTACAATAACAGAATACCAAATCACTTAAAATCAACTTTTTAACAGTTTTTTAGGAAAGAGAGCTCAAACCTCATGAATGTACATCCACACTCACGGATTTATAGCTTATGTGCCTAGCTAAACAAGGCACAAGCTTGGAATAAGCTGCTAAGAACAACAAGGTTAGAAACAAAACAGATTATATGTAAAATAATGAAAAATAAACAAGATTTGGTTCAAGCTTGTTCCCCACTCCTTGAATCCTTGCAAACCACAAGCTCACTACACCTTGATAATCTCCTTATCAGGGTGTTATGATCACTTATAATCCAAGAGTTCAAGTGTTTGAACTAAGACTTAGAAAGAAATCAGATTTTTGAAAACTTTTGCAAACACTTGCACAATACTTAAAGCCAATCCTTGATACTTTGAAAACACAAACTTATAACAATTACAATAAGATATAAAGATTGGAACTTGGAATTCGTCACAAAATCAAACACTTTTTCATTCACATAGAAATAAGGCTTTACAGATTTTTGACCTAGGAATCCAAGAACAAGGACTAATGTGTGAGTCCTAATGCCTTATATAGGCTACAAAGTTTTCTAAGAAGCTGAAAAATAAAGGAAACCATAGCAAATGGTCTTCCAAATTTACCCTTGTAGTTTGAATTTTTCTTGAACATGTGAAGATACTTTGGTTGTTTGTGGAGCTGTAAAGTGGGTGGCAATTTGATCAAGGGCTCCCAATAAGCTTAGGATTGAAGTCGGTTTTGGGTTCATTGATTCCACTGGCACTTCTTGTCTTGTTCTCCAAAAGTGAAGCAGGGGTGAGTCATGTGAGCTCTTGGGGTGAGGTGGCATGTAAAGTGTGGGTTGGGTTATGTTTATTAAGACCTTAATCAATAAACTGGAGAAGATTAAGGCTTAATTGTTGCTCAAATAAAAATCCCCAATTCGTGTTAATGTTGTGAATAGTTAAGTTTTAATCTGGTTTTAGGTTTAAAAATATGTTTACTGCGTGTTTTTGATAACTAATTAAATTAGTTAAAAATCTGGTTTAGTGGGATGGTGTGTTGGCACAATGGTGGGATGTGATTGGAGGATTTGGTGAGTGGGGTGAGGTGGCAGTTGCTAGTTGGTTAAGGTAGTATTTGTGTCTCACAAGTTTGGTCCCTCACCTTCTTTCTTTCTTTCATTCAGGTTTAAACATGTTATAATTCGAATTCCTTTGTTAGGAAAGTTTTGTTTTTTGTAATTTGACGACAAAAACTTTCAAAAGGGTTTATAAAGGACTTGTTTTGTAATATCTTGATATTTGAAGGACCAAACTTGACATGTCTTCAATCTTCAAGGTCTTCACTTGTTCTGTCTTCATGGAGGACTAAAAGTGACATGTCTTCAAATTTGAGGGACCATTCTTACCAACTCTTCAAAGTTGAGGGTCCTTTTTGTAATTTTGACAAAATCTAAGGACCATACTTGTAACTATGAATATACAAGGGTTTAAAGTGTCAATTCTTTAATAATGAAGGACCCTTCTTGTACTATCTTCATTTCTTTAAGGACTTTTCTTGGAAAATCAACTCTAGGGACCGGTTCATTGTGCGGTTTCGTTTCCCGTGTTTGTTTTTGCTTGTTTCTTGTGATCTTTTGCCATTTTCTCAATATCCGTACCTAAAATACACACTGAACAAACACAAGCATATATTTGGCACATTTTATGATATTTTTACCATTTTAAGCCCGTTTTGGATGATGAGACTATGTATAAAAGCAATCTCATCATATGGCCCTAGCCGATCTAGGTGCTAGTATAAACTTAATGCCTTTAAGCGTTTGGAAACAATTATCTCTACCCGAGCTAGGCCCCACTCGTATGACATTGGAATTAGCTAATCGGGAGGTTGCTTATCCGGTGGGCATAGCCGAAGACGTCTTCATCGGTGTCGACAAATTCACCTTCCCAGTGGATTTTGTTGTCGTAGACTACAAGATGGATCCTCGGGTTCCATTAATCGTTCTTCGCCCATTATTGAGGACCAGCCCACTCTTATTGATGTCGCCGCGGGCCGATTAATTATGAGAGTTGGTGACGATAAAATCGTTTTCAACATGGGTAAACTTTCTAAGCAACCTTATGAACATGAGAGCGTTAATTTCATTAACGTACTTGATGAGGCTTGTGAGAAACATTTCCAAGACGCTTGTAAAAGTGGTCTTTCTTCTGTATCAATCGTTGAGACCGTTTCCTCTATTGCTCCTTCATTGACTCCTTTCGGAGAAAATGATGTCCTTTTTAAAGAATTTGAAGCAATTTTAGGGGATGTGGACTTAAAATATGGCGATTCTCCCTCCAATTGGGAAGAAGACATTCGTACCATTGATAAACTTCTCAATGAGGACCATATTTCTCCACCTACTCCTAAGGAAGTTACAAACGATGATCCAAATTTGACTAAGCCTTCCACCGAATATCCACCGGATTTAGAGCTTAAGGATTTACAGTCTCATTTAGAATACGTTATCTTAGAAGACAATAAGAAGTTACCTGTCATCATTGCAAAGGACTTAAAAGAGGATGAAAAATCTCGACTTATCGAAGTGCTTAAAAATCATAAGAAAGCAATTGCTTGGAAAATCTCCGACATCCGCGTAATTGATCCTAACTTTTGCACTCATAAAACTCTCATGGAAGATGACTTTAAGCCCACAATCCAAAGTCAAAGAAGGGTAAACCCGAAAATTCATGAAGTCATTAAGAAAGAATTTATCAAACTTCTATATGCCGGCATGATTTACCCTATTTCGGATTCGCAATGGGTTAGTCCCGTCCATTGTGTGCCTAAGAAAGGCGGATTAACCGTTGTTCCTAATGAAAACAACGAGTTGATTCCTACTCGACTTGTAATGGGTTAGTGAGTTTGCATAGACTATCGTAAGCTCAATGATGCCACTCGTAAGGATCATTTTCCTCTTCCTTTCATGGATCAAATGCTCGAGCATCTAGCGGGTAATGACTACTATTGCTTCTTAGACGGTTTCTCCGGATACATCCAAATTCTTATCGATCCAAAAGACCAACAGAAAACCACATTCACTTGTCCTTATTGAACATTGGATTAAAAAAGAATGCCTTTCGGCTTATGCAATGCTCCCGGGACTTTCCAAAGGTGTATGAAGGCTATAATCCATGACATGGTTGAAGAAACTATGGAAGTCTTTATGGACGATTTCTCGGTCTATGGTGATTCTTTCTCTTCTTGCCTTGCCAATTTAGAACGTATGCTTAAACGGTGTGAAGACACTCGTCTCGTTCTTAATTGGGAAAAATGCCATTTCATGGTAAAAGAAGGCATTGCCCTCGGTCACAAAATTTCAAAATCCAATATCGAAGTCGACCGTGCTAAAGTTGACGTCATTGCTAAGTTGCCTCCACCTACCACCGTCAAAGGAGTTAGGAGTTTTTTAGGTCATGCGGGATTTTATCGACGTTTTATTCAAGATTTCTCTAAGATAGCTCGACCAATGACTCATCTCCTAGAAAAGGATGCTCCTTTCTTATTTTCTCAATATTGTCTCCATTCTTTCGAACTTCTTAAAGGTAAGTTAACTAAGGCACCGGTCTTAGTCTCTCCAAATTGGGAGTTACCTTTCGAGCTCATGTGCGGTGCTAGTGATTTCGCGGTATGAACGGTTTTAGGTCAGTGAGTTTACAAACACTTCCAACCAATCCATTATGCTAGCAAGACAATGACGGGGGCTCAATTGCATTATACCACTACCAAAAAAGAGCTTTTAGCCGTAGTGTATGCTTTTGAGAAATTCCGCCACTATCTTGTGCTTTCCACCACCATCGTTTACACCGACCATTCCGCCTTAAAATACTTTTTGACCAAGCAAGATGCTAAACCGAGACTCCTTCGTTGGTTTTTTCTCCTCTAAGAATTTAAAATCGAAATTCGTGATAAAAAGGGAGCGGAAAACCTAGCCGCGGATTATCTTAGTAGACTTGAGGATCCTTATCAAGGGGAACTTCCACATCAAGAGATTAATGAATCTTTTCCACTTGAGACCTTAAAGTCTATTAATTCCAATCTTGACGATACCCCATGGTTTGCGGACATTACAAACTATTTAGCGGGTGGTGTTGTTATAGAAGGGTTAACGTCCCAACAAAAGAAAAAATTCTTTAAGGATATTAAGCACTATTATTGGGACGACCCTTATCTTTTCAAGCAATGTACGGATCTTGTCATTCATAGGTGTGTTGATGGGCCGACAGCTTTACTAATCCTTGAAGCTTGCCACAAAGGACCCACCGATGGTCACTTTAGTCCTAACTACACCGCTAAGAAAGTTTTTGACTCCAGATTCTATTGGCCCACCATTTATCATGACGCTCATGAAATGGTTAAGCATTGTGATGCTTGTCAAAGAAAAGGTAAGATCACACATAAAGATGAGATGCCTCAAAATTTCATCCAAGAGTTTGAAATCTTTGACGTATGGGGCATCGACTTTATGGGCCATTTCCATCATCCAAAGGGAACAAGTACATCCTCGTAGCCGTTGACTACGTATCAAAATGGGTTGAAGCAAAGGCTTTACCTACTAACGATGCGAGGGTGGTTGTGAACTTCTTGAAACAATTGTTTGCTCGATTCGGTGTGCCTCGTGCTATTATTAGTGATCGCGGGACTCATTTTTGCAATGATCAGTTCGCACGAGTCACGGCTAAGTATGGTGTCAATCACCGACTTTCCACCGCGTATCATCCACAAACTAATGATCAAGCCGAGGTTTCCAACTGTGGACTTAAGCGAATCTTAGATCATACCGTGGGAGAGCATCGTGCCTCATGGGCCGATAAATTAGATGATGCTTTGTGGGCTTTGCGTACCGCTTATAAGACACCTATCGGGTGTACTCCTTATCGCCTTGTATACGGAAAGGCTTGCCACCTCCCCATTGAGTTGGAGCATAATGCTTAATGGGCCTTGAAATGGGATAATTTTGATATCAACAAAGCCGGTGATCTTAGGAAAACCCAACTCAATAAACTCAATGAATTAAGGAATGAGGCTTATGAAAATTCTTTGATCTATAAGAAAAAAAGAAAGCTCATTCACGATTCCAAGATTAAGAAACGATAGTTCCAAGTGGGAGATCAAATTTTATTCTTTAACTCTCGGTTGAAAATCTTTTCGGGTCCATTCACCGTTGCCAAAATTTTCCCATATGGTACTCTTGAGCTAGCTCAACCAAATGGGCCTAATTTCAAGGTGAATGGCCAACGAGTTAAGTTTTACTTTGGGGAGGACATCTCTCATGAGATGATTCCATCCCTCTCCACGTTTCCCTTGAATTAATTCTAGGTCGAGTCAGGTTCGTGACTCGGTTAACAAAAACAAGCTCTTCTCGGGAGGCAACCCGATGATCCATCCTTTTTACCCGTTTTTCATAATAAGTGTAGGGGAGCCACGTAGGTGTCTGTTGTCTTATTTCTTATGATGTGCAGGGATTAGAGCTTTCAAAGATCCACTTTTGATGAATTTTGATGACCCGTGATCCCGTATTCCTGTCTTCCTGGTTCTATCCTAAACTTTTGTGACTCAATATTTGATATCTTATATGTTGACATTGAATCACTATAGTTGTCTCTTCCTTAGCAAGATTTAAACAAAGTGCACAATGTCCTAAGTGTAGGGGAGTTTACTCCCACAAGCTTAAACATTGAGGACAATGTTTATATCAAGTGTAGGGGGACTTCTATCGAAGTTAAGTGGGGTTTTCCATGAATTTTTTCCTCATATTAACCGGAAAATTGATTTTTCGACATTTTTCAAAATTTTTGATCTATTTTGGCCTAGTAGTATTTTTCTTTTATTTTCTTTTATCTCTTTTCCTTTTGTTATCACCATCGTATGTATATATTCTATTTCTAGAATAAAGTCAATAAGGAAAAACAATAAATAAATAAAGTGGTTTTAACGAGTTTAGATGTCTTTGATATATTAGGCCCATCGTGAATATTTTGACTCAACCCGAGTTTACATATCCAAGTTTACTCTAGCTAGTATCCTTAACCATATGGAACTTAAATGGTTTATTAGGCTAAGCATCCACGAGTCTCATTTCTTGAGATTTTAAATTGTGGAGAACGAGAGATGATAGTCAATTATAAGTTTGGTATTCTTTCATGAACTTATGTGAGTTAATTACGAGCTTTTTCTCCCATCGATTGTTAAATAAATAATTGTAATAAATAAGGTCGTACGATTTGAAAAGTTACTTAGATTCTAGCACAAGATCGTTTAAAAGTTGCTTGAGATTAATCAGAGTTCATAGCCAAGGCATAACTTATTGGAGCGGGATGCGAAGATTAGCGAGTCCGAAAAGGCCCTAACAAGGCATGAGGGCTCCATTTTGTTGCTAAAGATCCAAAAGTGATGTGAAGAATCATTGAGCAAAAAACAATATGAAGGATCGAGACACATGACGAGAAGTAATTACTCTCATAAAGATCATGGGGAAGTCTATCTGAAAAGTCCCTAACAAGGTATGAGGATAAATAGATCCAAGTCCAAAAAGGAGGCGGATCGTCGTATATCAAAATCCCAAATAAAGATTGGAGAAAAATGAAGAAGTCGTGGTCCAAGTTTGAAAAATCTCTCAAAAACTTCAAGTGAAGAAATTCCTATTATGAAGAGAAGACCATTATTTCAAGAACGTCTCTCAAGATTCGAAGTATGGAGTCAATGCAAATATCGGTCCAAGAAAGGTCTCAAATCGCGAAACGAGTTATGCCAAGATATGAACTTTTTGAGGTTTTGAGAAGTAGTTTTAAAATATTTTGTCCTTTAGCTAACTATTGATTAAATCGTCCTAATTTATTTTTGGCCTAAATAAACTATCAAAATAAGTCAAAAATGCATCCTCGTGATCATTCAAGACTAAAATAAAATATAAGAGATACACCTAGGCATAAGGGGGTCTAAGTGAATAGTTGAGCCACATGAGTAAGTATTTGCTTTACTAACTTATAATAAATGATCTCGTTTTTAAGCTTGGTATGGGGAACGTGAAACTTGAGGGTGATTAATATTCATGACACCAAACGCCCTAATGTAAGTCTTAGATTTCTTTTCAAGTTTCTTCCATCAGACAATTTCGAAGCTAATAAGTTAAAGGAAATTGTTATATCTTTTGAAAAGTTTTTATCTTTTCATCGTTTTTAAGTTTCTTTTATTGTAGTAGTATTAGTATATTATAATAAATGCCGAGATGGGTTAAATATGATGGAAAATTTAAATTGTGCTTTGAAACTAATGCATTCCATTAGGGCATTGCAATGGTCAAGTGTAGGGGAAATAAAAAGTGTGAAAACACTTATCCTTTCACCACTTAAAACGAGGAAAAACCAAGCCACAACGTGTATTTAATGTCGTAAAAGTCGGAGTTATGCGTGGTTTGTGTTTTTGTTGTGTTTTAGGGGCAAAAGATGAAAATGGAAGAAAACACGGGCTTTCACGGGCTTTTATCGAAGAAAAAGACAAAAGACGAAGTCAAAAGATCAAAAGTGCAAAAATAACAGAAGTCAAAGGCCTATTCTGAAGATTTATCGAAGAAAAAGACTAAAGACGGAATTTTAAGGAAGTCAAAGAACCAAATCTACTAAAAGAAGAAAATTAGAAGACGAGTTCATTTTATCCATCGACAAATCCCGAGACAAAGTCGAGAAAGACAAATTATTTAAAAGACGAGAAGACAAGAAGAAAAGAGGAAGCATCAACACCAACTTCCCTTTCCCTATATTTAGTCTCCTAATCTTTCATTTTAGGAGTTAGTTCATTTTTAGTTTTTAAGTAAGGTAATTAAGAGTAGGTGTTTACTTTCTCTCTCTAGTTTCTCTTTCAAAGTTTTTTAATCTTTCATCTTAATCTTGTTTTTGAATCTTAATCTTTATCATTAATTCAAGCTTATTAAGTATTTCTCATTCTTCCTTTCTTAATCTTAATCTTGTGGTTGATTTTGTTAATCATGTAGTTTGTTTAATCATTTTGATTGTTTGATTGATTTACTTATTTGATTGTTCTTATTGATTTGGTGTGTTTGATGTTTTAGCTTATTGTGCTTTTTGATTAATTATTGTTTAGCTAATTTTTATTTAATTGTTTTTAATAGTTTAATCTTTTAAAAGTTGATTTTAAATATTTTGATTGTTTAGTGTTTTTAAAGTTTTTGATTTGTGGCTTATTAAGTTTTTCTTAAAATTAGTTTGCTTTGATTTTTGGTTAAGTGCTTATTTGGTGTTTGCTTATTTTTATATAATCCGGATTTTTAAAATCCTAGTATTCCGATTTATGTCCAAACTTCTATATTCCGCATTAGCTCTTAAAACAATTTCCCGAATTAGTTTGGATTTTAGTGTATTTCGGATAACACACTTTGTTGGATTCCGAATAACATCAAAACATAACATTCCGGATTAAGTTCCTGTTTTGGATTCCGGATTAAGTCCTTTTCTTGCATATTCCGGATTGTGTTCGGATAATATATTCCAGATTAGGTCCTTTTCTTCTATATTCCGGATTACGTGTGGATTGCTTTGTTTCTCATATTTCGCATTCCTATACGGAATCCATATTCCGGATTAGCCACAGTTTTTGTTATAATGAACTTAGTTCGGATTCTATTACATTCCGGATTGCATGCTCAACCTACATTCCGACTTATGTTCTGCTTTGTTTTCCCGAATTGTTTTTGAATTTTCATTTTCCCGCTTTTTTCTTAAGTCTCATTTTAAATTGTTTTGTCCTAGTCTATTTTCAATTTTACTTTTCATCAGGTTTTAATCTTTTGTCATTTATTTTTAAAGTCTTTATTTTTAGTTTATAATTTAAAAGTTTCCATTTTTAGTTTTAAATAGATAAACGACATTTGCTTTTTACACCAAGAACAACTGAGTCGCACTTTTAACCGGTGATCAATTCGACTAGACCAATTTAAAGAACTAAAAACTAGAAATTACATTTCGATCGTGGATTACGATTAAACATTCCGATCGTGGATTGCGATTGAACATTCCGATCGTGGATTCCCATTGAACATTGCGATCTGTTATTCTGATGGCATTCCGATAGCATTGTGATAGAACATTCCGATAGCATTCCGATTGCACATTCCGATAGCGAATATTCCGATAGCATTCCGATTGCACATTCCGATAGCATTCCGATTGCACATTCCGATAGCATTCCGATCGATATTGCGATGGGTATTCCGATGGATTAAAGATTTTTTCAAAAACGTGTTTTTGAAAATGTTTAACAAACTCGTGTGTTTTTTGGTCTTGGAGAATTTTTTGGTTTTTGAAGAACATTTTTAAGGGATTTCAACACTTTTTTGCTTCAACAACAATCACTATAACACATCTACTTAAGATCCATATTCACTTCATCAGTTCAGAGAATATTGAGATGGATTCTACTATAGAATATCGTGTGACGAACAACAACATAATGGTGGCGGGTAACAAAGAGAGACCACCAATGCTTGTGTCGGGTCGATATGATCAATGTCAATCCTGTTTTCTACGTTATCTTGACACAAAACCTAACGGTGATGCTTTAAGGCAATGTATTTTTTATGGACCCTATAAACTCTCAAGGATTCAAGTTCCTGGAATACCAGCCACAGACACAACTAACGAACAACTCGCATATGAACGTGATGAAAAGAGAAATGACCTCACACCAGAGAACCGTGCTTGGTTTGATGCAGAAAAGGAAGCAATCTACTTAATTCTCAGTGGCATTGGAGATGATATTTATTCCACGGTTGATGCATGCCCTACTGCTAAAGTAATGTGGACGGCTATTGAAAGATTGCAACAAGGTGAATCACTTAACAAACAAGACATGAAAACTAAGATTTTTTGGAACTTTGGCAAATTTACATCAAAGTATGGGGAATCAATTGATTCTTATTACTCCCGATTCTACAAAATGATGAATGACATGACCCGGAACAACTTGCAAGTTTCCACCATGCAAGTCAATGTCCAGTTTCTACAACAACTTCAACCAGAGTGGACACGGTTTGTCACCTTGGTGAAACAACAACAAACGTTAGACGAAGTTTCATATCACACGCTCTTTGACATTTTGAAACAATTTCAAAATGAGGCATGTAATACCCGCATGCTTATACCATGAATAGTACCCTTGAGATCGTACGTATATGATTAGAACTTTCCTTTTAAAACATGTTTACGTTTCACATATAAGAATTACGATTATTACATACGTGTTAGAACACGATAAGTATTTATTACGTATGAACACACGATAATTATTCCAATAATAATTATAAACACGAACATGCGATCATGAAATCATGAACGTAATTTAATCACGAACTAATATTATTTATGTATATATATTTATTACCAACACGAATAAATATATTAAGTTACGATCTATAACTAATTAAAACACGTAAAACACGAACACGAGAACACACTTATTAATTAGACACTGAAAATGTTCGGGTTACCCCATGTGGGCCCCATAACTACGAAATTAGGAGGAAGAAATGGGCTTAGCCCATGAAAAATTAGCTAACTTGGAAAAAGAAGGAAAACATGTTTCATTTTTACAAAAATTAGAAAACAAAGAAAACCCTAATCCTCCTTCTTCCTCTTCTTTTGGCCGCCACCTATAAACACCATGAAGGGTTGTTCGGGTTGATTTTGATCTTGGAAATTATGCAAGGATTCATGTGTGTTCATCCTTATTTGATCCACGTATTCGGTATAGCTTTTTGACCCTTTTCTTTTATGTTTGATTTTAACTTATCACATAAAATCATGATGTTTTTAAAAACTAATTAAAAACAATTATTTTAACATGTTAATGATCATGGGATAAATCAAACAGGGGTTTTAGGGGTGTTTGTGTTGTAGCCGACGCCTAACCGAGCCCCTAAGGGGTCTCGGCTTGGCTTATCACCCACCACCGAGACCATATGGTCTTGGTATGGTAATGATGATGGTCATGGCAGCAGCAACTAGGGGAAACCCCGACCTTGGTTCGGGGTATGGTGTTGATTACGGGCCCGGTTCATGGTTTCTAGCCACGGGTCCGGTTCATAGATTATTTTTAAGGTTTATGATTTTACTAGTTATGTGTTAAAATTAAATTAATAAAACATGACATGATTAATTTAATTAACATGACTTAGGTTATAAATTTAATTATTAGATCATGAATTTTAACTTAAGTATTTATATTTTATTAGATTTTATAATTAATTAATTATTAAAATCATGACTATAATTAATTAATTAACATGACTTAGGTTATATTATTAATAGTTAATAATACATGTTTTAACCTAAGTATTTCACCTTTATTTAATTAAAATCATGATATATTTAATTAAATACTTTTAACCTATAGTTTATTTAATTTACATGTAATAATTAATAAACTATACTTTATAACAACATGACTTAGAATAATAATCAGAAAACACTTAAGCATATATAATTAGCTTATTTAACCAGCTTATATCTAATTATAGAAACTTTCTGTTTTAAGAAACTTATTTAATTAAGGCAGCTAATCTATTTATGGAAACTTTCTATTTTTAGAAACTTATTTAATTAAGGCAGCTAATCTATTTATGAAACTTCGTATTTTTAGAAACATATCAATTTTAAGCAGTAATTCTATTTTTGGAAACTTTCTATTTTTGGAAACTTTCTATTTTTGGAAACTTTCTATTTTTGGAAACTTTCTATTTTTGGTAACCTTCTATTTTTGGAAACTGTCTATTTTAGGAAACCTGTTATTTTTACAAAGTTACTTATTATTACACAGTAAGTATAATAATACATGAAATACAAGTAATACTTAATCAGAATAGACAGAATATAAGACAAATACAGTATAAAGCTTAAAATAGTAAAACATGACATGAACGTATAAAATAAGCTAAGACATGACATAAAATCAGTTACGTATTTAGTAATTAGATACTTATACATGTATGTATTTATGTAGCATTAGTGATACCGAAGTAGGACTCTCTTCCGTTCGTCTTCTTCGTTCACTGGACATAAGGTACGGATTCCCGTCCTTTCAGTATGGACATTCTTTCCTTATAAGGATTCCCCGGATGCATCCAACTGTTTTCCCATAGTGTATGTTTATATGTTTGGTTCCTTATGTTTAATTTAGAATACCTGAAGCCATATACCTGCATGACCAGTTTCACTTAGTTATGGAGGTACCATAACCATAACACTAGAGGCACTGGTGTTATGACTTCCCCACGGCGGAGTGATTGCTCGTGGCGTCCCTTCAGCTTTTGGCCATTTTATTATGTTTATCATGTGGGGCGTACGGGTGCATCCTAGTTACATGTTTTCAGCAGATTACTCAATGTGAATGTGGTGTGTGCCTTGCATCCTTCACAAGGAGCTTATCCCTCCTACCCAAACTAGTATATTAAATTAGAGGCAGCCCCTCTAATTTGCATGATGAGGTCACCCCTCCAAGTATTCATGCACGGTGGATTTTCATGACCTATATTGAATAATGGTAAAATATGTTAAACAGTTTTCATAAGATAAACATAAGGCTTTTCAACTATAAAACCAGTTTTATTAAGAAATAACTAGGTTTTCCAGGACATAACATTTCCGCTGCTATATGTTATTCATACTTATATTATTCTTTTCATGCTTGTATATACGTGCACTGAGCGTTATGCTCAGTCGTTACTTTCCTTTCCATGTCCCAAAACGGCAGGTACCCAAGGACGGACTCTAGCATTTTGGAGGACATTCATAGGATGGAAGCTGCCATAGACTTCTTCTCCTTTTTCCTTCATATATTTGTGCTTGTTTAAGTCTTCCATTATTTCATTTACTTTATTATGTTTTGAGCTTATGTTTGGGGACCGATGTTGATTCCGGTTTACCCTATGGTCATGTAATATTTTAGACATTTATCCTTGTATGCTTTGATGACACGCCATAATTACGCGTAACGATCCACTTATCAAAGTGGGGTGTTACAATTATGGTATCAGAGCCAAGGCTTCGACTTTTAGGCTCTAAAACTTGACCTATGACTAGTGGGTAGTCAACAGGAGCTTCCTAAGACAACGTTTGTTATTCAACGTATTGATGTTTTCAGCAAATTATTGTTTTAACCATGATGTTTTCAGCACCTTGAGGTTTTAACCTTGATGTTTTCATCGATATTGTTTTACTAATATGGATAGACAACCGTCATTCATATTTAGTTATGTGTCATTGTTTCATGCATAATGTTCCTCGTGAACTATGGCTATGTGGACTGAACCCCAGTAGTTCATAATTCGTCACATAAATTTTTTTTTGATAAGTTTTGACATATGAGTTTCATTTATTTATGATTCATGTATCATTGTTGCAGGGATTATGACTAAGTAATGGTTGGTACAGGAGTGGCCCTATTTAGTCGCATGTGCTTTTATCGAAACTTTTAATTTTGGGACCGACCCATTGGCGTCCCCTCGCCATGTGCTTTGTTTCGGGACCGATCCATATGCGTCCCCTCGCACAGATAAAGGTTTTTATAAACTACATTACGCATTCATGCACTGTTTTTCATGCATAAAATTTTTCTCATGATTTATTGGCATAAAATTTTTTTTTCATGTCCCCTCATAAGTTAATATGTTTTTATGTCAAGTATGTTTTCATAATGTCATGGTTAACTTCAGTTTCGTGCTGATTATGATATACACTCCTTCATGATAGATGGTTTCATGTTTCTTCATGATAATTCCGTCTTCATGTTGATTACGTCTTACGCCTCTTTTGTTATTTATGCTTTCATGCAAGGCATTGTTGGATTTCATTGAATCATGCTTTCATGATAGTCATGGTTGGTTTTCATTGATCATGCTGTCAGGCAATTCATCGTTGAATTTTGTGTAACCACACTTTAACGTTTCTCGATACAACCAGAATGATGTCTATGCTAATATTGCCAGGTTATCATGATGGTTTTCTAACCGTTTAACCGATATACTTTCCTTAAATCATGACAAATGATCGACCCCATACCGATCATTTCATGTACATTCCATGTGTACTCCATGTACCTTATCCCATGTGTGTACTTCCACTTGCTGATACTCTACAAATTGTTGATGCCGCTCATAGCTTGGAGATGTTACTAAAGGTTGATGCTGCTGATGTTGGGAGACGCTACGAGATGCTGATGCTGTTCACAACCTGGAGCTCATACAAGACGAAGACAAAGGCGTTAGATCAAAGCAATCGGACGAGATGATGCTTCACCACCAGACGATTTCCATCTATCATCGTCCCAAATTCTTAGTTACATGTCACACGTCATTCAATTGTTATTTCAGTCATATGAGTGGAGAACCGGTACCAGCCGGCCACTCAGCTGAATAGTTACATGAATCACAGTCATGAGAATGACCGTCATGGAACTGACGGACAAGACGATAGTAACCACTACTATGACAACAACTATCCTAGCAATCGCAACCGAAGCTCCGGCCGCGGATGTGATCAGAAGTACGAGTGATCAGTATTTCAACCGATCCGTCAATTCTGGCATAATAACCTAATATTTGTAGTTCTATTTGTTTCACACCTCGAGACACATGTCAAGACACCAGTCAAGACACATGTCATGCTTACATTTCTCAAGACACGAGTCAAGACACATGACTCACGTCTAATTATGGAACATTTCTAAGAAATTCAAGGTACCCTCCAAGGGTATATCCATTTTGTTGTGCCATGTATTAATCTGGCGACAAGAATTTCAGTATCATTATCGGCGCATCAGTGGGAACTATCACGTTTCCCGATGACACTTTCATTTCTTGTAACCATAGCTCATAGATTCATGACCATGAAGGACGCCTTTCGTATACCCACGTATAAGAAGGTTTTCCTTCAGCTTAATGATGAGATACATGCTGCTAACGCATTTCCTCGGACATACACGAGTTGAATTTCATCCTAATTATAGACTAGGAACAGCACACCATGCTACGATTCATAAATATGAACACTAATGTTCAGGCTCCTGAATACATTCCGCTCGATTTTCCATCCAGAAAATTTGTACAAATTATCTATGCTTACAAGCATGTGCGTTGTTAGCCATGGCCGCTAAAATTTTCTAGCTGTCAGTAAGACACGACTACTGAAGTCTTTTACGCATAGCCAGTTGATTATTCTAAGATCTTCTCATACATTTCGGAAGAACCTAAAAGGAGAAGGACTGTACCATGAGATTATGTGTCGACGACCGTCGACTTAAACAAATCATCATTCATGACCGTTATTCTCCTCTACGTATTGACAACATGTCCAATCAACCGTATGGTGTTAAGCATTTTTCCAAGATCGGATTCATGATAATGCTGCCAATAGTGACGAGTGAAAAAGCAGGACATGTCCATGACTGCTATTCGTGCACGACTCGGTCATGCTAGATTTATGATTTTTGAATTAGTCTCATCAATGCTTAAACAGCATTATAAGAATGAGTTTCCATGAACTCATAAGCAAATCCATCAGTGTTTTCATTGAGGATAACCTGATTTCCTCTAAGCCTAGAGAAGAACAGGAAGACCATATTGGCACCATGTTACAAATTCTATGACAGGAGAAATTCCACCCTGGATATTTCCAATATCAATTCTGGTTGATTACAGTGACACGCTGGATCACATGGATTTGCATGGTTAATCTTACCATGACTTAGCTTATGCGTAAAGGAGATAACCCTACATTACACTAGGTGTTCTAGAAAATCCTATGCTAAGAAAAGTTTAGATTCATAGACTCGGAGTTTCGCAAACTCCTATGTATCAAGTTCGATGAAGCAAGATACAGTTACATTCATATCTTCATACCTGTCATACAAACAGGCTAAGATAGGACACCAAACAGACTGGGATGTTTTTCATCATCTAAAATTGTGAATCAGAAATGGGACAAGATCTCCATGGATTTTTGTTACTAGATTACAGCAAACTCAGAAGAAGCATGATGCTATCTGGGTTATTGTCAACAGTTTGATCAAGTCTGTAGAATCCTTACATCCGTACGGATTTCAGAACCAATAGATTAATCGGACACATTCCACGCCAAGGCTCATCCGATCACTTGGTAATCCCTCAGTTATCAGGTCAGACAAAGGTTCGCATTTGTGCTCCTTATTTACGTCCACGTCCTTGTTCTAATTCCACGACTTGCTTTCGCGCTCGCGTTCATGACACTATTCACGTTCATGATGGCATCTCGGCTTACGATTTTACGTTCATTTTTCTCATTCTGGGAAGTTTTGCAAGAACTTAAGAGACCAGACCCAAGTTTAGTATAACTACCTATCCTCAGATAGACGTTCCTCGTCATATTCTATGTCTCACCTTGTAGCGTTTGGCGTCACCGCCATTATATTCTATGTTCACGATATGTTTCACATGTCATGTTCATTCCACGTTCGTCATATTATGATCAAGATATGTTACACGTATCATGGATCACGATATGTTTACTCATACTACACTCATCATATCTCCACGTATCACGTTCAAAATTTTCCACGTATCACGTTCAAAAATTTTCACGTGTCACGTTCAAAATTTCTCACGTACTACGTTTATTTGTGTCTCGCCCATCGTTGCAAATTATCAGTTAAGTTAGAGTGTTTTGCACGATAACGTTTTATTTTCCCTTACACGTTAATTCTTATTCCCTCGATCAAATACCTTAAGTTGATAACCAAGAACTTCTTCGTATTTCAAGTCAAGGTCAGGAGGACCAAGATTTATCATTTGTGTCAAGATCTGTGAAGGAACCGTTCCAAGAGGGAAGCCACTTGGAAACGGACAAGTTCATCCGGACTTCTTATCCGTTTATTTCTCTTATCAAGTAGATATGTCCTTTCAGTCACGTCACATTCCATGTCCTTTCAAGACATGTCACGTTCTGCGTTCCTTCTGCCAAGTCACCTGCACGTTCATTTATCTTACATACCCTCTCAGTTTGTTCGGGTATGTTTCTCTTTCAGTTACATTATCTATAATTCGGGGACGAATTATTCTTTTTAGGGGGTAAGAGTTGTAAAACCCGCATGCTTTTACCATGAATATTACCTTTAAGATCGTACGTATATGATTAGAACTTTCCTTTTATAACATGTTTACGTTTCACATATAAGAATTACGAGTATTACGTACGTGTTAGAACACGATAAGTATTTATTACGCATGAACACACGATAATTATTCCAATAATAATTATAAACACGAACATGCGATCTTGAAATCATGAACGTAATTTAATCACGAACTAATATTATTTACGTATATATATTTATTACGAACACGAATAAATATATTAAGTTACGATCTATAACTAATTAAAACACGTAAAACACGAACACGAGAACACACTTATTAATTAGACACGGAAAATGTTCGGGTTACCCGCCCCATAACCACGAAATTAGGCATGAAGAAATGGGCTTAGCCCATGCAAAATTAGCTAAATTGGAAAAAGGAGGAAAACATGTTTCATTTTTACAAAAATTAGAAAACAAAGAAAACCCTAATCCTCCTTCTTCCTCTTCTTTTGGCCGCCACCTATAAACACCATGAAGGGGTGTTCGGGTTAATTTTGATCTTGGAAATTATGCAAGGATTCGTGTGCGTTCATCCTTATTTGATCCACGTATTCGGTATAGCTTATTAACCCTTTTCTTTTATGTTTGATTTTAACTTATCACATAAAATCATGATGTTTTTAAAAACTAATTAAAAACAATTATTTTAACATGTTAATGATCATGGGATAAATCAAACAAGGGTTTTAGGGGTGTTTGTGTTGTAGCCGACGCCTAACCGAGCCCTTAAGGGGTCTCGGCTTGGCTTATTACCCACCACCGAGACCATATGGTCTCGGTATGGTGATGATGATGGTCACGGCAGCAGCAACAAGGGTAACCCCCGACCTTGGTTCGGGGTATGGTGTTGATTACGGGCCCGGTTCATGGTTTCTAGCCACGGGTCCTGTTCATAGATTATTCTTAAGGTTTATGATTTTACTAGTTATGTGTTAAAATTAAATTAATAAAACGTGACATGATTAATTTGATTAACATGACTTAGGTTATAAATTTAATTATTAGATCATGAATTTTAACCTAAGTATTTATATTTTATTAGATTTTATAATTAGTTAATTATTAAAACCATGACTATAATTAATTAATTAATTAACATGACTTAGGTTATATTATTAATAGTTAATAATACATGTTTTAACCTAAGTATTTCACCTTTATTTATTTAAAATCATGATATATTTAATTAAATACTTTTAACCTATAGTTTATTTAATTTACATGTAATAATTAATAAACTATACTTTATAACAACATGACTTAGAATAATAATCAGAAAACACTTAAGCTTATATAATTAGCTTATTTAACTAGCTTATATCTAATTATGGAAACTTTCTATTTTTAGAAACTTATTTAATTAAGGCAGCTAATCTATTTATGGAAACTTTCTATTTTTAAAAACTTATTTAATTAAGGCAGCTAATCTATTTATGGAAACTTCCTATTTTTAGAAACTTAGCTATTTTAAGCAGTAATTCATTTTTTGGAAACTTTCTATTATTGGAAACTTTCTATTTTTGGAAACTCCTATTTTTGGAAACTTTCTATTTTTGGTAACCTTCTATTTTTGGAAACTTTCTATTTTAGGAAACCTGCTATTTTTAGAAAGTTACTTATTATTACACAGTAAGTATAATAATACATGAAATACAAGTAATACTTAATCAGAATAGACATAGTATAAGACAAATACAGTATAAAGCTTAAAACAGTAAAACATGACATGAACGTATTAAATAAGCTAAGACATGACATAAAATCAGTTACGTATTTAGTAATCAGATACTTATACACGTATGTATTTATGTAGCATTAGTGATACCGAAGTAGGACTCTCTTCTGTTCGTCTTCTTCGTTCACTGGACATATGGTACGGATTCCCGTCCTTTCAGTATGGACATTCTTTCCTTATTAGGATTCCCCATATGCAGCCAATTGTTTTCCCATAGTATAAGTTTGTATGTATGATTGCTTATGTTTAATTTAGAATATCTGAAGCCATATACATGCATGGCCAGTTTCAGCTAGTTATGGAGGTACCATAACCATAACACTAGAGGCATTGGTGTTATGACTTCCCCACGGCGGAGTGATTTATTGTGGCGTCCCTTCAGCTTTTGGCCATTTTATTATGTTTATCATGTGGGGCATATGGGTGCATCCTAGTTACATGTTTTCAGCAGATTACTCAGTGTGAATGTGGTGTGTGCCTTGCATCCTTCACAAGGAGCTGATCCCTCCTACCCAAACCAGTATATTAAATTAGAGGCAGCCCCTCTAATTTGCATGATGAGGTCACCTCTCCAAGTATTCATGCACGGTGGATTTTCATGACCTATATTGGCTAATGGTAAAATATGTTAAACAGTTTTCATAAGATAAACATAAGGCTTTTCAACTATAAAACCAGTTTTATTAAGAAATAACCAGGTTTTCTAGGACATATACATTTCTGCTGCTATATGTTATTCATACTTATATTATTCATTTCATGCTTGTATATCCGTGAACTGAGCGTTATGCTCAGTCGTTACTTTCCTTTCCATGTCCCAAAACGGCAGGTACCCAAGGACGGACTCGAGCATTTTGGAGGACATGCATAGGATGGAAGCTGCCATAGACTTTTTCTCCTTTTGCCTTCATATATTTGTGCTTGTTTAAGTCTTCCATTATTTCATTTACTTTATTATGTTTTGAGCTTATGTTTGGTGACCGATGTTTGATTCCGGTTTACCCTATGGTCATGTAATGTTTTAGACATTTATCCTTGTATGCTTTGATGACACGCCATAATTACGCGTAACGGTCCACTTATCAAAGTGGGGTGTTACAATTATGGTATCAGAGCCAAGGCTTCGACCTGTAGGCTCTAAAACTTGACCTATGACTAGTGGGTAGTCACCAGGAGCTTCCTAAGCCAACATTTGTTATTCTACATATTGATGTTTTCAGCGCATTGTTGTTTTAACCATGATGTTTTCAGCACCTTGAGGTTTTAACCTTGATGTTTTCATCAATATTGTTTTACTAATATGGATGGACAACCGTCATTCATATTTAGTTAAGTGTCATGGTTTCATGCATAATGTTCCTCGTGAACTTTGGCTATGTGGACTGAACCCCAGTAGTTCATAATTAGTCACATAAAAAAAATTTCTGATAAGTTTTGAAATATGAGTTTCATTTATTTATGATTCATGTATCATTGTTGCAGGGATTATGACTAAGTAATGGTTGGTAAAGGACTGGCCCTATTTAGTCGCATTTGCTTTTATCGAAACTTTTAATTTTGGGACCGACCCATTGGTGTCCCCTCGCCATGTCTTTTGTTTTGGGACAGACCCGTAGGCGTCCCCTCGCACAGATAAAGGTTTTTATAAACTACATTACACATTCATGCACTGTTTTTCATGCATAAAATTGTTCTCATGATTTATTGGCATAAATTTTTTTTCCATGTCCCCTCATAAGTTAATATGTTTTTATGTCAAGTATGTTTTCATACTGTCATGGTTAACTTCAGTTTCGTGCTGATTATGTTATAAACTCCTTCATGATAGATGGTTTCATGTTTCTTCATGATAATTCCGTCTTCATGTTGATTACGTCTTACGCCTCTTTTCTTATTTATGCTTTCATGCAAAGCATTGTTGGATTTCATTGAATCTTGCTTTCATGATAGTCATGGTTGGTTTTCATTGATCATGCTGTCAGGCAATTCATCGTTGAATTTTGTGTAACCACACTTTAACGTTTCTCGATACAACCAGAATGATGTCTATGCTAATATTGCCAGGTTATCATGATGGTTTTCTAACCGTTTAACCTATATACTTTCCTTAAATCATGACAAATGATCGACCCCATACCGATCATTTCATGTACATTCCATGTGTACTCCATGTACCTTATCCCATGTGCGTACTTCCACTTGCTGATACTCTACAAATTGTTGATGTCGCTCATAGCTTGGAGATGTTACTAAAGGTTGATGCTGCTGATGTTGGGAGATTCTACGAGATGCTGATGCTGTTCACAACCTGGAGCTCATACAAGACGAAGACAAAGGCGTTAGATCAAAGCGATCGGACGAGATGATGCTTCACCACCAGACGATTTCCATCTATCATCGTCCCAAATTCTTAGTTACATGTCACACGTCATTCAATTATCATTTCAGTCATATGAGTGGAGAACCGGTACCAGCCGGCTACTCAGCTGAATAGTTACATGAATCACAGTCATGAGAATGACCGTCATGGAACTGACAGACAAGACGATAGTAACCACTACTATGGTAGCAACTATCCTAGCAATCGCAACCAAAGCTCCGGTCGCGGATGTGATCAGAAGTACGAGTGATCAGTATTTCAACCGATCCGTCAATTCTAGCATAATAACCTAAAATTGGTAGTTCTATTTGTTTCACACCTCGAGACACATGTCAAGACACCAGTCAAGACACATGTCATGCTTACATTTCTCAAGACACGAGTCAAGACACATTACTCACGTCTAATTATGGAACATTCCTAAGAAATTCAAGGTACCCTCCAAGGGTATATCCATTTTGTTGTGCCATGTATTAATCTGGCCACAAGAATTTCAGTACCATTACCGGCGCATCAATGGGAACTATCACGTTTCCCGATGACACTTTCATTTCCTGTAACCATAGCTCATATATTCATGACCATGAAGGACGCCTTTCCTATTCCCACGTATAAGAAGGTTTTCCTTCATCTTAATGATGAGATACATGCTGCTAACGCATTTCCTCGGACAGACACGAGTTGAATTTCATCCTAATTATGGACTAAGAACAGCACACCATGCTACGATTCATAATTATGTACACTAATTGTAAAACCCGCATGCTTTTACCATGAATAGTAACCTTAAGATCGTACGTCCTAGATTAAAACTTACCTTATTCAGTATTGATCACATTCATGTGCTATTAATCAAGCAAGTGCATACGTGTATGACATGATAAGTATCGATTACGTACGAACCCATGATAAACAATTGATAAATATGTCACGTGAACGTAATTAAATCATGATCACCATTTAAAATACGAACTAGAATAATTACGTAGATACATATAATATAAATACGAGCGTTAAGATTACGATAAACTACATGATAAAATAAGCAGAAATGCTTCAGACACGAACACGGTTAACCACGAACGAACACGAGAGCACACTATAATATTTTAGACACGGAAAACATTTGGGCTACCCCTTGTGGGCCCCATACCCACGAAATTAGGAAGCTAAAAGGGCCTAGCCCATTAATTTTATTAACAAGGAAAAAGGAGGAATCATGTTTCATTTTACAAAATCTAGGAAATAAATAAAAACCCTAAAAGTTTTCCTCCTCCTTCTTCCTCTCCCTTTTGGCCGCCACCTTTACAACACCATAGGAGGATGTTTTGTTGAGTTTGATCTTGAATAATTGTACAAGTGTTCGTGTTTGTTCATCCTCTATTGATCCACACATTCGGTATACCTTTTTAACCTTTCTTTTTAATTATTTCTTTTGATTTGATTTGATAAAATTAATTGAGAACATGATGTTTTTAAAACCTAATTAAAAACATAAAATAAACATGTATTGGGTTAAAGGGTAAAATCAAAAGGTTGTTTTTAGGGGTGTTTCAGTTTGGCCGCCACCTAGCCCGTGCCCTAGGGGGTCACGGCTTGGTCATTAAGCCACCACCGAGACCATATGGTCCCGGTTTGGTGGTGTGGGTCCCACGGCAGCAAGGAGGCACACGTGCCCCGGGTTTGGCTCGGGGTACGGTGTCAAATTCATGCCCGATTCATGGTTCGTTGGTTAAATCATGATCTATGTTACATGTTAATTTTTATGAATCATGAACTTAGGATATAATTAATTAATAACATGAAATATTAATTAAATCATGACTTAGGTTATTTTAATTATTAGTTTAACATGACATTAATTTAACCTAAGTATTTTTATGTTATAAGTTATAATTAATTAATTATTAAAACATGCCTATAATTAATTAATTTAGTCATGACTTAGGTTATATTATTAATAATAATAATACACATTTTAACCTAAGTATTTTCATTTCATTTTAATTAAAACATGTTATACCTTAATTAAAATGCTTAACCTATAGTTTAATTGAAATACATGAGATAATAATTAAACTATACACTATATCATATGACTTAAGAAATCAGCTTATAAACACTTAGACTTATATGTTAGCTTATGTAACCAGCTTAATTCTAATTATGGAAACTTCTATTTATAGAAACTTAATTAAATAAGGCAACGAATCTAATTATGGAAACCTTCTATATATGGAAATCAATCTATTTCAGGCAGCTAATCTAATCATGGAAACCTTCTATATATGGAAACTTATTTAATTAAGGCAGCTGATCTATTTTTGGAAACTTTCTATTTTTAGAAACTAATCTATTTTAAGCAGTAAATTCTATTTTTGGAAACTTTCTATTTTTGGAAACTTTCTATTTTTGGAAACTTTCTATTTTTGGTAACTTTCTATTTTTGGAAACTTTCTATTTTTGGAAACTTTCTATTTTTGGAAACTTTCTATTTTTGGAAACCTGCTATTTTTGGAAAGTTACTTATTATTACACAGTAAGTATAAGAATACATGAAACACCAGTAATACTTAATCAGATTAATCAGAATACCAGATAAACACAGTTTAAGGCTTTAAACAGTGAACCATGACCTAAAACATACCAAATCAGCTAAAATGAGACACAAAACCCAGTACGTAATCAGTGAATCGATACTTATACACGTGTGTATTCATGTAGCGTTAGTGATCCAGAAGTAGGAGTCTTTCTTCCGTTCATTCACTGGACTTGAGGTACGGATTCCCGTCCTTTCAGTATGGACATTCCTTCCTTATTAGGATTTCCCCGTATGCAGCCAACTGTTTTCCCCAGCATTTGTTTTATTGTTTTGAACTGCTTATGTTAATTTAGCATAAACTATAGCCATATACAAGCATGACCAGTTTCACCTAGTTATGGAGGTACCATAACCATAGCATTGGAGGCACCGATGTTATGACTTCCCCACGGCGGAGTGATTGCTCGTGGCGTCCCTTTTCAGTTTGGCCATATTATTATATCAGGTGGGGCGTATGGGTGCATCCTAGTTACATGTTTTATTCAGTTTATCATGGTGAATGTGGTGTGTGCCTTGCACCCTTCACAAGGAGTTGATCCCTCCTACCCAAACCAGTATATTAATTAGAGGCATCCCCTCTAATCAGCATGATGAGGTCACCCCTCCAAGTATTCATGCACGTGACCTTTTCATGACCTATATGGGCTATGGTATATTTATGTTAAAACAGTTTTCACCAGATAAACATAAGGCTTTTCAAACTATAAAACCAGTTTTCTTGATACTTAACCAGTTACTCAGAACTTAGTCTTCCGCTGTTATATGTTACATGCTTATCCTATTTCATGCTTTATTGTACATCCGTGCACTGAGCGTCTTTCTCAGCCGTTACTTTCCTTTCCATGTCCCAAAACGGCAGGTACCCAAGACTCGAGCATTTGGAGGACGCACATAGGATGGAAGCTGCCAGAGACTTCTTTTCCTTTTTGCCTTCATATAGTTATGCTTGTTTAGTCTTTATTCAGTTCATTTCCTTTATTTATGTTTTGGGCTTATGTTTGGGAACCGATGTTTGATTCCGGTTTTCCCTTTGGTCATGTATGTTTTACTACATATCACCTTGCATGCTTTGATGACACGCCATAATCACGCGTGACATTCCATTTATCAAAATGGGGTGTTACAATTATGGTATCAGAGCCAAGGCTTCGACCTGTAGGCTCTAAAACTCGACCTGTGACTAGTGGGTAGTCACCAGGAGCTTCCTAAGCCAACGTTTGTTATTCCACGTATTGATGTTTCAGCGCGTTGTTGTTTTAACCATTATGTTTTCAGCACCTTTTTGTTTTAGCCATGACGTTTTCAGCACCTTGTTGTTTTCACCATGATGTTTTCACCAGTATCTTCTTACTAATATGGAATGAACAACCGTCATCCATACTTAGTTATGTGTCATTGTCTATGCATGATGTTCCTCGTGAACTGTGACGATGTGGACTGACTCCAGTAGTTCATAATTTTCACATAAAATTTTTTCTGTTAAGTTTTGACAATGACTTTTAATCATTATGTTTCATGCATTCATGCATTTATATCATATGTCATCTGTAGCAGGAATTTTGACTAAGTAATGGTTGGTACAGGACTGGCCCTATTTAGTCGCATGTGCTTTTATCGAAACTTTTAACTTTGGGACCGACCCATAGGCGTCCCCTCGCCATGTCTTTTGTTTTGGAACCGACCCATAGGCGTTCCCTCGCACATGTAAAGGTTTTATAAACTACATTACGCATTCATGCACTGTTTTTCTTGCATAAAATTTTTCTCATGATTTAATTGGCAAAATTTTTTTTTTTTTTCATGTCCCATCATAAGTTATTATGTTCTTATGTCAAGTATGCCTTCATACTGTCATGGTTAACTTCAGTTTCATGCTGATTATGTTATACACTTCTTCGTAATAGATGGTTTCATGTTTCCTCATGATAATTCCGTCTTCATGTTGATTATGTTTCACGCCTCTTTTGTTATTTAAGTTGTCCTGCAAGACATTGTTAGATTTCTTGAATCATGCTTTCATGATAGTCATGGTTGGTTTTCATTGATCATGCTGTCAGGCACATCATCGTTGAATTTTGTGTAACCACACTTTAGCGTTTCTCTATGCAACCAGAATGATGTCTATGCTAATACTGCCAGGTTATCATGATGGTTTTCCTAACCGTTTAACCGGTTTACTTTCCTTAAATCAGGACAAATGATCGAGCCCATACCGATCATTTCATGTGTATTCCATGTGTACTCCACGTACCGTATTCCATGTGTATTACATGTACCTTAATCCATGTGTATTCCACTTGCAATACTTCACGAGTATTCGCTAGTCGATTCTAAATCATCTCAGGCGTATGTTCACTTACTGATATTCTACAAGATTGTCGATGCCGCTCATAGCTTGGAGATGTTACTGAAGGTTGATGCTGCTGATGTTGGGAGACGCTACGAGATGCTGATGCTGATGCTGTTCACAACCTGGAGATCCTAAAAGACGAAGACAAAGGCGTCGGAGCAAAGCAATTGGACGAGAAGATGCTTCACCATCAAACAATTCCCATCAATCATTGTCCTAAATTCATAGTTACATGTCACACGTCGTTCGGCTGTCATTTCAGCCATGTGAGTGCAAACCAGTACCAGCCGGCCACTCAGCTAAATAGTTACATGAGTCACGGTCATGAGAATGACCGTCAGAGAACCGACAGACAAGATGATAGTAACCACTACTATGACAGCAACTATCCTAGAAATCGCAACCGAGGCTCCGGCCACGAACGTGATCAGACATACAAATGATAAGTAGTCCAACCGATCCGCCAATTCTGGCATATTAACCTAATATTTGTAGTTCTAATTGTTTCACATCTCGAGACACATGTCAAGACATCAGTCAAGACACATGTCTCACGTATTCTTTCTGAGGACACATGTCAAGATACCAGTCAAGACATATGTCACGCTTACATTTCTCAAGACACGAGTCAAGACACATGACTCACGTCTGATTATGGAACATTTCTAAGAAATTCAGGGTACCCTCCAAGGGTATATCTATGTTGTTGTGCCATGTAATAATCAGGCCACAAGAATTTCAATACCGTTATCGGCGCATCAGTGAGAACTGTCACGTTGCCGACGTCACTTTCATTTCTTTCACCATAGTTCATATATTCATGACCATGAAGGACGCCTTTCGTATTCCCACGTATACGACGGTTTTCCTTCAGCTTAATGATGAGATCCAAGCTGCTAACGCATTTTCCTCGGACAGACACGAGATAAATTTTATCCTAATTATGTACTATGAACACCACACCATGCTATGATTCATAATTATGTACAGTAACGTTCAGGCTCCTGAATACATTCAGCTTGATTTTCCATCCGAAAATCTTTACAAATTATCTATGCTTTTCAAGCACGTGCTTTTAACCATATTGCTAAAATTTTCTAGCTGTCAGTAACCCACGACTACTAAGGTCCTTTTACGCATAACCAACGGATTATTCCAAAATTGTTCCTTACACTCCAGAAGAACCTTCTAGGAGAAGGATGGTACCATGAGATTATGTGTCGACTACGGTTGACTTAAACAAATCACCATTCATGACCGTTATTCTCCTCCACGTATTGACAACATGTCCAATCGACCTTATAGTGTTAATCACTTTTCCAAGATCGAACTCACGATCATGCTGCCAACAGTGCCGAGTGAAAAAGCAGGACAGGTCCATGACTGCTATTCGTACACGACTCGGTCATGCTAGATGTATGATTTTGAATTAGTCTCATCAATGCTCCAACCGCATTATGGACTTAATTAATTGAGTTTCCATGAACTCCTAAACAAATTCATCAGCGTTTTCATTGAGGATAACCTGATTTCCTCTAAGCCTAGAGAAGAACAGGAAGACCATATCTGCACTATGTTGCAAATTCTATGACAAGGGAAATTCTACCTTTGAATATTTTTCCAATATCAATTCTGTTTGATTACAGTGACACGCTGAATCACATGGGTTCCTACGGTTAATCCTACCATGACTCTGCTTATGACGTAAAGGAGAAAACCCTACACTACATTAGGTGTTCTAGAAAATCATACCCTAGGAGAAGTCTAGATTCAGAGACTCGGAGTTTCGTAAACTCCTAGGTATCAAGTTCTACGAAGCAAGATACAGTTACGTTCATATCTTCATACCTGTTATACAAACAGGCTAAGATAGGACACCAACAGATTGGTATGTTTTCATCATATGAAAATGTGAATCGAAAAGGGACAAGATCTCCATGGATTTTAGTTACCAGATTTCGGCAAACTCAGAAGAAGCATGATGCTATTTGGGTTATTGTCAACAGTTTGATCAAGTCTGCAGAATCCTTACATCCGTACGGATTTCAGAACCAACAGATTGAACAAACATGTTCCAGCCAAGGCTTATCCAATCACTTGGCAATCCCTCAGCTATCGGTCAGACAAAGATTCGTAATTATACTCCTAACTTACTTTACGTCTTCATTCTAATTCCACGACTTGCTTTCGCGCTCACGTTCATGACACTATTCACGTTCATGATTGTATTTTGGCTTACGATTTTACGTTCATTTCTTTCCTCATTCTGGGAAGTTTGCAAGAACTTGTGAGACCAGACCCAAGTTTATTATAACTCCCCATCATCAGATAGACGTTTCATGTCATATTCCACGTCTCACCTTGTAGCGTTTGGCGTTACCGCCATTATATTCTATGATCACGATATGTCTCACATGTCATGTTCATTCCACGTTCCTCATATCATGATCAAGATATGTTACACGTATCATGGATCACGATATGTTTACTCATACTACACTCGCCATATCTCCACGTAGCACGTTCAAAATGTTTTCACGTATCACGTTCAAAATTTTTCACGTACTACGTTTCTTTATGTCTCGCGCATCGTTTCTAATTATCAGCTAAGTCAGATGGTCTTGCATCGTAACGTTTCAGCTACCCTTGCACGTTAACTCTTATTTCCTCGATCGAATGTAGGGGATCTACCTTCCGTTGATAACCAAGAATTTCTTCGTATTCCAAGTCAAGGTCATGAGGACCAAGATTTATCATTAGTGTCAAGATTTTCTGAAGGAACCGTTCCAAGAGGGAGGCCACTTGGAAACGGACAAGTTCATCCGGACTTCTTATCCATTTTTTTCTCTTATCGATTAGATACGTCTTTTCAGTCACGTCACGTTCCATGTCTTTTCAAGACATGTCACGTTCCACGTTCCCTTCTACCATGTCACCTTCATTTCCGTTATTTTGCATACCTTTCCAGTTTGACTCGGGTATGTTTCGCTTCCAGTTACTTTATCTATAATTCGGGGACGAATTATTCTTTTTAGGGGGGAAGAATTGTAAAACCCGCATGCTTTTACCATGAATAGTAACCTTAAGATCGTACGTCCTAGATTAAAACTTACCTTATTCAGTATTGATCACATTCATGTGCTATTAATCAAGCAAGTGCATACGTGTATGACATGATAAGTATCGATTACGTACGAACCCATGATAAACAATTGATAAATATGTCACGTGAACGTAATTAAATCATGATCACCATTTAAAATACGAACTAGAATAATTACGTAGATACATATAATATAAATACGAGCGTTAAGATTACGATAAACTGCATGATAAAATAAGCAGAAATGCTTCAGACACGAACACGGTTAACCACGAACGAACACGAGAGCACACTATAATATTTTAGACACGGAAAACATTTGGGCTACCCCTTGTGGGCCCCATACCCACGAAATTAGGAAGCTAAAAGGGCCTAGCCCATTAATTTTATTAACAAGGAAAAAGGAGGAATCATGTTTCATTTTACAAAATCTAGGAAATAAATAAAAACCCTAAAAGTTTTCCTCCTCCTTCTTCCTCTCCCTTTTGGCCGCCACCTTTACAACACCATAGGAGGATGTTTTGTTGAGTTTGATCTTGAATAATTGTACAAGTGTTCGTGTTTGTTCATCCTCTATTGATCCACACATTCGGTATACCTTTTTAACCTTTCTTTTTAATTATTTCTTTTGATTTGATTTGATAAAATTAATTGAGAACATGATGTTTTTAAAACCTAATTAAAAACATAAAATAAACATGTATTGGGTTAAAGGGTAAAATCAAAAGGTTGTTTTTAGGGGTGTTTCAGTTTGGCCGCCACCTAGCCCGTGCCCTAGGGGGTCACGGCTTGGTCATTAAGCCACCACCGAGACCATATGGTCCCGGTTTGGTGGTGTGGGTCCCACGGCAGCAAGGAGGCACACGTGCCCCGGGTTTGGCTCGGGGTACGGTGTCAAATTCATGCCCGATTCATGGTTCGTTGGTTAAATCATGATCTATGTTACATGTTAATTTTTATGAATCATGAACTTAGGATATAATTAATTAATAACATGAAATATTAATTAAATCATGACTTAGGTTATTTTAATTATTAGTTTAACATGACATTAATTTAACCTAAGTATTTTTATGTTATAAGTTATAATTAATTAATTATTAAAACATGCCTATAATTAATTAATTTAGTCATGACTTAGGTTATATTATTAATAATAATAATACACATTTTAACCTAAGTATTTTCATTTCATTTTAATTAAAACATGTTATACCTTAATTAAAATGCTTAACCTATAGTTTAATTGAAATACATGAGATAATAATTAAACTATACACTATATCATATGACTTAAGAAATCAGCTTATAAACACTTAGACTTATATGTTAGCTTATGTAACCAGCTTAATTCTAATTATGGAAACTTCTATTTATAGAAACTTAATTAAATAAGGCAAATAATCTAATTATGGAAACCTTCTATATATGGAAATCAATCTATTTCAGGCAGCTAATCTAATCATGGAAACCTTCTATATATGGAAACTTATTTAATTAAGGCAGCTGATCTATTTTTGGAAACTTTCTATTTTTAGAAACTAATCTATTTTAAGCAGTAAATTCTATTTTTGGAAACTTTCTATTTTTGGAAACTTTCTATTTTTGGAAACTTTCTATTTTTGGTAACTTTCTATTTTTGGAAACTTTCTATTTTTGGAAACTTTCTATTTTTGGAAACTTTCTATTTTTGGAAACCTGCTATTTTTGGAAAGTTACTTATTATTACACAGTAAGTATAATAATACATGAAACACCAGTAATACTTAATCAGATTAATCAGAATACCAGATAAACACAGTTTAAGGCTTTAAACAGTGAACCATGACCTAAAACATACCAAATCAGCTAAAATGAGACACAAAACCCAGTACGTAATCAGTGAATCGATACTTATACACGTGTGTATTCATGTAGCGTTAGTGATCCAGAAGTAGGAGTCTTTCTTCCGTTCATTCACTGGACTTGAGGTACGGATTCCCGTCCTTTCAGTATGGACATTCCTTCCTTATTAGGATTTCCCCGTATGCAGCCAACTGTTTTCCCCAGCATTTGTTTTATTGTTTTGAACTGCTTATGTTAATTTAGCATAAACTATAGCCATATACAAGCATGACCAGTTTCACCTAGTTATGGAGGTACCATAACCATAGCATTGGAGGCACCGATGTTATGACTTCCCCACGGCGGAGTGATTGCTCGTGGCGTCCCTTTTCAGTTTGGCCATATTATTATATCAGGTGGGGCGTATGGGTGCATCCTAGTTACATGTTTTATTCAGTTTATCATGGTGAATGTGGTGTGTGCCTTGCACCCTTCACAAGGAGTTGATCCCTCCTACCCAAACCAGTATATTAATTAGAGGCATCCCCTCTAATCAGCATGATGAGGTCACCCCTCCAAGTATTCATGCACGTGACCTTTTCATGACCTATATGGGCTATGGTATATTTATGTTAAAACAGTTTTCACCAGATAAACATAAGGCTTTTCAAACTATAAAACCAGTTTTCTTGATACTTAACCAGTTACTCAGAACTTAGTCTTCCGCTGTTATATGTTACATGCTTATCCTATTTCATGCTTTATTGTACATCCGTGCACTGAGCGTCTTTCTCAGCCGTTACTTTCCTTTCCATGTCCCAAAACGGCAGGTACCCAAGACTCGAGCATTTGGAGGACGCACATAGGATGGAAGCTGCCAGAGACTTCTTTTCCTTTTTGCCTTCATATAGTTATGCTTGTTTAGTCTTTATTCAGTTCATTTCCTTTATTTATGTTTTGGGCTTATGTTTGGGAACCGATGTTTGATTCCGGTTTTCCCTTTGGTCATGTATGTTTTACTACATATCACCTTGCATGCTTTGATGACACGCCATAATCACGCGTGACATTCCATTTATCAAAATGGGGTGTTACACTAATGTTCAGGCTCCTGAATACATTCCGCTCGATTTTCCATCAGGAAAATCTGTACAAATTATCTATGCTTACAAGCATGTGCGTTGTTAGCCATGGTCGCTAAAATTTTCTAGCTGTTAGTAAGACACGACTACTGAAGTCTTTTACGCATAGCCAGTTGATTATTCCAAGATCTTCTCATACATTTCGGAAGAACCTACAAGGAGAAGGACGGTACCATGAGATTATGTGTCGACGACCGTCGACTTAAACAAATCACCATTCATGACCGTTATTCTCCTCCACGTATTGACAACATGTCCAATCAACCGTATGGTGTTAAGCATTTTTCCAAGATCGGATTCATGATCATGCTGCCAATAGTGACGAGTGAAAAAGCAGGACATGTCCATGACTGCTATTCGTGCACGACTCAGTCATGCTAGATTTATGATTTTTGAGTTAGTCTCATCAATGCTTAAACCGCATTATAAGAATGAGTTTCCATGAACTCCTAAGCAAATTCATCAGTGTTTTCATTGAGGATAACCTGATTTCCTCTAAGCCTAGAGAAGAACAGGAAGACCATATTGGCACCATGTTACAAATTCTATGACAGGAGAAATTCCACCCTAGATATTTCCAATATCAATTCTGGTTGATTACAGTGACACGCTGGATCACATGGATTTGCATGGTTAATCTTACCATGACTTAGATTATTCGTAAAGGCGATAACCCTACATTACACTAGGTGTTCTAGAAAATCCTACGCTAAGAAAAGTTTAGATTCATAGACTCAGAGTTTCGCAAACTCCTATGTATCAAGTTCGATGAAGCAAGATACAGTTACATTCATATCTTCATACCTGTCATACAAACAGGCTAAGATAGGACACCAAACAGACTGGGATGTTTTTCATCATATGAAATTGTGAATCAGAAATGGGACAAGATCTCCATGGATTTTGGTTACTAGATTACAGCAAACTTAGAAGAAGCATGATGCTATCTGGGTTATTGTCAACAGTTTGATCAAGTTTGTAGAATCCTTACATTCGTACGGATTTCAGAACCAACAGATTGATTGGACACATTCCACGCCAAGGCTCATCCGATCACTTGGTAATCCCTCAGTTATCGGGTCAGACAAAGGTTCGCATTTGTGCTCCTTATTTACGTACACGTCCTTGTTCTAATTCCACGACTTGCTTTCGCGCTCGCGTTCATGACACTATTCACGTTCATGATGGCATCTCGGCTTACGATTTTACGTTCATTTTTCTCATTCTGGGAAGTTTTGCAAGAACTTGAGAGACCAGACCCAAGTTTAGTATAACTTCCTATCCTCAGATAGACGTTTCTCGTCATATTCTATGTCTCACCTTGTAGCGTTTGGCGTCACCGCCATTATATTCTATGTTCACGATATGTTTCACATGTCATGTTCATTCCACGTTCCTCATATTATGATCAAGATATGTTACACGTATCATGGATCACGATATGTTTACTCATACTACACTCATCATATCTCCACGTATCACGTTCTAAATTTTCCACGTATCACGTTCAAAAATTTTCACGTGTCACGTTCAAAATTTCTCACGTACTACATTTCTTTGTGTCTCGCGCATCGTTGCAAATTATCAGTTAAGTTAGAGTGTTTTGCACGATAACGTTTTAGTTGCCCTTACACGTTAATTCGTATTCCCTCGATCAAATTTAGGGGATCTACCTTAAGTTGATAACCAAGAACTTCTTCGTATTTCAAGTCAAGGTCAGGAGGACCAAGATTTATCATTTGTGTCAAGATATGTGAAGGAACCGTTCCAAGAGGGAAGCCACTTGGAAACGGACAAGTTCATCCGGACTTCTTATCCGTTTATTTCTTTTATCAAGTAGATATGTCCTTTCAGTCACGTCACGTTCCATGTCCGTTCAAGACATGTCACGTTCCGCGTTCCTTCTGCCAGGTCACCTGCACGTTCATTTATCTTACATACCCTCTCAGTTTGTTCGGGTATGTTTCTCTTTCAGTTACGTTATCTATAATTCAGGGACGAATTATTCTTTTTAGGGGGGAAGAGTTGTAAAACCCGCATGCTTTTACCATGAATAGTACCCTTAAGATCGTACGTATATGATTAGAACTTTCCTTTTATAACATGTTTACGTTTCACATATAAGAATTACGAGTATTACGTACGTGTTAGAACATGATAAGTATTTATTACTTATGAACACACGATAATTATTCCAATAATAATTATAAACACGAACATGCGATCATGAAATCATGAACGTAATTTAATCACGAACTAATATTATTTATGTATATATATTTATTACGAACACGAATAAATATATTAAGTTATGATCTATAACTAATTAAAACACGTAAAACACGAACACGAGAACACACTTATTAATTAGACACGGAAAATGTTCGAGTTACCCCATGTGGGCCCCATAACCACGAAATTAGGCATGAAGAAATGGGCTTAGCCCATGCAAAATTACCTAACTTGGAAAAAGGAGGAAAACATGTTTCATTTTTACAAAAATTAGAAAACAAAGAAAACCCTAATCCTCCTTCTTCCTCTTCTTTTGGCCGCCACCTATAAACACCATGAAGGGGTGTTCGGGTCGATTTTGATCTTGGAAATTATGCAAGGATTCGTGTGTGTTCATCCTTATTTGATCCACGTATTCGGTATAGCTTTTTAACCCTTTTCTTTTATGTTTGATTTTAACTTATCACATAAAATCATGATGTTTTTTAAAAACTAATTAAAAACAATTATTTTAACATGTTAATGATCATGGGATAAATCAAACAGGGGTTTTAGGGGTGTTTGTGTTGTAGCCGACGCCTAACCGAGCCCTTAAGGGGTCTCGGCTTGGCTTATTACCCACCATCGAGACCATATGGTCTCGGTATGGTGATGATGATGGTCACGGCAGCAGCAACAAGGGGAAACCCCGACCTTGGTTCGGGGTATGGTGTTGATTACGGGCCTGGTTCATGGTTTCTAGCCACGGGTCCGGTTTATAGATTATTTTTAAGGTTTATGATTTACTAGTTATGTGTTAAAATTAAATTAATAAAACATGACATGATTAATTTAATTAACATGACTTAGGTTATAAATTTAATTATTAGATCATGAATTTTAACCTAAGTATTTATATTTTATTAGATTTTATAATTAATTAATTATTAAAACCATGACTATAATTTATTAATTAACATGACTTAGGTTATATTATTAATAGTTAATAATACATGTTTTAACCTAAGTATTTCACCTTTATTTAATTAAAACCATGATATATTTAATTAAATACTTTTAACCTATAGTTTATTTAATTTACATGTAATAACTAATAAACTATACTTTATAACAACATGACGTAGAATAATAATCAGAAAACGCTTAAGCTTATATAATTAGCTTATTTAACCAGCTTATATCTAATTATGGAAACTTTCTATTTTTCGAAACTTATTTAATTAAGGCAACTAGTCTATTTATGGAAACTTTCTATTTTTAGAAACTTATTTAATTAAGGCAGCTAATCTATTTATGGAAACTTCCTATTTTTAGAAACTTATCTATTTTAAGCAGTAATTCTATCTTTGGAAACTTTCTATTTTTGGAAACTTTCTATTTTTGGAAACTTTCTATTTTTGGAAACTTTCTATTTATGGTAACCTTCTATTTTCGAAAACTTTCTATTTTAGGAAACCTGCTATTTTTAGAAAGTTACTTATTATTACACAGTAAGTATAATAATACATGAAATACAAGTTATACTTGATCATAATAGACAGAATATAAGACAAATACAGTATAAAGCTTAAAACAGTAAAACGTGACATGAACGTATAAAATAAGCTAAGACATGACATAAAATCAGTTACGTATTTAGTAATCAGATACTTATACACGTATGCATTTATGTAGCATTAGTGATACCGAAGTAGGACTCTCTTCCGTTCGTCTTCTTCGTTCACTGAACATAAGGTACAGATTCCCGTCCTTTCAGTATGGACATTCTTTCCTTATTAGGATTCTCCGTATGCAGCCAACTGTTTTCCCATAGTATAAGTTTATATGTTTGATTGCTTATGTTTAATTTAGAATACCTGAAGCCATATACATGCATGACCAGTTTCATCTAGTTATGGAGGTACCATAACCATAACATTAGAGTCACTGGTGTTATGACTTCCCCATGGCGGAGTGATTGCTCGTGGCGTCCCTTCAGCTTTTGGCCATTTTATTATGTTTATCATGTGGGGCGTATGAGTGCATCCTAGTTACATGTTTTCAGCAGATTACTCAGTGTGAATGTGGTGTGTGCCTTGCATCCTTCACAAGGAGCTGATCCCTCCTACCCAAACCAGTATATTAAATTAGAGGCAGCCCCTCTAATTTGTATGATGAGGTCACCCTCCAAGTATTCATGCACGGTGGATTTTCATGACCTATATTTGCTAATGGTAAAATATGTTAAACAGTTTTCATAAGATAAACATAAGGCTTTTCAACTATAAAACCAGTTTTATTAAGAAATAACCAGGTTTTCCAAGACATATACATTTCCGCTGCTATATGTTATCCTACTTATATTATTCATTTCATGCTTGTATATCCGTGCACTGAGCGTTATGCTCAGCCGTTACTTTCATTTCCATGTCCCAGAACGGCAGGTACCCAAGGACGGACTCGAGCATTTTGGAGGACATGCATAGGATGGACGCTGCCATAGACGTCTTCTCCTTTTGCCTTCATATATTTGTGCTTGTTTAAGTCTTCCATTATTTCATTTACTTTATTATGTTTTGAGCTTATGTTTGGGGACCGATGTTTGATTCTGGTTTACCCTATGGTCATGTAATGTTTTAGACATTTATCCTTGTATGCTTTTATGACACGCCATAATTACGCGTAACGGTCCACTTATCAAAGTGGGGTGTTACAAGGCAAATGAACTTCGAGCCGAACGTGCTGTAAAGATTTCAAATTCACTTGCTTTGGTGTCTACCACTCAACATTACCCAGATTATCGTTCTCGTGCTCCAAAGAGCTACTCTACCCAATCATCATCACCACGATCATCCACTATCTCTAAGTCACATGCTCCAACAAGATCCCGAGGCAAAGAAGTTGCAAGAGAACCATCACCCACACCTGAGCAATCATTCGAAGAAGACAGTGATGAAGAACTAGCTCAAAAGGATAGGGATTTCAAGAAAAATGGCTTTCATTATGAAACCATACAGGAAAATCTACAAACCCACCAACAACAACCTCATAACATCATCTAGCACGAGGAACAACTATGCTCAGAGTCCTCCAAGGAATGACACACGAAGGCATGCTGAGATTCCTCCAAAGTATGGTCGACAATCCGCGAAGTATGATAAACAGAGGGTTGCTACTGTTGTTGGAAATAGGGAAACTGTTGGTACTCAAGTTGTTCAACAAAGTGGGATTCAGTGTTTTAACTATCGAGGTTATGGGCATTTGGCTAGGGAATGCAGGCAGCCAAAGAAGGTCAAAGATTATGATTATCGTAAGGAAAAGATGCTGCTGTGCAAGAAAATGGAAGTTGGGATCAAGTTATCAGCTGAGGAAGGAGAAATGCTTGACGACACAGATGATGAACTCTCCGACCAAGAACTCGAGGCACATTACTCATACATGGAAAAGATTCATGAGGTCCATCACGTCACTGAAGATGACAATGGTCCTATCTTTGATACCGAGCCAATTAATAAGGTACAACGTGATGATGAATATAATGTGTTTGGTGATACACATGAGCATAGTGATCTACCAACAACAACTACTGACACGTGTATGATAGAAACGGTTGATAGAAATACCACACCTGGTTCATCAGACATGTGCAATAATGAGTTTGAGGATGATCAACATGAAAATGAGTATGATGACGAGGAGCGTGTCGCGCTTGCTAATTTAATTGCTAGTTTACAAAAGGATGTCAATGAAAATAGAAAGAGTAAAAAGCAATTAAAGAAGGCAAACGCAGCCCTCACTCAAAACTTTGAAGAAAGCAAAGCCGCTCTTATAAAAGCAAGTGAGACAATTGATAGTTATAGGGTTGAGCTTCTTCAAAAGACCAAAGAGCTTGAGGGGTACAAAATTCGTGTTATTAACGTTAAAAATGACTATTTTGAAAATAAATACAACGAAGCTCTTTAACTAAATAAAAACTTCAATTTAATGTTTTATTAAGTGGTGAACGTCAAAAGACGTACCTTGACACAACAAAAGTTAATCAACTTGAACAAAGGCTTTCTATGAATACAATCGATTCTGCTAAAATTCTTGACGAAAAGAAACAAGAGGTTGAAAAATTAAAACAATATTTCAAAAGTAGACAAGGCAAAGATACTTAAAAAGTAAAGGAACTCGAAGAACAAGTCGATTTTTTGAAAAAAGTTGTTTATAAAACGCATGATTCTATTCAAACCCGTTAGAATGATAGCACCTCGGTCGTTTTTCAAGGGTTAACCAAGTTTTGCAAGCCCCAAGTACCTCGAACAAGCTCAAGCTGCAAACCCTCACTTATATCTTGATGAGTCCGAATGGACCGATAACGTTTGCCCAGTAGCTAGCCTCGATAGTGAAGAGACGTCCCTTTGGGATGAGGAGATTAGATCACCGGTCAGCAAAGACTTTGTTACACCATATAATTATTCTTATGAAAACAGTCTTTATGGTCTTTTCACTCCACAAAAACAGAAGTCTCGTGAGGAATTATTTTTGAATGCAAACAACGAAGAATTCAGTGGAAGAAATTTTTTGCCACTAAGAAATCAAATGTTTTTAAATATATTAACTATTTGCCTCTTGATGCTTCTAAAATCAAAAGTAGAAAGACACTTGGTTTTCTTAAACACCACACTGATAATGTTCAATCCATTGTTGAAAGCGATTGGGAAAAACGTCAAAAGGATAAGTGGAAAACAGAGATTCCTCAAGACATAATTGTGCTTGTGAAAGAACTTTTAATACCAAATACGAAGATAATAAAAGAACATGTTCTTGGAGTTTGAAAATTAATTCGGTCTGAAATGTTTGATGATTTGAAATATGTTGAGTCTCTTGAAAAAGAAATTGATGAACTTCAAAATGACAAATCGGATTTTTTAAACGAATATGATCTACTCTTAGAAGAATGTCTCTCCAAAGATATTGTGTGTTACTTTTCAATCTTGTGCTGATATCGATGAATATTCTGATGTTGCATGCAAATATCTTGATAAGATTAAAGAATGTGAGCATCTTGAACTTGAGCTTTCGAAACGTAAAGAAAATGTTGATAAAAAGGCTTTTGAGTTACTTCAACACAAAACTGATTTCCTTCAAAAACATTGTCATTCTCTTGAACTTGCTTTGAAAAAAGACATAGGAAGTTTTTCACATGATAATAAATTGCAAGAAAAACTTTCCCAAATGTGTCGAGAAATTAATGAAAAGTGTTTGGAAATTAAAGAGTTGAAAGCTCAGTTACAAGACAGGGAAATAGCGATAGCAGAGTTGAAGAAACTCGTTGCTAAGATGGGTGGGAAAATGTGGAACCTAGTGTTAAGAAACCTGTTGTAAGACAACCCAATGCACACAAAGTGACTAGACCCTCTGTCTTGGGAAAACCATATGTTTTCTCTAATTCTGCATTTACAAAACCTTGGTTTACCCTCAAGACAGATGGGAAGGATAGGTTACCACAGAATACTCCCAAAACACATATTCGATTACAAAGCATTAAAAGAACACAAATGTGATATTGGCCACTAACCCCACACACAACAAAGAAAGTCAATCCCCTCAGACTTCTAGAAACACTAATAGACGTGTGTCTTTTACTACAGGAGTAGTCACCACTGCTAGTGTTAGTCGGCCTCAACTTAAGAGCACTCGCATGAATGAAAAGGTCTGGCAAAACAAAAGTCAATGAAAGATGAAGAAAGTAGAAGACCACCCTAGGATTTCAATGTTTCTAAGAATAAAATGTATGTAATCGCGTGTAATGACGATTTGAATGATTCGACTTTGAATGCTTTGAATGTTAAGTTTGTTTGTGTGAAATGTGGAAAGTGTGCTAATGCTAATCATGCTATGTGTGTTTCGAATAATGTCAAAGGCGTAGATACTAGAACTAAGAAGTAAACTGCGATGCCTATTAGTTTTAGAAAACCCAAACGCAAAGTGAACCATTCTGGTGCAACCCCCCCTAAGAAAAGTATTGCATCAGACTCCACCACTAAGAACCCTAGAAGCAGAATTAGGGAATTATATGAGTCTTCTTGCAAGTCTTGGAAATGGTGGTTTGCTAATCAATGTCCTCCAGGATATAAATGGATGCCTAAGGTTTGGACAAAAAATGTGACAACGAGCGTTACTATGCCTTTAAGTGATGAAACTAGGGAAACTAATGAATCGGAAATCACAACTAACATGGAATCCAATTTAGCAAATGCTCCATCGTTTTCTAATTCTTCTGCAGGTGATCAAAATAATTCTCTTCATACTGGACTCCGGATGCATGAAGCACATGACGGGGAATCTCAAGCTTCTAATTGACTTCGTGGAGAAGTTCCTGGGTACGGTCCAATTCGGAAATGATCAATTTGCACCGATCCTAGGATATGAAGACTTGGTTCAGGGGAATATCACAATAAAAGGGGTTTACTACGTTGAAGGGATCAATCACAATCTTTTCTCGATTGGTCAATTCTGTGATGCAGATTTGGAGGTTGCTTTTAGAAAGAAGACATGTTTTGTTCGTGATTATGATGGGAATGACTTACTTACCGGTTCACTAGGTACTGATCTCTACACTATTTCACTACAAGACTCTACATTTTTAACTCCAATCTGTTTCATGGCTAAAGCTTCAACGACTCAAGCTTGGTTATGGCATCAACGTTTATCTCATCTTAACTTTGACACCATCAACTTGTTTTCCAAGAAAGATATTCTGAGGGGTCTTCCTAACTTGAAATTCATCAAAGATCATCTTTGTTTTTCTTGTGAGCTTTGTAAAGCTAAACAGCGTTGTTTCAAGACAAAGACTACACCAAGCTCTAAAGGACGGTTAGATCTTCTTCATATAGATTTGTGTGGTCCCATACGTGTTCAAAGCATCAATGGGAAGAAATATGTTATGGTAATTGTCGATGACTACTCATGGTATACTTGGACTCATTTTTTGAGGTCTAAGGATGAAACACCCGAAGTTCTCATCAACTTCCTTAAGCTGATACAACATGGTCTTCAAGCTCAAGTAAAAGTGGTACGTACTGACAGAGGCACATAATTCTTGAATTCAACTCTAAAGAATTATTTTGAAGACGAACGGATTGAACACGAAACATCTATTGCTTAAACACCTGAACAAAACGGCGTTGTTAAAAGACGAAACCGTACTTTAGTTGAGGCTGCTCGAACATTATTATCCGCTTCAAAACTACCACTATTCTTTTGGGCTGAAGCCGTATCAACCGCATGTTACACACAAAACCGTTCCTTAATTATCCCAAGACACAAAAAGACACCATAACATATAATTAATGATCGCAAACCTTCACTCAAACACCTTCATGTTTTTGGATGTACGTGTTACATTATTCGAGATGGTGAAAATCTGGACAAGATGAAAGAGAAAGGTGATGCATGCATTCTAGCGGGATATGCAACTCAGTCTAAGGGATATAGAGTGTACAACAAGAGAACAAAATTGATAGTCGAAACTATTCATATGAGATTCGATGAACTGCAAGAAATGGCACTTGAACAAAACAGTTTAAGTCCCGATCCACAACGACAAAAGACTTCTATGCACGACCGCACGGAACTCGGAACTCAAGACCACAACAATGAACCGTCAAGTTCAAAGCTGGTTCCGGAACATGTTCCTAGAGCAGATATGACAGTGGACACGACACTTGAAGAGTTGGAAATGTTATATGGACCTATGTTTGATGAATATTTCACGGGGGAGAAACATGTTGTATCAAAGTCTTCCGCTATCACTCATGATAAGAATGATGATACCGATCATCGTCACCAAAAGGATACAACATCATCTACTTCAAAACGGGTTGCTGCCGATTTACTTCCTCAGAATTTCACTTCAACAATCGATCCTACAACATCCACAACTACTGTCATTGCTCAAGAGAACACAAATCAAGCAGACGATGCATTATCTGACGATGACGATTTTCACAACCCATTCGGTACACCGGTACACGAAACTGGAGAGTCTTCTACTCGCCATGTTGATCCGTCAAATCTGCATACGTTTTACCAATGACATCCATCAACACATCATTGGACCCGAGATCATCTTGTGGTCCAAGTAATTGGAAACCCTTCATAGCCTATTCGTGCAAGACGACAACTAGAAACCGATGGCGATGTTTGTATGTTCGCACTCGCCGTGAGTACAGCTGAACTGAAAAACATCAAAGAAGCCATGGCTGATCATGCTTGGATTGAATCGATGACAGATGAACTTCAACAATTTGAAAGACTTAAAGTCTGGGAACTTGTTGACAGACCATACGATGTGATTCCATTAAATCTTCTTTGGATCTGGAAAAACAAGATGGATGAAGAAAACACGATCATCTAGAACAAAGCTAGGCTAGTGGCTAAGGGGTATGGCCAGAAAGAGGGAATTGATTTTGACAAATCATTTGCACCAGTTGATCGTATGGAAGTGGTCAGGATTTTCCTTGCATATGCTGCACATAAGGGATTCACTGTTTATCAAATGGACGTGAAGACAACATTTCTTAACGGTCCTTTGAAGGAAGAAGTCTATGTTACTCAGCCAGAAGGATTTGTTAATCCTCATTATCCTGACAAGGTGTATCGTCTCCACAAAGCACTTTATGGACTCAAGCAAGCTCCAAGGGTGTGGTACGATGAGCTCTCGAAATTTCTGGTATCCAAAGGTTTCTCAAAAGGTTCCACTAATCTAACTTTATTCACTTATAAATATGGGGATGATATTTGCTCGTGCAAATTTATGTTGATGACATTATTTTACGGGTCTACAAACCCAAAACTTTCAAAATGGTTTGAAAAAGTAATGCACAGCAAATTTGAAATGTCTATGATGGGCGAACTAAAATTCTTTCTAAGAATTCAAGTTCACCAATCCCCAAGTGGTATCTTTATAAACCAAGCTAAGTATTGTAAAGAGTTAATCAAAAATCATGGTATGACTTCATGTGACCCCGTTGGGACACCATTATCAACCACATCACTAGATGCGGACTTGGAGGGAAATGCCATGGATCAAACGAGATATCGTTCCATGATCGGCTCCCTCATGTACTTGACAGCAAGCAGACCTGATATTTCACATGATACGTGTTATTGTGCACGATATCAAGCACGACCCACTAAAAAGTACCTCAAGGAGGTTAAACGGATCTTTCATACCTCAAGAACACCATTCATTTGGGACTCTGGTATCCAAGGGAAACCGGTTTCTTTCTAACGACTTATTCAGATTATGAACATGCAGGGTGTCTTGATACACGAAAAAGTACTTCTGGTGGTGCATAGTTTCTAGGTCAAGATAAGCTTGTGGGATGGTCTTCCAAGAAGCAGGATTGCACTTCACTTTCATCAGCCGAAGCGGAGTATGTTTCTCTATCTGTGTGTTGTGCTCAAGTTCTATGGATGAGAACACAACTCACGGATTATGGCTTCCACTTTGATAAAGTACCTATGTACTGTGACTCAAAATCGGCAATAGCCATCTCCTGCAATCTGGTACAGCATTCCCGCATGAAGCACATCGATGTAAGATACCACTTCATAAAGGAACAAGTTGCAAGAGGTATCGTTGAACTATACTTCGTTGGAACGGATTACCAATTAGCCGATTTGTTTACGAAAGCTCTGTCGAAATATAGGTTTGAGTACCTCGTTAGGCAAATTGGTATGAGATGTTTGACTCCATCAGACCTGGAGATTCTGGCAAAGGTGCCTGCTTGATTCATCTATCAAACATCTACTTCTAAATATCATTGAAAAGCAAAATATAAAAATATAAAACATATAAAAGCAAAACACAAAATTAAAAAACTTCCAAATTCCAAAAATATTCTTCTCGACATGTCTTTCAGTATCGATAATATGAATGTACCTAGAAATGTCGCTCAAGAACGACACGGGTGTGTACATAAAGCTCGAATGAAAAGTTGTAAATATTTTTCAAAACATGTCATTTCTACTATTAATAAAGGAAAATGTCTATTTTGGACAATTTTTCCAACAACGGGTAGAGCAATCTATCTTGAGTTGAGCTTGTCACAAAACATTCAACGTTTTGAGCTCAACACAATGGCTTGTAATCACTTTCATATTGCAACCCGAATTGATATTCACGGGGGAGTGTACGGTTTATTGCCCTTACCTCTATGCAAAAGAAGAGAAATCTTCTTACACTTGAGTGGATTCGTCAATACATTCAAAGTCTATGAACTCAAGTTTATACTTTAGAAAAACGTCTTCACCAAAAAGAAATAGGATTTTTCAAAAAGCGTTGAACATATTTTTTTCAAGAATCTCTCAATGATTGTTCAAAATCTTTCAAAAATTGTGTGTTCAACAACTCCCATCCTTAAAATTTTAATGTGGATCATATCCTCACAATGAAAATTTAATTGGATCAATTATTGAGGGGGAGCAATTCAACAGCATGCAAAGATTGACACATCTTTCTCCCAGAGATTTTCAAGACTATTTTTCAAAATATATTTTAATCAAATTTGGTATCTCTAATATCAAAAGATTTTATATATTAGAGATAGGGGAGAAAATGTGATTAAAATATGATCTTATATAAGTCTCAAGCACTTTAACTCTTACCTACATGTGCAAAACACTTTCGATTATCGATGCACATGTGAAGGGGGGGCATTTCTGAAACGACAAAACTATCAAGGTGTTAAATGTTTTTTCAAACACTTTGTTAGACTTCTTAAAGTGGTTTTATGGTTACGATCTCATACCCACAACATCTTTAATCCACGATGTTATTGGTGACAAAAGGGTGGTTAGGTTTAAGTCCTATGATCCAACTAGAACCGGAGGGATCTTCCTAGGGACAATCCGATAGATTATTAGAAGTCCTTAGGAAAGATGGAGTAGAATGTGAACGTAGCTGAATGCCGACTAAGTACTGATGCTAGCACTGGAACAATCACAACAAGGTGCTAGTAATAATGTCTTGGTAAGCATTGAAGGGGTTGAAGAAATAAAAAGAAATGTAAGGATAAAGGGTGTAAAGAAATTAGCCCTCCATACAACTTAGGCAGAAACCGAGTCAATACATCATGAAGACAACTCATCATGGACCCAGTGATGTAATGCACAACCCTTTCCTAGCTACCCAGGCTTCTCTCAAAAGAAGTTTGTTTTATTGTCAAGGAGAACAACATGACCTCTATTAGCTTTCTCATTCCGAGATAGTTGATATTGAACAGGTGGCATCTGCTCCAGCCTCCGATCACTAAAAGTGCAAAAATCGAGTCGAGAGCCTAGAGATCAATTAAATCTCATTAGGACATACAGAATGACGATAAAGAGAGTCCTACACTATATGCTTGTGATATTGCTAGAACACTCAGAGTGATACTACTTAGTATTCACAATGATGAGTGGAAATCCTTCCAGTGTTAACATCAAACAGCACTGCGGTAGGTCATATGTAAGATTCTTTATGAATTAAACATATGTAGAACTGAAAAGCAACAATGGTTTGATTCTGAATTGATTCAAACTCATTTCAGGTTTCTACGCAATATCTTTATGATCTTGCCAGAACATTCAGAGTAATATTCATTAATATTCACAGTGACGAATGGAAATCCTTCTAGTGTCAACCTCAAACAGCGTTACGGTAGGTGACTTGCGAGATTCTTATGAATCAAGATTGTGTCAACTGGAAAGCAACAATGGTAAGATTCTTTATGAATCACACTTGTTCCAGGAATTTGAATTGATGACTTTAATCAAGCGGATATTTATCCTATTGAATCACTCTTTATGTTCGCAGTCTTTCTTTGAGACGGTCGAGTAAAGAGAACAACTAGTACTGCCGTGAAACCCTGTCAAGGAGATTCTTAATTGAATCCACCTAATCACAGGTACGGTATTTAATATTGTATAACGGTCTTCACCGACCGGAGGTAAAACGCTACCGATTTAGGATGAATGTCAAAGCTATTCAGTCCGTGTCTATGTTTTGTCTCGAGAAGGTGGCGTCACGGTGTACTCAGCAAAGTCAAAGATTCAAAACCACATACTCATGCCTAAAGACATATTCAACAATTAATAGTGTGAGCATGTATATGAAGACACAAGATCGCAAGATGGCGAAGACAAGTCAAGGATGATTTGAAGATCTCAAGATTAAAGATAAAGTCGAAAGACAATGACAAAGGCTCAAAGATCACAGCATTGAAGGAAGACTACTATTACACGTTCAAGACTCATTTATGGTGAGATTAGTAATCTCTACAAATTTCCAAATGACAAAGGGTAATGACCTCTCATAAAGGGTAATGACCTCTCATTGGGGGAGATTGTTAGCCTCAAAATATTAAGTCAAACAAGAATGTTCGGGCATATGACTATTATGTATCGTATTTAAGAACATTGTAATGGGTAGTAGGTTAGTCGTGTTTTATGGGCTTAACTTTAAGCTAAAGTTCATTCATAAGTAACTAAAGCCCAAAAGATAAGCCCGACCCATTATCATATAGCCCATTATGCCACATGTAGGCAAGGCTATAAATACCTCTCCTTGCATGTAAGGAGAGGTAGGTTGGCTCATTTGTAATTCTCATTCTCTAATCTAATATTCACTAAGTTTCACACACTTCTCTCTATTTTCTCTCTACTTTCTCTTTCTAGAATTCATCTATCTTCTACCTTTCTTTCATATTTAATCATCATATTATATGGGACAACAGACTTCATAAGGCAATAGGTACTTATGAATTTATCATCACATTCGGGTCCAGCATACCGAAAACAACTTGTGTTCAATTTATAAAACTAGCATGTATCCCCCTAGTGGGTTTATAAAACATTTCCAAAATAAATTTAAATGCGAGGCTATGAACTCACCTGATATAGCTATTACACGTAGATCAAAGAAAAAACGTCCAATAGTCGGCACACGACTTCACAATTTAACGATCGCACGTGTAACCGAAAAATGCCTAATAGTCGACACGCGACTTCACAAGATAACAATCAATCGTTGATTGACAGGGAGATGCCCAATGGTCGACATATGACCTAGCGAGACCTAAAATGATGAAACGAGTCTTAGGCTCGAGATGAGAAATAACTCGTGCATATACGTAATAAATATATTTTTAGTAAGTTTTGGACATTGTATAAGTTTTATAAAACTTTTTATGAAACCTTTGATAACGATTTACCATATATTATCCCACTGTGACCTTTAAGCCCATTAAGACCCATCATTAACCCGCTAGTGGCCCATTACAAGTTAAAAAACTTAAACCCATTTCAAAATCAATATTAACCTCCAAACTTGTTAATAGTATCAAGCCTAATAATGTTCCAATAACTATTATAAGTGTATGTTGGAATTTTGTGGTCCAAGTCCACTTTATATGCATTAGGGGTTCTAAAGCACCTCAAACAACATCAACTTAACAGCTCATGTTGGTCGGATCTCAGGTTCTCTATTTATCAATGTACAAATGAGTCGGTAACTCCCGAAAAATGGGTCATACCACTTCGGTTTTTATAAAAATCGTCACGTTAAACGTTAATTTAATATAGTCCAATTCTTACAATATCCCGACACCCCTCGTAGATTAGGTCGCTTCTCCTAAACCGTACATAATATAGATGAGTTATTTTTACCAAAGTAATTATTAACTTATAAATTTTAATTATTATAAGTTCATTTGCCCCTAATTTATATTTATCATAACTCATTTATTCATTTTATCACTTAGAAGAGTTGGCTGTTTTTGGCACCGGAACTCATTCTCACCATTTTGGTCGTCATTTACAAACCGTTTATCCGTAGAAAACTATCTGATTCGTGTATGTTATACATTTGTTTAGCTACAACTTTTAGTTTTACATATTTAGGGGTGACTATACAATTATTTGGATTTTTCAGTCCGTTTATACATCATGTTTAGATTCGGCACTTTTTATCGTTTCGACCATATCTAATTCATCGGGTATCGTCACGAGATGGGCCACCCGGAAAAACGACCACAAGACATAGGACTACAACCTGATGTTTATATCTAATTCCCACACTCTACTAGTATTTTTATTTCAGTTCGTTTGTGCCAAAGATCCAGACTCAATATCAAAACTTTGAATCTATACTTAAACTCTTGTGGTCTTTTAAAAAAATAATTAAATACAATGTCCATGATTTATAAATAATACATACACATGTACATATATTAAAATAGTAAATAAAAGGATTTAAATGTACAAATTTATTACAAATATAAAACAAAAAGATTTCCTTACGAAGATGGAGATGGTATTGATGATGATTATTGGATAAAATAGATCAATGATATGTACTAGTATCCAAGTTTCAAGACTTCTACTCAAATTTGTAATATGAATTGATAATTGGTGTTTGGTGTCTCACGGTTCAAAATAAGAAAAAGAAGCATATGCACCTTTCTTTCTTTCTTTCATGGATACATAGTACGGTTTAGATGATTTAGGATGTAAAAAAATAATATTGTAAGGATTAGTATCTAAGAGAAAGATACACGTGTATCTTTTATGATATATGAATGACACGCCATAGATGAAAATAAATGGCAATGTTTATAAGTAATTTTTAGCCAACAGTATGATATAGCGGGTATTATCGAAGTCCGATATTTTAAGAGTTACGCGATTTGAATGATACACGCAAAATCCGAAAAATAAACGCTCAATATAAAATAAAAACGTTGACATTCGGAGAACATTGATATTTGGATAAATAAATGAGGCTAATGATTTAACAAGCGTAAATACGCCGTATAAACGAATGACGCCTAAAGACTTAACGTATGTTACGAAGAATGCTCGTAAAATGATAAATGAAAAAGAAGACAATAGAAAATATTTCTATGTCATAAGCAAGATATTTACGGTCGATAACGGACCTAAGATAGCTAATAAATAATAATTGACACGTATTTGATACGCTAAATTCTTAACCTTGTCGGTTAGTCGAGAATTTAATATTCTTGTAAAATAAATGACAAAAATAAATAATGACTTGGACAAATATATGTATTGTCGTATTCTAGATGGACATAACTACATGAAGATGTATGAACGATCATACGTTTAAAGACGTTCGACAACTAATTTTATTGATAAATCGAAAAATTAATTTTTTTTCATAAAATAACTTTTATAAATATAAGTCGAGGAATTAAATAATGGAGGGAAAGGTACGGGTTAATATATTCTACCCACCATAAGGGAGCACGGTCCCCGTGCTCAATCTTACTTGTTCTAAGCTCACACATAGAGATATAAGCTTGGATCCTTGGACGGACTTATGCATTCTCACGTGATAGACATGCGACGATATAGTCACTAAATATGAGGCGGACAATCAACACAAAAATATCTTGGAAAAGTCGTTACATCTTTCATAAAAATATCTAAACGAGAGACCAACCCAACTCATTTGGTGATCATACCAACAAAACAAACAAATATCGCTAAACATAACTAAAACATACGTCGTCTTACAATATTCAATTGGTCGTGCTACGATATTCAATTGACGATACGCGCTAATGTTCGATTGAGAAGAGGCAACCATACTTTGTTCAAATCCCACTCCAAGTATTATGGTTAGGTAAATCCTTGATCGTGAAGATGTGAACGGTGCGGGTTCTGAGTTCATAGAGTTAAGACTCTTACAAATTCTGTGAATATGATCATGATGATGGATCAAGGGGTTTCTCGAATTAAAAGGTAAAACAATTTAACAAAGAAAAGTTTAGAATCATAACTGTTGCAAGATCGTGGGAGGATTTGTATATGCGATGTGTCAACATATTTATAAAATACTTACTCAATTTCTTTGTCAGAAAAGGTTCATATGATTATGAAATAGCTTCATTATTTTCAAAAGTGGACTTGTTTAATTTGTAGGTCTGTCATAAAGATTGTCTTTAAATTGACTCAAAAGCCTAAAATCATTTATAAAGGATATTTTTCTTTTAAACTTTAAGACTTAAAGTTTGAGATGGAGGATAAATTTGTAGAAATATGAAAACTATACATGTATGCAATCAAAGAAAATGTTTCTTCACTACCTTTTAGATTCAATATTTTAACTACATAGATAATTTAAAAATGGTATTTTGAAGACTCGTGTTAAGTTGGGTATATGTTTCGGTTTTTCAAATATATAAGTTTCATAAAGTATATAATACACGGAACCATTTTTAAACATTGGTTGTGACTTGTGCAAGAAAAAAAATGATTAGAACTGACCATTTAATATGAGATGGTAATTTGGAAATTTAAATACTTGACAATATTTCAAAAGAATGTATAGTAATACTTATTATCCATAGGTGGACATGAAAAGAGCTTGAAAGGTTCAATAAAATGATTAGACAAAGTCACAAGCGAATATGAAAAGAATAATAGTAATCGACACATAATATGTCGGTAATGAGTAAGAGAGCCGGATCGAATGTCGGGAAGGTTCTTAAACAAATGGATACAACATGTTTGTCTATAAGAATAGAAGTAAAAACAAATAGTTAAATAATATGTCAATGATTTCAAACGGGTAGTGGTTCTTTACAGTTTGTTCGATAAGCTCACGATATTCTTCGCATTAGAGTAATCCGCATACGCAAATCATAAAGAAGACGAATAGTCGATCGTACCAAGATGGAAACAATGACAATTGAAACGAAGACAAAGAATGGTTCGTATAACGAAGTACAATTCATGAGACATTGGTTCGTGTGAATGCCCTAAACTTAAGCCCACTCGTTGACAAAAAATTATTTACATACAAAGGCGTTCCAATTCATTTAAATAACATTTGTAAATTTGTGTTTCGGTAATTTATAATTTCCTTGTTCAAATGAAGTAGCGCCCCACGTCATTTTAACAAGACAATTATAAATTATCCTACTTAAGCACCGTTAGCACCAAAACAAGAAATAAAAACATAGAAAATTTAAAGAATAAGAGAATTTCTCAAACTCGAAGTTGGATAGCAATTTAACCAACGGAATCGGAATTAACACATGGTGGTGAGTTCATGCTTACATTAAAGTAGTATCATAATAGTCATTAAAAACATTATAAAGACCATTGCTTCACTTGCAATGTCTTGAAAAGTTCAGTACTTATATAAATAATTCTGTATATAAACATAGTGCTAAATAAAGTATATACCAGCTTTCAGGAGGCACGAGGGCACGGTCTAGGATGTAAGGCAATAAAAAGCGTTTCACAAAAGAGCTGTTATAGTCAAGGCTTTAAAAACGACCAAGTTCTCTATAACAAGTGCTCTGATACAGATACAATGATTTTGCATAGGTTCAAATTAATTCTCGGTATCTTCTCGAATCGATCACGGTTCAAAGTGGAATAGTAGTTCTTGGTTACTAAATAGGGGGTTGGTTTTCTAATCTACTAAAAGGTTTAAATGCACTAAGATGTAAACTTAAACTAAAAGCAATTAATTTAAAAGCAATTAATAAAACTTGAATTAAAATTTAACAATTAAAACAGAAACAGTAAATACCACTTAACACTGATTCGGAATGATCAAAAGAAAACTGGTCCGGAATATTTATGACAAAAACTGCTCATTCGGAAGATTAGCTTCATTCGGAAGAATTAATTGATTCGGAATAAATGATAAAAACCCTTGATTCGGAACAAACTGATTCGGAACTTTTTAAAACACTCATTCGGAACTTTTACAATTACTTGATTCGGAACTTTTAGACTTACTTGATTCGGAACTTTTTCAAAAATCTGATTCGGAACTTTTCACAAATAATCTGATTCGGAACTTTTAAAAAAATCTGATTCGGGACTTTTAAAAACCTTTCATTCGGAACTTTTAAAAAAGTTGATTCGGAACTTTAAAAATAAACTGATTCGGAACTTTTCAAAATGAACTTATTCGGAACTTTCAAATAAACTGATTCGGAACTTTCAAACGAAACATTGATTCGGAACGTTTAAAGATAAACTGATTCGGAACTTTTAAAATGACTGATTCGTAACTTTTTAAAACACTCATTCGGAACATTCAAAAACACTGATTCGGAACTTTTAACTAAGATCCTTCATCCGGAACATTTGTGTTCATTCGGAATCTGGGAAAACTCAAGAACACGAGAAACAGGGAGATTAAATGACACGATTTTTAGCCAAAATCCACCAAGTTTTTAACCAAAACTTAACCCAATTTAACCACTAATCATCTACTAATCATAAACATCAAATCAAAACAATAAAAACACAAAACCCACTTACTTTTATGGATTAAAATCAACCAAATAAGAACTTTTAACTTTAAATCAAAAAGATGAAGATGAACAAGATTAATGGAAGGATTATATTCATTGATTAAGGTAAAGTAAACAAAAGGAAAGATTAAAAAACATACAAGATTAAAGATTCAATAATAATGAAAAATCACCAACACCTTAATGGTGTTGGCTTCCTACGAAAGAAAAGAAAAGAACTGGAATAAAAAACTAGCTCAAAATGTGTGAAGGGTTCTTCTATTTATAGGCCTAGTGGTTGGTTGGTGAGTGGGCTTTCTTCCTTTCTTCTTGTCTTCTCGTCTTTTCAGAAAAGTTGACGTTTTCGATTTCGATTCGGGATTTGTCGACGAATAAATTCAACTCGTCTTTAAATTTCTTCTTTTAATAGACTTGAGTTCTTAGACATATGTAAATCTTCCATCTTTGGTCCTTTTCTTCGATAAATCTTCAAATAGGCCCATTGACTTCAAATCTTTTGCATCTCTTGGACAATAGACTTCGTCTTGAGTCTTTTTCTTCGATAATACCCGTGCAATCCCATGTTTTCTTCAACATTTATCCGGTTGGCTCTGAAAACACAACAGACACATAAACCACGCATAATTCCAAACAAATGACATTAAATACGCGTTTTGGTCTTGTTTTAGCAAGAAATAAGTGGTAAAAAGGATGGGTGTTTTCACACCTATCAAATCCCCTACACTTAACCATTTCCATGCCCTCATGCAACGCTTAGTGATAAAGCAAATTTACACTTTCCTCAAAATCAATCAACCTTGGTCTTATTAACAATAACCACTACTACTAAAGAGATATATAAAAACTTGAATGAAACAAAAGGAATAGAAAACCATTTTCACTTGAAAATAGCTGATAGGTGTGTAAACACCCATCCTTTTACCACTTAATTCTGGCTAAAACAAGACCAAAACACGTATTTAATATCATTTGTTTGGAATTATGCGTGGTTTTTGTGTTTATTATGTTTTCAGAGCTAACCGGATGAATATTAAAGAAAACATGGGATTGCACGGGTTTTATCAAGGAAAAAGACTCAAGACGAAGTCTATTGTCCAAGAGATGCAAAAGATTTGAAGTCAATGGGCCTATTTGAAGATTTATCGAAGAAAAGGACCAAAGATGGAAGATTTACATATGTCGAAGAAACTCAAGTCTATTTAACGAAGACGAGTTGAATTTAATCGACGACAAATCCCGAATCAGAATCGAAAACGTCAACTTTTCTGAAAAGACGAGAAGACAAGAAGAAAGGGAGAAAGCCCACTCACCAACCAACCACTAGGACTATATATAGATTTTTCCTTCACACAATTAGAGAGTTAGTTTTTGTTTTCTTCTTTCCCAGTTTCTTAGGTTCGTTTCATCACCAACACCATTAGGGTGTTTGGTGATTTTTAATTTTTCCTTCAATCTTGTAAGTTTCAATCATTACTCTTGTTTACCTTTACATTAATCTTTCAATTCCATCTTTTCATTCATCTTGTTCATCTCCATTTTCATTGAAAGTTCTTAAGTTCTTGTGTGATTGATTTTGATCTTTTAAAAGTGGTTGATTTTGTGTTGTTATTGTTGGGATTTATTACTTATGGTATTTAAATGATTATTGGATGATTTGGTAAAACATTTTTGAGTATTTTGGTCGATTGATTAAAAAACGTTTTTGCTGCTACTGTTACTGTTATTCGCCCAGAAATATTCTGAATAGCACTTTGTCTTATTCTTTTACTCGGAATGTTCAGACTTTCCGAATAGGCCTATTCACATTTCTCTTATTCGGAACATTTCACAAATTCCGCATAGCAAGATTTTTCACTCCTTTATTCGGAATATCTTCCTATTCCGAATAGAACCTTTCATTCCGAATAGCCAGTTTTTCCGCATAGACCTTCTTTCCGAATAGGACATGTTTTCCGAATAGGGTCATTTTTCCGCATAGGTGTGTTTTTCCGAATAGACTAAATTTTCCGAATAGCTCAGTTTTCCGCATAGACTTATTTTCCATGTTGGAGCACAATATTCCGAATTGAAACATTCCGAATAGAGCCAATTTATTCCGAATAGGGCTTTTATTTAGCATAGTTATTTTACTCCGTATAAGGTATTTTCTATTAGGGTATTTTTCCAGTACTGTTTGATTTAATTTCTTTTTCAAGTTTTACTTTTTAATTGTTTTAAGTTTAAGTCTTTCTTTACTTTATTCATTTCCCTATTTAGTAGATTAGAAAACCAAACCCACTTTTTGTCACCAAGAACAAATATTCCACTTAAGGCTGAGATCAATTCGAGAGGATATCGAGTGTAAATTGAACCTAGCAAAAATAGCTTGTATTAAATGGCGCCGCTGTCGGCTCTTCTCGTTAAGATCAAAAGTTTTTTTGTGAGAACTTGGATTTTGGGATCCGTTCCCCGTGAACGTTACTTTTTCATCAAAAATTTTCAAAAACACTAAAAAAATATAAAAATTTTAAAAAATACAAAAAAATTAAAAAAACTCAAAAACCAAAAATATTTTGGCTTTGCTTTTCTTTGTTCGTTCTTTTGCAGGTGTATGCGCACTCGATCCACGTCTTATCAAGAGCCCGAGCCTCTCGATCATTTAGACATGGCTGGTGTACAAAACAACAATAACATACCACCTCCGACCAACAATAATAACAACAACAACCCGCCTTTCAACAACATGAACAATAACAACAACAATGAGCCCCTTCCGGATAATCGCCCGATGATTGAATTGCTGCAAGCTCATGTAGATGGCAACACGGATCTAATTGTCATACCTCCAATTGCCGCCAACAACTTTGAGCTAAAATCAGGCTTTATCCAGATGCTCTCCGCTCAACCATTCTTGGGACGAACCATTGATGATCCACACGACCACATCAAGAGATTCTTGCAACTCACCAACACGGTCAAATTCAATGGTGTTCCACAAGAGGTTATTAGATTACAACTTTTTCCCTTTTCTTTAGAGGGACAAGCTCGGCATTGGCTTGCTAAGGAACCGCCACAGATTATTCTCTCGTGGACGGATTTGGAAACAAAGTTTATCAATTACTTTTTTCCACCCTCTCGTACTACCGCTTTGCGGAATGAGATCATAAATTTTGAACAAAAGTACGATGAGTCGTTCAGTGAATCTTGGGATCGTTTTAAAGATCTTTTAAGAAAATGCCCACAACATGGTTTTACCAAAGTACATCAAATTAATACTTTTTACAATGGTTTAAGCATGAGTGACCAAGATTCACTGAACAGTGCCTCGGGGGGTAATCTGTTGGCTAAGACTTCCAATGCTGCTTGGGACATCATTGAGAATAAATCTTGTGTGCAAACCAAGAGTGTTCGGACCAATGTCGCTAGTGCTAGCACAAGTGACAGCGACAAGCGATTGGACAAAATCACTACGCTTCTTGAATCGCTTGTCACCCACACCGTCAGCAACAACAACAGCAACAACGCTAAAAACGCCCAAGTTCACGCTGTCAGCCAACCTTGTGAGATATGCGGTGGTCCTCACTCTTACACAACTTGTACCGCCACCCAAGACTACCCTGCTGAAAATGTGAATGCGGCATATGGCACCTATCCTCAACCCGCCTATCAAGCTAGACCTCATGGTGACCGTAATTTGCTTAGCTACCGTTCTAACAATTATCTTTCCTCACCCGGTTTTCCCCCAACCAACTCAAACCAACAACAAAACCTCAATCGCCCTCCTCAACAACAACAACAGCCTCGACAACCAAACATACCTCCTCACAAGCAGCAACAACAACCTCAACGTAACAACCAAGTTTACCAACAACCTGCTTATCAACCACCCGCATACAATGCTCCTCCCAACCAACCCACCGCTCTTCACCAAGAAGTGGAAACTTATATGAGGACTAATGATGCGATAGTGGGAAATCTTCAGAGAGAGGTGCTCAACTTGAAAGCAGACTTGGTCAAGCAAGGAAACGATTTGAGAGCCGACATGAGAAACACGTTGGATAGCCAAACTAATGATCTGAGGAACATGATGGCTAGTTTCTTCCAAGGTAATCAACCCTCTTCTTCGGGTACTCTTCCGAGTAACACCGTTGCGAACCCAAGAGGGGAGATGAAAGCAATCACCACTCGAAGTGGCAAAGGTACCAAAGAACCCGAGCTTCCTATACCTCCACCGGTGGTTGTGACTAAGGAGAACGAGTCACATGCTCCTATTGCTCAGCCTTCTCCTTCTCCAATTTCTCCACCTCTTCCTTCTACCCCACCTCCACCCAAGGATGTGAGTGATCCTATTCTCCCAAAGCCTTCCTCTTCTTCCAATATACCTTATCCATCTAGGTTGAGGAAAGAGAAGCAAAAGAGCAAGGATGATATTCAGGTTTCGAACTTCCTTAAAATGTTCAAACAACTGAATTTCAATATCTCCTTCGCTGAGGCTCTCGCTCACATGCCTAAATATGCGAAAATGTTTAAAGATCTTCTGAGCGACAAGGAAAAGCTCCTCGATATTGCCAACACCCAACTTAATGAGAATTGCTCTGCAGTGCTCTTAAGGAAATTGCCAATCAAGCTTGGTGATCCGGGTCGTTTCTTAATCCCCTGCAATTTCCCGGGAGTAGAGAATTGCATGGCCCTAGCCGATCTAGGTGCCAGTATCAATTTAATGCCTCTAAGCGTTTGGAAGCAATTATCTCTCCCTGAGCTAGTCCCCACCAAAATGACTTTGGAATTGGCTAACCGTACGGTTGCTTATCCAGTGGGGATAGCCGAAGACGTCATTGTAGGAGTCGACAAATTCACCTTTCCTGCTGATTTTGTTGTCGTCGACTACGAGATGGACCCTCGTGTACCACTAATTGTTGGTCGTCCGTTCTTGAGGACCGGTCGCACTCTCATTGATGTTGAAGCCGGTGAGCTTATCATGAGGGTGGGTGACGATAAAGTAGTCTTCAACATGGGAAAGTTGTCTAAACAGCCTTATTCATATGCGAGTGTTAATTGTATTGACGTTCTTGATGAGGCTTGTGAAGAACACTTTATTGATGCTTGCAAAAGTATTCCTACCTCTCTTCCCAATGTTGAGACCGTATCCTCCATTGATTCATCGTTGTCTCTATTTGGAGATAGTGATTTATTTTGGAACAATCTTGAAGATACCATGGGAGATGTGAATTTAGCTACTAATGATTCTCCTATCAATGGGGATGAAGACATGAATTTCTTTGACAATCTTCTCAACGAAGACAATCCTTCGCCTCCATCTCCCACGGTCATTGCTATCGATACTCCGACTTTGAATACGCCTCCCGTCGAAAATCCTCCGGATTTAGAGCTTAAGGAGTTGCCGCCCCATCTCGAGTATGTATTCCTTGAAGAAGAGAAGAAGTCGCCAGTCATCATTGCTAAGGACCTAAAGGACGAAGAAAAAGCCCGACTTATCGCCGTGTTGAAAAATCACAAGAAGGCTATTGCTTGGAAGATTTCTGACATTCGTGGAATTGATCCTCACTTTTGCACACACAAAATTCTCATGGAAGACGACTTTAAGCCCACTATTCAAAGCCAACGAAGGGTGAATCCAAAAATCCATGAAGTCATCAAAACAGAGGTTATCAAACTTCTTGATGCGGGTATGATTTACCCTATTTCAGATTCACCATGGGTTAGTCCAATCCATTGTGTGCCCAAGAAGGGCGGAATAACCGTTGTTCCCAATGAACACAACGAGTTGATTTCCACTCGTCTCGTTACTGGGTGGAGAGTTTGTATAGACTACCGCAAACTCAATGATGCCACGAGAAAGGATCATTTCCCTCTACCTTTTATGGACCAAATGCTTGAACGTTTAGCGGGTAATGAATATTACTGCTTTCTTGATGGTTTCTCGGGTTATTTCCAAATACCCATCGATCCCCAAGATCAAGAGAAGACTACATTCACTTGTCCTTATGGCACATTCGCTTACAAAAGAATGCCTTTTGGCTTATGCAATGCCCCCGGGACTTTCCAAAGGTGCATGTTAGCTATCTTCCATGACATGGTTGAACAAACCATGGAAGTCTTCATGGATGATTTCTCGGTCTTCGGGGATTCCTTCTCTTCTTGCCTTGCCAATTTGGAACGTATGCTTAAGCGGTGCGAAGACACTCGCCTTGTTCTAAATTGGGAAAAATGCCATTTTATGGTAAAATAAGGCATCGTGCTTGGACATAAGATCTCGAAAGCCGGTCTTGAAGTAGACCGTGCTAAAGTCGATGTTATCGCAAAGTTTCCTCCACCTTCAACCGTGAAAGGTGTGAGAAGTTTCCTGGGTCATGCGGGCTTCTACCGTCGATTCATCAAAGATTTTTCTCAAATCGTTCGCCCGATGACCCACCTCTTGGAAAAAGATACTCCTTTTATCCTCTCCAAAGAGTGTCTTGAAGCCTTCAACTCGCTTAAGGATAAGCTAACAAAGGCACCCGTCTTGGTTACCCCTAATTGGGAGCTGCCCTTTGAGTTGATGTGCGATGCTAGTGATTTTTCTATTGGAGCGGTTCTTGGACAAAGAGTAAACAAACACTTCCAACCGATCCATTACGCTAGCAAGACAATGACGGGGGCACAATTGCATTATACGACAACAGAAAAAGAGCTTTTAGCTGTTGTCTATGCCTTTGAAAAATTCCGCCCCTATCTTGTCCTTTCCACCACAATCGTGTATACCGATCATTCCGTGCTGAAGTACTTGTTGACAAAGCAATATTCCAAACCAAGACTTCTTCGCTGGGTTTTGTTGCTCCAGGAATTTAAAATCGAAATTCGCGATAAAAAAGGAGCAGAAAACCTAGTCGCGGACAATCTTAGCAGACTTGAGGATCCTTACCAAGGGGATCATTCGAACAAATAAATCAATGATTCTTTTCCCTTGGAGACCTTAATGTCTATAAACTCGAAGTCGAATGAAACCCCGTGGTTTGCGGACTTTGCAAACTACTTGGCGGGTGGAATTCTCAAGGAAGGGTTGACGTCCCAACAAAAGATAAAGTTTTTCACCGACATTAAGACTTACTTTTGGGACGACCCTTACCTATTCAAACAATGTGCCGACCTGATTATCCGCCGATGTGTTGACGGACCGGCAGCGTCTGAAATCCTTGATGCTTGCCACAAAGGACCCACCGGTGGTCACTTTGGTCCCAACTACACCGCCAAAAAAGTGTTTGATTCGGGATTTTATTGGCCCTCCATATATCGTGACGCTCACGATATGGTTAAAAGATGTGATGTTTGCCAAAAACAAGGCACGATCACACATAAAGACGAGATGCCTCAGAATTTCATTCAAGAGTGTGAAATCTTTGACGTTTGGGGTATCGACTTTATGGGGCCATTCCCTTCCTCTAAAGGAAACAAATACATCCTTGTAGCCGTTGACTACGTTTCAAAGTGGGTTGAAGCCAAAGATTTACCCACTAATGACGCAAGGGTGGTTTGTAACTTTTTGAAAGATCTTTTCGCTAGATTCGGTGTGCCTCGTGCCATTATTAGTGATCGTGGGACTCATTTTTGCAATGACCAATTCGCAAGAGTCATGGCTAAGTACGGTGTAAATCATCGTCTTTCCACAGCCTACCACCCACAAACTAATGGCCAGGCTGAAATATCCAACCGAGGACTAAAGCGAATTCTGGAAAGAACCGTGGGAGAGCATCGTGCCACATGGGCTGATAAACTTGATGATGCTTTGTGGGCTTTCCGTACTGCTTACAAGACCCCGATCGGCTGTACGTCTTATCGTCTTGTGTACGGGAAAGCGTGCCACCTCCCCATTGAGTTGGAGCACAAGGCTTACTGGGCCTTGAAGTGGGCTAATTTTGATATAAACAAAGCCGGTGACCTACGCAAGATCCAACTCAATGAGCTCAATGAACTTCGTAATGAGGCTTATGAGAATTCTTTAATCTATAAGGAAAGAACTAAGCTCATTCACGACTCTAAGATTAAGAACCGAGAGTTCCATGTTGGAGACAAAGTCTTACTTTTCAACTCTCGGTTGAAAATCTTTTCGGGCAAGCTCAAATCTCGTTGGTCCGGCCCATTCACCATTGCCCAAATTTTTCCATATGGTACTCTCGAGCTCGCTCAACCTAATGGACCTAATTTCAAGGTGAATGGCCAACGAGTAAAGTTGTACTTTGGTGAGGACACCTCTCAGGAGGTGATTCCATCCCTCACCATGTTCCCCATGAACTAATTTTGGGTCGAGTCAGGCTCGTGACTCGGTTATAAAAAACAAGCGCTCCTCGGGAGGCAGCCCGAGTATCTATCCTTTTATATTTTAACCTCCTAAGTGTAGGGGAGCCTCTATAGGTTCTTTGTCTTTGTGTGGTGATGTGATTACAGGGATAACTGCAATCTTGGAATTCTTTGAAGAACCGTGCTTCCGTGTTATCCGAAATCCGGTTCTATCTCTCAACTATTGTGATTCAATTTTCTTCATTCTCACATTTGAAATTGATCACTTTAGTCGTCTCTCCCTTAACTCCAGTTAACCAACGTGCACAATGTCATAAGTGTAGGGGAGACTTTTCCCACATGCTTAAACATTGAGGACAATGTTTATCTTAAGTGTAGGGGGGACTTCTATCGAAGTTTTAAGTGGACTTTTCCATGAAAATGCCTTCATTAAACCGGAAAACATCTTTTTCAACATTTTTCAAATTTTTTATTAACTTTGGCCATTTTGTCGTAATTTTTAAATTTTTATCGTTGCTTTCATATGTATATATCCCGCAGTAAAGTCAAAAATATTAATAAGTGGTGTAGCTAGTTTTGAAATCTTTGACATATTAGGCCCGTTGCGTTTATTTTGACTCAACCCGAATAGACTTATCCAAGTTTATTCTAGCTAGTATCCTTAACCATGTAGACCTTAATTGGTTTATTAGGCTAAGTGTCCACGAGTCTCATTACTTGAGATTTTAAATTGTGGAGAACGAGAAATGATAGAGTCAATTATAAGTCGGTATTCTTACGCAAGCTCACTTGGTGTAATTATTTGCCTATTCTCCTATCACTTGCTAATAATTTATCTGCAATAAGTAAGGTCGTACGATTTGAAAAATTACTTAGCTTCTAGCCCAAGATCGTTTAAAAGTTGCTCGGTAATGATAAGAGTTCATAGCCAAGGCATAACTTATGAAGCGGGGCGCGAAGATTGGCGAGTCCGAAAAGGCCCTAACAAGGCATGAGGATTCAATTTTATTGCTGAAGATCCAAAGTGATGTGAAAAGCATTATTCCTAAAATCAATATGAAGGATCAAGACTCACGACGAAAAGCAATCAACTCCCATAAAGATCATGGAGAAGTCTATCCAAAAAGACCCTAACAAGGTATGAGGATAAATAGATCCAAGTCCGAAAAGGAGGCGGATCGTTGTATCTCAAAATCCCAATTAGAGATTGAAGAAATAATCATGAAGTTGTGGTCAACAAAGTTGGAGTACCCCTCAAAAGTCTCCAAGTGAAGAAACTCTATTGTGATGAGAAGACCATTATCTCAAGAACGTCTCTCGAAGATATGAAGTACATGCCAAATATCGGCCCGAGAAAGGTCTCAAATCGTGAACCGAGTTATGCCAAGATATGAACTTTTTGATATCCCGAGAAGCAGTTTTAAGAGATTTTGTCCTTTAGCTAACTATTGATCAAATCGTCCTACTTTGCTTTCAGCCTTAATAAACTATCGAAATAAGTCCAAAAATGCATCTTCATGATCATTCTAAGACAAAAATAAAATATAAGAGATACACCTAGGAATAAGGGGGTTTAAGCATTTAATTAAGCCATGTGTGTAAGTGTTTGATTTAGTAACTTATAATAACAATGATCTCGTTTTTAAGATTAGTTTGGGGAACGTGAAACTTAAGGGTGATAAATCTTCGCAGCACCAAAGCCCTAATGTAAGTCCTTGATTTCTTTGCAAGTTATTTCCATCCTTTTGTTTATTTTAAAGTTTTAATTTCTCTTAGTATTTTAATTTTTATTTAGTAGTATTCGAATAAGGCCAAGGTTGATTGATTATGAGAAAAATGTAAATTTGCCTTATCACTAAGCATTGCATGAGGGCATGACAATGGTTAAGTGTAGGGGATTTGATAGGTGTGTAAACACCCATCCTTTTACCACTTAATTCTGGCTAAAACAAGACCAAAACACGTATTTAATATCATTTGTTTGGAATTATAAGTGGTTTTTGTGTTTATTATGTTTTCAGAGATAACCGGATGAATATTAAAGAAAACATGGGATTGCACGGGTTTTATCAAGGAAAAAGACTCAAGACGAAGTCTATTGTCCAAGAGATGCAAAAGATTTGAAGTCAATGGGCCTATTTGAAGATTTATCGAAGAAAAGGACCAAAGATGGAAGATTTACATATGTCGAAGAAACTCAAGTCTATTTAACGAAGACGAGTTGAATTTAATCGACGACAAATCCCGAATCAGAATCGAAAACGTCAACTTTTCTGAAAAGACGAGAAGACAAGAAGAAAGGGAGAAAGCCCACTCACCAACCAACCACTAGGACTATATATAGATTTTTCCTTCACACAATTAGAGAGTTAGTTTTTGTTTTCTTCTTTCCCAGTTTCTTAGGTTCGTTTCATCACCAACACCATTAGGGTGTTTGGTGATTTTTAATTTTTCCTTCAATCTTGTAAGTTTCAATCATTACTCTTGTTTACCTTTACATTAATCTTTCAATTCCATCTTTTCATTCATCTTGTTCATCTCCATTTTCATTGAAAGTTCTTAAGTTCTTGTGTGATTGATTTTGATCTTTTGAAAGTGGTTGATTTTGTGTTTTTATTGTTGGGATTTATTACTTATGGTATTTAAATGATTATTGGTTGATTTGGTAAAACCTTTTTGAGTATTTTGGTCGATTGATTAAAAAACGTTTTTGCTGCTACTGTTACTGTTCTTCGCCCAGAAATATTCCGAATAGCACTTTGTCTTATTCTTTTACTCGGAATGTTCAGACTTTCCGAATAGGCCTATTCACATTTCTCTTATTCGGAACATTTCACAAATTCCGCATAGCAAGATTTTTCACTCCTTTATTCGGAATATCTTCCTATTCCGAATAGAACCTTTCATTCCGAATAGCCAGTTTTTCCGCATAGACCTTCTTTCCGAATAGGACATGTTTTCCGAATAGGGTCATTTTTCCGCATAGGTGTGTTTTTCCGAATAGACTAAATTTTCCGAATAGCTCAGTTTTCCGCATAGACTTATTTTCCATGTTGGAGCACAATATTCCGAATTGAAACATTCCGAATAGAGCCAATTTATTCCGAATAGGGCTTTTATTCAGCATAGTTATTTTACTCCGTATAAGGTATTTTCTATTAGGGTATTTTTCCAGTACTGTTTGATTTAATTTCTTTTTCAAGTTTTACTTTTTAATTGTTTCAAGTTTAAGTCTTTCTTTACTTTATTCATTTCCCTATTTAGTAGATTAGAAAACCAAACCCACTTTTTGTCACCAAGAACAAATATTCCACTTAAGGCTGAGATCAATTCGAGAGGATATCAAGTGTAAATTGAACCTAGCAAAAATAGCTTGTATTAATAGCTATATGGAAATAACTCACAAAGAGATCTAAGACTTACATTAGGGCTTCGATGCTGCAAAGATTTATCACCCTCAAGTTTCACGTTCCCCAAACTAAGCTTAAAAACGAGATCATTGTTATTATAAGTTAGCAAAACAAACACTTACACACATGGCTTACTTATATGCTTAAAATCCCTTATTCCTAGGTGTATCTCTTATATTTTATTGTTGTCTTAGAATGATCACGAAGATGCATTTTTGGACTTATTGCGATAGTTTATTTAGGCTGAAAGCAAAGTAGGACGATTTGATTAATAGTTATCTAGAGGACAAAATCTCTTAAAGCTGCTTCTCGGGATATCAAAAAGTTCATATCTTGGCATAACTCGCTTCACGATTTGAGACCTTTCTCGGTCTGATATTTGGCATGTACTTCATACTTCATATCTTGAGAGACGTTCTTGAGATAATGGTCTTCTCATTGTTAATAGAGTTTCTTCACTTGGAGACTTTTGAGGGATACTCCAACTTTGTTGACCACGACTTCATCATTATTTCTTCAATCGTTAATTGGGATTTTGAGATACAACGATCCGCCTCCTTTTCGGACTTGGATCTATTTATCCTCATACCTTGTTAGGGTCTTTTCGGATAGACTTCTCCATGATCTTTGTGGGAGTTGATTGCTTTTCGTCGTGAGTCTTGATCCTTCATATTGATTTTGGGAATAATGCTTTTCACATCACCTTGGATCTTTAGCAATAAAATGGAATCCTCATGCCTTGTTAGGGCCTTTTCGGACTCGCCAATCTTCGCGCCCTGCTTCATAAGTTATGCCTTGGCTATGAACTCTTATCATTACCGAGCAACTTTTAAACGATCTTGGGATAGAAGCTAAGTTATTCAATAAAATCGTACGACCTAACTTATTGCAGATATATTATTAGCAAGTGATGGGAGAATAGGCAAATAATCACACCAAGTGAGCTTGTGCAAGAATACCGACTTATAATTGACTCTATCATTTCTCGTTCTCCACAATTTAAAATCTCAAGTAATGAGACTCATGGATCCTTAGCCTAATAAACCAATTAAGGTCTACATAGTTAAGGATACTAGCTAGAATAAACTTGGATAAGCCTATTCAGGTTGAGTCAAAATAATCACAACGGGCCTAATATGTCAAAGACTTCAAAACTAGCTACACCACTTTATTAATATTTTTGACTTTATTGCAGGATATATACATATGAAAGCAACGATAAAAATTTAAAAATTACGACTAAATAGCCAAAGTTAATTAACAATTTGAAAAATGGTGAAAAAGATGATTTTCTGGTTAAATGAAGGCATTTTCATGGAAAAGTCCACTTAAAACTTCGATAGAAGTCTCCCCTACACTTAATATAAACATTGTCCTCAATGTTTAAGCATGTGGGAAAAGTCTCCCCTGCACTTATGACATTGTGCACGTTGGTTAAATCAAGTTAAGGAAGAGACGACTAATGTGATCAATTTCAAATGTGAGTATGAAGAAAATTGAATCACGATAGTTGAGAGATAGAACCGGATTTCGGATAACACGAGAGCATGATTCTTCAAATGTTCCAAAAGTGCATTCATCCCTGTAATCACATCACCACACAAACACAAACAACCTATATAGGTCCCCCTACACTTAGGAGGTAAAACGGAAAAGTATAGATACTCGGGCTGCCTCCCGAGGAGCGCTTGTTTTTGATAACCGAGTCACGAGCCTGACTCGACCCAAAATTAGTTCATGGGAAACGTGGTGAGGGATGGAATCATCTCATGAGAGATGTCCTCACCAAAGTAAAACTTCACTCGTTGGCCATTCACCTTAAAATTAGTTCCATTAGGTTGAGTGAGCTCGAGAGTACCATATGGAAAAATTTAGGCAATGGTGAATGGGTCGGACCAACGAGATTTCAGCTTGCCCGAAAAGATTTTCAACCGAGAGTTAAAGAGTAAAACTTTGTCTCCAACTTGGAACTCTCGGTTTTTAATCTTAGAGTCATGAATGAGCTTAGTCTTTTCCTTATAGATCAAAGAATTTTCATAAGCCTCATTCCGGAGTTCATTTAGCTCATTGAGTTGGATCTTGCGTAGGTCACCGACTTTGTTGATGTCGAAGTTAGCCCACTTCAAGGCCCAATAAGCCTTGTGCTCCAACTCAATGGGGAGGTGGCATGCTTTACCGTACACGAGACAATATGGTGTACAACCAATCGGAGTCTTGTATGCGGTACGGAAAGCCCACAGAGCATCATCAAGTTTATCGGCCCATGAGGCACGATGCTCTCCCACGGTTCGTTCAAGAATTCGCTTTAACCCTCGGTTAGATATTTCAGTCTGGCCAATAGTTTGTGGGTGGTATGTGGTGGAAAGACGATGATTTACACCATACTTAGCCATGACTCTTGCGAATTGATCATTGCAAAAATGAGTCCCGCGATCACTAATAATGGCACGAGGCACACCGAATCTAGCGAATAGCGATTTCAAAAAGTTACAAACAACCCTTGCGTCATTAGTGTGTTGGGAATAAATTATGGGTCAGTTCACTAGACGCTGATAAGAAGAATTCAAGCGCTGATAGGATGACATTGGACGCTGACAACCAAGCGTTGACATTTGAAGAAGTCAACGCTGACAGCCTTGAAGATTAGCACTGATGGAATATATCTTCATACGAATCATTTTGTTTATTTGTTTCTTTATTTGTGTATGGTAAAGATAAGCTCGACATTGTATTTTCTATTATTATCTTTACCTAGAATAGTTGATTCGTAGCTTATTGTACAAGACTTCTTATTCTATAAAAGAAGATCTTTTAGGTTAAAGTTAATAATCAGTTTTCATAAGTTTTCACAAGTTAAACCTATTTCATTGTAATCAAGTTCGATCATTCTAATACAAGTGAAAGTTTGTTTAACATCTTTGTGTTTTAGATTAAGTGTTAATTCCGCATAACACTTAGTTACTTTATTCATAAGCAAAGGTTTCTCTACGTGTATTACTTGATCTAATCTCGTATACACAAAGCTTAATCGATCTAAGTTTGGGATCAACATAGTGGGTAAAGCTTTGGCTTCAACCCATTTAGAAACGTAGTCAACGGCTACAAGGATGTATTTTTTTCCTTTAGATGAAGGGAATGGCCCCATAAAGTCGATACCCCATACATCAAAGATTTCACATTCTTGTATGAAATTTTGAGGCATCTCATCTTTATGTGTGATCTTGCCTTGCTTTTGGCAAGCATCACAATGTTTAACCATCTCGTGAGCATCACGATAAATGGTGGGTCAATAAAATCCCGAGTCAAACACTTTTTTGGCGGTGTAGTTGGGACCAAAGTGACCACCGGTGGGTCCTTTGTGGCAAGCTTCGAGAATGTCTAAAGCTGCCGGTCCATCAACACATCGGCGAATAATCAAATCAGCACATTGTTTGAATAGATACGGGTCATCCCAAAAGTAATTCTTAATGTCTTTGAAGAACTTTTTCTTTTGCTGGGATGTTAACCCGACAATGAGAATTCCACCCGCCAAGTAGTTTGCAATGTCCGCAAACCACGGGGTCTCATCTTGATTCGAATTGATAGACATTAAGGTCTCCAGGGGAAAAGAGTCATTGATCTCTTTGTTCGGATGATCCCCTTGATAAGGATCCTCAAGTCTACTGAGATGATCAGCGGCTAGGTTTTCAGTCCCCTTCTTATCACGAATTTCGATTTTAAGTTCTTGAAGTAGCAAAACCCAGCGAAGAAGTCTTGGTTTGGAATCTTGTTTAGTTAACAAATACTTCAACGCGGAATGATCGGTATAAACGATTGTGGTAGAAAGGACAAGATAGGGGGGAAACTTTTTAAAAGCATAGACAACAGCTAAAAGCTCTTTTTCGGTTGTCGTGTAATGCAATTGAGCCCCTGTCATTGTCTTGCTAGCGTAGTGGATTGGTTGGAAGTGTTTGTTCACTCTTTGGCCCAAAACTACTCCAATAGCAAAGTCGCTACCATCGCACATCAATTCGAAAGGCAGCTCCCAATTAGGGGTAACCAAGACCGGTGCCTTAGTTAGCTTATCCTTAAGAAGGTTGAAGGCTTCAATACACTCTTTGGAAAAGATAAAAGGAGTATCTTTTTCCAAGAGATGGGTCATCGGGCGAGCGATTTTAGAAAAATCTTTGATAAAGCGACGGTAGAAGCTCGCATGACCGAGGAAACTTCTCACACCCTTCACGGTTGAAGGTGGAGGCAATTTAGCAATAACATCGACTTTAGCATGATCCACTTCAAGACCGGCTTTGGTGATTTTGTGTCCTAGCACGATGCCCTCTTTTACCGTGAAATGGCATTTTTCCTAATTAAGAACAAGGCGAGTGTCTTCACACCGCTTAAGCATACGTTCTAAATTGGCAAGGCAAGCAGAGAAAGAATCACCATAAACCGAGAAACCATCCATGAAGACTTCCATAGTTTCTTTAACCATGTCATGGAAGATAGCCATCATACACCGTTGGAACGTCCCAGGAGCATTGCATAAACCGAAAGGCATGCGTTTGTAAGCAAATGTTCCGTAGGGACAAGTGAATGTGGTTTTCTCTTGGTCTTTGGGATCGATGGGAATTTGAAAATACCCGGAGAAACCGTCTAAGAAGCAGTAATAGTCATTACCCGCTAAACGCTCGAGCATTTGATCCATGAAAGGAAGAGGAAAGTGATCTTTTCTCGTGGCATCATTGAGCATGCGATAGCCGATACAAACTCTCCACCCAGTAACGAGACGAGTGGGAATCAACTCGTTGTGTTCATTGGGAACAACGGTTATTCCACACTTCTTGGGCACACAATGGACGGGACTTACCCATGGCGAATCCGAAATAGGGTAAATCAAGACGGCATCAAGAAGTTTGATAACCTCTTGTTTGATGACGTCATGAATGCGAGGATTAACCCTTCTTTGGCTCTGGATTGAGGGTTTAAAGTCATCTTCCATGAGAATCTTGTGAGTACAAAAGTTTGGATCAATTCCGCGGATATCGGAAATTTTCCAAGCAATTGCCTTCTTATGATCTTTAAGCACGGCGATGAGGCGAGATTTTTCTTCTTCTTTCAAGTCCTTCGCGATGATGACAGGCGACTTCTTCTTATCTTCAAGGAACACGTACTCGATGTGAGATGGTAACTCTTTAAGCTCTAAATCCGGAGGATTTTCGATGGTAGGCGTAGTCAAATTCGGTTCATCGATAGCAATAGCCTTGGGACATGGTGGAAAAATATGGTCCTCTTTGAGAAGTTTCTCAATGAGACGAATGTCTTCATCCAAATCGGTGGGAGAATCGTCATATTCTAAGTTCACATCTCCCATGGATGCTTCAAAATCTTTCCAAAGGAAATCACTTTCTCTAAATAGAGTAAGTGATGAATCAATAGAGGAAACGGTCTCAACATTGGGGGGAGAGGTAGGAATACCTTTGAAAGCATCTTTAAAATGTTCTTCACAAGCCTCATCAAGAAAGTCGATACAATTAACACTCTCGTATGAGTAAGGCTGTTTAGAAATCTTACCCATGTTGAAGACACTTTTATCGTCACCCACTCTCATGATAAGCTCACCCGCTTCTACATCGATGAGAGTGCGACCGGTCCTCAAGAATGGACGTCCAACGATTAATGGAACACGAGGGTCCATCTCGTAGTCGACCACGATGAAATCGGCAGGAAAAGTGAATTTGTCGACTCCTACAAAAACGTCTTCGGTTATCCCCACTGGATAAGCAACCGTACGGTTAGCTAATTCCAAAGTCATTTTGGTGGGGACTAGCTCAGGGAGAGATAATTGCTTCCAAACACTTAAAGGAATTAAGTTAATATTGGCACCTAGATCGGCTAGGGCCATGCAATTCTCTACTCCCGGGAAGTTGCAAGGGATTAAGAAGCGACAAGGATCACCAAGTTTGGTTGGCAATTTCCTTAAGAGCACTGCAGAGCAATTCTCGTTAAGTTGGGTATTAGCAATATCAAGAAGCTTCTCCTTGTCACTAAGAAGATCTTTGAACATTTTCGCATATTTAGTCATGTGAGCGAGAGCCTCAGCGAAGGAGATGTTGAATTTCAATTGTTTAAACATTTTGAGAAAGTTCGAAACTTGAATATCGTCCTTGCTTTTGAGCTTCTCTTTCCTCAACCCTGAGGGATAAGGTATATCGGAAGAAGATGAAGGCTTTGGAATAGGATCACTCACATCCTTGGGTGGAGGAGGGGTAGAAGTAAGAGGTGGAGGAATTGGGGAAATAGAAGGTTGAGGAATATGAGTAGGTGACTCGTTTTCCTTAGTCACAATCACCGGTGGATGTATAGGAAGCTCGGGTTCCTTGGTACCTTTGCCACTACGAGTGGTGATTGCTTTCATCTCCCCTCTTGGATTAGCCACGGTGTTACTCGGAAGAGTACCCGAAGAAGAGGTTTGATTACCTTGGAAGAAACCAGTCATCATGTCCCTTAGGTCATTCGTTTGACTACTCAAAGAATTTCGCATATCGGATCTAAGATCGTTCCCTTGTTTCACCATGTCTACTTTCAATTTGAGCAGTTCCTGCTGAAGATTTTGCACTATCACATCGTTAGTCCTCATGTAGGTTCCAACATCTTGGTGTAATGCGGTGGGTTGGTTGGGAGGAGCATTGTAGGCGGGTGGTTGATAAGCAGGTTGTTGGTAAACTTGGTTGTTTCTTTGAGGTGGATATGGTTGTCTTTGAGTTGGTTGGTATGGTGCACGAGGTTGTTGTTGAGGAGGGCGATTGAGGTTTTGTTGTTGGTTTGGGTTGTTAGGAGGAAAACCGGGCGGTGAGAGAAAGTTGTTTGAGCGATAGTTGAGCAAGTTGCGGTCTCCTTGAGGACGAGCTTGATAAGCGGCCAGAGGATAGGTACCGTATGCTGCGTTAACATTCTCAGAAGGATATTCTTGGGTGGAGGTACAAGTAGTGTAAGAGTGAGTAAGAGTGAGGGCCCCCGCATATTTCACATGGTTGGCTTACAGCATTGACTTGAGCGTTTTTAGCGTTGATGCTGTTGGTGTTGCTAGCGGTTTGGGTAGCAAGCGATTCAAGAAGCGACGTAAATTTGTCAAGTCTCTTGTCATTGTCACTAGTACTAGCACTAGCGGAATTGGTCCGAACACTCTTGGTTTGCACACTAGACTTATTTTCAATAATATCCCAAGCGGCATAAGAGCTTTTAACCAAAATATTACCCCCCCCCCCCGAGGCACTGTTTAGTGAATCTTGGTCATTCATGCTTAAACCATTGTAAAAAGTATTAATTTGGTGCACATTGGTAAAACCATATTGTGGGCACTTTCTTAAAAGGTCTTTAAAACGGTCCCAAGATTCACTAAAAGACTCATCGTACTTTTGTTGAAAATTAATAATTTCATTCCGCAAAGCGGTAGTACGAGAGGGTGGGAAAAAGTAGTTTATGAATTTTTTCTCCAAATCCGTCACGTCAGAATACTTTGTGGCGGTTCCTTTGCAAGCCAATGACGGGCTTGTCCCTCTAAAGAAAAGGGAAAAAGTTGTAAACGGATTACCTCTTGTGGAACACCATTGAATTTGACCGTATTCGTGAGTTACAGGAACCTTTTGATGTGGTCATGAGGATCATCAATGGTACGCCCCAAGAATGGTTGAGCGGAGACCATCTGAATAAAGCCGGATTTGAGCTCAAAGTTGTTGGCTGCAATCGCGGGTATGACAATTGGATCATTGTTGCCCTCTACATGTGCTTGCAAAAGTTCAATCATAGGGCGATTGTCCGGTAGAGGTTCATTGTTGTTGTTATTCATGTTGTTTTGAGGTGGATTATTGTTGTTGTTGTGTACACCGGCCATGTCTAAGTTATCGAGAGTCTCGGGCTCTTGATAAGACGTTGATCGAGTGCGCATACACCTGCAAAAGAACTAACAAAGCAAACAAGAAATATTTTTGGTTTTTTATGTTTTTTAATTTTTTTTGTATTTTTGAAAATTTTATATTTTTTAGAGTTTTTTTTGAAATTTTTTATGAAAAAATAACGTTCATGGTGAACGGATCCCAAAATCCAAGTTCTCCCAAAAAACTATTAATCCTTACGAGAAGAGCCGGCAGCGGCGCCATTTGATACAATGATTTTGCATAGGTTCAAATTAATTCTCGGTATCTTCTCGAATCGATCACGGTTCAAAGTGGAATAGTTGTTCTTGGTTACTAAAAAGGGGGTTGGTTTTCTTATCTACTAAAAGGTTTAAATGCACTAAGATGTAAACTTAAACTAAAAGCAAGTAATTTAAAAGCAATTAATAAAACTTGAATTAAAATTTAACAATTAAAACAGAAACAGTAAATACCACTTAACACTGATTCGGAATGATCAAAACAAAACTGATCCGGAATATTTATGACAAAAACTGCTCATTTGGAAGATTAGCTTCATTCGGAAGAATTAATTGATTCGGAATAAATGATAAAAACTCTTGATTCGGAACAAACTGATTCGGAACTTTTTAAAACACTCATTCGGAACTTTTACAATTACTTAATTCGGAACTTTTAGACTTACTTGATTCGGAACTTTTTGAAAAATCCGATTCGGAACTTTTAAGAAAAATCTGATTCGGGACTTTTAAAAACCTTTATTCGGAACTTTTAAAAAAGTTGATTCGGAACTTTAAAAATAAACTGATTCGGAACTTTTCAAAATGAACTGTTTCGGAACTTTCAAATAAACTGATTCGGAACTTTCAAACGAAACATTGATTCGGAACTTTTAAAGATAAACTGATTCGGAACTTTTAAAATGACTGATTCGAAACTTTTTAAAACACTCATTCGGAACATTCAAAAACACGGATTCAGAACTTTTAACTAAGATCCTTCATCCGGAACATTTGTGTTCATTCGGAATCTGGAAAAACTCAAGAACACGAGAAACAGGGAGATTAAATGACACGATTTTTAGCCAAAATCCACCAAGTTTTTATCCAAAACTTAACTCAATTTAACCAATAATCATCTACTAATCATAAACATCAAATCAAAACAATAAAAACACAAAACCCACTTACTTTTATGGATTAAAATCAACCAAATAAGAACTTTAAACTTTAAATCAAAAAGATGAAGATGAACAAGATTAATGGAAGGATTATATTGATTGATTAAGGTAAAGTAAACAAAAGGAAAGCTTATAAAACTTACAAGATTAAAAATTCAATAATAATGAAAAATCACCAACACCTTAATGGTGTTGGCTTCCTAGGAAAGAAAAGAAAAGAACTGGAGTAAAAAACTAGCTCAAAATGTGTGAAGGGTTCTTCTATTTATAGGCCTAGTGGTTGGTTGGTGAGTGAGCTTTCTTCCTTTCTTCTTGTCTTCTCGTCTTTTCAGAAAAGTTGACGTTTTCGATTTCGATTCAGGATTTGTCGACGAATAAATTCAACTCGTCTTTAAATTTCTTCGTTTAATAGACTTGAGTTCTTCGACATATGTAAATCTTCCATCTTTGGTCCTTTTCTTCGATAAATCTTCAAATAGGCCCATTGACTTCAAATCTTTTGCATCTCTTGGACAATAGACTTCGTCTTGAGTCTTTTTCTTTGATAATACCCGTGCAATCCCATGTTTTCTTCAACATTTACCCGGTTGGCTCTGAAAACACAACAAACACACAAACCACGCATAATTCCAAACAAATGACATTAAATACGCGTTTTGGTCTTGTTTTAGCAAGAAATAAGTGGTAAAAAGGATGGGTGTTTTCACACCTATCAGATACCAATCTATAACACCCCCAAATTTCACAACGCAACGAAATACCACTTTGGGGTGCTACTTCATAATCACAAGCACATACACATAGAGAACGACTCAAAAAGAGGCATTTAAAAAGTTTAATCCATTCGATAATATAAAATCAGAGTTTACAAATGGGTAAAAGATATAAAATACCATCTTACTTATTGATTTGTGTCGACTTTAAACACTTACTATTTAATCTCGTGACTTTACCATTCTACTTTCAAAATCAATTCGAATTACCAATTTGGTAACTTGTTACCGACAGCGTGGCACGGTAATTTCCACGTCATTATTTTATTACGTTTATTGTAGCCACGTCTGATTTTCCTATTTTGGATAAAAGCTATACAATACCTTCGTACTTATTAAAATGTGCTGACTTTAAACACTTACTAATTAATCTCGTGACTTTACCATTGTACTTTCAAATTTGTTCTGGCTATACCAATATATGCCTGAAATGACTATATTACCCTTTTGTATCACTAATATACTTACTGTATTTTCCAGATCTGAAACAACAATATGCTGAATATTTTTGGTTTAAAGAAAAAATACGGTTTAGATGGTTAAAATAATAGTTGCTAACGAAAAACAACAAGATTCAGGGGTTCAATCGTATCTTTGTGATTCTATTGAACTTAGCAAATGAAATTTAAAGCGAGTGTTCTCGATACTTGACAAATTACACAATTCTATATCCAGTAGTGGATAAATACGTTTACAAACTGATGTCTAATATACTTCCCATACTCAAGTTGCTGGCTATAAGTTTTCATAGCTAACAGTGAACATGTTAGGACATAAATGTTTTCAACAATCCCACACCTTTTAGATTCCGTGCATGTAACTTAATTTTCATTGGATCTTAATTTTTTTAACCTTGAAAATATACAATTTAACAATACCATCTTATTGAATTATGTTCGGGTTGAGGGAACCTTTCCCGATGGTACAAAGTGAACTACAGTACCATTTTATTGAGCTGGAGTTTGTTATTTTTGTCTTTAAGAGCACAGGATACGAGGGAAAAAAATATCGCGCCATGGGGTAAACGCGACACGAAAACGCACCAACCATACCCAGCTCGCGTTTTCACGTCTCACGCTTAGGGGATAACGCGCGTTTTCGTGCGAAAACGCAGCGTTTTCACGTATTATAATTCTTTTTTTAATCGAATATTTTTTTCCCCATGGATGGGTCAAACCTTTTCTCTAACATCCATATAGGATATAATAACATATTATAGATTCTTTTAATAATCAATTTACTAATGTGTAAATGTAACCGGTCATAATGGTAATATTATTACAAAACAAACAAGTAGAATGGTAAAGTCACGAGATTAAATAGTAAGTGTTTAAAGTCGGCACAAATCAATAAGTAAGATGGTATTTGATGAGAATGCAATTATACATAGTCTCATCGTCTAAATCGGGCTTAAAACGCTTAAAATATCATCAAAATACCCAAATATATGCTTGTGTTTGTTCATTGTGTATTTTAGGTACGGATATCGTGAAATTAACAAAAGATCACAAAAATGAAGAAAAAACGAACACGGGAAACGAAGCCGCACAAAGAACCGGACCCGAATGTTGATTTTCCTTTGAAGTCCTTGAAGTTTGAAGATTTGGCAAGAATGGTCCCTCAACTTTTGAAGACTTGTCACTTTTGGCCCTTGCAAATCTCAATTATATAAGTTTGGTCCATTAAGTTTCAAGATATTACCATTATATCCCTTGAAGAATGCAAACAGTGCATAAAAAACCCTTGGAATAATTTTGCCAAAAGCTTGGTGGCCAAATTAAGAAAAATGAAAGTTTGTTATATAAGGGTTTCAAGTTTTGGCTGTTATAATGGGAAGTGACAATAGTTTGGGAACCAAAGGACTAAAATTGTCCAGACATGCAAACCTCTCCCCACCTATCCCAGCCCACCACCTCACCTTGACCTTTTGACCACCCAATCACATTGCCCCCCTCTTCCACGTATGAACCCACTCACCCTAGTTTATTAAAACCAATAATTAAACTTTGTTTAAATAAAAAAACGTGGGAAACAAAGGGGTTTAACCACCCCTTAATCCCCAGCCAAGAACCGTAAACCCTAATCCCAAATCACGACCAAAACAAAGGGGTTTAAATCCCTCCTTTCCAGATCAGTGATTAAGAGTCCCCTAACCCTAACCCAACCCTCAAAACCTTTCCCAACATCACCACATGGGCAGTGGGACCATCCCCTGCCCCGTCCCTTTCTCCCCAAAACCCTATACCAGACAAGATCAATGGTTCTTAACTAAACTTGTTCCCAAAGGCTTATTCAACGTTCTAGATCACATCAAGACAGCCTGCTACATCAAGGACATCACATGGGTGCCTAGAAGACCAAAAATTCAAAATATTCAAAGGGCAAATTCGGGAATCTGCTTGTTAGGGTTTAGCAATATTAATTTTTTATTCAGTATTCTAGAATAGTCTCATTAGCAGTATATATACATGTGGCATGTCACATGTATAGTTTGTTCCAGTTTTTGTAAAAAATTTTAGTGAAGTAATATAAAGCAGCTTCTAATTTTTGCATCACTGAGTTCCTTTTAAATTCTTTTTTAGTATAATCAGTTTACATCTTTTATTGCAAAACGTTTTTTTACTCCATCAAAGGAAAAGAAGTTTGGGGGAGAGGCACTTAACCTAAAACAGCTTTTCTGTTTGTAGAATATAGGGGCTTATTAGCTTATTTGGCTGACAACCAAATAAGCTATTAAAGCTTGTATAAGCTACTGTTTCAAGTTTGGTTCTTTAAGAAAGATTTCAAAAGTTTGGTTTCAAAAAGGTTTTTCAAAAGTCTGATTTTATCTTTTTTTATTATTCACATCTTACTGTATCAAAAGATACAAGCCAACAGCTTGTAGCCTTTTGATACTTGTATTTGCTTCTTGGTTTAGTGGTTTTGTGCAGGAACAAAGGCATCAAGAAAGTCTCATCATTTCATGTTCATTTTTTGCAAATTTTTAAGATATTTGTTCATTTCTCTACGTCATCATTCTCACAAGCCAAGCATAAGCCTGAGCTTATTTGGAGGAGGCCTCAGCTGGCCTTTGTATGGTTGGATGATAACCATACGAGGTAAAATGGCTTGAACCCTTTAAATAAGTGAAGATTTATGTGATTTATGTGATTTTGAATGTTTCCTGTTTTCATGTTAGTTTGCCTGTTTGTTTGTGCTTATTTGAGTTTCTTATGCATGATTAAATTGCTTATACTCAGTTTAGTTAAGTTTTGATCATAGTTGGTTTGTTAATCTTGATTTCAGATTGTTAAGGGTTGTTTGGGTCTAGGGTTTAAAATTGGTTTGGGTGACACAAACCTAAGAAACTAGGCTAAACACACTTGATTTGTTGGTTATAGGTGTTTTCAGTGTTTAATGTTTAGTTTGATAGGATTTAAATAGGATTTGCATGTTATATTTTTTCTAAAACTTGATAAAAATCAGTAAGCCTTAAAACTGCATGGTTTAAGTACATTGTGACCACCAATCCTTGGAATATATTAGCTTATCAGTTAATCTAGAATTTTATTCAGCTTGTATGTGATTTGGTAAGGGTTTGTGCAAGTTTGTGGCCTTTGAATCTCACTTGGTGACCAAATAGTTCAGAAACAAACCCACATACCCCTATTGTCCATATCAGAGACTGTTTTGGCCCTTTATTTTGTGATTCTTGTGTGCGACTTGTGTGTTTTACTGTTTATCTAGACTCCCTACACTCCACTGAGTGTAGGGGTGCCCAATTGTTCAGATAAAACCAAGTAATCAAGTAGCTACAATAAAAAAGGTCCCCAGACCCGTTTCTGTTAACCATCAGTGGGAACCAAGTTCCCCCTGCTAGTTGCATTCTTCCCACTGCTAGGCTAAAGGAGAAATCAGTCCAAGTGTCCCTTTCAGCTTTCTTACTTTTTTTCTCAGTAGTGAACTATTTTTGGAATTGTTAGTTGATTTTAATTTTCTTATTTTTGTTATTTTATTTTTTAATTTTCCATTTAGTTTAATTTATTTTATTGTTCATTCTCTATTTTTTAGAATTAACTGCATCTTTAATTAGTTTTTATTTAACTGTTTTTTGTCTTTTAGTGCAAAACTTTAATATTTTTTAATTTTAAAAATTTTCTTAGATTCAGAAAAAGATTTCAAGATTTTTAGTTTAAAAAAGTTTTACTGTTCACCTTTTTAAGTAGTTTTTAGATTTAATTTAAGTTTAATTAGGATTTAATCAAATCTATTTTGTCTTTTAGTGTAAAAAAGTTTTGTTTTCAACTTTTTTCAATTTTCTACTATTTAGTAATATAATTTAGGATTTTTCAAATAGTCAAATTAATTTTTAGCATTATTTTAATATTTTTAATCATTATTTTAGTTTGAAAATTGTTTTTAGCATTTTAAAAATAAAAATTAGTCTTTAAAATTTAGGAAAAATACCTTTTAGTCTTTAAATAATATAAGTGAGTTTTTAGTTCAATAATATTTTGGGCTTTTTCTTAATTATATTTAATTTTAGGGCTTTAATTAGCATTTAAAAATGAATATTTAATTAATAAAAGGTTTTAAAATTTATTTATTGAATTTTTATTCTTATTTATATTATTTTAGACTTAGTTTTAACTTTTAATTAATTTTTATCTTTAATTTTTAATTTTGTAACGTTTTACGTCAAATCGTCGTTGTTTAATGGTAGTCGTAGCTCGTCTTTAATTTTTCTCTCTTTACCGAAAGACGACACTAATCCAAACTTTGATTTTATATAATTGGCACTCATAACACATACACCTCCTTCGAGAACGAACCCGCATTTATTCGACTTGTCGGTTTTCCTAAATCATCGAGTTTAATACTTGCCCATTATACGTTGTTTTCCTAAACACATATTTTTACCACTATCAGTATTTTATAGCTTTTACACTTTACAAATAGGTCCCAACAATAATGTAATAATAAACAATTCCAAAATATTTATCGAATGGTAATCAGTATTTTATTGACTTCAAAATATCCCGTGCCACTCCATGCTCCAGTTGCTCTTAAACCTGAGATGAAACATGCTAAAAAGTCAACACAAAGGTTGAGTGAATTCATAGAGTTTAAATGAATAATAGGTGAACACAAGAAATTTAATCATCTCAAACTTACGAATCAGACAAGTTGTATATATAAATGCATTAAGCTCACGCCACTGAACGTTAACCACAATCAAACTGGAACCTCCGGCGCCCCTACAAACAGGTAATATTGCCATATACCAACGAACCTCTTATACATAATATCCCTTTCAGGTGGTACCACTTATGGATACAGACCCTAGGATAGGGGTGTCAAGCCCAATGGATCTATCAAATGTATTAGCATTTACCCTTTCGAGGTAATTAACAGTGCATGAAATTTGTGGACTTCATAAGGCAATAGGTACTTATGCATTTATCATCACATTCGGGTCCAGCATACCGAAAACAACTTGTGTTTAATTTATAAAACTAGCATGTATCCCCCTCGTGGGTTTATAAAACATTTACAAAATAAATTTAAATTTGAGGCTATGAACTCACCTGATATAGCTATTACACGTAGATCAAGGAACAAACGTCCAATAGTCGGCACACGACTTCAAAAGTTAAAGATCGCACATTTAATCCAGAAAAAAATGCCTAATAGTCGACACGCAACTTCACAAGATAACAATCAATCGGTTATTGATAGCGAGATGCCCAACGGTCGACATATGACCTAGCGAGACCTAAAATGATAAAACGAGTCTTAGGCTCAAAACGAGAAATAACTCGTGCATATAGGTAATAAATATATTTTTAGTTAGTTTTGCACATTGTATAAGTTTTATAAAACTTTTTATGAAACCTTTGATAACGATTTACCATATATTATCCCATTGTGACCTTTAAGCCCATTAAGACCCATCATTAACCCGCTAGTGGCCCATTACAAGTTAAAAAAACTTAAACCCATTTCAAAATCAATATTACCCTCCAAACTTGTTAATAGTATCAAGCCTAATAATGGTCCAATAACTATTATAAGTGTATGTTGGAATTTTGTGACCCAAGTCCATTTTATATGCATTAAGGGTTCTAAAACACCTCAAACAACATCAACTTAACATCTCATGTTGGTTGGATCTCAGGTTCTCTATTTATCAGTGTAAAAAAGAGTCTATAACTCCCGACAAGTGGGTCATACCACTTCGGTTTTTATAAAAATCGTCACGTTAAACGTTAATTCAATATAGTCCAATTCTTACAATATCTCGACACCCCTCGTAGATTAGGTCGCTTTTCCTAAACCGTAAATAATATAGGTGAGTTATTTTTACCAAAGTAATTATTAACTATAAAGTGTACTTATTATAAGTTCAATTGCCCCTAATTTACATTTATCATAACTCATTTATTCATTTTATCACTTAGAAGAGTTGGCTGTTTTTCGCAGCCGAACTAATTCTCGTCGTTTTGGTCGTCATTTACAAACCGTTTATCTGTAGAAACCTATCTGATTCGTGTGTGTTCTACATTTGTTTAGATACAACTTTTAGTTTTACATATTTAGGGGTCAGTATACAATTATTTGGACATTTCAGTCCGTTTATACAGCATGTTCAGATTCAGCACTTTTTATTGTTTCGACCATATATAATTCATAGGGGTATCGTCACGAGACGAGCCACCCGGAAAAACGAACACAAGACATAGGAATATGATGAGATGGCATTTATACATGATCTCATCGTTCTTATCGGGCTTTAAATGCATAAAAATGTCATAAAATACCATATATATGCTTGTGTTTGTTTACTTGTGTATTTTAGGTATGGATATCGTGAAAAAGACAAAAGATCACAAGAAACAAGGAAAAACGGACACGAGAAACGAAGCCGTACAAAGAACCGGGCCCTAGATCATGATTTATCCAACATTTACCCTTGAAGAGTTGAAGATATGCAAGATTGATCCTCAATAAATGAAGAAATGACAATTAAAACCCTTGTGAATTCATAATTACAAGTTTGGTCCCTTAAGTTTGTCAAAATTACACAAAAGGTCCTTCAACTTTGAAGAAATGGCAAGATTAGTCCCTCATCAAATCTAATTTGTCAATTATGGTCCCTTATGGAGTTAAAGTTACATTAAAGACCTTTGAAGATCAACAATGTCCAAGATCATTCCTTGAATTATGGAAAAATGGCAAAAACAACCCTTGATATCTTTTTACCAAAGTTTTGTGCCAAAAGTGTGAAAACCATAACTTGAATAACAAAGGGAATACGTTTTGTGGGCTGAAAAACTTGTTATACATGTTTGTCCAAAGAACAAGGACTAATGTTGTGCAAGTGAAACATTTGAAATGAAATTGCGCCAAACACACAACTTTCCCCCAAAATCGGATCAAAAACATTACTGTTTACCTTTCTTCACCCCCAAAAATTACTTCACTTAAACAAAGGGTAATTTTCAATTACCTTGGCACATGTGTGATTCACACATGCAGAAACACATCCCACATCAAAAACCCTCACTCGCACTCACTATGGGCCCCACCCCCAATTCCCCTTCAACCAATCAAATAACAACTTCACATCCAAGTTAAGCCACGTGTCAATATCAACAACCCACACTCTTAGCTTAACCCCAAAGCTAAAATGAACGTCTTAGATCATTTTGGACAGCTCATCAACAACAAACGGCATCAAGTGCTTAAGGACATTTTGGGAATTTCACTTCTAGGGTTTGTGAACAGTGTAGGCTTAGCATATGTCTATAAAAGGAGACCTCAATCTGTGAGAGTCCCTTTGTTCCAGTTTTAGGCTATCAATCTTTGAAATCCCTTTTTAAGTTAATAAAATTTGATCTTCAGAAATTTATTAAATCTTGTTCTTGTTTTTTAAAAGTTGGTGTTAGAATAGCCTAATTCTGAGTTCCATTTTCATGTTTGATGGTTTTTGAGGCAAGGTTTTAAGTAATAAAACTTGGGTTTCAAAAATCAAAAAAGTATTGGTTATTTGATCTCACTTTATTGTTTGTTCATCTTAGCAGCATTGGAAGCTGGTACTTGTTCTGCTAGTACCTCAGCTCAAACAATCTAGGGCCTGGATGTAGGTCTTGGAGGTTTGCACCCTTCTCCTTTTTTCATTTTCTCCTTAATTTTCTGAATATTCTGTGATTTTGTTTGATTGTTCTTGAATCTGTGATTTTGTGGTTGAATCTGGTTTACTTGTGTTGGTTTGATGTTATTGAGGTATTGTTAGCTTGATTTGTGGGTTAAATCTTGATAATCCTTTGAAAAATTGTCAAAACAGGTTTTTAAGTGGTGTTTGGGTTAACTGTAAAAGCAGGCTTTGAGGCTTGTTGATTGGGTATATTGTGCTTGTGGTTTTTAGTACTTGTTTATCTGATATACTTGGTCATTTGTATGCAAGTTTTGTGGGTTGAAACACCTAGATTCATAATAGGGCTATAAAATCTTTGTTACTTGATATTTTTGGCTGTGGTTTGAGGGACACCTAGATCTAATCATAGACTAGGGTTAACAAGTGATTAAACTATGCTAATAACACCAGGGAAAGAGATTTGGATGCTTTAAATTAGATTTAGTGTCAACTAGATCAGCAAAAGTTTCTGCATATTCACCTTGTTCTTATCAGTAACTATTTGTGCTTGATTCTGCTTATTCACTTTGATTCAGTGTTTGATTTTAGTTTGTTTGTGCTTGTTCATAGTTTATATAGCTTGTGTATGCAACTGGTTGAATTTGGTTGGCTTATTCATGCTATATCTGCTAATTTGTGCATAACTGTTTATTTCACATGTCTGTGCAATATCTGGTGACTGTTTGATTAATTTGAGCTTATTGTGTGAACCAAATTGTGATTTTCTTGTTGTTGACTCCTTGTGATTCACTTATCACAAGGGTGCCCTTGTTTCCAATTGCATCCAACTAAATCTCTCTAAAAAGCTTGGTCAAATAGTCAAAGCAGTGGGAACTCCTTTCCCCTGCTACTAGCCACTGCTAGTGTTAATTGGGTTTCAGCTTATCAATAAGCTAAAATATCTTATTTTAACCAGCAACAACTTGGATTTTGTAATAGGTGCTCATTATTTGACCCATTTGTTCATACTGGAGCATTTGGTGGGTTGACTTTAGGGTTTGACTAGAAAACCAACTTAATTGACTTTTTCATAAGTGCTTATTGGTTCATTCTGGCTTATTTGTTTTTCTTATTGGATTTTTGTTGATTGATTTGGCTTATTGAGTTCATTTGTGACATTTTGCAAGTTGAATCAAGTTCTGAGGTGCCCTAAATCTCAAACCCGACTATTTTGTCTTTTAGTGGATTTGTACTTTGCTTATTTCTGGCTTATTGAGTGTGCTTTTTCAAAATTTCTTTTTACAGATCTCTTTAGTATCCCAAAAGAAGGTTGTGTGTCAAATTAGAGCTTATGGCATTAGCTTATTGCGTAATGGGCTAAAAAGCCCAATAAGGATAAGCTGTTTGCTTAATAAGCTGTAATAAGCTCACATTCAGCTTTTGGGCCTTTAGAATTTTGTGTTTAGAATTAAATTTTGAGTCAGATTGGGCTTTTCCAAGTCAATTGGGCCACGTTTTACTTTTTGGGCTAAAAAGCCCATTTAAGTGGACTGATTTTAGTTTTGGCCCATTTGAGGGCCCAATAGGGGTATTCTGGTCATTGCACTTTCATTTTCGATTTATTTAGGTTAAAATAAACTAGTTTGCAAGTTTTTAGAATTTTTTATAATTTTTGGATTTTTAATATTATTTTAATATTATTTTATTATTATTTTTTTTCAAATTTCACATTTTTCAACTTTTTACATTTTTCTTAGCTTAAATACATTAAAATAGGAATTTTTCAACTTTTAGAATAATTTTATCATCTTTAGATTAATTTTTATAATTATTTTAAGTTTTAATAGTTTTTAAATCATTTTAAATAGTTTTTCTTAGTTTAAAAATTTCTAAAAATAGTTTTTAATCTTTTTAGGTCATTTTAGAGGTTTACCAATTGAAAAATCTTTATTTGAGCTTTTTGATAATTTATTTGATTTTTAGGGCTTTAATTAGCATTTAAAAATTGAATATTTAATTAATTAAAAGGTTTGAAAAAGTTTTGATCATTGGTAAACTCTTAGTTTATTTATTTTGATTTTTGGGGAATTTTTGGTAATTTTTAGAATTAATTTTTATTTTAGCTTGTTTTACGGTTTTACGTTTTGTCTTAGTAGTAATTAATTTCACGCCTTCGTCATTCTCTTTTCTCATCCCCTTCTAACCAATATTAATCTCAAATCATTTACATCTTAGTTACACACATATACTTCCTTGGGAAACGAACTTCATTGGGTCATTAGTGCTTGATTTTCCTAAATCATCACTTAATACTTACCGCTCATTTACGCTCTTTTGTTTTTCCAAACAAGAGGTGTAATTTACCACAATCATTTTGGCGCCGCTGCCCGGGGAGGTGTGTCGTGATTAATTTGTTTTGTTGTTTTTAATATTAACCATAAATATTATTTGTATTAGTAGAACTCTACTAATACGTATTATCGGTTTTTTGGTTTTTCTTGTCAAATTATTATTACTATATTTTATTAAATATCACAATAAATACAAAATATCTCCAAAAGTGTGAAAACACAACCTTAATTGGTATTTGATCTCCTAATTATTGTATTCGAATCTCAAACAAAAAGAAAAAGGCAAAAATAGATAAATACTTTCGTGAAGCTCGATTTTGAAAAATACGAACTATAAGGTGGGTATAAGGCGGGTATTATAAAATATACCCTAAGGAAAAAGGCTCTTAAGTGCTTCACGCCGCCTCGTTTCCCCGCTTGCTTGTGAGTATTTTGAGATTGAAGGCTAATCGAGGGTTTTGCCGCCCAAAGTACTATTACGTATAATATATTTGCTTGGTTTCTTTGTGATTAAACCCTCTTGAACAATTTGGTTTTCACCAAAGTTCTAAAGTCACTCGAAGGCGTTCACTCCACGTGATCGTTTTCACTCCTTTGAGGCTTCTTTAATCAAGAGTTTTATTCGAGGAGAGATTTGGTAGATTGTTGTCTACGAAGATACACCAAAATCCAAAAAAAATTAAAAACAATCAAAAACACAAAAAAATTGAAAATCCACAAAACACCCAAAAAGAATCTTCTTTGCTCACCTCCCATTCTTCGTGAAGTTTATGATCACTCGTAATCAAGCAAAACGAGCTCGTAAACGTCTTCAAAAGCAAGTCAATCAAGAGACGTTGATTGAAGAACAAACTCCAATTGTTGAACCTATTGTAGAACAAGAAGTCGTCATGGCTAATCGTACTATGATGGAGTTGCTACAAGCACCCACCGAGGGTTTTGGAGAGGCCATTGTGATTCCCGCTATCCTTGCGGAGAATTTCGAGATTAAGACGGGTTTAATGTCGATGTTGCAAGCTAATAAGTTTAGAGGTCATGAGAAAGACAACCCGCATTATCACATTAGGAACTTTAATCGTCTCACTTCTACTAGCAAGTTTAAGGATGTTCCACATGACGCCATTAAGATGATGTTGTTTCCATACTCGTTAGATGGACCCGCTAAAATTTGGCTTGAGAAAGAACTGCCAAATTTTAATTTTGACATGGGGTGATCTCGTTTCTAAGTTTGTAAACAAATTTTTTCCACCATCTAAAACAACACATTTGAAAAATGAGATTTCAAGATTTGTGCAAAGAAATAATGAAAGTTTTTCAATGGCATGGGAACGCTTTAAAGAAATGTTACATGAATGTCCACACCATGATTTTTCGGAGTTGCATCAAATTGATACTTTTTATAATGGGCTTAATGATCATGAACGAGATTACTTGAATGCCGCCGCGGGTGGTAACTTTTTGTGCAAAACGACCGATGAAGCTTTAAAGATTATCGAGAATAGATCTAAGGTTTATATCCCTCGTAACACACCAAGTGTTGCCAATTTAGGTTCGTCATCGTCGTCATCGTCTCGTAGCATTAATGCCTTACATGATGAAGCTAATGAGGAAAATCGGTTTTTTCGATAGATTTGCTAATCTTATGTCTCATTGGAAAGCTCAAGAAGCTTCAAATTCCTCTTCGGTTAAAGCGGTTGCTAAGAGTTGTTTGTCTTGTGGTGGAGCTTATGATCTTTCCGAGTGCATTACCGCGGATGGTAACACTTCGAGTGCTTATGTAGCAACGGGAACTTACAACCAAAACGGTCAAGGTTCCCGCCCAAATCAAGCTCCACCAAATCAAAATGCTAATAACTATTGAAACAACAACCAAGGTGGTAATTACCAAGGCAATTCACGTAACTACAACAAGGGGAATTATCAAAGTGGGAATGGACAAGTCACTAATCAAAACCAAAACCATGATTTTCAAAACACTACACAAGGTTTTCAAAATGCTCACACTAAAAATCTTCAAGGAGAATTTTTGGATTATGCAAAGCAAATGATGCTAAGTTTGATAACATGCAACGTGAGATGATTAGCTTAAGATCCGAGTTGAAAAACGAGCTTAAAAACAAACTTGCTAATGAACTTAAAACTCATGCAAATAAAATAGAAGGAAATGTCCAACGTCTTCAACAAAATCAACAAAAGATGGAACAAGGACAACATGAGATTAAGCAAGAATTGTTAAAAGCGGATGCTAGGCAATCAAAATTTGAGGACCGAATGGCTAAAATGTTTGAAGCAATCATGTGTAAACCCTCTTCCTCGGGTGGTCTTCCTAGTGATACCATTACAAACCCGAAGGGAAAAATGAAGGTTATTACTACACGAAGTGGTAAAACTTTCAAGGAACCAATCTCTCGTCCAAGTACTTCTACGGAGAAGGAAATCGAGAAAGAAACTGAGGTGGTGGTCGAAAAGGAGCACATTACAATCCCACGAAGTACCGCTCATACCATACCTACGGTTGAACCAATACCAATTATGGAACACGAGATTCCAAGGCCGTTGCCTAATGTCCAACCCACACCACCCTTACCTTACCCTTCGAGACGTAACAAGGAAAAGGCACAAGAACGGAATAATTATCAATTTGAGCTTTTTATGAAAATGTTTCGTGATATACATTTTAACATAAGTTTTGCCGACGCTCTTATCATGATGCCTCGATTCGCCGCAAACTTCAAAAGTATGCTAAACAACAAAGAGAAGTTACAACAATCGTCTAGTTGTTCATCAGTTTTTCTTAGCCGCATACCACAAAAAGTCGGTGATCCCGGTAAATTTTTGATTCCGTGTGCAATTCAAGATATGGAGGAATGCTACGCCTTGGCCGATCTTGGTGCTAGTATTAATTTAATGCCTCTTGAGATTTTCAAATCGCTTTCGCTTCCGGCTCTTACTCCTTCGAACATGTCTATCGAGATGGCCGATCATTCTACGAGAAAGATACACGTGTATCTTTTTTGATATATGAATGACACGCCATAGACGAAAATAAATGGCAATGTTTATAAGTAATTTGTAGCTATGATATAGCGGGTATTATCGAAGTCCGATATTTTAAAAGTTACGCGATTTGAGTGATACACACAAAATCCGAAAATTAAACGCTCAATATAAAATAAAAACGTTGACATTCGGAGAACATTGATATTTGGATAAATAAATGAGGCTAATGATTTAACAAACATTAACACGTCGTATAAACGAATGACGCCTAAAGACTTAACGTATTTTACGAAGAATGCTCGTAAAACGAGAAATGAAAAAGAAGACAATAGAAAATATTTTTATGTCATAAGCAAGATATTTACGGTTGGTAACAGACATATGATAGCTAATAAATAATAATTGACACGTATTTGATACGTTAAATTCTTAACCTTGTCAGTTAGTCGAGAATTTAATTTTCGTGTAAATTAAAATGACAAAAATAAATAATGACTTGGACAAATATATGTATTGTCGTATTATAGATGGACATAACTAAATGAATATGTATGAACGATCACACGTTTAAATACATTCGACAACTAATTTTATTGATAAATCGAAAAATTAATTTTTTTCATAAAAAACTTTTATATATAAAAGTCGAGGAATTAAATAATGACACGAAAGGTACGGGTTATTATACAAAACTTCTAAACATAGTTTAGAAAGACTTTGGGTACGGCCATACAAACATCTAACTTATCCCACGAGGTGCCCAGCTGTATTAAACTTCAAAATAAATTTGAAGGAAACAAATTCCATATTGACTACAAGCAAAACTTATGAATTTTGCAACACTTCTGAAAATAACCCTTATAGCTACCGGTTACGTTTAGCGTTAGATTATTTCACAAAAATGAACTAGATACACGACAGTTTTCTGGTATCTCAGGTCTGGGGATAACTATTTATGATTTACTTAATGAAAAAGATCCAGAAAGTATAATCATATAGTTGGGATAAGTCCAATACTCGAATCAGCGAATATCATCCAAAAATGATCAATATACTTTCAAGTATACTCTATCACTATTTTGATTTTTCTTATTTTAATAATACTCCCATATTATTAATCGACAACGGACATTTAAAATAATCAAATTATTCATAGATTAAACATTTAAATTTAGGATACAATATTTTATAAATAAACTTACCAAGTAATTTATTTCACTATAATAATTGTCTAACAACCCTTATCCAAATACTTAATAGATCAATGCATAAAACTGGTATATGCATTATGCCTCTAGTAATGACTGATGAGACCGCAATTATATATGGTCTGATCGTCCAAATCGGGCTTAAAATGACTAAAAATATCATAAAACACCCCAAAATATGTTTGTGTTTGTTTATTGTGTATTTTAGGTACGGATATCGTGAATTCACCAAAATATAACAATAATCAAGCAAAAACAAACACAGGAAACGAAGCCGCACAAAGAACCGGACCCAAAAATGAATTTTCCAAAAATACCCTTGAAGTTTGAAGATTGTACAAGTTTGGTCCCTCATCTTTGGAGATTTTTCAACTTTAGTCCTCCAAGAATGAAGTTATACAAGAAAGATCCCTCAAGTATCAAGACTTGTCAAAAGAAGCCCTTGAAGATTGGTTATAATATTCCTTTTGAAAAGTTGTAAAAAATCTATGTGCCAAATATGACAAGTATGCCATAGTTGTATACAAAGGAAATTGGAAAAAAGCTGTGAGAAACTTCATATGAAGATTACTTGGAAGTTCAGAGGGTATTGCTGCCAAAACAAAACCCATATCCTATCCTAATCCACCCATACCCATACTATACCCGGCTGTGACCTAGTTTGAGCCCACACTACAACCCACCTCACCTCCTACCTGACCAACACCAATCACACACGTCACCCCATCACCAGTTATACTAAACTTCGAATTATATTAATCTATTCCCCACTTTCCCTCCAAACACCTCCCCCAACCCCATTAACAGATCAAGTCGACCCCATCAACCCACATAAACCATAACCTAATTGATAATCTAAAACAAAGGGTTTTTCCTTAATCCACTCCAGAACCATGATTCACACTATATTAATACAAACCCCACCTTCAGACAAAACTACAGCTCACCCACATGTCTTATGGGACCCTCCCCTGCCCCTTGTATGTTCTAATATGGCAAATAAGGAATCCACAGCAGATGATCAAGGGCTCTAAGACTTTACTTGTCCTCTACAATAGCAAGTAAACGGCTCAAATTCAACCTTCATAGTTGGATACCTCAGAGATCACATGAAGATGTTTATTGACCAAGTTCAAATTTTGAATCAAAGGGCTTTTAAGGAATTTCAATATTAGGGTTTCAGTATTCTTCTTTTCCCTTCTAGAACTTGTAGCCATAGTATATAAGGCAACCTAGGGTTATAGTTTCATTTGTTCCAGCTTGTAATTTATTTTTTATGATTAATGAAAATGAAAGTTTAAAGTCATTTTGCAAGTTGTGTTCCAAAGTTATTTACTTGTTTGGTAGTGTAAATCTTTTAAGTTTATTGCAAAGTAGCTCAAGTTTTATCAAATTCCGGTTTTTGTTCAAAAGTTCTTGGTATAAGTTAGGTCTAAAATCCAAATTATACAAGTGTTAGGAGTGTTTGATTGACACCAAACAACCCTAACAGCTTGATAAGTTGTTTCCTTTCAAAAAGTTTGGTTTTAGTTGGTATTCTAAAATATTTTTCAAAAATCTGGATTCTTAGGCTAAGTGGTTCAAGGACACTTGGCCACTTAACTTATTGTAGCTATAGGGACTTGTGAGCCTGTTTTGTTGACACCAAAACATGAATCATCAAGTTTGTATAGGCTACTTTGTAGTTGTTTTCTTTTTGGTTATAAAAACTTGGATTTCCAAACATCGTTTATGTAGATTTCTGGTTATTGTCCTTTACGTCACTAACTGGTCACATAAGTTTGAGCCAACACCACTTGACACCTGGTATTGATTAAAACTTTTGGGTCCAAGGAGTTTGTTGTTCTTAGCAGCCTTCAAGTTTTTGGCCAAGTGACACCACCCTTGTGACTGTTGTAGTCTAGGGTGGTGTGGTTTTCCTTGTTCTCCTTTCATACATCAACCATATCCATCATTAACTCAAAGCCCTTAAGCATAAGCTACTTTGGAGATGACTTATCAGCCATAGTGGGGCGTGGAAGTGGGTTCCACAAGGTACTATCCCGGCTTGAACCCTCCTATTTGCTAAAGTTTTGGTTGTATTGATTTTTTGTTGATTGTTGGTTAAGAACTGCATTTTTGTTGTTATCATACTCCATTGGTGTTCTTTAGACTAGGTTTCCATGTTAGTGTGTTTGGTTTTCCTGATTTATTCTAGAAGTCTTGAAAAATCTGGATTTTGAGCAATATTTAGTGTGTTTGGTTTTCCTGACTTATTCTAGAAGTCTTGAAAAATCTGGATTTTGAGCAATATTTAGTGTGTTTGGTTTTCCTGATTTAAGTATCTTGGGTGACACAAAAGTCACTTGAGTTGGTTTGAGAAACTTCCCTTTAGACTGTTTAACTTGTTGAAGCAATGGTTTCACTTGATTAATGCATAGGTAACTTTTTGTGTGTTCTCATAATTTCTGGATGTTATAGCTTTTCATCAACAATAGGGTATTTTTAGTTTGATTCTTTGTTTTAATACTTAAAATTTGATTCACAGCTAGGGGCAATTTAGATATAGGCTTACTATTTGTTATATGGTTATTACTAAGCTTGAATTCAAGAATTTGTGAGCAAAACTTCATCAATTGGTCAACTAGACCAGCAATTGCACTTATATGTGCACCAGTGACACACCAGCAGCTTATTGAGCCCCAATCTTGTGTTTGGAATGGTGAAAATTGGAACATAACTAGGTTTTAATTTAATATAGAGCAATAGCATTTGGTGTCTAGGTGTTTGGTTGTTTAGAGTAGCTTTTACGCCCATATATTAGCCTGCAGACCACCAGACCCTCTTATTGGACTAGCAATAGCCTTTTTTTGTTGAATCTGTGCTATTTGGCATTGGTAGTGTGTGATTTTGTGATTGTTTTTTACTCCCTCACTTCAACTAGTGTGGGGTGCCATTTTTATCCAAAACAAACAAGAAATCAAGCTTAAAACAAGCCAAAAGTGCCCAGTTAGTTTTTTTGTGAACAAGCAGTGGGAACAAAGTACACACTGATAGTGTTAGCTTCCCACTGCTGGACTAAAGGACAAAAATTCCCCACATGTCACTTTCAATTTAAGTTGCTTTTGTCTCTTGTGGTCTAAATTAACTTTTTTCAACTTTTTTGTTTTTCCCCTGTTTGTTTATTTATTTTAGGTTTTTTGAAACAAAAATTTTATTTTTCTGATTATTTTATTATTTTTTATAATTATTTTCATCTAAAAAGTGTTTTTAGCTATTTAAAAATAGAAAAAGAGCTTTAAAAATTTAGGAAAATTTCTTTTTAGTGTTTATATAATATAAGTAATTTTTTAATTTGATAAAATATAATTTTGGACTTTTTTATATTTAATTTTATGGCTTTAATTAGCATTTAAAATTAAAATTTAATTGATAATAAGTTTTAAAATTTATTTATTGAATTTTTATTCTTTTATACTTAATTTTGAATTTTAATTAATTTTTAGATTAAATTTTTATTTTCGTCACGTTTTACGTTTTTACGTATATTAATTTTCGTTGTAGTTTAATATAAATTTATAAAAAAATTTGGAAATTTTGGTTTTCACTTTTCTTTTAACTACATTTTTATTAACTTAGTTTAAAATTTTGGTAATATTTTGTGAAGTTTCGTTTTTCGTCGAATTTTACGATTTCGCGTTTTTATCGTCGTAGCATAGTTTTTTGCGTAATTCGTCTTTAAATTCAAGTCTTTCTCTCTCAAAATCGATCACTAATACAAACATTGTTTTATACATATTGGCACATAACACATACACCTCCTTCGATAACAAACTCGAATTTGTTGAATTTGTCGGTTTTCCTAAATCATCGAATTTAATACTTGCCACGGTTATTTGTTTTTCCTAAAACAAGTGACTAAAATACATACATTCAATGACATTCATACTTGTTTGGCAAAGCATAAGTCAACCAATCTTGACCTATTGGAATTTTGAGAACGAGACTTCCGGAACCCGTGCGTTGCACTAAGGGGGCATGGGGTTGCTCTTTCTGGGGCATGATATTTGTCGTTAAATTAAAATTAACAAGGTGGTTTATTGGTTGTCGCTAAGGGGGCATGGTATTGTTATTCTTGTGTTTACTTACTGTAGTATTATGTGTCGTTAGATTGAAACTAACATGAAGGGTTCATAAGGTCGCAGGGTGTTGTGTATCTTGTGTTTATTTTATAGGATATTGTTTTGTTGTTGGATGTACTTGATTAAAATTGTTTTGTATTGTTTAGTTTTTGAGAATAATGATTATAAAAAATGGCAACACGTTTGTTTCAACCTGTTTCCTCGTGTATTTTGTATGGCAAATCGGTTTCGATTTTGCCCTTTATGTTCGATGTAACTTGTTGTATTCAACTTACCTCCGTTTATGAGGAGTGATAATGAAATATCTTTATGTTCAAAAAAAATTTGCCTACTGTGAGCATACTATTTATAAGGGAATCCCATCATCCATCATATCACTAAAATAATTCGTGCATGACAAAGTCACATGAAATGTGAAATGGCTTTATTATTTGTAGTAAAATAATATAAAAACAAATAAATTTGTAGTTGAGATATTGATCTTTAATCATTTAAACTAAGTTAAAATACAATGAACTAAAGGTTATGCATATGTATAGTTTGATCTTTTTCTTACAATTTTCTCTTTAAGAGTTACCTATACAAAATAATATCCGCAAAATTATTTCATGCGAGTTAAACTTGAAACACATTAGTAGAAAAATTTTAAACCCATTACTATGCTACACGTTAAAAGTTTGTTTGATGCTTGTATTTTAATTTTGGCGTTTATTTGATTATTATGGTTGCGGATGTCTCATTGTCACATATTCTATGGAAGTCCATGTTGATTTGTTGTATTGAATTGGAAACCGAATTAGTATTGTTTTTTAGTTGTACTTGAGTATTAATTTGAAAATAACTAATTCAAAGATGGCAGAAATCATTTGGTATATATTATTACTATATACCACTTGATAATTACATTTTTTGAATTAAACCAAATATGGGGATGACCAAGTCATTTTACGTTTTGTTTATTGCCGATTCATATTTTATATTTTTGTGTTGCAACCTTATGTTACTTATATCTTAAGTGATGAGTCCACGAACCACTTGAGGCCCATTTTTTAATCAAAGTATACATCATTTATCTGATACTACATACAGTAGTAGATTCTGTTTGGACCAAATGAAAACCCAACTTCACTTTTTACATAACCTAATCCCTATGATATACTGTAATTTATACAAACCCTAATCACTTTCACATATTCATTAGCCTCCGACTTTTATTTAAAAGTCAAAAACGAATTTCTCTTTATATCTAAATCATCGTACGGTTCAAAATAAACCAAACTACAATACCCAATAATCACACCTATGAACCTTTTATTACATTTCTACAAATGGAGACACGAACACCCCTTCATAGATGACAACGAATTCAAGATCTTTTGCTAAATGGTTTCAGGTAGGTTAATCCTTGTGTTTGTCGTTTTACGATTAGAAACAAAGACGAAGTATAACAGATTTGCTACAACTCAATCTTTATTTTCGTATATTAAAGAGAGGTTGTGCTTCTAATAGGTCTATGATGAATTTCTTTTTCGTGTATGATCCTATAAGATCAAGATGTTGTTCCGCATCACGATATAAAGGAAGGATCTAAGATACGTTTATGTATTTCTTTTTGTTTTGATCTTGAATCAGGATGTTGGATTTGATGATCTTGGTTATAGTTCTTCCTCACTATTATTCTTCTTTTCTTCTTTTATTCCGTTTGAGCCGTGTTGACTCGATAATTATCGAGTTTACGCAGTGGATGGTGCACTTGTTATTTTGTGGAATTGTGTTTGCGTATGTACTTTTTTCCGGTTTATATAGGCATGAATCAGGCATGATATCGTTTAATTTAGCAACCATAATGGCTTGTATCATGGAACTGTTGATATTCCACAATTATTTACCATGTACTAAAATTGTTGGGATTGTTGATATACTCAGGCATTTGCTACACAGTAACATTGAAAGCAAATAACCATAAATACTGCCCATTCACTATAGGGACTGAATCTTTAGATATAATAGATACTTTCTTCAAGAATTAAATTCATTAAAGCTCTTGTACATGTGCATTCAAATAGTTTGATATTGTCACATAGTACCAAAATTGTGAAACATCCTTGATCACCAATTTATTATACTTCACTCTCAAAACCTCATTTAAAGTTGAAAGTATTCTAATTATTTAATGTATAATGCAACTTTCATTAACATGTCATCTCCAAAGATACCATGATTAATATTGAGTGTTACCTCAATTATATCTTTTCAAGTTTTATAACTTGTCATTCAAAGATATAAATATGTTACCTATAATATCTATTATGTAATGTTTGATTCCAACCAAACATCTAAGTTTGTTGGCTACGATAATTTGCACAACTATTGACAAATTATTCATCTATATAATATGGAAGCTGATCCAAGACAAGGATGTTATTCTATTTCTAAACATATTCCTTGAGAATATTCATTACACAAGTTATTTAATAGCTTTCAAATAGATTAATATATTTAAAACATCTTGCAATTTAAGCATGATATACATACAACATGATACACATGAAAATTTCTCAAACCAGATTTAGATTTTTTCATGTTCTGAATATCCATATAAACTTACTACATGACATATTATGTTGTATTTCCACCGCATAAATAAACAAATTTATTGGTTCCAAGGTTATATATATCTTATTTTCTAAATCTTCAAAGTAAAATTTCACTTCAAATCTAAACCAAATCAACATTTAATTTGAATGAAAACTTACTTTCTTACATGTCTATTCGACACATATAATTTAAGAAAATAATCATAATACTCCCACTAGCTTTTAGGAATACTCAAAAATTATTTTATTTCAGTTTCAAATCCAATCTTGGATTTTCAATTTAAACATAAGAATAATCTCCTAGATGTCTGCATATATCCATTCATGGATAATTGCACTTTGTACTTTCCAAAGATTTATATTTGAATTAATAAACTCCTTTCGATTACTTAAGTCCTTGCTCAAGTAGTCAATCAAGAAAGAGTTCATATATATTCAATTTGTCAATTAAAATATGACCACCAAAATCTTTATACATTTAATACGTTTTAGAAAAGAATACTCAGTCACAATTAATTACTTAAGTGTGATTAATAATCTATTCATAATACATACATTAAATATGTGTACAATCTTGTCCATATAATTTCGACACAAGGATTTCAACCACCACTATGGGCATTTTTTCCTTTCTTTGACGAAACTCATCTTCAATTTCTAGTCAAACTATTTAAGATAAACCAAATCTAAAATTGATTATCTTGTTTGGACAACATCTATAACATTAATAGTATGAGTAGTTTACCTAAGACAATACTTTGGTAACAAATCATAACGATTGTTTGTAACTCATAATTCTCTGCATATTACTCGCATATCCGAGATATCCTTGCGGACCTATGACTTAAATTCCTTTATCATGAGAGTTAGCATTTACACGCCTCCCTCATGATAATTACTAGTGTATTTCAGAAGATTATGTATCTTGTAATTTTTTCTTTTAAGATCAAAACTCCCACTTGCTTTTAGTAACTTAAAGTTAATCTTTAAGTACATAGCAAAGAGATCAACACTTCAACGTTATCTATTGGGACATTACAAAACACAATGACAGTTCCTAACTCTTTATTTTCTAACAACCCACTTCATAAGTAGTTTAGTAAAATCTGAACTTCATTTTTAAGATCATACGTGATTCATCACAACCCATATATAATGGTATCTTATTAATATTCTTAGCTCAAGTCATACTCAACTTTTTAACCTTGATATCTTTTGGAAGAAAGGAAGATATAGTTATCTTGAATCAATCATCACCATCATATTGAGAGCTCGATTCTCCTAATGAACATACCATCCCAATGTTGTATTTCATTAGGGCTAATATTGTAAGTCATTCTAACAATATTTAAGATAAACATATATATCTTTAAGCTTACTTATATACCAACTAAATCATCTTAATGGTATAATAGATTCCCTAACAATTTTGCATGCTTTATAACTCAAGTACTTCTAATACAAAGTTACTTCATTTTATGTCACAAAAACATACAAGTTATAATTTCACTATACGTTTTAAGTTATTTTAAAAATGACTCCATGTATATGTCTTAGGGAAATAGAGGCAATACATTAACGCCTTACTTTACATTATACGTCTTTCAAGACTTTATTTTTGTGACTTTATACAATGAATCATAATCATGTATAACTGATGTAGTAGATTTACTACTCTTTAGGAAAAGAGAGCAAAAGTGGCAAGTATTAAGTGTCGGTTTAGGAAAACCAAGCACTAATGACCCTAAATGGGGATCGTTCTCAAGGAGGCTAGTGTGTTATGAGTGTAATGATTTGGATTAACTTTGTGATTATATTTGTGAGAAAGAAAAATAGAAATGGGGTAAGAAGAGAATGACGGTTACGATGACGGATTACACTAAGACGAAATAGTCGTTCACGTAAAACCGTAAAAAGCACCAAAATTAAAATTTAACTCTAAAAATTACCAAAAATCACTAAAAATACACTAAAATATTCTAAGAGTTTATAAAAAATCCAAACTTGCTAAAACCTTTTAATTAATTAATAATTAATTTTTTAATGCTAATGAAAGCCCTAAAAATCAATATTAACTAATAAAAAGTCCCAATCAAGATCTTAAAGTTTGTAAACCTTTAAAATAACCTAATTAAGCTAAAAAGTATTTTTCAAAATTTTAAAACCACTAAAAACTATTTTTAAACAATTAAAAACTATTAAAAACTAATAAAACTTAAAATAATTCTAGAAAATAATTAAAAGACTCTAAAAATATTTGGAAAGTTGTAAAATTCCTAATTAAGTGTTTAGAACCTAGGAAAAATATAAAACTTAGAAAATCAGACTTTTAATTTTTAACAATAAAATAATATTAAAATATTATTAAAAATCCAAAAATCATAAAAAATTCTAAAAAGTTGCAAACTAGCTTAATTTAACCTAAATAACACAGAAATGAACTTGAAATTACCTAAATACCCTTAATGGGCCTAGAAAATAGGCTAAACCCAAAACAGATCCTTATTGGGCCTAATTTGAGCCCAAAATGAAAAAGTGCCCCAAATAAGCCCAAAAAGCACTACTTGACTCATAATTTGAATTTAAACAACTTTTTCCAAAGGCCCAAAAGCTGAAAGTGTGAAATAAGCTAGCTTATACCAAACAGCTTATTCTTAATGGGCTTTTTGGCCCATTAAGCTATAAACTAATGCCATAAGCTCAAATTAGACACACAAGCTTATTTTGTCCTAAATAAGACTTCTATAAAAAGAAATTTGAAATAAGCCCAAGGAATAAGCCTGAAAATGCAATAAGCAATGTATAGAAAACGACAAAATAGTCGTTTTTGAGTTCTAGGCCACCCCAAGAGCCGATTCAAGTTTCTAAAGCTTTTAAATGACTTAATTAAGCTATTTCAACCAAAAGTTTTCAAATAAGCAGACTCAATAAGCTGGAAAAAGCAAATAAGCACTTATGAAAATGTCAAATAAGTTGGTTTTCTAGCAAAAAGTCAAAGTCAAAGTCCAATAAGCTCCAGTCTAATCAAATGGGTCAAATAATGAAGATCTATCACAAAAAATAAGTTGTTGCAGGTCTGGATAAGCTAAAATAGCTTATTGATAAGCTGAGTACAAATTAACACTAGCAGGGGCTAGTTTTGGATGTTGAGAAGTGGAAACTTTTTCCACTGCTTGACTTGTAGACTTTTTTGTCTTTAGTGACTTTTTTGGAGATTCAGATTTCACAAAGGCACCCAAATGATCTTTGGATCATAAGGAGTCAATAACAATCAATAAATCACAACAAGCAACAGCCAATTTGTATAGTTAATTCAAACAATCACCAGATCTGTCACAGACTTAGCACAATAAGCAGTTTAGGTTCAATAAGCACTTAGAGCAATATTCAGCCAGCCAAACTGAACCAAATGCATACACAAGCTATTATAAACTCAAATGAACAAGTCTAAACAGGTTTCATGCAATGATTTAAAGTTTTAAGCAAGATTCAAGCAAGATTAAGTTACTGATGAACACTAACACATGCAGTTTTCACTTTGCTGATGTATTTGACCAACAAGCCAGATTCAAACCTCAAGATCTATCAAGTATGTTATAATAATGATGTTTTAACAACTTTTAACCCTAAGCATGCACAAATACTAGATTTCACCAAAATCTTAGGTCAAAAATAGTTAAAATCAACAAGTTATAGCAGATTATGTGATTCAAGGTTTCAAACTCCAAAACTTGCAGCAAAACACTCTCAACCAAGCATATATCAGATATAGAGCACAAACACAAACTTTCCACAACACAATAACAACATTTCAACTCAAACAGATAGACCCAAACACCCTTTTAACTTTTCAAATCAAATTTTAAACAAGAAAAAGTGTGATTCAGTTTACCAAATGATTAATCTAGCATATAAACAACATTATCATGCAAGACTAAGCAGATTCAAGCCAAGAAATCAACAAGAACACAAGTATAGCACAAATCCATAAAAAATCCAATATTTATCAGATTTTCAAGGTTTTAAGACAAACCTCATGGATGTACATCGACACCCACGAATGTTAGAGCTTATGTGCTAGCAAGAACAAGCACAAGCTTCCAACAGCAACCCTGCTAAGATTCAACAAGGTTAGTAGCACAATATAAAAATAAGAAAAGTAAAAAGCCTTGATTGATGCAACCTTGTTACCCCACACTTGATTATCCCCAAGTTATAAGCCTCACCACACCTTGATAACACAATATCAGGATGCTATGATCAGCCCTATAGCCCAAGAGTTCCAAGGTTTGAACAAGAACTTATCAAAATATCAAGCTTGAAGGAAAAATGCAAACTTTTGCACTCTCCTTAAAAACAGGTTTTGAGATTCAATTTCAATTAACAAATAACATAAACAAGCTTAAAAGTAAGTGGCACTTGGTCTTTCTTCAACAAACTTAACACACTTTCATTAAACTGAAAGGAGGATTTACAAGTTTTTGAACAAGGAAAAACAAAAAGCAAACTGCAAATGTTGCACCCTTATGCCTTTATATAGGCTACAAACTAATGCTAAAAAGCTAAAAAACGTAAACCTTAAAGCTGTGAAGTCCCCAATTTGCCCTTTGAAAATTTGAATATCTTGAAGATCATGTGACATTTCTTGGCTGTTTGCATGAGTTGGCAGATGAAAAGTTGATCAAAGGGCTTGTAATAAGCTTAAATTTCAAGCTTTGTTGTGGGATGTTGAATCCTTGTTATTGTTTTGTCTTCTTGCTCAATGGTGTAGCAGGGGAATATTGTGTGGGACAAGGGAGTGAGGTGGCAGGTTTTTTTAAGGTTGGGTTGTGTTAATATGATCATCAATCACCAATCTGCACCATATTAAGGTTTAGTTACAAGTAATTAATAAAACCCCAATTTGTGTTCTTGGTAAATAGTTAAGTGTTTGATCCGGATTAGTGTTGGATTTATTTAAATTTGGTGTTAAGGCGCCAAGATTAATTAAGTATTTAATCTGGTGAGTAGAGGGTGATGTGGAAGAAGGGTTAAATGTGATTGGTGGAGAGGTGTTAGTGGGGCACGTGTCACCCCACTATTAGTCTAGGTATCAAATGCTGTCTGCCCCTTTTGGTCCCTCAACTCCTTCTTTCTTGTCTTTTTAGTTTGAAAAGCTGTCAACGCCAAATCCCTTTGTAACAACTTTTGCATTTTCACACTTTGCCCCAAAATGTTTTATAAATTGATTTCAGGGGTATTTCTTGCCAATTTGTGATTCTTAAAGGACTGGTTTGGTATTTTCTTCAAGGATAATGATCTAAACTTGTATGATTGACATTGTGGAGGACTGAAATTGTCAAATCATGTTTGATGAGGGACCATTTTTGCAAAATCTTCAAAGTCAAGGGTCCTTTTGGTAATTTTGGGATTTTCAAAGGACCAAACTTGTCATTCTTGTAATTGGAGTTCTTCATGATGTATTTGACTTTGAGAAGGACTAATATTGACATTTTAGCTTTGTTGAGGGGCTAAAATTGCCAATTCTTCAAAGTGGAGGGCCCTTTTTGTAATTTTGACAAACTTTAGGGACCAAACTTGTAATTATGAAGATACAAGGGTATAAAGTGTCAATTCTTCCATATTGGAGGACCCTTCTTCATAATTCTTCAAATCTTCAAGGGTTTTTCTTGGGAAAACTTCATTAGGGCTTGGTTCAATATGCGGCTTCGTTTCCCGTGTTCGTTTTTGCATGATTCTTGTGATCTTTTGTCATTTTCTCAATATCCGTACCTAAAATACACAAGCAACAAACACAAGCATATATATGGGTATTTTGATGATATTTAATGCATTTTAAGCCCTATTTGGACGATGAGACTATGTATAAAAGCAGTCTCATCACTCCCCCATACTAAACCATTGTCGTGCCCTGACGCAATGCTAGAATAAAGTATCGTAGCATCTCCAAAATTCATTTTTATTTACTTTATTGAACGATAAACTAGCTACACTACTACTACTTCTACTTGCGTTTTAGACATAATGTATGATTTTCATCGCAAAATGGGACGTTTAGGTTCATAGAATAAGAACACGTGAATGCTTCGTTAGAAATAATTTCATCGTCCTCGATTTTCACCCCAATTCCATGCCAAGCGTGCAACAAGATCATTGTCATTATAAGTTAGTAATGCTAACACTACTCATATGCCCTAATCACGTACTTATCCTCCCATTTTCCTAAGTTGTATCTCTTATATTTTATTTTGTCTTGAATGTTTCACGAGGATACATTGTTTGACTAATGTGATAATAGAGATTTAGGTCTAAAAATAGAGTCCTAACGGTGTAACCAAGACCATCAAATCAATAACCCCCCCCCCAATAGACAACGATGTCAAAAAATTAAGTCAACAAGAAGAATCGATAAACACGGTTTTATAACGGTTTTGAACATGAGACTTATTACCAAGACTTTTATATGCCCCCTAACGGAAGGGCCTTATTATCTTTGGTTTACCTCCATCTTTTATTCAACTTCGCCATGAAGCTTTTATTATGACTTCGGTCTTGCCTTGCCTTTTATTATCCACTTCATCGGTAGGTTTATTAGCCAAAGACGTATATCCTCAAGCTAAGGCGAATTTTGGATCTTTAAAGCTTCGAAGATTAAGGCTTGATTCACTTTGAATTTTGCATAGATTTTTCGGCCTTGTGGGGCTTCAAATTGTTTGCTTGATTTAGGTGAGCACTTGAAATCATATTATTGGGTGAAGCTTTTGATTATTCGGGTGCAAATACTTCAAAACCGTGACGCTAGCGATACCTTAATGTCTTCCCAATTTAATTACACGGAAGCTACTAGAAAAGACTAGAAACCCAACAATCCCAACTAAACCGCTAAGTCAATATTTATTAAGCAAAAAATATTTACATGCGAAGGGAGAATAAGCAAACAACGAGAACACATGTGTTTTTGAAAGAATAAGAGTACTCTACGTTTAGCATAGTAACTTATAATTAACCCTATCATTTCTCGTCCTCATTTAAGAGACTTAGCCTAATGTGAAGTTAAGGAATCAAAGCTAAGTGCTCAACACGCACGGTCGAGTAAAAATTACTCTTATTCTCGCCATCGGAAAACATACATTCGTGTCTTCAAACACTTATAAAACATGAAAAAATTTTAAAATTTGGCCATTTTTAGCCTTATTTTGCAACAAAACGATAAAAAAGATAAACTTTGGAAAGCGTGAAGGTTTAGCAAGGCAAGTATCTATTCACCCCCATACTAAAGTTAAACATTTTCCTCAATGTTTCGAGTCTAGGGGTGCGAACACCCCCATACTAGAGACGTAGTCGAATGCCTAATCTAGCATGGAAAGGGTGTAACCGTTAAATTTAAAGCCGTTTATGAAGTGTGCTAAAAACCTAAGGTTAGAACATCAAAGGATATATCATGGATATTGAGAAAGTCTTCAAAGCAAACGATCGAGTGCTCCCATAAAACGAACACGAGAGGCTCCAATTGTGAAGATCATGATCATCTAAAGTCCACAATTCACAAACAACCACGGAACAAAGGTTGGAAGGGCAAAAATCCCCACACGTTACTACATTAGAAAGCGATAATATGTACATAGGATAAGCATGGGACTCCCCCACGAGGCACCTCATTTTTTATTACCGAGTCATGAGCTCGACTCGATCCCCTCAATACTAATTATCATTGGGGAAGGTGACTTGGTCGAGGTAGTTCAAGGATGGAACTTCCCCGCTAAAGTAGTGCTTCAACCTATGTCCATTCACCTTGAAATTGGGGCCATCATTTTGAGCTAGCTCGATGGTCCCATAAGGAAAAACTTGGGTCACGGTGAATGGACCAGACCAACGGGATTTCAACTTACCGGAAAAGATTTTCAAGCGAGAATTAAAAAGCAAAACTTGATCCCCAATGTTAAAAACCCGGTTTTTAATTTTAGTATCATGCAACTTTTTAGTTTTTTCTTTATAAATCAATGAATTTTCATAAGCAATGTCCCTCAATTCATCCAATTCATTTAATTGCATTTTCCGGTGTTTTCCCGCGGTCTCCATATCATCATTACAATGCTTTAGGGCCCAATAAGCCTTGTGTTCCAATTCGATTGGCAAATGACAATTTTTCCCATACACAAGCTTATAGGGAGTGCACCCAATGGGCGTCTTATGAGCGGTCCTAAAGGCCCATAAAGCATCGTCCAACTTATCCGACCAAGATTGTCGGTTTTCCCCAATGGATCTCTCCAAGATCCTCTTCAACGCTCATTTGCGGGTGATAAGCCGTAGAAAGCCGATGTGTAACCCCATATTTCCTTAGGACCCTTTCGAATTGGTCGTTACAAAAATGGGTTCCACGATCGCTTATGATCGCACGAGGGGTTCCAAACAAAGAAAACAAGCTTTTCAAAAACTTGACTACCACACGAGCATCATTGGTGGGCAAATCCTTAGCTTCCACCCACTTAGATAGGTAGTCAACCGCAACAAGGATGTACTTATTACCACGAGATGATGGGAACGGCCCCATAAAGTCTATACCCCAAACGTCAAAGATCTCACACACTTGGATGATGTTTTGTGGCATTTCATCTTTTTGTGAGGCTTTTCCTTGTCGTTGGCATGAGTCACAAGACCTCACAAGATCTTTTGCATCTCGGTAAATAGTAGGCCAAAAGAAGCCGGCATCAAACACCTTCTTAGCCGTGAGATTAGCACCGTGGTGACCACCCGTGGGTCCCTCATGGCAAGCTCTAAGGATATTAGAAGCTTCGGTTCCAAATACACAACGTCGGATGATTTGATCCGCACAAGTTCGAAACAAGTAAGGGTCGTTCCAAAAGTAGAACTTGACGTCACGAAAGAATTTTCGTTTTTTCTTGATTCGTCATACCCTTGATGATGAAGTTACCCGCATGGTAATTTGCGATGTCCGCAAACCATGGGGTGGAAGAATCAAGCTTAGAATTCACTACACCAAGTGTCTTGAGCGGAAATGTTTCAGTGATTTCCTTGGGCTCATAAACACTTTGGTGAGGATCTTCCAAACGAGAAAGATGATCGGCCGCTAGATTCTCGGCTCATTTTTTGTCAACAATTTTATGATCAAATTCTTGAAGGAGGAGAATCCAACGAAGTAATCTCGTCTTTGCATCTTGTTTAGCCATGAGATACTTGATATCCTAATGATCCGTATACACTATGCATTTCGTCAAGACGAGATAAGGTCGAAATTTCTCAAATGCATACACCACGGCAAGGAACTCCTTCTCCGTTGTAGTGTATTTTAGTTGAGCCTCGGTCGTCGTCTTGCTAGCATAGTGAATAGGCAAGAAGTGATTTTCATGACGTTGCCCCAATAGCGTAGTCACTAGCATCACACATGAGCTCAAAGGGGAGGTTCCAATTGGGAGCAACAAGAATGGGAGCTTCGGTAAGTTTCCTCTTAAGGATTTCAAAGGCTCGTACACAATCTTCGTCAAAGACAAAACGTGCCTCTTTTTCAAGAAGATGTGTAATGGGTCGAGAGATCTTTGAAAAAATACTTGATGAATCGACGATAAAAGCCCGCGTGGCCTAGGAAACTCCTAACTCCCTTAACGGTTTTGGGATGAGGTAATTTGGCGATGACGTCTACCTTAGCTTGATCTACCTCAATCCCCGCTTTCGAGACCTTGTGCCCTAAGACGATTCCACTTTTAACCATAAAATGACATTATTCCCAATTGAGCACAAGGTTGGTTTCCTCACAACGTTTCAACATTCTCTCAAGATTCGGAAAACACGAAGTGAACGAATTACCAAACACGGAAAAGTCATCCATGAAGACTTCCATCGTCTTCTTGATCATGTCATGAAAAATAGCCATCATGCACCTTTGAAAGTTTCCCGGTGCATTACAAAGTCCCAATGGCATTCTACGATAGGCAAACGTTCCATATGGACACTTAAACGTAGTTTTTTCTTGATCACGAGGATCGATGGGAATTTGGAAGTAACCGGAAAAGCCGTCTAAAAAGCAATAGAAATCGTTTCCCGCAAGACGCTCCAACATTTGGTCCATGAAGGGCAAGGGAAATGGTCTTTTCGAGTGTCTTCATTCAACTTTCGATAGTCAATGCACACTCTCCATCCGGTCACGAGTCTAGTGGGAATTAACTCGTTGGCATTGTTTGGCACAACGGTCATTCCTCCCTTCTTAGGGACACAATTAATAGGACTCACCCATGGGCTATCGGAAATAGGGTAAATCATTCCCGCGTCTAGGAGTTTAAGGACCTCCCTTTTGATGACCTCGTGAATTTTGGGGTTCACCCTCCTTGGACATTGGATTGCGGGCTTGTAATCCTCCTCCATTAAGATTTTGTCGGTACAAAATTTGGGATCGATCCCCTTAATGTCGGATAACTTCCACGCAATTGCCCCTTTGTGATCCTTTAGAACATCGACAAGTGCGGTTTTTTCATCATTCGAAAGTTCCTTCGCAATAATAACCGGCAACTTGTCGCCCTCCTCCAAATAGACATATTCGAGATGAGGAGGTAAATCTTTCAACTCGAGGATAGGTGGTTCCTCAAGTGAAGATTTAGGCTCGATACTCATAACCTCCTCGGGTGGAGGAAATGGGAAATCATTAAGAAAATCCTTGATAATCGAGAAATCCTCATCGTTGTCGAGGTCTTCGTTACAAGTACGTGGAACATCGAATTCTTCCAACGTAAAACCACCACCTTCAAATGGAGTTAAGGTTGGTGTCGAGTTATCAAGGATAGGATCTAACATAGTGGGATTGCCACTAGTTTCTTCATCACCAAAACCTAGAACTTCTTGTGAAAATTCCTCGCAAACCACGTCAATCATATCAACGAGGTTTATGATTGCAACGGAATAAACATGAGAAGTTTGAGAGTTTTGAGTTGCGTTTATAACAACTTCCTCGTCGTTGAAACGTAAGGTGATCTTTCTAGCATGAACATCGATCAAAGCCATAGACGTATCTAAAAACGAACGACCTAAAATGAGAGGAACTTGAGGATCCGTGGGAATATCAACAACGATAAAGTCTACGGGATAGTAGAACTTTCCCACTTTCACAAAAACGTGTTCCGCCAATCCACATGCGGGAATCGTGGAATGGTCGGCCAACTCGATAGACATTAGTGAAGGAGTAAGATTAGGAAGATTGAGCGAATTGAAGATTGCAAGTGGCATCAAGTTAATGCTAGCACCAAGATCGGCCAAGGCGAAGCATTCCTCCATATCTTGGATTGCACAAGGGATCAAAAGTTTACCGGGATCACCGACTTTTTGAGGTATGCGATTAAGATAAACCGACGAACAACTAGACAATTGGTGTAATTTCTCCTTGTTGTTCAACATACTCTTAAAGTTAGCGGCAAATCGAGGCACCATGACCAAAGCATCGGCGAAACTCACGTTAAAGTGCAAATCACGAAACATTTTCATAAAAAGCTCAAATTGGTAACTGTCGCGCTCTTGACGTTTCTCCTTTCTAATTCTCGATGGATAGGGCAAAGGTGGTGTGGGTTGAGGCATAGGCATAGCCTTTGGAATCTCGGGTTCCAATGTTGGTAATGGGTCAAACGTAGGTGTGGTATGAGCGGTACTTCGTGGGATTGGGACATGCTCCTTTTGGACCACCACCTCGGGTTCTTCCTCAATTGCTTCCTCCGTAGGAGAAATTGGTTGAGGAGTCGGTTCCTTAAGTGTCTTACCACTACGTGTGGTAATCACTTTCATCTCACCCTTAGGGTTTGATATGGTGTTGCTAGGAAGACTACTCGAAGACGGTTTACACATAATTGCCTCAAACATAGATGAGATTTTATCTTCAAACTTGGATTGCATCTTCTCGGCTTTAACCATTTCTTGTTTAATCTCATGTTGCCCTTGTTCCATTTTTTGTTGGTTTTGTTGTAACCTAGTTACGGTCCCTTCCATCTTGTTGGTGTGGATCTTAAGTTCATTAGCTAACTCATTTTTCAACTCTTTCTTCAAGTCGTTCTTAAACTCGGATCTTAGGCTAATGATTTCTCTTTGAATATTGTCAAACCTAGCATCATTCCCATTAGCGTATTCAACAAATTCATTTGGAAGATCTTTCAAAGTTTGTAAACCTTTGTTGTTATTTTGAAAATCATTTTGATTTTTGTTTAAAACTTGATTATTAGCCCCTTGATTACCATAGTTTCCCTTGTTGTAATTGTTTTTCAAACCAACTTGATTGTTGCGATAGTTGTTGTTAGCATTTTGATTTGATCCAAAACCCGGTGGAGTCAATTGATTAGAGTGGGTAACTTGACCGTTTTGGTTGTAAGTTCCCGTGGCCGCGTAGGCACTCGAAGTGTTACCACCGTTGGTAATGCACTCGGAAAAATCATGACCTCCACCACAATACATGCATGAAACCTCAACCGCTTTAGCCGTAGCGGGAGCACTTGGTTCTCCAACTTTTTGAACTCATCAAAAGACCTTTAAGCTTATCAAAAATCTTGTTTTCCAAGTTCGCCTCAATTTGGCAAGCATCGATGGTAGTAGACAAAGAAGGTGAAGCCGAAGACGAAGCCTTACAAACACTAGACGTGCTACGAGGACTATACACCTTAGATCTATTCTCAATTATCACCAAAGCTTCCTCAATCGTTTTACACAAAAAATTACCACCGGGCATTAAGATAATCCCTTTCATGATCATTAAGTCCATTGTAAAACGTGTCAATTTGATGCAAGTCGGAAAAACCGTGATGAGGACATTCATGTAACATTTCCTTAAACCTATTCCAAGCCGTTGAAAAACTTTCATTAAACTCATGTGAAAATTTTTAAATCTCCTTTTTCAAGTGCGTAGTCTTAGAGGGCGGAAAAAATTGGTTCACAAACTTAGACACGAGATCCTTCCACGTCAATATAGAATTGGGTGGCTCTTTCTCCAACCAAATTTTAGCGGGCCCCGCTAAGGAATACGGAAAAAGCATCATCCTAATCGAGTCATTCGAGACATCCTTAAACTTGCAAGTGGCGGTAAGACGATTGAATTGGCGGATATGGTTGTGCTGATTGTCCTTCTCATCACCACGGAATTTGTTGTTTTGGATCATCGACAACAAACCCGTTTTCACTTCAAAAATCTCCGCAAGGATAGCGGGAATCACAATAGCCTCTCCATAACCCTCGGTGGGTGCTTGACGTAACTCCATCATAATTCGATTCGCCATGGTTGGTGCTTCTCTTACAATGGGTTCGTCAATAGGAGACTCCTCACTAGAAAGATTAGGAGTGGGAGTTTTGTTCTTTCGTTTACGTGCACGTCTTGCTTGATTACGAGTTAGCATAAAAGTCACGTACAACGAGGGGACGAGCAAATAAGATTCTTTTTGGTGTTTTGTATTTTTCAATTTTTTTTGTGGTTTTTGATTGTATTAACCTTTTTGGATTTTGGTGAATGTATTAAATAGACAAAAATATACAAATCTCCTCCTTAATCAAATCTCTTGATTAAAGAAGCCTCAAGGAATGAAAACGATCACGTGAAGTGAACGCCTTCGATGACTTTAGAACGTTGGTGGAACACCAAAACGTTCAAGAGGGTTTAATCAAATAAAACCAAGAAAGTATATATGATACTTAGTAATACTTTGGGCGGCAAAACTCTCGATTAGCTCTCAAAATCAAATACTCACAAGCAAGCGGGGAAACGAGGCGGCGCGAAGCACTTAAGAGCCTTTTTCCTTAGGATATATTTTATAATATCCGCCTTATACCCACCTTATAGTTTGTATTTTTCAAAATTGAGCTTCACGAAAGTATTTATCTATCTTTGACTTTTTCTTTGGTTTGAGATTCGAATACAATGATTGGGTAATGACCTCCCAAGTCAAGGTTGTGATTTCTCACGTATTTGGAGTACGTGAATTTATTGTTCTACGTATACAATATAGTAATAGTATTCACACAAAAATCGAAAACCGATAATACGTATTAGTAGAGTGCTACTAATACAAATACTATTATGGATAGTATATAAAAACAACAATTCCAAATCAAAACACAACACGCCTCCCCGGCAGCGGCGCCAAAATTGATGTAGTAGTTTTACTACTCTTTAGGAAAAGAGAGCAACAGTGGCAAGTATTAAGTGTCGGTTTAGGAAAACCAAGCACTAATGACCCTAAATGGGGATCGTTCTCAAGGAGGCTAGTGTGTTATGAGTGTAATGATTTGGATTAACTTTGAGATTATATTTGTGAGAAAGAAAAATAGAAATGGGGTAAGAAGAGAATGACGGTTACGATGACGGATTACAATAAGACGAAATAGTCGTTCACGTAAAACCGTAAAAAGCACCAAAATTAAAATTTAACTCTAAAAATTACTAAAAATCACTAAAAATTCACTAAAATATTCTAAGAGTTTACAAAAAATCCAAACTTGCTAAAACCTTTTAATTAATTAAATATTAATTTTTAATGTTAATTAAAGCCCTAAAAATCAATATTAACTAATAAAAAGTCCCAATCAAGATCTTAAAGTTTGTAAACCATTAAAATAACCTAAATAAGCTAAAAAGTATTTTTTCAAAATTTTAAAACCTCTAAAAACTATTTTTAAACAATTAAAAACTATTAAAAACTAATAAAACTAAAAATAATTCTAGAAAATAATTAAAAGACTCTAAAAATATTTGGAAAGTTGTAAAATTCCTAATTAAGTGTTTAGAACCTAGGAAAAATATAAAAATTTAGAAAATCAGACTTTTAATTTTTAACAATAAAATAATATTAAAATATTATTAAAAATCCAAAAATCATAAAAAATTCTAAAAAGTTGCAAACTAGCTTAATTTAACCTAAATAACACAGAAATGAAGTTGAAATTACCTAAATACCCTTAATGGGCGTAGAAAATAGGCTAAACCCAAAACAGATCCTTTTTTTTGCTTAAAGGTAAATTTTATTAAGCTGGAAGAAAAAGTAACAAAACAAAAGCACAAAGACTAAAATATTAGGACAAACCCCCAATATTTTTAGCTTTGGCAGCAAAAAACAAATGGCAATGGCTATGGACAAAACCCATGCTCATTACATACTAAATACAAAGCAACTAAACTAGAAAAGTTAAAGCTGCTATCCCAATCACTTGATCCCACTTGATAAAGACCAAGGTTTCTGCATGTCAATGGCACACCAAAAAATACCATATCTTAGCTCAAGTAAAAGCCCACTTCTGAATCCATGAAATTCCCTTAGTTCAGACCACAAAGGGAAAGAACCAGGTACATTCAATCCATCACAATGGGACATTTCACCTAAGCTAAGAATATAAGCAGCACGCAAAGACACCTGCTATAACTCGCCATCTGAAAATGCAGAAAACTATAGAGAGGAGCCAATGAAGCAGTTTACATTGTTTTGCCTCCTCAAAACCCCCACCAAGTAAAACCCAGTGGGAAACCTTGGAGGGGGAAAGAGTACAACAACAACATAAACCCTCTCTAATGATGCAAACTTACCAATATGTCTATCAGCACAACATTAAACAGACATACCATAATAAGTAGATAGGCAGGGGGACAAAGCATCAAAACCTGGCTTAGAATCTAAAAATATGTAAATATAGACAAGTCAAAAGGAAAACCTACACAAGGCATAGACGGCACACCCCTCCGCACGCTCTAGCCTGTATAGCACTCTCCTTCTAACAAAATCTATACGTCCACTAATAGCACGTCAAGCCACCAAACATATAACCAAACAGTCCCCCCACACCTCCCTGACAAACAGGGGATAAGATACCATGAAAAAAACTTACTTACCTCATCAACCTGCATTTCTAAAGAATCAACAGGAATTAAGGTTAGATGAATCCAACTTCTATTACAATCCCAAAAACCAGTCCCTTCATGAGACCAGCAAAACCAAACCATAATATTATGTATCGCCATCAATAATCATAGGGTCATCAGGGTAATCATTACCTCTACTACTAATATCAACTGCTGATTTCATAGGGAAATCCCAAATCCTAGCTGCCAACAAGGAGTCAAGAGTAGCCCTAACGTTCAGACTCATAATCCTATATTTAACCGAGTTAACAATGATCCTAAAGACCTCCTCTTCGGTTCTAAAGGATTTCTCAAAAAACCTGATGTTTCGTTCTTGCCATATAAAATATACAGCGGAACTCCACATAAGTCTTTGGATCACACTCCAAATGGTGTTTCTAGCCAGCATATTTATCATGAAAGAAATAATCTGAGGCCAAGAATTAGAGATACCTTCGAGTTTTGCCATCATCTTTAATCGTTCCCACAGCCTTCTAGGAAAACCACAATCAAAAAATAAGTGAAGATGAGAATCCTTACAGTTATTACAAAAAGGGCAACGCATATCAACAATGTTTAGCCACTTGGATATCCTATCATGTGTCTTCAATCTTCCTTTAATAGCCAACCAAAGAAAAAACGCATTCCTCAGGACACATTGTGAAAACCAAACATGGTCACACCAAATAACTTTAGGCGACTCCACTTTAATTCCTTTCCATGCTTCATTGATAGTGAATACTCTTTGCTGATCCCTATTGTCAATCCAAACAACTTTGTCTTCAAACGATTGATCAATAGAAGGCACATGGCAGCTAATCACATTACTATACTTAGAGCACCACCCTCTTGGCCATTTCCAACATCCATTACTAATGATATCAGCAACTTTAGTTTGTTTAGCAACCGTATCCTGCATAAGAGAGTTTTGGTCCACAAGATCACATAATAACTGCCCGTTATACCATCTGTCATACCAAAAATAGCACAACTTACCATTACCTATTTTCATATGTATAAATCTTCTAACTACATCCCTTAAAACCAGAACTTGTTTCCAACACCACGAAATGTGTTGTATACACCTAACTGCCCAGAAATTATCACCTTTAAGCCAATTAACTCTTACCCATTTTACCCATATGGAATCCTTGTAATTCACAATATTCCATATATGTTTAATCATAAGATCTTTATTCCATTCATGCAAAGACTTAAGACCCAATCCTCCATCGTCTTTCTTCTTACAAACCTCTTTCCACGAAACACTGTGCATGTACCCTTTCTTACCCTCAGCACCCCATAAGAAGCCTTTCATCACTTTATCAATTTCATTACACACCCCTATAGGAATAACAAAAATGGACGCCCAAAAGACCGTAAGAGAGCTAAGGACAGATACAATAAGCTGAAGTCTTCCCGCAAACGAAAGATTTTTATTTCTCCAATCATGAACTCTCTTCTTGACTTTATCTAGAAGAATCCCACAATCGGTCCTAGAAATCTGTCTAGCATCTAGAGGGATCCCTAAATATCTGACCGACAGAGAACCTTCTTGGAATGGCATAAAAAGTTTTATCTCATCCTTAATATTACCAGCTACATTAGCAAAATAGCATGTGCTCCTTATTATACTAGGTCTAAGACCCGACGATAAACAGAATTCATCTAATGCTCTTCTAAGAACTGAAGCTGAGGTTATATCCCTATGACAAAACATCATCAGATCATCCGTGAAGCAAAGATTAACAATGCCCAATTTTTTACAACCCCAATGGTACTTGAATTTCTTTTCCTTCAAAATTTTTCTTTTAAGCATTAGAGTAAATACCTCCATGACCATAGTAAATAGGTAAGGTGAAATGGGATCCCCCTGCCTAAGTCCTCTCTTGGCTTTGAAAAACCCATGGGATTCGCCATTTACATAGACAGAGAATGAAGCTGACTTTAGACATACCATAATCCATCCTATCATAGTTCTGTGTAATCCAAACTTTACTAAGCAAAATTCTAAAAATTCCCATGACACCGTGTCATAGGCTTTCTGGATATCTACCTTAAAACTGCATCTAGCAGGTTTCTTAATCGCATTATAACCACACATCAGTTCTTGAGCAAGCATAGTGTTATCGCTAATTTGCCTACCCTCAATAAATGCACTCTGATTAGGATCAATAAGGCCATTAAGGACCGTCTTAAGCCTATTTGTGATTACTTCACTTATGCATTTATAAATCACAATGCAGCAAGCAATGAGTCTATAATCAGAAACTTTAGTAGGAATGGCACACTTAGGGATTAAAGAAATCAGAGTAGTATTTAATTCCCCAAGCATCTTACCTGACATGAAAAATTCTTTTACAGCCGCGCATAGATCATCTCCCACAACATTCCAAGCAGCTTTAAAGAACTTTGATGTAAAGCCATCTGGTCCAGGGGCTTTGTCGTCCTTGATATCAAACAAAACTATCTTTATTTCTTCATTCGAAACATCTCTAATCAGATGTAAAGTGATATCATCGCTGATCTTAGATTTGAATAGACTTTCAGGCAACTCCACCGGGAAAACTTCGTCACATGAACCAAGAAAATTCTAGAAATGCTTCACAAACTGTTCCGCCACAGCATCATTCTCATACTCATTACCCGCTTCATCTCTAACACTTATAATTCTACTTCTCTTCAATCTGCCTTTAAGTAAGTTATGAAAGTAAGTCGTGTTCTGGTCACCCTCCCTTAACCAATCAATCTTCGCCTTTTGTCTAAGAACTCTTTCTTCATCTAAGACAGCCTCACGATAAGCCGAGTTGAAAACCATTTCCATCTCTTTTAACTCCACATTAAGAGGATCTTTATCCAATTCACTTTGGACCAACTTCAACTACTGCCTCAACATTTTCGTCTTCTCAAACACATTCCCATTTTGTCTATTCAGCTTTCTCATGTGTTGTTTCATCCCCTTAAGTCTCTTCGCAAAAGTATACATAGCATACCCTTTCACAGGAATGCTCCAATTATCTTTTACAGTATTATGAAACTCATCTTTAAAAGTAAGATAATTCATAAACCTAAAAGATCTCTTCCTTTTAATCACTACATCAGACATTACAAGTAAAGCCGGACAGTGATCTGATGTAACATACGGGAGAAAACAGGCATTGCAGGATCTAAATAAATCTACAAACCCACAATTACCCATGATTCTATCCAATTTCTTCATTATCCCACTACCCGGGTCATATATTTTTTGAATCCATGTGAAGAAAAAACCTGCCATAGCTAAATCATCTATGTTCAGTTGCTCAACACATTCTCTAAAATCCTTCGTGGCATGATACTTGTCAGCATCTCCTAAAGAGTGCTCCTCCGATTTGAGAATAACATTGAAATCACCAAGCATGGCCCATGGCTCCTGTTTAACAGTGGCCATGTGTTCATTCAGATTATCCCAAAGCCTAACTCTATCTTTCGGGTTAACCTCTCCATATATAAATGAAACAAATAAATTTCTCCTATCATGAATCAAACTAACTTCAAAATGAATAGCTTGATCAGTTATAGACAAAACTGTAGCTAGAATAGAATCCGTATCCCATCCTACCACAATCATGCACCCTCTCTTACTCTCACTAGAATTAGAAACCCAATCCCATCTATCAAAAACCTTATCACATACAGGCTTTACTTTCTTTTTGTGAAGCTGTGTTTCAATAACAGCACACATCTTCAAGTTGTTTTCAGAAATAAAGAGCTTAACCTCATCCTTCTTAGGGGTATCACTCATACCCCTAATATTCCATGCTGCAATTTTAATACTCATTGAAGGGTTGATGATGAACTACCATACCCATTCCCCGATACATTAGCCATCTCTGCATCAATGGGCCCAGACGTCAAATTCTGAACCATAAAATCTGCATGAGCCGACTTATCATTGCTTACTTCTTCAATCTCTTTATCAACAAAATCCGAAACATCCTTAGCCTTACCCTCAACAATTTTAGTCTTATAATATGATCTCATTCCATCAGAACATTTGTTATCATCACCAAACGAAGGCACTAAACCAGTCAAAGGGAACAAGTCAACTTCATAACAATCTTTTTTACACTTCATTTTGTGAATTTCCTCCTTCTCATCCATCATTGCTTCACTAAAGGCAATATCATTTGCCTGCTTAACGGACTGACCTGATCTAGTCCTAGGAGGACCATTCTTTCCCACAATCTTACTAACAGTCTCATTAGCCGCATTCTTCCTAACATTAATCTCATGATTGAGCTTACTAATTTTATTATTCACAAATTGGATTTTCACCGTCCTATCTAAACTCTCCCATCTATTCTTATAATAACTTTGAACTTCAAACGGATAATTCTTCAAGATATCATCATCAACTAACAACCCGCTCTCAAACGCTACATCAATGTTCCTCTTTAACTGCACCACATCTGTCTTCAAATTTACCTCACTTTCTTCACCATCAGTATCAGCTAAAACAGCAAAACTATTGGCCGATGAAAGGTTTTTAGCTATCTGTTTAACTACCCCAACTTTAGGCTTTTTTGGATTACTCTCAGCATCTATTTTGACCCCAGTATTAGCATTAGACACCGGAGTACTCTGACTATTACTACTTCCAGCAACATTGCCGTTCACATTTCCTTTTCCACCACTCATTCCACCTCTTCCCATATACATACCACCTCTACCATATTGATTACCCCTACCCCTACCATTTCCTCCTCCTCTATTCATAGCATAATACCCTCTATTTCCAGAGAAACCACCCCTAGCAGCATTACCATAACTCATATTACCCTGAGCAGTCACAGGTTGAGAAGGCTCAGAGGTCTTAGGCGCAGTCTTCTTCGAGCCAACAGTCTTCCAATCACTCTTTTCCTTAGCACTCTTATCGTCTTTTTTAACCTTCGGAATACCATTACTACCCACACCACCATTAGCACCATTTACTTTAGTGTGAATCTTACAAGTCCTAGCATCATGGCCAAACACTTTACAATGACTACAACAGGGGGGTTGCCAAGCATAGTCAACCCTAAGCATCATACTTCTATCCAGTTCCTCATACCAAATTTCCACCTTATCAATTAATCCATCCGCAGCATCAACATCAACAAGGACTCTAGCAAAACTAGCCCTCCCAAAACCTTTTTCACACATAGAAGTGGTTACCTTATCCATAATGATAGGAGTACCCACCCTACTTGCAATACGACTAATTCCATCCCTATTCCATGCTTCCAACGGGATATTAAAAATTTTAACCCACAATGGTACCCTAGAAGGTTCATTCTTATCTAGACATATTCCCGGAGCCCACTTTTGCACAAACAACGGCTTTTGATCCACCAACCATGGTCCATTCTCAATAACAGCTTGAACTCCATCCTCTGATTTAAACTTAAAAAAATAAAGACCCTCATTTAAAATCACTTCAGCTAGTTGATATGGTCTCCACATCCTCCTTATATGACCCACAATCTCTCTATAGCTCATCTTAAACCCTACAAAATAACCCACCACTGTTAATTCCCATTTTTTGCTCCCTTCAGCAATAACCAGGTCCATTTTGACAACCTTCCTACCTTCTCTGTCCACACAAGGCACCTTAATGAGAGTATTATCATAGCTATCACCATTCCCTTGTACAGCATTACTAAACGATACTGACTTCTTAAAATTACTAACTACTTCTTTTTTTTTCCTCAACCTGTATATCCATTGGCTTGACATCATTAGCCCCATTAGCACTACCATCACTTTTGGCACCACCCTTACCATCATTTTGTAAGCTAGTATTGCTCTTAACATTCATTTCCAATAGTACACTCTTCATACTATCAACCCTACCATCCTTACTAACATCAGCTTTAATATCATCACCATTAACAATAACACTTTCATCAACTACCTTAGATTTCAAAACACTAGAACTAAGTTCAGGAAACATAGCATTAAAATTACTAGAATCTATATTCATATCATCCTTACCAGCGTTATCTCCTGTAACAACCCCACCCTGCTTTGACTCATCACCTAATACATCACTCAAATCTTCAGTAACAGAAGCCCCTTCCGTCTTCACTTCAGTACTATTCTGAGAGATACCTTCCTTCACATTAACTTGGTTCACGGATTCGCCTAATAAATCAGCGGTAGCATACTTCATGGTGACCCTCGGGTCAGGATTCATCGTTCTAGTAGTTTGCCTGGTTTTGAGAGACTTATTATTAAATTTCTTCATTAAAGGATTAGCTACCGGAGGCGGTAACATAATACCTGGGTCAATCATGGTGGATGGGGTAGGATTAGACATGGTTCATGATTTGGGGAAAAAAAGATTAAGGAAAGGATGAGACGGATTAATGAACGAGAAAAAGGTTAGGAGGGAAAAGGGGTCCGATGAACAGGAACCCAGAAATATTAATAAAATGGATTTAAAAGGTTATATATAGAATGTTTAATGGTGAAATTTTATATGTATAGAGAGCTAATGAAACAAGAAACAAGGATCCAAAATAAAATTCAAGATCCCATGGATGGATCTTAATTAGATGATGATTCAATGAATAAAATTCAAGGGTTTTTAGAGAGAGAAAGGTATTTTTTAGAGAGAAGTCAGAGAAAACTAAACCCAAAACAGATCCTTATTGGGCCTAATTTGAGCCCAAAATGAAAAAGTGCCCCAAATAAGCCCAAAAAGCACTACTTGACTCAAAATTCGATTTTAAACAACTATTTCCAAAGGCCCAAAAGCTGAAAGTGTGAAATAAGCTAGCTTATACCAAACAACTTATTCTTAATAGGCTTTTTGGCCCATTAAGCTATAAGCTAATGCCATAAGCTCAAATTAGACACACAAGCTTCTTTTGTCCTAAATAAGACTTCTATAAAAATAAATTTGAAATAAGCCCAAGGAATAAGCCTGAAAATGCAATAAGCAATCTATAGAAAATGACAAAATAGTCGTTTTTGAGTTCTAGGCCACCCCAAGAGCTGATTCAAGTTTCTAAAGCTTTTAAATGACTTAATTAAGCTATTTCAACAAAAAGTTTTCAAATAAGCAGAATCAATAAGCTGGAAAAAGAAAACAAGCACTTATGAAAAAGTCAAATAAGTTGGTTTTCTAGCAAAAAGTCAAAGTCAAAGTCCAATAAGCTCCAGTCTAATCAAATGGGTCAAATAATGAAGATCTATCACAAAAAATAAGTTGTTGCAGGTCTGGATAAGCTAAAATAGCTTACTGATAAGCTGAGTACAAATTAACACTAGCAGGGGCTAGTTTTGGATGTTGAGCAGTGGAAACTTTTTCCACTGCTTGACTTGTAGACTTTTTTGTCTTTTTGTGACTTTTTTGGAGATTCAGATTTCACAAAGGCACCCAAATGATCTTTGGATCATAAGGAGTCAATAACAATCAATAAATCACAACAAGCAACAGCCAATTTGTACAGTTAATTCAAACAATCACCAGATCTGTCACAGACTTAGCACAATAAGCAGTTTAGGTTCAATAAGCACTTAGAGCAATATTCAGCCAGCCAAACTGAACCAAATGCATACACAAGCTATTATAAACTCAAATGAACAAGTCTAAACAGGTTTCATGCAATGATTCAAAGTTTTAAGCAAGATTCAAGCAAGATTAAGTTACTGATGAACACTAACACATGCAGTTTTCACTTTGCTGATGTATTTGACCAACAAGCCAGATTCAAACCTCAAGATCTATCAAGTATGTTATAATAATGATGTTTTAACAACTTTTAACCCTAAGCATGCACAAATACTAGATTTCACTAAAATCTTAGGTAAAAACAGTTAAAATCAACAAGTTATAGCAGATTATGTGATTCAAGGTTTTAAACTCCAAAACTTGCAGCAAAACACTCTCAACCAAGCATATATCAGATATAGAGCACAAACACAAACTTTCCACAACACAATAACAAGATTTCAACTCAAACAGGTAGACCCAAACACCCTTTTAACTTTTCAAATCAAATTTTAAACAAGAAAAAGTGTGATTCAGTTTACCAAATGATTAATCTAGCATATAAACAACATTATCATGCAAGACTAAGCAGATTCAAGCCAAGAAATCAACAAGAACACAAGTAGAGCATAAATCCATAAAAAATCCAATATTTATCAGATTTTCAAGGTTTTAAGACAAACCTCATGGATGTACATCCACACCCACGAATGTTAGAGCTTATGTGCTAGCAAGAACAAGCACAAGCTTCCAACAGCAACCCTGCTAAGATTCAACAAGGTTAGTAGCACAATATAAAAATCAGAAAAGTAAAAAGCCTTGATTGATGCAACCTTGTTACCCCACACTTGATTATCCCCAAGTTATAAGCCTCACCACACCTTGATAACACAATATCAGGATGCTATGATCAGCCCTATAGCCCAAGAATTCTAAGGTTTGAACAAGAACTTAGCAAAATATCAAGCTTGAAGGAATTAATGTAAACTTTTGCACTCTCCTTAAAAATAGGTTTTGAGATTCAATTTCAGTTAACAAATAACATAAACAAGCTTAAAAGTAAGTGGCACTTGGTCTTTCTTCAACAAACTTAACACACTTTCATTAAACTGAAAAGAGGATTTACAAGTTTTTGAACAAGGAAAAACAAAAAGCAAACTGCAAATGTTGCAACCTTATGCCTTTATATAGGCTACAAACTAATGCTAAGAAGCTAAAAAACGTAAAACCTAAAGCTGTGAAGTCCCCAATTTGCCCTTTGAAAATTTGAATATCTTGAAGATCATGTGACATTTCTTAGCTGTTTGCATGAGTTGGTAGATGAAAAGTTGATCAAAGGGCTTGTAATAAGCTTAACTTTCAAGCTTTGTTGTGGGACGTTGGATCCTTGTTACTGTTTTGTCTTCTTGCTCAATGGTGTAGCAGGGGAATCTTGTGTGGGACAAGGGAGTGAGGTGGAAGGTTTCTTTAAGGTTGGGTTGTGTTAATATGATCATCAATCACTAATCTGCACCATATTAAGGTTTAATTACAAGTAATTAATAAAACCCCAATTTGTGTTCTTCGTAAATAGTTAAGTGTTTGATCCAGATTGGTGTTGGATTTATTTAAATTTGGTTTTAAGGTGCCAAGATTAATTAAGTATTTAATCTGGTGAGTAGAGGGTGATGTGGAAGAAGGGTGAAATGTGATTGGTGGAGAGGTGTTAGTGGGGGCACGTGTCACCCCACTATTAGTCTAGGTATCAAATGTTGTCTTCCCCTTTTGGTCCCTCAACTCCTTCTTTCTTGTCTTTTTAGTTTGAGAAGCTGTCAACGCCAAATCACTTTGTAACAACTTTTGCATTTTCACACTTTTGCCCCAAAATGTTTTATAAATTGATTTCAGGGTATTTCTTGCCAATTTGTGATTCTTGAAGGACTGGTTTGGTATTTTCTTCAAGGCAAATGGTCTAAACTTGTATGATTGACATTGTGGAGGACTGAAATTGTCAAATCATGTTTGATGAGGGACCATTTTTGCCAAATCTTCAAAGTCAAGGGTCCTTTTGGTAATTTTGGGATTTTTAAAGGACCAAACTTGTCATTCTTGTAACTTGGAGTTCTTCGTGATGTATTTTACTTTGAGAAGGACTAATATTGACATTTTAGCTTTGTTGAGGGGGTAAAATTGCCAATTCTTCAAAGTGGAGGGCCCTTTTGTAATTTTGACAAACTTTAGGGACCAAACTTGTAATTATGAAGATACAAGGGTATAAAGTGTCAATTCTTCCATATTGGAGGACCCTTCTTCATAATTCTTCAAATCTTCAAGGGTTTTTTTGGGAAAACTTCATTAGGGCTTGGTTCAATGTGCGGCTTCGTTTCTCGTGTTCGTTTTCGCATGATTCTTGTGATCTTTTGTCATTTTCTCAATATCCGTACCTAAAATACACAAGCAACAAACACAAGCATATATATGGGTATTTTGATGATATTTAATGCATTTTAAGCCCTATTTGGACGATGAGACTATGTATAAAAGCAGTCTCATTAATAACTAAAGTAAACAAGAACACCACTAGGTTTCATTAGCCTTTTCAAGTTAATTTACTACTATGTCTATTTATGTAATTCCAAGAATACTTAAATATTTTATTTTTCGTAGTACAAGATTACTCTATGTATTTATGTCATTCTAGGAATTATCCATCTTAAGAAACCGCAAAATAATCCACGCCCGATCTCACGGCATGTGGATATTTTACCCTTTTGTTAACAATTTAGTCCAACCTCTCACATGACTAAATCAAAACAACAAGTGTGTAAAACCCGCATGCTTTTACCATGAACAATACACTTAGAATCGTACATACAAGATTAAAACTTTCCTTTTATAACATGAATACGTTTCACGGATATTAATTACAAGAATTACGTACGTGTTATTACATGATAAGTATTAAGTACGTCTTAGTACACGATAATTATTAACAATAATAATTATAATCACGAACATGAAATCATGAACGTAAGAATCACGAACATATAAGTATGTATTTACGTATATTAGTATTACAATTAATATCGTTACGTACAAGTTTTATAATAACACGAATATTTAATAATAACGTAACACGTAAATATGAACACACGAACACGTAATAAATTACACACGGGAAAACTTCGGGGTTACCCTTGGTGGGCCATGTAATCCGCGGCAACAAGAGACCAAAAGGGGCTCAGCCCATTTTATTTTTACTAAAATAACAAATAAGGAAAATACTTTTCTTTCCCAGTAAAATTTTTAGAAAAACAAAAACCCTACTTCTCCTTGTCTCTCTCTTTCGACGGCGGCTACAACACCACTAAAGGGTGTGGTGTTTAATTTTGGATAATAAGTTCAACGGTGTGTTAGTGAAATCATTCTCCATTCATTCCACGTGTTTTGGTAATCCGAAAACCTTTCTTTTTAATTCTTTTTATTAATATAGCATATGATCATGGGAAAAAATAAAAACAAGATTAATCACATGTTAATTGTCATGGTGGGATAAAAATTAAGGGTGTTTCGGGTTTGATTGTTTCGGCCGCCACACAAACCGAGAGCCACAAGGCTCTCGGCGTCGTTTGGTTCGCACCACCAACCAAGACCTAGGTCTTGGTGGTGTTTCGTTCGGTCGACAACAGGGACAAGACACCTGGACACGCGTTGAGGGTGTCTTGGTGTTTGTTTGGGTCTCGGCAGCACACAGCCCCATCACCGGCTTCAGCCGGTGGCTATTTTAGGAAAGTAGGGGGAACTGCATGCAGGCAAGAGGTACCACCGGCTACTGCCGGTGGGAACCTCATGGTCAGCGGCTAGCCGAGAAGGAGGGGAAAACCACTGGCGCAGCCGGTGGTAGTTTTGCAAAGGCAGGGGCAACCGGCATAGCCGGTTTGTCACTGTTTTCGGGTGTGTTTGTTCGACCGGTTCACGGGGTTTCACGGGCCGGTTCATGACATGTTTTAATTAAATAAAACACGGGTTCGATTCATGATTACTTTTATAAGTTTAATTAATTTTACAAGCATATTATTTTACAAGTTAATTAAATTAATTTAGCATGATATATAATTAACTTAATTAAAACATGAACTTAGGTTAATTATTATTATGTAATAATACATGTTTTTAACCTAAGTATGTAATTAGTTATTTTACACTATAGTATTAATTAATTATTAAACATGACATATAATTAATTAATTAATGACAGGTTATATTAACATAGATGTTAATACATATTCAACCTAAGTATTTTATACACTTAATTTAATTAAATCATGTTTATATTTAATTAAATCTTACAACCTATAGTTTATTTAATTAACATGTTATTATTAATAAAATATATTATTAATCACATGACTTACTATATTTAATCTGTAAAACTAAGCTTATATTATTAGCTTATTAATTCAATTTATTTCTAAATATGGAAACTTTCTATTTCAGGAAACTTAATATTTTTGGAAACTTTCTATTTTTGGAAACTTATTTATTTTAAGCAGTTAATCTATGTTTGGAAACTTTCTATTTTAGGAAACCTACTATTTTTAGAAAGTTACTTATTAGTACACAACAAGTATAATAATACAAGAATATCAGTTAATACTTAATCAGAAGACCTAAAATACATGATAACCACAACATAACGTTAAAATCAGTAAAACAAGACATGAACATATAAAACAAGCTAAGACATGATAAAACCAATTATGTACCCAGTAATCAGAATGCATGATGAAGAAGGACTCTCTTGCGTTCGTCTTCTTGGTTCACTGGACTTAAGGTACGGATTTTTCGTCTTTCAGTATGGACATTCTTTCCTTATTAGGATTTCCCCGTTTGCAGCCAACTGTTTTTCCCAGTATTTGTTTTATATTTTTGATACTTATGTTAGAATAAGATCCTAAGCCATATACATGCATGACCAGTGTCACCTAGTTATGGAGGTACCATAACCATAACACTGGAGGCACCAGTGTTATGACTTCCCCACGACGAAGTGATTGCTCGTGGCGTCCCTTTTCAGCTTTGACCATTATATTATGTTATCCTGTGGGGCGTATGGGTGCATCCTAGTTACATGTTTATCAGTATTATCAGAGTGAATGCGATGTGTGCCTTGTATCCTTCACTAGGAGCTGCTCCCTCCTACCCAGACTATTTAATTAGAGGCAACCCCTCTAATTGCATGACGAGGTATCCCCTACAAGTATTCATTCATGGTGGAACCTCATGACCTATATGGGCTACTTGGCTAATTAATACAGTTTACATATAAAAAAATAAGTCTTTTCAAACTATAAAACCAGTTTATGAACACGTTTCAGGTTTTCCAGGACTTATACATTTCCGCTGCTATTAGTCTTATTTATGATTTAACAATTCATAATATGTCATATATACGTGCACTGAGCGTTATGCTCAGCCATTACTTTCCTTTCCATGTCCCAAAACGGCAGGTACCCGAGGACATACTTGATCATATGGAGTACGTGCATAGGATGGAAGCTTCCTTAGACTTCTTCTCCTTTGCCTTCTTATAATTATGCTTATTTGGACACTTGTTTAGTCTTTCTCATTTCTTATGCTTTATTTATGTTTTGGGCTTATGTTTGGGAACCGATGTTTGATTCTGGTTTTCCCTATGGTCATGTATGTTGTACTACATATTACCTTGCATGCTTTTATGCCACGCCATAATTACGTGTAACGGTCCACTTATCAAAGTGGGGTGTTACAGTTATGGTATCAGAGCCCAAGGCTTCGACCTGTAGGCTCTAAAACTCGACCTGTGACTAGTGGGTAGTCACTAGAAGATTCCTAAGGCAGCCTTATTATTCCACGTATTAATGCATTCACCGCCTTGTTGTTTTAACCATGATGTTTTCATCGGTATTGTTTTACTAATGTGGATGAACAACCGTCATCCATACTTAACTATGTGTCATTGTCTCATGTATGATGTTCCTTGTGAACTGTGGCTAATGTGGACTGAACCCCAGTAGTTCATAATTGGTCACATAAAAAAAATTTGTTACGTTGACAGCTAAGTTTCACTCATTTATTACATGTATCATTATCGCAGGTTTATGACTAAGTAACGGTTGGTACAGGACTGGCCCTATTTAGTCGCATGTGCTTTTATCGAAACTTTTAACTTTGGGACCGACCCATAGGCGTCCCCTAGCCATGTCTTTTGTTTTGGGTAAACTGACCATAGGCGTTTACCCTCGCGCATATAAAGGTTTTCATAAACTGCATCATGCATTCACGCACTGTTTTCATGCATAAAATTTTTCTCATGATTTATTGGCATAAATTTTTTTTCATGTCCCCTCATAAGTTACTATGTCTTTTATGTCAAGTGTGTTTTCATACTATCATGGTTAACTTCGTTTTCATGCTAATTATGTTGTATACTCCTTCATGTTACGTTGTTTCATGTTTCTTCATGTTGATTTCGTTTTCATGTTGATTACGTCTTACGTCTCTTTTGTTGTTTATGCTTTCATGATAGTCATGGTTGGTTTCCATTAATCATGCTTTCAGGCAAATCATCGTTGAATTTTGTGTAACCACACTTCAGCGTTTCTCTATGCAACCAGAATGATGTATATGCTGGCATTGCCAGGTTATCATGATGGTTTTCTAACCGTTTAACCAATTATATTCCTTTAAAATTATGATAGATGATCAACCCCATACCGATCATTTCATGAACATTCCATGTGTACTCCATGTACCGTATTACATGTGTATTACACGTACCTTAATCCATGTGTATTCCACTTGCAATACTTCACGAGTATTCGCTAGTCGATTCTGAATCATCTCAGGCGTATTTCTACTTGTTGATATTCTACAAGATTGATGATGCCGCTCATAACTTGGAGATGTTACTAAAGGTTGATGATACTGATTTTTGAGACGCTACGAGATGCTGATGATGTTCACAACTTGGAGATTCTACAAGACGAAGACAAAGGCGTTAGATCAAAGCGATCAGACGAGAAGATGCTTCACCACCAGGCTATTTCCATCAGTCATTGTCCCTAATTCTTAGTTACATGTCACACGTCATTCAGTCGTCGTTTTAGTCATATGAGTGAGAACCGGTTCCAGCAGGCCATTCAGCTAAATAGTTATATGAATCACAGTCATGAGAATGACCATCATGGAACTGACAAACAAGACGATAGTAACCACTGTTGTGATAGCAACTATCCTAGAAATCGCAACAAAAGCTCCGACCGCGGACGTGATCAGAAATACAAGGGTTAGTAGTCCAACCGATCCGCCAATTCTGACATAATAACCTAATAGTTGTAGTTCTATTTGTTTCACACCTCAAGACACATGTCAAGACACCAGTCAAGACACATGTCATGCCTATATTTCCGAAGACACGATTCAAGACACATGACTCACGTCAGATTCTGGAACATCCCTAGGAAATTCAGGGTACCCTCCAAAGGGTATATCCATTTTGTTGTGCCATGTATTAATCAGGTCGCAAGAATTTCAGTACCATCACCGGCGTAATATTCGCGGGTGGGCACGCAGGGTTCGTTCTGAGTAAGACAGGCAAAACGCATCCAGTGAGATCTGTCACGTTTACTCCATGACACTTCCATTTCTTGAACCCATATTTCATATATTCATGGCCATAAAGGACGTCATTCGTATCACCCATGTATACGAAGGTTTTCCTTCAGCCTAATGATAAGATCCAAGCTGATAACGCATTACCTCGGACATAGGATAGTTGAATTAAATCCTAATTATGGACTACGAACAGCACACCATGCTACGACTCATGATTATGTACAGTGATGTTCAGGCTCCTGAATACATTCAACATGGTTTTCCATCAGGAAAATCTATACAAATTATCTATGCTTTACAAGCACGTGCTTTTTTATCCATGGCTGCTGAAATTTTCGTGCTATCAGTTGAGACACGACCACTGCAGTTATTTTATGCATAACCAGCCGATTATTCCAAAATCTTCCCATATATTTCAGAAGAGCTTTCAAGTAGAAGGACGGTAACATGAGATTATGTGTCGACTACCGTCGATTTAAATAAATCACCACTTATAACCGTTATTCTCTTCCACGTATTGACAACATGTCCAGTCGAATTTAGGGTGTCGAACACTTTTCCAAGATCGGATTCATGATCATGCTGTCGACAGTGACGAGTGGCATAGCAGGACATTTCCATGACTGCTATTTGTACACGACTCGGTCATGCTAGATTCATGATTTTGAATTAGTCTCATCAATGCTCCAACAGCATTATGGACTTAATAAAATGAGTTTCCATGAACTCATAAACAAATTAATCGGTGTTTTCATCGAGGACGACCTGTTTTTCTGTAAGTCGAGAGAAGATGAGGAAGACCACATGTGCACTATGTTGCAAATTCTTCTACGGGAGAAATTTCACTCTGAAATTTCCAATATAAATTCGGGTTGATTACAGTGACACGCTGAATCACATGGATTCTCAAGGTTAATCTTACCATGACTCAGCTTATGTGTATAGGTGAGAACCCTACACTACATTAGGTGTTCTAGAAAATCCTACACTAAGAGAAGTCTAATTTCGGAGACTCGGAGTTTCGCAAACTCCTATGAATCAAGTTTCTACGAAGCAAGATACAATTACGTTCATATCTAAGTACCTGACATACCAACAATTTATGATAGAACACCAACAGTGTAAAACCCGCATGCTTTTACCATGAATAGTACCCTTAAGATCGTACGTACTAGATTAAAACTTTCCTTTTATAGCATGTTTACGTTCATGTATAAGAATTTTAAGTATTACGTACGTGTTAGAACACGATAAGTATTTATTACGTATGAACACACGATAATTATTCAATAATAATTATAATCACGAGTATGCGATCATGAAATCATTAACGTAAATTAATCACGAGAGAATATTAATTACGTATATATATTTATTACGAAGACATATAAATATATTAAGTCACGATCAATAATTGATTAGAACACACAAAACATGAACACGATAAAAAACGAACACACTATAATATTTAGACTCGGAAAAGGTATGGGTTACCCCATGTAGGGCCCCCTACACGCGGCTACACCAAGAAGAATGGGCCAAGCCCATTTTAATTTTTACTAAAACAAGGAATTAGGAAAACATGTTTTATTATTTACAGAACAAGAAAAATAGTTAAAACCCTAAAATATTTTCCTTCTTCCTTCTCTCCCTTGGCCACCGGATTTACAACACCAAAAGGGGGTGTTCGAGTTGATTTTGATCTTGAATATTGTGCAAGCATTCGTGTGTGTTCATCCTTAATTGATCCACGTAATAGATATAACCTTTTTAACCCTTTTCTTTTATGTTTTGATTTAATAAATCATATAAAATCATGATGTTTTTAAAAACTAATTAAAAACAATTATTAAAACATGTCTATGATCATGGGGTAAATCAAAACAAGGGTTTTTAGGGGTGTTTGTGATGGCCGACACCTAACCGAGCCCAAGGGGGGGGGGGGTCTCGGCTTGGCTTATGTTACACCACCGAGACCATATGGTCTCAGTATGGTGATGGTCGTCCCACGGTAGCAGCAAACAATGGGAACCCCAACCTTGGTTCGGGGTATGGTGTTGATTACGGGTCTGGTTCATGGTTTCTAGTCACGGGCCTAGTTCATTGATAATTTTTTTAAGGTTTATGATTTTACTAGTTATGTGTTAAAAATTAAATTAATAAAACATGACATGATTAATTTAATTAACATGACTTAGGTTTTAATTTAATTATTAGATCATGAATTTTAACCTAAGTATTTATATTTTACTAGACTTTATAATTAATTAATTATTAAAAACCATGACTCTAATTAATTAATTAACATGACTTATGTTATATTATTAATAATTAATAATACAAGTTTTAACCTAAGTATTTTACCTTATTTAATTAAAATCATGATATATTTAATTAAATACTTTTAACATATAGTTTATTTAATTTACATGTAATAATTAATAAATTATACTCTATAACAACATGACTTAGAATAATAATCAGAAAACACTTAAGCTTATATAATTAGCTTATTTAACCAACTTATATCTAATTATGGAAACTTCCTATTTTTAGAAACTTATTTAATTAAGGCAGCTAATCTATTTATGGAAACTTTCTATTTTTAGAAACTTATCTATTTTAAGCAGTAATTCTATTTTTGGAAACTTTCTATTTTTGGAAACTTTCTATTTTTGGAAACTTTCTATTTTTGAAAACTTTCTATTTTTGGAAACTTTCTATTTTTGGAAACTTTCTATTTTTGGTAACTTTCTATTTTTGGATACTTTCTATTTTTAGAAACTTTCTATTTTAGGAAACCTGCTATTTTTAGAAAGTTACTTATTATTACACAGCAAGTATAATAATACATGAAATACAAGAAATACTTAATCAGAATAGACAAAATATAAGATAAACACAGTATAAAGCTTAAAATAGTAAAACATGACATGAACGTATAAAATAAGCTAAGACATGATATAAAACCAGTTACGTATTCAGTAATCAGATACTTATACACGTATGTATTTATGTAGCATTAGTGATACCGAAGTAGGACTCTCTTCCGTTCGTCTTCTTCGTTCACTGGACATAAGGTACGAATTCCCGTCCTTTAAGTATGGACATTCTTTCCTTATTAGGATTCCCCGTATGCAGCCAACTGCTTTCCCATAGTATAAGTTTATATGTTTGATTGCTTATGTTTAATTAGAATACCTAAAGCCATATACATGTATGACCAGTTTCACCCAGTTATGGAGGTACCATAACCATAACACTAGAGTCACTGGTGTTATGACTTCCCCACGGCAGAGTGATTGCTCGTGGCGTCCCTTCAGCTTTTGGCCATATTATTATATTTATCATGTGGGGCGTATGGGTGCATCCTAGTTACATGTTTTTCAGCAGATTACTCAGTGTGAATATGGTGTGTGCCTTGCATCCTTCACAAGGAGTGGATCCCTCCTACGCAAAACCAGTATATTAAATTAGAGGCAGCCCCTCTAATTTGCATGATGAGGTCACCCCTCCAAGTATTCATGCACGGTGGATTTTCATGACCTATATTGGCTAATGGTAAAATATGTTAAACAGTTTTTATAAGATAAACATAAGGCTTTTCAAACTATAAAACCAGTTTTACTAAGACTTAACCGGGTTATTCGGGACTTAGTTTCTTCCGCTGTTATATGCTTATATGCTTATATTATTCATGCTTTATTGTACATCCGTGCACTGAGTGTATTGCTCAGCCGTTTTCCTTTTAATGTTCCCAAAACGGCAGGCACTCAGGGACGCTCGTAGACTTTAAGCGTACGTGCATATGGACTGGAAGCTTTCTAGACTTTCTTTACTTTATGCATTATCTATACTTTGATACTCTTTCCATGGACATTGTTTAGTCATTTCATTTACAGTACTTATGTTTGTGTGTGATGAGCTTTACTTTTGGACTACCGATGTTTGATTTCGGTATTTCCTTTTATGGTCATGTAATGTTTTAGACATTTATCCTTGTATGCTTTGATGACACGCCATAATTACGCGTGACATTACATTTATCAAAATGAGGTGTTACAATTATGGTATTGGAGCCAAAGCTTCGACATGTAGGCTCTCAAAACATAACCTGTGATTAGTGGGTAGTCACTATGGTCTTCCTAGAACTGACAGTCGTTTTTCATGCATTCATCATTTTTATGCATACATATATATGTCATTGTCGCAGGTTTATGACTAAGTAATCCCTATTTAGTCTCATGTGTTTTATTGAAACTTTTAAATTTGGGACCGACCCATAGGCGTCCCCTCGCCATATCTTTTATTTTGGGTGAACTGACCATAGGCGTTCACTCTCGAGCATACAAAAGTTTTCATAAAAACTGCATCATGCATTCATATACAAATTTTCTTGCATAAAATTTTTCTCTTGAATTATTGGTATAAATTTTTTTCATCTATATATATATTTTATGTCTTGATCAGTTTAATCATATGTTTTATGTTATACTGTTAGATGGTTCTCACACGCAAGCAAGAACAACTCAATGCAGCAATCCAAGCTGCAATGCAAGCTTTGCTTCCTCAACTGAGGAATGACATCAGGGCTGAGGTTCAGGCTGCCAACAATCAGCAGCAAAACCAAGCACCTCCTCCTCCTCCTCCGGTGACATTGGCAATATGGCTGGAGAGATTCAACAAGCTCCGTCCTCGAGGTTTCGAGAGAACAGATAGCCCCAGTGAAGCTGAAAGCTGGTTGGCTCACATCGAGAAGATCTTCGATGCTATGGGTTGTGACCCCGTGTTCAAGGAGAGGTTGGCATGCTACCGGTTCGAAGGCGATGTGTTAAATTGGTGGTTAGCATTGAAGCAGTCTGAGGGAGGTGATAATTGGGAGGTTGGTTTAACATGGGCTCAGTTAAGAGATAGGGTGATGGAGCAGTTCTTTCCCAAGGCTGAGCAAGACAAGCTTAAGAGGGAGTACCATGGGATCCGACAGAGAGCTGGGGAGAATAGCAACGAGTTTATGCAGCGCTTTCTTCGCTTAGCTGGTTTCCTTGGTGCAGCGGCAGGTACTCCTGAAGAGCAGGCACACCACTTTAGGTGGGCTCTTCGCACATCGGTCGCAAACAATCTGGTGTGTGCTACGTTCAACACGGTAGCACAAGTGGCCGATGAGGCACGTAAGCTGGAGATGCTGCATGAGAGAGATGATTTCGGGGAAGATGAGAAACCCGACAAGAGGTAAACATTCGTATTCAAGCGGTGACCAATCTGTATTATTTCTATATATGACAATTATTCATCTCTTTAAATTGTATCTTCCAGGCAGAAAACTGGGGACCGGTCTCAGCCGGCTACTCAGCAGCAGCCTAATCAGCCCAAGGGAAACGGTCAGACTAACGATCGTTCTGCTACGGATAGGCGTGGCGGTAATGATAATTACCATAACAACGCTGGACACTCCAACGGCAGCAGGTCCTAATACTTACGCATTTTCTTATGATTTCATGTTATAACTCATAATTCTGACACTCTAGCAAATATTCTACCAGGAACCATGGAAACGGTAGGGACCAGAACCAGAGAGGTTCACAGCCTAGCCGTCCAGCTATCACTGGTATTCAATCTTACAATTATTCGCATTGTCTTTTATACCCTATTATCATGTCTCATGTAAAATGTTTTATCAGGTCCTCAGCCAGCCAGAGCACCTGTTGGAGGATATACTCATCCTCTTTGCTCTACTTGCCACCGTAGGCACCCAGGGCCATGTCGTCGTGACACTGACGCATGCTTCAAGTATGGTCACATCGGGACATGCTGATATCAAGTCGCCTCCTACCACTGGACATGTCTACACGACATCTCGAGATCAAGCCAACAAGTCTATAGGTACCATAACTGGAATCTTGTATATGTATGGTCAGGCTGCGTGTGTTCTTTTTGATACAGGTGCTACTCACTCGGTCATTTCTACTGCTTATGCCAAGAACATTAGGATGCTCCCCATGCCACTAGATAATATACTGAGTATTTCCACGCCTTTGAGAGACTCTGTACGCATAACCCATGTATACAAGAGTCTTCCCCTAGAATTTGACGATAAGGTTCGTCCTGTTGACGCACTTCCGCTGGACATGAATGACTTTGACATGATTTTGGGCATAGATTGGCTATCCAAGCATCATTCTACCATAGACTGCCATTCATATCGAGTCATCTTCGGTGATGTTAATGCACCAGAGTACATTCATAACGGGTTCGTACCCGGACGGTCTGTACAAATCATATCTACCCTTCAAGCACGTGCATTACTGGCACACGGCTGCGAGGGTTATCTAGCTATGGTTCACGATATGGATGTTGAATCACCATCAATTCAGTATCAACCAATAGTGTCGGAATTCCAAGATGTATTTCTAGAAGAACTTCCGGGCATACCACCTGCACGAGAAGTGGAATTCAATATCGAGCTTATCCCAAGAGCTAAACCGATCTCCAAAGCTCCTTATCGCATGGCTCCCATAGAGTTAAAGGAGCTGAAGGATCAACTGCAAGAACTTCTTGAACGAGGTTTTATTCGACCGAGCGCATCTCCATGGGGCCCACCGGTCTTATTTGTTAAAAAGAAGGACGGCAGTATGCATCTTTGCATAAACTATCGCGAGCTCAACAAGATTACTATCCGGAATAGGTATCCACTACCGTGTATAGACGATCTGTTTGACCAACTCCAAGGGGCCAAACACTTCTCCAAGATTGATCTTAGGTCAGGCTATCATCAACTACGGGTTAAGGAGCAGGATATCGCCAAGACTGCTTTTCGTACCCGCAATGGCCACTACGAATTTGTAGTCATGCCATTCGGCCTGACAAATGCTCCAGCAGTGTTCATGGATTTGATGAACAGAATCTTTCATGAATTTCTGGACAAGTTCGTCATTGTCTTCATTGATGACAGCCTGATTTTCTCAAAGTCCAAGGAGGAACACGAAGACCATCTTCGTACAGTACTACAGATTCTTCGCCAGAAAGAGTTGTATGCTAAATTCTCCAAGTGTGAGTTCTGGTTAGACAAGGTGGCATTCTTAGGTCACATTGTATCAGCAGAAGGAATCACTATGGATCCAACGAAGGTTGAGGCTATTACTAAGTGGCCGAGGCCGACATCAGCGACTGAAGTCCGCAGTTTCTTAGGCTTAGCTGGCTATTACCGTAGGTTCGTAGAGAACTTTTCCCGCTTAGCACTACCATTGACCAAACTGATGCGGAAAGGGGAGAAATTCGTCTGGACTGAAGAACGAGAGAAGAGCTTTGAAGACTTAAAGCAGAAGCTAGTATCTGCACCTATTCTTACTCTCACATCTGGTACGGGTGGATTTCAAATCTATAGTGATGCATCAGGGAAGGGACTTGGTTGTGTTCTCATGCAACATGGGAAAGTGATCGCGTACGCTTCACGGCAGCTTAAGCCTTATGAAGAAAATTACCCTACGCATGACTTGGAACTTGCTGCAGTCGTGTTTGCATTGAAGATATGAAGGCACTACTTATATGGAGAATCATGTGACATTTTCACGGACCACGAGAGCTTGAAGTATATCTTCACTCAGCGTGAATTGAACATGAGGCAGAGGAGATGGTTAGAGCTGTTGAAGGATTATGACATTAATCTACAGTATCATCCCGGAAAGGCGAATGTAGTAGCAGATGCACTTAGCAGGAAGTCCGGAATGATCAACGGCATTAAAATTGAGGAGGAAATCATTAGAGACTTGGAGCGACTAGACATAGAAATCATGGTACGTGGACAACACAGTTTCTGGGCTAATCTTAGAGTAGAACCCGAGTTACTCTCTAAGATCAAGGAAGCTCAGAAAGATGATGGAGAAATCTGGGCGATACTTTAGAATTTGGAGAAGCAGACGGAATTTAGAGTAGATGCAGATGGTATCATATGGCAGGGCACAAGACTTTGTGTTCCTGATGATCAAGAACTCCGGGAAGCCTTGTTAGCTGAAGCTCATAGCTCCCCATTCTCTATACATCCTGGTTCGACTAAGATGTACCATGACATCAAGCAGTACTTTTGGTGGAGTGGTATGAAACGGGATGTTGCCACTTACGTCTCCAAATGTCTTACCTGCCAGCAGGTTAAGATCGAGCATCAGCGATCTGGCGGTCTCCTTTAACAGTTAGATATTCCAGAGTGGAAGTGGGACAAAATCATCATGGATTTTGTTACTGGTCTTCCGGAAACCAAGAGGAAGCATGATGCAATTTGGGTTATCGTAGATCGACTTACCAAATCAGCTCATTTCTTACCGATCCGCAAGAAAGATTCGGTAAGTAAACTCGCCGATACGTATAGAAGAGAGATCAGGAGACTCCACGGTGCTCCATCCAGCATCGTCTCAGACAGAGATCCTCGATTCACTTCGCAATTTTGGAAGAATCTGTAGAAAGCTTGGGGTACACAACTTAAGCTTAGCACGGCATTTCATCCTCAAACAGACGGGCAGTCAGAGCGAATGATTCAAACATTGGAAGACATGTTGAGGTCATGTGCGTTGGAATGGACGGGTGATTGGGATAATTATATCTGTTTGGTGGAGTTTGCATACAACAACAGTTGGCACGCAAGTATCAAATGTGCTCCTTTCGAGATGTTGTATGGCATAAAGTGTCGCGCCCCAATCTGCTGGGATCAGGTTGCTGAGCGAACACTTGAAGGACCAGAGATCATAGAGATGACTAATGAGAGGGTCGCAGTAGCTAAGTAGAAACTTCAGGAAGCACGGTCACGTTAGAAGAGTTACGCCGATAAGCATCGTAGGAACATACATTTTAACGTAGGAGATCACGTCTTTCTTAAGGTTTCTCCGGCACGTGGTGTTAGACGCTTCGGGATTAAAGGGATGCTCAGTCCTCGTTTCATCCGACCATTTGATATCATTGAACGAGTCGGTGAAGTATCTTATCGGTTAGCATTACCTCCGCAGCTTTCGCATGTACACAATGTGTTTCATGTGTCCTTACTAAGAGGGTACCAGTATCATCCCCTTCACATGGTTCAGTATCCACTGTAACAGATACGTGAATATCTCACTTTCATAGAAGAACCCGAACGAGTTCTTGACAGACAAGAACGAGTCATGAGAAGGAAGACGATTCCATTCGTCAAAATCCTTTGGAGGGATCATACCGAGCGGGAAGCCACTTGGGAAACAGAGGAGTCTATCCGTGCTTCTTACCCTCATTTCATATTTTGAATTCGGGTATGTTCTTCTTTTCTAGTTTACTTTATCTATAATTTGGGGACGAATTATTATTTTAGGGGGGGAAGAGTTGTAAAACCCGCATGCTTTTACCATGAATAGTACCCTTAAGATCGTACCTACTAGATTAAAACTTTCCTTTTATAGCATGTTTACATTCACGTATAAGAATTTTAAGTATTACGTACGTGTTAGAACACGATAAGTATTTATTACGTATGAACACACGATAATTATTCAATAATAATTATAATCACGAGTATGCGATCATGAAATCATGAACGTCAATTAATCACGAGAGAATATTAATTACGTATATATTTATTACGAACACAAATAAATATATTAAGTCACGATCAATAATTGATTAGACCACATAAAACACGAACACGATAAAACAAGAACACACTATAATATTTAGACTCGAAAAAGGTACGGGTTACCCCATGTGGGGCCCCCTACCCGCGGCTACACCAAGAAGAATGGGCCAAGCCCATTTTATTTTTTACTAAAACAAGGAATTAGGAAAACATGTTTTATTATTTACAAAACAAGAAAAATAGTTAAAACCCTAAAATATTTTCCTTCTTCCTTCTCTCCCTTGCCCGCAGGATTTACAACACCAAAAGGGGGTGTTCGAGTTGATTTTGATCTTCAATATTGTGCAAGCATTCGTGTATGTTCATCCTTAATTGATCCACGTAATCGGTATAACCTTTTTAACCCTTTTCTTTTATGTTTTGATTTAATTAATCATATAAAATCATGATGTTTTTAAAAACTAATTAAAAACAATTATTAAAACATGTCTATGATCATGGGGTAAATCAAAACAAGGGTTTTTAGGGGTGTTTGGTGTTGGTCGACGCCTAACCGAGCCCGGGGGGGGGGGGGGGGGGGGGGGGGGGGGGTCTCGGCTTGGCTTATGTTACACCACCGAGACCATATGGTCTCGGTATGGTGATGGTGGTCCTACGGCAGCAGCAAACAAGGGGAACCCCGACCTTGGTTCGGTGTATGGTGTTGATTACGGGTCCGGTTCATGGTTTCTAGTCACGGGTCCGGTTCATTGATTATTTTTTTAAGGTTTATGATTTTACTAGTTATGTGTTAAAAATTAAATTAAAAAAACATGACATGATAAATTTAATTAACATGACTTAGGTTATAATTTAATTATTAGATCATGAATTTTAACCTAAGTATTTATATTTTACTAGACTTTATAATTAATTAATTATTAAAAACCATGACTATAACTAATTAATTAACATGACTTAGGTTATATTATTAATAATTAATAATACAAGTTTTAACCTAAGTATTTTACCTTATTTAAATAAAATTATGATATATTTAATTAAATACTTTTAACCTATAGTTTATTTAATTTACATGTAATAATTAATAAACTATACTTTATAACAACATGACTTAGAATAATAATCAGAAAACACTTAAGCTTATATAATTAGCTTATTTAAGCAGCTTATATATAATTATGGAAACTTTCTATTTTTAGAAACTTATTTAATTAAGGCAGCTAATCTATTTATGAAAACTTTCTATTTTTAGAAACTTATCTATTTTAAGCAGTAATTCTATTTTTGGAAACTTTCTATTTCTAGAAACTTTCTATTTTTGGAAACTTTCTATTTTTGGAAACTTTCTATTTCTGAAAACTTCTATTTTTGGTACTTTCTATTTTTGGAAACTTTCTATTTTTGGAAACTTTCTATTTTAGGAAACCTACTATTTTTAGAAAGTTACTTATTATTACACAGCAAGTATAATAATACATGAAATACAAGAAATACTTAATCAGAATAGACAGAATATAAAGTAAACACTGTATAAAGCTTAAAATAGTAAAACATGACATGAACGTATAAAATAAGCTAAGACATGATATAAAACCAGTTACGTATTCAGTAACCAGATACTTATACACGTATGTATTTATGTAGCATTAGTGATACCGAAGTAGGACTCTCTTCCGTTCGTCTTCTTCGTTCACTGGACATAAGGTACGGATTCCCGTCCTTTCAGTATGGACATTCTTTCCTTATTAGGATTCCCCGTATGCAGCCAACTGCTTTCCTATAGTATAAGTTTATATGTTTGATTGCTTATGTTTAATTAGAATACCTAAAGCCATATACATGCATGACCAGTTTCACCTAGTTATGGAGGTACCATAACCATAACACTAGAGGCACTGGTGTTATGACTTCCCCACGGCGGAGTGATTGCTCGTGGCATCCCTTCAGCTTTTGGCCATATTATTATATTTATCATGTGTGGCGTATGGGTGCATCCTAGTTACATGTTTTTCAGTAGATTACTCAGTGTGAATGTGGTCTGTGCCTTGCATCCTTCATAAGGAGGTGATCCCTCCTACCCAAAACCAGTATATTAAATTAGAGGCAGCCCCTCTAATTTGCATGATGAGGTCACCCCTCCAAGTATTCATGCACGGTGGATTTTCATGACCTATATTGGCTAATGGTAAAATATGTTAAACAGTTTTAATAAGATAAACATAAGGCTTTTCAAACTATAAAACTAGTTTTACTAAGACTTAACCGGGTTATTCGGGACTTAGTTTCTTCCGCTGTTATTTGCTTATATGCTTATATTATTCATGCTTTATTGTAAATCCGTGCATTAAGCGTATTGCTCAGCCGTTTTCCTTTTCATGTTCCCAAAACGGCAGGTACTCAGGGACGCTCGTAGACTTTAAGCGTACGTGCATATGGACTAGAAGCTTTCTAGCCTTTCTTTACTTTATGAATTATCTATACTTTGATACTCTTTCCATGGACATTGTTTAGTCCTTTCATTTACAGTACTTATGTTTGTGTGTGATAAGCTTTACTTTTGGACTACCGATGTTTGATTTCGGTATTTCCTTTTATGGTCATGTAATGTTTTAGACATTTATCCTTATATGCTTTGATGACACGTCATAATTACGCGGGACATTCCATTTATCAAAATGGGGTGTTACAAACAGACTAGGATGTTTTTCCACCATCAGAAACTGTGAACATAAATGGGACAAGATCTCCATGGATTTTGGTTACTAGATTTACGCAAACTCAGAAGAAGCGGGATGCTATCTAGGTGATTGTCAACAGTTTGACCAAGTCTGTAAAATCCTTACATCCGCAAGGATTGCGGAGCCAGCAGATTGATCAAACATGTTCCAGCCAAGGCTCATCTGATCACTTGGTAATCCTTCAGCTATCAGGCCAGACAAAGGTTCGCAATTTTTCTCCTTATTTTATGTTCACGTCATTGTTCTAATTTTACTACTTGCTTTCACACTCACGTTCATGACACTATTCATGTTCATGATCGTATCCTAGCTTACGATTTTACGTTCATTTTTGTTCTGGGAAGTTTTGCAACAACTTGAGAGACCAGACTTAAGTTTAGTATAACTCTCTATCCTTAGACAGATGTTTCACGTCACATTCCACGTTTCACCTTATAGCATTTGGTGTTACCACCACCGTATTCCATGTTCACGATATGTTTCACGTGTCATGTTCATTCCAAGTTCCTCATATCACGTTCATGATATGTTACACGTATCATCGATCACGATATGTTTGCTCATACTACACTCACCATATCTCCACGTATCACGTTCATAATTGTTCACGTATCACGTTCACAATTTTTCACGTATCACGTTCACAATTGTTCACGTATGACGTTCACAATTGTTCACGTACTACGTTTCAGTATGTCTCGCGCATCATTGCTAAGATGTTATTATTATCAGTTAGTTGAGGTTATTTTGCATCATACCATTTCAGTTACCCTTACACGTTAATTCTTATTCCTCGATCAAATTTAGAGGATCTATCTTACGTTGATAACCATGAACCTTTACGTATTTTCAAGTCAAGGTCAGGAGGACCAAGATTTATCATTGTGTCAAGATTTTGTGGAGGAACCGTTCCGAGAGGTAAGCCACTTGGAAACGGACGAGTCCATCCGGATTTTTTCCTCTCATCCTTCCAAAATTCAGTAAAACTCTTTCAGTCGCGTCACGTTCCATGTCCTTTTTTTAGCCATGTCACGTTCCACATTCCCTTCTACCATGTCACCTTCATATTCCGTTATCTTACATACCCTTCCAGTTTGATTCGGGTATGTTTCTCTTTTAGTTTATGTTATCTATAATTCGGGGACGAATTATTCTTTTTAGGGGGAAGAGTTGTAAAACCCGCATGCTTTTACCATGAACAGTACACTTATAATCGTACATACAAGATTAAAACTTTCCTTTTATAACATGAATACGTTTCACGGATATTAATTACATGAATTACGTACGTGTTATTACACGATAAGTATTAAGTACGTATTAGTACACGATAATTATTATCAATAATAATTATAATCACGAACATGAAATCATGAACGTAATAATCACGAACATATAAGTATGTATTTATGTATATTATTATTACAATTAATATCGTTACGTACAAGTATTTATAATAACACGGATATTTAATAATAACGTAACACGTAAATATGAAAACACGAACACGTAATAAATTACACATGGGAAAACTTTGGGTTTTCCCTTGGTGGGCCATGTAAACCGCGACAACAAGAGACCAAAAGGGGCCCAGCCCATTTTATTTTTACTAAAATAAAAAATAAGAAAAATACTTTTCATTCCCAGGAAAATTTTAAGAAAAACAAAAACCCTACTTCTCCTTGTCTCTCTCTTTGGCCGGCAGCTACAACACCAAAAGAGGGTGTGGTGTTTGATTTTGGATAATAAGTTCAAGGGTGTATTCGTGAAATCATTCTCCATTCATTCCACGTGTTTTGGTAATCCGAAAACCTTTCTTTTTAATTCTTTTTATTAATTAATAGCATATGATCATGGGAAAAAATAAAAACAAGATTAATCACATGTTAATTGTCATGGTGGGGTAAAAATTAAGGGTGTTTCGGGTTTGATTGTTTTGGGCGCCACACAAACCGAGAGCCACAAGGCTCTCGGCGTCGTTTGGTTCGCACCACCAACCAAGACCTAGGTCTTGGTGGTGTTTGGTTCGGTCGAAAGCCGGGACAAGACACCCCGACACGTGTCGGGGGTGTCTTGGTGTTTGTTTAGGTCTCGGCAGCACACAGACCCACCATCGGCTTAAGCCGGTGGCTATTTTAGGCAAGCAGGGGGGGAACCGCAGGCAGGTAGGAGGAACCACCGGCTACTGCTGGTGGGAACCTCATGGCCAGCGGCTAGCCGAGAAGCAGGGGAAAAACACCGGTGCAGTGTGGCAGTTTTGCGATGGCAGGGGCAACCGTCATAGCCGGTTTGTCACTGTTTTCGTGTGTGTTTGTTCGGCCGGTTCACGGGGTTTCACGGGCCGGTTTATGACATGTTTTAATTAAATAATACAAGGGTTCAGTTCATGATTACCTTTATAAGTTTAATTAATTTTACAAGCATATTATTTTACAAGTTAATTAAATTAATTTTGCATGATATATAATTAATTTAATTAAAACATGAACTTAGGTTAATTATTATTATGTAATAATACATGTTTATAACCTAAGTATGTAATTAGTTATTTTACACTATAGTTCTAATTAATTATTAAACGTGACATATAATTAATTAATTATCATGACTTAGGTTATATTAATATGGATGTTAATACATGTTCAACCTAAGTATTTTATACACTTAAATTTAATTAAATCATGTTTACATTTAATTAAATCTTATAACCTATAGTTTATTTAATTAACATGTTATAATTAATAAACTATATTATTAATCACATGACTTAGTATATTTATTTAGTAAAACTAAGCTTATATTATTAGCTTATTAAATTAGTTTATTTCTAAATATGGAAACTTTCTATTTTAGGAAACTTACTATTTTTGGAAACTTTCTACTTTTGAAAACTTATTAATTTTAAGCAGTTAATCTATTTTTGGAAACTTTCTATTTTAGGAAACCTGCTATTTTTAGAAAGTTACTTATTAGTACACAAAAAGTATAATAATACAAGAATATCAGTTAATACTTAATCAAAAGACTTAAAATACATGATAACCATAGCATAACGTTAAAATCAGTAAAACAAGACATGAACATATAAAACAAGCTAAGACATGATATAAAACCAGTTACGTACCCAACAATCAGAATACTTATACACGACTACTATTATTGTAGCATTAGTGAGATCGAAGTAAGACTCTCTTGCGTTCGTCTTCTTCGTTCACTAGACTTAAGGTACGGATTTTCCGTCCTTCAGTATGGACATTGTTTCCTTATTAGGATTTCCCCATTTGCAGCCAACTATTTTTCCCAGTATTTGTTTTATATGTTTGATACTTATGTTAGAATAAGAGCCTAAGCTATATACATGCATGACCAGTGTCACCTAGTTATGGAGGTACCACAACCATAACACTAGAGGCACCAGTGTTATGACTTCCCACGGCGAAGTGATTGCTCGTGGCGTCCCTTTTCAGCTTTGGCCATTATATTATGTTATCATGTGGGGCGTATGGGTGCATCCTAGTTACATGTTTATCTGTATTATCATGATGAATGCGATGTGTACCTTGCATCCTTCACTAGGAGCTGATCCCTCCTACCTAGACTATTTAATTAGAGGGAACCCCTCTAATTGGATGACGAGGTCTCCCCTCCAAGTATTCATACACGGTGGAACCTCATGACCTATATGGGCTACTTGGCTAATTAATACAGTTTTCATATAAAAAACATAAGTCTTTTCAAACTATAAAACCATTTTATGAACACGTTTCAGGTTTTCCAAGACTTATACATTTCCGATGCTATTAGTCTTATTTATGTTTCAGCCATTCATACTATGTTGTATATCCGTGCACTCAGCGCTATGCTCAGCCGTTACTTTCCTTTCCATGTCCCAAAACGGCAGGTACCCGAGGACAGACTTGAGCATATGGAGGACGTGCATAGGATGGAAGCTGCCTTAGACTTCTTCTCCTTTGCCTTCTTATAATTATGCTTATTTGGACACTTGTTTAGTCCTTCTCATTTCTTATGCTTTATTTATGTTTTGGGCTTATGTTTGGGAACCGATGTTTGATTCCGGTTTTCCCTATAGTCATGTATGTTGTACTACATATTACCTTTCATGCTTTGATGACACACTATAATTACGCGTAACGGTCCACTTATCAAAATGGGGTTAATAAGTGTGAAAACACTTATCCTTTTACCATTTAATTATAATAAAAACAAGACCAAAACGTGTATTTAATGTTGTAAAAGGCGGAATTATGCGTGGTTTGTGTTTTTGTTGTGTTTTAGGACCAAAATATGAAAAAGGAAGAAAACACGGGCTTTTATCGAAGAAAAAGACAAAAGACGAAGTCAAAAGATCAAGAGTGCAAAAAGAACGGAAGTCAAAGGCCTATTCTAAAGATTTATCGAAGAAAAAGTCTAAAGACGGAAGTTTAACGAAGTCGAAGAACCAAGTCTAATAATAGAAGAAAATTAGAAGACGAGTTCATTTTATCATTCAACAAATCCCGAGACAAAGTCGAGAAAGACGAAGAAATTAAAAGACGAAAATACAAAGAGAAAGAGAAGCATCAACACCCTTCCCCTCCTCCTATAAATACCCTCCTGATCCTTCATTTTGGAGTGGTTAGAAAATTAGTTAGAATTAGATAGATTAGAGTAGGAGTAGGAGTAGATTAATTACTCTCTATAGATTTATTTCATGTTTTTAAGCTTTCATCTTTAATCTTGTAATCTTTTGAATCTTTAATCTTCATCTTAATTTCAAGCTTTTCATAATCATTCTCATTCTACCTTTCTTGTTTTTAAATCTATTGTTTTGTTTTCATAATCATGTAGTTTGTTTAATCTTGTTCTTTGTTTGATTGATTTGCTTATTTGATTGTTTTTATGGTTTTGATGTGTTTGATGTTTTAGCTTAGTGTGCTTATTGCTTATTGTGTGTTTGTTTTATTTTTAATCAAGTGTTTTTAATATTTTAATCTTTTAAAAGTTGATTTTAAAGATTTTGATTATTTAGTATTTTTAAAAGTTTTTGATTTGTGGTTTATTAGCCTTTTCTTAAAATTAGTTTGGTTTAAGTTTTAGTTAAATGCTTATTAGAATTTTGCTTATTTTCATTTAGCTTATTTTTCTTATCCGGGTTTGAAAACCCTTATCCCGAAGTATTTATATTTCTTCATATTCCGAATTAGCCTGTGTATCTTCTTATTGCAGATTAGTATTAGTAATTGATTCCGGAAAAATATGCATTCCGAATTATGTGTGAATTCGTCATTTCGGATTGTTTAAGATTTTAGTCATTCCGGATTAAGCAAGGAAAACGTATTCCGGATTGCGTCCAAAACACTTATTCCAGATTGCTTGAGACTTGATGGATTCCGGATTATTTTAGAAACAAGGATTCCGGATTGTATAAGGAGAACAGATTCCGAATTATGTGCTAGGAAGAGTATTCCGGATTATGTGTTGTTTTTAGTATTCCGGATTGAGTGACTTAAGGGACTCCGGATTAGGTTGTAGTTAGGGATTTCGAATTAGGTTCAATTTTTAGGTATTCCGACTTAGGTCTAGTTTTCTCATATTCCGACTTATACTTTGTTTAGTTTCCCGAATTATTTTATTTTTCAAACATTTATTTTTCCCGCCATTTTTACTTAACTTTATTTTAAATTGTTTTGTCTTAGTTTAATTTTCAAGTTTATTTTTTATAAAGTTTTAATTTTTAAAGATTACATTTTATTGAGTTTTAAATTTACTTTATTTCTTTAAATTTTGTCATTTACTTTTAAAGCTTTCATTTTTAGTCTAAAATAGATAAACCACATTTGATTTTTACACCAATAACAATTTAGTCACACTTTGTACCGTGATCAATTCGAGTCGAGACGATTTCACCCATATTAAAATTCAGTTATTAAAATAGCACCGCTGCCGGCTCTTTTCGTGAAGATTAACGGTTTTTTGTGAGAGACCCCGCGTTGGATTTTGGGATCCGTTCACTTTTGAACGTTATTTTTTTTCTAAATTTTCAAAAACTTTCAAAAATCCATAAAAATAAAAAATTTCAAAAAAATCCAAAAACATTTAAAAAATCATAAAAAGCATTTATTTTCAAAAGTTTAGCACCAAAAATATTTTCTTTTCACGTTAACTTTATTTCAACTATTTCTTTTCTATCTTTTTCTTTTGTAAGTGTACGAGACTTGTGCTATACTTATCATGGATAATCATCCGATTTGGGAAATATTGCAAGAAGAGCGTTATCAGATTATGTCCGAGGAGTGTACGACTTGTGGTGGACCTCATGCTTATTTTAATTGTGACAAAACTTATGGGGAAGTTTATCCTAATGAGGAAGGTATGTACTATGCTACTAATACTTATTTTGACTCTCCTAGTTTTACCAGAATGAGTAACCCACCACATTATGATCAAGGGTTTTCGGGGGAATTTCAAAATCAAGGGTTTTCAAATCATGAAAGTTTTTAAAATGAAGGCAATTTCAAAACTATAATCAAGGGAATATTTCGCAACCTCAAATGGAATTAATTCTTAAAATGATTGAGCAACATGATAGATTACTAAGAGAATGGCAATAGGAAACCGATAGACAATTCATGCTCATTTTAGAAACCTATCAAGCTCAAAATAATATTGAGCCGTCTTTGATAGTTGATGCTGAGGCTACATTTAGCTCACCTACTTCCTCACCTCTTGAGGAAATTCCCGAAATTACTCTTGAGCCTACTTTACCTATTGATGACCCCATTTCTTATCCTACTCCTTCAAATGACTTTATGATTTCTTCAAATTCTCATAGTGAGACTTGTTTTGATAAACCAATTTTTGAGGAGTGTGAAGAACTTTCTAATGAGTCCATAGAAGAAGAACCCTTAATTGGTCCTACACCTAAGGAGATTGTAGATAAGGATGAGTTATCTTGTGATTCCGATGTGATCCCCCGAACCCAACGTCATTTATTTTACCCTAATTTACGTATATTTTTTTAAATTTTTAAGAAATTTCGTTTGTTATATATTTGACGGTTTAATTTGAAACCAATGATCGAGGCCTTAATTTTTACGTTTGACGATTTAAGAAGTACCGATAACGATTACGATACCGACGGATGCCCAAAATTTACCTTTTATTATCGATTGATTGATATTTGAGTTTTTCGAAGTTTTTATTTTTATTACGTTTTAAGTCGAGTCGAAACCATATGAATACTCGTTTTGTGTGCGTTTGAGCCATTTAAAAATATTTTGAGGTAGCCGGGACGAAAACCGACTCCCGTAAAATTTTAAAACCTAATACTAGACATAATCCCGCTCTTTAAATACTTGTTTGCCATTTGAGGCCAAAAGAAAGCCATAATTGCATTTTGGTCCCTCCTAACTTTACAAAATGAACAACCAAACACACACTTCACAAAAATTCACTTCAAAAATTTCACTCTCTCTCTCCTTCTTCTCTCTAACCCACGGCCAAAACACCACCACCCTAATCCACCATCAAAAATTGTTTTCTTGAAAATCTAAGCAATACCCCATGTTTATAACATCATTGTAAGTGAATCCCACCACAAAAATCAAACATGCAACAACATTTTTTCAAGATTTAATTTTTGATAGATTTTGATAAAAACTATGTTTTGATCTAATTAAACTAGTGGGTTTGTGTTTAATTATGTTTAGGATTAACCTCTTGAAATATTCAAGCTTGGAGCAAATGTTTCTTGGTGACTTCAGCCCCCAAACCCACGAAATTTGTGGGGGGGTTTGGGTGTTCTTGGTGTTTTTGATCCATTTAATCATCGTAAGGTTCCATTGTTATTGTTAATATTATTTTAATTGTTTTCATTTGAGTGTATGCATTTGTTTATAACTTTTGGTAAATTCATATTGATTATACAAGTGATTAGGAGTTTAGGGATTGTTATGGATGATGAATATAGGTTAGTTGATGTATTGGTGAAGTGGGAAATGGGTCAAAACAAGTGTTGGAATGATTTTGAAGAAGGAAATTTTAGGCAGATTGTTTAGGCATATTTTTCATGGTTTTAATTTTTTAAACAGGTCATAAACATAGGATATAGATGTAGAGCTTTGTCTTAGCTTTGTTTTGGTATAAAGTAGAGCTTACGACTCTAAATGAGTCAAAAGTTATGCTATTCTGAAAGTTCGTGTACCGGGAGATGAGAATCAACATAATCCGAAATTATGTTTGGTTTTGGGTCAAATCCCGGGGACCATAGATAGAGTTTTATAAATGATTGAAAGTTTTTCTTTGGTTTCAAACCTGCATTTTATAGTCTATTTTTAGACTTAATGGTCAAATTAGCTAATGGTGTCTTTTAAACGAGTCAAACAAGTCTTACGTTGTTGAAGTGCAAAATCAGTCCGAAAAGGTTACGTCTAGTGATGTAATGAGTAATGGGTCATAAGAGTGGAAACTTTTTATGGGATTTTAAATGGGTTTTCTACAGGTCATAAGGGATTTTTAAAAATTTTCTTATAATTTATAGAAATGCATAAGTCATAGAAAACAGCCCGTACTTTTGGTAAGTACCGGCAAAGTTATAAAATTTGAAATATTTCTAATTACATAGATAGATAGTACGAGTCTAGTAATAATCACTTGTATGGAATTTTAGCGTGAGTTTATACAAACTTTGAGTGACTTTACTTATATACATACAGTACTTGAAAGTACTTGAAGTAGTTTATTCATTAAGTGTTTATTCGTTAGGTGTTGTATTTGATTTCCCGGGGGCATCCACATCGTCGGTGATATTTTCGTTACGTCTTCACTAGAACCACTACTACTACGCAAGGTGAGTCTATAGCCTCGCTCTTTACTTATTTCAAATGTTTTTACCCGCGAGGGGGATACATGCTAATTAAATGAAAATGAACATAAGTCATGAATGATTATTGGACCTGAATGTTGCCTTGAATTGTGTGGAGTACCTAGTTGCAAAAGTCCCTAAATTCGTGAACTATTAACTATTGTCTTGCCCTTGTGTGGGTTGGAGATAGCCGCTTATACAATTGATAGTACTATGGGGTTGACGACCCTATCCGAGACGAGAGCTAGTACGTTGAGTACCCTTTGCGGACGAATAACTTGTGATAAGAAATAAGGTATATTTGCAACTAATGCCTTTAGAAGGGGCACTGGTTTCATCTTAATCATGCCGGTAAATGTACGCGGGTGATTGAGTTAACAGATTAGTGTCACGAGCTTAAACACAATTATTAGTTATTGTTAAAGAAAATATCCTTGAATAATAGATTGTAAGTACGACAATGCTATTGAATGGTCATGATTGGTTTTAATACTTATGTTCAACTTATGATTTGATAAACCTATAGATTCGCTCAACCTTTGTGTTGACGGTTTTAAGCATGTGTTTCAGGTAATCAAGATTGATAGCAGCGGAGCATGCATGGAGGGAGTTGGTGCTTTATTGGTCTAAAATTTTGGATTTCCTTCCCTTTTATCAAATTATTTAATTTCATGTCTTGGTAAAATATTGTTGTATTTTGGTTGAGATCTTTGGGGACAAGTAACGCTACTCTGATGTAAACATCATTTTTTTTGGGTTGGAAATGTTTTAGACAATGGTTATAAATAATCCTTTATGTTTATCTTAAACGTCTCTTTCGAGGTCATTTTTTGTAATTGTGTGTGATGTGCTATGAAATAACGCCCAAAGTGGACATTCCGCTGCGTGGTAAATTAGGGGTGTTATAGATTGGTATTCAGAGCCACAAGTTATAGGGAACTAGGTCGATTTGTGAAAAACCTAAACTATAACTTTTGGTGTGTCGTAAAAAGTTATTAAAGCACGCAACTACTCCGCATGGCTCCGGTAAGATTTCTTTTAGTAGTACTTTATGAATTAGATGTATCCCTCAAAACTGATATGAATTCCCTAGTATTTAGTAAGTAAATACTATGATATATATTGAGATATATTGTTGTGTACGTTGAGTACTTATTATCGTAATTTACAAATTCTCGTAAGATTATCTTATATGTTGCATGTAATTGGCATACGGGCTACATTGCATTACATGGTAACACTGTGTTGTGATCCTATGTGTATGTGAGAATGATTGTATGTATAGGTATGTATATACTATGGTATTTAAAGGAATTTCACGTGAAGCAATGGTCCTTGCGTGATTATCGTACATTTTATAATGCGATTTTGTTCATAATTTGGCCTCACCGCCAATCATCGATCTTGATAATTAATTTATTGTTCGAATAACCGAGAGTGAACCTCGTTTGATACTCAAGATACGTAAATAATGCTTCGTAACATATTATATATTGACTAGAATGATCTCGATTGTCGTTATCGCACAGTGATGTGTCATTCTTGGACATCTTCTTTTGAAACGTAATTTACTTACGCACTATTTTATTTCCATTATTCCTTATGGGCTTGATATATTAGTTCGCGTAACTATAACATAGCCGAAGTATAATCAGCGATGTATACATCATAGCGACGAATCATGTGTCTATATTATGAAACGTGGTTGAGGTGTATCGTCATTGAATCGTTTTTATCATCCTACTTAAATTTAAGATGTGTTTTAGAATAGACTAGTGTTGTGGTCAATCGCGATAACTTGAAGTTTGGCCGATAACAACACTTAGTTGACATACATATTCTCGTTATGTTTATTTTGTTTTGTTTTGTTGTTTCATTATTTTGAAGTTAATATTTTACATGACGAGGTCTGACAATTGTGCGAGTTAAACAAGCATTGAATTTTGTAAATTGAATGATTTAAACGGAAAGCGTTTTACATATTAAATATAGGATGAATGAAACTTTTGGATAAAAATGACGTATGATGTGTCTTGTAACAATTAAAATTCGTGTAGAGAATAAATGGATAAAGTGAAATTATTTTTCCTTCAACCTTGGTTGGTAAATCATAATAAGTAATTTATATTACTCGTAAAATCCTTGTTTTCATATATTAATAATTTGATACTAGAAGCTTGTGATGGATTTGTTAAGAATAGGTTTAATTTAATTTGAGAAAGGGGTTATAGTAAAATTTACGATATGACTATCGAGTATATGTATCTTGAGGTTTGATATGAATAAATTTTTGGGTCATTATAGCAAACTTTTGGCATATTTTGTAATATAGAACATGAGTAGAAAATTTGGTCATGTGTTTTGGAGGTAGAGACTTTGAAAAATTGGTTTTATTTTAAACATAAGGTCATGTTATATGCATTGGTATAAACTAGAACTCGTCACATGTTGTAATGGTTAAACTGGGATAAAATAGAAAGATACACTTTAAGTGAGAAATTCTAACGCTTGAAATGAATTATTAAATGTTGATGGAGCCTTATTTTATACTGCTGCGAGATGTGTTAATTTTAAAATTGTTTGATAATGAGCTAAGACTTGAAAGTTGAATTTTCTATATTTTAGAATTATTTGAAATAAGCAATTTGATTACTTATTCTATTATTATCGAGATTCAAGTCTCGGATAGAATCAGTAAGTTGTCCGAGATAATACTATGTGAAACCTCTTTAGTATTTGAGTCGAATCGCGTGAATATGATTCAACAAATCAGTTTTAAGGAAGACATAAAAAAAAGTCAAAGGTTGATTTTTAAGAAATAATTGGACTAGTTTGAGTCATGTTGGATACTTGTATATACGTAATAAGACAAGTCGTAATAATAATAACATAAAACTTTGAAAATTCTTACCATGTACGTTTTTTGTACTTAAGCTATGGACATTAATGAGATTTTGACACAAGTATCGAGATTTTCAACACTAATGATTTTACCAATTAGGATAACCGAGTCACTGAATCCACTAATGTAGTAATTTCCTTGAGATGGTAATTTTCCAGAAATAAAAACTTTGTAAGTTGAAAAATGAAAGGTATAAATTCTTTAATGGTGTAACACAAATTAAAAATGTGCAAATGTTTGGTTTTACAATATACAAGGTAACATTAATTAGGATATGAAAATGGATTACCCAACACATGCATACTTGTATTATTTTCTTAAGACGAAATGTTTTGAGTCACGATGGTTCGATCGTACGGCATCACTTCTTCGATTTTGCGAGTCTATATCTGAACTTGGGTAGTCCTGTGATTTTTTTCTTTTTGATATTGTCCATTGTATGAGACCTTTATTTATTGTTGAATTTCTACTTCGCTAGTACTTGATAATGAGGGTATGTCACCCGGTGTATTTTTGTCCTCTTCATGGACGCAGTAACTTTTCTTCTTTCGGTTAATGGAACCTAATTTGGTGGAATTGTGTGTGTAACTCGAGACGATGGGAATTACGATCGTTGTCCTATTTTTGGCGCTTGTGTTGACATTCGATGTTTACTCCATGTATTATTAGATCGCTATTATTGTCCCGAAACTCTTGTCATATATTCGAATTATTTTCATTTCTAATGTAGTTAATTTCAGTTGGCAATTATATTGCTCGTTTATCTTAATTGATCTCATTGATTTTTGATTTTTTTTTACTCGTTGTGCTTGCAATGAATCTTTAATCTGGAACCACCTTACCGTTATTTTGTGAACAATCTGTTTCGAAATATGTATGAGTGTGTGAACTGTTTCGTTGAACCAAATGCAAATGGTGTCGATTCATTTATTTATTTATTTTTCACATAAAAAGGAAAAGAAAAAGTATATTTCCAAAGAGGATGAAAAATGTTTGATGTGTTCCTTGAAACGATGGTAACAATATTTTCTCATTTCAAATGATTTGATTATTTTGAAGATTAGGTCGAAAACTTTCATAGTCATATTCGGTGTGTCATAATAATGTTTGTGTTGTCACTCGATCCTCAATTATGCACAGCTTAGCTAACTTTGAATAATTCGGGAAGAGTCTTATTTTGTTGGCTGTCGTTGCATGGTCCTCAAGTATGCATAATCTAGCTAATTATGCATAGTTCAGGAAGAGCACTATCGTGTCAAATCAATTGGTCATCTTAAAATTTGTAGTGTTTTGATAAATGTTTGGATGGGAACGCTTTTAAAACGGTGGATCCTTATGCAAGTAATTGTATTCTTTTGATTCCTAAAGATTTTTTTTTGAATTTTCTTGTGTTCCTTGGAATCTTTCTTTTCGTGTGGCGTTGACTTAGTAAGTCACCATGACCGAGTAACTATGGAAAATGTTTTTATGTATTGTAAGTAACGTGTGAAGTCCATCGGAATCACTAGGATGTTGATGAAATACCAAAGGAGCTCATACCGACATTGAGAAGAAATTTTCACAAAAATAGAAGACTGCCGAAGTAGAGGAAATCTGAGTTCGAGTAACTCTAAGGGAAATGACGAAGACTTCTCCTACATCAATTGTGTCGTACTCTATTTATTTTCTTTTCTAGTTCTTTCGATATGTCAAACGACACGCGATAAACTGTTGAAGTTTACCAACTGTGCATAGGTAGTTGGAAGACAATTCCATTGCCGTCTTCGTTTATTCAAGTGATAAATCCTCTTTGCTTGACTCGATTTTCTTTGATCATCGATGGTTAAACGACAGATGGACGTAGTTGACATTTATGTGTTAAACCCTTGCCTTTTATGTATTTATGTTGTATATGATCTAGTCAAGTGATCGAAAGTTGTGAGAACTTGAGACGACATTGTCCAATGGCGCCCGATCATGGAAAACATGTGCCATGTAATATATTTATTTTATTTTTAACTGTGAACGGTGATGCTTATTGAGATTTTGACCACGTTTGGGACGAAAGTGAGATGGTGTTCTTGTAATTTTTTTTAGGTATGGATCCGTGTGTGAGCACCCTACGATGACATATGTATGTATTTTCTTTCTTTTTGCTATAGATAGCAAGCTTGTGAACCTTATTTAACTTGTAAATTTCTTTTGACTGGACTCGTCCGAGATCCCGTCAAATATCCTTATTTTATCTTGGCTTGGCTGATTAGCAAGCATGAGTTAACTTGATTGAACTTATTTACTTGGCATGGTTTGTCTATTTTACAAACGTGTCGTAATGTGGTTGTATGTGCTTCATAATGGCTTTTGTGTTTGATTGGATTGTGATGTATCGATGAATTTGTTTTTAACGAACTAGGTTTGTATGTACGTGATATTGCAATAAGGTTATTTTGTACGACTAGTATTAATTACTTCGTATCGTATATTCTGAACATTTCAATGGGGTTATGTGCGATCCGTGCGATTTTCTTTTATGAATAACTATCTTTATGAGGTTGATGTGACCAAGGTGAATGTGTCGTATGGTGCTAAGTTATTGTCTCAAGAGCTGTTCAGTATGGGCATCTCTCTTAAGTTGTGACTCACTTGAGGAAATATAGATCGCCAGTTGCATGGGATGAAGTAGGAAAAAGTCAGTTGAATGGACTTGAAATGATTCGAGAGATTACGGAAAGGATTGTGTAGATTGAGGGTCCTTTGTTAACAGCAAGAAGCTGCGAGAAGAGATGTGTTGATAACCGTAGGAAGAATTTGGGAATTTGAAGTGGAGATCATGGATCGAGATATTAAGAGATTGAAGAAAGGTATAATACTCATTGGGAAGGTGTGATGGAATCTGACACGTGAACCGAAGTCCACATCAGAACATGAAGACCCCTTTAGGAAGAAGTACCCTCATCTTTTTAGTAGTACGAAATGTGAGTATAAGAACCGGAGAGCGCCGGGACGTCGCTCCCTTATGGAGGGGAGGATGTGATCCCCCGAACCCAACGTCATTTATTTTACCCTAATTTACGTATATTTTTTTAAATTTTTAAGAAATTTCATTTGTTATATATTTGACGGTTTAATTTGAAACCAATGATCGAGGCCTTAATTTTTACGTTTGACGAATTAAGAAGTACCGATAACGATTACGATACCGAAGGATGCCCAAAATTTACCTTTTATTATCGATTGATCGATATTTGAGTTTTTCGAAGTTTTTATTTTTATTACGTTTTAAGTCGAGTCGAAACCATATGAATACTCGTTTTTTGTGCGTTTGAGCCATTTAAAAATATTTTGAGGTAGCTGAGACGAAACCCGACTCCCGTAAAATTTTAAAACCGACTACTAAACATAATCTCGCTCTTTAAATACTTGTTTGCCATTTAAGGCCAAAAGAAAGCCATAATTGCATTTTGGTCCCTCCTAACTTTACAAGATGAACAACTAAACACACACTTCACAAAAATTCACTTCAAAAATTTCACTCTCTCTCTCCTTCTTCTCTCTAACCTACGGCCAAAACACCACCACCCTAATCCACCATCAAAAATTGTTTTCTTGAAAATATAAGCAATACCCTATGTTTATAACATCATTGTAAGTGAATCCCACCATAAAAATCAAACTGCAACAACATTTTTTCAAGATTTAATTTTTGATAGATTTTGATAAAACCTATGTTTTAATCTAATTAAACTAGTGGGTTTGTGTTTAATTATGTTTAGGATTAACCTCTTGAAATATTCAAGCTTGGAGCAAATGTTTCTTGGTGACTTCAGCCCCCAAACCCACGAAATTTGTGGGGGGTTTGGGTGTTCTTGGTGTTTTTGATCCATTTAATCATCGTAAGGTTCCATTGTTATTGTGAATATTATTTTAATTGTTTTCATTTGAGTGCATGCATTTGTTTATAATTTTTGGTAAATTCATATTGATTATACAAGTGATTAGGAGTTTAGGGATTGTTATCGATGATGAATATAGGTTAGTTGATGTATTGGTGAAGTGGGAAATGGGTCAAAACAAGTGTTGGAATGATTTTGAAGAAGGAAATTTTAGGCAGATTGTTTAGGCATATTTTTCATGGGTTTAATTTTTTAAACAGGTCATAAACATAGGATGTAGATGTAGAGCTTTGTCTTAGCTTCGTTTCGGTATAAAGTAGAGCTTACGACTCTTAACGAGTCAAAAGTTATGCTATTTTGAAAGTTCGTGTACCGGGAGATGAGAATCAACATAATCCGAAATTATGTTTGGTTTTGGGTCAAATCCCGGGGACCATAGATAGAGTTTTATAAATGATTGAAAGTTTTTCTTTGGTTTCAAACCTGCATTTTAGAGTCTATTTTTATACTTAATGGTCAAATTAGCTAATGGTGACTTTTAAATGAGTCAAACAAGTCTTACGTTGTAGAAGTGCAAAATCAGTCCGAAAAGGCTACGTCTAGTGATGTAATGAGTAATGGGTCATAAAAGTGGAAACTTTTTATGGGATTTAAAATGGATTTTCTACAGATCATAAGGGATTTTTACAAATTTTCTTATAATTTATAGAAATGCTTAAGTCATAGAAAACAGCCCGTACTTTTGGTAAGTACCGGCAAAGTTATAAAATTTGAAATATTTCTAATTACATAGATAGATAGTACGAGTCTAGTAATAATCACTTGTATGGAATTTTGGCGTGAGTTTATACAAACTTTGAGTGACTTTACTTATATACATACAGTACTTGAAAGTACTTGAAGGAGTTTATTCATTAAGTGTTTATTCGTTAGGTGTTGTATTTGATTTCCCGGGGGCATCCACATCGTCGGTGATATTTTCGTTACGTCTTCACTAGAACCACTACTACTACGCAAGGTGAGTCTATAGCCTCGTTCTTTACTTATTTCAAATGTTTTTACCCGCGAGGGGGATACATGCTATTTAAATGAAAATGAACATAAGTCATGAATGATTGTTAGACCCGTATGTTGCCTTGAATAGTGTTGAGTACCTAGTTGCAAAAGTCCCTAAATTCGTGAACTATTAACTATTGTCTTGCCCTTGTGTGGGTTGGAGATAGCCGCTTATCAATTGATAGTACTATGGGGTTGACGACCCTATCCGAGACGAGAGCTAGTACGTTGAGTACCCTCTGCGGACGGATAACTTGTGATAAGAAATAAGGTATATTTGCAACTAATGCCTTTAGAAGGGGCACTTCTTTCATCTTAATCATGCCAGTAAATGTACGCGGGTGATTGATTTAACGGATTAGTGTCACGAGCTTAAACACAATTATTAGTTATTGTTAAAGAAAATATCCTTGAATAATAGATTGTGAGTACGACAATGCTATTGAATGGTCATGATTGGTTTTAATACTTATGTTCAACTTATGATTTGATAAACCTATAGATTCGCTCAACCTTTGTGTTGACGGTTTTAAGCATGTGTTTCAGGTAATCAAGATTGATAGCAGCGGAGCATGCATGGAGGGAGTGGGTGCTTTATTGGTCTAAAATTTTGGATTTCCTTCCCTTTTATCAAATTATTTAATTTCATGTCTTGGTAAAATATTGTCGTGTTTTGGTTGAGATCTTTGGGGACAAGTAACGCTACTCTGATGTAAACATCATTTTTTTTGGGTTGGAAATGTTTTAGACAATGGTTATAAATAATCCTTTATGTTTATCTTAAACGTCTCTTTCGAGGTCGTTTTCTGTAATTGTGTGTGATGTGCTATGATATAACGTGCAAAGTGGACATTCCGCTGCGTGGTAAATTAGGGGTGTTATATCCGACTATACTTTTAATTATTCATCGGGATCGGATGAAGATGACTCTCCTATTTTATTAACGCCGACTTCTGCAGAACTTAAGGACGAGATCACTCGTAATGATGATTTCCAATTCGAGCCCGAGATTGAGGAAATTATCGAACGAGAGCTAGCTCTTTTACCTCGACTTCCACCTACAAGTGAGGTAGTTTTTTGCAACGTCGAGGCCGAACTTGATGAGTTGGAACGTCTTATTTTTAATAATAATGACGAACCAACTCACATGACCAAACATCCAATTCTCGAGGAGTTACCTAATCAACACTCCTCAAATGAGAATTGCGTTTACCACATTCGTGAGGATTTAACTTATCAACAATCCCCACAAATGAATGATGGCTTTGTACTTGATCGTGATCTTTTCAAGAGAGTTTCTAAAATCCTCAACGAGGGGAACGATAAACCTTGGTTTGACGCGCTTATCTATGATGAATAAATCGAAGAGATTAACGTTCATGAGGATGAGTTCTTTGATCCGGGAGGTGACATTGACCATTCTATGATTGACTCCTTTACGGCTTTGTCGCTTAATGAATATCAACTATCTTGGGGGGATAAAAATTTGCTTCCTTTACCCACCCTACCTCCCGTGGATCATGATTTCACATACTTCTCGTATGTTGAGAGGACCTTTTTACCTTTCATGACTTATCCCCCGGCCTCTCATTTATTATGTTCCTCCGGGACCGAGGACAAGATTTTTGATCCCGGTATTACATTAGAGGCTTCCTCATGAAACATTTAATTCGGGGTCGAGTCAGGCTCGTGACTCGGTTACTAAAAACAAGCGCTTCTCGGGAGGCAACCCGCTAATCTATCCTTTTTATCTGTTTTTCATCCTAAGTGTAGAGGGAGCCCCGTAGGTGTTTGTTGTTTTGTTTCTTATGTTGTGCATGGATTGGTGCTTTCAAAGATTCACTTTTGATGACTTTTGACGACCCGTGATTCCGTGTACCCGTCTTTCTGGTTCTATCCTAAAACTCTTTTGATTCATTATTTTATCATTTATGTTAATATAGGAATCACTTTAGTTGTCTCTTCCTTAGCAAGATTTAAACAACGTGCACAATGTCCTAAGTGTAGGGGAGTTTACTTCCACATGCTTAAACATTGAGGACAATGTTTATATTAAGTGTACGGGGACTTCTATCAAAGTTAAGTGGGCTTTTCCATGAATATGTCCTCATTTTAACCGGAAAATTGATTTTTCGACATTTTTCAAAAATTTTGATAAATTTTGGCCTAGTTGTATTTTCCTTTGTTATCGTTATTTTCATTGCTAGAATAAATTTAAAAAAATGTTTTTAATGAGTCTAGCTATCTTTGATATATTAAGCCCGTCATGAATCTTTTGACTCAACCCGAGTTTACTTATTTGAGTTTACTCTATCTAGTATCCCTAACATGTTTAAATCAAGTTTTGCTAGACTTTTATATAGGGAACTTTAAAATGCGAAAGTCTTAACTCATACGGGTTTAAGGATAAGAACTTTTCGCAAGTTCCTATAATTGATCCTAGAAAGTCGTTTATCAAGGGAACTTTTAAATTCAAATTCTAAACTTGAAAAAAGTCTAAGAAGTTGCAAGATCCTATAGATGACTTGAAAACATAAAACTTTGATTTAATAGGCTAAGCATCCACGAGTCTAATTCCTTGAGATTTTAAATTGTGGAGAACGAGAGATGATAGAGACAATTATAAGTTTTGTATTCTTTCATGAATTTATGTGAGTTAATTATGAGCTTTTTCTCCCATCGCTTGTTAATAAATAATTGCAATGAATAAGGTCGTACGATTTGAAAAGTTACTTAGCTTCTAGCACAAGATCGTTTAAAAGTTGCTCGGGATTAATTAGAGTTCATAGCCAAGGCATAACTTATTGAAGCGGGATGCGAAGATTGGCGAGTCCGAAAAGGCTCTAACAAGACATGAGGGCTACATTTTGTTGCTAAAGATCCAAAAGTGATGTGAAGAATCATTTATCAAAAATCAATATGAAGGATCGAGACACACGACGAAAAGCAAATACTCTCCTAAAGATCATGGAGAAGTCTATCCGAAAAGACCCTAATAAGGTATGAGGATAAATAGATCCAAGTCCTAAGAGGAGGCGGATCGTTGTATATCAAAATCCCAAATAAAGATTGGAGAAAAATGAAGAAGTCGTGGTCCAAGTTTGAAGAATCTCTCAAAAACTTCAAGTGAAGAAATCTCTATTATGAAGAGAAGACCATTATTTCAAGAACGTCTCTCAAGATTCGAAGTATGAAGTCTAGGCCAAATATTGATCCGAGAAAGGTCTCAAATCGAGAAACGAGTTATGCCAAGATATGAACTTTATGAGGTTTCGAGAAGCAGTTTTAAAAGATTTTGTCCTTTAGCTAACTATTGATTAAATCGTCCTACTTTATTTTCGGCCTAAATAAATTATCGAAATAAGTCAACAATGCATCCTCGTGATCATTCAAGACAATAATAAAATATAAGAGATACACCTGGGAATAAGGGGGTCTAAGTGAATAATTGAGCCACATGAGTAAGTGTTAGCTTTACTAACTTATAATAACAATGATCTCGTTTTTAAAGCTTGGTATAGGGAACGTGAAACTTGAGGGTGATAAACATTCATGACACCAAAGCCCTAATGTAAGTATTAGATTTGTTTACTTGTTTCTTCCTTCAAACATTTTGTTATTTTCTATCTTTTCCTTAGTGTCTAGTATTTAATAAAGGCCAGGGTGGGTTAATTATAATGGAAAATGTAAATCGTGCTTTGAAATTAATACATTGCATGAGGGCATTTCAATGGTCAAGTGTAGAGGATTTAATAAGTGTTAAAACACATATCCTTTTACCATTTAATTATAATAAAAACAAGACCAAGACGTGTATTTAATGTCGTAAAAGGCGGAATTATGCGTGGTTTGTGTTTTTGTTGTGTTTTAAGACCAAAATATGAAAAAGAAGAAAACACGGGCTTTCACGGGCTTTTATCGAAAGAAAAAGACAAAAGACGAAGTCAAAAGATCAAGAGTGCAAAAAGAACGGAAGTCAAAGGCCTATTCTGAAGATTTATCGAAGATAAAGTCTAAAGACGGAAGTTTAACGAATTCGAAGAACCAAGTCTAATAATAGAAGAAAATTAGAAGACGAGTTCATTTTATCATTCGACAAATCCCGAGACAAAGTCGAGAAAGAAGAAGAAATTAAAAGACGAAAAGACAAAGAGAAAGGGAGAAGCATCAACACCCTTCCCCTCCTCCTATAAATACCCTCCTAATCCTTCATTTTAGAGTGGTTAGAAAATTTGTTAGAATTAGATAGATTAGAGTAGGAGTAGAGTAGATTAATTACTCTCTACATATTTATTTCATGTTTTTAAGCTTTCATCTTTAATCTTGTATTCTTTTTAATCTTTAATCTTCATCTTAATTTCAAGCTTTTCATAATCATTCTCATTCTACGTTCTTGTTTTTAAATCTATTATTTTGTTTTCATAATCATGTAGTTTTTTTAATCTTGTTCTTTGTTTGATTGATTTTCTTATTTGATTGTTTTTATGGTTTTGATGTGTTTGATGTTTTATCTTATTGTGCTTATTGCTTATTTTGTGTTTGTTTTATTTTTAATCAAGTGTTTTTAATAGTTTAATCTTTAAAAGTTGATTTTAAAAGATTTTGATTATTTAGTGTTTTTAAAAGTTTTTGATTTGTGGTTTATTAGCCTTTTCTCTAAATTAGTTTGGTTAAAGTTTTGGTTAAATACTTATTTGAATTTTGCTTATTTTCATTTAGCTTATTTTTCTTATTCGGGTTTGAGAACCCTTATCCCGAACAATTTACATTTCTTCATATTCCGAATTAGCCTGTGTATCTTCTTATTCCGGATTAGTATTAGTAATTGATTCTGTATTACATAGAAAAATATGCATTCCGAATTATGTGTGAATTCGTCATTCCGGATTGTTTGAGATTTTAGTCATTCCGGATTAAGCAAGGAAAACGTATTCCGGATTGCGTCCAAAACACTTATTCCGGATTGTTTGAGACTTGATGGATTCCGGATTGTTTTAGAAACAAGGATTCCGGATTGTATAAGGAGAACAGATTCTGAATTATGTGCTAGGTAGAATATTCCGGATTATGTGTTGTTTTTAGTATTCCGGATTGAGTGCATTAAGGGATTCCGGATTAGGTTATACTTAGGGATTCCGAATTAGGTTCAATTTTTAGGTATTCCGACTTAGGTCTAGTTTTCTCATATTCCGACTTATACTTTGTTTAGTTTCCCGGATTATTTTATTTTTTAAACATTTATTTTTCCCGCCATTTTTACTTAACTTTATTTTAAATTGTTTTGTCTTAGTTTAATTTTCAAGTTTATTTTTTAAAAAGTTTTAGTTTTTAAAGTTTACATTTTATTGAGTTTTAAATTTACTTTATTTCTTTAAATTTTGTCATATACTATTAAAGCTTTCATTTTTAGTCTAAAATAGATAAACGACATTTGCTTTTTACACCAAGAACAATTGAGTCGCACTTTGAACCGTGATCAATTCGAGTCGAGACGATTTCACCCATATTAAAATTCAGTTATTAGGGGTGTTACAAAGTGTTTCTTAATGTGAATGATATATATACTTTTAAGTACCCTTTTAATCATAATTGACACATGATCTAACTTTCATCTAATATTAATTAGATTCTTAGTCTCTTATCTTGCAGTCAAGAGAATCATATCTTTATGAGTTGTTTCTTGCCCACAACATTCATTTCTCCCACTTGTGCACGGAACAACCTCATACATTTGATAAACATCACGTCTAACGTTCGTCTATACAAAATATGATTGTGTCACATATATTAGCTTTTAAAAGTAGATGTAGAACTACTTAATCAACACGAATCAATACATGATTATCCTTTGAAGATAATAGTGTCAACAATTCGAAAGTAATTATCTTAGGACATACTAAAGATAACATGGGTTATTACCAAGACAACAAAGCTTGTAACTCCCACTGAATTAGATAATGTTTTAATAGACTCAAAATCAGTAATACAACATTGTAAATGTTTCATAATCGGTGAAATATATTAGTGTGTTGTTTACTTTCTTACTCCTTTGACAAACACATTCGTAACAATTACTTGTAGTGTTTAAGAGTGTACTATACTTCGTAAATGATGACTTTTCCATCAATTGCTTTTTAACTTTAAAGATTTGGCATGCAATTTCTTTCTTAATAGGTCTACCAGCCCCACAATGGTATATAGTGCCTAAAAATGGTCAAAACACAACTACTAGACAGATTATGCTAGTTTTCCTTTTAACCAATTTAGCAGTAACCATTTTTAAAATTTAATAACTCAAAATAAGCACTTTTCTTAACTATTAATGTTTGCTTTGAGTTATGTATTTAGAATTGGACATTTTCAAAATCCTTATTACTCCTTCTTCACTCATGGAAAAGAGTTTAGGTTTATCTTTTCATTGTAAATTGACTCTATCCTAACCATACGGTTTGTAGATCAATAAATTAATAAACCATGTTTTCGGTGTGACGTTGCATTAATACATTGTAAAAGAATTTACAAATTTCAATTTCAGTATTTTCGATAATACCATTCAAGAAAACAAAATTACCCCGGTAGTAATAACCATAGTATTTTCCTTGAAAACTAGAATCCAAATTGACATAATTTCATCACACCAGTTGATCTGCTAGCAATGAAAGTATTCAAGATGGTAACTTGTCGAACAATAACTGACAAACAATTTGCAATTTCTAGATTCTTTAGGGACTTACATTGTGTTGATCCCTTTGAATGGATCTATATTCTACTAAGAATTAGTATAGTAGTTTGTAATCAAACTAAAACACTTTGAGAACTCTTACTCAACTAAAAAAGTTATGCGGAATCTAACTTATAAAGAAAAGAAGAACATAATTACTTTTAACTATTCGATTTTGTTATTAATAAACTTGAATGAGGTACATGAATGTCATCGTACCTATGTTCCTTTTATAGAGTAAGGAACCCTAGAAACCTTAGAATATTCTATAAAGATAAGTATATCACACACGATATCTTATCAATATTCTAACTATTAAGTATATCACATAAGATATACTCTAACTATAACTATGACATATCTTTTACAAAGATATATTCGTCCTAATCAATATAGCAGTACGTGTACTTACACTAACAGTACTTGCTATGTACCGTATTAACACTAACGGTACTTGCCAACACTAACAATACTTACACTTACACTACAGTACTTGACATATTACAAATAATTCCAAACAATCCTCCCCTAAACAAGAATGACAACTTGTTTTCTTCTTGTTTCTCTTTGTATCGAATGTATTAAAATACATGTCTTCAGTCTTCTCTTCAAACTTGGATTGAGCTTGGTAATTTGGTACTTGTATCTAACTGAATGTAGCCAAACACTTTTATGCAGATCTTCTTCTGATAAGATAATCTTCAAGTCTCATGAATGTTGATCCCAAACTTAGATCGATTAAGCTTTGTGTAAACGAGATTAGATCAAGTACTACACGTAGAGAAACCTTTGCTTATGAATAAAGTAACAAAGTGTTATGCGGAATTAACACTTGATCTAAAACACAATGATGTTAAACAAACTTTCACTTGTATTAGAATAATCTTGTTGATTACAATGAAAGGTTTAACTTGCGAATACTATGAAAACTGATATTCAACTTTAACCTAAAAGATCTTCTTTTATAGAACAAGAAGTCTTGTACAATAAGCTACGAATCAACTATTCTAGGTAAAGATAAACATAGAAAATACATTGTCGTTTCTATCCTTACTAGAAGTAATCTAGAATATAATATACGTGTAGCTCACATCTTTCATCAGTGCTTGTCTTCAATCTGTCAACGCTTGACTTTATCTTGTCAACGCTTATGCTGTCAGCGCTCACATTACTCTTGTCAACGCTTGAGTTGTTCTTGTCAGCGTTCAAGTGTTCTGGCCTAAATTTATTCCCAACAATCCTCCCCTAAACTTGATATCCACTCTTATGATCAAGTTTCTGAATAAACATTAAGAACTTGGAGGAGTCTGACAAACCTTATCATATTGGTAATAAATAAATCTGATCAAATTCTTTGCCACGTCACTTGTATAGTCTATCTCCAACTGGGTGTCCTTCATCTTCTCCAAAACAGCCTTGGATATGAAATACTGAGCATCTACAAGTAAATACTCAGCAAACTTTGTAGAACTCAAATGGTATACACCTGCAGCTGAATATAACCTCCATTGAAGACCACTGAGGTCATCTTCAAGATCCTTCCATATTTCAGGATCTTCTTCTTTTGTCCCACACATTCTTTTGAATGTGGTCCAAAGTTTTATTCCATTGGCTGAAGTTGGTGCTTCAGCCTCATACTTGGTCTCTAGTAACCTCCAAAGGTCTACCAAGTCTTCTCTGTCACAACTTGCAAATAAAGATATGAGAGTGGTAAAAGTGTGTACCTCCTTGCCAAATCTTCCAATTTTCCAGAATCCACATTCATCTTCCTCATAACTTATAATTGGATTCCTGGAATCTAGTGGTAACACATGCACCATATCTGAAGCTTCTAATGGGGAGAGCTTAAGGCTCTTTCTAATGATTGCTTCACTTGGATACAGTTGAGACATATCTTTTGGAAACTCAAGAACAAATCCCTTCTTCACTGGTCTAGGGACTATCATAGCTTTCTTGATTGCCATCTCTTCTGCAAGTTGCTCCTTTCTTTCATCTGAAAGAAGTCTGAAAGTGTTCTCTTCCTGCACTTTCACCCAAATAGGATAAGCCCTATGTTCCAACTCATCAAACGTCAAAGCCTTCAGCTTCTGATGTGTCCATCCAACTCCATGACATTTGAGCAACATAAAATAGAGCTTCCTTCTATCCCTTTTCAATTCAGAGAGAATGTTGCTTGCCCTGTACTTCAACATCACCTTACAATCCTGCTGAACTCTAAGAAGAATTTCCAAACCCCATATCTGATCTGAAATGGTCAAGTCTGGATTATCCATGCAGCTTTCTTCCCAAGAATTGTACATCTGAACTACCTCTGGCATATCAAAATCAATTTGCAACTTCAAATCTCTCAGCCTTTCCTTAGCAAGCTCATCACCATACTCAAGTCTTTCTGGTTCAACAATCATCACACTTGAGTCTGAGCTAGCTCCATCACTTTCTTCTTCAGAAGTCACAACAAATGGTGACTTTTCCTTCTCACCTTGTTCCATCATTTGCTCAGCCAGTCTTCTATCAAATTCAATCTGAGCTGCATGCTTTGGAACAACTTCTTCTACCAACTTATCCTTACCCTTATCTGTTGGTTCAATTGTTGGTAAGGTAGATGATAATACCTGAGTAGGAACATCTTTGATGATAGATGATGACTGGAATACATCACCTCCATATGCAGATCTGTCAACGCCCAAATTTCCTCTATCAGCGCCCAAAATATTTCTGTCAGTGTCCAAACTTGCCTTGTCAACGCCCAAATATTTTCCCTCAGCGCCTTGTGTAACCTCCCTCAACATATCTGTAAATGATAAATTTAAATTTGTTGGAGAGATTAAGGACGTATCAAAACCTTTTTGTTCCTTCAATGTAGTAAGAGCTTCAGCAATATCCAATGATTGACCATCTTGACTGCTCTTATCACTCAGATTTCTTGCTTCCTCCCCTTTGGAAGACTCCTCCATACCTCCCCTTGAATGAGCACTCTCCAAAACAACAATCCTCTCCCTCAATTCTTTGAGTTCAAGGCCTTGGTTACTGACAATTTGTACTAAGTCTGCATTTTGCTTTTGCAAGCTAATGCAGACAGCCGTCAATTCTAAAAGCGTCATTGGTTCCAGTCTGCCCTCTTCCAAAATGGGAATTTGACCTCCCAAGTTAGGTTCATTGGGCATGGATGAGGACTTAATGATGGTGGGACTGTCTTGGCCAGCCTCTAAGCCAGAACCAATAGTCCCAGCCTCATCCAGGTCACCAGCCACACTTGTGGTGGTGGTTCTCTCTGCTACATGGCTAGGACCACCAGAGGAGAACACTCCAGCAGTCCTTTGGCGTTTAAGCAACCTATATTCTGGTGGTGTGGAAGATGGTGTAGAAGATGGTGTAGATGTAGGTTGGTTAAGGGGTGTTTGGGATTGTGATGGTTGGGTGTAAACGTTGGAAATAGGCATATCAACGCCCACATTGGATGTGTCAGCGTCGAAGGGATTTTGGTCTATTTGCATTTGGTCAGGTGAGGGTAAAGGTTCAGGGATAGGTTCAAGGTGTGGTTGGGGGTCAATATGAGGTTGGGGGTCTGGTTGGGGTTGTGCTGCTGCAATAACAGCAAGCATGGCTGGGGTTAAGGGTAGGTCTCTATGAGGTGGTGAATTCATCTTGGTGAAAATAGCCTTCTTTTGTTCAGGGATCTTATAAAAGTCATTGTGATCCCTTGAACAATATCTTTGAACATCAAAAACCATTTGCAGAAAACGGGGATAAGCTAAAGTCATTTTTGTCCCCTTGTTTTTACACATTCCTTCAAAAATCATTTTAGACCAGTTATAATTTTGCCCTGTTGTAATACACACAATAGCAGATGCAATGGATCTATTGATCTCATTGTGTGCAGTACATTTGGGACTCAAACATTGAAGAAGAATGTGAATTAGGTACTTCCAGGCTGGGGGAAATTCCTGCTTATGGTACTTATTGAGAGTACCTTCATCAGGAATAGGGTATCCCAAAGCCCTAAGACCTTGTTCTATTTCAGATATGGGAAGCATGGTTATACCATCAGCATCATTAAGATGCAAGGCCTGGCGTACCAAGGCCTCAGTAACCACCCAAGGTCTCCCATGTACAATAGAATTCAATGTTGTCACTCCATTAACTGTTGAGGAACTAACAGTGTTCCAAAACTGTTTAATGTGTGTGACTGGTATGAGTGGTGCATGAGAAAGAGCATACCTTAATGGGGATGCATTCAAATACTCCACCATCTGAGTGTATTGAGGGAACAAAGTATTATCAGCAACAAGATAAGCAATCATGTTGTGTTGAGACTTGAACCCCAAATCCAATTCTGCTGAGTTAAATCTTGGTGCCATTGATGAAAGCTGTTAATTTGATGTATAAAAGATGAAGGTTGATAAGAGAAAAATGTTAGAAAAGAATTATAGATACCCTGTTTAAAATAGGAGCCAAATTTATAGGAGTGGATGAATGCACGTGATTGGCCCAAAAATAGGCAAAGATTTTCAAAAATCAATCATGAAAATATTGAAAAAGTTTATAAGTTATCTCATGCATTTAATGAAAGTAACAACTCCTAAAATTACGGCTTGAAAATATGTCAAAAAGTTACAACTGGGTAGGTCCCATTGTTTGTCAACGGTCAAATATAACCCATCAACGCCCAACGGCTATAATCTTGTCAACGTTCGCCTAAAGCCATGTCAGCGTCCATTTTGGTCACAACAACGCTTGGAAAAATCTTGTCAGCGTCCAAAAATAAAACTGTTTTAAAAAGTGAAAAATGACCTTAACAAGTAACTTATCCTAGAGAAGATAACCAAAAGCTGATAATTATCATAGGGCGGCAAGCACTGTCCAGTTATGCACACTTGCATAAGCAAGATAGACATAACAGTCCTCTAGTGTCCCTTGCTAACCAAAATTCTTAACAACCAAGTTACCTCATAAAATCCTTGTTACTCCCAGGTAAAACCCATATCAAAAGAATTCCCAAGCCTCCCAACAGACCACAACCAATTCTAGGCCAAAAATGTCTTGGCAGCATGCAAAGTTGATATACTATGCATGCTACAGTGCCTCATGGTTTAGAAAAACTAACCCATACTCACCAGTGGACACAATCTAGAATTGTGATGAGAGTATTCTAAGAATACCTAAGAGTCCTAAAGGTTCCTTAAACCTCCCCTTAAACTATGATACATGAGTTCTCAAAATATATATGAACATTAAAAATTTATGTCAAGATAGGAATATAAATATTCCAACCATCATCCATAAACAAAAACATGTCCAAATAGCTCTTCAAAAATCCATAAGCAACTCTGTATCCAATGGCATAAAGCTACCATTACCTGCACATTTAGATGAAAACCACAAAACTAACATTTGTTGCTAACAGCGTCCCGACAACACTTGTCAGCGTTGAAGGAACTCTTGTCAGCGTTAGACCATAATATCTCTAACAACGGCAAAATAACACTTGACAGCGTTACATTTACCTTTGTCAGTGTTAGAAAAATAATGTGGAAAATCTAAATCATCATAAAGACCAATAACAATGCATTGTCCTGTACATACTTTTACAAAAAGATTCCAAAAACACATATTAAGTGAGATTAACCATTCCAATATTTGTTACCAAATATTGAAATCTTCCAGCATCAAAAGGTTTAGTTAATAAATCAGCTACATTATCTTCAGTATCTACCCTATCTGGTTGTATTAAACCTTTCTCAAAGCAATCTCTTATAAAATGATGTCTAATTTCTATGTGTTTGGTTTTAGAATGATGTACAGGATTTTTAATAATGCATAAAGTACTGTTATTGTCTACAAAAATCTTGGTATGCATAAAATTATACCCATAATCTAACAGCTGGTTCTGAATCCATAAGACTTGTCCACAACAAGCAGCTGCAGCAACATATTCTGCTTCAGTTGTAGAGTTTGCCACCACTGTTTGTTTCTTGCATTGCCAAGATATTAACCTGCTCCCAAGAAATTGACATCCACCGGTTGTGGATTTCCTATCAAACTTGTCACCACCATAATCACTGTCTGAATATGCAATAAGGTCCAATGGAGAATCTTTTGGGTACCATAATCCAAGATCTGGATAACATCTTAAGTACCTAAAAATTCTCTTTACAGCAAAAAGGTGACATTCTTTGGGAGTCACTTGATGGCGTGCACATGCACACACAGCAAACATGATGTCAGGTCTTGAGGCTGTAAGATACATCAATGACCCAATCATTGATCTATAGTGCCTAACATCCACATCCTTTCCAGCTCCAATCTTTCCCCAAGGGTGTTGTCTATCCATAGGAGTGGAAGCCTCCTTTTCATGTGGAGAAAAACCATATTTCTTCAAGATTTCAGCTACATACTTGTCTTGTGAGATGAAGATACCATCTTCTTTCTGCTGAACTTGTAAACCTAGAAAGAAGTTCATCTCACCCATTGCACTCATCTTGAATTTATCTGTCATGAGCTTGGAAAAGTCCTCACTCATTTTTGGATCAGTAGACCCAAAAATGATATCATCAACATAGACCTGCACAAGTAACACATGTTTTCCTTTCTTCTTTGTAAACAGTGTCTGATCTATGGTGCCCCTCTTGAAACCATTTTCCACCAAGTAGGTGGACAATGTACCATACCATGCTCTTGGGGCTTGATGAAGTCCATACATTGCTTTCTTCACTCTATAAACCTTGTCTGGATTCTCAGGATCTTCAAAACCAGGAGGTTGCATGACATATACTTCCTCAACAATTGTCCCATAGAGGAAAGCACTCTTCACATCCATCTGGTAAACAGTAAAATTCATACAAGAGGCATAAGCTAGAAAAATTCTTATAGCTTCAATTCTTGCAACTGGTGCAAAAACTTCTTCATAATCAATTCCTTCCTCTTGTGTATATCCCTGAGCTACCAAACGTGCCTTGTTTCTGACCACAATGCCTCTTTCATCTTTCTTGTTCCTTAGAACCCATCTTGTCCCAATTGGTCTCACATATCTAGGACAATCAACCAGCTCCCAAACATCCTGTATAGCAAATTGGTGAAGCTCATCCTGCATTGCTTCCACCCAACTTGGTTCCTTGAGAGCATCAAAAATTTTCTTGGGTTCTTCCTGTGACAGAAAACAGGCAAACAAACATGCTTGTACAAGAGGGGTATCAACCTTCTTGTGTATATTGGCAATAAATCCACCAAGACCTTGATGGGATCTTCTTGTCTGAACTGGAGCCATAACATCACCAATGATTTGAGATGTGGGGTGATGCTTAGCTGTGGAAGTGAGAACTCCTCCTTCAAAAAGTCTGGTATCCTCAACTTCACGCTCCATGTTGCCAATATCTTCTTCCTCAGATTCTTCTTGATCAACAGAAATCTCTTCATGGACACTAGAAGGTCCACCCTGTTCAAAATGAGAAGAGAAAAGCTGTGTAAAGGTGTCTCCAAAGTCTGATCCTTGTTTATCAGCGTTTGGGCTAACAACGCTTGAACTAGTGTTGTCAGCGTTGGAGCTATCAGCATCTGAATTGGTCGTGTCAGCGCTTGATTTCCCTTTGTCAGCGCTTGAAGAATCATGCATGTTTGTAGTTGGTGGTATCTGAACACCACCATTATCTTTCCTTGCAGCAGTAGCAGCAGCATCATACTCATCTGTCCATATAGGAAGTGTAACAAATTCTTGTGTGGGAGATGATTTAACTGCTGGTGGTCCATTCTCCTTAGCAACCTGTATACCTGAAACATTACCAATTCTCTTTTCCAAAACACTTGAAGTTACCTTCACAATGTCTGGATCAGTAACAGGCATATAATTTAAAGCTCTAGACAAAGGTTCTAAGTCAAACAACCAATTTGGACCACTCTCAGGATCACTAGGTTTACTCTCTAAAAACCTAACATGTACTTTTTCAAGTATACGTTTTTCCTTTTTAATGTAAACCCTATATCCTTTACTCTGCACTGAATAACCCATGAAGTAGCCTTCATCACCTTTTGAATCAAATTTACCTAGGGCCTCACTAGTTTCTAGAACAACTACATGACATCCAAAAGGCTTCAGAAAACCAATATTTGGCTTCCTTCCCCAAAGTAATTCATAAGGTGTCTTATTATGTATCTTGTTGACCAATGCCCTATTTTGAACATAACAAGCTATGTTAACAGCTTCAGCCCAAAAAGCTATAGGAAAGTGGGCATCAGCCAACATGGTTCTGGCTGCTTCAATAAGTGTCCTATTCTTCCTCTCAGCAACCCCATTTTGTTGTGGGGTTCTAGCTATGCTAAACTGCCTAGTAATCCCTTTCTTGGCACAAAAATCATCTAACAACTGATTTCTAAACTCACCCCCATTGTCACTTCTAATAATTTTGACCTCATTACCATTTTTCTTTTCAATTTGGGTAATGAAATTAATCAGACTTAGGGCAGTTTCACTTTTCTTGGCTAAAAAGAAAGTCCATGTGAACCTGGAGTAATCATCAGTAATGACAAAACAATATGATTTACCCTTCAAACTTTCTATATTAGTTGGACCAAAGAGGTCCATATGCAATAAGTGAAGGGGTTTAGAACTAGAGTGCACCTGTTTAGACCTGAATGAGACCTTGTGCTGCTTGCCCTTAAGGCATGCAACACAAGAGTGGTCATTGTGGAAAGCCTTTTCAGGCAAACCATCAACTAAACCAAGCCTCACAAGTCTATTAATATTCTTAAAGTTTATGTGCCCTAGTCTCCTGTGCCAAAGATTACTTTCATCTACTGAGGCTTTAGCATATAGACATGACATTTTATTATTTACCTTAATTCCATTAAGATTCACATTATATATGTCTTTATGCCTTGGTGTTCTAAAATCTATGTATTTCTCCTCAGGGAGCTTATAATCTTTGCTTAACACCAAGCACTCAGTATCTGTGAAAAGAACCTTATTTTTGTTATCACACACTTGTGATACACTAAACAAATTATAATCCAGATCTTTTACCAGGAAGACATTCTCAAATCTTAGATTGTTTGTGACAAGGGTTCCTTTTCCAGTGATTGTTCCATAGCCCCCACCAAAGTATACCTTATCACCATCTTGAATAGGAGAGAAATTGGTCAGATAGTCTTCCTTTCCTGTCATGTGCCTTGAGCATCCACTATCCCAGTATCCATAGTCATTGATCTTCTTCTGAATGCCCTGCACATAAAGAAAACATATTAGTTTTCTTTGGGAACCCAAGCCTTGGAAGACTTGGATTCATTTGGTTGTTCAACAAGAACAGACTTGGTTCTCATAACAACCCCATTTTCATCCCTGTTTGAATGAAATTCCCAGTTAACCCCAATTGGTGTTGACAATGCCTTTGAAATATAATGAAACCTGTTGCATGTCATAGAAATACCAGTATTATTAGGGTTCTGGTCTTGTTTTGGTCTCCATGTTAAGCTAGTAGAAGCTTTAGACCTATTTCCCTGTGGCTGCAAATACCTAGGTTTAGCAGTGTTTCTATCAGCGCTGAAATTTCTCTTGTCAGCGCCCCGATTGCTCTTAACAGCGTTGAACCTAGGGTTTGCTACAGGAACCCATTGCCTATTTGACCAAGTATTTGACTTTTGAAAAGGTCTTAGGCCTTGTGTGTTAGACCCTCTAGAAAAGAATGGGGCTGGTCTAACAACTTGTGAACTTTTGTTCACAAAGGTATTGGGTCTGACAGTGTTTGACCTATGTTGACTTTTGTCAGCGCTGAAATGGTTCCTGTCAGCGTTGACATTGAAAGCATTGACACATTTGTAGGCCAAATGTGAGAAGCTACCACATGTGTAACAAGCTTTTCTAGACATAGTCTTAGGTCTAGAAGCAAAGAAGCCTGTTCCATGATCACTAACTTGGCTTTTTGGTGACCTAGTATTCCTATACATCTCTGCATATTTAACACTAGGTTTTCTAACATATTGTGGGCCAAGGTCAACAGGTTTGCCAGTGGTAGGGTGTGTGATCTTAATAGGTTTAGGATCATCAATTGGTTTTGTGATTGGTGTGGGCTCATTTGGACTTTCACACAATAACCCTCCCTTAACAAACAAAGTGTGGTTAGCTTTCTTCCACTCTTCTAGGTCAGTCAGCTTTTGCTGATATTCCTCAACTGGGGAAGTCACTCTAGGTGGAGGAATAAACTCCTCCTCTTGGCATTCTGGCAAGCCAGTCCAAGATAAGTCCTTTGATTGGACACCATAGAAATCCCCAGCTGGTGGTGGAACAACAATATAATTATTCATCCCAATCCCACTCATATCCTTAGAGTCTCTTTGTTTGCCAACACACTCTCCTAGGGATTGTGTGGCCTTATCAAATCTCTGGATTTTAAGACTCACATTATCTTTATTTTTGTTAGCCTCCTCTAACTGAGCTATCAAATCAAGATTAACCATATTCACTATATCTTGAACATCCTTACTCTGATGTAACTCATGTTTTAAGATATTTATTTGATCCTTTAAATCAAACTCCATTTTCTTATACTCAGATACTGTCTTTTCTGTTTGGGTAAGAGCAACTTGATAGTTAGATACTTTGCATCTTTCAGTACTTGCCTCATCTAACAATTTAACTATCTCTTGTTTTAATTTTTCAGTATTTAAACGACAACCCTTAGAACAGAAAGCATCATCATATACCTCATTATCTGATGAAGAGGAGGAGTGTGCCATGAGAGCATATTCAGCATGCTCTTCTTTAACTTCAGCAACCAAAGCTCTGTCCTCTTCCTCATTCTTAGCCATCCAGCTCCAATCCCATTCTCCAACACCATCAATTTGTTGAACAGCAACCATGGCCTTGGGATCTGGGTTCTTAATCATTTGGCTAGAAGGCTTCCCAGCATCAGATCTTCTTGGAGATCTACATTCCCTCATAAAGTGCCCCATCCTATGATAGTTGTAGCACTCCACCTTGGATTTGTCAAATCCAGCAACATCCTTAGCATTAAAGGTCATCTTCTTCTTGAACCTTTTATTGAACCTGTTTGCTCTTAAACTTACAAGAGCCATAGTCCACTTGATATCCATCTCTTCCAATTGTTCATCACTTATCTGCTCAAGATCTTCATAAGTAATCCTTGAATCACTAGGCAGAGAAGCAATGAATGCACACACAGTATCAAGATCAAAACCAGCAGGTTTAATTCTATCAGCGCCATGATTGTGTGTGTCAGCGCTTGAGTACAAAGCGTTGACAGGATATGATCCAGCGCTGACAGATTGACATCCAGCACTGACACCTTGAGATCCAGAGGCTGAATGTCCATAAAAGTTCATGGAATCAAATTGGCCTTCACTTTGTGAAAAGAAGGCCATGTTGCTGCTGGAATATTTGTTATCACTTTCCAATTGCCATTCATTCTCCAATAGTCTTAACTTGTTGAAGATGTCATCAAAACTGGAAGTCTTGTGGGTGTTATTGACAAGAATGGATCTTGTCTCAATCTTCCATACATCACCAAGGCTTTTGAGAAAAGTAGCATTCAATTCAGGATCATCAATCTGTTTTCCCATGAAGGAAAGTTGACTTGTGATGTCAAGAAGTCTACTTCTCACACTGCTGAGATTCTCATTAGGTTGAGCTTTAAAGACAGCATACTCATGCAATAGTTGCTTCTTCTTTTCTTCTTTTGTGTCAGCATTGCCACCATGTGCTACTTCAAGAGCTTCCCAAAGCTCTTTTGCTGACTCAAATCGTTTGTACTTGTGCTGATTCTCATGACCTAGGGCATGTTTCAAGATATTCAAGATTTTCATGTCCACCCTCTTCTTGGCTATATCTTCAACAGCAACAGCTCTCCCATCTTCAGGTTTTTCCACCTTATCAGATTCAGGACAATTAGGAACAGCTGTCCTTGTGGCAATAGCAGCAGTAATCTTTGCTGCTTTATCGAATGTGTTCCCATATTCGATAATTTCCCAAAGAGTGTAGTCATGAATAGCTATGTATTGCTCAAAATTGGACTTCCAAAGCTCAAAGTTCCTGGCATCAAACATGGGAATTTTGATACTAGGGTTTGAGAAGTTGTTTTGCAGCAAAGCAGGAGGTTGATTTGTGCCAGACATGATGTTTTTAGGGTTTTGAGAATTTAGGGTTTTTTAGGGTTTGGTGTTTTAGGGTTCTGCGTTACTTAAAGATCAAAAGTTTCTCAACAAGCTCTGATACCACTTGTTGATCCCAAACTTAGATCGATTAAGCTTTGTGTAAACGAGATTAGATCAAGTACTACACGTAGAGAAACCTTTGCTTATGAATAAAGTAACAAAGTGTTATGCGGAATTAACACTTGATCTAAAACACAATGATGTTAAACAAACTTTCACTTGTATTAGAATAATCTTGTTGATTACAATGAAAGGTTTAACTTGCGAATACTATGAAAACTGATATTCAACTTTAACCTAAAAGATCTTCTTTTATAGAACAAGAAGTCTTGTACAATAAGCTACGAATCAACTATTCTAGGTAAAGATAAACATAGAAAATACATTGTCGTTTCTATCCTTACTAGAAGTAATCTAGAATATAATATACGTGTAGCTCACATCTTTCATCAGTGCTTGTCTTCAATCTGTCAACGCTTGACTTTATCTTGTCAACGCTTATGCTGTCAGCGCTCACATTACTCTTGTCAACGCTTGAGTTGTTCTTGTCAGCGTTCAAGTGTTCTGGCCTAAATTTATTCCCAACAATGAATATCATCTTTGTCTTGAAATTATGATCTTCTTGTGTCTTGTAAACATTCATTTTGTTCTGCAACAATAGTATTTGTCTTCTTGAGTTAAATCTGTAAACTCTAGATCATAAAATTATGTCTTGATTTGATGATACAAAACCTTCTGAGTATTCTTTCTTCAATTAATACTCCTTTACTTGCATCTTTATTCCTGAAATAAAACAGTTAATAACAAAAATCAATCTCTATTGGCATCATGATTTTTAGCAAATCATCACCTATCAACGGATTTGATTTTTTCTTTACCAGTTAGTCGTACACTCTGGAATAGCCAATACTTTATTCATAAAGAATAAGGTGTACTGATAACCCTACATTTTTTGGTAAACTTTCAACCATCAAAGGATTTGATAATGTCTTTACCTAGTATCGTTTGTCTAGGACTAGCCAACTATTTGTCTCGAAACATGGTAAGTTAGAACCATATAGTTTTTAGCAAACTACCAGCTATCAACAAATTTGAGAAGTCTTTACCATAAACCGTTTGCTTATGGACTAGCCAATTCTTATGTGTGTTAGACATGGTGAAATGAGAACCATTTGTGAAGTGTGACTGAAAGTCAAACACTTAAGGCTCTTTCTCGGCTTCTTCCTCTTGCTCCAAATCCTTGATTTGTTGTTTAACCATTCTGATCAACTCCAAAGCACTAGCAGACTCTTCTGAAACTTCCAATTGTTGTTCTAACATCCTTTCTAACAATCTTCTTCCAAAAGGGTATCTCTTCTCTTGTAGCATGTAATAGGTTACATCATCTATATCCAAAGTGTGTATACCACATGATCTATAATATCTCTAGTAAGTAGGAACCTGATTCTCTAAGTCCTTTAATATTCTTTGATTACAAGTATGTGGCTCATACATAAACTTTAATTCTTTCCTCAATAGTGTGACTTCTGCTTGACCTTAACTTCCACCTTGAACAAATATGTTAAGGTCTTGAATGTCTTGTCTGTCAAGGATATGTAGAATCTCTTCTACCCATTTGAACATCCTAAATGTTCCATCTGATCTAGTGATACCATGTATTTCTAATCCTTCTTTAATAGCACTTGTCCATCTTATGATATTTGACTTCTTTCCAAAGATTTCTGTGTCAATACACTGATCTTCAAAGTTCACTATCTTTAAGTGCTTTCTGTAGCTTTCATCATCATCACTATCTTGTTCTGTAGACTTCACCTTTTTATTAGCTTCTTGCTTTTTCTTGGTTGATCTTTTCCTTTTAATACCTTTGGAGGCTCCTTCAAACTCTGTTGATCCCTCCTCCAAATTAGTATGTACCGTTTCCTTAAGTACTATTGACTGTGTATGTACTGCTTGTATATTTCCAGTTTCCTTGTCAACATCATGAGTTGTATTACCCTCATCCATTTCTTAATTAATCTCTGCTTCCTTTGAAACTTCTGTCACCCACTTCTTCTTCCTAACATAGGTAGTCTTGATAGGTGGAGATGCTTCCTTTTTTCCAGCAGTACTTGCATCAAGTCTGGGGGTACTTCCAAATTGTCTTTGTTGTTGGAGATGCTTCCTTACATCTTCAATGTCCTTCTTGTCCTTTTCAGATCCAATTTAAACAAAATTCAACTTGGTCCTCTTGTGTTGTTCATATAAATCTTTTACTTCATCAAAGGTTTTTCTAACCAATTGAGCATGGGTAAAACGCTTAACTTTCTTGAGATATGACATCATCTGATTTCTGATTTGCATAGTGGTTGGAGGCTTAACCCTTTCTTTTCTTCCCTTTTCTACAAAGAATCTTTGTTGCTCCCTCACTAAATCACCAATAAATTTGTCTTTTTCCTCTTCATCATAAGCATCCCTTTCTTCAGCTAGCAATGATTCTGTAAGAAGCTCACTTGCCTTAAGTTCAGCCTGAATCCTATCATATTCTTTAATGTTCCATTGTTGCTGCACTCTTTGGGCTTCAAGCAATTGTTGCTTTGCTGCAAGTTCTTCTTGCAGCTCTTCATCACGCATTTGTGCTTGTAGTCTGAAGGCTACTTCTTCATCATGCTCTAATTGATTAAATATGTTCATGACTTTGCTTATGTCATTATCTGAATCACTTTATTCTTCAGATTCAGATTGCAATTTCTTTTTGCCCTTATCCTTTGGATTTATCTTAGGTAGTTTCTTCAATAGCTTTGAAGATCTTCTTTCTTCATCTTCATTTGATTGTTGTTATATGATAATACCTTTAGTGGGCTGTGAAGCTTGAATCTTCTTGCCTTTAGCTTTTTCCTTCTTGGTAAGAATTTCTTGTTGTGTCTTTATTTCTGATTCTGCTTGTCTTGCCTTTTCAGTTGAGCTCTTTTCCTTAAGATCAAGCAGTACTTCTGCTAATGTCTCATCCTCTCCAAAAGATGGAGTTTGACTTTCTGCAGAAGAAGGTAGTGAATGTTCTTTACCAGCGGTACTTGTAGTTGGCTTAGTGGTACTTGGCTCTTCAACAGTATTTACTTCACCAGTGTAAGACACACTTGTTTCTTGAATCACTAATGTATCTCCGATACTTTTCCTTCTTTTGAAGCTGTCTTCTCAATATGTAACTCCTCAGTCTTGTCTGATCCAACACTCATTATTGATCTTGACAGTACTTGGAAAGATTGTTTCTTGTGAAACAAAAATTGTCTTTGAGGTGGACTTGAAGACACAAGAAACTGAACATTGATTTCTTCTAGCTTCTCATAGAAACTACTCCAATTAACTTGAAGTTGTGGTGATTGAGGTTGTGTTTGTGGCTGAGTCACCAACATGTCTTCATCTTGTGGTTACTCATGAGCAGATTGTGGTTCTTCTTGTTGAAGCTCCATATTTTTAGGATCCAAACTTTCTTTATCAACATTAGTCTCTATGCCATCAACATCTTCAAAATTTCCAATGTCATCATCAGCTTCAAAATTTATGTCATTGTCAGAGATCCTTGTATGAATATCAGAAGAAGGTCCTTGTTCTTCATCATTCCTCTCCTGTTTGGTTGTATTCAGTTTCCTCTTCTTGAAGTTCCTAAATCTTTGCTTCTTAAGAGCAGCTCTCTGAATTACTCTGTTTTGCCTCATCCAAGGAGTTACTTTATTCCTTAGCTTGATTAAATTGGCTTCCAATGCAGAAATTCTCTTATCTTGAGCAAGCTTCTCTTTTTGCAATACATGTACCTGTTTGGACAAGCTAGTGCATAAAGCAATTAAATTTGCAACATCCACCACCTCTGTTGTTGCTTGTGGTGAACCACTAGCAGCAATTGAAGCAGCAGGTGTGTGGATCATTTCATCAGAATGTGGATAACCACCAACATTATGAGAAGAAGATTGAGTATCTTCAGAAGATTGGGAACTCTGGTGAGAAGGGGTTTGCTGAGAAGCACTAGCTGAGCTAGGTTCCTCACCTTCTTGATTAGCTGGTTGGGCTAACATATGTGCAAATAAGGGTGTAATAGTTCCTGTAAAGGCACTTCCTGGTTTGGTCAATAAAGAGAAAGTTCTCTTTGTAAATGTAGGAACATCCCATGTATTTGTCAACTCTGGTAGGTTAGGGATTTGGTCATTAACTAAAGCTTGAATGAATCTAGGATACATCAAAAACTTTTTAACTCCTTCCAAATTCCTAGTCATGCCTTCAAAATTAATTTTGAAAAATTAAAAACTCTGTTATTTGCTAGACAAATTCCAGCTGATGCTAATGCAGCAGGGATTTGATTAAAAGAAGTACTTTTTAAGCTTAAACAGTGAATAATGGCATGAAAAAGCAATTTCCATTGAGGTGAAAATAAACCTTTAAAGAAAGTAAGACTTTCCCTACCACCCTCATAACCCATGGCTGCAAGGCCATCATGTATCTCTGTGTTATTCAATATACTAAGTCCATTTTCATCATTAAGCCTTAAACTAGCCCTTAACAGTACCTCAGTCACATAAATATTTCTATTATTCACCCTAGCCCTAATGCAAGGTTGATTATGACGAGTACCTAAGACATCAGTATTCTAGAACTGTGTAACAATAGGAATAGAGACAACAGGACTTACAGTAAGCGCAAAACGAACATGACTTCGAGAGAGAAAACCAAGTATCTCATGGAAACCAATAGAATCATCATTCTGAACAAGGTTTACAACTAGGTTGTGCTTAGAGATCATTTGTAGAGCAGCCATTAGTATTTTTTATGATCGAAAAATTAGAGAGAAGGTTATAGAATTAAGAGATAAGAATAAAATATTAGGTGAATCAGTTGTATAATTGGAGTAAGTATTTATGTAAATAACAAACCAGAGCGCGAAGAAACCGCCAAATTTACAAAAGAGACCCTCAACGGTACAACGGTTATGTAGCGGTACATGGAACATACACGGTACTTGGATTTGTACTAGCGGTACTTGATTCTAAAATGGTACCTCACAAATTTGACCAATTCATGCATTCCACTATCATTATAACCTCTTTTATCTTATTCTATCAACCTATAATCACATCAAAAACACAAAAAAACTATACAATAAAAATATGCATAAAAATTGTGCAGCTATTACCTCCCCTTAACATATGCAGCTGTTTATTGGTTGAGCATACCAATATGTGTTACCAAGAATTCAAATCTCTTTGCATCAAATGCCTTGGTTAATAGATCAGCTACATTGTTATCTGTATGAATCTTCAAGACTTGAATAAGCTTTTTGTCATAGGCATCTCTTATAAAGTGATGTCTTATCTCAATGTTCTTGGTCTTGGAGTGAAAGACTGGATTCTTGACAATGCTAATAGTACTTTCATTATAGAATCTATTCTCTGAAATTTCTATGAAAGAGAAGGAAGGGGCATACCTGCTATACCGGGCGAAACTCCTATAAAAAAGCGAGACTTTACTAAAGAAGAAAAGCCCCTTCTATCTTATTAGTAAAGAGCTAACGTGCACCCTGTAATCAAACTCAAACCGCTGATCATTTCATAAAACATATATGCTTGACCTTTCTCGATGCTTTTTTTGGGTGACTCGCCAGAAATCCACAAACAACATTCTGGAACTTCCAAACCAAAGAAATGCAACAGGAAATGAAATTTCTTATTCATTTAGGGTGCTCGGCCGGTGCTCCTTTCTCAAACCAGAACAACCTTGCAAAGAGCCCAACGGCTCCACCTTACCCTCAAGAGGCAGCAAGCGCTGCGGGAGGAGCAACAAGAGCTCATTGTCCGGTCGACGTTCCGGCAAAGTGTGTCCGTTGACTTGGTAGAGCTTTTTCTTTTTCTCTTCATAGAAGATTGTTCAATGTAGATCTTGGTGTTCAGGAAGTTGAAACCATAGTCTAATAGCTGATTTTGAATCCAAAGTACTTGTCCACAGCAATGAGCAGCAGCTACATATTCAGCTTCAGTTGTAGATGTAGCAACAATAGTTTGCTTCTTACACTGCCATGATATGAGTCTTCTTACTAGGAATTGGCAACCTCATGTTGTGGATTTCCTATCATGATTGGCTCTAGCATAATCACTATCTGAGTAGTCTTCCAAATCAAATGTTGAATCTCTAGGACACCATAATCATAAACTAGGTTGACTTTTAAGATACTTAAAAATCCTTTTCACAACATGTAGATGTGACACCTTTGGATTGACTTGGAACCTTGAACAGGCACACACAGCAAACATAATGTATGGTCTTGAAGCTGTAAGATACATGAATGAACCAATCATTGATCTATATAGGTGAATATCAACATTTTCACCATGTTCATCTTTTGACAAAGATTTCTTAGCTTCAAAAGGTGTGCTTGTACTCCTTGTATCCATACATGAAAATTTCTTTAAGACTTCAGCAACATATTTATCTTGGCTAATAAATATTCCATCCTTCCTTTGTTTGACTTGTAGTCCTAAAAAGAAGGTAAGTTATCCCATAGAACTCATCTGAAATCTTCCTTTCATCAAAGCTTCAAACTCTTTACACCATGATTTCTTGGTTGAACCAAAAATAATGTTATCAACATAGACTTGAACAAGGATAATATCCTTAGTGTTCTTTTTTATGAAGAGAGTTTTGTCAATGGTCCCTCTCCTATATCCATGTTCCAACCAAAAGTGGATAAGGTTGCATACCAAGCCCTTGGAGCTTGATGTAAACCATAAAGTGCTTTGATAACTTTGTAGACTCTGTTGGGGAATTTAGGATCTACAAAACCTAGAGGTTGTGAAACATATACCTCCTCAGAAATAGTACCATAAAGAAAGACACTTTTCACATCCATCTGATAGACTATAAAACCCATATATGATGCAAAGCCAAAAATAACCTAATGGCTTCTATTCTTGCCGCTGGTGTAAAAACCTCATCATAATCTATCCCTTCTTCCTGTCTATAGCCTTGAGCGATAAGCCTTGCCTTGTTCCTCACAACAACACCTCTTTCATCCTTCTTATTTCTGAAACCCATCTAGTGCCAATAACTCTTTTACCTGAGGGAAGATCAACAAGAATCCAAACCTTTTGTAGTTCAAATTGCATTAATTCTTCTTGCATGGTATCTAGCCAAATTTCTTCATCAAGAGCTTGATAAATGTTTTTAGGCTCTACTTGTGATAAGAAACAGGCAAACAAACAATGTTGAGTATCCTTATGTTTAGTTATCTGTTGTTGTTTCACATAACTCACAAGTGCATGAGTTTCAGCATTGGCTTGAAGTTGTCTTCTGGTTTGCATAGCAGACTTAGGGTCTCCAATAATTTGAGTTGTAGGATGGTTGTTGTTGACTTTATGAGTGGGAATAGAACTGACTAGAAATTTCAGTTTCCAACTTACTGAAATCAGTTACTGCACTTTAACACCCCCAAATTACAATACGCAGCGGAAATACACATTTGGGTGCTAAATACAAACATCATTATACAAGACACTTTGAACAATCTCAAAATGATACATTCGGAATATAAAAGGAAATAATTTAACCATTGTCTAAAACTTTCGATCCCAAGTAAAACAATTTTAGAAATAATATCAGAGTACATTTAGGTCCCCCAAAAGATTTTATCCAATCAACAAACAATTTACCAAAGTACATGACCGTACATTATTATTTTTATGACAAAAGGGAAAGAAATCCGTTTTAGACCAAACACCACAAAAGCAATCCGCAATCCTTCTTCAGCAAGCTCCGAAATTCATCAACTTCAATCACCTGAATTACATGCTTAAAATCATCAACACAACGGTTGAGCGAGTCTATAGGTTTTCCAAATCATCATTTGAACACAAGAGAAAAATCAATCATAATCATTTAATAGAATTGTCGTCACAATCTATTGTTCAGGCATTCTTGTATATAGCAATAGCTATTGAACTGTATTAAGATCGTGACACCGACCCCTTAACTTAGTCACCCACACCTAATGCCGGCATGACTAGATGAATTCCAATGCCCCTACTAGGGTATCAGTTGCAAGTATACCATATTCTCATTCTCGTAAAATTATCCTTCCCAACGGGTTACTCAGCGTAAAGCCCTGGTCTCAGATAGGGTCGTCAGCCCAATAGTACTATTATTAGAATAAGCGGCTATTCCCAACTCACAACATCAAGTCAGAAGATAGTTAACGGCTCATGAATTTAGGGACTTTTGCAACATAGGTACTTATACAATTCAAATCAACAAAGGCGACAAAGGCAACATTCGGGTACAACAATTACTCATGACTTGTGTTCATTTTACTTTCAAATAGCATGTATCCCCCTCGCGGGTTTTAAAACATTCAAAACAATTACAAAAGCGAGGCTATAGACTCACCTGGAGTAATAGCAGTAGCAAGACGACCTTCGACGATAGTTGATGCCCGATAAACACAAAAACCGCAACCTATCAAATAAGGTGCGTTCATTAATAATAACTCGAATAAAATCCATACTTAGTAACATCAAACTCAAAATAATAATATCACAATGATTGTGGTAAAATACGACCTTTTAGGAAAAAGGCGTAAAAGCGGTAAGTATTAAGTGATGATTTAGGAAAATCAACACTAATAACCCTTTGAAAGTTCAAGTTCGTTTCCCAAGGAGGCGAGTGCATTGTGTAATGAATTGATTTTGATTTGTGGTTATACTGAGAAAAAGAAAAATAGAAATGGGGTGAGAAGAGAATGACGGTTACGCAGACGGATCGAGCTAAGACGAAAAGATCGTTCACGTAAAATCGTAAAAAGCTACAAACTAGAAAATTTTAAACCTAAAATTAATTAAAAGCTAAAATTAAGTCTAAAATAATATAAATAAGAATAAAAATCTAATAAAAATCCAATAAAAATATTTTAAAACCTTTTATTAATTAAATATTCAATTTTAAATGCTAATTAAAGCCCTAAAATTAAATATAATTAACAAAATGTCCAAAATATTATTTTATTGAACAAATAACTTACTTATATTATCTAAAGATTAAAAAGTATTTTTCCTAATTTTTCAAAACTATTTTTCTATTTTTAAAACACTAAAAACTATTTTTAAACTAAAATAATTATAAAAAATAATTAAATAATGCCAAAAATAATTTGATAATTTTAAAAATCCTAAATTACTCTAAAGAACAGTAGAAAAATGAAAAAGTTTGAAAAATATAAAATTTTTCACTAAAAGACAAAACAGTTTAAAATAAAACCCTAATTAAACTAATTTAATTCTAAAAATAAATAAAAAGTGAACAGTAAAACCTTTTAAAACCAAAAATCTTAAAATCTTTTTCTAAGTCTCTGATAATTATTAAAACTGAAAAATAATAATTTTTGTCACTAAAAGACAAAAATCAGAAATTAAAAATTAAATAAAATAGCTATTAATTGTAAAAAATAGTAAATGAAAAGTAAATAAAAATCTAATTAAACTAAAAAATCAGAAATAAAATTAGAAAAATAAAAAAACTTGTTTGAAACCCTAACTCCCAATTAAGGGCACTAAAGACAAAAAATATAGGTTTCTGATAGTGACACTTGACTAGCTTTGTCTGCTAGTCAAGCAGGGGAAACAATTGTGCTAGTAGGGGGAACTTTTTTCCCACTGCTAGTGCAAAATAATGGTCAGTTGACCTTTTGAGCTTAGGAAAGCTTTTGGAGGGCTTGTTTTTGGACAACAAGGCACCCCCACACTAGTTGGGTTGTGGGGAGTGTAACTAAACACAAAAATCACACAAGTATTTCACAAAATCACACACAAATGACATCAAAAGTTACTGATGAAGCCTAACTGTTTACTGATGAAGGGTAACTTGTATACTTGCACAAAAACGAATTTTAAACCCTAAAAGCTTGCACACAAATCCACCAATGCACACACAACAGATACACAATCCTCAAATGACCTAATATCTAGCAGCTTATCCAATTTGATGATCAAATTTCCACAAAATTAGGCAGAAAAGGTACTTTGCTGATTTGACTGTTTTTATGCTATACTACCCAACTTTAAAACATGCAATTTACTTTTCACTCTACCACACTGAAAACTAGCTAACAAACAACCTATTATCAACCTATTGAGTGAGTCTAGACAGGTTTTAACCCAAAAACTTATCACAATTTCTAGCTAAACCCGTATCCAAACACCCCTTAATTTTCAGAAACTAAAAATTATCAAACCAATACTAATCAAACTCTACTCAAACTGATCCTAATCACCTCTAACATGCATACAAGCACTAGTGAACATAATCAGACCAATAAACAGTCACTTAAACAACTTTCAATCAAATTCACACAAATCCACAAATCACAAACTTTTGAAAAATAAACAAGGATTGAGATGGTTACCTTGTGGGACCCACATCCAGGTCCCACTATGGCTGCATAACCATCTCCCTTCAGGCTGGGGCCTGAGCAGAATCTCTTTGGCAATTTGGATGCAAAATTAAAATGATGATGATGACCTTGTTCTTGCTTTGATCCTACACAAACACAACAAACAAGGAAAGGAAATACAAGCTTCAAATAAGCTTAGCCCACAAGCTGGTGTCAAGAGCTTGTGGGATTAGCTTTTGAAACAGTAAGATTAGAGCAACAAAATAAACAGAAACCTTTTGAAAAACTGATTTTTCTTCAAAAAATCTTTTTTTCAAACCTACAAACCAACAAACCTTGGAACAAATACACGTTTTAAAACAAGTATAAATTCAGTAAACCAAACATCCAATTCCACTTTCACTTCCTTGGACCTTGGATTTCTGAAATTTAACACCAATTTAAAACCTTTTTGAAAACTAAAAAACACACAAAGTGTTTACACAAGATGAAAAATGGAACTCAGATTATCTCAAGCTAACACCAACTTTAAAAAATCATAAAAGGAATTACAATTTAATAAAAAACACCAACTTTATAAATATTTAAAAGGGATTACAATAACTTGGAAAATCTGGAACAAAGGTGCATTCACATGCGAATGCCCTTTAAATACTAACTAGCAGACTATTCTAGAAGACTAAACCCTAATACATGAATTGCCATAAAGGCCCTTGGACGAATCTTGAAATCTTGGTCAAATTTGTTGCCCATGTGATGAGAGTGATGGCCAGCTGTCAAGGATTGATCTCAAACGTCCATTTGGCATTGGGGACCAAGTAATGGTTATAAGACGTTGATGCTGTCTGGTATTGGGGTTTGGGGAGAGTGACGGGTGCAGGGGAGGGCCCTACCCAACACATGGGTGTGTTGGGTTCATGTTTTTGGTGTGGGATGTGATGAAAAAAGGGTTAATTAGTGATCTGGAAAAGGGTTAGCAAAAACCCTTTGTTTTGAAGGTGATTGAAACTGGGTAGATTAGGGTTTATGGGAGGGGTTTAATCCAATTTGGGGGTAATTAATTTTGAATTAAGTGTTTAGAAGGAAAGTTGAATAATCAGTTAATACTGATTATTTAATTTTGGGTGGATTGTTGACGTGGGAGGGGGAGTGAGGTGGTGAGATGTGATTGGAGGATGGGGGTGATGTGGCTGGATGATTGGTGGGGGTGTGTTGTGTTGTCTGGCAGAAATGGTCCCCCATGTTTCATACTTCCTTCACTTTGTATTAAACAGCAACAACTTCTATTTCCCTCTATAATAAACTTTTCCAACTTGTCAAATTTGGCATGTAAAGTTTGTAAACTTTCACCAAGGACATCTTTTGTAATTTCATCATTCTTCAAGGGCTGAATAAGCAATATCTTGAAACTTTCCCACTTGTAATATTTGAGATATACAAGGGCCTAAAGTGACAAGTCTTCAATAGTTGAGGGACCATTCTTGACATTCTTCAATTCTTCAAGGTCATTTTGGAAATTCCAGATTTAGGTCCGGTTCATTGTGCGGCTTCTTTTCCCGTGTTCGTTTTTGATTGATTCTTGTGATATTTTTGTTATTTCCTCAATATCCGTACCTAAAATACACAAGCAACAAACACGAGCATATATTTGGCAGTTTTAATGATATTTTATGCATTTTAAGCCCGTTTTGGACGATGAGACTATGTACAAAAGCAGTCTCATCACTCCCCCATACTAAACCATTGTCGTGCCCTCACGCAATGCTAGAATAAAGTATCGTAGCATCTCCAAAATTCATTTTTATTCACTTTATTGAATGATAAACTAGCTACACTACCACTATGTTGGAAATACGTTTTTACGTATTTAGAAAGGATCGGTCACTCCAATGATATTGGGCTCGTGATCCAATATAGCCCATATAGCTCACATGTAGGATGGGCTATATAAACCCCCCTCCTAGCATGTTAGGAGGGGTTGTTGGTTCACTTCCATTTTACATAATCACATTTCCATCTTTCTTTCCTTCTCTCCTTTCTCTCTCTTCTTTCTCTCTCTAAGTTTCTTCCATTTATCATCATTCAATAGATTAATCCATACAATGCTAAATACTTAGAAAAAAACGATCCTACAATTGGTATCAAGAGCATGGTTGATTCTTCGGATTAGCACGTTTTATCTTTTGATTTGGTGGTAAATTTTTCTCCTTTTTACAAGTTTCTTTCTTTCGTCTATTTTCTTTTTCTTTCTTTAATCTTATCTTTATATAATATTTGCTAAAAGTCTTATAAAAATTTTCTACTAAATTTTTCTACTAAAAGTTCTTATACGTTTCTCCAATTTCAAAATCTCGATAAAACGTTTTTCTGTTTTGTTTTTTTTTATCCAGTTTTTCATCTTTTTTCTGTATTGTCTTTTTTATCAATGTTTTGTGTCTAAAAAGGGTTTAACATTCCGATACATAATCTTTTCACATTCCGATAGAAAGTCGCCATTTTCCGATCGTAACGTCACCAGGTTTGTACATCGATCACAATAACCCGAGGGTTCTACTTTGCGATCAACTTTTTCAGATTCCCTTATTCCGACGTGTATTTCGATCGTACTTTGCGATCGTGATTGCGACGGGTTTAAGGTAAAGTGAGAACGAAACTCTGCCAAAAAATTTTCCACATTGCGATGGTGAGTTTTTGTGATATTGCGATGAAAAAGTTTGGATATTGCGATGGATCTTGCTAAATATTGCGATGAATTGACTCAATATTGCGATGACCTGACTTGTTATTGCGATTCAACCAACGTTTTTTTGACTCGACATCTAGACTGACCAAAACCTCACACTCAAGACTCTCTCGGACACCCTCTCTCGAATACCCACACAATTCAAACAGACTCCCTCAAACTCGAACCTCTCACAACTCACCCTCGTAACCAAAACACCCTCGTCTCACCACCTTTCGACTCAGACCCAAGACAACCCACACCCAAACACCTATCGCACACTCACCCTCACCAAGACTCACCCTCACCCTCACGTTCGCACACCCAGCCCTCGACTCACAGCCTTTCAACACCAACAGACCCAATCTTACTGACCAGTTCTCTTGAAAACACAAATCACCCACCCACTCTCGTCTCTCACCCAACACTCCCTCGACTCGATTCGACACACCATCAACAGACCCTCATCCGACTCTCGACCCTCGACTCCCACCTCAACCTCCACAAACACAAAATCTGACAAGACTCAAACCTATCACACAAGACTTGAGTCACTTCTTTCTCGACACACCAAGACAAGACTCGAAAAAACAGTCTCAACATCTCATACCTAAATCAGACTCGAACCCACACATCAAACAAGATCTCAGTCACAAAAACTTTCATTGATCCAAAAATTTAAACGGAAAACAAAACCTACCCGAGATCCTTTAAGATCTTGAAGCCTTTTAGGAATAGGTACAGAAAGCACTCCAGTGCTCCAAAGGATAGGCGAATTAACGGTACAGAAGTGATTATAACAAACAAAACAAACAACCGGTTGTGAATTTGGATCGGATTGAATCTGAGATTTGATTAGGTCTCGTTTTTTATTTTAGGGAATTGTGTGTGTGTGTTTTCAGTGTGTAAGAGAGAAAACGTAAAGATTCAAACGATCAGACAGATTGAGTGAAGAAGTGTTATTTGGTGGGAGAGAGAAAAGATAGGGGGCGGAGTAACCAAATGGTGTGAGGATAAGCTTATTATATTTAGACGGAGATAATAAGGATTTTGTTTGGGAGTTGCCATTTTTTCCACGTGGGTCTGTCATTGCCACGTCCTATTCATTGTTATTTCTATAAATTGGGCAATTTGTTGGATTTGTATTTGGTTAACCAATCTGAAATGGGCCACGGTTATTTTTTTTAATGTATTTGGGCAAATTGAAAATTTTGGCTCCTTTTATGATATAACAAATTTTTGTTATAAATTTATTTACATTTACACAAGTTTCTAATAAACTTTGTGTTAAAATTATTAAATTTAAACAAATTTTTTGTCATATTAAGCTATTTTATATATAATTGGACTCTGAAATATCACGGCAAGTTGACTGGATTTATTTTGACGAGACCAAGAAACATTAACTTCTCATTCAGTAATCCCTCATTTTATAACTCAATCAATCATCAATCCTGATTGTTCATCGATATTCAATGGAGTCTTTGAATTCGACTTTTTAAGAGGGAGAATCGCGTCAAATGAAAGTTAAAGCTAGAGAAAGTAGAATGACTTTATTTCGACCACTTCGGTCCCATCTGTCGAACATTTCTCTACTTAAAGAAGGAAGCGGTTTTGTGACACTCTTCGGGCAAAATCGTACCACTTTCGTCCACCAAATGCTCCTCAAATTTAACCAACTACGAGAGCAGATCAACAAAGAAGACATTAATCAAATTGAATCCTCACATTTACTTCAAGTTCTCGTGCAACATTTTTCGAGGTTCTTTCAATTTGATCCTGCCAAGGTTGAAGCTTCAATGATCTGCCAGTCATTCCTTGAAGACACACAAATCGACGTTAAAGACTTTAGGGATAGATTGCTCGAGTTCATGAAATCTATTGCACTTTCGATTTATGCAAATTCACAACCTCAACCAGAGCATCCTAATGGTATACAAGAATCTACGATGAAGATGACACAGAAGAAAAATGGTCTTACGGATGACTCAATGGAGACCGCCTTGGTCAACGATGATAGCAGCGTCATTGCATCACGCCAACGTGACTCAAGCATACATAACGAAGAGCCAATCGTTGAGGTACAATTGAATACTGAATCTCACAATGATTTACAGCATGTTGAGAACTCAGAACCCACCTATGACCAACATGGGATGAAAAAGGGTGATTTCACTTCTGATTCATCGGATGTGAATCATACTGAGGGAGAAAATGATCAGAATGCTAAAGATCATGATATGTGCTTTATGACTGCTACGTTAACCAATTCTGCTTCTAGAATTAAAGAGCTTGAACTGATTTTAGCTCAGCAATCAAAAGAGCTTGAGGATGCGAAAATTGAATTTTCGAAGAAAACGGAGAAATTTGAAACATATTTTGAAAAACTTGAAAAGTCAAACGTTATTCTTGAACGAAAATTGGATCAAACTGCTCTAGATTCTAAAGCTGAAAAAGATAATCTTTTGAAACAAATTAAGTTGCTTGAATCTAAGTTGGCATCTCAAGATGAATTGCTCAAAGAGAATGAGACTTTAAAAGCTCAAGTACAGGAAAAGATCTTTGCTATAGCTGCGTTAAAAAACGAATTGAGGAAAACCAAAGGAACTAGTGTGGACACTAAGCTTGAAAAACCATCAATCTTGGGGAAACCGCCTACAAATCAGTTCGTTAGACAACCGACTGCATTTAGATCTGAGCGACCATAATCCTCGAGACCGCGGTTTGCCTCCCAAGTTGATTTGGTTCATCTTTCTAGACCAGTCACTCCTGCAACTAGGCCCAATGTGACCAAAACATCTTTAGCAAGACCTAATCACATGATTGCCTCTAGTTTCTCTAAAAATACCAAGACCACGTCTAGAACTAGTTCAAATGACGTTCACCATAAATCTGGTCTAAGGGAAGCTATTCAAAAGACACAAGTAAGAGATAAGAATTTCAAACCTAGTCAGATGCTTTCTAGTTTACCCAACACTGCTAACCGTAGCATGTCACATCCTAGGAGCATCAATCAATCATCTAGGAATTCTAGATCTTACTCGGACATTAAATATGCTACTTGTAAAACATGTAGAAAATGTGTCTTTACGGCAAATCATGATTCTTGTATCAAGAAACTACTTAATGAGGTGAACTCCCGTGCTAGACTTAAATCCCAGTGGGTTGCCAAAATCAAACCCATTGGTAAAATGTGGCGCCCCACTGGTAGAACTTTCACCCTTGTAGAAAACGAGTGCCCTTTAACTAGGATAGTCTCCGATTCTATTAAGACTACTAGGGAGGAAATTGAAAAGGAGGATGCATCACCTAAGCATGAACTTAAGGTTTTCTATAAAAGGAAACGTTTACCAGCTAAGACAAGTGAATCATCTCCTCAGAACACCTCTGGCACAAGTAAGGCCAACTGTGAACCCCCACTTGCTTCTAAGATAGATATCGCTAACCCTTATCCAAGCATGTAAATTCCTAATGAAAATGCAGGTACCAAAGAGTATGTTCCAAAAGAACGAAGCGGTCCAATCATTGTATACCATTCAATTAAGGACACTCGTAGAGTTTGGTTGCTAAAGAAGTTGATATCTAAGAAACAAGTGTCTCAGGGGATTTCCAGTTAAGCTTACAGTGTATAAAGGACTTATAGTCGCATCACAGACTATAACTCGCTCTTCAAAGAAAGGAAAGTTTATCGCCGATGGTAAACTTATCCTAACAACGAGAAATTAAATTTTCTCGGGCATGAGCTTATGTAAAAAACATTCCAAGTTTTTAAGCTCATGCACAATGGCTCCTCGTTAAATGACAGACGATGACCCGGACTTCAGAGACAGGGAAGTTTATCTACGTAACGATAACTTACCCTTTTAACGAGAAATTAAGTTTTCTTGGACACGAGCTTATCCTAAAACCATTCAAAGGTTTTAAGCTCGTGTATAAGGCTCTTCATTAAATGTCAAATGATGACCCGATCTTCAAATTAAGGAAAGTTTATCGCCGATGATAAACTTATCCTCACAACGAGAAATTAATTTTTCTCGGGCAAGAGCTTATATTAAAAACATTCGAAGTTTTTAAGCTCATGCACAATGACTTACAGTTAAATATCAGACTGTAACTCGGACTTCAATTTTAGGAAAGCTTATCTTTAAAGATAGCTTATCCTCGTAACGGGAAATTAAATTTTCTCGGTCATGAGCTTGTATTAAAACATTCCAGGTTTTAAGCTCAGAAAGGAAAGTGAATCTTTTAAATAAGAGATCTTTTCCTCATAACGAGAAATTCACCTTTCTCGGTCATGAGCTTTACGTTAAAACATTCAAAGTTTTTTCAAGCTCATGAAAACGACTTCTAAGTAAATGTCAGCTTAGAACTCGTTCTTCAATTAAAAGGAAAGTTTATCGCCGATGGTAACTTATCCTTAACAACGGGAAGTTTACAACTTCTCGGACTTGAGCTCGTTTTGTAAGATATTCAACATCTTAAGCTCAAGTAATTGGTTTTCAAAACGTTGAACACAATTTTTCGAGAATTTCTCAAAAAGGTTTTCTAAATCTTTCAAAATTGTGTGTTCAAAAAATGTTTTGATAAAAAGAGCATGTCTTCTGGAATCGATAATATTTACGATACTAGAAATGTCATTCAATAATGACACGGGGTTGTAAATAAAGTTCGAGCAGAAGTTCAAATGTTTTAAAACATGCTCAAAATGGTTTGCTATTATTTCAGATAGTAACCCGCTTTTCATAATCAAGTCAAGCATTTCACCGGAAAGCTTTGACTCAACAACGGGAATTCATTTTATCGGGCATGGTTTACTTTACAACCATGTAAGGGATTGTGTTTACTTTATAACACAATCTAACACGGATATATGTACGTGTAAGTGCATTTATTTGTTAAAACAAGAGAAATCTTGTTTTTATGAAGTTATCATCTCTACCAACCGTAGCAATCTACAATTGATATCTACATACTCGACGATGCGACTACTCAAACGGCGACTACAGCTCTTTCAATAGAACACGGGTCAGCAATTGACGGGGAGCAATTGTCCAGCAATCAGAATCTTTGACACTAAAAGTGCCAAGTTCACATGTTGGTGTCAAGACAAAGATATCAATCGTACACATAGAGTAAAGAGATAACTTCAGACATGATGAGGCGACCAACATTCGTGAACAAGAACCATGTGCTTCTTTCATATGATGTTCTCCATCATTCAGGTCCAACCTCATAAATTGCTAATCTTGTGAATACATTATCATATATGATCTTTGCACGTGATAAATACCTTACACTTGTGTTTAAAAGGTATTTAATTTACGTTTCAAGTACACCCTCATTAATTTGAGGGGGAGCTTGTGTAATTCATGAAGATAATTGGCTTTGCATTTTTCTTCCCAAAATTTTCTTAAAATGCTATTAAATCAATTGATATTAAAAACATCGATTGGGTTAATATTTTTAATATGGGGGAGAAAATGTGATTTAATATGGGAAATGATTAATCACAAATGGTTTGACTTAACGTGCTAGCTCATCCCGACATGTGCGAAATATTTTCGGATTTCGTGGCATATGTTAAGGGGGAGCAAAATGGATTTGAACTATCAAAATGGATTTCATGGTGACATACACTTACCCAAAACATCTCTATTCACGACGGTGAAGATTGTGGTGACATAAGGATGGTAGGATAGGTTAAAGTCCAATGATTCCTCTAGAACTGGAGGAATCTTCCCAAGGACATTCCATAGCTAGAAATAGTAGTCCTTAGGAAAGATGGAGAAAGATTGTGAACGTAGCTGAATGCCGACCAAGTACTTAAGTTAGCACTGGAACAATCACAACAAGGTGCTAGTGATGACGTATTGGTAAGCATTGAAGGGGTTGAAGAATGAAAAAGAATTGTAAAGATAAAGGGTGTAAAGAAAGAAGCCCGCCTTACAACTTAGGCAGAAACCGGGTCAATACATATGCTATTAAGATCATTGTTTAATGATTCTTAATATTGAAGAAAGACATCATGGACCCAGTGATGCAAAGCACAACCCATCCCAGCTAACTTAGATATCTCTTAAAAGATATTTGTTTTAATCACACGGAGACAACACGTTATCTATTGATTTATTCACTCCGAATAAATTGGTATTGAAAAGGTGGCACTCCTCTCCAGGCTCCGATCACTAAAATCCAAAGTGCACGATCGAGTCTAGAGCCATTTGAGATCATTAAATATCTCATTAGGACACACTTTCATAATTCCTTGCTTCTTCATACACTGTGAAAAGTAAGAAAGATCTTAAGAGTCCTACGCAAAATCTTCATGATCTTGCCTGAACATCCGAGTAATACGAAAGTATTTACAATGAAGATGGAAATCCTTCTTGAGAGAATATCAAAAAGCTCATGGTAGGTGACTTGTGCGATTCTTTATGAATCAAACTTGTGATAACTAGAAAGCAACGACTGTTTAATTCTTAACTGAATTTAAACACGTTCCAGGCCTCTACGCAATATCTCAGTGATCTTGCCAGAACACTCAGAGTGATACCTTTGTGTTTACGGTGATGAGTGGAAATCCTTCTAGTGTTAACCTCAAACAGCACTTGGTAGGTAGCTTGCAAGATTCTATACGAATCAAGCTCGTGACAACTGGAAAGCAACGATGGTGCGGTTCTTAATTGAATTTCACTTGTTCCAGGAACATGAATTGACGGCTTCAAATCATGCGAATATTATTATCCAAATGATTCACTCTTTATGTTCGCAGTCAGCTTTGGACGGTCGAATAAAGAGAACGGATTTACCCGCGAAATCCTGTCAGGAAGTTACTTAATTGAAACTATCCGTCACGGGTACGATATCTAATATCGTCCAACGGTCTTCACCGACCTGAGGTAAAATGCTACCGATTTAGAATGAAATGTTCAAATCCATTTCTTTCGTGTCTACTTATGTTGAGGCATTTGAAGACGGTGGCGTTGCGAAATCCAAGAAGAAGTCGTCCCCACATGCTTATACTGCATACACTCAGTACTTCAACGAATTCAAGAAAGTCTGAAGGTCAAGTCTTCTGCTGTATCAAACTCTGAAGCTTTCAAGAATTATAAAGGTATAAGTGTGTGGAACATGAAGTCACGAAGAGGCGAATATCACAAGTGATGAATGCACAAGGTCAAGGCAAGAGAACATGCTCAAGACTAAAGTCAAAGATCTCATCAGCATATTCACAAGAACAAGATCGAAGACTCAAGCATAGTATGCTAGGTTTAAGATTTTGTAAAATGGTGTGACCTCCCTTTGGGGGAGATTGTTGGAAATACGTTTTTCCAAGGAAAGTCTCGGACACATCATTATTAGCATAGATCACGAGCTTTAGACTATTTAGGACATTGTAACTTGGAGTGACCTCCCTTTGGGGGAGATTGTTGGAAATACGTTTTTACGTATTTAGAAAGGATCGGTCACTCCAATGATATTGGGCTCGTGATCCAATATAGCCCATATAGCCCACATGTAGGGTGGGCTATATAAACCCCCCTCCTAGCATGTTAGGAGGGGTTGTTGGTTCACTTCCATTTTACATAATCACATTTCCATCTTTCTTTCCTTCTCTCCTTTCTCTCTCTTCTTTCTCTCTCTAAGTTTCTTCCATTTATCATCATTCAATAGATTAATCCATACAATGCTAAATCCTTAGAAAAACACGATCCTACACACTATTACTACTACTTGTGTTTTAGACATAATGTATGATTTTCATCGCAAAATGGGACGTTTAGGTTCATAGAATAAGAACACGTGAATGCTTCGTTAGAAATAATTTCATCGTCCTCGATTTTCACCCTGATTCCATGCCAAGCGTGCAACGAGATCATTGTCATTATAAGTTAGTAATGCTAACACTACTCATATGCCCTAATCACGTACTTATCCTCCCATTATTCCTTAGTTGTATCTCTTATATTTTATTTTGTCTTGAATGTTTCACGAGGATACATTATTTGACTTATGCGATAATACAGATTTAGGTCTAAAAATAGAGTCCTAACGGTGTAACCATGACCATCAAATCAATAACCCCTCCCAAATGCAACGATGTTAAAAAACTAAGTTGACAAGAAGAATCGATAAACACGGTTTTGAACATGAGACTTATTACCAAGACTTTTATACGCCCCCTAACGGAAGGGCCTTATTATCTTTGGTTTACCTCCATCTTTTATTCAACTTCGCCATTAAGCTTTTATTATGACTTCGGTCTTGCCTTGCCTTTTATTATCCGCCTCATCGGTGGTTTTATTAGCCAAAGACGTATATCCTCACGCTAAGGCGAATTTTGGATCTTTAAAGCTTCGAAGATTAAGGCTTGATTCACTTTCAATTTTGCATAGATTTTTCGGCCTTGTGGGGCTTCAAATTGTTTGCTAGATTTAGGTGGGCACTTGAAATCTTATTATTGGGTGAAGCTTTTGATTATTCGGGTGCCAATACTTCAAAACCGTGACGCTGGCGATACCTTAATGTCTTCCCAATTTAATTACACGGAAGCTACTAGAAAAGACTAGAAACCCAACAATCCTAACTAAACCGCTAAGTCAATATTTATTAAGCAAAAAATATTTACATGCGAAGGGAGAATAAGCAAACAATGAGAACACATGAGTTTTTGAAAGAATACGAGTACTCTACGTTTAGCATAGTAACTTATAATTAACCCTATCATTTCTCGCCCTCATTTAAGAGACTTAGCCTAATGTGTAGTTAAGGAGTCAAAGCTAAGTGCTCAACACGCACGGTCGAGTCAAAAATTACTCTTATTCTCGCCATCGGAAAAGCTACATTCGTGTCTTCATACACTTATAAAACATGAGAAAATTTTTAAAATTTGGCCATTTTTAGCCTTATTTGCAACAAAAACGATAAGCAAAAAGATAAACTTTGGAAAGCGTGAAGGTTTGGCAAGGCAAGTATCTATTCACCCCCCCATACTAAAGTTAAACATTGTCCTCAATGTTTCGAGTCTAGGGGTGCAAACACCCCCATACTAGAGACGTAGTCGAATGCCTAATCTAGCATGGAAAGGGTGTAACCAATAAATTAATAGCCGTTTATGAAGTGTGCTATAAACCTAAGGTTAGAACATCAAAGGATATATCATTTGGATATTGAGAAAGTCTTCCAAGCAAACGATCGAGTGCTCCCATAAAACGAACACGAGAGGCTCCAATCGTGAAGATCATGATCTAAAAACCACAATTCACAAACAACCATGGAGCAAAGGTTGGAAGGGCACAAATCCCCTCACATTAAACTAATTAGAAAGCAATAATATGTACATGGATAAGCATGGGTCTCTCCCACGAGGCACCTTGTTTTTGATAACCGAGTCAAAAGCTCGACTCGAATCCCCATAAATGTGATCATTTAGGGATTATCTTGGTGTGGTTAATTTTTGGTGGGGCTTACATTATAAACAAGGCCCAAAAACAACCGGTATTAAGGACTAAGTCCTTTGATGGTGCAAAATACCGGAATCGAAGATGGCGTTCTCGTTTTCATTGGAAAAACAAATCAACGCCACTTCATCGTGTGTCAACACAAACCCAAAGGGTTTCAAGAAAATAGATGAGAAGAAATAGAAGGGTGGGACAATGGGTAAGTCATAAAAACATTGATCTACTCGAGGTAGACTCGCACCAATCAAATAGAAAGATTTTCCATTTATTGCTTCGGTGGAAGACCGATATTTCCTTTATAAGAAATTCCAGGATCAAATATCCCGTCCTCGGTGGAGAAAGGGGAGGGAACATAAGGGGTTTCCCCCACCCTAAGTCCACACAAAGCATCGTCAAAAGGAGAAGACGAGCTTGTAGCACTCAAAACACGTGGTGATGACGGAGTTAGCATTGTAGAAAAATCTTTTAAATCCAATTTAAAATCTTTTCCTTTTTCATCTTTTAAACTCTCCTTGTGAAAACCCGATTTAATCATGTCAAAAATATTTGGTGTTTCTAAAGAAATGTTAGTCACACTAAAAATTCTCACATTTGAAAACCGTTTTGGTAAAGGTGGTGGTAAGTTTTCAAAACGTTTGTCAACAAAGAAAACTCCCCCATCGGGATCAACACATTCATCATCCGAAGAATCATTCGTGATTGGAATCGTAGGCTTAACACTCTTAACCTCCACCGGCGGAGGGGACGGAACTTCATTTTTCTCAACAACTTCTAAAACTCTTTTTGAAATCTTTTTGCAAATGTTTTTGATGGGATTGACATTGTACAAAGACGTGATAGAATACACATGAGAAAGTGTGGAGTTTTGAGTTGCATTAATGACGAGTTCTTCCTCATTGAAACGAAGAGTGATTTTCCTAGCATGCACATCGATAAGTGCTCTCGAGGTATCCAAAAATGATCGACCTAAAATTAGAGGAACTTTAGGATCGATGGGAATGTCAACAACGATAAAGTCTACGGGATAGTAGAACTTTCCAACTTTCACGAAGACGTCCTCGGCTACTCCACAAGCTAGAATCGTAGAATGATCGGCCATCTCGATTGACATTCTTGAAGGAGTGAGATTGGGAAGATTGAGCGACTTGAAAATCTCAAGAGGCATCAAATTAATACTAGCACCAAGATCGGCCAAGGCGTAGCATTCCTCCATGTCTTGTATAGCACATGGAATTAAAAACATGCCGGGATCACCGACTTTTTGAGGTATGCGGCTAAGAAAAACCGATGAACAACTAGACGATTTTTGCAATTTCTCTTTGTTATTCAACATACTTTTGAAGTTCGCGGCAAATCGAGGCATCATGACCAAGGCGTCGGCAAAACTTATATTAAAATGCAAGTCACGAAACATTTTCATAAAGAGTTCAAATTGATAATTATTTCGTTCTTGTGCCTTTTCCTTGTCTCGTCTTGAAGGGTAGGCTAAGGGTGGTGTGGGTTGGGGCATAGGCATAGGCATCAGAATCTCGGGTTCCATGATTGGTATTGGTTCAACCGTAGGTGTGGTTTGAGCGGTACTTCGTGGGATTGAAATTTGCTCCTTTTCTACCATCACCTCGGGATCTTTCTCTTTTTCCTTCTCCGTAGAAGTACTTGGACTAGAAATGGGTTCTTTGAAAGTTTTACCACTACGAGTAGTAATAACCTTCAATTCTCCTTTCGGGTTCACGATGGTATCACTAGGAAGACCACCCGAAGAAGAAGGTTTACACATGATAGCTTCAAACATTTTTCCCATTCGGTCTTCAAACTTAGATTGCCTAGCATCCGCTTTTAACAACTCTTGCTTAATCTCATGTTAACCTTGATCCATTTTTTGTTGATTTTGTTGGAGTCGTTGAACATTTCCTTCCATTTTATTAGCATGAGTTTTGAGTTCATTAGCAAGTTCGTTTTTAAGCTCGTTTTTCAACTCGGATCTTAAGCTAACCATTTCACGTTGCATATTATCAAACTTAGCATCGTTTGCTTTAGCATAATTCAAAAATTCTCCTTGAAGATTTTTGGTGTGATCATTTTGAAAACCTTGTGTGGTAGTTTGGAAATCACGGTTTTGGTTTTGGTTTGAAATTTGCCCATTTCCACTTTGATAATTTCCCTTGTTGTAATTACGTTGATTGCCTTGATAATTACTACCTTGATTGTTGTTTCGATAGTTATTAGCATTTTGATTTGGTGGAGCTTGATTTTGGCGGGAACCTTGACTGTTTTGGTTATAAGTTCCCGTGGCTACATAAGCACTCGAAGTGTTACCATCCGCGGTAATGCACTCGGAAAGATCATGAGCTCCACCACACGACAAACAACTCTTAGAAACCGCTTTAACCGAATCGGAATTTGAAGCTTCTTGAGCTTTCCAATGGGAAATAAGGTTAGCAAATCTATCAAAAAATCGATTTTCTTCATTTGCTTCATCTTGCAAGGCATTAATGCTACGAGACGATGATGAGCCCATTTTGGCAACACTCGGTGTGTTACGAGGGCTATAAACCATAGACCTATTCTCAATTATTACCAAAGCTTCCTCGACCATTTTACACAAAAAATTACCACCCGCGGCGGCATTTAAATAATCTCTTTCATGATCATTAAGTCCACTGTAAAACGTGTCAATTTGATGCAAGTCGGAAAAACCGTGATGAGGACATTCATGTAACATTTCCTTAAACCTATTCCAAGCCGTTGAAAAACTTTCATTTGATTCTTGTGAAAATTTTGAAATCTCGTTTTTCAAGTGCGTAGTCTTAGAGGGCGGAAAAAATTGGTTCACAAATTTCGAAACGAGATCCTTCCACGTCAATATAGAATTGGGTGGCTCTTTCTCTAACCAAATTTTAGCGGGCCCCGCTAAGGAATACGGAAAAAGCATCATCTTAATCAAGTCATTCGAGACATCCTTAAATTTGCAAGTGGCGGTAAGACGATTGAATTGGCGGATATGCTTGTGTGGATTGTCCTTCTCATCACCACGGAATTTGTTGTTTTGGATCATCGACAACAAACCCGTTTTCACCTCAAAATTCTCTGCAAGGATAGCGGGAATCACAATAGCTTCTCCATAACCCTCGGTGGGTGCTTGAAGTAACTCCATCATAGTTCGATTCGCCATGGTTGGTGCTTCTCGTACAATGGGTTCGTCAATAGGAGACTCCTCACTAGAATGATTTGGAGTGGGAGTTTTGTTCTTTCGTTTACGTGCACGTCTTGCTTGATTACGAGTTAGCATAAACGTCACGTACAACGAGGGGACGAGCAATGAAGATTCTTTTTGGTGTTTTGTTTTTTTAATTTTTTTTGGATTTTTGATTGTTTTTACTTTTTTTGGATTTTGTGGAATGTATTAGGTAGACAAAAATCTACAAATATCCTCCTTAATCAAATCTCTTGATTAAATAAGCCTCAAGGAATGAAAACGATCACGTGAAGTGAACGCCTTCGATGACTTTAGAACGTTGGTGGAACACCAAAACGTTCAAGAGGGTTTAATCAATAGAAACCAAGAAAATATATATGATATGTAATAATACTTTGGGCGGCAAAACCCTCGATTAGCTCTCAAAATCAAATACTCACAAGCAAGCGGGGAAACGAGGCGGCGCGAAGCACTTAAGAGCCTTTTTCCTTAGGATATATTTTATAATATCCGCCTTATACCTACATTATAGTTTGTATTTTCAAGATTAAGCTTCACGAAAGTATTTTTCTATTTTTTCCTTTTTTTCTTTGGTTTGAGATTCGAATACAATGATTGGGTAATGACCTCCCAAGTCAAGGTTGTGATTTCTCACGTATTTGGAGTACTTGTGAATTTATTGTTCTACGTATACACTATAGTAATAGTATTCACACAAAAACCAAAAACCGATAATACGTATTAGTAGAGTGCTACTAATCCAAATACTAATTATGGTTAGTATATAAAAACAACAATTCCAATCAAAACACAACACGCCTCCCCGACAGCGGCGCCAAAATGATTGTGGTAAAATACGACCTTTTAGGAAAAAGGCATAAAAGCGGTAAGTATTAAGTGATGATTTAGGAAAATCAACACTAATAACCCTTTGAAAGTTCAAGTTCGTTTCCCAAGGAGGCAAGTGCGTTGTGTAATGAATTGATTTTGATTTGTGATTATATTGAGAAAAATAAAAATAGAAATGGGGTGAGAAGAGAATGACGGTTACGCAGACGGATCGAGCTAAGACGAAAAGATCGTTCACGTAAAACCGTAAAAAGCTACAAACTAAAAATTTTAAACCTAAAATTAATTAAAAGCTAAAACTAAGTCTAAAATAATATAAATAAGAATAAAAATCCAATAAAAATATTTTAAAACCTTTTATTAATTAAATATTCAATTTTAAATGCTAATTAAAGCCCTAAAATTAAATATAATTAACAAAATGTCCAAAATATTATTTTATTGAACAAATAACTTACTTATATTCTCTAAAGACTAAAAAGTATTTTTCCTAATTTTTCAAAACTATTTTTCTCATTTTAAAACACTAAAAACTATTTTTAAACTAAAATAATTATAAAAAATAATTAAACAATGCCAAAAATAATTTGATAATTTTAAAAACCCTAAATTACTCTAAGGAACAGTAGAAAAATGAAAAAATTTGAAAATATAAAATTTTTCACTAAAAGACAAAATAGTTTAAAATAAAACCCTAATTAAGCTAATTTAATTCTAAAAAATAAATAAAAAGTGAACAGTAAAAACTTTTAAAACCAAAAATCTTAAAATCATTTCTAAGTCTATGAAAATTATTAAAACTGAAAAATAATAATTTTTGTCACTAAAAGACAAAAAACAGAAATTAAAAAGTAAATAAAATAGCTATTAATTGTAAAAAATAGTAAATGAAAAGTAAATAAAAATCTAATTAAACTAAAAAATCAGAAATAAAATTAGAAAAATAACAAAACTTGTTTGAAACCCTAACTCCCAATTAAGGGCACTAAAGACAAAAAATATAGGTTTCTGATAGTGACACTTGACTAGTATTGTCTGGTAGTCAAGCAGGGGAAACAATTGTGCTAGCAGGGGGAACTTTTTTCCCACTGCTAGTGCAAAATAATGGTCAGTTGACCTTTTGAGCTTAGGAAAGCTTTTGGAGGGCTTGTTTTTGGACAACAAGGCACCCCCACACCAGTTGGGTTGTGGGGAGTCTAAGTAAACACAAAAATCACACAAGTATTTCACAAAATCACACACAAATGACACCAAAAGTTACTGATGAAGCCTAATTGTTTACTGATGAAGGGTAACTTGTTTACTTGCACAAAAACGAATTTTAAACCCTAAAAGCTTGCACACAAATCCACCAATGCACACACAACAGATACACAATCCTCAAATGACCTAATATCTAGCAGCTTATCAAATTTGATGATCAAATTTCCACAAAATTAGGCAGAAAAGGTACTTTGCTTATTTGATTGTTTTTATGCTATACTAGCCAACTTTAAAACATGCAATTTACTTTTCACTCTACCAAACTGAAAACTAGCTAACATACAACCTATTATCAACATATTGAGTGAGTCTAGACAGGTTTTAACCCAAAAACTTATCACAATTTCTAGCTAAACCCGTATCCAAACACCCCTTAATTTTCAGAAACTAAAAATTATCAAACCAATACTAATCAAACTCTACTCAAACTGATCCTAATCACCTCTAACATGCATACAAGCACTAGTGAACATAATCAGACCAATAAACAGTCACTTAAACAACTTTCAATCAAATTCACACAAATCCACAAATCACAAACTTTTGAAAACTAAACAAGGATTGAGATGGTTACCTTGTGGGACCCACATCCAGGTTCAACTATGGCTGCATAGCCATCTCCCTTCAGGCTGGGGCCTGAGCAGCATCTCTTTGGCAATTTGGATGCAAAATTAAAATGATGATGATGACCTTGTTCTTGCTTAGATCCTACACAAACACAACAAACAAGGAAAGGAAATACAAGCTTCAAATAAGCTTAGCCCACAAGCTGGTGTCAAGAGCTTGTGGGATTACCTTTTGAAACAGTAAGATTAGAGCAACAAAATAAACAGAAACCTTTTTGAAAAACTGATTTTTCTTCAAAAAATCTTTTTTCAAACCAACAAACCTTGGAACAAATACACGTTTTAAAACAAGTATAAATTCAGTAAACCAAACATCTAATTCCACTTTCACTTCCTTGGACCTTGGATTTCTGAAATTTAACACCAATTTAAAACCTTTTTGAAAACTCAAAAAAACACAAAGTGTTTACACAAGATGAAAAATGGAACTCAGATTCTCTCAAGCTAACACCAACTTTAAAAAATCATAAAAGGAATTACAATTTAATAAAAAACACCAACTTTATAAATATTTAAAAGGGATTACAATAACTTGGAAAATCTGGAACAAAGGTGCATTCACATGTGAATGCCCTTTAAATACTAACTAGCAGACTATTCTAGAAGACTAAACCCTAATACATGAATTACCATAAAGGCCCTTGGACGAATCTTGAAATCTTGGTCAAATTTGTTGCCCATGTGATGAGAGTGATGGCCAGTTGTCAAGGATTGATCTCAAACGTTCATTTGACATTGGGGACCAAGTAATGGTTATAAGACGTTGATGCTGTCTGGTATTGGGGTTTGGGGAGAGTGACGGGTGCAGGGGAGGGCCCTACCCAACACATGGGTGTGTTGGGTTCATGTTTTTGGTATGGGATGTGATGACAAAAGGGTTAATTAGTGATCTGGAAAAGGGTTAGCAAAAACCCTTTGTTTTGAAGTTGATTGAAACTGGGTAGATTAGGGTTTATGGGAGGGGTTTAATCCAATTTGGGGGTAATTAATTTTGAATTAAGTGTTTAGAGGGAAAGTTGAATAATCAGTTAATACTGATTATTTAATTTTGGGTGGATTGTTGACGTGGGAGGGGGAGTGAGGTGGTGAGATGTGATTGGAGGATGGGGGTGATGTGGCTGGATGATTGGTGGGGATGTGTTGTGTTGTCTGGCAGAAATGGTCCCCCATGTCTCATACTTCCTTCACTTTGTATTAAACAGCAACAACTTCTATTTCCCTTTATAATAAACTTTGCCAACTTGTCAAATTTGGCATGTAAAGTTTGTAAACTTTCACCAAGGACATCTTTTGTAATTTCATCATTCTTCAAGGGCTGAATAAGCAATATCTTGAAACTTTAAGGATCCACTTCTAATATTTGAGATATACAAGGGCCTAAAGTGACAAGTCTTCAATAGTTGAGGGACCATTCTTGACATTCTTCAATTCTTCAAGGTCATTTTGGAAAGTCCAGATTTGGGTCGGGTTCATTGTGCGGCTTCTTTTCCCGTGTTCGTTTTTGATTGATTCTTGTGATCTTTTTGTTATTTCCTCAATATCCGTACCTAAAATACACAAGCAACAAACACGAGCATATATTTGGCAGTTTTAATGATATTTTATGCATTTTAAGCCCGTTTTGGACGATGAGACTATGTACAAAAGCAGTCTCATCACACAACCAAACCAAAATGAAAACAATACAAGTGACCTATTACTTCATTCTATATGTTTACTTTATTAGTCAATCCTTTCGATAAAAATCTGCCGGTACACACCAAATGTACGAGCTCGTTTACCCCACTTAAACACATCAAATATTTATGATACTAATCAGAGACCTCACTTACTATATATAGAAAGACCTGTTAAAAGCCCATCAAAAGATTTTACTTTTAAAGTTCCCTGCCCGATACATCTTTGAACTACAAAAACTGGACAGTTTTACGTCACCGACTCATACAACCATTTTGACCACTTTAAACAATCCCGTTTACAAATCCGACACTTGGGTTTGAAAATAGACTCACAACCCTAAGTTTAGAACCAAACATCGGAACTTGACCTTTTTACAACTCATTCTATAGTCCCCGAGATTCGATCCAAATATCGACAACAACTTTGGATTGTGTCGATACTCGTCTCCCGGTACACGAATAATCAAATCATCATAACTTCGCGCTCGTTTGGAGCTAGAAGCTCTATGTTATATCACATCAAAGCTAAAAGAATTTTCTACAACATCATCTTATTAGTTTGTTCATTTTCAAAAAGTAAGGTAGCGAAAATTAGACTTGAACCTACTGCCCTAAAGTACCTTTTTAAAAACCATACTAAATAAATTTTTCAACTAATTTTAATCAATCTCATATGCCTAAAATCATTCTAATATCATCACAAACAACTTAACTAACTCATAACACTCATGGATGATCATTTAAAAATTACCCACTCAAAAATAATGAACATGCAACCAACAATTCTTGAATATAATAACAATAACACATATATACCATCATAAAAATGGATCGAACACCACTAGTTCATCAAGAAAATAAACTTTTTGAAAAGTTAATGCATGTGGGTAAATATTATACCAAAATGTTCCTCTTTGAATTTGCAAGATAGGATTATGATTAGTTTTTGAAGATTCAATAGTGAAGAATCAAAACCATGGTGTTTTGTGTTGTGGTGGTGGACGGCCAAACAAAGAGAAAAGAGAGAGAGATTGTGTTTTTAATATAAAATGAATTTTATATTTAAAATGGTTAGTGGAAAATCCTTATATAGTGGGGTGGAGGGGTAGATTTTGCCAATTTGTGATAGTTTTGGTCCAAAATGCAATTAAATAGTTGTAAGGGTAGAAAATGTAAATTGTCAATTTTGAAAATATTTACGAGGCTCGGGTTTCGTAAAAATACTTTTCAAAAATTAAAACGCACTCAAAATATGATAATAATATGATCCCGGTTTGACTTAATACGAACATAAAATAAAAACGTCAAAAATATAAACATCGAGACAACAAATAATAAAACATAAAATCTCGGGAATCCGTCGATATCGTGGTCACTAGTAATCCTCGCTATTAGTAAAAGATAAAAATAAGACCTCCAACGTCGGTTTTCAATAAAACCATCAATCGTCATATCATTCAAACTCATCAAAAATTTCAAAATTACTCGTAAAATAAAATTATATATAATATTAAATAAATGACCTCGGGTTTGGGTTGGCGCATCCTACCCTCCTAAAAGAGAGCGACGTCTTGGCGCTCGACCCCTCTTATATTCACATCCCATACCTCCAGAACAAGAGATAACTCTTTTTCTTAAAGAAATTCTCATGCTTCTTTCACAATTTCAGATTCCACTTCTGGAATTCTTGTATCTTCACAATATAATCCTTACTATGTTTCGACCTTATAAGAACTACCCATAGTTCTTTCTCTATGAAAAGAAACTTATCTTCAAGTTGAATTCCTTCCTTGTTGTTCTCAAAACAAATTTCACCCGTCATAACGACACCTTAAGCATAACCACGTTTCCAATTTCAAACTCCATCGACTTCCTTAGATTGCCAACATAACTCTTCTGACAACTCCTTGTTACTAATAAACGGTCCTTAACCCATACAATCTTATCAATATTGTCAATATCACTTCTAGTTCAGTCATTCAAATCCACCTACATTTCTGCAATACACCGAAAACATAATCTTACGTCCATAACTCACTATCTTTAACCTTCACAAATTGAAGTTCTTTATGTACCATCAATAGGTACATCCTTATTACTAGCATGACAATCATCGTCATATAAAAATTCCAACAATTTATATGTCAATCACACACGCACAAATATATCGTCTAATTTTCGAATCGTTCTTTCACTCTGTCCATCAGTCTCTATATAACACACAGTACTCAACTCAAATTTCACCTTTACTCAAACCAGAATGTATCAATTACTTTACTTGTGAGATTATTTCATCACTAAGTCTCACACTCTCAACTCAGATATGTTAGGAGTGCTCAATATACCACGTCTTACTTGTCTTTACAACAAAATCCTTTCCATAAGTTTGACAAAATTTTGAAATCACTTACCTTGACATTTCTCAAATCAGACCTTCAGCTTAAACTTTCAATATCCTTTCTATCAAGTACACACTTCTTGCAATTACCAAAACTCAAACCTTGGAAGCTTTTTCCTTTTTCTTCCTGATAAGTACATCAGCTACCACATTTGCCTTTCATGGATGGTAGCGAATCTCGTAGTCATAATCACCCACAGTCATAACCATCAACATACTCAAGTACTCAAAATATACCATTGATAATCCTCTACTCATCTCCTTTATCATCCCAGGAAATTAATTATGAAGCAAACTCTTATGATCCTTGATTACTACATACTTGATTCCATACAAGTAATATTTCTACAATCTCAAAACATACACCACAACTACATAATCCTTATGAGCCATATCACAGCAAACTACAAACTATAAATACTTCAGATCCTTTCAACAATGACAACATCGGTGCAGACACGACTTACCCTTAAGTGTTCAGAATACAGCTTCCCCATCTGACAAGGATCAGATCTAGAAACTTACAATTTAGTTGTATAAGTGGTACTCACACATCTATTTCTTCTTAGTCAGCTTAGTCAACGGTTCAACAATCAGTGAAAATCTTTCGATAAACCTTCGATTATTCCCAGCTTAAACCAAGGAATTAACAGATTTCCGTCAGTGTCGTTGGTACCGACCAATCCTTAATCGTTTCAATCTTGGCAAGATCTTCACGAATACCTTGTTGTCAATCAACTGCTTTAAAAACACAAATATTTCAACCAACATTCACACATAGGGAACTTTACATACAGCTTCTCTTTTTCCAACCATCTCAAATTTATCCTCATATGCTACTTATGTTCCTCCTTTCCTATTAAAATAGAATATCTTCAATAGATATTGATAGGTGTGAAAACACCCATCCTTTTACCACTTATTTCTGGCTAAAACAAGACCAAAACACGTATTTAATATCATTTGTTTGGAATTATGCGTGGTTTTTGTGTTTATTGTGTTTTCAGAGTCAACCGGGAGAATATTGAAGAAAACATGGGATTGCACGGGGTTTATTAAAGAAAAGACTCAAGACGAAGTCTATTGACCAAGAGATGCAAAAGATTTGAAGTCGTTGTGCCTATTTGAAGATTTATCGAAGAATAGAGCCAAAGATGGAAGATTCATATATTTCGAAGAACTCGAGTCTATTAAACAAAAGATTATAAGACGAGTTAGAATTATTCACCGACACTTCTCAAAATCCAACGTCGGAAACATTTATTTAAAAGAAACGTAAAGACTAAAAGACTAAAGAAGAAAAGAAGCCCAAACCAAAGCCCATTCACAAGCCCACCACAACACGCCTATATATAGGACCTTACTTCACAAATTTGGGGGAGTTAGTCTTAGTTAGTTTTTTAGTTTTTCATTCTCTCTAGTTTTTAGAGAGAGAAAGTTCTAAACTTTCTCTCACTAGTTTTCATCTTTCTTCCTTTTAATCTTTCAAAGATAAAACCTTTGTATTGTTCTTTTCAATCAAGTTCAAGTTTTTAGCTTTTAATCTTTAATCTTATGCTACCTTTCTTTGATTTTGATTGATTTTGGTACAAATCTCGTATGATCCGTGTTGTTCATCAAGGATTTTGTGCTTAAAAAGTTAATCTTTTTATGTTTCCTTAAGTTTCTACACGAATAAGCTTTAAGATCTTTGTGCTTTTTGGCTTATTTGTTGGTTTTGCTTATTCACTTTTTAAAGTTTCCTTAAAAAGTTTATCTTTTTATCATTTGATTTATGTTTTTGCTTATTTGAAGTTTAGATAAATTGTTATTTGAGCTTATTTAATCCGATTCTTTATGGATTCGTGCTTGTTTGGGTATTAGCTTATTCTATAGCTTATTACCTAGCTTATTTCTCGGATCAAAGAGTGTTCGGAAAGGGTAAAACCCTTTTCCGACTACCTATTCCGACCAGCATCACCCTTATTCCGATCGTCAGATCGGAAAAGGGTTTTGAAGTTTCCGATTGGCCCTTTTGTTCGTATTCCGATTTGGACTCCCTTTTGAAGTTTCCGATTGTGGCTTATTTGCATGATATTCCGATTAGCTAATTTTTGGTTATTCCGATTTGCCATTTTAAGATTATTCCGATTACCCCTTTTGATAACATTCCGATCAGCGGTTATTTCAAACATTCTGATCACCAGATCGGAATATATTCCGATCTGGGCCTACTTGGCTGCATTCCGATTTGATTTTCCGATTGTTTGAATTTCTTGTTTTTATAAAGTTTACAAGTGTTAGTTTTATTTAGTGTTCAAGTATTTTCCCAAATTTGTCGTTAAGTTTTCAAGCATTTAATTTTAAACTCGCCTAATCTTTTAAAGCTTTAATTTTACTCATCAACACTTACTTATTTGTCATTAGTTTAAAATAGATAAACAAACCAACACCTTTTTATTAACCAAGAACAAATCATTCCACTTAGAGCCGTGATCAATTCGAGAAGATACCGAGATCTTAATCCGAACCATAGTAAATCAGTGTTATAAATGGCGCTGCCGCCGGCTCTTCTCGTTAAGAGCAACAGTTTTTTGTGAGAACTTGGATTTTGGGATCCGTTCCCCGTGAACGTTACTTTTTCATAAAAATTTTCAAAAATCCTAAAAAATATAAAATTTTCAAAAATACAAAAAAAAATTAATTAAAAAACATAAAAACCAAAAATATTTCTGCTTTGTTTTTGCCTTGTTAGTTCTTTTGCAGGTGCATGCGTACACGATCAACGTCTTATCAAGAGCCCGAGCCTCTCGGAGACTTAGACATGGCCGGTGTACAAAATAATAACAATAACCCACCTCAAAACAATAATAACAATAACAACCCACCTTTCAACAACAATAATAACAACAACAATGAGCCTCTACCGGATAATCGCCCGATGATTGAACTTCTGCAAGCACATGTAGATGGTAACGATGATCCAATTGTCATACCCGCGATTGCAGCCAACAACTTTGAGCTTAAATCCAGTTTTATCCAGATGGTCTCTGCTCAACCATTCTTGGGGCGTACCACTGATGATCCACAAGACCACATCAAGAGATTCATGCAACTCACGAATACGGTCAAATTCAATGGTGTTCCACAAGAGGTAATCCGTTTACAACTTGTTCCCTTTTCTTTAGAGGGGCAAGCCCGGCATTGGCTTGCTAAGGAACCGCCACAGAGTATTCTTTCGTGGACGGATTTGGAGACCAAGTTTATCAACTACTTTTTCCCACCCTCTCGTACTACCGCTTTGCGGAATGAAATCATTAATTTTGAACAAAAGTACGATGAGTCTTTTAGTGAATCTTGGGACCGTTTCAAAGATCTTTTAAGAAAATGCCCACAACATGGTTTTACAAAAGTGCACCAAATTAACACTTTTTATAATGGTTTAAGCATGAATGACCAAGATTCACTAAACAGTGCCTCGGGGGGTAATCTTTTGGCTAAGACTTCCAATGCTGCTTGGGATATCATTGAGAATAAGTCTCGTGTGCAAACCAAGAGTGTTCGAACCAATGTCGCTAGTGCTAGTACTAGTGACAGCGATAAGCGACTTGACAAAATCACTGCGCTTCTTGAATCGCTTGCTACCCAAACCGCCAGCAACACCAACAGCATTAACGCTAAAAACGCTAAAGACGCTCAAGTCAATGCTGTTAACCAACCATGTGAGATATGCGGGGGTCCTCACTCTTACACCACTTGTACTGCCACCCAAGACTACCCTTCTGAAAATGTGAATGCAACATATGGCACCTATCCTCAACCCGCTTATCAAGCTCGTCCTCAAGGTGACCGCAACCTACTTAGCTACCATTCGAACAACTATCTCTTACCACCCGGTTTTACTCCTAACAACCAAAACCAACAACAAAACCTTAACCGCCCTCCTCAACAACAAAAACAATCTCGTGGACCATACATACCACCTCACAAACAACAACATCCACCTCAAAGAAACAACCAAGTTTACCAACAACCTGCTTATCAACCACCCGCATACAATGCTCCTCCCAACCAACCCACCGCATTACACCAAGACATTGGAACCTACATGAGGACTAACGATGTGATCGTGGACAATCTCCAACAGGAAGTGCGCAACTTGAAAGATGACCTGGTGAAACAAGGGAACGATCTGAGAGCTGATATGAGAAACACTTTGGATAGTCAAACGAATGACTTAAAGAACATGATGGCTAGTTTCTTCCAAGGTAATCAACCCTCTTCTTCAGGTACTCTTCCGAGTAACACCGTTGCGAATCCAAGAGGGGAGATGAAAGCAATCACCACTAGCAGTGGCAAAGGTACCAAGGAACCCGAGCTTCCTATACCTCCACCGGTGATTGTGACTAAGGAGAACGAGTCACCTGCTCCTATTCCTCATCCTTCTACTTCCCCAATTTCTCCACCTCTTACTTCTACCCCTCCACCACCCAAGGATGTGAGTGATCCTATTCTCCCAAAGCCTTCCTCTTCTTCCGATATACCTTATCCATCAAGGTTGAGGAAAGAGAAGCTCAAAAGCAAGGACGATATTCAAGTTTCGAACTTTCTTAAAATGTTTAAACAATTGAATTTCAACATCTCCTTCGGTGAGGCTCTCGCTCACATGCCTAAGTACGCGAAAATGTTCAAAGATCTTCTTAGCGACAAGGAGAAGCTTCTTGATATTGCTAACACCCAACTTAATGAGAATTGCTCTGCAGTGCTCTTAAGGAAATTGCCAACCAAGCTTGGTGATCCGGGTCGTTTCTTAATCCCTTGCAACTTCCCGGGAGTAGAAAATTGCATGGCCCTAGCCGATCTAGGTGCCAGTATTAACTTAATGCCATTAAGTGTTTGGAAGCAATTATCTCTCCCTGAGCTAGTCCCCACCAAAATGACTTTGGAATTAGCTAACCGTACGGTTGCTTATCTAGTAGGGATAGCCGAAGATGTCTTTGTAGGAGTCGACAAATTCACTTTTCCTGCTGATTTCGTTGTCGTTGACTACGACATGGACCCTCATGTGCCATTGATCGTTGGTCGTCCATTATTGAGGACCGGTCGCACTCTCATCGATGTCGAAGCTGGTGAGCTTATCATGAGAGTGGGTGACGATAAAATTGTCTTCAACATGGGAAAGTTGTCTAAACAGCCTTATTCTAACGAGAGTGTTAATTATATTGACGTTCTTGATGAGGCTTGTGAAGAACACTTCAAAGATGCTTGTAAAAGTATTCCTACCTCTCTTCCCAATGTTGAGACCGTTTCCTCTATCGATTCATCACTATCTCTATTTGGAGAAAGTGATTTCCTTTGGAAAGATTTGGAAGCCACCATGGGAGATGTGAACTTAGCCAATGACGATTCTCCCACCGATTGGGATGCAGATCTTCGCCTCATTGAAAACATTCTCAAAGAAGACAATCTTTCTCCACCATCTCCAACGGTTATTGCTATCGATGCTCCGACTTTAAAAACGCCTCCCATCGAAAATCCTCCGGATTTAGAACTTAAGGAGTTGCCGCCCCATCTCGAGTACGTGTTCCTTGAAGAAAACAAGAAGTCGCCTGTCATCATCGCGAAGGACTTGAAAGAAGAAGAAAAATCTCGCCTCATCGCCGTGCTTAAAGATCATAAGAAGGCAATTGCTTGGAAAATTTCCGACATCCGCGGAATTGATCTGAACTTTTGTACTCACAAGATTCTTATGGAAGATGACTTTAAACCCGCAATCCAGAGCAAAAGGAGGGTTAATCCTTGCATTCATGACGTCATCAAACAAGAGGTTATCAAACTTCTTGATGCCGGCATGATTTACCCTATTTCGGATTCGCCGTGGGTAAGTCCCGTCCATTGTGTGCCCAAGAAGGGCGGAATAACCGTTGTTTCCAATGAACACAACGAGTTGATTCCCACTCGTCTCGTTACTGGGTGGAGAGTTTGTATTGATTATCGCAAGCTCAATGATGCCACGAGAAAAGATCACTTTCCTCTTCCTTTCATGGATCAAATGCTCGGGCGTCTAGCTTGTAATGACTATTACTGCTTTTTAGACGGTTTCTCCGGGTATTTTCAAATTCCAATCGATCCCAATGACCAAGAAAAGACCACATTCACTTGTCCCTACGGAACATTTGCTTACAAACGCATGCCTTTTGGTTTATGTAATGCTCCTGGGACGTTCCATAGGTGTATGATGGCTATCTTCCATGACATGGTGGAAGACACTATGGAAGTATTCATGGATGATTTCTCGGTTTATGGCGATTCTTTCTCTGCTTGCCTTGCCAATTTAGAACGTATGCTGAAGCGGTATGAAGACACTCGCCTTGTTCTTAATTGGGAAAAATGCCATTTCATGGTAAAAGAGGGCATCGTTCTAGGACACAAGATCTCTAAAGCCGGTCTCGAAGTAGACCGTGCTAAAGTCGATGTTATCGCCAAGTTGCCTCCACCTTCAACCGTGAAGGGTGTGAGAAGTTTCCTCGGTCATGCGGGCTTCTACCGTCGATTCATAAAAGATTTTTCTCAAATCGCTCGCCCGATGACCCACCTCTTGGAAAAAGATACTCCTTTTATCTTTTCCGATGAGTGTATTGAAGCCTTCAACTTTCTTAAGGATAAGCTTACTAAGGCACCCGTCTTGGTTACCCCTAATTGGGAGCTGCCCTTCGAGTTGATGTGCGAAGCTAGCGACTTTGCTATTGGTGCGGTTTTGGGCCAAAGAGTGAATAAACACTTCCAACCAATCCACCATGCTAGCAAGACAATGACTGGGGCCCAATTGCATTATACGACAACCGAAAAAGAGCTTTTAGCTGTTGTCTATGCTTTTGAAAAGTTCCACCCCTATCTTGTCCTTTCCACCACAATCGTTTACACCGATCATTCCGCGTTGAAGTACTTGTTGACTAAGCAAGATTCCAAACCAAGACTTCTTCGCTGGGTTTTGCTACTCCAAGAATTTAAAATCGAAATTCGCGATAAAAAAGGAGCTGAAAACCTAGCCGCGGATCATCTCAGTAGACTTGAGGATCCTTACCAAGGGGATCATCCGAACAAAGAAATCAATGATTCTTTTCCCCTGGAGACCTTAATGTCTATCAATTCGACTTCTGATGAAACCCCGTGGTTTGCGGATATTGCAAACTACTTGGCGGATGGAATTCTAAAGGAAGGGTTAACATCCCAACAAAAGAAAAAGTTCTTTAAAGATGTTGAACATTATTTCTGGGACGACCCTTACCTATTCAAACAATGTGCCGACTTGATTATTCGCCGATGTGTTGATGGACCGGCAGCTCTAGAAATCCTTGACGCTTGCCACAAAGGACCCACCGGTGGTCACTTTGGTCCCAACTACACCGCCAAAAAAGTGTTTGACTCAGGATTTTATTAGCCCACCATCTATCGTGACGCTCACGAGATGGTTAAAAATTGTGATGCTTGCCAAAAACAAGGCAAGATCACACATAAAGACGAGATGCCTTAGAATTTCATTCAAGAATGTGAAATCTTTGATGTTTGGGTTATCGACTTTATGGGGCCATTCCCTTCATCTAAAGGAAACAAATACATCCTTGTAGCCGTTGACTACGTTTCAAAATGGGTTTAAGCCAAATCTTTACCTACTAATGACGCAAGGGTCGTTTGTAACTTTTTGAAATCGCTATTTGCTAGATTCGGTGTGCCTCGTGCCATTATTAGTGATCGCGGGACTCATTTTTGCAATGACCAATTTGCTAGAGTCATGGCTAAGTACGGTGTAAATCATCGTCTTTCCACCGCCTACCACCCACAAACTAATGGCCAGGCTGAAATATCCAACCGAGGATTAAAGCGAATTCTTGAAAGAACCGTGGGAGAGCATCGTGCCTCATGGGCTGATAAACTTGATGATGCTTTGTGGGCTTTTCGTACCGCATACAAGACTCCGATTGGTTGTACGCCATATCGTCTCGTGTACGGGAAAGCTTGCCACCTCCCCATTGAGTTGGAGCACAAGGCTTATTGGGCCTTGAAATGGACTAATTTCGATATCAACAAAGCCGGTGACCTACGCAAGATCCAACTCAATGAGCTGAATGAACTCCGTAATGAGGCTTATGAAAATTCCTTGATCTATAAGGAGAAGACTAAGCTCATTCACGACTCTAAGATTAAAAACCGAGAGTTCCAAGTTGGAGACAAAGTTTTACTCTTTAACTCTCGGTTGAAAATCTTTTCGGGCAAGCTGAAATCTCGTTGGTCCGGCCCATTCACCATTGCAAAAAATTTTCCATATGGTACTCTCGAGCTCGCTCAACCTAATGGACCTAATTTTAAGGTGAATGACCAGCGTTTGAAATTGTACTTTGGTGAGGACATCTCTCAAGAGATGATTCCATCCCTGTTCGAGTCAGGCTCGTGACTCGGTTATCAAAAACAAGCGCTCCTCGGGAGGCAGCCCGAGTATCTATCCCTTTTCGTTTTAACCTCCTAAGTGTATGGGGACCTATATAGGTGTTTGTCTTTGTGTGGTGATGTGATTACAGGGATGAATGCACTTTTGGAACCTTTGAAGAACCGTGTTCCCGTGTTATCCGAAAACCGGTTCTATCTCTCAACTATCGTGATTCAATTTTCTTCACACTCACATTTGAAATTGATCACGTTAGTCGTCTCTTCCTTAACTTGATTTAACCAACGTACACAATGTCATAAGTATAGGGGAGACTTTGCCCACATGCTTGAACATTGAGGACAATGTTTATCTTAAGTGTAGGGGGACTTCTATCGAAGTTTTAAGTGGACTTTTCCATGAAAATGCCTTCATTTAACCAGAAAATCATCTTTTTCAACATTTTTCAAATTTTTTATTAACTTTGGCCATGTAGTCGTAATTTTTAAATTTTTATCGTTGCTTTCATATGTATATATCCCGCAATAAAGTGGTGTAGCTAGTTTTGAAATCTTTGACATATTAGGCCCGTTGCGATTATTTTGACTCAACCCGAATAGACTTATCCAAGTTTATTCTAGCTAGTATCCTTAACCATGTAGACCTTAAGTGGTTTATTAGGCTAAGTATCCACGAGTCTCATTACATGAGATTTTAAATTGTGGAGAACGAGAAATGATAGAGTCAATTATAAGTCGGTATTCTTGTGCAAGCTCACTTGGTGTAATTATGTGCCTATTCTCCCATCACTTGCTATTAATTTATCTGCAATAAGTAAGGTCGTACGATTTGAAAAGTTACTTAGCTTCTAGCCTAAGATCGTTTAAAAGTTGCTCGGTAATGATAAGAGTTCATAGCCAAGGCATAACTTATGAAGCCGGGCGCGAAGATTGGCGAGTCCGAAAAGGCCCTAACAAGGCATGAGGATTCCATTTTATTGCTGAAGATCCAAAGTGATGTGAAAAGCATTATTCCCAAAATCAATATGAAGGATCAAGACTCACGACGAAAAGCAATCAACTCCCATAAAGATCATGGAGAAGTCTATCCGAAAAGACCCTAACAAGGTATGAGGATAAATAGATCCAAGTCCGAAAAGGAGGCGGATCGTTGTATCTCAAAATCCCAATTAGAGATTGAAGAAATAATCATGAAGTCGTGATCAACAAAGTTGGAGTACCCCTCAAAAGTCTCCAAGTGAAGAAACTCTATTAACAATGAGAAGACCATTATCTCAAGAACGTCTCTCGAAGATATGAAGTATGAAGTATATGCCAAATATCGGCCCGAGAAAGGTCTCAAATCGTGAACCGAGTTATGCCAAGATATGAACTTTTTGATATCCCGAGAAGCAGTTTTAAGAGATTTTGTCCTTTAACTAACTATTGATCAAATCGTCCTACTTTGCTTTCAACCTAAATAAACTATCGAAATAAGTCCAAAAATGCATCTTCATGATCATTCTAAGACAAAAATAAAATATAAGAGATACACCTAGGAATAAGGGAGTTTAAGCATTTAATTAAGCCATGTGTGTAAGAGTTTGATATGCTAACTTATAATAACAATGATCTCGTTTTTAAGCTTAGTTTGGGGAACGTGAAACTTGAGGGTGATAAATCGTTGCAGCACCGAAGCCCTAATGTAAGTCCTTGATCTCTTTGCAAGTTATTTCCACGTAGCTATTCTCTATCCTTTTGATTACTTTAGAAGTTTTAATTTTTGTTCAGTAGAATTTTAATAAGGCCAAGGTTGATTGATTATGAGAAAAGTGTAAATATGCTTTGTCACTAAGCATTGCATGAGGGCATGGCAATGGTTAAGTGTAGGGGATTTGATAGGTGTGAAAACACCCATCCTTTTACCACTTATTTCTGGCTAAAACAAGACCAAAACACGTATTTAATATCATTTGTTTGGAATTATGCGTGGTTTTTGTGTTTATTGTGTTTTCAGAGTCAACCGGGAGAACTTCGATATGAATACAGTAACGATCATAGCGATCTCCTCTGGTACCTACTGGTACGTCAGGATCCGATTGGTCATGAACATCGTAAGGTGCTGCTCTTCGCGAATCCCAGCATACCCCTGGTTGGGATGGGTAGGCCCACCACTTCACTTAGATGCACTGAAATAAATATTCGAGAAAGCCTCTCTCTCTGGGGGGATAGCAAGCTGGTTCGAATCCAGTTTGTGACAACCACAAAGCGCTCTTTCCTTCCCTTCGAGCTAGCCGGAATAAATCCATTTCTTTTATCTGTAGTAGAAAAGGCGCTTATTCCATGAAATAGGAGCGCGTTGACGGTGAATTGAAGAAAACATGGGATTGCACGGGTTTTATCAAAGAAAATACTCAACACGAAGTCTATTGTCCAAGAGATGCAAAAGATTTGAAGTCATTGTGCCTATTTGAAGATTTATCGAAGAATAGAGCCAAAGATGGAAGATTCATATATGTCGAAGAACTCGAGTCTATTAAACAAAAGATTATAAGACGAGTTGGAATTATTCACCGACACTTCTCAAAATCCAAAGTCGGAAACGTTTATTTAAAAGAAACGTAAAGACTAAAAGACTAACGAAGAAAAGAAGCCCAAACCAAAGCCCATTCACAAGCCCACCACAACACGCCTATATATAGGACCTTACTTCACAAATTTGGGGGAGTTAGTCTTAGTTAAATTTTTAGTTTTTCATTCTCTCTAGTTTTTAGAGAGAGAAAGTTCTAAACTTTCTCTCACTAGTTTTCATCTTTCTTCCTTTTAATCTTTCAAAGATAAAACCTTTGTATTGTTCTTTTCATTAATCAAGTTCAAGTTTTTAGCTTTTAATCTTTAATCTTATTCTACCTTTCTTTGATTTTGATTGATTTTGGTACAAATCTCGTATGATCCGTGTTGTTCATCAAGGATTTTGTGCTTAAAAAGTTAATCTTTTTATGTTTCCTTAAGTTTCTACACGAATAAGCTTTAAGATCTTTGTGCTTTTTGGCTTATTTGTTGGTTTTGCTTATTCACTTTTTAAAGTTTCCTTAAAAAGTTTATCTTTTTATCATTTGATTTATGTTTTTGCTTATTTGAAGTTTAGATAAATTGTTATTTGAGCTTATTTAATCCGATTCTTTATGGATTCGTGCTTGTTTGGGTATTAGCTTATTCTATAGCTTATTCCCTAGCTTATTTCTCGGATCAAAGAGTGTTCGGAAAGGGTAAAACCCTTTTCCGACTACGTATTCCGACCAGCCGCACCCTTATTCTGATCGTCAGATCGGAAAAGGGTTTTGAAGTTTCCGATTGGCCCTTTTGTTCGTATTCCGATTTGGACTCCCTTTTGAAGTTTCCGATTATGGCTTATTTGCATGATATTCCGATTAGCTAATTTTTGGTTATTCCGATTTGCCATTTTAAGATTATTCCGATTACCCCTTTTGATAACATTCCGATGAGCAGTTATTTCAAACATTCCGATCACCATATCGGAATATATTCCAATCTGGGCCTACTTGGCTGCATTCCGATTTTATTTTCCGATTGTTTGAATATCTTGTTTTTATAAAGTTTACAAGTGTTAGTTTTATTTAGTGTTCAAGTATTTTCCCAAATTTGTCGTTAAGTTTTCAAGCATTTAATTTTAAACTCACCTAATCTTTTAAAGCTTTATTTTTACTCATCGACACTTACTTATTTGTCATTAGTTTAAAATAGATAAACAAACCAACACCTTTTTATTAACCAAGAACAAATCATTCCACTTAGAGCCGTGATCAATTCGAGGAGATACCGAGATCTTAATCCGAACCATAGTAAATCAGTGTATTAGATATAATGACTAACTCATCCTAGTACATCTTACACACAAGATTCACCCAGTGCATGAATATGGCAGACGCGTTCGTCAATCCAAAAACATCACTTGAAACTTAAAGTACCCACATCAAGTACGAAATACAACTATAGGAACATCTTCATTCCTAACTCTCAGTTAATGATAACCAAAACTCAAAGCTATCTTTGAGTACACACTGGATCCAGACAAGTTACAAGGATCAAACGAATCATCAATCCTCGGTAATGGATACCGATTCTTGGTTGTCAATTTGTTAAGCTCACAATAGTCAATACACATCTGAAACAATCCATCCTTCTTGACAAACAACACAGGTGATTGTCATTGCAACAAAACTTAATCTAATACATCCCTTATCCATCACTTCTCGTAGTTGACCGAATAACTCATTCCACTCTGACGGTGCCAAATGATAAGGCATACAAATACAACGAAACGTATAAGCACTACACTTATCGCTTACAACACTTAATAGACACGAACTCCACTTCATGAGGCGGCAGCAACTCTGTAAAACTTCAGGAAAACATTAGAATACTCTCGAGTCATTAACAGATCTCCCAACTTCTTCTCAACTACCCTATCACTAATTACCTGAGCCAGAAATACATCATATCCCTCTTTCACATACTTCCTTGTTTCCAAACAAGATACTTCTCAAACAGAAAAGTCACTCATCACCTCTCATAATCAACACTCAGCTTTGTAGCAAAATCCAGACCAGCATTTATCAATTTATAATGAAGATCGGTTCAATCTCAAGCATCAGCACTACACACAATTAACCAATTCATACCAATAATCTACATCCAAAGATTCCAACTCTTAGAGCATCAAGCCGATACTAAACACCTACCTTCCTAAATTCAAGGAACACACTCTTCGAATAGAACTATTACTAGTAACCTTTCCATCGGTTAACTCCACATCATAGTTAATTGTAAATCTTAATAATTCTCCCATGATAACACAACTGAATCTTTACAGTTCTACAGTTCTACCCGATCTGAAACCAAACAACATACTGACATAAATAATCTCAAGTAAGAATATACCATTTACAACATTCAGACCCTAAGGTTTGTCAGCATCATTCAAACGTAAGCTGGAGCGGCAACCTTCCTATCTTGTCAATTTCCTTTCCTTGGACAATTCCCTTGTTTGTGTCCTTTCTTGCCACGGGTAAATCATATCACTATTCCAGGGTACTCATTCTAGTGACTAATCCTCTTGTCCTACTATTAGTAGCTTTATGACCAGGTTTTCCTAACACTAGTCGCAAATATGGAAAATTACCTACATGGTATAGAGTACAGCACACACTTGAGATTTATCTTGGTATTTCCAGACATAGTGGCAGCACGAAATCCCTTATTCCTTCCATGGTTTAAATACTGGTTTCGGTTCTTTCTTTGGTTATTGTTTATTTCTGTAATTCCTACGATTCTATCTTCGATTCTGGTTGAACTGAACAGATTCCCACTTTCCCTTATTGTTTTCAACAATACTATCTTTCCTATCTTGCACTTTTACTTCCATTAAATCATGCGCCATTTGAACAGTTTCATCGGAAAATTCAGGTTTTGAAGAAATAATCTCACTCTTGATATTACTAGAAAATCCTCTAATGTACTGCTTCCTTGCTTTACAATCATTCACACAATTATCAGGACATAGCAAATATAGCTCAAAAAATTTCCCAGTAAGCATTAATAACATCGTGCCTTAGCACGAATTATCTCAATTCGGGTTCCAACTGTCCTAGTTCCTATTTAGGACAAAACCTAGCAGTCAATAGTCCTTTCATCACGGTCTATGTCCTACCATAGCCACAACCAATCCTAAAGTAGTTACTTGATTATTCCACCATCTTAGGGCACCATCCTGAAATATAGCAGCAGCAAATTTCACCTTATTAATTTCTGAACACCCAATAATCTCAAAAGTACTCTCTATCTTATCAATCCATCTATGCAATTCTAATGCACCACTAATACCACCCAACTGCGTAAGACCACACTTCCCAAAACTAACATATATATATTCTTTCGAACTTGTAGAACAGCAGCAACACTATCATCTAGATCAGCAGCATCATCATTATGTTCAGCAACATCATCATTATTTTCAACAGCATCATCATTATTCTCAGCAGCATCAACTACAGTACCATTATCTCTAGTACAACTAACTCCAACATCTTGATTCCTTGCAGCACGATCAGCTTCATGTGCTCTAGCAATAACTTGTTCGATCATAGTTTTCACAGTAGCAGTTGTTAGTTTTGGCGACATATTTCAAGACACTTAGTCACGTGGTTATCCACTAATGACAGAAATATGATTCTCCTACTCCTTCTTCCATTATCATAGAAGAAAGAAACATGATAAGTATACATATCAAGATAAAAGAAGAATTCTTTATCAAGACTTCTCATGGATACTACATGCACGAACAACACAAACTACAATGGTTCATCAACCAAAACTCAAAAGAGTTTATAAAGGCACATCATAGATCATGAGGGCAATTTAGATTATGTTGAGGATTCAACAGGATAGTGGCAGTATCTGTCACTACAATTATTTACCGAACAAACTTATAAGATAATAAGTTCCATCACAATGCTACGACACAAGGTTTAAGTAAGTTCAATCACAAAAAGAAAATAAGATACAAAGAAGTCCATTACGCGATTAGTTCCTTAGACAGCAGCTCCTCATCCTCCTTAACATTGTTGTCAACTTTATCACACTCATCTATTTCCCTTTTCGCACTTCAAAGTCGAATACCTAAGATGATGGAAGCTCACTCTCAAAATTCAAATACTCACTCATACAAGGCAGATTAATCACAAGACAAATCTCAATACGACTTTCAACATTCCTAAGCTTCCAATCTTGACTCAGAATCAATTTCACATAAGACTCCCATTCACTCATCCTTTCAAAACTTACCTACATCTCTTTAAACCTTTCAATTCAAGCACACAAATTCATCACAATCAAACTAAGACTAGCAATCTCATCCATCTTCCAAGTCCTAACAAACTCAATTCTCCACATACCAAATACAACCTTTTAAAACAACCTTTCTTTCACATCAACCTTATAATCACACCAATTTTAACCACATATCTATCATACATCAGCTAATCAACTTCTTCATACCCGATATAAGTCGCAAGAAATCAGTTGTAAAATCGTTCATCATCTGGTCTACTGTCCCAGACCCTCTGCAGTATATAAGGTCACTATTTAAAATTATATACATATGCATTAAATAAAGAAAATTACGATAACAAGTACTCAACGTACTTTCAACAACATCAATACATCATCAATACATCATTATATATCATCATAGTATTTACTTAATAAATACTTTAAAACCATTTCATTTTTAAGGAATACATCTAATTATAAAACAATACAAAACAAATAATCTTACCGGAGCCTTGCAAAGAAGTTGCGTTGCTTTTGTAAAATATTTTCGACACCAAAGTTAGAGTTTAGGAAATTTTTCAAAATCGACCTAATTCGCTATAACTAAAAAGCTCTGATCACCAATCTTTAACACCCCCAAATTACAATGCGCAGCGAAAATACACATTTGGGTGCTAAATACAAACATCATTATACAAGACACATTGAACAATCTCAAAATGATACATTTGGAATATAAAAGGAAATAATTTAACCATTGTCTAAAACTTTTGATCCCAAGTAAAACAATTTTAGAAATAATATCATGGTACGTATAGGTCCCCAAAAAGATTTTATCCAATCAACAAACAATTTACCAAAGTACATGACCGTGCATTATTATTTTTATGACAAAAGGGAAAGAAATCCGTTTTAGACCAAACACCACAAAAGTAATCCGCAATCCTTCTTCAGCAAGCTCCGTAATTCTTCAACTTCAATCACCTGAAATACATGCTTAAAATCATCAACACAACGGTTGAGTGAGTCTATAGGTTTTCCAAATCATCATTTGAACACAAGAGAAAAATCAACCATAATCATTTAATAGAATTGTCGTCACAATATATTGTTGAGGCATTCTGGTATATAGCAATAGCTATTGAATAGTATTAAGCTCATGACACCGACCCCTTAACTTAGTCACCCACGCCTAGAGCCGGCATGACTAGATGAATTCCAGTGCCCCTACTAGGGTATCAGTTGCAAGTATTACCACATTCTCATTTTCTTAAAATTATCCTTCCCAACGGGTTACTCAGCGTAAAGCCCTGGTCTCAGATAAGGTCGTCAGCCTAATAGTACTATTTTTAGAATAAGCGGATATTCCCAACTCACAACATCAAGTCAGAAGATAGTTAACGGCTCATGAATTTAGGGACTTTTGCAACATATGTACTTATACAATTCAAATCAACAAAGGCAACATTCGGGTCCAACAATTACTCATGACTTGTGTTCATTTACTTTCAAATAGCATGTATCCCCTCGCAGGTTTTAAATCATTCAAAACAATTACAAAATCGAGGCTATAGACTCACCTGGATTAATAGCAGTAGAAAGACGACCTTCGAAGATAGTTGATGCCCGATAAACACAAAAACCGCAACCTATCAAATAAGGTGCGTTCATTAATAATAACTCGAATAAAATCCATACTTAGTGACATCAAACTCAAAATAACAAAATCACAACCAAACCAAAATGAAAACAATACAAGTAACCTATTACTTCATTCTATATGTTTACTTTATTAGTCAATCCTTTCGATATAAATCTGCCGGTACACACCAAATGTACGAGCTCGTTTACCCCACTTAAACACATCAAATATTTATGATACTAATCAGAGACCTCACTTGCTATATATAGAAAGACCTGTTAAAAGCCCATCAAAAGATTTTACTTTTAAAGTTCCCTGCCCTACACATCTTTGAACTACAAAAACCGGATAGTTTTACGTCACCGACTCATACAACTATTTTGACCATTCTAAACAATCTCGTTTACAAATCTGACACTTGGGTTTGAAAATAGACTCACAACCCTAAGTTTAGAACCAAACATCAGAACTTGACCATTTTTAAAACTCATTCTATAGTCCCCGAGATTCGATCATAATATCGACAACAACTTCGGATTGTGTCGATACTCATCTCCCGGTACACGAATAATCAAATCATCATAACTTCGCGCTCGTTTGGAGCTAGAAGCTCTATCCTATATCAAATCGAAGCTAAATGAATTATCTACAACATCATCTTATTAGTTTGTTCATTTTCAAACAGTAAGGTAACCAAAATTGGCCTTGAACCTACTGCCCTAAAATACCTTTTTAAAAACCATACTAAATAAATTTTTCAACCAATTTTAATCAATCCCATATGCCTAATATCATCCGAATATCATTACAAACAACTTAACTAACTCATAACACTCTTGGATGATCATTTAAAAATTACCCACTCAAATATAATGAACATGTAACTAACAATTCTTGAATATAATAACAATAACACATATATACCATCATAAAAATGGATCAAACACCACTAGTTCATCAAGAAAATAACTTTTTGAAATGTTAATGCATGTGGGTAAAAATTATACCAAAATGTTCCTCTTTGAATTTGCAAGATGGGATTATGATTAGTTTTTGAAGATTCAATAGTGAAAAATCAAAACCATGGTGTTTTGGGTTGTGGTGGTGGACGGCCAAACAAAGAGAAAAGAGAGAGAGATTGTGTTTTTAATATAAAATGAATTTTATATTTAAAATGGTTAGTGGAAAATCCTTATATAGTGGGGTGAAGGGGTAGATTTTGCTAATTTATGATAGTTTTGGTCCAAAATGAAATTAAATAGTTGTAAGGGTAGAAAATGTAAATTGTCAATTTTGAAAATATTTACGAGGCTTGGGTTTCGTAAAAATACTTTTCAAAAATTAAAACGCACTCAAAATATGATAATAATATGATCCCGGTTTGACTTAATCCGAACTTAAAATAAAAACGCCAAAAATATAAACATCGAGACAACAAATAATAAAACATAAAATCTCGGGCATCCGTCGATATCGTGGTCACTAATAATCCTCGCTATTAGTAAAAAGATAAAAATAAGACCTCCAACGTCGGATTTAAATAAAACCATCAATCGTCATATCATTCAAACTCATCAAAAATTTCAAAATTATTCGTAAAATAATATTCTATATAATATTAAATAAATGACCTCGGGTTTGGGTTGTCACATACACCCTGCTCATCATACGAAGCTTTGGAGAAGATTCCTTCATTTGGACTAGTATAAGCGTCTTCACTGTCCATAGCTTGTAGAATATCTTCTAATAAATCAACAGAATTTGCAGAATTTGACTTAGCAGTACTTGCGTATGAGGTACCGCTAGGTTTAATATGTACTATTGAGTGTTGTGATTCCAAAGATTCTTCTCCAGAATGCTTATTAGCAGTTGTAGCATTCGTCTCTTTATCTTGAAGCCTCTGAAGCTCTTGTAAGGCTTGATCATCAGTGGATGGCATTGTTTGCTTTTGGAGACTGGCAGCCATAGGAGAAACAGTAGGCATACTGGGTACATTAATGTGAACATCATCTTCCTGACAATCTGATGAAGAAGGTCCTGCTTGAGTACCTAACTTTGTTGTACCAACCTCCTCACTTGCATTGTTAGTTTGACAATCCTTTTGCACAGAATAGTTATCTACGGAGTTAGTTAGATAATCCAAATCAAACATCCAAGCATAACCTATTCCTGGGACATTGGGCTTATTTTATAAGAAATTAACATAGGCATTTTCTTAAACTTTTCTAGATGCCAAGTTATAAACCCTATATGCTTTACTTTGCAATGAATATCCTACTAGATATCCTGAATCAGATTTTCCATCAAACTTCCCCAAATGATCAAGGGTATTTAAATTAGACACATGACATCCAAAAGGTCTCAAATGAATTATGGTTGGCTTAACACCAATCAAAAGTTCATAAGGTGTCTTGTTTTGAGGTTTGGTCACTAAGACTCTACTTAACACATAACATGCAGTATTGATTGCTTCTGCCCAAAAGGTACTTGGCAAAAGAGAATCAGCTAGCATAGTCCTAGCAGCTTCAATTAGTGTCCTATTTTTCCTTTCAGCTACTCCATTTTGTTGTGGAGTCCTAGGATTGCTAAATTGTCTCTTGATACCTTTAGACCTAAAGAATTCATCAAATTCAGCATTCTTGAATTTTGTCCCATTATCTGTCCTAATGATTAAGACTTGTTTAGTGATTTTTTTTTTCAACTAAAGTGATAAAATCCTTAAGTAATTCATTGGTTTCACTCTTAAGTGCTAAAAAGAAAACCCAACTAAATCTACTATAATCATCGATTATAACTAGGCAAAAGTTCTTATGACTAATACTCCTAACAAAAACTGGACCAAACAAATCCATATGCAGAAGTTGCAAAGGCTTAGTCACAGAATTGACAATCTTGGTCTTACAAGAGACTCTATGTTGTTTACCTTTTTGACAAGCAGTACATGTGAAATCATTTTGAAAAGATTTGTTAGGTAACCCTCTAACCAAATTTCTATTAACCAATCTATTCAGGTTCTTGAAATTCACATGACCTAACCTCCTATGCCATAAATTAGACTCATCATTAGAAGCCTTAGCCAACAAACATGTAATACCACATGTTGGATTAATAGTATGAAGATTAAAGGTGTACATATTTTCTTTCCTGGGTACTTTAGGTAGTACTTGAGATTCTTTTGGTATCTCAAAGTCTTTGGAAAGCACCAAGCAGTCTGTATCTGTAAAGAGCCTTGTTCTTTTTATCACACATTTGTGATACAGAAAAGAGATTGAATTCATTCAGTTCTTTTACAAAGAACACATCTTCAAACTCCAACTTCCATGTATTGATTTTTCCTTTTCTAGTGATTCTACCTTTGCTACCACCAAAGACTACTGGTCCACCTCAGAATTCTTTAAATTCAATAAGGAAATCTTTGTTCCCTGTATGTGTCTTGAGCATCCACTATCTACAATACCTTTATCTTTTAATTCATCAATTAGATGCCCCTACACATGCACAGAACTTATTAGTTTTTAACATGGACCCAAGCCACATTTGGCTCGGATCTTATGGGACCTACATACTTAAGAGTTTGATAGGTAGTTTTTCTAGTAAGACTACACACACTCTTATACTTCATGGTTCTAGTTAAATAGTCAAAGACATAAGTGGGTTTGTTGTCCTTGAACCTTTTTGACTTAAGTACCGCGTTAGCAGTACTTGTTTGAACACATGGTTTTTCTCCTTTAGGGACCCACATTTGCATTGGTTTGTTATTAGACTTACTTCTAGGTGTTCTAGCATTCTCAACTACACTCTTAGAAGTTTTGTGGGACATTGGTTTACCAGACTTTTGACCAACGATACTTGCTTTTGGTCTAGCAGTACTTGTAGTTCTAGACTTGTCAGTACTTGCAGTTCTAGACTTGTCAGTACTTGGTTTACCAGACTTCAAAGGTACTAGACCTTGTTTCATAAGTACTGCTCTTGGAACAAAGTCCTTAGTAGGGATATTATTAACCTTATGAGATTTATATACCCTTTTAGCATGATCAAACTTAGGTTTGTTATCTTTAGATCCCATTTGCCTATTTACCTATGCATTTTGATATTACCTTTCTTTGTGACCTTTTGTGCAGCCTTCTCTTTTGCAATTTTATCTTCGTGTAAAGAGAAATCTTTGATAAAATAATTTAGACTACCACAAACATAACATCCTTTTCTTCTCAAAGAGGACCCAAAAGGTTGTTTTGAATTAGTTTTCTCAAAACATATCCCACCCCTCTTGGTATTATTATGTTTTGCATTATTATCCAATGTCTTACTAGGAGGTTTTACTTGCTTGGAAACAGAACTAGTTGTAGACACTTGTCCTTCAAACATAAAATTGCTCATTAAAGGTGGATAAATAATGTTTTTGGTCACAACAGATATATCTTGGGTCAAGGTACTAGAGTCTGAATCATTTGACTTAATATCAATAACAGCTTTTGACTCATCTAACTCTATACCTATATCATTATTAGGGGGCATGAAAAATCCTGATACTGGTGGAGGAACTGCCTTCATTCTTTCAGCATATCTATCATTTTTAGGAGTATCAGCTGTTTCATTAGAACTATCAAAAATCCCCTTTGATAAGTCCTTGTTAGTTAAAGTTATCCCAGGTTGGTCCTCAATATATCCTAGGACTGTTTTATCATAATACCCCATTTGTGAATTAATCAGCTTACCCAATACCTTAGAGGATTTTTGCCATTGAGTAATCACTTCCCTTTTATTAAAAAACTGGCTTTTAAAACTTCATTTTCTGCTGTTACTTTAATAAGTTGTTTTTCAAAAGCTTTAAGCTCCACATCTTTTTCTCTCATTTGAAGAGTCAAAATTATAATTTTCTCTTCATAGTTCTGTTGACCCTTTTTATACAAAACTATATTTTCCTCTAACTTAGCAACACCCTGTTTAAAAGCATTTGCTTCTACAGTACATGTGTTAACCTTTTGATACTATTCATCAAGTTCTACTTTTAGACTATTAAATTTAAGAACACAATCTTTAGAACAAGAATGTACCTCAGTATCTTCATTAGAGAGAGACATCAAACCAAGCTCTTTTTCTTCCTCATCTTCATCCCAGTTCACCACTCTATCTACAGTTACCAACCATGACTATCATGAAAGCAGGATTTAAATGAATTCCAACAGTATCTTGCATGAAAGCATAAACAACAAAAGAGACATAAGACGTAATCACATGAAGACGAAATCATTATGAAGAAACATGAAACAACCTAACATGAAGGAGTGTATAACATAATCAGCATGAAACTAAAGTTAACCATGACAGTATGAAAACATACTTGACATAAAAACATAGTAACTTATGAGGGGACATGAAAAAAAAATATGCCAATAAATCATGAGAAAAATTTTATGCATGAAAACAGTGCGTGAATGCATGATGTAGTTTATAAAAACCTTTATATGTGCGAGGGTAAACACCAATGGTCAGTTTACCCAAAATAAAAGACATGGCGAGGGGACGCCTATGGGTCGGTCCCAAAGTTAAAAGTTTCGATAAAAGCACATGCGACTAAATAGGGCCAGTCCTGTACCAACCATTACTTAGTCAAAATTCCTACAACAATGATACATGAAACATAAATAAGTAAAAATCATCTATCAAAACTTATCAGAAAACAAATTATGTGACTAATTATGAACTATTGGGGTTCAGTCCACATAGGCACAGTTCACGAGGAACATCATGCATGAAACAATGACACATAACTAAATATGAATGACGGTTTTCCATCCACATTAACTTATGAGGGGACATGAAAAAAAAATATGCCAATAAATCATGAGAAAAATTTTATGCATGAAAACAGTGCGTGAATGCATGATGTAGTTTATAAAAACCTTTATATGTGCGAGGGTAAACACCAATGGTCAGTTTACCCAAAATAAAAGACATGGCGAGGGGACGCCTATGGATCGGTCCCAAAGTTAAAAGTTTCGATAAAATCACATGCGACTAAATAGGGCCAGTCATGTACCAACCATTACTTAGTCAAAATTCCTACAACAATGATACATGAAACATAAATAAGTAAAAATCATCTATCAAAACTTATCAGAAAACAAATTATGTGACTAATTATGAACTATTGGGGTTCAGTCCACATAGGCACAGTTCACGAGGAACATCATGCATGAAACAATGACACATAACTAAATATGAATGACGGTTTTCCATCCACATTAGTAAAACAATATCGATGAAAAAATCAAGGTTAAAACATCAAGGTGCTAAAAACATCATGGTTAAAACAACAATGCGATGAACACATCAATACGTGGAATAACAAGTGTTGGCTTAGGAAGCTCCTGGTGACTACCCACTAGTCACAGGTCAAGTTTTAGAGCCTACAGGTCGAAGCCTTGGGCTCTGATACAAGGTAATATGTAGTAAAACATACATGACCATAAGGAAAACCGGAATCAAACATCGGTTCCCAAAATAAGCCCAAAACATAAATAAAGTAAATGAAATGAATGAAAGACTAAACAAGCATAAGTATATAAAGGTAAAAGAAGAAGAAGTCTATGGCAGCTTCCATCCTATGCACGTCCTCCAAATGCTCGAGTCTGTCGTTGGGTACCTGCCGTTTTGGAACATGGAAAGGAAAGTAACGGCTGAGCATAACGCTTAGTGCACGGATATATGACATAGTATGAATGGTTGAAACATAAATAAGACTAATTGTAAAACCCCCAAATTTACACATTTCAATACAGCGGAAGACTCGTTGGTGTTACGGGATAGCACATTACTCACATCATAGACAACGCTTAAAAATCGCGTCGTTTAATAATAAAGCATTTCCATTCATAAATATCAGATTTACATAGGTCCCAAGTAATTGTATTTCGTATAGGTTTTACAAAGCATTTGAATAGAAATTATTATTTAAGTGCGAGCCATGAATTCTTGTTGTCTTCCCGAGAATTACCTTCAAGTACCTAAGATAAAACATGTTAAAAGAAAAGGTCAGCGATAACGCCGAGTGAATTCATAGAGTTTAATAAAATCCATCAATATAACATCGGTATAAAATTATTACCGAAAATCATTTTGTACAAATCATTGTAATTGGCCATAAAATAGCCAAAGTCATTTTATACAAATCCTTATCAAAATCATAATATAGGCTTTTGCCTTCAAAATCATTATACGAACCATTGTCGTTAAAAACATCATACAATACGTTTTATAACGTTGTATAGATTAAATAAAAATAGTTATATGAATATGGTTATATAAAACCAAAACACGAACATAATATCAATAATAAGACCCTGTATTGCTAGTCAGGCAATATATCATAATTCAGGGCGTATAGCAGTATTTCGTTATTTGGATTATTATAAGCCGCATGAAATTGTTACCTTACTACAACAAATAACGGGTAGCTAGCCCGAAAATCAATTTGCCCATCTAAATTAGCGTGTCGTCACAGTAATCACGCTTGTGTAAATCTTCTCATACATAAATTCTCTTACCAATCAATATGGCACGACGGGGATCAACCGTCAAGGCGCGAACTAGGGTGATCGTCCCCAAATAGTACTATTATATGCATAAGCGTCTACCAAATCCCGGTAGTTCACAATTCATGCTAATGGGACTTTTAGTGACATAACCTAACTTTAATAATCCATTTCATTTCATCTATCGGGTCATTTAATCATTCATCGGGTCCAAATCAATAAACAGACAATCGGGACAACTGGTGTCCTATTTTATTAAAACTAACATGTTATCTCCCTCGAGGGTTTATTAAACATTTCATAAAAACATTTAAAAGAGTGCGAGGCTATGAACTCACGTTTATGTGGGAAAGCGGGTTATCAATAATTCGGATGTACGATACGTGCTTCAATAACGGAAACCTAGACAAATAATAATCGGTCTTAGACTTTTGTCCAATGACTTTATCAAAATAACAATTATGTATACATATGATGATTTTATACATCTGATGATGATCAAGTGGGTTTATACATTCTCATTTACTCATTTTAGTGTTATGTGTTGGTAACTTTTATACTAGTTTACTAGTTTTACCTATTTACATGTTTTAGGTCCAATAAGCCTATTATAATCCCATTACCTTAAATTATACCATTTTATACTTTTATTATCAGTATTATACTTTACATGTTGGGCCCAAGTGGTTTAATCCCAATAAGTAAATTTATAAATGTTTAGCCCATTTAGTTGGATTAATAGCCCAATAATGTTAATTTAGCCCGTTAATGTCCATATGTTATTTAGTTTGGGTTTTATCGGTTTTTACTTGTATTAAGTACTTATATATCAGTATATGACTTTTAAAAAGTTTACATTAGACGGGTCCGATCGTCTAAGTTTTAATTGACGAAAAACGTTAATTTTACGGTACTAGCAGAAAAGACGTAAAAATCATGTTTATACTTTTTATAACTTATAAAACTTACCAAACTACCATTTTTATAAAATGTCCATTTATTTATCCTTATACATATTTATATAAATGAAATATATAAGTTAGTGGGTTTTAATTTCACATTTTATACGATATTATTTGAGTGCTTATATAATACTATTAAACTTTAATTTCACAAAATCTGATTTTTAGTTTCACTTTCACCATTTTTATCATATCTTGAGTTATATAAGGAGATAGAAGCTCATTTTTGGATGACATAAACTTCATATTATGTGCTAAAAATAACTTAATTATATCTACTGCTCAATCCATGTATAAGTATCCTTAACAGTTCCTACAAAACAGACTATTCAGATTGGTATACAAATTTTGTTTTGATCATATCTCACTCATTTTGATGATTCCATTGCATGGCCAACTATCACATGTGTATGACATCTAATACTTACTGTAAATTGATTCCACCATGCAATTTTATCAGTTTATAATTTGGTTACTTACTGTTTTTATACAGCCGTCATTTTAAGCAAGATTTTAACCATTTTACATGTGGTTTTTCCATCTTTTTACCCATGTTTATCAAATCTATCAACACCAAAACCCCACATAATATTTTTAATCATCATTCATCATCATATACATATACATAAATAAAGAAAATACAAGATTACATAATCAAAATAACAAAAGGATAGGAAGAACAATCTCTATACCACCAAAGTTATGAAATGATGAGTTTTTGGATGAACAAGACTTGGTTCTTGTTATCACATCTTTAACTTGGCAAATGAACTCCTTGAGATCTTCATGTGCATGATTATCTTCTTGAAATACAGCCTCTAAGATCCATGGAAACTCCTTTTTAGTTGTTAAGATCACCTCCAATCTTCATGTCTTCAATAGGTTATCATCATATGTAACTTATACATAAGATTTGTGGTTAAATTTTTGGTGTATGATGGTGATTGTGGTGGTGGTAGACGTTCATAGAGAGAGAGGAAGAGAGAAAATGGAGTTTTTGCATGTATGTGAAATGGTTTCATGGTTTTGCTAGTTTTGTGTAGCTAGTGGTTTGGAAAGAAACAAGGACAAGTGTCCTTGTTTACTTAAGTAAACTTGACACATCAAGAGTGTGTTGTGTACTCTTGGATGCCACTTGTATAGGGGTGGGAAAGTGTAAACTTGTCCCATCCCTATTAATTTACGGGTACTCCTCGATTCTAGTTTCCTCGATTTACGTGCCCTCGGGTCGTTTTACGAAAAACGTTTTTATAAATTATAAATCAACGGCACAAAACGAATCTAATAAAAATTGTCTCATCAAAAACGGAGTTCAAAAACGTAAATACGTAATCCTAGGGTTTCCAGTTTATTCGTAAAGGACGTTAAATTATAATCGTAAGTCCTAATCTCTTCTCGTAAATTTGTTAGTTTATGAACCAACACAAATTTAAAATCTCAAAATAATATTCACGGATAAATTTATTTCCTGAAGTGTCGGACTGTCACCAAAACGATGTATGTAAACGTAAGCACGTAACGTAGAATCCTCCGGTTTAGACGTAGTCGATGCTACTTCAAGACGTAAATCCAAATTTCTTCCCAGAAATGAGTGAGTTCATAATATAACATTAAAATAATGTTTTTAAATAATATTTGAGAATAAAATATCAACCATAAATTGATAGATTATCACAGCATTTACCCCTAAACATGATCTTTGTCCTCAAAGATCATTTTATCTTACTACTTGCTTCTTATAGAGTTAAAGCCATGTGGGTATTTCCTCTACATTCGGTCTTTTCTCACAAGTGTAATCCATTACAATACGCGAGTTTCATCAAACATAACTACGGGAATAAGATCAGGCTTATTGTTGACTTACTTTCTCTATCCATGATGTTCACGGGTTTTTGATGAATGCAACTTTTCGCCAATCTAAACTTCATTAAGGAATAGTCAGATTTTCACTTGATAGGCATTTTATCAAGTTCGATATACGAAACATAATTCACGCAGCTCTTGAAGTCCTAGGGTAGATCCAGCTTATATGCCTTTCAAACCAATCTTTTACATCATCTCAATGGTCCCATACAACGGGGACTTATATCCCATGATCTTTCAGATCATCAATTCATTTTTCCATGGTTAGAATTTTTGGCATAACTTCGCTACCCATTTGGCACTTCAAGATCTACATTTCATATTCACATAACCTCCTGACCACTACCGACAGTCAATAATCAGATCCTAATTTCAACAATCATTTCAGGTCTCGCGGGTCGAGTATTTTGTAAGGTTAGGTTCGCCATCATAGGAAACCTTAAACCTAAAAGACATGTCCAACTCACAATGGGTGTATGTCGGGTGTCTTCATCCCAACTCCTGCTTACAGATGCTCTAATATATATCCTCACAAGATTCGATCTTGATCCTAATACGATAATTATCAATGATAATCTCTCCAAAGGAAAACGATTTTACAGTTTATTACCAAAGGTCAATCATTCAAACATAAAACAGCACTTATAGTATTTTGTATCGTTACTTTACCTCGTCCCTTCGATTGGGGTGGTACACAGTACTCTCATCAAGATTCGTTCTCAATGACTTCTGAGCAAATCTCTAGAAATTCGATGTGAAGCGAGGATCTTGATAGAGATGATCGATACAGGCACACCATGTTTACACAACTCCTTTAAATAAAAAAGAGTCAATTTCTTCATCAAGAATCTATCATTAACAGGAATGATATTAGCAGATTTGGTCAGTCTGTCGACGATGACCCATATCGAATCAAATTCAGATTATGACCTTTGCAATAGCTAGACGTTTACTAATGTATGAGGCAATGTCTGCCTTCATAATTTGCCATTAGTACAACTTCTTCAAATAAAGATACATTTAGTCAGAAATGACATGAATGGAATACTTATACTTACGAGATTTCAATATGACTAAATCTCAAAATCCTCTATATTCAGGCAACCACAAGCAGCCTTTAAAACATTCAACGCCATCGGCTTCTCAATTATGATGGTTCACATTAGTCGCGAACCCCTTTTTACAAACATCGTTTATTTTTATATTGTTCGGCAATTTGTTTTACACAGTCATTATTAAGAAACACATCCTAATTGATTCTTTATCCTTCCTATATAATGTGTCAGTAATTACGTTCACTTTCCTAGATGGAATAAATACCGTGACCGTATTTATTCAAAAATTCTTTCTTCACATTTTCTAAGTCTTAGTTCTATCTCAACTATTGATTTTATCATTTTTGCTCAATCCACGTTTAAAGCGTCGATAATTACTACAAGTAATTAAATAATAAATATCTAACTTTTATGAAACGTAAATGAAAAAAGTTTTTAAATTTTCTCAGTTTGTCCAATTATATAAAAATGTTCAAAATTAATTTGAATTTAATTAACACAATTTTTGTTGATTTATCGAAAATAATTAGTAAGATCCGTATATGTTCGAAAAACCTTCGTTTATTCTTTGGTAAAAATTTTCTTAGTTGAAAAGCAAAAATTGTCGTTTCAAATTTTAAGTCATGGTTTAAGGGTTTCCTCAATCCCTCTTAGGTTGGCTTGAGGTATACACAAACATTTACCCCTAAACAGGAGTTTAGTTAAATGATTTGTGTATAAGGGAACAATCCCTAAAAAATCCTTTGTTAAAACATTTTTCAAAACATATTTCCATTTTCTTTTTGGTAAAACCCAAAGCCTTAATGGTTCCAATTTTTGAAGAGTCAATATATTCCATTTTCTATTAATCACACGGTCAAATAATGTAAAGGATTAAGTCTTTCATCACATGTTAAATATTCAAGGTACAAGTTTTCACTACTCGGCCGACTCAGGGCATTCTACAAATAATTATTAACTCATTCTTATTCTTATAAATAAACAAATGGTCCTTAACGATCACAAGCATGAATTTATCAAATTACAGCCTACACACGTGATTCACCAAATTTATGAATGCTACATGTGTATTAGTCAATCCAAACGACATCACGTGAAACTCATAATGTTCATTACAAGTACCGGATGTAGTGATTGGAATAGATAACCTTTTTTCGCGGATGCGAAATTGATGATAACCATGCCGAGGATCAAAATTTTTAAAACATACGCTAGAACCTCGTAAATTATCGAACAAATCTATCATCTTGGGTAGTGGATATAGATTTTTAATCGTCAATTTACCTAGTTCACGGTAATCAATAAATATAAGAAATAATAACACCATGGCTCTTCATGATGACGAGCTTGGTAGAATAAAAGTCTTCTCCTACAACTCCCTCAGTTGTAGGGTAATTCTTTTAATTTAGATGGTGCTGACGTACAGTGCACATGCCACAAGTGCAGCACCGGGAATATAATCAATACCAATTTCAAGTTGCCTTAATGGCAAAAGTCTAGGTAACTTACCAACAAATACCTTCTAAAGTTTCAGATAACAGAAACATCTTTTAATAAATTCATATTAGGTTCTTTCTAGATTATAATATCTATGACTAATTCATAACCATTCACGTTATAAATTCAAGTCTAAAATGCAGGATATGGTCATCCATCAAGAATTATTTAGATTACTTTTGATAATCAACATCTTATCATTTAGGGGAATTCTACTCGAGTTCCCATTAATTAAGACAATGTCGTCATGTCATAATCAATCAATCCATTCTAATGGCACTATCAACTTTTCCGTTTTATTGCCGTCGATAAGATGTGAACTTCTCAAAAGACTAATAATAACTCATAATCCTTCACAAATTCAAGGATATCTGGATACATAACTAACCTTAAAAGAGTAAGGTCAACGCAAGATCTATGCGAGAGAATTTCAAATCAGATACAGACGAAAACATTAACAAATATGAGTATATTCCCATGTTTTCATAATTTGAGTACGCATTCGAAAGCTCCTCGGATCATTACCCAGGTTATTCAAATGAAATCAAATCAAAAGAAGTTATAGGAATGTTGATACATCCATTCGGGTATCAACACTCGGTAATCAGATACTTCTTCAAAGAATCTCACCATGGGAGAATTGGATAAGGAGGGAATATAAATTGTCAATAAAGACAATTTTCACAGATGAGTAAATTCAACTCAGAAGAATAAATGGTACGGGCACATATGTAGATGTCTCTAACAATATGTCCCTATTTTGCACTTTTTGTAGATCTCATAAAATTTAATCTTTCACAACTTCAAAGAAAATGTAGTGTTTGTTAATAATTTCATGGTGACTACTAATCAGCCTTGCATGGTCACTTCCAAATTGTATGTAGGCGCGTAACTATATAAAATTTCAAGATTAACGATGCAATACTCAGTTCGTCAAAATTTTATCATCATGTTTATAACAAAAATATTTTCATGCTTAATTCTTAAATAAGAATCAAAAATAAATTTACAAAGATTTTCTTTGTTATGAAAACAATTAGGTTTTCTAAGATGTTTTATAAACAACTTCATTTTTATGACGATCAATTATAAATCTCACTTTGAATAATCCTTATAGTGATGAAAATTCAATTTTTCTCAAGGGATACTGTTTTATCTTATAAAAACAATAAGTGATCTGCAAAAGAGTGATGAAAAGTTGTTCACCAAGAACTAACTACAATACAATAGGAAATGAGCTTAGCCAATTAATCATGAGGTTCATGACTTCGATGGCACTCAGGAATACAAAGAGAATAATCCACAACGTAACTCAATTCGAGATGAGTGCTTGTTCAATGGCTGCATCACTAATGCGATCATTAGGATGAAGCATAAAAGATAGATAACATCGATATATGTAGGATTTAGCAATCAGAGGTAGCCTTTTCATTAATCACAAACAAGCCAAAAATTGTACCGTAACACATTGTGTGTCACTATGTCATACAATTCCAAGAATTCATCCTACCAACTCATATCTCAGTTAAGTTAGGGATTTTTAAAAGATTCCACAATGAACACTAATCTACAAGAGTCATGGGGGTTCCACCTGTCCCGGAAGATCCATCGGTCCCAATTTTAGAAGAAGATTTCTTCAATTTATTTCTTGGACACTGGGCATCCTCGTCATTGGACAATGGCCTAGGAAAAACCCTTAAAACGAACCAAAAATCATTTAAAACCTAATAATTCCATCATAGAACTTAATGACTTCCTCTTAACAATTTCTTATTCCATACAAGTTAAATTTTACTTTATTCAAGTTTCAATCAAAACATACTCAATGCGACATCCTACCTCATTCTCCAATACTTTCAACGTTATTCATAAACCTTAAAAGGGCCATAGAAGCTCGATATGAACAACGCTTAATTTCCAATACTATAGCTCTTATAACAATAACTATCAAAGGAGTCACTAGTATGAAATGACTCGCACATTCAATTAGACTTCTCAGAAAGGTACTAGTGGCATGAGGCTTTTGGGTAATGGTTCCAATGACAGCCTCAAGTGCAACATTCACCCTTTCGATTTCAAATTTAAGAATTGGGTGACAACGAATCAGATGACACCTTTCCAGGTGGTAATGTTTTGTCAAACTCCACTTTATAAGGAAAGATCGTCATGACATCGATATCAGATTTAATCTCGCCAATTCTTCTTCAAGATCTTAATCAACTACTATTAACATTTCTACGAATATCAACCATTTTATTGGGATCATAAATATCCACAACTTGGTTTAGATCTGGAATAGCTAGAATTCCTACGGGAATAGCTTCGATTGATTTGCTAGGGGAGTTAGGGTTTCTTGTGACAATCTACGTCGTATAAATACTTCGTATAAATATAGAAATAATCCTCAAACAATCATGTAATCAAATTACAATCATATATATATAATCCAAGTTATATATATATATATTAAAATAACACTTCTTAGTCTGGCCTTGTCGGTAACTCGGGAATTCTTCGGCACCGTTATAGTCAAAAGATTTTTAGACATTTTGAGAAAAATGTTTATAGTTAAAAGATTTTGAAATGTTTTATTCAAAACCTTGGTTTTAAAAATCTTTCGTTCTCTATAACGAGAGCTCTGGTACCAAACTGTAACACCCCCAAATTTACACATTTCACTACAGCGGAAGACTTGTTGGTGTTACGGGATAGCACATTACTCACATCATAAACAACGCTTAAAAATCGCGTCGTTTAATAATAAAGCATTTCCATTCATAAATATCAGATTTACATAGGTCCCAAGTCATTGTATTTCGTACAGGTTTTACAAAGCATTTGAATGGAAATTATTATTTAAGTGCGAGCCATGAATTCTTGTTGTCTTCCCGAGAATTACCTTCAAGTACCTAAGATAAAACATGTTAAAAGAAAAGGTCAGCGATAACGCCGAGTGAATTCATAGAGTTTAATAAAATCCATCAATATAACATCGGTATAAAATTATTACCGAAAATCATTTTGTACAAATCATTGTAATAGGATATAAAATAGCCAAAGTCATTTTATACAAATCCTTATCAAAATCATAATATAGGCTTTCGCCTTCAAAATCATTATACGAACCATTGTCGTTAAAAACATCATACAATACGTTTTATAACGTTGTATAGATTAAATAAAAACCGTTATATGAATATGGTTATATAACACCAAAACACGAACATAATATCAATAATAAGACCCTGTATTGCTAGTCAGGCAATATATCATAATTCAGTGCGTATAGCAGTATTTCGTTATTTGGATTATTATAAGCCGCATGACATTGTTACCTTACTACAACAAACAACGGGTAGCTAGCCTGAAACTCAATTTGCCCATCTAAATTAGCGTGTCGTCACAATAATCACGCTTGTGTAAATCTTCTCATACATAAATTCGCTTACCAATCAATGTGGCACGACGGGGATCAACCGTCAAGGCGCGAATTGGGGTGATCGTCCCCAAATAGTACTATTATATGCATAAGCGTCTACCAAATCCCGGTAGTTCACAATTCATGCTAATGGGACTTTTAGTGACATAACCTAACTTTAATAATCCATTTCATTTCATCTATTGGGTCATTTAATAATTCATCAGGTCATACAATCATTCGGGTCCAAAACAATAAACAGACAATCGGGACAACTGGTGTCCTATTTTATTAAAACTAACATGTTATCTCCCTCGCGGGTTTATAAAACATTTCATAAAAACATTTAAAAGAGTGCGAGGCTATGAACTCACGTTGATGTGGGAAAGCGGGTTATCGGCAATTCGGATGTACGGTACGTGCTTCAATCACGGAAACCTAGACAAATAATAATCGGTCTTAGACTTTTATCCATTGACTTTATCAAAATAACAATTATGTATACATATGATGATTTTATACATATGATGATGATCAAGTGGATTTATACATTCTCATTTACTCATTTTAGTGTTATGTGTTGGTAACTTTTATACTAGTTTACTAGTTTTACCTATTTACATGTTTTAGGTCCAATAAGCCTATTATAATCCCATTACCTTAAATTAGACCATTTTATACTTTTATTATCAGTATTATACTTTACATGTTGGGCCCAAGTGGCTTAAGCCCAATAAGTAAATTTATAAATGTTTAGCCCATTTAGTTGGATTAATAGCCCAATAATGCTAATTTAGCCCGTTAATGTCCATATGTTATTTAGTTCAGGTTTTATCGGTTTTTACTTGTATTAAGTACTTATATATCAGTATATGACTTTTAAAAAGTTTACATTAGACGGGTCCGATCGTCTAAGTTTTAATTGACGAAAAACGTTAATTTTACGGTACTAGCCGAAAAGACGTAAAAATCATGTTTATAGTTTTTATAACTTATAAAACTTACCAAACTACCATTTTTATAAAATTTCCATTTATTTATCCTTATACATATTTATATAAATGAAATATATAAGTTAGTGGGTTTTAATTTCACATTTTATACTATATTATTTGAGTGCTTATATAATACTATTAAACTTTAATTTCACAAAATCTGATTTTTAGTTTAACTTTCACCATTTTTATCATATCTTGAGTTCTATAAGGAGATAGAAGCTCATTTTTGGATGACATAAACTTCATATTGTTCTACAAATAACTTAGTTATAGCTACTGCTCAATCCATGTATAAGTATCCTTAACAGTTCCTACAAAACAGACTATTCAGATTGGTATACAAATTTTGTTTTGATCATATCTCACTCTTTTTGATGATTCCATTGCATGGCCAACTCTCACATGTGTATGACATCTAATACTTACTGTAAATTGATTCCACCATGCAATTTTATCAGTTTATAATTTGGTTACTTACTGTTTTTATACAGCCGTCATTTTAAGCAAGATTTTAACCATTTTACATGTGGTTTTTCCATCTTTTTACCCATGTTTATCAAATCCATCAACACCAAATCCACACATAATATTTTTAATCATCATTCATCATCATATACATATACATAAATAAAGGAAATACAAGATTACATAATCAAAATAACAAAAGGATAGGAAGAACAATCTCTATACCACCAAAGTGATGAAATGATGAGTTTTTGGATGAACAAGACTTGGTTCTTGTTATCACATCTTTAACTTGGCAAATGAAATCCTTGAGATCTTCATGTGCATGATTATCTTCTTGAAAATCAGCCCCTAAGATCCATGGAAACTCCTTTTTAGTTGTTAAGATCACCTCCAATCTTCATGTCTTCAATAGGCTATCATCATATGTAACTTATACATAAGATTTATGGTTAAATTTTTGGTGTATGATGGTGATTGTGGTGATGGTAGACGTTCATAGAGAGAGAGGAAGAGAGAAAATTGAGTTTTTGCATGTATGTGAAATGGTTTCATGGTTTAGCTAGTTTTGTGTAGCTAGTGGTTTGGAAAGAAACAAGGACAAGTGTCCTTGTTTACTTAAGTAAACTTGACACATCAAGAATGTGTGGTGTACTCTTGGATGCCACTTGTATAGGGGTGGGAAAGTGTAAACTTGTCTCATCCCTATTAATTTACGGGTACTCCTCGATTCTAGTTTCCTCGATTTGCGTGCCCTCAGGTCGTTTTACGAAAAACGTTTTTATAAATTATGAATCAACGGCACAAAACGAATCTAATAAAAATTGTCTCATCAAAACCGGAGTTCAAAAACGTAAATACGTAATCCTAGGGTTTCAGGATTAGTCGTAAAGGACGTTAAATTATAATCGTAAGTCCTAATCTCTTCTCGTAAATTTGTGAGTTTATGAACCAACACAAATTTAAAATCTCAAAATAATATTCACGGATAAATTTATTTCCTGAAGTGTCAGACTGTCACCAAAACAGTGTATGTAAACGTAAGCACGTAACGTAGAATCCTCCGGTTTAGACGTAGTCGATGCTACTTCAAGACGTAAATCCAAATTTCTTCCCAGAAATGAGTGAGTTCATAATATAACATTAAAATAATGTTTTTAAATAATATTTGAGAATAAAATATCAACCATAAATTGACGGATTGTCACACTAATAGCAGCGGAAATGCATAAGTCCTGGAAAACCTAGTTGTCTGTCATGTTAACTAGTTTTAGTTCTGAAAACATAGCTTATGTTACTTATGAAATCTGTATTAGTTAATGTACCAAAAGCCAATATAGGTCATGAGGTCAACAACGTGCATAAATACTTGGAGAGGAGACCTCATCATGCAATTAGAGGGGTTACCTCTAATTAACTGGTAAGTGGGTAGGAGGGATCAGCTCCTTGTGAAGGATGCAAGGCACACACCACATTCAGCATAAAATCCTGACTGAAACATGTAACTAGGATGCACCCATACGCCCCACATGATAATATAATAATATAATGGCCAAATAACTGAAAAAGGACGCCACGAGCTATCACTTCGCCGTGGTGAAGTCATAACACTAATGCCTCTAGTGCTATGGTTATGGTACCTCCATAACTAGGTGAAACTGGTCATGCATGTATATGGATAAGGTAACTAATAAGCATTTAATCTGTAACTACTGGGGAAAACAGTTGGCTGCATACGGGAAATCCTAATGAAGGAAGAGATTGTCCTTACTGAAGGATGGGAAATCCGTACCTTAAGTCCAGTGAACGAAGAAGACGAACGGAAGAGAGTCCTACTTCGATCTCACTAATGCTACATAGAAGGATACGTATATAAGTATACTGTCTACTGCGTACGTAATTGATTATAGTATGTCTTGACTCGTTTTATATGTTTTCGTCTTGTTTTACTGATTTTAATGTTACACTGCTTTTATCATGTGTTTTAAGCCTTCTGATTAAGTATTAACTGATTTCTCGTATTATTATACTTGTAGTGTAATAATAAGTAACTTTCTAAAAATAGCAGGTTTCCTAAAATAGAAAGTTTCCAAAAATAGAATTAAGCTGAATTTATAAGCTAATAATATAAGCTTAGTTTTATTGATTAAATATACTAAGTCATGTGATTAATAGTATAGTTTATTACTTATAACATGTAAATTAAATAAACTATAGGTTATAAGATTTAATTAAATATAAACATGATTTAATTAAATTAAGTGTATAAAATACTTAGGTTAAAACATGTATTAATATTCATATTAATATAACCTAGGTCATGATAATTAATTAATTACATGTCATGTTTTAATAATTAATTAATTACTATAGTCTAATTTAAATAATAAAATACTTAGGTTATAATCATGTATTATTAATAATAATAATAAACCTAAGTCATGTTTTAATTAAATTAATTAGGTATCATGTTAAATTAATTTAACTAACTTGAAAAATATATGCACATGTAAACGAATTAAACTTGTAAAAAAAATAATTAACCCGATCTCGTGTATTGTTTATTAAACCGTGTCGTGAACCAAACCCGTGAAAACCCGTGAACCAACACCCCCGAAAACAATGGAAAACCGGCCTAAGCCGGTTTCCCCTGCTCCCGGCAAGTTGCCACCGGCTTCTGCCGGTGGTCTTGTCCTACTCGCGCAGCCGCTGACCACAAACGGGTTCCCACCGGCAGTTGTCGGTGGTTCCCCCTGCCTGCCTGCGGTTCCCCATGCTTACCATAAATAGCCACCGGCTTTGGCCGGTGGTGGGGCTGTGGTTGTCGCGACCTAAACCAACCACAAGGACACCCCCGACGTGCTTCGGAGTGCCTTGTTCCCTGCTAACGACCGTAACCCAACACCACCGAGACGTTTTTCTTGTGTGGTGGTGCGAACCAAGCGACACCGAGAGTCGTAGAACTCTCGGTTGTGTGGCGGCGGAACACCGAAACCCGAAAGCAACCTTTATTATCACCCACTATGATTTTAACATGTTAATTAATCTTAATTAATTATTCCCATGATCATATGTTCATAAAAACATAAAAAAAAATTAAAAAGAAAGGTTTTCGGATTACCCTAAACACGTGGAATGAATAAATCTTGATCTCACGAACACACTCCTAATCAATAATTAAAATCAAAACCCCGTCCTCCTTTTGGCTTGCTACCGGCGGCTAAACCAGAACGTTACGTTCTCCTTTTGGGTGCTGTTGGCGGTATAACCAGAACATCACGTTCTCTTTTTGGGTACTGATGGCGGCATAACCAGAACATCACGTTCTCCTTTTGGGTGCTGCTGGTGGCATAACCAGAACCGACGGCCACCATGAGGTCTGCTAGGGTTTTTGCTTTGTTTAGAAAATGTGATAAATGAAAATGTAATGATTAACCTTCGTGACATATTTTTGTGAAGTGGGTTGGGCCATAAGGCCTGTTTCCTTTCTTTGTGTTCGTGGTTAGGTGGGGCCCACAAGGGAAACCCGAACCTTTTCATGCTTAATAATTATGTGTTCGTACGTTTGTATTGTTACGTTATTATAATTTATTCGTGTTATTATAAATACTTGTATGTAATCGTAATAATAATATACGTAAATACATATTTAAATGTTCGTGATTCTTACGTTCATGATTTCATGTTCGTGATTATAATTATTATTGATAATAATTATCTTGTATTAATACATACTTAATACTTGTCGTGTAATAACACGTACGTAATTCTTGTAATTAATATTCGTGATTCTTGTTCATGTTATATGAGGAAAGTTGTAATCTTGTATGTACGATTATTAGTGTACTGTTCCTAGTAAAAGCATGCGGGTTTTACAGTACTGCTTGTTAGTCCTCCAACGGTATTTTGGAAGTAAGTACCGCTACTTGATCCACTTAGCGGTATTTTGGAAGTAAGTACCGCTGCTTGATCCACCAGTGGTATTTTGAGAGTAAAGACCGTTGTTTTCTTCTGACACAAAAGCCAAGTTAGACTTTCTTGTTGCTGTTGTTGTTGCTGCTTTTGTCACTTCAATGCCTTTAACATTCATCTCATAAACTCTAAGATTGTTATAAAGATGATCAAAAGGAATTGTATCCAGAGCATCTCTTGTGATGAAGTGCATAGCTATTGCTTTCCATTCTTTTGGAACACTTCTTAAGAATTTTAGATTGGCTTCTTCATTAGGAATTATCAGTCCATAAACTGCGAATTGAATAAGCAATTTGTTGAACCTTCCATAACTACTATGGATTCCTTCAGTACAGGAAATTGAGAAGTTATCAAATTGTTGTTTCAAAATAATCTTCTTCATCTTCTTAGACTTATCATTACCTCCAAATCTAAGTTTAATGGCATCCCACATAGCCTTTGCATGCTTGCAGTGATGAAAAATAGGTAAGATGTCTTCTAAAAGTGCCATAGCCAAAGCAGTTCTAGCCTTCTTTCTCTGATCTCTGCTTGTACCTGTTCAGCAGTCACAGCAGGTAAAGCATAGCATGTACCATCAGGTAACCAATGCAACTTCTTAGGTGTATTCCCATTCTTGATAAACTGCCACAGAGTATGATCTGTGTTGTTCATGTAATGTTCCATCTGCATAGCCCATGTCTCATAGTTATCTTTTTTGAGCACTGGGAGTTTGACAGCAGAGAGAGTATGGGAAGAAGGTGTAGTTGTAGAAGTAACTACAGCATCTATGGCTTGAACACCTTGTGGTGGTGCAGGATGCACAACTTGAGGTTGTCCTTGTGGTATTGGATCAGGATCTAGAATATCTTCTAAGTGAGGGTCATCACCGGGTTGAGACATTGAATTTTGGTATGAGTGGGGATTTTAGGGTTGTGTTCTTCTTATTCAGAGTTTCTCAACAAGCTCTGATACCACTTGTTGATCCCTTTGAATGGATCTATATTCTGCTAAGAATTAGTATAGTAGTTTGTAATCAAACTAAAACACTTTGAGAACTCTTACTCAACTAAAAAAGTTATGCGAAAACTAACTTATAAAGCAAAGAAGCACAAAATTACTTTTAACTATTCGATTCTCTTATTAATCGACTTGAATTATGTACATTGATGAGACTGTAATTATACATAGTCTCATCGTCCAAATCGGGCTTAAAACGCTTAAAATATCATCAAAATACCCCTATATATGCTTGTATTTGTCTCTTTTGTATTTTAGGTGCGGATATCGTGAAATCAACAAATGATCACAAGAATGAAGCAATAATGAACACGGGAAATGAAGTCGCACAAAGAACCGGGCCCAAATCATGGATTTTCCAAATGACACTGAAGTTTTGAAGAATGGCAACATTAGTCCCTCATCTTTGAAGATTTGGCAAAAAAGACCTTGAAGAAATCATCATTTGGCAAGAAAGGTCCTCAATGTTTGAAGATTTTACATGATATGCCCTTGAAGATTGCTCTATTTGCATTTATGGTCCTTGTTTAAAAGTTGGTAAAATACTTGTGCCAAATTTGACAACTTTTGCAAAGTTGTTATAAAGGAATTAAGAGTTGTTGGCTGTTTATTACCAAGTGACAAAGCTAAAGGAGTCCAGGGACCATTCCCATCAAACATCAAAACCCTCACCAGCCAACCCCTATACGCCATATCACCCCACTTAATTTCTCCACCAATCACACCCCCTCCCCTCTCCACGTCACCCTTCCACCACAACAGGTTTATTTAAATAAACTAGGGTCAACAAAGTCAAACCCCAGTTTTACCACTAAACACAATTTTGAATTAAACCACCCCCAAATCTGGATTAATCTCACTCATAAACCCTTATAAACCCTAATCTCCAAAAACCTTGTTACCCAAAATTAACCTATCCCTTTTTCCAGATTGATAATTAAACAACTTTTAAACAAAACCCACAACCCAGAATCTTCACCCCGTGACTCAAATGGGCCCCCCCATGCTACCCTGCTACACCAAAAGAGGGAAAGAAAGAATCTGGACATAAATGAAGGGTCCTCAGCAATTTCGTGCTCCCAAAGGACTCATTTAACAGCCAAGATCATTCCAAGCCAGCTGCACATCACATGATCATCCTTTGACCAAGAAATCAGTCAAAACCAAGGGCAGAAGTGGAATTTCTCAAAATTAGGGTTTAGGGCTTTAGAATATTTTATTCATGTATTCTAGTATCTTCTAAGTAGTATATAATGGGTGTCATGTACCCATTATCCTTTGTTCTAGATTTTTGTACTATTTTTAAACTTTATTAATGAAAATGAAAAAGCTTTTGAATTTTTCATAATCTGATTTCCATATTGATTGAAGTTATGTTATGTGTTTGAAATCAGTTTTGGAGTAAGAAAGTTTCCATTCTTAGTAAAAACCTTTCAAGTAAAGTGTTTGAAAACCATCTTTTTTCTTATCAGCTTAAAGGGATAAGCTAGCTTAAGCCATAAGCTAGGCTTATACTCTTTTTAGCTTGTTTATCCAAGTCACTCTCTTTTCCTTGTTTGATATCAGCAGGTTCCAATTTAGCATATTGGATGTGGTGGTTTTTTACTTGAAAATCATCATCATCATTCTTGTCATACCAACAAGTCCTTTCCTGAAGTTGTCAGCTCAAGCCCGGGCTTGATGGAGAGGGGTAAGCTACCCTTTGTGATCCCTGGATGTAGGGTCACTAGGTAAAATTCTTTTTCTCCTTCCTCTATACTTGCTTGGAGGATATTTTTTGAGCTAGAGTAATTTTAGGGGGTTAGGGTTGTGGATGGAAGAACAAATGATGGATATTGCATGTTTGGTAGATTAGAACAGGTTAGGGATGATTTGATTAGGTTTGATGCATGTTTGAGTAGAGATTGTAGGTTAAAATTCAAGTTTCAGATTTTTAAGGGGTGTTTGGATTCAAGTTTTAAATTGAGTTTGTGTGATGAATTTGATTTGAAAGCTGTTTTAATTCACCCAATTGAGTGGTTTTGTGTGTATTCAGTCTAAAGTGCTGGTTTTAGTACCATTTGGTAGGTATTGCATGCTAGTTTTGGTAAAACATTGCCTAAAATTAGTATAAGCCATAACTGCCTAATTTTATGAGTTTTTGCCATGTCAATCTTTGTGCCTGCTAGTATATAGGGTAGGTTAGGAATTGTGAGTGATTTGGGGGAGTGTGTGAGTGAATTGAGTGAGTTTTGGCCAACCAAAACTCACCCAATTGCACTTTGCATCAGCAAAGTCCCAACAGACCCCCCCCATTGCCATACAGTGACTGTAATAGGGTAATTTGGGCTTAATTTTGTTGAGTGGATGATGAGACTATGTATAAAGATAGTTGGATTTTTTACCCCTCTTTAGGAAAAGAGCAATAAATAGGGCAAGTGAGCACGACGATTTAGGAAAACCGTGTGTGAATGACCCTAAAACTCAGTTCGTTCTCGAGGAGGCAAGTGTGTTGTGTGTTGAATTGATTAATTGATTGGTGATTATATGATTGAGAAAGAAATAGATTAGAAGAGAAAGACGGTTACGAAAACGGATTAAACTAAGACGAAAAAGGCGAACACACAAAACCGTAAAAACTACCAAAATTAAAAATTTTAAACCCAATAATTAATTAAAAGCTAAAATAAGTCTAAAATAATATAAATAAGAATAAAAATCCAATAAAAATATTTTAAAACCTTTTATTAATTAAATATTCAATTTTAAATGCTAATTAAAGCCCTAAAATTAAATATAATTAATCAAAATGTCCAAAATATTATTTTATTGAACAAATAACTTACTTATATTATCTAAAGACTAAAAAGTAATTTTCCTAATTTTTAAAAACTAATTTTCTATTTTTAAATTACTAAAGACTATTTTAAAACTAAAATAATTATAAAAAATATTAAAATAATGCTAAAAATAATTTGCAAATTTTAAAAATCCTATTTTACTCTAATGAACAGTAGAAAATTGAAAAAGTTTGAAAAATATTAAATTTACCACTAAAAGACAAAACTAGTTTAATTAAAACCCTAATTAACTTAAATTAATTCTAAAAATTAATAAAAAGATGAACAGTGAAAACCTTTTTAACTAAAAATATTAAAATATTATTCTAAATCTAGGAAAAATGTTTAAACTAAAAAATATTAATTTTTGCCACTAAATTCCAAAAACAGTAAATAAAAAGTTAATTAAAAATGCTAAAAAACCTAAAAAATAGCAAATGAACAGTACAATAAAAAATAACTAAACAGAAAAATCCTAAATAAAATTAGAAAAATTATAAAAGTGGTTTCAAGTTCTAACTCTAATTTTTGAGCACTAAAGACAAAAAAACAAAAAAACTGATAGTGACATCTTGACAAGTTTTGTCTGCTAGCTTGGCAGTACCAATTAGTGTGCTACCAGTGGGAAAGGAGTTCCCACTGCTAGTGTTAATTTTTGTGCAGTTGAGTAATAAGCTTAGGAAAGCTTAATTGGTGGCTTATTTTTGGACAGCAAGGCACCCCCACACCAATTGGGTTTTGGGGAGTCTGAGTAAACACAAAAAACACCAAGTCACAACACAAAATTTCACACAAAGGGCACAACTAGTTACTGATTAAGCTATGGGTTGTGTCTGATGAACAATTGACAAATTACATGCACAAATCCGAGTTTCAATGGATTAGAACTTGCATATAATCCAATCAAGTGACAATTAAACAATATCATTCCCTGCTTAATACTAGAATCTAACAAATAACAAGTTATGATGAACAAATTTCCACAAAATATCAGTCAACAAGGCATTATCTGATTTAGGCTATGTTTTCAATATTTAAACATGCAAATGTGTACAATATCCTATCCAACTGAAAACTTAGTGCACATACAACCTACAACTGCCTAGTAAGTGTATTTAGACAGGTTTACAAGCAAGATTTAAAACATTAAACCCCTCTTAACCCCTAATCCAAACACCCCTTTATAACTGAAATTCAATTTTTTTCAAAGCAAAACTATAACAAACTCAACCAACCTGATTTAAACTACTTGAAACATGCATAAAACACCTCAACCAAGCAAAATCCAGCACTCAAACAAACCAGTAAGCAGTTTGCACCAAAAATCATACCCAATCACAATAAAACATAAAACTGAAAACATAAAATGGAAACAAGATTTTACCAAGAGGGACCTACATCCGGGTCCCTCAGTGGCTGTTTTGCCACCTCCTACAAGCTCGGGCTTGTGCTGAGCCTTGTGGGAGTTTGATCTGCTTGTGCACAAATGACAAGAAATGGGTGAAAATAGGATTTGACTGCTCCTTGTTTCCTGCACACCACAAACAACAAAGAAAGAAACAACAAGCTGATAAGAAATCCAATAAGCTTGGTTTAATAAGCTTATTGTATGACTTATAGCAATAAGCTGAAAAAAAATATGAACAAGATTTTATAAAAATCTTTTGGAGAACCAAGCTTGGAAAACTTGTAAACCTCTTGAACCAAACAAAGAAACTAAACAAATTTAACTCCTGGAATCAAACCTGTCTTGTCAAGACAAATTCAATCCAAAACTTGAACTTGGATCCAAAACTTTTCAAAAAACAAATTTCTGAAATATTTTGTAAACAAGTGAAATTCTTCAATAAACTTAAAGGTTTAAACTGATTTCAGGGAAAATCAAACTTAAAACTAGAACAATGGAAATAAAAATGGAACTCAGTAATATGCAGTTTTAAGAACTTTTCATTAATTCATAGAAAAAAATACATAAAAACTGGAACCCCCAAGTGCTTCACAAGTCGAAGTCACTTTTTTATAGGACTCAATAGAAGGTCCTAGAGTTATAAATAAAATAATACTAAGTCCTAAACCCTAATAAGTTGAATTCCAGATTTGCCCCTTTGTTTGAACTTGGTCAAGGATCAACATGTGATGCCAGGCTGTGATGAAGTGATCTGAGACGTTCCTTATAGCTTTGGGAGCAAGAAAATCACATGGGTCGTTGATTTAGTCTCCTTAAAGTTTGAAAAAGTGGAACCCGTGACATGTGATAGCTGGTGGGGGGACAATAGTGTGGAGAGGTCGTTTTCTGGGTGTACTGGTGTGTTGGGAGTGGGGCTGGGATGAAAACCCCTAAGGTTAATTAGGATTAAGGTAAGTAATTAGTGTGAGGTTTTCTGGGTTGTAGCTAGGTTTAAGGGGTGAAGGTGGGTAAATAGTGTGTTTTGATTTAGTTTTAGGTTTAAGTGTGTTTAAAAATTTGTTTAGGCGCGTTTTGGTTTAACTGATTTATTAAATCAGTTTAAAACTTGGTGGGATCTGATGTGTCAAATGGGGGGATTTTGATTGGTGGGAGGTGTGAGGTGGCGTGATATGAGTGGAAGGTTTGGGTTTGGTTGTCTAGCAGGTTTGACCCCCTTATTTTCAAACATTCTTCAAGTTGTATAAACAGCAACTAAACTCTTTCTCCTTTGTAAAACAACTTTGGGCAATTGGCAATTTTGGCACAAAATGTTTTATATCTCGTTTCAAGGACTAAAAGTGTAATTTTGGCAATCTTCAAGGGCTTCCAATGACATGTCTTCATTCTTCAAGGTGTTGACTTGTTTGTTGACTTCTTGGATGACCAATATTGACAATTTAGTTTTGTTGAGGGACTAAATTTGCCAATTCTTCAAAGTTAAGGGTCCTTTTGTAATTTTGACAAACTTTAGGGACCAAACTTTTAATTATGAAGATACAAGGGTATAAAGTGTCAATTCTTCAAACTTGGAGGACCAATCTTCATAATTCTTCAAATCTTCAAGGGTTTTCTTTGGAAAATTCGTCATTAGTGCTTGGTTCATTGTGCGGCTTCGTTTCCCGTGTTCGTTTTTGCACGATTCTTGTGATCTTTTGTCATTTTCTCAATATCCGTACCTAAAATACACAAGCAACAAACACAAGCATATATTTGGGTATTTTGATGATATTTAATGCATTTTAAGCCCAATTTGGACGATGAGACTATGTATAAAAGCATTCTCATCACTCCCCCATACTAAACCATTGCCGTGCCCTCACGCAATGCTAGAATAAAGTATCATAGCACCTCCAAAATTCATTTTTTATTCATTTTATGTAATAATAAACTAGCTATACTACTACTATTACTACTACTTGCGTTTTTGACATAATGTATGATTTTCATCGCAAAATGGGATGTTTAGGTTCATAGAATAAGAACACGTGAATGCTTCGTTAGAAATAATTTCATCGTCCTCGATTTTCACTCTAATTCCATGCTAAGCGTGCAACAAGATCATTGTCATTATAAGTTAGTAATGCTAACACTACTCATATGCCCTAATCACGTACTTATCCTCCCATTATTCCTAAGTTGTATCTCTTATATTTTATTTTGTCTTGAATGTTTCACGAGGATACATTGTTGACTTATGCGATAATAGAGATTTAGGTCTAAAAATAGAGTCCTAACGGTGTAACTAAGACCATCAAATCAATAACCCCTTTTAATAGACAACGATGTTAAAAAATTAAGTTGACAAGAAGAATCGATAAACACGGTTTTATAACGGTTTTGAACATGAGACCTATTACCAAGACTTTTATACGCCCCCTAACGGAAGGGCCTTATTATCTTTGGTTTACCTCCATCTTTTATTCAACTCCGCCATGGAGATTTTATTATGACTTCGGTCTTGCCTTGCCTTTTATTATCCGCCTCATCGGTGGTTTTATTAGCCAAAGACGTATATCCTCACGCTAAAGCGAATTTTGGATCTTTAAAGCTTCGAAGATTAAGGCTTGATTCACTTTCAATTTTGCATAGATTTTTCGGCCTTGTGGGGCTTCAAACTGTTTGCTAGATTTAGGTGAGCACTTGAAATCTTATTATTGGGTGAAGCTTTCGATTATTCGGGTGCCAATACTTCAAAACCGTGACGCTGGCGATACCTTAATGTCTTCCCAATTTAATTACACGGAAGCTACTAGAAAAGACTAGAAACCCAACAATCCTAACTAAACCGCTAAGTCAATATTTATTAAGCAAAAAATATTTACAAGCGAAGGGAGAATAAGCAAACAACGAGAACACATGAGTTTTTGAAAGAATACGAGTACTCTACGTTTAGCATAGTAACTTATAATTAACTCTATCATTTCTCGTCCTCATTTAAGAGACTTAGCCTAATGTGTAGTTAAGGAATCAAAGCTAAGTGCTCAACACGCACGGTCGAGTCAAAAATTACTCTTATTCTCGCCATCGGAAAACCTACATTCGTGTCTTCAAACACTTATAAAACATGAGAAAAAAATTTAAAATTTGGCCATTTTTAGCCTTATTTTGCAACAAAATGATAAACAAAACATAAACTTTGGAAAGCGTGAAGGTTTTGGCAAGGCAAGTATCTATTCACCCCCCCCCCCCCATACTAAAGTTAAACATTGTCCTCAATGTTTCGAGTCTAGTTGCAAACACCCCCATACTAGAGACGTAGTCGAATGCCTAATCTAGCATGGAAAGGGTGTAACCAATAAGTTTAAAACCGTTTATGAAGTGTGCTAAAAACCTAAGGTTAGAACATCAAAAGGATATATCATGGATATTGAGAAATGTCTCCAAAGCAAACGATCGAGTGCTCCCATAAAACGAACACGAGAGGCTCCAATCGTGAAGATCATGATCTAAAAACCACATATCACAAACAACCACGGAACAAAGGTTGGAAGGGCACAAATCCCCACACGTAAGCTACATTAGAAAGCGATAATATGTACATGGATAAGCATGGGACTCCCCCACGAGGCACCTCGTTTTTGATTACCGAGTCATGAGCTCGACTCGATCCCCTCAATACTAATTATCATTGGGGAAGGTGACTTGGTCGAGGTAGTTCAAGGATGGAACCTCCCCGCCAAAGTAGTGCTTCAACCTATGTCCATTCACCTTGAAGTTAGGACCATCATCTTGAGCTAGCTCGATGGTCCCATACGGAAACACTTGAGTCACGGTGAATGGACCGGACCAACGGGATTTCAACTTACCGGAAAAGATTTTTAATCTTGAATTAAAAAGCAAAACTTGATCCCCAATGTTAAAAACCCGGTTTTTAATTTTAGAATCATGCAACTTTTTAGTTTTCTCTTTATAAATCAATGAATTTTCATAAGAAATATCCCTTAATTCATCCAATTCATTTAATTGCATTTTCCGGTGTTTTCCCGCGGTCTCCATATCATCATTACAATGCATTAGGGCCCAATAAGCCTTGTGTTCTAACTCGATAGGCAAATGACAATTCTTTCCATACACAAGCTTATAGGGAGTGCACCCAATGGGCGTCTTATGAGTGGTCCTAAAGGCCCATAAAGCATCTTCTTACTTATCCGACCATGATTGTCGGTTTTTCCCAACGGATCTCTCCAAGATCCTTTTCAAAGCTCGGTTTGAAACCTCGACTTGCCCACTCGTTTGTGGGTGATAAGCCGTAGAAAGACGATGTGTAACCCCATATTTCCTTAGAACCCTTTCAAATTGGTCATTACAAAAATGGGTTCCACGATCGCTTATGATAGCACGAGGGGTTCCAAACCAAGAAAACAATTGCTTCAAAAACTTGACTACCACACGAGCATCATTGGTGGCAAGGCCTTGGCCTCCACCCACTTAGATAGGTAGTCAACCGCAACAAGGATGTACTTATTACCATGAGATGATGGGAACGGCCCCATAAAGTCTATACCCCAAACGTCAAAGATCTCACACACTTGGATGATGTTTTGTGGCATTTCATCTTTTTGTGAGGCTTTTCCTTGTCGTTGGCATGCATCACATGACTTCACAAGATCTTGTGCATCTCGGTAAATAGTAGGCCAAAAGAAGCCGGCATCAAACACCTTCTTAGCCGTGAGATTAGCACCGTGGTGACCACCCGTGGGTCCCTCATGGCAAGCTCTAAGGATGTTAGAAGCTTCGGTGCCAAATACACAACGTCGGATGATTTGATCCGCACAAATTCGAAACAAGTAAGGGTCGTTCCAAAAGTAGAACTTGACGTCACGAAGGAATTTTCGTTTTTGTTGAGTCGTCATACCCTTGATGATGAAGTTACCCGCATGGTAATTTGCAAAATCCGCAAACCATGAGGTGGAAGAATCAAGCCTAGAATTCACTACACCAAGTGTCTTGAGCGGAAATGTTTCGGTGATTTCCTTGGGCTCGTAAACACTTTGGTGAGGATCTTCCAAACGAGAAAGATGATCGGCCGCTAGATTCTAGGCTCCTTTTTTGTCAACGATTTTGTGATCAAATTCTTGAAGGAGGAGAATCCAACGAAGTAATCTCGGCTTACCATCTTGCTTCGCCATGAGATACTTAATAGCCGAATGGTCCATATACACTATGAATTTCATCAAGACGAGATAAGGTCGGAATTTCTCAAATGCATACACCACGGCAAGGAACTCCTTTTCCGTTTTAGTGTATTTAAGTTGAGCCTCGGTCATCGTCTTGCTAGCATAGTGAATTGGCAAGAAGTGCTTATCATGACGTTGCCCCAAAACGGCCCCTATAGCGTAATCACTAGCATCACACATAAGTTCAAAGGGGAGGTTCCAATTGGGAGCAACAAGAATGGGAGCTTCGGTAAGTTTCCTCTTAAGGATTTCAAAGGCTCGTACACAATCTTCGTCAAAGACAAAACGTGCCTCTTTTTCAAGAAGATGTGTAATAGGTCGAGAAATCTTTGAAAAATCCTTGATGAATCGACGATAAAAGCCCGCGTGGCCTAGGAAACTCCTAACTCCCTTGACGGTTTTGGGATGAGGTAATTTGGCGATGACGTCTACCTTAGCTTTATCTACCTCAATCCCCGCTTTCGAGACCTTGTGCCCTAAGACAATTCCACTCTTAACCATAAAATGACATTTTTCCCAATTGAGCACAAGGTTGGTTTCCTCACAACGTTTTAACATTCTCTCTAGATTCGACAAACACGAAGTGAAAGAATCACCAAACATGGAAAAGTCATCCATGAATCCATCGTCTTCTCGATCATATCATGAAAAATAGCCATCATGCACCTTTGAAAGGTTCCCGGTGCATTGCAAAGTCCGAATGGCATTCTACGATAGGCAAACGTTCCATATGGACACGTAAACGTAGTTTTTTCTTGATCACGAGGATCGATGGGAATTTGGAAGTAACCGGAAAAACCATCTAAAAAGCAATAGAAATCGTTTCCCGCAAGACGCTCTAACATTTGGTCCATGAAGGGCAAGGGAAAATGGTCTTTTCGAGTGGCTTCATTCAACTTTCGATAGTCAATGCACACTCTCCATCCGGTCACGAGTCTAGTGGGAATCAACTCATTGGCATCGTTTGGCACAACGGTCATCCCTCCCTTTTTAGGGACACAATGAATAGGACTCACCCAAGGGCTATCGGAAATAGGGTAAATCATTCCCGCGTCAAGGAGTTTAAGGACCTCCTTTTTGATGACATCGTGAATTTTGGGGTTCACCCTCCTTTGACTTTGGATTGTGGGCTTGAAATCCTCCTCCATTAAGATTTTGTGGGTACAAAACTTGGGATCGATTCCCTTAATGTCGGATAACTTCCACGCAATCGCCCCTTTGTGATCCTTTAGAACATCGACAAGTGCGGTTTTTTCATCATTCGAAAGATCCTTCGCAATAATAACCGGCAACTTGTCGTCCTCCTCCAAATAGACATATTCGAGGTGAGGAGGTAAATCTTTCAACTCGATAATAGGTGGTTCCTCAAGTGAAGATTTGGGTTCGATACTCATAACCTCCTTGGGTGGAGGAAATGGGAAATCGTTAAGAAAATCCTTGATAATCTAGAAGTCCTCATCGTTGTTGAGGTCTTCGTCACAAGTACGTGGAACATTGCATTCTTCCAACGTAAAACCACCGCCTTCGAAAGGAGTGAAGGTTGGTGTCGAATTATCAAGAATTGGATCTAACATAGTGGGATTGCCACTAGTTTCTTCATCACCAAACCCTAAAACTTCTTGTGAAAATTCCTCGCAAACCACGTCGATCATATCAACGAGGTTTATGGTAGCAACGGAATAGACACGAGAAAGTTGAGGATTTGAGTTGCGTTTATAACAAGTTCCTCGTCGTTGAAACGTAAGGTGATCTTTCTAGCATGCACATCAATTAAAGCCATAGACGTATCTAAAAACGAACGACCTAAAATAAGAGGAACTTGAGGATCCATGGGGATATCGACAACGATAAAGTCTACGGGATAGTAGAACTTCCCCACTTTCACAAAAACGTCTTCCACCAAACCACATGCGAGAATCGTGGAATGGTCGGCCAACTCAATAGACATTCATGAAGGAGTAAGTTTAGGAAGATTGAGCGACTTGAAGATTGCAAGTGGCATCAAGTTAATGCTAGCACCAAGATCGGCCAAGGCATAGCATTCTTCCATATCTTGAATTGCACAAGGGATCAAAAATTTACCGGGATCACCGACTTTTTGAGGTATGCGATTAAGATAAACCGACGAACAACTAGACATTTGGTGCAATTTCTCCTTGTTGTTCAACATACTCTTAAATTTAGCGGCAAATCGAGGCATCATGACCAAAGCATCGGCGAAACTCACATTAAAGTGCAACTCATGAAACATTTTCATAAAAAGCTCAAATTGGTAGTTGTCGCGCTCTTGTCGTTTCTCCTTCCTAAGTCTCGATGGGTAAGGCAAGGGTGGTGTGGGTTGGGGCATAGGCATAGCCTTTGGAATCTCGGGTTCCAATGTTGGTAAAGGGTCAACCGTAGGTGTGGCATGAGCGGTACTTTGTGGGCTTGAAATATGCTCCTTTTCGACCACCACCTCGGGTTCTTCCTCAATTTCCTCCACCGTTGGAGTAATTGGTTGAGGAGTCGGTTCTTTAAGTGTCTTACCACTTCGTGTGGTAATCACTTTCATCTCTCCCTTCGGGTTTGAAATGGTGTTGCTAGGAAGACCACTCGAAGTAGAGGCTTTGTTCCCCATGACGGCTTCTAAAATGGCATTAAGCTTAGCATCTTGACTATTAAACTTAAGATCTTGACTAGCGGCTTTTTGGTTAATTCTTTGTTCAAGCCTAGCATGACTTTGTTCAATCTTATTGTTTTGACCTCTAATTTGATTAGCAAAATCATTTTTCAACTCATTTCTCATGTTAAGATTTTCCTTAACAAAATTAGCTAACTCCTTTGTGTTCTTAGCCGTGTCCCTAGCTTGATTAGCCAATTGCTCTTGTATGTTTTCCAAAATCTTATCATTTGCCGTGGCGTAATTCAAAAAGTCCATTGGTAGTTCTTTAGTGTAAACATTTTGAAGACCTTGACTCGTGTTTTGAAAATTACGGTTTTGATTTTGATTTTGCAATTGGCTACTACTTCCTTGATTCCCATAGTTGTTATTACCCTTGTAATTGTTCCTTTGATTGCTTTGGTAACCAACTTGAGTGTTTCGATAATTGTTAGCATTTTGATTTGTTGGAAAACCCGGTGGAGTCAATTGATTAGTGCGAGGAACTTGACCGTTTTGGTTATAAGTTCCCGCGGCCGCGAAGGCACTCGAAGTGTTACCACCGTTGGTAATGCACTCGGAATAATCGTGAGCTCCACCACAATACATACAAGAAACCTCAACCGCTTTAGCCGTAGTGGGAGTGGGTTGTTCACCAACTTTAAACTCAATTAACAATCCTTTCAACTTATCAAAAATTTTGTTCTCCAAATTAGCCTCGATTTGGCAAGCATCAATGTTATGAGACAAACTAGGTGAAGGTGTAGACGAAGTATTACGAACACTCGACGTGCTACGAGGACTATAGACCTTAGACCTTAGACCTATTCTCAATGATTAACAATGCTTCCTCGACCGTCTTATACCACCCGCGGCGGCATTAAGATAATCACGCTCATGATCGTTCAAGCCATTGTAAAACGTGTCAATTTGATGCAAGTCGGAAAAACCATGATGAGGACATTCGTGCAACATTTCCTTAAATCTATTCCAAGCCGTCGAAAAACTCTCATTATACTCTTGTGAAAACTTTGAAATCTCGTTTTTCAAGTACGTAGTCTTAGAAGGCGGAAAAAATTGGTTCACGAACTTAGAAACGAGATCCTTCCACGTCAATATGGAATTGGGTGGCTCTTTCTCTAACCAAATTTTTGCGGGCCCCGCTAAGGAATACGGAAAAAGTATCATCTTAATCGAGTCGTTTGAGACGTCCTTAAACTTGCATGTGGCGGTGAGACGATTAAATTGGCGAATGTGGTTATGAGGGTTGTCCTTTTCGTCACCTCGAAACTTGTTGTTTTGAATCATGGACAACAAACCCGTCTTAACCTCAAAATTCTCCGCAAGGACAGCGGGAATCACAATCGCTTCTCCATAACCCTCGGTGGGTGCTTGAAGCAACTCCATCATAGTTCGATTAGCCATGGGTGCTTCTTTCACTACAATGGGTTCGTCAATAGGAGACTCCTCACTAGTAGGAGTGATTGATTTGTTTCTTCGTTTACGAGCACGTCTTGCTTTAGAGCGAGTTTGCATAAACGTCACGTACAACGAGAAGGCGAGCAAAGAAGATTCTTTTTGGTGTTTTTACTTTTTCAATTTTTTATTTTTTTTGGTTTTTGATTGTTTTTTACTTTTTTTTTGGATTTTTGGAATGTATTAAGTAGACACAAATCTACAAATCTCCTCCTTAATCAAATCTCTCGATTAAAGAAGCCTCAAGGAATGAAAACGATCACGTGAAGTGAACGCCTTCGATGACTATAGAACGATGGTGGAACACCAAATCGTTCAAGAGGGTTTAATCAATAGAAACCAAGAAAATATATATGATACTTAGTAATACTTTGGGCGGCAAAACCCTCGATTAGCTTTCAAAATCAAAATACGCACAAGCAAGCGGAGGAAACGAGGCGGCGCGAAGCACTTAAGAGCCTTTTTCCTTTAGGTCGTGAAATACAACCGCCTTATACCCACCTTATAGTTTGTATTTTTCAAAATCGAGCTTCTCGAAAGTATTTATCTATTTTTGCCTTTTTCTTTGGTTTGAGATTCGAATACAATGATTGGGTAATGACCTCCCAAGTCAAGGTTGTGACTTCTTACGTATTTGGAGTACTTGTAAATTTATTGTTCTACGTATACAATATAGTAATAGTATTCACAAAAAACGAAAAACGATAATACGTATTAGTAGAGTGCTACTAATACAAATACTATTATGGCTATATATAAAAACATCAATTGTTCAACCAAAACACAACACGCCTCCCCGGCAGCGGCGCCAAAATGATAGTTGGAGTTTTTACCCCTCTTTAGGAAAAGAGCAATAAATAGGGCAAGTGAGCACGACGATTTAGGAAAACCGTGTGTGAATGACCCTAAAAGTGAGTTAGTTCTCGAGGAGGCAAGTGTGTTGTGTGTTGAATTGATTAATTGATTGGTGATTATATGATTGAGAAAGAAATGGATTATAAGAGAAAGACGGTTACGAAAACGGATTAAACTAAGACGAAAAAGGCGATCACACAAAACCGTAAAAACTACCAAAATTAAAAATTTTAAACCCAATAATTAATTAAAAGCTAAAATAAGTCTAAAATAATATAAATAAGAATAAAAATACAATAAAAATATTTTAAAACCTTTTATTAATTAAATATTCAATTTTAAATGCTAATTAAAGCCCTAAAATTAAATATAATTAATCAAAATGTCCAAAATATTATTTTATTGAGCAAATAACTTACTTATATTATCTAAAGACTAAAAAGTAATTTTCCTAATTTTTAAAAACTAATTTTCTATTTTTAAATTACTAAAGACTATTTTAAAACTAAAATAATTATAAAAAATAATAAAATAATGCTAAAAATAATTTGCAAATTTTAAAAATCCTATTTTACTCTAATGAACAGTAGAAAATTGAAAAAGTTTGAAAAATATTAAATGTACCACTAAAAGACAAAACTAGTTTAATTAAAACCCTAATTAACTTAAATTAATTCTAAAAATTAATAAAAAGATGAACAGTGAAAACCTTTTTAACTAAAAATCTTAAAATATTATTCTAAATCTAGGAAAAATGTTTAAACTAAAAAATATTAATTTTTGCCACTAAATTCCAAAAATAGTAAATAAAAAGTTAATTAAAAATACTAAAAAACCTAAAAAATAGCAAATGAACAGTACAATAAAAAATAACTAAACAGGAAAATCCTAAATAAAATTAGAAAAATTATAAAAGTGGTTTCAAGTTCTAACTCTAATTTTTGAGCAATAAAGACAAAAAAGACAAAAAAACTGATAGTGACATCTTGACAAGTTTTGTCTGCTAGCTTGGCAGTACCAATTAGTGTGCTACCAGTGGGAAAGGAGTTCCCACTGCTAGTGTTAATTTTTGTGCAGTTGAGTAATAAGCTTAGGAAAGCTTAATTGGTGGCTTATTTTTGGACAGCAAGGCACCCCCACACCAATTGGGTTGTGGGGAGTCTGAGTAAACACAAAAAACACCAAGTCACAACACAAAATTTCACACAAAGGGCACAACTAGTTACTGATTAAGCTATGGGTTGTGTCTGATGAACAATTGACAAATTACATGCTCAAATCCGAGTTTCAATGGCTTAGAACTTGCATACAATCCAATCAAGTGACAATTAAACAATATCAATCCCTGCTTAATACTAGAATCTAACAAAATAACAAGTTATGATGAACAAATTTCCACAAAATATCAGTCAACAAGGCATTATCTGATTTAGGCTACGTTTTCAATATTTAAACATGCAAATGTGTACAATATACTATCCAACTGAAAACTTAGTGCACATACAACCTACAACTGCCTAGTAAGTGTATTTAGACAGGTTTACAAGCAAGATTTAAAACATTAAACCCCTCTTAACCCCTAATCCAAACACCCCTTTATAACTGAAATTCAATTTTTTTCAAAGCAAAACTATAACAAACTCAACCAACCTGATTTAAACTACTTGAAACATGCATAAAACACCTCAACCAAGCAAAATCCAGCACTCAAACACACCAGTAAGCAGTTTGCACCAAAAATCATACCCAATCACAATAAAACATAAAATTGAAAACATAAAATAGAAACAAGATTTTACCAAGAGGGACCTACATCCAGGTCCCTCAGTGGTTGTTTTGCCACCTCCTACAAGCTCGGGCTTGTGCTGAGCCTTGTGGGAGTTTGATCTGCTTGTGCACAAATGACAAGAAATGGGTGAAAATAGGCTTTGCCTGCTCCTTGTTTCCTGCACACCACAAACAACAAAGAAAGAAACAACAAGCTGATAAGAAATCCAATAAGCTTGGTTTAATAAGCTTATTGTATGACTTATAGCAATAAGCTGAAAAAAAATATGAACAAGATTTTATAAATATCTTTTGGAGAACCAAGCTTGGAAAACTTGTAAACCTCTTGAACCAAACAAAGAAACTAAACAACTTCAACTCCTGGAATCAAACCTGTCTTGTCAAGACAAATTGAATCCAAAACTTGAACTTGGATCCAAAACTTTTCAAAAAACTGTTAGAAATACGTTTTTACGTATATTAGAAGTATCGGTCACTCCACAATATTATTAATGTTGTAATAGCTCGTAGTTAGTGTTACTTATTAAGTTAAGTAAGAAACCGGCCCATGGGCTTGTCATGGGTCGGCCCAAGCCCAAATAAGGGCCTTGGATATAAATACCCCTTTCCACCATGGAAAGGGGTTGGTTGTTGTTCATTCCATAGTTTCATTTTAATAAAATTACACATAGTTTCTCTCTCACTTTCTCTCTCTAGTTTCTCTCTCTAGGAATCTTCAACCCACTTCATAGATTCATAGGTTATCAATATTCTACATTTGGTATCAAGAGCTATGGGGTTATTTAAGGTAATGATTTGTGTTGTTTTTTAGTTTTTGATTGTATTAGTGTTCTTTAAGAAGATCCATCTTGATACTTGGAGTTTTTGGTGTTTTTGTGATTGAGATTAGTAGATAAGTATTAGTTTTTACTTATTATTGTAGAAATCACAAAACTTTTTGGGTAATTTGGTAAAAATCTGGGTTTAATCTTCATTTTTTTGATCGACTGTATACTCGAACAAGGTTTCTGTTTACCCAGTAAAAGTTCTGAACCAAAAAGTTCCGGATCAAAAAGTTCCGGATCAACCAAAGTTCCGGATCAAAAAGTTCCGAACAAAAAGTACCGGATCAAGGAAAGTTCCGGATCAAGGAAAGTTCCGAACCAAAAGTTCCGGATCAAGGAAAGTTCCGAACCAAAAGTTCTGGATCAAGGAAAGTTCCGGATCAAGGTAAAGTTTCGGATCAAGGGAAAGTTCCGGATCAAGGAAAGTTCCGGATCAAGGTAAAGTTCCGGATCAAGGGAAAGTTCCGGATCAAGGAAAGTTCCGGATCAAAGAAAAGTTCCGGATCAAGGAAAGTTCCGGATCAAATCTTCCGAATCAAAAGTTCCGGATCAAGGAGTTCCGAGCCAAAATCTTCCTAATCAACACTTCCAAATAAACAAAAGTTCCGAATCAAGGGATATTTTACTTGTTTTTTCGACGATTTTTTAGAGGATTTAATCTTGGTTTCTTACAACAAAAACTCAACACAATTCACAAACTTTACTTCACTGCTCGATCAACCGATAATCTTTGTCTCTTTGAAGTGAACAAAATGAATCCGAATTCAGTAATGCCTCAGATGACATCCCTTACGGATATTTCCGTCATTACGGGAACGGATAATCGCCCTCCAATGCTCATCAAAGAAGTTTTTGAAGCATGGCAAGGCCGGATGATGTCATACCTTAAGGGAAAACCGGTATATGGAAGGCTTATGGTTAAGTCAATTCTAAATGGTCCACTTGACTATGGTACCATCGTGGTTAACAATGTGACTCGACCAAGGGAGTTTGAAGAACTTACACCAGCTCAACAACTTGTTGCCGATGCAGACGAAAAGGCTCTTCAAACCATTCTTCAAGCTCTTCCACATGACATCTATCGAATGGTAAGTCAGTATACGATGGCAAAGGATTTATGGGAACGTCTAAAGGTGTTGCTACAAGGTACGTCTCTTACCAAACAGGAAAGGAATGTCAGTTGTATGATCTGTTTGATAGATTCACGTACAACCCAGGGGAAACGCTTCACGACTATTACTTCAGATTCACTACTCTCATGAATGATCTGAATGTATACGATCTCGTGATTACTCCATCCAGGTTAACACCAAGTTTTTGAATACTTTACCTCAAGCTGAATGGGGTGAGTATATTATCGATGTTAAGTTAACCAGGGATTTGCATAAGTGCAATTTGGATCAACTCTATGCTTTTCTTCAGCAGCATGAGAAACATGTGATCATGCACCGTTTGCCTCGAGGTATGTATCCTGATTCTTTAGCTTTAATGGCGAATCAACCAAGCTTGTCACACAACAACACTCCTTATATTTTGGGACACCAAGCCTATCATCCATCACCTTACATGACACCAAGCTTCCCCCAATATTCGATTCTACCGCAACCACCCACCTCACATCAGCAACAATATCGGTTTAATGCACCTTCACCACACTATGCTTCACAACATCACCCAGCAAGCATTGCACCTTATGCTCAGTCTTCATATTCTTCTTATCAAGAGAATGCAGCATATCCATCAAGCTACTCTGACCACATGGGTATTCCTTCTAGTGCTTACACAGCTCAACAAGACCAAGCACTGTATTGTGATGATGATGAAGTCCCCATTCCTGAATTCAAACAAGGAACTGACCCAGTTGAAGTGTTAGCCACTATGTCTGCTTATCTCACAAGGACTTTAAGCAAACGAGGATTTAGCTCCTACTAACAATCAGCTGAGAAATTCATCCAATTCTCGCCAACAAGCTACTATTGAGAATGGCAGGGTAATGGTTCAACCTATTCAACCTTATCAGGGTAGACCTACTACATCAACCACCAATGCACGCACGGTCAATCCTGCTCCAATGGTCAACACTCCTCCACGGGCTAATTCCACAGGCAAGTTGAGAATGATTACATGCTACAACTGCAAGGAAGAAGGTCACATGTCTAGGGATTGCAAGAAACCCAAGAGGAGAAGGGATGGTCAATGGTTTGCAGAGAAGATTTATCTGGTGAATGCTCAGGCACAAGGAAGGGAACTTGATGAAGAGGAGCTTGCATTTCTTGTTGATCCAGGGATTGCTGAACAAGACGTTGTCACCACACAGAATGCAGCATATCAAGCAGATGATCTTGATGCGTATGACTCAGACTGTGATGAACTTCAATCTGCACAGGCAGCTCTTATGGCAACTATCTCCAGCTTAGGGCCAGAAAAAAGATCTGAGGTACTTATTAATACCACTGATAATACCACTGATACTTGTATTCAACCACGTCAAGTTGTGCAAGAGCGTGCTGATTCGAATGAATCTTCGGTGGTGAGTCTTTCAAATGAGGAGACAATCAATGATAGTAATATCAATGTGAGTCCCCAGACTTTGAGTGAATCACAACCGGGAGCCATTTCGCATATGCATACTCCTGCTCAACAAGATTTGGTCATGGTTCCTGCTACATTACTTAGCCAAATGAATGCTGCACTATTAGAAACCATAGCTAAGAATAAGAATTTGTCTGATGAGCTTGCCTTATGCAACGAGAAAGTTCAAACTTTGGAATTAGTTCCTTCGTCTAGTGTTCTCACTAATCCCGAATATGATCATTTTCGAAACAAACAAATGGGTCATTTGCACGAAATTGAAACCTTAAGAGCAGATCTTTCTAATGAACTTAAAGAAAAAGAGTTAGTGGTCACTAATTTTCAAAAACTTCAAACGGATTTTGAATTACTCGAGTCTAAGAAGAATGAAATGGAAATTAATGCGGCTAATAAGATTAGAAGTCTAGATTATTTGCTTTTAAGACAATACGCTGCTTCTCAACTAGTGCACTTATTTGATGCTTCGTTTAGAGAATTTAACTTATCACGTCAAAAAGGCCTTCCCCCTAACCCACGGTATGCAAAACAAGCTTTGATCCATAATGCTAGACTTTATAATGCAACCCAATTAGGATTGGTCTTAGACTCGATTGTTATTTTCGATGATCGCACAAGTAAGGATCTAGTTGATGAGGATCGGTCATACAACTTTGCAAAATATCCCGATTGTGATTATTTTAAAATGAATCAGGAGCTTGCTAAAACGGATTTTAGAATTCGCTTCCATCTGGACAAAGATCTCATTACAGCACCAACCTACATGTTAAATGAAGAAAACCCTAGTACACTTCCTACACTTGTCAAAATAGAAGGTCCTAAGGAAATTCCAAAGGATCTTCCACCTGTTAGCACTGTATGGTTAAACTTGCAAGAGATTAATCAATACTTTACTAATTTTGACAAGGTCATTTTGGAATGTACGACTTCAAATGGCCTAAACGCCGGAGAATGGGCTTTCGAACACATGAACGAGGTGTTTAAGAATGAGATCAATCCGTTTGTCGAAAGTCTAAAAGGAAGTTTTGCATCTCTTAAGGAAAATCTTGAGTTTGAAATTGGAGAAGTTCAAAAAGTGTTTTATGAAATGGACACCGCTTACGAACTTCAATTAATTGAAAAGAAAAAGATTTTATCCGAATATGACCGATTCTTGTCCGAAGTAATTTCGTGTGATGTGCTTACTATTGTGAATGTTAATTATTCGAATGAGCTTACATCCGCTACGATTAAATGTGATGCTATGAATATATGTGATGATGTTTGTGATCTCTCTGTAAATGTTGCTGATACTGTAAATGAGGTAGATAATCATTCTCGTCACGAATCTAACGCTGAATTTTTAAAGCTACAAGATTCTTATAATTTACTTTCAAAACGCTTTAATCAACTTAAACAACATTGTATATCTTTAGAATTAAAACAACAAACTCAAAATGAGGATCTTTAGATAACAAATGGTTGTGAAAACGGTGTTGAGACGAGTGACAAGATGATTGCAATAGTTAAGGCATTAGAGGAAGAGATTATGAGATTGAAGAGAGATGTGTCATCAAATGAAACACTAAAATTGGAACTAGAGGTCGCAGAGTCTAAAAACCAGGACTTAGAAATTAGACTTTCGTCTATTATAGGGGAGATGGATCGGGCAAGACATGGACTATCCGCTCTTTATGGTTCAATAGAAGAACGCTTAGCTTTTAATGCAGCACAACAACAATCTTATGTTGAACAACTGAACCAAAAGTGTGAGGAAATCTCTGACTTAAACATCTTGCTCATTGACAAAAACATGGTTTTGGCCGAGTTAAAGGAGACACTTCTTCTCACCCGACAAGAAGCTGTTGATAACTTAGCTACCGACTCTGCACCGTCCTCTAGTGCTCCAACAACCAAGTCAGTAGTGCTCTATAAGAACCGGCTCCATAAGAAAAACCCGGTTACCTACGATCTTTATGCCTTAGATCCCTCAAGTAGCTACTATTATTCAGCCCATGAATATATTAAGCGTGTTCAATATTTCTTAGCCTACTTGCAATACATAGGTAAATCAGGTTCTGCACTACTCACTAATCGACCCATTGCTGTAACTCCATTCAATAAGACCCCAAGAGAAAAACCGTCATTGGCACCATCAAGTAAGGCACCTTTAAAATCTGTTGCTAATGTTCCCACTTTGCCTTCTACAGGAGTAAAAGAGTCTACTAAGGCTAAAGGATCGCCACTCACGAAAGATAAGATCAAGCCCTCCACTAGTAGTACCAACAAGAAGAAAGTAGAAGCTCACCATAGGAATGTTAGTTCAGTTTTAAATAAAAAGAATCATGTTAAGACTAAAGGCTCTACGTGTGTAGAAGCCTAAACCATTTGTGAATTCTGATTTAAAATGTTGGAATTGTAATGAATGTATGTTTTCCCAACGTCATGATTTGTGTCTTATTGATCATGTGAATGAAATGAATGCCATTAGGAATAATCTTGAATGGAAGCCAACTGGTAGAACTCGTGCCCAAGTTGGCTGGCAATGGCGTCCCACTGGTAGGACCTTTACATTAGATGGAAAAATGTGCCCTTTAACTAGGAATGCATCCAATGAGGTTAGGTCTGAGCGTCCTTTAGTTAGGCACACTAGCACTAAAGTATGGAAACAGCGCCCTTTAATTAGGTCAGCCCCCACTATAGTGCCTATCAGTGAAGAAATACCTCAGGATTTAAGCCAACTAGAATCTACACCACCAACTAGGAAGAAGAAGGCTAGCAAATCTAAGAAACCAAAAGTTAGCAAATCTAAGATTATTAAATCTGTACCTGCTAATAACAAGGAACATTCAGATTCCGATACCTCTACATTGTCCTCGTCTGGTGATATTTTCAGGTGGTCCAAATCTTCCTCTGGTATTTGGACTCCAGTTGTTCAAAGCATATGACCGGAGATCGCTCGATGCTCCGAAATTTCGTCAGCAAGTTTCTTGGAACGGTTAAATTCGGTAATGATCATATTGCAAAGATAATGGGGTATGGTGAATATCATATTGGAAACGTTACGATTTCAAGGGTATACTATGTAGAAGGTCTTGGTCATAATTTATTCTCAGTAGGACAGTTTTGTGATTCCAACCTAGAGGTTGCTTTTCGACAACACACTTGTTTCATCCGCAACTTGGAAGGAAAAGATTTGTTGAAGGGATCTCGTGGTGCAAATCTTTATACCTTGTCCTTACAAGACATGATGGCCGCCTCTCCAGTATGTCTTCTCTCTAAAGCATCTAAGACCAAGTCATGGTTATGGCATCGCAGATTATCTCATCTCAACTTTGATGCTATTAATCATCTGGCTAAAAACGAATTAGTTCGTGGTCTTCCAAAGCTCAAATTTCACAAGGACCATTTATGTTTCGCGTGTTCAAGGGGGAAGAGTACCAAGAAATCATATAAGCCCAAAGCTGAAGACACCAATCAAGAAAAACTTCATCTTTTGCATATGGATCTTTGTGGGCCAATGAGAACTGAAAGTGTGAGTGGTAAGAAATTCATTCTCGTTATTGTGGATGATTTCTCCAGGTTTACATGGGTTAGATTTCTACGTACAAAGGATGAAGCACCGAAGGCTATCATCACTTTTCTGAAATTCGTTCAGGTACGTTTAAATTCTACTGTCCGCCGTATTCGTACAGATAATGGAGCAGAGTTCGTCAACCAGACTCTTCGTGCTTACAATGAAGAAGTTGGTATCTCACATGAAACATCCGATGCACGTACTCCACAACAAAACGGTGTCGTTGAAAGACGGAATCGTACGCTTATGGAAGCTGCTAGGACTATGCTGATTTATGCGAACGCTCCATTGTTCTTGTGGGCAGAAGTTGTATCTACTGCATGTTTCACCCAAAACCGTTCTATCATTCGGAAACGCCATGGAAAAACACCTTACGAGCTTCTACATGATCGTAAACCTGATGTTTCATTCTTTCATGTGTTTGGTGCTCTTTGTTATCCAAACATTAATAGTGAGAACTTGGGCAAGCTTCAACCGAAATCCGATATAGGTATTTTCATTGGTTACTCACCCTCCAAGAAAGCATACCGAATTTACAACCGTCGTCTTGGTAAGATTGTAGAAACTATGGACGCAGATTTCGATGAGCTGACAGCAATGGCTTCTGAGCAACGCAGCTCTGAACCCGCGCTTCATGAGATGGGAACCGGTGCTATTAGTTCCGGATTAGTTCCCAATAATCCTACTTCTACATCATTTTTACCACCAACAAGGCCCGAGTGGGATAAACTGTTTCAACCGTTGTTTGATGAATTCTTTGATCCCCCAAATGATGAAGTTCCAGCACCTGTAGTGATAGCTCCAATTCCTGAAGTTGTTGCTCCAGCTAATGAAGCTTTATCAAATGCATCCTCAATTAACATTGAACCGGATGCACCTTTACCAAGTGATTCTCAAACTACACCTGAATCGTCACCCCTACTTGTGCCTAATGATGTTGAAGAGGATTCTACTGATCACGATTTGGAATATGCTCACCTGCAAGAGCTTCCTTTCTTTGGTGTAGCGATACTTGAAAACCCTTCAGCCGCGTCTACCTCAGAAGAAGCTCCTTCTATTGTTCACTCCAGACCACCACGGATTGAAAAACATAGCACAAAATGGACAAAAGATCACCCAGTTAGGAATGTCATTGGAGATCTAGATCGACCAGTCTCTACACGCCATCAATTATAAGAGAGTGCACTCTATTTCTACTTTGATGCATTTCTCTCCGAAGTTGAACCTAAAAACTGGCAACATGCTATGACTCAATCATCTTGGATTGAAGCCATGCAGGAGGAACTAAATGAATTCCAAAGACTTGAAGTATGGGAATTAGTTCCTCTCCCTGACAAGGTTAACATCCTTACTTTGTTATGGGTTTATAAGGTTAAACTCGATGAGATGGGTGCAGTATTGAAGAATAAGGCTAGATTGGTTGCTAGAGGATATAAACAAGCCTTGGGTATAGACTTTGAAGAATCTTTTGCTCCTGTTGCAAGATTGGAGGCTATTAGACTATTCCTTGCGTATGCTGCTCATATGAACATGATCGTCTATCAAATGGATGTGAAGACGGCATTTTTGAACAGTGAACTAAGGAAAGAAGTCTATGTTAGTCAGCCGGATGGGTTCGTTAGCATGGAGTTTCCTAATCATGTGTACAAGCTTAAGAAGGCTCTCTATGGGTTGAAACAAGCTCCACGCGCGTGGTATGATCTCCTTTCAACATATCTCATCTCGGAAGGCTTCTCCAAAGGCAAGGTGGACCCCACTCTATTCACTCTCAAGGAGGACAACGACATGATTCTGGTACAAATTTATGTTGATGATATAATATTTGCTGCCTCTAACATAGAATTGTCCAAACGCTTTGAGAAGATAATGTCCACACTCTTTCAGATGTCAATGATGGGAAAATTTTCATTTTTCTTAGGATTACAAATTTCTCAGAATCCCAGAGGCATCTTTATTAATCAATCCAAATATGCTCTAGAATCTTTAAAGAAATATAACTTTGAAAATTGTGACCCCGTGGACACTCCAATGGTGGAAAAATCCAAGTTAGATGAAGATAGGAATGGGACTATTGTCGATCCAAAACTTTACCGTGGGATGATCGGCACCCTTCTATATCTGACTGCTAGCAGGCCTGATTTACAATTTGCCGTATGCATGTGTGCCCGGTATCAGGCTCGGCCTAGCGAAAAGCACCTACATGTTGTTAAAAGGATCTTTCGGTATCTCAAAGGAACACTTCATCGTGGTCTATGGTATCCGAAAGATTACTCTATTGCTTTAATATCATACGCAGATGCCGATCATGCTGGATGTCAAGACACGAGGCGTAGCACTTCTGGATCGGTGCAACTCCTTGGAGACAGATTGATCAGTTGGTCTTCAAAAAGGCAGAAAAGCGCTGCAATTTCTAGCATGGAGGCTGAATACATCGCCATGTCCGGTTGTTGTGCTCAAGTCCTTTGGATGAGATCACAATTAACTGACTACGGTTTGGGATTCAACAAAATCCTGATGTATTGTGACAACAAGAGCGCCATTGCCCTTTGCTGCAACTATGTTCAACACTCCCGGGCCAAGCACATAGACATTCGCTACCATTTCATTAAAGAGCAGGTGGAGAACGGAGTGATCGAGCTGTATTTTGTCACTACTGAGTATCAACTGGCAGATATGTTCACCAAATCCTTAGATCGAGGACGAATCGAGTTTTTGATCGACAAGCTTGGCATGAAATCATTCTCTCCAGCGACTCTCAAAGAATTGGCAGAAGAATCAGCTGAATAGTGGTGGTAAACTATTCAGGCGTATCCTTTGTTCGTGATCATGTATATTATCGTATATATTTAAACCCAAAAAGAAAAATACAAAAATATAAAACCAAGAAAAAACATAAAAATATAAAACCTACAAAAACCATAAAAATTATAAAATCAAGAAAAACCAAAAATATTTTTCGTTTTTTAAATCGGGCATGTCTTTTAGTACGGTAATATTTACTGCTTTAGAAATGTCGATCATTATTGACACGGCGCCATAAATAGAGTCCGTATAAAAGTTGTACATTTTTAAAACATGCCCATTATGGCTTGTAGTTATTTCAGACTGCAACCCGGTTTTCATATTAAAGTCACGTATTTCCTTGGAAAACGTTGGCTCACAACGGGAATTAATTTTCTCGGGCATGATTTACAAGCCAAATCATGCAAAGGGATCAAGTTTACTTTACAACTTGGTCTAACACGAGTTAGTGTACGTCTCAGTGCATTAATTTGTCAAAATAAAAGAAATCTTATTGCCACCACAAATCAATCTTTGTCAAGATACTAACTGGAAATGCTTTCATCAATATTTGACTCTTTAAACAATGACTACAGCTCTTTAAATAGAAAACGGGTCATCGTTTAAGGGGGAGAAAATATTAAATCATCTTCGTCATCAAAACGATTTTCAAAAGTGTTTGTGGAAAATTAATTGGCTAAATGGTTCATGAGTGGTTTTGCTTTAGATTACGACTTGTACTTGTTCAATGTGATAGGAATTGCTTTAAGATCTTGGAGATATGCTAATAGGTTGTGATGCTTAAGTTGTGTGTAGGTTAAGTTGGCGAAATTTAACAATGGTTATGGTGACTAGAAAAGAAAAGGAGTTAGTATCTAAAAAGGAATAAAAAGGGAAAAGGTTAGAAAAGTATAGGGACTTAAGGTATCATTTGTGAAAACTAGTAAAATTTGACCTAAGTCAAACCAAACCCCCCCCCCCCCCCCCCGTTTTTCATATTCACTGTTTCTAGCTTTATCCTTCCCTATTCCCTCCGCCATTAACACACACTCAAGCTTCCTCATACACGTGGTTTAATCTTTCTGTCAATCAATCCGTTCCATACAATCTACAAGGTAATAACATTGAATCTTTGATTTATAAATCGTCTAATTCATCATTAAATCCTGTTAATTGATTCGGGTAAAGAACTTTATCAATTTAGGGTTCGTTTTGCTTAATTAGGGATTAATTGATTAGGGTTTTTGATGGGTTTTGCTCGGAATATCATTAGAAGATGATAAGTTGCCTTAGATTGCCTTAAAAATCACAAACGCGACTAGATTAATCATTTATAGGGTGCGTTTTGAAGTTCCGGATGAAAAAGGATTACGAACTTCCGAATGAAGGAAGTTCCGGATGAACTTCCGAATGAAGGAAGTTCCGAACGAACTTCCGAATGAAGGAAGTTCTGAACGAACTTCCGAATGAAGGAAGTTCCGAATGAACTTCCGAATGAAGGAAGTTCCGGATGAACTTCCGAATGAAGAAGTTTCGAGTGAACTTCCGAATGAAGAAGTTCCGAGTGAACTTCCGAATGAAGAAGTTCCGAGTGAACTTCCGAATGAAGAAGTTCCGAGTGAACTTCCGAATGAAGAAGTTCCGAGTGAACTTCCGAATGAAGAAGTTCCGAGTGAATTTCCGAATGAAGAAGTTCCGGATGAACTTCCGAATGAAGAAGTTCCGGATGAACTTCCGAATGAAGAAGTTCCGGATGAACTTCCGAATGAAGAAGTTCCGGATGAACTTCCGAATGAAGAAGTTCCGAGTGAACTTCAGAATAAAGAAGTTCCGAATGAAGGACTTCCGAATAAAGAAGTTCCGAATGAAGGACTTCCGAATGAAGAGTTCCGAATGAAGGACTTCCGAATGAAGAGTTCCGAATGAAGGAGTTCCGAATGAAGAGTTCCGAATGAAGGAAAGTTCTGGATGAAGAGTTGTTGGATTAATAGTTGTTTGCATATTATGCTTACTTGTTGAAATGTGTTATGCTTAGAAGTAATAATGATACATATCTATATATTTTTGTGCATCAACCTTTCATGTCTTATCTTAAGCAGATACGATGACTAATCCAACAGTACAAGCAATCCAAGACACTAGAGCAGCCGCAATTGCCGAAGCACGTACCCTCAAGTTCATACCAAACAACTACCGGCTGAAGCCAGTTTCAAAATCCACTCACCATGGATTTAAAGTCGCCATAGCAATCCTTGATCACTCTCATTTCAAAAATGATTTAAGGAGTACTGCCTCGGTGCCTTATGATTACATGTATGAGTTCTGGGCTACCAAGGAGAGTACTTCAAACAAGATCACCTTCACCCTCGACAACAAGCAGCAGACACTTACTGTTTCAGACTTCCGTAAGATATTTGGCATTCGGGATACACCCAAAGGTATGGCATTTTCGAGGGATCCTACCAAAGACGAACTCATGGAGATGTTCGAGGCTCTTGGATGTCCTGACATACGAGTTGTGTCGGAGTTTACCACCGCTAAAGTAGGTCAATCATGGAGAGCAATCTTGGGTATTCTCAGTAGATGTCTTACACCTAAAACCAGTGGGCATGATGCTTTGCGTAGTCCAATTATGAACATCTTCCATGGGATGTACACAGGCGCAAATGCAGATTATGCATTATTGTTGTGGGAAGAATTCACCTTTGAACTCTTCCAAAACAAGAAGCTGAAGACTAATTTCTTTCCTTACCCTCGGTTTATCAAGCTTATCATTAATTATTGTATGAAGAATGATGTTACTATTGATAGGCGTGCAGCAAGTCATCATCACACTGAAGAGGCTGATCATACTGTGGATCTAAGGCATGAAGGACCATCTGGTGGTGTTATTCCTGGTCCTATTCCCGATTATCTTCTGACGGATAGAATTAAAGCTTCTGCTGATTACAAACTGCTGCTACTAGAAATCAAGAAGCTAAAAGCAAGCCTTCTGACTGGAGAAGACTCGTCTACTACGGTCAAGAGTAAAGGTAAACGCAAGCAACCAGCTGCTTTACCTAAACCCAAAACCAAGAAGAAGAAGACTGAGGCTAAGAAGGGAAAGGGCTGAGAGAAAATGTTGATGATCCTGCTCTTGACAAGGCTGAGAGAAAATTAATGAAGATAGCTATTGAAAGGAGTAGGAAAGACACGGGAGGTAGTGGTTCTGGTGCACAGATGAATATTGAAGAAGAGTACGAGGAGCCAGAGGATGTTTATGAGTTTGGATCACTTGAAAGGTATTCTACTTCGAAGGAGACATCAATCCCTGTTTCAGCAAGTGTTGAAAAGGAGTCCGGTGCTCCTACAATCATGGTACCTACTCAACCTTTAGTAACTCAACCTCCACCAATACAACCCTTACCAACCCGACCGGTTCCAACACCTTTCCTTCCACCTCCAATAACTTCCATCCTCATTACGGTAGTCACAACCGAGCCTCTTCAACCAACCCAGAGTAGCTCTGCATCTTCTTCAATGGCCGCATTTGTAATGGCAGAGATGTTGGATAAACACAAGGATAATCAAAGAAGAGAGATGTATGAACTTCGAGAAGAGCTACTTAGAAGAGTGCAAAGTGAAGAAGCCTCAAAGAAAGCACAAGAAGAGATGCTTGCTAAGTTCGCTGCAGAGATGGAGACGACACGTAAAGCTCATGCAGAAGAACTAGCTCAAGTTAAGCAGGCTGAAGCTGATAAGCATGCTGCACGAATCACAAGACTTCAAGCTATGAGGGATAAATACAAGGAGCAGAAAGAAGCACTTGAAGCTTCTGTTAAAGAGAGAGTGAAAGAATCCGTTGAATCCATTATGCCAAAACTGCGTGATGAGATGAAGAAACTCGCAGCTGATAACTTGATGATTAAGTCATCCAATCCTTCTCAATCCGCCTACAAAATTGCCTATGAGTTAACGGATTTTGAATTAAAAAATATCCTCAAAGCTCGCATGAGGGAACTTGGATCTTTTGATAAATCTAAGATTCAACAGACTCTCTACAAGTCACTCAATGACGCTATCATGGAGGATGACCGGTTGTTCAAGATATTTGGAAGTGTGGTACCTTACCACATTCTGCCTGAGGAAGAAAGGGAAGAAAGTGAACAAGAAGAGGGTGACGGGGAAGAAGAAGGTGAAGAAGAAGAAGAAGACGAAGAGGATGATGATGGTGACGATGATGGTGGTGATGATGATGAGGATGATGATGATAATGATGATGGTGATGATGGTGGTGATGGAAATGAGGAGAGTGCTAAGGGAAGCAACGAGGGTGACGATGAGGATGATGATGGTAAACAGCCTAAAAAGGGGGACAAGGTAGCCAGCACAAAGAAACCATCTAAGTCTGGTACCAAGTCTCAAAAAGATGCTGCGCAAAAGGAGAAATCTACTTCAACGGAATCAAGACGATCCAAGTGGCGCCATGATGTGAATGCCACTATGGCGTGATCGATTCCTGGTACATCTATTGCTGTGTCTATACCTGTTACCACTAACCCTATTAGTTCTGTTGTTGCTCCTGTGATTGCAGAGTCAGTAACTGAACCTGAAGCTGCACAACACTCGCCCGTTCATGACACCGCCGAGATGCCTGAATCAGAACCAGCACGTGTTCATGTCTCTACTCCTCTACAACAAGAACCACAATCTACTGTTCCTAAGTCAAGCACACGGGACTGGGCAGACACGTTGGAGATTGACGAGACTGTACCGCCACAAGCTTGGATTACGGCAGCGGCTCAATATGATCCAATCACACACGCTGACAGAGATGTTCTATATCTCCGAATCCGTAGTCCGATTGACTTGTGTGCATTTCTGGCTCATGAGTATAAGACTTCGGTTACTCCGTCTTTGGTGAAGAGAGCGCTAAAGGATAAGAGAATTCGTGCCAAAACCAGGTTAACCCGAATGGAGTTCGAGTATTATGCTGACGAGGTCCTGAAAGCTCTTAACACCGTTCAAAGGCCAGGCCTCCATGAATCAGAAAGAGCTCCACCTCCACTTGATCCTTCTCAAGATAATCAAATTGCGCTCGACTTCTTCGTCACCTATGATCTTGAGTATCTTCTGAAGGGTTCATCAAAGTACGCAACCTCCCTGACCTTGCTGAAAGCTGCCAACTGGGGGACAATACCCTGGATCGAGGAAAAGGTAAACCAACTCTGGGTCCCAAGGGTAACTCGTAATTATGATATGTATGCTGTTATATGTGCATCTCATTGGGACGAACGAGTCCGAAGGGCGTACAGGGGTTGCTGCTTAGCCAATTCAGGAAGCAACGTTAGATCCGATATCCGCATCTCCAGTATTTTAGGGCTGAAAACTGAAGCCAAGAATGGCTATTATCATGTGACGGAGATTCGTCTAAAAAGGGAGGATGACAGAGAATACAAAATCCAGCAGGGAGATTTTTCTATCATTCGCCTTGAGGATATCGAGGACATGTTGCTTATGATGACCCGGGATCAACTCACCCATATTGCTCGTGAAGATATCATTGCCTTGAATACAGCACTTCGTATGTTCACACGAAGCGTTGTTATCAAGAAACGAGTTGAAGATCTTCAATTGGGAGTCGAAAGCTACCAAAGGAAGCTTAACCTCACCCGTCCAATGAACCAAGTTCTACCTCAACATGTCGCTAGATGTCCCTATACCGGCATTTCTGTTCCAAATTACGGGATCTTCTACTTGAACAGCCGTGGGATAATGAAGTTTATGAGGGTAGGAGAGCTTTATAAGTACAGTGATGGGACTCTCATATACGTCAGAGGAAAGCTGGATCATCTCAACTCGGGTGGGTCTTTACCAGAGATAACTGAGGATTGGCATTAGGGTTATCGGCAAATGGCGAAGTATGTGATCAAGAAGATTGATCAAAAGCTCCGTGAACGAAGATTGATGAGGAGCTTAGAAAGATTCGTTGGTGGTAGACCATATGGAGTGCACCACAAGTTACTGCAACGATCCATCTAATGTGTCGTACATTTCAGGTCCACTTTATATTGGTTTTTAATTGTGAATATGTAAATTTGTGAATATTGTGCTTTTACGGCTTGATGTAGTGTTAAGGTATGATAATTTTTCAAGAATTTCTCACGAGATTCTAAATCTTTCAAAATATATCATATTAAAGCACTACAACTATCCCTTATTAATTTAAGGGGGAGCATTAACATGCTCTATGGCCAAACATCGATTTCATTTTTACCCAAAGACCGGTTAATCCATTCAATATCCCAAATATTAATGGTTAACATTTTGGATAAGGGGAGAAAATGGGATTAAGGAGACTTAAATCATACTTGGCTAAAAGATGAAATAGACTTAACGATAATCCAACTTAATATGTGTAAAGCACGTGTTAAGGGGGAGCGTTTTTGATGAACAAAACACCTAAGGTACAAAACTTTTGATTTCAATATCACAAGTACCTTAAGTGATTTTCAAGGATTTTTCATGGTGGCTATACTTTCCCAAAACACGCTTAATTCACGACGAATGTGGTGACAAAAGGGTGGTAGGAATAGGTTTAGTCCAATGATTCATCAGAGCCGATGGAATCTTCCCAAGGACAATTCCCTAGATAGAATTAGAAGTCCTAGGAAAGTTGGAGAAAGATTGTGAACGTAGCTGAATGCCGACCAAGTACTTAAGCTAGCACTGGAACAATCACAACAAGGTGCTAGTTATGACGTATTGGTAAGCATTGAAGGGGTTGAAGAATGAAAAAGAATTGTAAAGATAAAGGGTGTAAAGAAAGAAGCCCTCCTTACAACTTTAGGCAGAAACCGGGTCAATACATATGCTATTGAGATCATTTTTGTTAATGATTCTCGATATTGAAGAAAGACATCATGGACCCAGTGATGCAATGCACAACCCTTCCCAGCTAACTCAAATATCTCTCAAAAGGTATTTGTTTTAATCACACGGAGATCAACACGTTATCTATTGGTTTATTCATTCCGAATAGACTGGTATTGAAAAGGTGTCACTCCTCTCCAGCCATCGCTCACTAAATCAAAACGCACTATCGAATCTAGAGCCAAGAGATCATCAAAAGTCTCATTAGGACACTTTCCATTTATTCCTTACTTTCTCACACACTGTGAAAAGTAAGTGATTTTCATGAGTCCTACGCAGTATTCTTGTAATATTGCCAGAACATCCAAGTAATACGCAAGTACTACAATGAAGATGGAAATCCTGCTTGAGCCAACATCAAACAAGCTCATGGTAGGTTACACGTGCGGTTCTTTTAGAACCAATCTTGTGAAAAACTGGAAAGAAACAGTGGTTTAATTCTTAATTGAACTTAAACTCGTTCCAGGCCTCTACGCATTATCATATGATCTTGCCAGAACACTCAGAGTGACTCTTTATTGATCACAGTGACGAGTGGAAATCCTTCTAGTGTTAACATCAAACAGCACTTGGTAGGTGACGTGCAAGATTCTTTATGAATTGAGCTCGTGATAACTGGAAAGCAACGATGGTGAAAATCTGAATTGAAATTCACTTGTTCCAGGTTTCATGAATTGACGGCTTCAAATCACAAGGATAATTTATCCAAATGATTCACTCTTTATGTTCGCAGTCAGCTTTGGACGGTCGAATAAAGAGAAAGGGTTTACCCGCGAAATCCTGTCAGGAAGTTACTTAATTGAAACTATCCGTCACGGGTACGATATCTAATATCGTCCAACGGTCTTCACCGACCGGAGGTAAAATGCTACCGAATTAGAATAAAATGTCAAAGCCATTTTATTCGTGTCGTTGCTGTGTACCTGTTAAAGATGGTGGCGTTGTTGTGTACCTGTTGAAGATGGTGGCGTTGCTGTGTACCAGTTGAAGACGGTGGTGTTGCGGTGTACCTGTAGAAGTCGTTCCCACATGCTTATGTTTTTCTGCATCAAAGTTCAGCAAAATTCAAGAAAGTGTAAAATGAAGTCTTCCGCTGTACCAAACTCTGAAGCTTTCGAGAATTCAACAAAAAGACATAAGTGTGTGGAACATGGAGTCACGAGGAGGCCAGATTCACAAGAAGGCAAAGATCGCACGTGATTGGTCAAAAGAACAATGCTCTCAAGCTAAAGCCTAAAAGATCAAATCAAAATATTCACAACAAAAAGAAAGAAGAAAAGACTACGAGCTGAAGAACAAAGACTTAGTATAGTATGCTAGGTTTAGAACTTTGTAAACGTGGAGTGACCTCCCTTAGGGGGAGATTGTTAGAAATACGTTTTTACGTATATTAGAAGTATCGGTCACTCCAAAATATTACTAATGTTGTAATAGCTCGTAGTTAGTGTTACTTATTAAGTTAAGTAAGAAATCGACCCATGGGCTTGTCATGGGTCGGCCCAAGCCCAAATAAGGGCCTTGGATATAAATACCCCTTTCCACCATGGAAAGGGGTTGGTTGTTGTTCATTCCATAGTTTCATTTTAATAAAATTACACATAGTTTCTCTCTCACTTTCTCTCTCTAGTTTCTCTCTCTAGGAATCTTCAACCCACTTCATAGATTCATAGGTTATCAATATTCTACAAAAACAAATTTCTGAAATATTTTGTAAACAAGTGAAATTCTTCAATAAACTTAAAGGTTTAAACTGATTTCAGGGAAAATCAAACTTAAAACTAGAACAATGGAAATAAAAATGGAACTCAGTAATATGCAGTTTTAAGAACTTTTCATTAATTCATAGAAAAAAATACATAAAAACTGGAACCCCCAAGTGCTTCATAAGTCGAAGTCACTTTTTTATAGGACTCAATAGAAGGTCCTAGAGTTCTGAATAAAATAATACTAAGTCCTAAACCCTAATAAGTTGAATTCTAGATTTGCCCCTTTGTTTGAACTTGGTCAAGGATCAACATGTGATGACAGGCTGTGATGAAGTGATCTGAGACGTTCCTTGTAGCTGTGGGAGCAAGAAAATCACATGGGTCGTTGATTTAGTCTCCTTAAAGTTTGAAAAAGTGGAACCCGTGACATGTGATAGCTGGTGGGGGGACAATAGTGTGGAGAGGTCGTTTTCTGGGTGTACTGGTGTGTTGGGAGTGGGGCTGGGATGAAAACCCCTAAGGTTAATTAGGATTAAGGTAAGTAATTAGTGTGAGGTTTTCTGGGTTGTAGCTAGGGTTTAAGGGATGAAGGTGGGTAAATAGTGTGTTTTGATTTAGTTTTAGGTTTAATTGTGTTTAAAAATTTATTTAGGCGCGTTTTGGTTTAACTGATTTATTAAATTAGTTTAAAACTTGGTGGGATTTGATGTGTCAAATGGGGGGATTTTGATTGGTGGGAGGTGTGAGGTGGCGTGATATGAGTGGAAGGTTTGGGTTTGGTTGTCTGGCAGGTTTGACCCCCTTATTTTCAAACTTTCTTCAAGTTGTATAAACAGCAACTAAACTCTTTCTCCTTTGTAAAACAACTTTGGGCAATTGGCAATTTTGGCACAAAATGTTTTATATCTTGTTTCAAGGACTAAAAGTGTAATTTTGGCAATCTTCAAGGGCTTCCAATGACATGTCTTCTTTCTTCAAGGTGTTGACTTGTTTGTTGACTTCTTGGAGGACCAATATTGACAATTTAGTTTTGTTGAGGGACTAAATTTGCCAATTCTTCAAAGTTAAGGGTCCTTTTTGTAAAATTGACAAACTTTAGGGACCAAACTTGTAATTATGAAGATACAAGGGTATAAAGTGTCAATTCTTCAAACTTGGAGGACCAATCTTCATAATTCTTCAAATCTTCAAGGGTTTTCTATGGAAAATTCTTCATTAGGGCTTGGTTCATCGTGCGGCTTCGTTTCCCGTGTTTGTTTTTGCATGATTCTTGTGATCTTTTGTCATTTTCTCAATATCCGTACCTAAAATACACAAGCAACAAACACAAGCATATATTTGGGTATTTTGATGATATTTAATGCATTTTAAGCCCAATTTGGACGATGAGACTATGTATAAAAGCAGTCTCATCAGTGGACTTGTGTTTTTAGCCTTTATTTGACTCCCCACAACCCAACTGGTTGTGGGGGTGCCTTTGTTTGCCCATAAAACCAAGAAACAAGCAAGATCTAGGCACAAAAGTGCCCAGACCCGTTTTTTTGTGAAGGCAGTGGGAACTCACTTCCCACTGCTAGTGCAAAAGTTTCCCCTGCTAAGCAAAAGGACAAAAAGGGGTCACATGTCATTGTCAGTTTTCATTCTTTTTTGTCTTTAGTGACCAAAAATAGGAATTAGGTCCTGAAACCAATTTTGTTATTTTTCTTATTTTATTTGTGATTTTTCTATTTAGTTAAATTTTATTTACTGTTCATTTAGTATTTTTCACATTTAATAGCATTTTAAATTACTTTTTAAGTTTCTGATTTTTGTCTTTTAGTGTAAAATTGTAAGATTTTTTAGTTTTAAAAATTTTCTTATATTTAGAAAAACATTTTAAGGTTTTTAGTCCAAAAACATTTTACTGTTCACTTTTTAATTAATTTTTAGATTTTATTTAGTTTAATTAGGGTTTTAGTTGTATACTGTTTTGTCTTTTAGTGAAAAATATTTGATTTTTCAAACTTTTTCATTTTTCTACGGTTCATAAGTGTAATTTAGGATTTTTAAAATTGTCAATTAATTTTTAGCATTATTTTATTATTTTTAATCATTATTTTAGTTTAAAAATTGTTTTTAGAATTTTAAAAATAGAAAAATAGTATTTAAAATTTATGAAAAATACTTTTTAGTTTTCAAAATAATATAAGTGAGTTATTTTTCCAATAAAATAATATTTTGGGCTTTTTCTTAATTATATTTAATTTTTGGGCTTTAATTAGCATTAAAAATTGAATATTCAATTAATAAAAAGGTTTAAAAATATATTTATTGGATTTTTATCCTTATTTATATTATTTTGAACTACTTTTTCATTTTTAATTTGTTTTTTAGCTTAAAATTTTTAAATTTTCACGTTTTACGTACTTACGTTCGCGTTTTACGTCATTCGTCGTAGTTTAGTTGTAATCGTAGCTCGTCTTAGTTTTTCTTTCTTTTCTTATCCAAAAACGACACTACCCCAAACTTTTGATTATATAATTGGCACATTAATCCACACACCTCCTCGAGAACGAACCCGCATTTGTTCTGTTTCGCGTTTTTCCTAAAACGTGCAACTTAATACTTGCCACGCTTTATACGCTCTTTTTCCTAAAAGACGTATTTCTACGATATCAAAATGGCGCCGCTGCCGGGGAGGTGTTTTTAGTGTGCCATTATTAGTATCGTGTTTTTGTGAGTGGTGCGTTTTTGCTTTTCTAATTTTGGAAAGCGTGAATATCGTACATACTCGTTTTTGTTATTTTTCCTTAATATATTATAGTATCCAAATAAATTGTGTTTAGTTTTCCTAAATTAAACACACAACAATCATTTTACTATATTGTAGATATATTGGTTTTCGTTTTTATTGTGAATATTATTACTATATTGTACTTACGTAGAACAATAAAAATACAAGTACTCCAAAAGCGTGAAAACGCAACAATGATTCGGGATTTCATCACTCGATCATTGTATTCAAATCCAAAGCAAAAGTTAAAGGCAAAATAGATAAATACTTTCGTGAGGCTTAATTTCAATTAACACAAACTATAAGGTGGGTATAAGGCGGTTGTATTTCACGACCTAAGGGAAAAAAGCTCTTAAGTGCTTAGCGCCGCCTCATTTCCCCCGCTTGCGTGTGCGTGTTTTGAGAAAAAAGGCTAATCGAGGGTTTGCCAACCAAAAGTATTATCTACGTATATATATTTGCTTGTTTTCAAGATTAAACCCTCTTGAACGTTTTGGTGTTCCACCAACGTTCTAAAGTCATCGAAGGCGTTCACTCCACGTGATCGTTTTCATTCCTTGAGGCTCCTTTAATCGAGAAAGTCGATTCGAGGAGAGATTTGTAGATTTGAGTCTACGTAATACAACAAAAATCCAAAAAAAATTAAAAAATTAAAAAATCAAAAATCAAAAATATTCTTCTTACCTTTATCCATTAATTCTATCTCTAACCCTCTAGTGTTTAATTCTCGTAACACCGTTCTCGTTGCATCATGTCAAATCATGGTGGATATTATTCGTGTCCATATTGTGGAGGCCCGCCCGATGGTGCCAATTGTTTTTATTGTGAGGTTATTGGAGGTCGAGGGGGTTATATCTATAACCCCGCTCCACGTGATCTTGGTAACAATTTTCAATCTTACGACCAAGGTCACCCATCGTCTTCGTTTTATTCGTCGTATGATCCGTCTTTTAATTGCAATAATGAGTCTTTTCATAATGCCTTTAATGATTTTGTGAGACGAAATAATGAGAAATTAACGATGGTGGAAGAACAATTGTCAAGCCTTAAGGAAACTTGTAATAAACGAATGGCAACCCAAAGGGAAACTTTCAAAAAAATGGAAAACGATTATGACACCCTTTTTGAAGAGCAACAACATGTGTATGATCAAAATGAAGAGATGTGGAAAGGATATGTGGACAGCATTAGGGAAAATCATGCTAATGAAAGAAAAAATCATGATAGAGAGAGAGATAAAATTCTTTTAATGTTCGAGGGCTTAGTGGAAAATTTTAATTCTTTATCTAATAACACCAATCCTAATTCCGAGGGAGAGGTTAAAGCCTTATCGACTCCTAAGACTCGTACGTCTCGCATTGATCCATATCTCTCGAATTTTAGAGTCGTGCAACCTTCATCGTCTTGCAAAACCGTAGAGGAAACGAAAAAGTCATCCAACGAAGTTTTGAAAAATGTTTTTGAAAATAAACCAAAGGAAAAACTCGTAGGATACTTGGGAGTATTAAATCTAATACCTTGTGAACCTAATTTTTCTAATGAGGATGAAATTATTGAGGATTTTCTAAATCAATATACACTTAATTTTGACGAAGAAATTCCATTAAATGATTTTAAAGAAGAAAAATGTGAAATGGTTTTTAAGGAAAGCATTGAACCCTCGTTTTTACAAGATAAACGAAAATTAATTCCGAAGGGACGTGTTAGTAGTTTTGGTAAAATGTTTGAAAACCCACGTTCGATCCCTTCGAAGGACAAAGTTGAAACCGTCAAGGCAAAATCGTCACGAGACGAGCCTTTTACTCCTAATCCCACACCGAGTGAGATTTTGGATTTATCATGTGGGAAGTCCGCCGATGGCCTTGCTCACATCGATACGTTTTTCGATATCGAGGTCGAAACGACAAAGGTAAAATCTTCAATCGAAGAGCCTTCTTTTCCTAGTTTCACGACGGTTGGAGCTAGCGACTCGATTATCGATGACTTTATTGCTCAACCTCTTCCACGAGGAAGAGAAGACGTTTTTTATCCCGATGGAGACTTTTCCGAGATCAAACGTATTCTTGATTATCCGCCTTCGATTTTTGAGTTTGATGAGGACCGTTGCGTTAGCCCGGAGGGGGATTATTTGTTAATCGATTCACGTTTTAAAAATTCAAATCCTCCTCCCGCTTTCAAGATAAATGTGGAAATTTTAAGTGTGCCTAGAATTGTTTTAGAAACACCAAATATTTTCAATTCAATCAACTTGGGTTTTCGTAACAATGAGTTTAAAAATGAAAAAAGGAATGATTTTACAAGTGATTTGAAAATTTTTCCAAAGTTAACTCCGTCATCACCTCGCTTAATTGAGCTTGCTACAAACGCGTATACTTCTTTTGACGACGTTTTGTGTGGATCTAGTATGGGGGAAGCCCTATTTGTTCCCTCACACTTCTCCACCGAGGACGAGATTTTTGACCCTGGTATCACGTTTAAGATAAAATCTCGGTCTTTTAACGAAGTAGTCACTATAAATCCTTTCTACACTTACGGTGAGAGTTTACCTCGAGTAACTCGATTTTTATGCCCACCCAATGTACCACCTTTCTCTTCTCATCCTATTTTCTTGTGTCCCATTGGGACGTTGTTACTTGAAGTCGTGTTGTTTCGTTTATCATCTGAAAACGAAGACACGATCTTTGATCCCGGTATAAAGGCTTTGCCTTTATTATCGGTTGCTTTTGGGCCTTGATTACATGTAAGTCCCACCAAAAATGACTGAACCAAGTATATCCCTAAATGATCACATTTATGGGGATTCGAGTCGAGCTTTTGACTCGGTTATCAAAAACAAGGTGCCTCGTGGGGGAGACCCATGCTTATCCATGTACATATTATTGCTTTCTAATTTAGTTTAATGTGAGGGGATTTGTGCCCTTCCAACCTTTGTTTCGTGGTTGTTCGTGATTGTGATTCATTAGGTACATCGTCATCATTGAATCCTCTCGTGTTCGTTTTACGTAGCACTCGAGCTTCGATCGTTGCCTTTGGAGATTCCGATATCCGATGATATCCTTTTATGTTCTAACGTTTATCTTATTAGCATAATTAATAAACGGCTTTTAGGTTATTCGTTTTACCCTTTCCATGCTCGAGATTAAGTATTCGACTACGTCTCTAGTATGGGGGTGTTTTCACCACTAGACTCGAAACATTGAGGACAATGTTTAGTTTTAGTATGGGGGGGGTGAGTAGATACTTCACCTTGCTTACGTCACCACGCAATCCAATACTCATCTTTTGTTATCGTTTTATGCAAAATAAGGCTAAAAATGGCCAAATTTTAAAATTTTTCTAGTTTTTCATAAGTGTTTAAGACACGAATGTAGGTTTTCCGATGGTGAGAACGAGAGTAATTTTTGACTCGACCGTGCGTGTTGAGCACTTAGCTTCGATTCCTTAACTTTTTAGGCTAAGTCTCTTAAATGAGGACGAGAAATGATAGAGTTAATTATAAGTCTCGTAATCGTCACGATCTCATGTGTAGTAATTATTAGCTTATTCTCCCCACGCTTTTGATAATAAATTGATAAAAAAATATTGATTTAGCGGTTTAGTCACTATTGTTGGTTTCTAATTTGTTTTAGTAGCTTCCATGTAATTAAATTGGAAAAACATTAAGGTATCGCCAGCGTCACGGTTTTGAAGTATTGGCACCCTAATAATCGAAAGCTTCACCTAATAATAAGATTTCAAGTGCTCACCTAAATTAAGCAAAAATTTGAAGCTCACAAGGCCGAAAAATCTATGCAAAATTGAAAGTGAATCAAGCCTTAATCTTTGAAGCTTTAAAGATCCAAAATTCGCTTTAGCGTGAGGATATACGTCTTTGGCTAATAAAACCACCGATGAGGCGGATAATAAAAGGCAAGGCAAGACCGAAGTCATAATAAAAGCTTCATGGCGAAGTTGAATAAAAGATGGAGGTAAACCAAAGATAATAAGGTCCTTCCGTTAGGGGGCGTATAAAAGTCTTGGTAATAAGTCTCATGTTCAAAACCGTTATAAAACCGTGTTTATCGATTCTTCTTGTTGACTTAATTTTTTGACATCGTTGTCTATTAGGGTGAATTATTAATTTAATGATTTTGGTTACACCGTTAAAACTCTATTTTTAGACCTAAATCTCTATTCACGCATAAGTCAATGATGTATCCTTGTGATCATTAAGATAAAAATAAAATATAAGAGATACCAAGTAAGAATAAGGGAGTTTAGGTTCGTAATTAACACTAATGAGAAGTGATCGTGTTGCTAACTTATAATAACAATGATCTCGTTGCACGCTTAGCATGGAATTGGGTGAAAATCAAGGACGACGAAATTATTTCTAACGAAGCATTCACGTGTTCTTGTTCTATGATCCCAAAAGTCACCTTTTCGTGATGAAAACAATACATTATGTCTAAAACGCGTGTAGTAGTTTATTTAAGTTTACGTTTTCAATAAATATCATCATAAAATGAATTTTGGGAGTGCTAAGATACTTAATTCTAGCATTGCGTGGGGACACGACAAAGGTTTAGTATGGGGAGTGATGAGACTGCAATTATACATAGTCTCATCGTCCAAATCGGGCTTAAAACGCTTAAAATATCATCAAAATACCCCTATATATGCTTGTATTTGTGTCTTGTGTATTTTAGGTGTGGATATCATGAAATCAACGAATGATCACAAGAATGAAGCAATAACAAACACGGGAAATGAAGTCGCACAAAGAACCGGGCCCAAATCATGGATTTTCCAAAATGACCATGAAGTTTTGAAGAATGGCAACATTGGTCCCTCATCTTTGAAGATTTGGCAAAAAAGACCTTGAAGAAATCATCATTTGGCAAGAAAGGTCCTCAATGTTTGAAGATTGTACATGATATGCCCTTGAAGATTGCTCTAATTGCATTTATGGTCCTTGTTTAAAAGTTGGTGAAATACTTGTGCCAAATTTGACAACTTTTGCAAAGTTGTTATAAAGGAATTAAGAGTTGTTGGCTGTTTATTACCAAGTGACAAAGCTAAAGGAGTCCAGGGACCATTCCCATCAAACATCAAAACCCTCACCAGCCAACCCCTATACGCCACATCACCCCACTTAATTTCTCCACCAATCACACCCCCTCCCCTCTCCACGTCACCCTTCCACCACAACAGGTTTATTTAAATAAACCAGGGTCAACAAAGTCAAACCCCAGTTTTCCCACTAAACACAATTTTGAATTAAACCACCCCCAAATCTGGATTAATCTCACTCATAAACCCTTATAAACCCTAATCTCCAAAAACCTTGTTACCCAAAATTAACCTATCCCTTTTTCCAGATTGATAATTAAACAACTTTTAAACAAAACCCACAACCCAGAATCTTCACCCCGTGACTCAAATGGGCCCCCCCATGCTACCCTGCTACACCAAAAGAGGGAAAGAAAGAATCTGGACAGAAAATGAAGGGTCCTCAGCAATTTCGTGCTCCCAAAGGACTCATTTAACAGCCAAGATCATTCCAAGCCAACTGCACATCACATGATCATCCTTTGACCAAGAAATCAGTCAAAACCAAGGGCAGAAGTGGAATTTCTCAAAATTAGGGTTTAGGGCTTTAGAATATTTTATTCATGTATTCTAGTATCTTCTAAGTAGTATATAATGGGTGTCATGTACCCATTATCCTTTGTTCTAGATTTTTGTACTATTTTTAAACTTTATTAGTGAAAATGAAAAAGCTTTTGAATTTTGCATAATCTGATTTCCATATTGATTGAAGTTATGTTATGTGTTTGAAATCAGTTTTGGAGTAAAAAGTTTCCATTCTTAGTAAAAAACTTTCAAGTAAAGTGTTTGAAAACCATCTTTTTTCTTATCAGCTTAAAGGGATAAGCTAGCTTAAGCCATAAGCTAGGCTTATACTCTTTTTAGCTTGTTTATCCAAGTCACTCTCTTTTCCTTGTTTGATATCAGCAGGTGCCAATTTAGCATATTGGATGTGGTGGTTTTTACTTGAAAATCATCATCATCATTCTTGTCATACCAACAAGTCCTTTCCTGAAGTTGCCAGCTCAAGCCCGGGCTTGATGGAGAGGGGTAAGCTACCCTTTGTGATTCCTGGATGTAGGGTCACTAGGTAAAATTCTTTTTCTCCTTCCTCTATACTTGCTTGGAGGATAGTTTTTGAGCTAGAGTAATTTTAGGGGGTTAGGGTTGTGGATGGAAGAACAAATGTTGGATATTGCATGTTTGGTAGATTAGAACTAATAACTAGGTTTTTACCTAATTAAAAAGTTCGTTGATGTATGTCTAATCGAATTGAACAACTTGATGTTTTATGTGTGACTTAGTTGAACTTTGGTGAATCAAAGATGTGTCGTTGTAGTTTTGAAAATTAAAAGGTGCAAAACAATTAAAGTAAAGGTGCAATTAAATTAAAATAAATCTAAATCTAATTAAAATAATGATTGTGCAGGTATTTAAAAACGTGACAAAAAGTAAAATGATTAAATGACTACAAATTAAAGCGTGACGAGAATTAAAATTTGACAAGTATTAAAAACTTAAACTAAAAATTAAACAAGACAAAACATAAGAGTTAACCCAGATCGGAATATATTCCGATCAACCTACCATCGGAATGAACACACCACCTATCGGAATGATGAAGAAACCCAGATCGGAATATGTCACCTTTTCAGATCGGAATAACCTAACAACCTCAGATCGTAATGTAGTCCAGATCGTAATGTATGCTATCGGAATACCAAGTTGTAACCTGTCGGAATGTATCTATCGGAATGAGGTCCAGATCGGAATATGGCTAAGGAAAATTGGGCAGCACTTCGTCTAAGTAAGCCTCAAGAGCCGTCGGAAAGAGCGATCGCAATATGCGATCGCAATCCCCAGATCGGAATGAGGAAAAGTTCCACCTATCGCAATCCCGGATCGGAATGCAAAACCCTTTGTCCCAACACTGTCACTATCGGAATGTGGAGTTGCAACCGTCGCAATGTGGAAAACCCTAGCTTTCCGATGGAGTACCAAATTCGTAATAAGCACAATTCTAAATAAGCTACTTCTAATAAGCCGTGACCAAGAACTTAAATGAAATGGAATCGAAACATGACAATAAGCTAAAAAGTTAAAAGCTTTTAAAATTTGAAAGACGAAACTTAAATGAAATCAAAACTTAAAAATCAAAACTTTAAAGAAAACTTCCAAAATACTAAAACAAAGTACCAAATAAGCACACAAGGTTGTCAATCTCGTGGCTTATTTCGTACAGGGATTAAAAAGGACGAAACTTTAATCAAAATAAGCAAATGAATTAAGCAAACTTGCTTAATCCGAAATTCAAGCCGAAACAAAAAGAGAGAAAGGTAGAATGAGTTTGATAAAAAGAACTTGATCAAATGATAAAGAAAGGTAAAGACAAGAATTTAAAGAACACAAATTAAAAACTTACTTGGAATTAAAAGGTAATTAAAGGTGCAAAACATGTAATTAAAAGTGACAAGTAAATAAAAGTGCATAAATGAAAGGTGGAAGAACTAGTTTGTCAATCTAGCCAACAAAACTAAATGAAATGAAAATGAGGGTATTTATAGGTGATTAGGGGAGAGGTTAGAGGAAGCTTCCTCCTCTCCTTCCTTTCTTCTTAATTGCACCATCAAGTCCTTCCTTCTTAATCTTTTTGTTAATCTTGGAATGTGATGACTTTTTGCTCGGGATTTCTTTGGACTCGTCTTTTACTTCTTCGATAAATAAGACTTGAGTTCCTCGGCTTTTGATAAACTTTTGTCTTTTGACTTTTTCTTCGATAAATCTTCAGAATTGGTCTTGGACTTCCGTTCTTTATCCACTTTTGACTTCTTGACTTCGTCTTTCATCCTTTTCTTCAATAAAAGTCCGTAAATGCCCGTGAATTCCCGTGTTTTCTCCACTTTTCACCTTTTCGTCCTAAATCACAACAAAAACACAAACCACGCATAATTCCGACATAAAAGACATAAAATACACGTTTTGGTCCGGTTATTATTGTAATTAAGTGGTAGAAAAGATGGGTGTTTACACACCTATCAAATCCCCTACACTTGACCATTGCAATGTCCTCATGCAATGCATTAGTTACAAAGCATGTTTACACTTTTCATCATAATCAATCCACATTGGCCTTTATTAAAGAGATAGAAAATTATAAAAATGCAAAGCAGAGAAATTAAAAGCATACCTTGGGTTTTGAAAATGTCATGAATAATCGTCATCCTCAACTTTTCACTTTCTCCAAACCAAGCTTAAAAACGAGATCATTGTTATTATAAGTTAGTAAACTAACACGAACTCATGTGGGTCAATTATTTACTTAGACTCCCTTATTCCTATGGGTATCTCTTATATTTTATTATTTGTCTTGAATGATCACGAAGATGCATTGTTTGACTTATTTCGATAATTATTTAGTCTGAAAATAAAGTGCACGATTTAATCAATAGTTAGCTAAAGGACCAAATCTTTTAAAACTGCTTCTCGGGATATCAAAAAGTTCATATCTTGGCATAACTTGGTTCGCGATTTGAGACCTTTCTCGGGCCGATATTTGGCAGCGACTTCATACTTCAAATCTTGAGAGACGTTCATGAAATAATGGTCTTCTCTTCATAATTGGAATTTCTTCACTTGGAATTTTTGAGAGATTCTTCATATATGGACCACGACTTCTTCATTTTTCTCCAATCTTTATTTTGGATTTTGATATACAACGATCCGCCTCCTTTATTGACTTGGATCTATTTATCCTCATACCTTGTTAGGGTCTTTTCGGATACACTTCTCCATGACTTTTTGGGAGTTTTGCTTTACGTCGTGTGTCTCGATCCTTCATATTGATTTTCGATAAATGATTCTTCACATCACTTTGGATCTTTAGCAACAAAACATAGCCCTCATGCCTTGTTAGGGCCTTTTCGGACTCGCCAATCTTCGCGCCCCGCTTCATAAGTTATGCCTTGGCTATGAACTCTCGTCATTACCGAGCAACTTTTAAACGATCTGGGGCTAGAAGCTAAGTAACTTTTCAAATCGTACAACCTTATTTATTAGCAAATAAATTATTAGCAAGTGATGGGAGAATAGGCTTATAATCAACTCACATAAATTCATGAAAGAATACCGAACTTATAATTGGCTCTATCATCTCTCGTTCTCCACAGTTTAAAATCTCAAGCAATGAGACTCGTGGATACTTAGCCTATTAAATCAAAGTTTTGGGTTTTCGAGTCGCCTATAGGATCTTGCAAATTCTTAGACTTTTTCAAGTTTAGAAATCGCAATTTAAAGTTCCCTTGATAAACGACTCTCTAGGATCAATTATAGGAACTTGCGAAAAGTTCTTGTTCTTAACCCGTGAGAGTTAAGACTTTCGCGTTTTATAGCTCCCTATATAAAAGCCTAGCAAAACTTGACTTAAACACGTTAAGGATACTAGCTAGAGTAAACTCGGATTGAGTCAAAAGATTCACAACGTTATTAAACATTTATTCTAGCAAAGAAAGAAAATAACTATACAAAGGTAAAAACTAATAGGCCAAAATAGATCAAAAATTTTGAAAAATGTCGAAAAATTGATTTTCCGGTTAAAATGAGGACAAATACAAGGAAAAGACCACTTAACTTCGATAGAAGTCCCCCCCTACACTTAAGATAAACATTGTCCTCAATGTTTAAGCATGTGGGAGTGAACTCCCCTACACTTAGGACATTGTGCACGTTGTTTAACTCTTGCTAAGGAAAAGACAACTAAAGGGATTCCTATTTTAATATTGAGAAAATATAAAAATAGTGAATCGAAAAGAGTTTAGGATAGAACCGGGAAGAAGTAGAACACAGAATCACGGGTCGTCAAGAATCATCAAGAGGGTATCATTGAAGCTCGAATCCCTGATTAAGAAGTGAGGAGAGGAAATAGCAAACCAAAGGGGTCCCCCCTACACTTATGATAAAGAAAGCGGAAAGATAGATGCATGGGTTGCCTCCCAAGAAGCGCTTGGTTTTTGTTAACCGAGTCGTGAGCCTGACTCGACCTTGATCATCAACGGAAGTAACATGAAACAAATCCACCAGGATCAAAGACATAGTTTTCATCCATCAATAAGCAAGAGCTTAAGGTGAACAAGGTAAGCCAAAAGAGAATTGGCAAGGTCCCCTTAAGCAGTGATGGAGCACGGTGGAAGCAAGTAGGAAGAGGTGTAAGCATGTCTTCAATGGTTCCAAAGATTTTTCCTTTTATTTCATCAGGTGGATACTGAGATGGCTTAAAGACTTCAATACCGGGATCGAACACCTTTTCCTTCAGGGGAAAATAGCACTCCGGCGCAGCCGAGTGTGAAGAAGATCCGCAAAGAAGCACAACCTCGTCCTCAGAAGGAGGACAAAGAGGTGTCAAATCATAAGTGCAACGGATTTCGGTGTCGGCCGGTTTCTTCTCCTTGGACAAAATGCTCTGCAAATCCAAAGTAGGATCAAGGCGATAATCTTCAAAGTCCAAAGGAGGAGCATCACTCTCATGAGGGAAGTATGTGTTGAGAAATTCAGAGAAATCTTCCTCAAATGAATAATCGTCCAAAGTAGGATTGAGTGATGGCGGAGGATCTTCATCGTGTGAAGAATCGCTCGAGAGAGTATCAGCCTCATCAAAATCATCGAATGTGGGCAGCTCAGGATACTCAGAAGTACAATCAAAATCATCCGAATCTGAGCTAGAATAATCATCATCATAAGCGTCAAAGACCGGTGACGAATCATAAATGGGAGAAGCGTCCAAAGTAGGGAGAGAATCATCCACATCATCATGAAAAAGTGGATTATCGATGCAAGAGTCGAATAGAGGATTTTCGTAGACGGTAAAGTCATCTAGCACATTAATCATATTCACTGATTCTCGGCCTCCAAAAGTTAAACTAGTAAGCTTCCCCATTTTGAAAACTTTTGCATCATCCCCGACTCGTAAGATTAACTCACCTTCGGCCACATCTACTAAAGCACGTCCGGTTCTCAAGAATGGCCGACCAAGTATTAAAGGAATACGAGGGTCCATTTCATAATCAACTACGACAAAATCGACCGGGAAAGTAAATGTGCCAACTTTAATGAACACGTCTTCGGCTATACCAACAGGGTAAGCGAGAGTGCGATTTGCAAGTTCAAGAGTCATCTTTGTTGGAGTGAGGTCGGGCAATGATAATGTTTTCCAAACACTCAATGGCATAAGATTAATACTAGCCCCGAGATCAGCAAAGGCAGTAAATTCTTCAGTTTTGTTGAACACGCAAGGCAACACAAAACGACCGGGATCTCCAAGCTTTTCCGGAAGTTCTTTAAGAATAACTACAGAGCAGTTTTCATTTAATCGTGTGTTGGCGAGTTCAATCAGCTTCTCCTTCTTATTAAGCAATTCCTTAAATGCTTTAACAAATTTGGGCATGTGGACAAGTGCTTCAAGAAAACTAATGTTGAAATTCATTTGAGAAATCATCTTGATATAGCTAGTCACTTGAGCGTCCTCCTTGTTTAGCATGTTGTTCTTGCCCAAGCGAGAAGGATAAGGGATATTGGGTTTGGGTGGTGAAGGTGCAGGTGTAGGTAAAGGTTGAGATGTTGAAGGATCATTCGTGGGAACTTCATCACGTCGAGGCGGAGACGGTAATGGTGCACAAATACTAGGTGTAGGAGGAGTAGGGATACATGGTGGTGGAGGAGGTGTAGATGATGGTGGTGGGATTGGTGGTCCTACGATGGTGACTCCACTACGAGTAGTAATAGCACTCACATTGGCTCGCGGATTAGTGACGGTGGTTGAAGGTAGAGAACTCGAAGAAGAAGGTTGAGCGGCTGGCAAGAAACTAGCAAGCATATTCTTCAAGTCATTGGTTTGATTGCTGAAGGAGGATTGAATGTTATCTCGAAGCTCGGATCTTATCTCATTTCCTTGCTTTGTGATATCTCCTTTAAGATTGATAATTTGGCTCTGCAAGTTCTTGATTTGCTCACCTTGGGTTCTCATGATGGCCTCAACATCGGGATTAATGGGTGGGGTTTGTTGGGCGGGCGGGTGATAAGGATTAGAAGCTCTTGGTGGGATTTGGTTGCTTCTAGTGTAGTTGTTGGCGGGGTTTTGGTTTTGAGGAGAAAAACCGGGTGAAAGGTAGTTGTTGGAACGATAGCTCAGCAGATTTCTATCCCCTTGTTGTCTAGCTTGGTAATTTTCCGGTGAATAATTACCATAAGCTGCATACACATTTTCCGGATTTCCTTGTGTTGAAGGACAATCGGTGTATGAGTGAGGACCGCCACATGTTTCACAAGTAGTAGCAACCGCTTTAACTTGTTGTTGTTGTTGATTTGAAGCGAGAAGCGTAATACTTTTGCTCATTTCAGTCATCATGCGGGTGAGTTCGGTCATCTCAGGGTTTGCTGAGGTTGAGGAAACATTGACTCTCGGGTTGTTCCTAGAAGATGCAGAGGAATCCCAGTTCTTATGATGAGTAGTCATGTTTTCAATTAACTCTCTACACTCCTCGGGTCTCCTTTTCATGAATGTGCCACCGGCGGCTGCATTGATCGTATCACGATCTCGAAAAGTCAATCCGTTGTAGAAAGTATCGATCAAAGTGACCGGAAGCATATTGTGGTTTGGACAACGGTCGATCAAGACATTATATCTCTCCCATGCATCAAAAAGAGATTCATCGGGATCTTGCATGAAACCGCTGATCTGATTGCGAAGGCTTGTGACCATGGATGGTGGAAAGTAGCGCGAAAGAAAGCGTTGAGTCATGTCATCCCAAGTGTGAATAGAATTCTTCGGGAGACGATCAAACCATTTCTCGGCATGATGTGATAAAGTATGCGGGAAGAGTTGTAGGCGGAGAACATCCATTGTGGCACCAGGCAACTTCATGCTTTGGGTGATTGTGATGAACTTGTCGAGGTGTTTGTTGGCATCATCATCAGGCAATCCTCTAAATGGGTTTGTTTGCACTTGCTGAATCATGTGGTGCTTCAACGAAAACTCAGGAGCGTTGATTTGCATCGGCGCAATCGGTCCTCCTCGTCCAAACATTGTTGGTTGACAAAGTTCCTCCATGGTCCGAAGATCGGGCTGTGGGGGAGCATTGTTGTTATTATTATTATTATTGAGGTGCGGTAGTTGATTATTGTTGTTAACACCTGCCATATCTAAATCTTCTTGAGGCTCGGGCTCTTGATAATTAGAAGATCTAGTACGCATACACCTGAAAATGCAAAAGAAAACAAAACCAAACACAAAGACAATATATATACACAATAAAGATAAAATCTTTTTTGGATTTTTGTAATTTTTAATTTTTATGGTTTTTTATCAATTTTTAATTTTTATGATTTTTTATGTTTTTATGCAAGAAAAATAACGTTCACAAGTGAACGGATCCCAAAAAGCAACGTGTCTCTCACAGAAAACTGTTGATCTTTACGAAAAGAGCCGGCAGCGGCGCCATTTAATAACTAGGTTTTTACCTAATTAAAAAGTTCGTTGATGTATGTCTAATCGAATTGAACAACTTGATGTTTTATGTGTGACTTAGTTGAACTTTGGTGAATCAAAGATGTGTCGTTGTAGTTTTGAAAATTAAAAGGTGCAAAACAATTAAAGTAAAGGTGCAATTAAATTAAAATAAATCTAAATCTAATTAAAATAATGATTGTGCAGGTATTTAAAAACGTGACAAAAAGTAAAATGATTAAATGACTACAAATTAAAGCGTGACGAGAATTAAAATTTGACAAGTATTAAAAACTTAAACTAAAAATTAAACAAGACAAAACATAAGAGTTAACCCAGATCGGAATATATTCCGATCAACCTACCATCGGAATGAACACACCACCTATCGGAATGATGAAGAAACCCAGATCGGAATATGTCACCTTTTCAGATCGGAATAACCTAACAACCTCAGATCGTAATGTAGTCCAGATCGTAATGTATGCTATCGGAATACCAAGTTGTAACCTGTCGGAATGTATCTATCGGAATGAGGTCCAGATCGGAATATGGCTAAGGAAAATTGGGCAGCACTTCGTCTAAGTAAGCCTCAAGAGCCGTCGGAAAGAGCGATCGCAATATGCGATCGCAATCCCCAGATCGGAATGAGGAAAAGTTCCACCTATCGCAATCCCGGATCGGAATGCAAAACCCTTTGTCCCAACACTGTCACTATCGGAATGTGGAGTTGCAACCGTCGCAATGTGGAAAACCCTAGCTTTCCGATGGAGTACCAAATTCGTAATAAGCACAATTCTAAATAAGCTACTTCTAATAAGCCGTGACCAAGAACTTAAATGAAATGGAATCGAAACATGACAATAAGCTAAAAAGTTAAAAGCTTTTAAAATTTGAAAGACGAAACTTAAATGAAATCAAAACTTAAAAATCAAAACTTTAAAGAAAACTTCCAAAATACTAAAACAAAGTACCAAATAAGCACACAAGGTTGTCAATCTCGTGGCTTATTTCGTACGAGGGATTAAAAAGGACGAAACTTTAATCAAAATAAGCAAATGAATTAAGCAAACTTGCTTAATCCGAAATTCAAGCCGAAACAAAAAGAGAGAAAGGTAGAATGAGTTTGATAAAAAGAACTTGATCAAATGATAAAGAAAGGTAAAGACAAGAATTTAAAGAACACAAATTAAAAACTTACTTGGAATTAAAAGGTAATTAAAGGTGCAAAACATGTAATTAAAAGTGACAAGTAAATAAAAGTGCATAAATGAAAGGTGGAAGAACTAGTTTGTCAATCTAGCCAACAAAACTAAATGAAATGAAAATGAGGGTATTTATAGGTGATTAGGGGAGAGGTTAGAGGAAGCTTCCTCCTCTCCTTCCTTTCTTCTTAATTGCACCATCAAGTCCTTCCTTCTTAATCTTTTTGTTAATCTTGGAATGTGATGACTTTTTGCTCGGGATTTCTTTGGACTCGTCTTTTACTTCTTCGATAAATAAGACTTGAGTTCCTCGGCTTTTGATAAACTTTCGTTTTTTGACTTTTTCTTCGATAAATCTTCAGAATTGGTCTTGGACTTCCGTTCTTTATCCACTTTTGACTTCTTGACTTCGTCTTTCATCCTTTTCTTCAATAAAAGTCCGTAAATGCCCGTGAATTCCCGTGTTTTCTCCACTTTTCACCTTTTCGTCCTAAATCACAACAAAAACACAAACCACGCATAATTCCGACATAAAAGACATAAAATACACGTTTTGGTCCGGTTATTATTGTAATTAAGTGGTAGAAAAGATGGGTGTTTACACACCTATCAAGAACAGGTTAGGGATGATTTGATTAGGTTTGATGCATGTTTGAGTAGAGATTGTAGGTTAAAATTCAAGTTTCAGATTTTTAAGGGGTGTTTGGATTCATGTTTTAAATTGAGTTTGTGTGATGAATTTGATTTGAAAGCTGTTTTAATTCACCCAATTGAGTGATTTTGTGTGTATTCAGTCTAAAGTGTTGGTTTTAGTACCATTTGGTAGGTATGCATGCTAGTTTTGGTAAAACATTGCCTAAAATCAGTATAAGCCATAACTGCCTAATTTTATGAGTTTTTGCCATGTCAATCTTTATGCCTACTAGTATATAGGGTAGGTTAGGAATTGTGAGTGATTTGGGGGAGTGTGTGAGTGAATTGAGTGAGTTTTGGCCAACCAAAACTCACCCAATTGCACTTTGCATCAGCAAAGTCCCATCAGACCTCCCCATTGCCATACAGTAACTATAATAGGGTAATTTGGGCTTAATTTTGTTGAGTGGACTTGTGTTTTTAGCCTTTATTTGACTCCCCACAACCCAACTGGTTGTGGGGGTGCCTTTGTTTGCCCATAAAACCAAGAAACAAGCAAGATCTAGGCACAAAAGTGCCCAGACCCGTTTTTTTGTGAAGGCAGTGGGAACTCACTTCCCACTGCTAGTGCAAAAGTTTCCCCTGTTAAGCAAAAGGACAAAAAGGGGTCACATGTCATTGTCAGTTTTCATTCTTTTTTGTCTTTAGTGACCAAAAATAGGAATTAGGTCCTGAAACCAATTTTGTTATTTTTCTTATTTTATTTGTGATTTTTCTATTTAGTTAATTTTTATTTTACTGTTCATTTAGTATTTTTCACATTTAATAGCATTTTAAATTACTTTTTAAGTTTCTGATTTTTGTCTTTTAGTGTAAAATTGTAAGATTTTTTAGTTTTAAAAATTTTCTTATATTTAGAAAAACGTTTTAAGGTTTTTAGTCCAAAAACATTTTACTGTTCAATTTTTAATTTATTTTTAGATTTTATTTAGTTTAATTAGGGTTTTAGTTGTATACTTTTTTGTCTTTTAGTGAAAAATATTTGATTTTTCAAACTTTTTCATTTTTCTATTGTTCATTAGTGTAATTTAGGATTTTTAAAATTGTCAAATAATTTTTAGCATTATTTTATTATTTTTAATCATTATTTTAGTTTAAAAATTGTTTTTAGAATTTTAAAACTAGAAAAATAGTATTTAAAATTTATGAAAAATACTTTTTAGTTCTCAAAATAATATAAGTGAGTTATTTGTCCAATAAAATAATATTTTGGGCTTTTTCTTGATTATATTTAATTTTTGGGCTTTAATTAGCATTAAAAATTGAATATTTAATTAATAAAAAGGTTTAAAAATATATTTATTGGATTTTTATCCTTATTTATACTATTTTGAACTACTTTTTCATTTTTAATTTGTTTTTTAGCTTAAAATTTTTAAATTTTCACGTTTTACGTACTTACGTTCGCGTTTTACGTCATTCGTCGTAGTTTAGTTGTAATCGTAGCTCGTCTTAGTTTTTCTTTCTTTTCTTATCCAAAAACGACACTACCCCAAACTTTTGATTACATAATTGGCACATTAATCCACACACCTCCTCGAGAATGAACCCGCATTTGTTCGGTTTCGCGTTTTTCCTAAAACGTGCAACTTAATACTTGCCACGCTTTATACGCTCTTTTTCCTAAAAGACGTATTTCTACGATATCATACATGAATGTCATCATACCTATGTTTCTTTTATAGAGTAAGGAACCCTAAAAACCTTAGAATATTATATAAAGATAAGTATATCACACACGATATCTTATCAATATTCTAACTATTAAGTATATCACATAAGATATACTCTAACTATAACTATGACATATCTTTTACAAAGATATATTCGTCCTAATCAATATAGCAGTACTTGTACTTACACTAACAGTATTTGCTATGTACCGCGTTAACACTAACGATACTTGCCAACACTAACAGTACTTATACTTACACTAAAAGTACTTGACATATTACAAATAATCCCAACACATTGCCAAAACATTTGCATTGTAAACAAGTTTCATCCCCTCTTATGCCTTAATTTTCTGGATCTCACTAAGTAACTTAATTAAGTCGACTAATCTAAAGAACGTAAAACCATTCATGTGTAATCTCATTCGGTCATGAAGTTTTCTCTCCATTACAACATCGTCCAGAATCTCATATGACGATAATTATAACTTCAAGTGTTCGTCAACTAGATGGCATATGACTTAAATTTAGGGTATAAATTTTGATGTCAAAATCAATGTATGGAGAAGCATGCATACAACTCCATAGCATAAGTTTAATAAAACATTTAGTAAACTTTTTTCACGAGACTAAATTTCTACATAAATTATGTTGAGGTATTAGTTTAAAACAATTTAAAGTATTACCCACAACTATTCAGAACGTACGTCTCCTAGAACTCGGCTAGAGCACAAAGCAATAACCTTATTCATTGTGTTTCGAATGTGAATTTGCGGTAAATCAACCTTAAGGTATGATGCAAATAATAACCGTAGGTAATTTCAATTTGACGCACAGGCGAGCCAGGAATTTTGTCAGCGACTAATGGCATAACACCTCCTTCCTTAACCGGGTACATGACCAGCGGTGCGTTATACCCACTTTATAGTTTTTCAAAAGGAGTAGGCCGTTAAATTATAATTGCGGATACCAATCAACACAAATTCTATGTAATTTAGATCTCAAAACAAATCTTAATTTTATTATGATTTAGTCCATATTATTTTCTTGGAAAAAAAATTACCCTTGTTTACAACATACAATAAAAAACGCATGCAACAATAAGGTACAAAAAAAAGACTAAATCATAAACATTTAATAACAATTTATATGTGCAATAAATAAATAAAATAGCCACATGAAAACAATTTATTCAATAAAATCATCAAATCTAGGTTTTTATATTCATATAAAATCTTCCCTAGTTTTAGATTTAATTAATCAAATAAAAAAAGTAGCAAAAGACGTAACAATTATGAAATAAAATCATATGATCCATGAGAACATGCATGTTCATCACGGATCTCCCACATAATTTAACAATTAAATCTCTACGGATCAAAACACTAACTTACATAACATAACAATTAATCATGCAATACATCAAAGTTCTACCCATAATCACTTAACAATTTAATTAAATCTCTATGGATCGTAACCTTAAATACATGACATAACAATTAATCATGCAATTATCTAAAGATCAAAACATTCAATTTTAGGGTTTCACAAATATTTTTTTTATAATCGGCTAAAAAAAAGAAAACAAACCGACCAAAAACATGTTTTTTTAAATCGGATTTTTTTATAAAAAACAAAAACAAAAAACCCTAAATTTTCTTTCGACAAAAAAAAAACATATAGTTTTAGCTCAAAAAATTATTAATTAAAAAACCTTTAGATCTCGGTAATTATAACATGTTAAAATGGCTCTCGAAGCCACTGAAGGTTTATGAAGTTCATAACAATTACATAATCATAAGCAAAGATCAAAGCACGTATAGCGGAAGCGATTTAACAAGATCATAATAATAACACATTCATAATTAATTGAATTAGGGTTACGTACCTTTTGCAAAGCAATTCCAACGTACAAGAACGATTCACCAAATTAGGTTTTATGAGGATTAATGATTAACCCCTTACCCTTTTGTTAATCGATCCAAGATTCAATCTATAATGAGATTGTATCACGTTCTTGTACACACGTAATGCAACGAGCTAACCGTAAGTCTAGTACGTGTAGACCGAGCTGCTACGCCTGGTGGGAAATCTACCCAACAACCCTAGAGAGGGGCTAGGACTAGATTCTTGCTAAACCAAAGGATAAAAGGAACCCTAAAAAAGGTGTTTTTCCTTTGGATTTGATTGCAATAGAAAGAAACCAAACGAAATCCCCTTTAAGGTTTCGTCCGATCGCAAAAGAGAGAGGGGAAAAAGAGATTGTGGGGTCGATAATTATGAGATACCCCATGGGTATTTATAAGGGTATTAAACTTAGCCTTCAAGCTAAGCTATTGCAAAATAGGAAAGAACAATCTTTTCCTTTTTCTCCCCTTAGCTCCACCGATCGGAACCACCACCCAAAGGGTGTTCCAGAATCTTCTTTTCCTCTTCTTTATTATTCCACGTTAACCGTTTAGTCCTTAACTCTTAAACTTAACGACGGTTAAAGTTATTGCTCTATTTAATTTAATAAACATATAAATATATTTATTAAATAAATAAACTCTTTACGTATTGTGTGCAATCCCGTAATCCCGAGTTTGATCCTAACACACAACTATTAAATTATAGTCCATAAACTTTCAAAAGCAGCAAAGCCAGTGAAAACATCTTTCTTGACGAATTATATCTACAAGACATTCCACCCGCGCCAAAAGGTCAACAAAAGCTGATCGTTAGCTTTAGCATAGATGTCAACGGAATCCTTAATGTTTCGGCTGAGGTGGAATCCACCGGTGGTAAAAGAAGTATAAGCATTGCTGAGAGTAGCAATGTGTCCAAGGATGAAATTGAGAAGATGATGAAAAGGTTGAGCAGTGAAGTCTACCATGCATGAGAATTGAGAAAGAGAATGACCATCATCAATGGTGTTTTTTGCAAGATATTTTCATGTTTTTGTATCAACTCTATGCTTTAATCAGTTAATGTATTCCAGTTTATGGTTAATTAACTATACTAGGATTTGTGCCCGCTCTCCACTTCGGCGAAGGACGGGTGTTCTTGGGAGGGTTTTAGAGTTTGCCGTTGAAACTGGGATAATTGTTGTCGAAGGCTGGCAAACTATATTTTGTGACCCTTGAAACCTGTAGAAGAAACACAAAAGTTCAGAATATGAGAATGTAAAACCATATTTCATCACATCAAGCAGAATCATAATCATATTTTTATACCTCAAGATATAAACTATTATTTTGTTTATTTGATTCGTTTATGTGGACACCTGCGACTTCAGCGTACCTGAACACCCACATATACGTTGTTCATAGGGGTGTTTGGTTGCTATTTTAACAGGATCCAAACACTCCTTCTTCAGCAGACGGGGTGTTTGGTTGCTGTTATAACAACATCCAAACGAAAATGTGGCATAATCACATAAATAAGTGTAGACAACGCAATTGTACAGTCATTGTTAAGTGACCAAAAGGCAGTATACTCCTGGTATGCTAAGTTTAGTAGACAGAATGTTTAATGGTAGGCTGGCAGCTTCACACTGTTAGCTTCTATTCCAATATTTATGGATCTTATCTTCAATTTTTCAATCAATGTGGGTCTTACTTAGCTACTATTTGTGTTGTACTATCAACTGTTTACCTTAATACTCCACATGTTCTTTTTAAGTTATCAATTATTGACTGTGTTATAAACATAATATTGTTTCTGACTTCCACTGAATTAGTGTGGGTACTGGCCGTTAGAAAAGAAGTGATCACATGTCACCATGAAAGTAGCTACTTTTAGCATTATACTATAAACTCTTCTTACAAAATTGTTGTAATTGAAGGCTAAAGGTATAGGCTATGTTGTATTGTGGCATTTGGACAGTTGATGATTAATTTTATAAATGAATAGGGCCTACCTTCACTTCATCATATAGTTTCTTCTCCCACTTCATCATATAATTCCGGCAGATATAGTAAAAAACTATATGTTTAGCAAAGTAATACGTATTCAGTAGAGACAATGCAATCATACAATCTACGAATTCTAAGTGACGCACACACATTACACACAGAATAAAGAAATAAGTAGAATTTGTAAAAATGAAAAATTGTACCTTATGAAAGGATAACCTTTGGTCTCCTCATATTTTAACATCTTTAATGAAACCTGCACTTGGCCCATCCTGGTTAAATCAGGAAAACAAAGTATTTGAGGGTTCCAGTTAAACGGTAGCCTAAAAAATAGTACTTATAGTAGTAACGATGAATGAGATATGTTCTTAGCCTCGATATAAACTAAAAATTCTAATCAAAAAACACCTATGGTAAAGGGTTTTATGACCCCATAATTCCTAACACTAAAACCGGTTCTTGCTATCTCCCCTAGTAGAGATATTTCTATTCATTTTCGTATCATAAGCTTCTGCTTTTATTTTAAAATATGATGTGGTAAGTTAATTTGATGCTGCAATTTGTTTTGGCACTTGATAAGCTAATAAGCTATTTCTTTTCATTGCGTAACTGCAACATGATATTTCACCGAATAACCTCTTTCATACTATACTAAAAAATAAAAAATATACTTTTGAAAATTTCATATTATTATGTCTCGTTCTTTAAAAAAGATCAGATTGCATTTAAAACAATTTGATCTTATTACAACTTGCAGCGTTTGTCTACTATTCGACCTGATATTATTACGTATAGTATCATTTTTAATCTTTAAACACCCAGTTTCTAGTCAATAAATGGTTGAGATATCCTGCATAACATTTTATAGAGTAATAAGTTGTAGACATTTAACCTACATTTACCAGCATAATACTCACACAAACATTTAGCAAAGTTGCTAAACATGATTTAACGAATGATTATCGACTTTTTATTGTTCGGACAAATGATGGTACAAAAAATGTCATATGAGACTGAGGCTGCCATTGTAACTAAAATCATAATAGACCACCAATAGTATTATAACATTTCTAAATCATACAGCACCATTTTACCAAACCATCACATCTATCAGCCCCATAAAATCTCTTTATTCCATATACACAAACACACACAATCCAAACATTTACAAGATTTCATCTTTTATTGGCTTGACGAAAATTGGCAAAATATTTGCAATCACTAACCCCAAAAAAAACGAAGAACATGTGTGTAGATGTGTTATAGATTCTCCTAGAGAAGTTCCTAATCATATGCGTATTAGGGGCTGCAAAAAAGTGAGTTTCCACCAGTGAAGCTTTTAGGAGTAGCAGCTTTTCACTTTATTGGTGGAAACTAACTTTTTGCATAAAAATACTGAATTTTATAACCAAAACAAAACGAATGGAGATCTTATACCTGTGAATAACATCGAATCCCATAGAATCGCCTTTAGTTCACTCCAAAGGTGGTTCCGCCACTTCACAAACAAACATTTAGCTACATGTTTCTTGGTACTGTATGAAATCAGCGAGCCGACTATTATCCTATTTTCTTATTAACAAACACTTTAACTTACATATCTGAAGCAAATCCTAAACACCTGAGTAACTTCTAAGCCCGTCAATAGATGTTACCTGTTAAGACTTTCCTGTTGTTGTTGTGATGCTGGTTCCGGTAAGAAATTGGAACTTCTAGCAGCCTGTAAATGAGCATTGTTCTCGTCTTCGTTGGTGCGCACTGTTTGTTTGTCTTGCTTGGATCTGCAGCTTGTATCCTATCGAGCTCCTCGCAAGTGTATTCGTACTATTTTTTAGAGCTTCTGGTTGTTGTCCGTTATATATGCTAGGCAGCTTGTTCATTTACAAAAGTTTGCATCTTGTTCATATAAAAAGGTGGAAATCCTTCATTGATTCGATTTCAATCAATAACAATATGGTGCTTGGAAAAAATAATCAGATAAATAACGCTTCAACCTTAATCATATAAAAACACCCTTAAAATCGCTTGTACGATATCTAAAACACAATAAGCACATACTCGCCAGTAGTAAGCAATTCCAGACACCCCCAAAACAAACTGGACCTTCACTTTGGTTAAAAAAAATACATATATTCTATATGTTTATGAAATTGGTTAGCACCCATCTCATTATTTTAGTGATATGCAACCTACCTAATATATTGTTCTGTTGAGAAAAAGAGACTACAAAAGCATAGTCCAGTTCGCTTTTTTTTCACCATCATCGTTTGTGTCTCATTATGCAGAAACTTAAAGTAGTGTACATAACAAAATACATTTCGTAGTTACATAGACCTAGAATAGCACGTTAGCCAGGGCAATGCAAAAAAAGGTTTACCTTATTCCCCAATCACATGACATATCACCCTTATCATGTTTCAGTGTAGTGGCATTGAACCAATATCAGTAGATCCTTAATATTGAGTATTTCTAAGTTCGTTTTTTCTCGACTCAAGACAAATTGAAAGGTGTACTAATATCAAGCTTAAAATTGTTTTTGGTTGTTAAAATTTTATTTGGATTCTAGGGCTAATTCAAACAAACACGTAAAAATTGGAAAATATTATAGAACTAGCAATCCGTAAAACAATGTGCAATTACCAATTAATATTCACAAAGTACAAGTATTTAATGCATGAAAAATAAAAGTGCTTGAAATGTAAATGGGATGAAAATATAGGGACTAAATGTGCAAAATCAGAAACTATAGGGACCAAATATGAAAATATAACAAACTAATCAAACAAACTAATCAAACAAACTTAACAAACTTCAAAACTGACAACCAATTTTGTAACAACCAGAAATTGAGGGACTGACTCTTCCAAAACCTAAAAACTTGGAAGTTTCAAAGCTGATTAACAAATCTTAGAAAAGCTAGGGACTAAATTGCAATAAAAGTGGTAACTTTTCCAAAAATGGGCTATAGCATACGAATAAGCTAGAATGAGCTTATTTCTCAACCAAAATGATTATAGTTTTTTCTAAACTGCTTAAAACTGAATTTTAACTAGACTTGTAAAAGGATTTTGTCTAAAAGCTGTTAAATCTCTGGCTAGCTTATTTCAATAAGCTCACAATAAGCTCAAAACGAACTGAGACATCCACAAGTTGATTTTCTTGCAAAAACTGATTACTCAAGCCTAAAGAAGCTTGGAATGTCTTTTGGTTTTGAAAATAAGCAACAAAATAAGTTGGAATCCTTAATAAGCCAAAAACAGCTTATGTTGACCAAGGTTTGACCAAAAATCTCAATTAGCTCAAAATTTCAGGAACTACTCATGACATGTTTGCTATTGATTTTGTGAAATAAAATGGGTTGATTAATGAAATAGATTGTGAGAACTAGGAAAACAGTTAGCTACTTATCATAGAAACTGCAATATGGTCTAAGGCTTATTAATAAGCTAAAATCTCACTCAAATATTAATACTGTATAATTTCCTTGTAAAGACTAAAAGATTGGATATTAAGCTACAAGTAGAAACAAGTTTCAGCCTAAATCATCAAGAAATAAAGAAATGCCATGGAATCAAAGAGAGCAAGTTTTGACTGATACACTTTACAAAAACTTGACCCAAACTTTTTAAGTGCAATTTGCCTTTTTGACCTTTATTTTGACTACAAAGCCTAACCAAAATACTCACACTAACTGACTTAGTGTAAGTGAGCTAAAAGCAACAGGTTTTATACATTGAATAACAATCAATGATTTTGATCCAAACACCAGTTAAGAATCTGATTTGAACTTTTTCAAAAGCTTTTTGAGAACAAACGTTTGACAGCAAATGAGATTTATCTAAACTTGCTTATTATATGAAATGAACTGGTTTAAGAGAAAAAACTAACAGGTTTACTGATTAAGCCACAAAATGAATGCTAATGAACCAAGACAGATGAAACACTAAATTTTAACCAAGTAAATCTTAATGAAAAGCTGTTAAACTACAAGTAAGCTATCAAATCAACAATCTTACACTACAATCAAGCTAATCACACTCTCAGTTTAGCATTTAAGATTTACACTAAGTATTTAGCATGCAAAGACAGTTTAGGGGGATTTAAAACAAGAGAATGATTTCCTTTTAGCTATGTGCCTCCTTTGATGGAATAGAGAGGCGCTAAACCTTCCAAGGACAACTAAACCACCATGAATCAACCACTAATCACCATCATATCATCACCATAATCTGCTACGATCATCACCCTGCTACACTGCTACAAATGGACTGAAAATGAACTGCAAAGTAATTCTGAACCAGCTACAAGTCTTCAAAATGTCAATCAAGTTCCATTGATCATGGATGATCAAAAGAACATACAGTAACACTAAGAGTATGATTATGAAGGTATATGAATGAGATTGAGTAAAAGTGAAGGTTTGAATTTCATTAATGGTGGAAAAATTTGTTACAAAGCTGTTACTAACTGTCTAACTAACTCTTAAGTGGTTGTCAGACACCTAAGAGTAGTAGCTAACTAACTTTGTAAACTAGAAACGAGATAAAAATTAGAAGTGTGTGTTTTCACACCTACAAGCTACAAGTTATAAATGAAGACTACTGGGTGTATTTATAGACTGAATTGAGAGTGTGTTGGGGATGGTTAACGTGTCCAAGCCAATAAGAATCCTCCACGTGTACTAATTTGGCCAATTGCAAATTGTTGATGATGAACACAATTGGGGATTTTTGAATGAATGAATTTCAGTCCAATTAAGTTGTTGGGTTGAATTCCTTGTTTGATTTCGAGCAACTTTCATGTTTATATCTTCATTTGAAATGCATTGTAGCGAAATCCCGTTCCCGGACTTAAATTTGCTTGAAGATGACACGTGGCGTTGTTTTAATGGTCTTCATCAGCTCACACAGATCATTATCCAAATTAGATATATTAAATATTGCATGGCACATTCCCATTGGCTGAATTGAGCTGAGTGCGCATTACTGTTTGGATTCTGCTCATTTATTACTGGCGGCTGCTAGTGGGGCTAGGTGGCAATCCGTGTCTCAATCTTTCTTTGTTCTCATTGGCTGATTCCATCCTCACACAGATCAAGCCCAAACTTAACCCAATTTTGTCAAGTTTAACCATTGTAGTTTAGCAGATTATACAAATAAGCTCCAAGCTTCATTTCTTTGGCAATTTTGATCCTTTGACTTTCATCTTGAACATTTGAAGTCCTTTGACTTGTTTGACTTGAAGGTTGGCCAGATTTGACTATGATCTTGACTTTCTCAAAATTGCTCTTTAGTCCTTCATCTTTTGAATATTGTCAATATAGGTCCTTTTCTTTGCAAGGCTTGTCACTTTTGATCCTTCTCTTGTCTTTTCTTCATCTTTAAAGCTTGATTTCACTTGTTTGCTCCAAATTTGTATCTTTGTTACCTAAACAAGCACAAACACAAAACATACCCCATAATACTACTTTTATGTATAAAAGTTAGGTATTTGCTTTGTGTTTTAGGGTGATTTGTGATATTATTGATATGAGATTTTGCTCATATCAAATCCCCTACACTTGATCATTGCCATGACCTCATGCAATGCCACATTTTAAAGCACCAAATTACATTTTTTTCATAATTAATCTACCTTGGCCAATATGAAATGCTTTTACACTACTCTACACTATATGATGCATGATTTTGATTTTATACAATGCAATGAAAAGGAAAGAAATTATATTTATATATTTTTGTATTTTATTGAAATGGTTTTGATGGATATAACTCATAAAGAAATCAAGGACTTAGATTAGGGCTTTTGGTACCATGAACACTTATCACCCTCGAGTTTCACTTTCCCCATACCAAGCTTAAAAATAAGATCATTGTTATCCACAAGTGAAAGTGCGTCACCTTATTCATATAGATTAATTGTGTTACTCTCATACCCACACTTATTATGCCTCTAAGACCGGTTACTATTTGAGTAGATTGCTTGAGAGCAAATTTGTCATTATTTAAAGCGTGAAGTATAAGAAATGTAAAATCTCAAAATAAGGAAGCACGGTTTTAATCCTAAGTATTCCTATCATCCATTACTCGAAAAACCACCCACAATTGATATAAGTCCGAATCAAGAGTAATAAGTAATTCGCCTTATGTGTAAGATCCTTATGTCATGCATTAATAAGTAGCTACACACTCGCTAAGGAAAGAAAAATAAAACTCACGCAATAATTTATATCCTCCGCCTTTTTGAGACTTTGGATTTTCAATCCCGCAACCCGTCAAGGTAATATTGGATTGGAGCAACTATCAAATCCCCGCAACCCGTCAAGGTAATATTGTAATTCAATAGCTACTATAATTAACACTTCACTGACCCTCTTGGGAGTCTTGTATAATTATTTATTTTATTTTATTTCTTTCTTTTTCTTTTTCTCTTTTTTTCTAGCCACTCATTTTATTTCATGTTGCTCTTATTTTTCTTTATTACTCACAAAGAAAGTTGAAAAGAATAAAAGGAAAAACACCCGCTAAGTATTAAGCATGACATAAGTCTAGTACACATAAAACATTCTAACTTAGAATCTTAAGACGTAATTATACCAACCACGAATTATTAGTCAAAAATGCATAAGAGACTACAAACCAATTAAAACCGTTCTTGATTATTTATTAACATATATACATGTGTTGACAAGAAAGTAAAGGTTACGAAAGGGGATATAAAAGCCACAATTAATGAATATGAGGTTTATCTAGCCCTTAACACTTATTTCAAACTCAATCATCTCTTGTTCTCCATAGTTTAAAATCTCAAATAATGAGACTAGTGGATGCTTAGCCTAATAAACCAATAAAGGTCTACATGGTTAAGGATACTAGCTAGATAATGCTTAGATAAGCAAACTCGGGTTGAGTCAAAGTATCCATGGCGGGCCTAATATGTCAAAGATCCTTTATTATATTTTTTTCTTTTTATATATTTTTGATGAAAGAGAATAAAAGAAGAAATTTATATAATGCAAATGTGTTATGAAAATGAAAATGATTTATGCAATAATTATGAATGCATATTTTTGGCGGCCAAAGTAGATCAAAAATTTGAAAAATATTTGAAAAATTAATTTCCAAGTTATCATGAAGGTCAGTGACAAAGTTCTAGGTTAGGTCACTTCGATAGAAGACCCCCTACACTTAAGATAAACATTGTCCTCAATGTTTAAGAGTCTTGGAGTGAACTCCTCTCCACTTAGGACATTCACAACTTTGCTTAACCCACGCTAAGGAAAGATCAACTATAGTGAATCATTTTTAAGCACAATGTGGTTATGAAAAATCATAATAGTAACGAAGTGAACCGGATACAAGGGCCTTCTCCATAAGCTACAATGCACGTGATGAGAGAGAGCAACCCTACAAACAACATGAAGACAAAAGGAAGGTATCCCCCTACACTTATTCTCAACTCTATACCCTTATTTCTATCCTACCACACTCTAAGTCTAAAAACTCTAAGCCTAGTTATTCAAGCTTGATTTATGCAGTCTCTAGCTCGACTCATCCCATAATGAATTAATTCATATGGAAGATGGGGATCTCTTGGACCATTTCCACAGAAATGTCCTCCCCAAAATAGTGCTTAACACGATGACCATTCACTTTGAAATTTGGACCATTTGGTTGTGACAACTCAATAGTTCCATATGGAAATACTTGAGCAATAGTGAATGGACCGGACCATCTTGACTTAAGCTTGCCCGCAAAGATTTTCAACCTTAAGTTAAAGAGGAGAACCGGCTCTCCAACTTTGAACTCACGGTTCTTGATCAGAGTATCATGCAATTGCTTAGTCTTTTCCTTGTAAAGCAACGAGTTCTCATAAGCTTGGCTCTCAATTCATCCATCTCATTGAGTTGATCTTTTCTATGAAACCGGCTTGGTATAAATCAAAGTTTTCCCATTTAAGAGCCCATGAAGCCTTATGCTCTAACTCGAATGCGAGGTGGCATGATTTTCCATAGACAAGCCTATATGGAGTACAACCAATTGGTGTCTTAAAAGTCGTCCTAAAATCCCACAAAGCATCATCAAGCTTATCCGACCAAGAAGCTCGATGCTCTCCCACCGTTCTCTACAAAATTCTCTTTAAACCATGACTTGTGACCTCAATTTGCCCATTGGTTTGTGGGTGATACGCGGTAGAAAGTTTATGGTTAACACCATACTTCTTTATGACTCTTGTAAATTGATCATTACAAAAATGAGTCCCATGATCACTTATGGTAGCCCGAGGTACACCAAATCTAGCAAATAATTGCTTCAAGAATTTCACTACAACTCGAGCATCATTAGTAGGCAAGGCTTTGGTCTCAACCCACTTTGAAACATAGTCCACGGCTATGAGTATGTACTTATTTCCCTTAGATGATGGAAAAGGTCCCATGAAATCTATTCCTCATACATCAAAAATCTCACACTCTTGTATGAAGTTTTGTGGCATCTCATATCATTGATTAATCGTTCCTTGTCTTTGACATACATCACAAAATTTCACCATCTCTTGAGCATCTTTGTATAATGAAGGCCAATAGGAACCCGAATCAAAGACTTTCTTGGCGGTGTTAAAATGTCCTCCCACAGGTCCCTTATGACAAGCTTCTAAGATTTTAAATGCCTCGGGCCCATCTACACACCGTCTAATGATTTGGTCCGCACATTGCCTAAAGAGGTAAGAGGGTCATCCCAAAAATAGTATTTTGCTTCCTTAAGAAACTTCTTCTTTTGTTGTGAAGTGAGACCCTCTATAAGCACATCCCCCACAAGATAGTTTGCAATATTCGCAAACCAAGAGGTGGCATTCTCTTGTGAAGAGATAGACATGAGCTCCTCTAATGGAAAGGATTTATTAATTTCCTTATGAGGCAATTCACCTTGAAAAGGATGCTCAAGTCTACTCAAGTGATCCGTCGCTAAATTCTCGGCTCCTTTCTTATCACGTATCTCAACGGAAAACTCTTGTAGCAATAAAACCCATCTCAAAAGTCTAGGCTTAGCATCTTGCTTCGTCATGAGGTACTTGAGAGCGGAATCATCTGTATACACCATGGTCTTGGAGAGCACAAGATAGGGTCTAAATTTCTCAAAGGCATAGACTATAGCAAGCAACTCTTTTTCCGTGGTGGTATAGTGAAGTTGAGCACCCGTCATTGTTATACTAGCATAGTGTATAGGTTGAAAATGCTTATTCACTATTTGTCCTAACACGGCCCCTACGGGATAATCACTGGCATCACACATGAGCTCAAAAGGCAAATCCCAATTTGGAGAAACCAAAACGGGAGCCTTAGTTAACTTTTCCTTAAGTATCTCAAAAGAGTCTAAACACTCTTGGGTGAAAATAAAAGGAGCCTCTTTTTCCAAGAGGTGGGTCATCAGTCTTGCAATCTTAGAAAAAGCTTGTATAAAACGTCTATAGAATCCCGCATGACCCAAAAAACTCATAACTCCTTTCACCGTGGTAGGTGGGGGGAGCTTAGCAATAACATCAATTCTATCACGATCCACTTCTAAACCCTTATTAGATATCTTATGTCGCAAAACTATTCCTTCTTTGACCATGAAATGGCACTTCTCCCAATTAAGAACAAGATGTGTTTCTTCACACCTCTTAAGCATACGTTCCAAATGGGAGAGACAAGAAGTGAATGATCTCCAAAAACCGAGAAATCATCCGTGAAAACTTCCATAGTGTGCTCAATCATGTCATGAAAGATTGCCATCATACACCTTTGGAATGTCCCTGGTGCATTGCACAAGCCAAAAGGCATTCTCTTGTAAGCAAATGTACCATAGGGACAAGTGAATGTGGTCTTTTCTTGATCCTTTGGGTCAATAGGTATTTGGAAATAACCCGAGAATCCATCTAGAAAGCAATAGTACTCATTTCCCGCTAAGTGTTCAAGCATTTGGTCCATAAAAGGCAATGGGAAATGATCTTTCCCAGTAGCATCATTGAGCTTCCTATAATCGATACAAACTCTCCAACCCGTGACAAGTCTAGTAGGAATAAGCTCATTGTTCTAATTAGGTACTACGGGGATTCCACCCTTCTTAGGAACACAATGTACCAGGCTAACCCATAGAGTGTCGGAAATGGGGTAAATCATGCCCGCATCAAGGAATTTGATAACTTCTTTCTTAATGACCTCATGGATTTTAGGGTTAACCCTTCTTTGGCTTTGAATGGCAGGTTTGTAATCATCCTCCATAAGGATTTTGTGTATACAAAAATGTGGATCAATTCCCCTTATGTCAAATATTTTCCATGATATGGCTTGCTTATGTTTCTTAAGCACGTCTATGAGGTTTTCCTTCTCATCATCTTTTAAGTCTTTTGCTATGATCACGGGTAATTTGTCTTTTCCCTCTAAGAAAGCATATTCAAGGTGTGGTGGAAGATCCTTAAGTTCAAGGAAAGGTGGACTCTCAATGGAAGGTTTCACTATGGATGGATCGTCAGTGGTAACTTCTTTGGGAATCGGTGAAGGAATGGGATCCTCATTGAGCAACTTTTGGATAGTGAGAATGTCTTCTTCCTAATTTATGGGAGAATCATCATTACCAAAGAATTTGGACTCAAATTCCTCCAAGAGGAAATCACTCTCTCCAAATGGTGTTAAGGAGGGAGCAATTGAGGCAAAGGTCTCTACATGAGGCATGTTTTCACTATCATTCTTACAAGATTCATGAAAATGCTCATCACACACCTCATCAAGAACATCCACTATGTTAATTGTCTCACAACCTTGAGACTTCTTAGTTACGTTTCCTAGCTTAAACGCCACTTTCTCATCCTCAACACTCATAATTAGTTCTCCTTCCGCCATGTCTATAAGAGTACGACCCGTCCTCAAAAATGGTCTACCAACAATAAGAGGAACTCTCGGGTCCATATCATAATCAACCACTACAAAATCCGCATGAAAGGTAAACTTATCAACCCCTACAAACACATCTTCCGTAATGCCTACCGGATAAGCTATGGTACGGTTAGCTAACTCAAGGGTCATCCTGGTAGGAGTGAGATCAGGAAGAGAGAGTTTTTGCCAAATCGGTAAAGGTATGAGATTAATGCTTGCCCTAAGATCCGCTAGTGCCATGCAATTTTCCACCCCGGGAAAATTACAAGGAATCAAAAATCACCCCGGATCTCTAAGTTTTGTAGGTAAGGTTTTGAGCAACACGGCAGAGCAATTCTCATTAAGTGATGTGTTAGGCAAATCCACCAACTTTTCCTTATTGGAGAGGAGATCTTTGAACATTTTAGCAAACTTTGGCATATATGCAAGAGCTTCCGCAAAGGATATGTTTATGTTAAGTTGCTTGAATATCCTTAAAAAGTTTGACACTTGAATATCATCCTTGTTTATAAGTTTCTCCTTTCTCAATCTTGATGGGTAAGGAAGGCTTGGTTTTGGTGTAGGTTGAGTTGTTGTTGTTTTGGAAGGTTTCTCTTTGTTGGTTTCTTCATTGGTAGGTGTGGAAGGTAAAGGAGAAGTGGGTGTAGGTTGAGAAGTTGTAGGTGTTGAAGTGGTAGAGCTTGAAGGTGGTGAGTTTGATGTTGAAGGCTTATCACAAGGTGGAACCATAGTAGGCTTAACCAAAGAAGGGGTAGAAGGTGAAGGATCATTAGTTGTCTTTCCCCTTCTTATTGTGATATCATTGACATTAGCTCTTGGATTTATTTGTGTGTCTGAAGGTAGAGCTCCTTGTGGCCTTTGATTAATCATCATCAAAATCCTCTTTGTAGTCTCCTCATTTATGGCACTCATTTGATCTTGTGTCCTCTTTTCACTTTCACGAATTCTTCTTTCGTTTTCTTGGTTCATCTTTTGAAATAGCTCAAAGGTATCATTTTGCCCATATCCTTGATTATAACCTTGATGGTATCCTTGATTTTGGAAGGGTGGAGGTGGTTGGTTAAATCGTTGATTGTTTGCATGAAAGTTATTTCCTTGATGTTGAAAGTTGTTGGGGGCACTATAGTTGTTTCCTTGGTAGTTTGGCCTAGGCCCTTGATTTATTTGAAGCAATTGAGGAGGGTTGGGTTTATTTTGGGTGGGTGGATGGGGTGGAAAGCCGGGTGGAGCAAGGTAGTTATTTGACTTGTAAGAGAGATTGTTTGGGTTGATGTTAGGTTTGAAGTGCTCTCTATGTTCATCTTGATAAGCATGACATTCACCTTGGTAATTGATAGGTGTGAAAACACCCATCCTTTTACCACTTAGTTAAAATAAAAACGAGACCAAAACGTGTATTTTATGTCGTGAAAGTCGAAATTATGCGTGGTTTGTGTTTTTATTGTGTTTTAGGACCAAAAGATGAAAAAGGAAGAAAACACGGGCTTTCACGGGCTTTTATCGAAGAAAAAGACAAAAGACGAAGTCAAAAGATCAAGAGTGCAAAAAGAACAGAAGTCAAAGGCCTATTCTGAAGATTTATCGAAGAAATAGTCGAAAGACGGAAGTTTAACGAAGTCGAAGAACTAAATCTAATAAAAGAAGAAAATTAGAAGACGAGTTCATTTCATATCGACAAATCCCGAGACAACGTCGAGAAAGACGAAGAAATTAAAAGACGAAACGACAAAGAAAGAAAGAGAGATGCATCAACACCTACCTTCCTTTCCTCCTATATATACCCTCCTAATCTTTCATTAGGAGGGTGTTAGTTAGTTAATTTTAGTCATTAGTTTATTTTTCAAGTTTTAGGAGTAGGAGTAGATTAATTACTTTCTCTCTTTAGATTTATTTTATGTCTTTAATATTTCATCTTTTAATCTTGTATTGAATCATTAATCTTCATCTTAATTCAAGCTTTTTCATAATCATTCTCATTCTACCTTTCTTGTTTTTAAATCTTATGTTTTGATTTGGTTAATCATATAGTTGTTTAATTTTTATGCTTATTGTTTAATTGATGTGTTTGTTTTATTGATCTTATGATTTTGATGTATTTGATCTCCTTAGCTTATTTGGTTTAGTGCTTATGGTGTTATTTTCTTACTTTTAATCAAGTAATTTTAATAGTTTATTTTTATAAAAAGTTAATTTTTAATATTTAGATTATTTAGTGTTTTTAAAGTTTTTAAAGTTTTTAAATTATGGCTTATTAGCTTTTTCTTAAAATCATTTTGGTTAAACCTTTGGTTAAGTGCTTATTAGTTTTAGCTTATTTTTACTTTTTTCAAATTTGGTTCTTATCCGGGTTCATAAACCCTTATATTCCGAATAAGATCAATTTTCTAGTCATTCCGAATAGCAAGAAACTTCTTCATTCCGGATTAAATGAATATGAAGGATTCCGAATTACCTTGTAAATGGTGATTCTGGATAGTGAACAAAAATGGATTCCGGATAACAAAGAAACTTATTCCAGATTGTGGATTTCTTCATATTCCGGATAAAGAATAATACTGGATTCCGGATTTCTTTGTCAACTAGCATTCCGGATAGCTTATAGAAGGGATTCCGGATAAGGGCATTTTCACATATTCCGGATTGTTGGTATATGGTGATTCCGGATTAGCAGCAATATTAGGGTATTCCGAATAGTGTAAAACTTAGGATTACGGATAAGGTGTGACAACTTATTCCGGATTAGGTTAAGTTTTAGGTTTTCCCTACTTATGTTTATTTGATTTCCTGTTTTACTTTTAAACTTATTTTTCCCGCCATTTTCTTAAGTTCAACTTTAAAGTGTTTTATCTTAGTTTAAATTTCAAGTTTACATTTTTATAAAGTTTTAATTTTTACTTTTTATCAATCTTTAATCTTTCGTCATTTACTTTTAAAGTTTTAATATTTTAGTCATTTATCTTTAATGTCTTAATTTTTAGTTTACATTTTAAAGCTTTCATTTTTATTTTATTTTAATTAGTTTATAACGACCTTTCTTTTTTATTCACCAAGAACGACTGAGTCACACTTTAAACCGTAGTCAATTCGAATCGATTCGAGATAAAACGAACTTTTATACTAGCAAAATCTTAATATCAATAATTTTAAACCTTGTCACATTGTAGGTAAGAATGACGACCTCCACAAGTCTCACATGAAATAGCAATGGCATTCACATCATTGGTAAAGTTGTTCAAGGAAAGGCTTTTAAGGGTTTGGGCTATGTCTTGATTTGTCTTTAGATTCATCTCTTGATTTCTTTCCATTATTTTAAGTATCTCTTGGTGACTCTTGAGAATTTGATTATCAAAGGATGTTTGAGAACTATCTTGCACAACATGAACCCTCTCATCAATTTAGTTATTTGTTTGCAGCATAGATTTAGTCTCAATAATGTCCCATGTCTCTTGAATGGATTTGGAAAGAATATTCCCACCCGCGGAGGAGTTGAGGGAATCTTGATGATGTGGTCTTAATCCATTGTAGAAGGTATTGACTTGGTGAACTTTATTGAATCCATGATTGGGGCATTTTCTCAATAACTCCTTGTACTCTTCCCAAGCATCACTAAAGGTTTGGCTAGGTTTTTGTTGAAATCCAATAATTAGGTTTCGCAAAGCCGTGGTCTTAGATGGAGGAAAGAACTTGTTCAAAAACTTCTTAGTAAAGTTGTAGAAGTATGTTAATCTTTGATATATCAAGAGGGTTGTTGTTTTCTAGTGAGAGAAAGTAGAGAGAGAAGTGAGAGAAAAAGTATGTTTATTACTTGAGAAAATGAAACAACCAACAACCTTTTCCATGGTGGAAAGGGGTTTATATACCCAAGTCCCTTAGTGCACTTGGGCCTCCAGCCCATGAACATGCTCATGGGTCGGGCTAATGTAAATATTAATTAAACTTATACTACGAGCCTATAACTATATTGTTGGAGTGACCGAGACTTTCTTAATACGAAAAATGTATTTCCAACAATCTCCCCCAAAGGGAGGTCACTCCAAATTTACAAAGTCCTAATCTAGCATGTTAGATCTTCGTTCTTGAGCTCGTAGTCCACTTTCACTTTTCTTCTTTAAATTTTCTTCTTTTTGTGAATATGTGTTGAATATCATCAGGCTTTTGCTTGGAACATATTCTTTTGGCCTTTCACGTGCAATCTTTGTCTTCTTGTGATGTTCGCCTCTTTGTGACTTCATGTCCCACATACCTATCCTTTGTTGAATTCTAGAAAGTTTCAGAGTCGATACAGCGGAAGACTTTTAGGTCAGACTTTCTTGAATTTGCTGAAATATTTGATGTAGAAGGAATAAGTATGTGAGGACGACTTCAACTGGTACACCGCAACGCCACCGTCTTCAAATGCAGCAACATAATAAGACACGAATAAAATGTCTTTGACATTTTATTCTAATTTGGTATCATTTTACCTCCGGTCGATGAAGACCATTGGACGATAATAAATATCGTACTTGTAACAGGTAGCTCTATTTAAAGATCTCCTTGACAAGATTTCGCGGGTAAACCCGTTCTCTTTATTTGACCGTCCAAAGTTGACTGCGAACATAAAGAGTAAATCATTTGGATTATAAAATCCGTATGATTGAAGCCGTCAGTTCATGAATCCTGGAACAAGTGAATTTAAATTAAGATTTTCACCATCGTTGCTTTCTAGTTGTCACGAGCTTGATTCTGATAGAATCTTGCTTGTCACCTACCGCAGTGCTGTTTGATGTTGACACTAGAAGGATTTCCACTCTTCACTGTGAACACTAAAGAGTGTCACTCTGAGTGTTCTGGCAAGATCACTTGGATAATGCTTAGAGGCCCTGGAAAAAGTTTAATCTCAATTAAGAGTTAAACCATCGTTTCTTTCCATTTATCACAAGATTAGTTCTTAAAGAACTGCACGTGTCACCTACCATGAGCATGTTTGATGTTGGCTCAAGCAGGATTTCCATCTTCATTGTAATACTTTCGTATCACTCAGATGTTCTGGCAATATTGCAAGAATATTGCGTAGGACTCATAAAAAATCTTTCTTGTTTTCAAATTGTGTCATAATGAGACTTTTGATGATCTCGTGGCTCTAGACTCAATAGTGCATTTTGTTTTGGTGAGCGGAGGCTGTAGAGGATTGCCACCTTTTCAATATCAATTTATTCGTAGTGAATAAACCGATAGATATCGTGTTGAACTCCCTGACATTAAAACAAATATCTTTTGAGAGATATTTGAGTTGGCTGGGAGGGGTTGCACATCGCATCACTGGGTCCATGATACTTTTGTCTTCAAGATGAGTTAACCTGGTTTCTGCCTAAGTTGTAAGGAGGGCTTCTTTCTTTACACCCTTTATATTTACATTTCTTTTTCATTCTTCAACCCCTTCAATGCTTACCAATACCTCATCACTAGCACCTTGTTGTGATTGTTCCAGTGCTAGCATCAGTATTTGGTCGGCATTCAGCTTCGTTCACAATCCATTCTCCATCTTTCCTAAGGACTTCTATTATCTAACTATGGAATTGTCCTTGGGAAGATTCCTCCGGTTTTGGAAGAATCATTGGACTAATACCTAATCCTACCACCCTTTTGTCACCACATTCGTCGTGAGTTAAGTGTGTTTTGGGTATGTATTCGTCTTCATGAAAAATTCCTTAAAATCACTGAGGTACTTGTGATATAAATATCAAGAGCTTTTGTACGTTCAGTGTTTTTGTCAACAAAATGCTCCCCCTTAACATATGCGTAGCATTTATCAAGTTAGATTTTCTATTAAGCCCTTTTTCATTTTAGCCACATATGTTTTACAAGTCTCCTTAATCCCATTTTCTCCCCTTATCCAAAATGTTAACCATTAATGTTTTGGATATTAATGGGTTAACCGGTCTTTGGGTTAAAAAATGAAATTGGTTAATGGCCGTAGAACATATTAATGCTCCCCCTCAAATTAATGAGGGTTAATTGTAGTGCCCGAGTACGATATGTTTGAAATATTTAGAATCTCGAGAGAAATTCTTGAAAAATATCAAACTTTCACACTACAACACGCCACAAAAGCCGATTATAAATATATTAACATATTCACAGTAATAAACATATGGAGTTGACCTGATAGAAGACGATGCATAATTAAATAGATCGTTCCGTGAACTTGTGGTGAGCTCCATATGGTCTTCCACCTACGAATCGTTCCAAACTTCTTAGCAACCGGCGCTCCCTTAACTTTTGCTCGATCTTTTTGATCGCGTACTTAGCTCCTCTTTTGCATTGGCCTGTCTAGTTGTACTTGACTGCTGGAAGCGAGTGTCCGAAATTGAGAACAGTCAGATCATCACGAACGTGTTTGAGTGTGCCATCACTAAATTTATGCAGTTCGGAGAATCTCATGAACTACATGGCTCCTGTCTCGTTCAGATAAAATATCCTTGCTTCTGGTGTTATAGTCTCCATGTAAGGCTTTTTGTCCTTGTGGTAATTACTGAGCGGAGTTGTGTAGGGACGTTGCAAGTTTAGCTGCTTTTGGAAACTCTCCACTCCAAGTTGAAAATCTTCCACCCGGTGTTCGATGACGATCTTTCGCGTATATTGACGAAGGTTGAAACTCAACGCAATTACTATCTCAGGAGATAAATGGTTGACCTTTTCTTGAGCTAATAACAACATAAAATCTTCAATGTCTTCAAGGCGAAGGTACTGGAGATCACTTTCATCGATTATGTATTCTTTTTCATCTGTATGTTTGAACACGATTACATTCAAGTAATCATATCCGAATACAGTCTGAGTAGTTGCTCCTTGTATGCTATTAATTCTACGATCTGAGACAATAGGAGAACCTATTTTTGGACGATGAAAGTGATTGTAAGCTAACTGATATGAGCTAAAACTCATATCAATTTATCAACAAATAACCCTAAAACATGAAGCAAAATACCAATTTATCTTGCAAAAACAGTGTTATGTGGTATGTTTGTGTTTGTGTACACTTGTGTAGGTAAAAGGATGCATTTTCAAGCAAACAAGGAATAATCAAGCTTCAATTGATGAAAAAGACAAAGAAGGATCAAAAGTGACAAGACTTTGAAGTACAAGGACCTATCTTGACAAACTGCCAAAGATGAAGGACCAAAGTGTAAATATTGTAAAAAGTCAAGATCATAGTCAAACAAGGTCAACTTTCAAGTCAACTCAGTCAAAGGACCATTTCTGCTCAAGAATGAAGCTTGAAGGACTAAAAATGCCAAAGAAATGAAGTTACAAGCTCAAAGATACAAGCTGCCAAAGTCTAGGGGTTAAATCTGCCAATTTTGGAAGTTATTACAAGTTCAATCCATGTGTCACATTATTGACCAATGAGAAGGCAGCAAAGATTAAACACGGATTGCCACATAAGGGCATTTAATACCCACTAGCAGCCGTCACATTAGATAACAAAATCTAAACAGTGCAATCCGTGTGCACTTGTTTCAGCCATTCAGGACTCGACACGTGTCATCTTCAAAAGAGAAAAATTTCCCAGGATCGTTTTTGAGCTACAATGGATTTCATGGAAAGTTGTGAACATCAAAAGCGCTTATTTTTGAGAGACGAACACAATGGTCATCATCAATTAACAAGAAATCGACTCAATCAAAAAGCCCCAATTCATGTTCATACTTGGAAAATCAACTTAGCAGAATTGTGCCACGTGGAGACCTGGGATTGGTCCCAACACGTCACCAACCCCAACAAACCTCCTTCTCAAGTCTATAAATAGTCTGTTTTAGCTTCATTTGTTAGTAGTAGTTGTAAGTGTGAAAAAACACACATTTACCTTTTCCTTTCAATCTTTTCCCTTTTTAACTAAACTACTCAAGAGTTTGACACACTCTTGAGTTAGTTAGTTAGTTAGCATCCTTTCAAAAACTTTTTAACTGAATTCCATTAATAAAATTCAAATTCATCATTTCCCGCCAAATTCTATCTTCATCATTTACTGTTCGTTCTTGCCTCAGTTGATACTTGTGTTGATGTTTGAAGTTTGTTATGATCATCCATTGATCATAATTGACTTTGAAGGAAGAATTTTAGCTGTTTGTTGATTTCGGTTCAAATCCATAGCACAAGTGATGAGTTCATGCCATGGAGATGATTCTTGTTGATTGGTAGTTGATCTTTTGATTGTAGATTGTTGATCTAGTGCTAAGGTGGTAGTTAGCACTAGGATAGAGAGTACAGCACTCCTCTACTTCCCAATGGTTACTTCACAAGGTGCAAACGCTTCTTGTTTTTGATTCCACTCAATTTGTCAACTGCATGCTTCATTTCATAGCTTAAATCTTGATGATTGCATGATCAAATCTGTTTAGCTTGGTTGTTGTTTGATTGTGGACTTGTTTGTAGCCTAGTTTTGCTTATCTGCTTATTGATTTGATAGTTGTTCTAGTGATAGCTTATTTCAGTAACTTTTAGCATACCTGCCTTATTTGAGTCTTAGTAGTATTGATTACTTGCAAACAGCTTTTATACATTTCATTTTGAACACTTAGTTTGGTTTGATAAAGGATTTCATACAGTTTAAACTAGAACTTAAAAAGTCTTTACAAAAGTTGTCAAAAGATCAGATAATGGGTGTTTGGCATTAGTTGGTTATTGATTTTCAAGTATTGGATTTTGGCAAGTTAATGTTCATTTCTAGTTGATAGGTCATAACAAAGTGTTTCGAGTCATTTTCAAGTCAAATATTAGTTCAAAAAGGCAATTGGCAAGAAAAAGGATTAGGTCATTTTCATTCAGTTTTGCTTAAAAAAAGTGGTCATTTTCATTTAGCTGGCATTTGTTTGTTTGTTGATGAAATCTTGCCAAACGTGTTCTCAATTGTAGATCAATATATGAACTTTCATATCCTATAAGCATTTGATACAGTTTCCATTAAGCTAGGAGAAATAAGCTAAAATCTGAATGCTTGAGAAAAGCAATGTTTCTGTAAATGAAAACCGCATTTTCAGATCTTTTGATTCTATTCATTAACTTTGCAATTTTCTTTCACAAATCCACTTAGTAGATGATATTGGATGATTTTTTAGAGTTTCAGCTTTTTGTCAAAAATCTTGGTCAACGCTTGGTCAACATAAGCCATTTTCAGCTTATTTCAATTTCCCAGCTTATTACTTGATGAAATTTGATATGACTTGATTTCCCGTTCATCATTTGAGCTCATTAATCAGTTTAAGCACAAAAATCCAATTGTGCATGTTCAGATTGTTCTAGAGCTTATTGTGTGCTTATTGAGAAGTGCTTATTTGCTTATTTTACACTTTCAGCCAAAATCCTCTTACAGGTCTAGCTAATTTTCAATTTGAAGTGTTTTGCAACTTGTTTGAACAAATTTGGTTGAGTAATAAGCTCAAACGAGCTTATTTGTCTTGGAAACCCGTTTTTGGCTTAAATACTTTCAGAAATTTCATTTTGGTCCTTAGTGTATTAAACAGTTTAAAACTTTGGCTAAACTCACATCTTTTTAGGGTTTGCACAATTAAGTCCTTTCAGTTTGAAATTTGTTAGAATTTAGTTAGCAGTTTTGTGATTTGTTACAAATTTGGTTAGTTTGTTACATAGTTTTCCTATTTGATCCTTATAGTTTGCTATTTTACACTTTCAGTCCTCATACTTGTTAGACTTTATATTTTGAGCATTTATATTTCATAGAGTTTACATTTTCAGTCCTTTTAGTTTTAAAATTTACAATTTGAATCTTACTTGAATAAAAACTTGGTATTTGCACGATGTTTTACATATAAGTAGGTAATATTTTTCAGTTTTGCAAGGCTTTGTTCAATTAGCAAATAGAATATCCAAAAAAGATTAACAACCAAAAACAGTTAAAAACCCGATATTGATTGGACTTTCATCTAGCAAGAACTGAGAAAAATGAACTGCATTATACATAATTTCAAATGGCGCCGCTGCCGGTTCTTTGACTTTACGAGAGACTATCGATTGACGGTTTTCATTGGCTTTTGGGATCCGTTCACCTTGTGAACGTTATTTTTACGTATCATAAATCAAAAACAAATAAAAAATCAAAAATATAAAAATATATAAAAACTAAAAATTAACAAAACAATTCTTTTCCTAAAGAATTGACCAAAAAAATTAAAAAATCCAACAAGCAATCTTTTTCCTAAGAGATTGCACACAAAAAAATATATTATTGGATTCTCTCGGTTTTTATGTACATATAGTATTTTCTCTTAAAAAACTCATAAATACAAAAATATTTTCCATATATTATTATAAGTAAATACGTATACGTATAAGAACAACCAATCTACATATTCTCCATAAGTATTGCCAAGGCAATACACCGTGTTGAGGGGTGTTCCGGTCCTTGACACGTGTATCGATCAAACAAAATAAAGCAAGAATAGATAAATACTCTCAATAAGCAACAATTCGAAGAATACGAACATTTAAGTGAATAGAAAGGTGATGTGCTATAAAATGCCATCTAAGGGTCAATAGGTACTTAAGTGCTTCGCGCCACCTAACCCCCCGTTCACTTGTAAGTATTCTAAGAAGGAAGGCTTCATTGGGGGTCTTGCACCCAAGTAGTACATACATATATTGTTATTTTCTTGTGGATATTTAATATTGAAACTCGAAGAGGATAATCCTTTTCTCTTCAAAGTCACACGAGAGCTTCTCTCTCATTCCTCGTATTGAGTTGCATGCTCACTCGCGGGCGTGCACAAATACCGATTGGTGTACAACCTCTTCCTCCGAAAAGGAAGAAAAAGAGAAAGAGTAAGACCACCACCGTCCATCAAGCCGATCACGAGAATCGTGCTTTGACTCCTCCACCACAAGAAGCCATGGCTGTTGATAATCGTTCTTTGATGGAACGTATGCAAACCAATGTTCATGGATATGCTAGTGCTATTAAGATTCCCGAGATTCCCGCAAATACATTTGAGCTACATACGTCTATGATTACTATGGTTTCACAATCACCTTTCTATGGTAACAATAATGATGATCCTCATGCTCACCTTAAGAGATTCCTTTCTCTTTGCAATACCATTAAGCACAATGGAGTTCCACATGATGCTATTAAGTTGATGTTAGTGTCATTTTCACTAGAGGGACCCGCTAAGCATTGGTTAGACACCCAACCACCCGATAGTATCACCACATGGGATGGTTTCACCACTAAGTTTTTGAACAAGTTCTTTCCTCCATCTAAGACCATGACCTTGAGGAACTTAATTATAGGCTTTCAACAAAAACCTAGTCAATCCTTTAGTGATGCTTGGGAAGAGTATAGTGAGTTATTGAGGTGATGCCCTAACCATGGATTGGATGATGTTCACCAAATCAATACCTTCTATAATGGCCTTAAACCTCACCACCAAGATTCACTCAATGCTTCCGCGGGAGGGAATATTCTTCTTAAATCCATGCAAGAGGCCTTGGACATCATTGAGACTAAATAAATGGTTCAAACAAACAATCAATTTGAAGAAAGGGTTCATGTTATCCAAAACAATTCTCAAACACCTTGTGATAACCAACTCCTCAAATTTCAACAAGAGATCCTTCAACAAGTCAAACAAGGACAACAAGAAATGCTTCAAGCTTTTAAGACCATGTCATTGAACAATTCTTCAAATAATGTGAATGCCATTACTCTTTCTTGTGTTACTTGTGGAGGTCCCCATTCTTATGAACAATGTGATAAGGTGCAAGTTTATCAAGGAGAATGCTATGCTTACCAAGAGGAACATCGTGAACACTTCAAGCCAAATATCAATCCAAATAACCTTTCTTACAAATCCCAAAATTACCTTACTCCACCGGGATTCCCACCCCAACCACCCACCCAAATTCAACAAAATACTCCTCAAATTTTACCAAGGAAACAAGGTCAAAGACCACCTTATCAAGGAAATAACTACAAGGCACCCAACAATGTTCAACATCAAGGAAATACCTTTTATCCACCACAACAAGGATTTAATCAACCACTTCCTCTTTTCCCCAATCAAGCATATGCTCCAATACCAAATCAAGCTTACCCTCAACTTCAAAATCAAGGATATGGGATGCAAGAGACTTAAGAGTATGTTGACAAGAAAATGCGTGAAATTGAGAAGAGAATGAATGATCAAATGAAACGTATAGCGGAGGAACAAACCAATAGGGTTTTAATGGCATTAAATCAAAGACCACAAGGGGCTTTACCTTCCAACACACAAACTAATCCAAGGGCAAATGTCAATGCTATTACAACAAGGAGTGGAACAACAACAAAGGATCCTTCCCCTCCTAAACCTACTATTGTTCAACCCACTTGTGCTCCTACTTGTGACAAGCCTTCTACCTCTACTTCACCTCCTCAAAATGCTCCTATTCACTCAAACACACCTTCTCAACCTATTCATACTTCTCCTTTACCTTCCACACTTCCTAATGAAGAAGCTCACAAAGACAAATCTTCCACTACAACACCTATTCCACCTACACCAAAACCTACTCTTCCATATCCTTCAAGGTTGAAAAAGTACAAGTTAAAGAACAAGGATGACATCCAAGTCTCCAATTTCTTAAGGATGTTCAAGCAACTCAACATCAATATATCCTTTGTGGAAGCTCTTGCTTATATGCCAAAGTTTGCTAAGATGTTCAAGGATTTGCTCTCAAACAAAGAAAAATTGGTTGATTTGCCCAACACATCCCTTAATGAAAATTGTTCCGCGGTGTTACTTAAAACCTCACCAACAAAACTTGGAGATCCGGGGCGTTTCTTGATACCTTGTAATTTTCCCGGTGTTGAAAATTGCATGGCTTTGGCGGATCTAGGGGCAAGCATAAACCTCATGCCTCTATCGGTTTGGAAAAAACTCTCTCTTCCCGAGCTCACTCCCACTAGGATGACTCTTGAACTAGCTAACCGAACCATAGCTTACCCCGTAGGTATAGCGGAGGATGTGTTTGTAGGTGTGGATAAGTTTATGTTTCTGGCCGACTTTGTAGTGGTTGATTATGACATGGATCCTAGAGTGCCTTTGATTGTTGGTAGACCGTTTTTGAGAACGGGTCGTACTTTGATAGATGTGGAGGAAGGAGAATTAATTATGAGAGTAGAAGATGAGAGAGTGGTGTTTAAGTTAGGGAAAGTTTGTGATAGGAAAGAAGTTAAGGAGTCTAGACCTTGTGAGACTATTAACATTGTTGATGTGTTGGATGAGGTGTGTGATGAACACTTTCATGATGCTTGTAAGAGTACTAGTGATGAGATGCCCCATGTTGAAACCATGGCCTCAATTGCTCCCTCTTTAACACCTTTTGGAGAGAGTGATTTCCTCTTGGAGGAATTTGAGTCAAACTTTCTTGGTGATGATGATTCTCCCATTAATTGGGAAGAAGATATTCTTACGATCCAAAAGTTTCTCAATGAGGACCCTATCCCTTCTCCTATTCCACAAGAAATTACCATTGAGGATCCTTCCATAGTAAAACCTTCCATAGAAAGTCCACCTCCTATTGAACTTAAGGACCTTCCATCCTACTTAGAGTATGCTTTCTTAGAAGGCAAAGACCAATTACCTGTGATCATTGCTAAAGAGTTGAAAGAGGATGAGAAGGAGCAACTTATTGAAGTCCTTAAGAAACACAAGAAAGCTTTAGCATGGAAAATATCCGACATAAGAGGAATTGATCCACATTTTTGTACACACAAAATCCTTATGGAGGATGATTATAAACCCGCCATTCAAAACCAAAGGAGAGTTAACCCAAAAATCCATGAGGTTATTAAGAAAGAAGTGATTAAACTCTTAGATGCGGGTATGATTTACCCCATTTCCGACTCTCCATGGGTTAGCCCGGTTTATTATGTTCCAAAGAAGGGTGGAATCACCGTGGTGCCTAATGAGAACAATGAGCTTATTCCCACGAGACTTGTGACCGGTTGGAGAGTTTGCATTGATTATAGAAAACTCAATGAGGCAACTAGGAAAGACCATTTCCCGCTTCCTTTTATGGATCAAATGCTTGAACGCTTAGCGGGAAATGAGTACTATTGTTTTCTTGATGGTTTTTCGGGTTATTTCCAAATACCCATTGACCCTAAGGATCAAGAAAAGACCACATTCACTTGTCCCTACGGTACATTTGCTTACAAGAGGATGCCTTTTGGCTTATGTAATGCACCAGGGACGTTTCAAAGGTGCATGATGGCGATTTTCCATGACATGATAGAGCAAACTATGGAGGTTTTTATGGATGATTTTTCTGTCTTTGGAAATTCATTTACCTCATGTCTCACTAATCTTGAGAGAATGCTTAAGCGTTGTGAGGAAACACGTTTAGTGCTCAATTGGGAGAAATGTCACTTTATGGTGAAAGAGGGGATTGTTTTAGGACACAAAATATCCAACAAGGGATTAGAAGTGGATCGAGCTAAAATTGATGTGATTGCTAAGCTTCCCCCACCCACCTCGGTTAAAGGTGTGAGGAGTTTCTTAGGTCATGCGGGATTTTATAGGCGCTTTATACAAGATTTTTTTAAGATAGCTAGACCGATGACTCACCTCTTGGAAAAAGAGGCTCCTTTCATTTTTAACCAAGATTGTTTGGACTCTTTTGAGACTCTTAAGGAAAAATTGACTAAGGCTCCCGTTTTGGTTTCTCCAAATTGGGAATTACCTTTTGAGCTTATGTGTGACGCTAGTGATTATGCGGTGGGGGCCGTCTTAGGACAAAGAGTTAATAAGCATTTTCAACCTATACACTATGCGATTAAAACCATGACCGGTGCACAACTTCATTACACTACCACGGAAAAAGAGTTGCTTGCTATAGTATATGCTTTTGAGAAGTTTAGACCATATCTTGTGCTTTCCAAAACCATAGTGTATACGGATCATTCCGCTCTCAAGTATCTTATGACAAAACAAGATGCTAAGCCTAGGCTTTTGAGATGGGTTTTGTTGCTTTAAGAGTTTAAGATAGAAATTCGTGATAAGAAAGGGGCTGAGAATTTAGCGGCGGATCACTTGAGTAGACTTGAGCATCCTTTTCAAGGAGATTTTCCACATCAAGAAATCAATGAATCCTTTCCATTAGAGGAGCTCATGTCTATCTCTTCCCAAGAGGATGCCACTCCTTGGTTTACGGATATCGCAAACTATCTTGTGGGCAATGTGCTTATTGAGGGTCTGACTTATCAACAAAAGAAGAAGTTTCTTAAGGAAGTTAAGTACTACTTTTGGGATGATCCATATCTTTTTAGGAAATGTGCGGACCAAATCATTAGACGGTGTGTAGATGGGCCCGAGGCATTTAAGATCTTAGAAGCGTGTCATAAAGGACCTACGGGTGGACATTTTGGGCCCAACTATACCGCCAAGAAAGTCTTTGATTCGGGTTACTATTGGCCTTCTATTTACAAAGATGCCCATGAAATGGTGAACTTTTGTGATGTGTGTCAAAGACAAGGAAAAATTACGCAACGTGATGAGATGCCACAAAATTTTATCCAAGAGTGTGAGATATTTGATGTGTGGGGCATTGATTTCATGGGACCTTTTCCATCCTCTAAGGGAAACAAGTATATACTTGTGGCGGTGGATTATGTGTCCAAATGGGTGGAGGCTAAAGCCTTACCTACCAATGATGCTAGAGTTGTGGTGAAGTTTTTGAAACAATTGGTTGCTAGATTTGGTGTACCTCGGGCCATCATAAGTGATCGTGGTACGCACTTTTGTAATGATCAATTCACGAGAGTTATGAAGAAATATGGAGTTAATCATAGACTTTCTACCGCGTATCACCCTCAAACAAATGGTCAAACCGAGGTCACAAATCGTGGTTTAAAGAGGATTTTAGAGAGAACGGTGGGAGAGCATCGAGCTTCTTGGTCGGATAAGCTTGATGATGCTTTGTGGGCGTTTAGGACGGCTTTTAAAACACCAATTGGTTGTACTCCTTATAGGGTTGTCTATGGAAAAGCGTGCCACCTCCCATTTGAGTTAGAATACAAGGCATCTTGGGCTCTCAAGTGGGCTAACTTTGATTTAAACCAAGCCGGTTCCCATAGGAAAGATCAACTCAATGAGATGGATGAATTGAGAGCCAATGCCTATGAAAATTCTTTGCTTTACAAGGAAAAGACTAAGAAATTGCATGATGCTAAGATCAAGAATCGTGAGTTCAAAGTTGGAGAGTCAGTTCTCCTCTTCAACTCAAGGTTGAAACTTTTTGCGGGCAAGCTTAAGTCGAGATGGTCCGGTCCATTCACTATTGCTCAAGTGTTTCCATATGGAACTATTGAGTTGTCACAACCCGATGGTCCAAATTTTAAAGTGAATGGTCACCGTGTTAAGCATTACTTTGGGGAGGACATTTCCGTTGAGATGGTCCAAGAGATCCCCATTTTCCCCATGAATTAATTCATTGAGGGACGAGTCGAGCTAGAGACTCATTAACTCAAGCATCTTATAACTAGGTTTAGAGTGTTGTAGGTTAGAAATAAAGGTATAGACTTGGAGATAAGTGTAGGGGAGACCTTCTTTTGTCTTCATGATTGTTTGTAGGGTTGCTCACTCATCTCATGCTTTGGAGCTTATGGAGGAGGCCTTTGTATCAAGTTCACTTCGTTACTATAGTGATTTTTCATTCACACCTTGTGCTTAAACATGATTTCACTAATAGTTTTCCTTTCCTTAATTTGAGTTAAGAAAAGTCTATTCATTGTCATAAGTGTAGGGGAAGTTTTTATACTTCCATGCTCTTAAACATTGAGGATAATGTTTAGCTTAAGTGTAGGGGGGGTCTTCTATCGAAGTGACTTTACCTAGAACTTGTCATTGTCTTGCATGATAACATGGAAAATTGATTTTTAAACATTTTTCAAATTTTTGATCTACTTTGGCCAACAAAAATATGCATTCAGAATTTTTGCATCAATCATTTTGCATAACACATTTGCATTGTATATATTTCTTCTTTATGTTTCATTAAAAATAAAAAGAAAAAAATATATAATAAAACATGGTTTTAACAAGTTTAGATTTCTTTGACATATTAGGCCCGCCATGGATATTTTGACTCAACCCGAGTTTGCTTATCTTAGCATTCTCTAGCTAGTATCCTTAACCATGTAGTCCTTCATTGGTCTATTAGGCTAAGCATCCACCACTTTCATTATTTGAGATTTTAAATTTGTGTAGAATGGGAACTGATAGAGTTGAAGCAAGTGTAAAAGGGCTAGATAAACTTCATGATAATTACTTGTGACTAAACCCTTCTCTTCTTTACCTCTATTTTCTTCGCATGTATATAATTGTTAATAAATAATCAAGAACGGTTTTAATCGGTTTGTAATCTCTTATGCATTTTTGGCTAATCATTCATGGTTGATATAAGTACGTCTTAAGATTCTAAGTTAGAACGTTTTATGTGTACTAGACTTATGTCATGCTCAATATTTAGCGGGTGTTTTTCCTTTTATTCTTTTGAACTTTCTTTGTGAGGAATAAAGAAAAATAAGAGCGGCTTATGAAAAAAATATGAGTGGCTAGAAAAGAAAAAAAAAGAAAAAAATATATATTCAAGACTCCCAAGAGGGGCAGTGTGGTGTTAATTATAGTGACTATTGAGTTCCAATATTACCTTGACGGGTTTCGGGGATTCAATAGATTGCTCCAATCCAATATTACCTTGACGGGTTGCGGGGTTGAAGATCCAAAGTCTCAAAAAGATGGCGGATGTAAATTATTGCGTGAGTTTTATTTTTCTTTTCTTAGCGAGTGTGTAGCTAGTTATGAAAGCATGACATCAGGATTTTACACATAAGGCGAATGACTTATTACTCTTGAAACGGACTTGTATTAATTGTGAGCGGTTTTTCAAGTAATGGATGAGAGGATTACTTAGGATTAAAACCGTGCTTCTTTATTTTTGGATTTTGCACTTCTTATACTTCACACTTGAATAAATGACAAATTTTCCCACAAGCAATTTGCTCAAATAATAACCGGTTCCACATTTAATTGTCATGAATAAGTTGATGCACTTTTTAATTGTGAATGCAATGATCCCATTTTTAAGCTTGGTATGGGGAAAGTGAAACTTGAGGGTGATAAATGTCCATGGTACCCAAGCCCTAATCTAAGCCATTGAATTCTTTATGAGTTATTTCCATCAAAACCATTTCAAGAAAAATCAAAAAGATATAGATAGCATTATATTTTGCTCATTGCATTGTTAAAAGCCAAAATCATGCATCATGTAGTTTAGAGTAGTGTAGATGCATTCCATATGGCCAAGGTGGATTAATTATGAGGAAAATGTAAATTTGTGCTTTAAAATATATAGAATTGCATGAGGACATGACAATGTTCAAGTGTAGGGGATTTGATATGAGCTAAAACTCATATCAATTTATCAACAAATAACCCTAAAACATGAAGCAAAATACCAATTTATCTTGCAAAAACAGTGTTATGTGGTATGTTTGTGTTTGTGTACACTTGTGTAGGTAAAAGGATGCATTTTCAAGCAAACAAGGAATAATCAAGCTTAAATTGATGAAAAAGACAAAGAAGGATGAAAAGTGACAAGACTTTGAAGTACAAGGACCTATCTTGACAAACTGCCAAAGATGAAGGACCAAAGTGTAAATATTGTAAAAAGTCAAGATCATAGTCTAACAAGGTCAACTTTCAAGTCAACTCAGTCAAAGGACCATTTCTGCTCAAGAATGAAGCTTGAAGGACTAAAAATGCCAAAGAAATGAAGTTACAAGCTCAAAGATACAAGCTGCCAAATTCTAGGGGTTAAATCTGCCAATTTTGGAAGTTATTACAAGTTCAATCCATGTGTCACATTATTGACCAATGAGAAGGCAGCAAAGATTAAACACGGATTGCCACATAAGGGCATTTAATACCCGCTAGCAGCCGTCACATTAAATAACAAAATCTAAACAGTGCAATCCGTGTGCACTTGTTTCAGCCATTCAGGACTCGACACGTGTCATCTTCAAAAGAGAAAAATTTCCCAGGATCGTTTTTGAGCTACAATGGATTTCATGGAAAGTTGTGAACATCAAAAGCGCTTATTTTTGAGAGACGAACACAATGGTCATCATCAATTAACAAGAAATCGACTCAATCAAAAAGCCCCAATTCATGTTCATACTTGGAAAATCAACTTAGCAGAATTGTGCCACGTGGAGACCTGGGATTGGTCCCAACACGTCACCAACCCCAACAAACCTCCTTCTCAAGTCTATAAATAGTCTGTTTTAGCTTCATTTGTTAGTAGTAGTTGTAAGTGTGAAAAACACACATTTACCTTTTCCTTTCAATCTTTTCCCTTTTTAACTAAACTACTCAAGAGTTTGACACACTCTTGAGTTAGTTAGTTAGTTAGCATCCTTTCAACAACTTTGTAACTGAATTCCATTAATAAAATTCAAATTCATCATTTCTCGCCAAATTCTATCTTCATCATTTACTGTTCATTCTTGCCTCAATTGATACTTGTGTTGTTGTTTGAAGTTTGTTATGATCATCCATTGATCATAATTGACTTTGAAGGAAGAATTGTAGCTGTTTGTTGATTTCAGTTCAAATCCATAGCACAAGTGATGAGTTCATGCCATGGAGATGATTCTTGTTGATTGGTAGTTGATCTTTTGATTGTAGATTGTTGATCTAGTGCTAAGGTGGTGGTTAGCACTAGGATTGAGAGTACAACACTCCTCTACTTCCCAATGGTTACTTCACAAGGTGCAAACGCTTCTTGTTTTTTATTCCACTCAATTTGTCAACTGCATGCTTCATTTTATAGCATAAATCTTGATGATTGCATGATCAAATCTGTTTAGCTTGGTTGTTGTTTGATTGTGGACTTGTTTGTAGCCTAGTTTTGCTTATCTGCTTATTGATTTGATAGTTGTTCTAGTGATAGCTTATTTCAGTAACTTTTAGCATACCTGCCTTATTTGAGTCTTAGTAGTATTGATTACTTGCAAACAGCTTTTATACATTTCATTTTGAACACTTAGTTTGGTTTGATAAAGGATTTCATACAGTTTAAACTAGAACTTAAAAAGTCTTTACAAAAGTTGTCAAAAGATCAGATAATGGGTGTTTGGCATTAGTTGGTTATTGATTTTCAAGTATTGGATTTTGGAAAGTTAATGTTCATTTCTAGTTGATAGGTCATAACAAAGTGTTTTGAGTCATTTTCAAGTCAAATATTAGTTCAAAAAGGCAATTGGCAAGAAAAAGGATTGGGTCATTTTCATTCAGTTTTGCTTAAAAAAAGTGGTCATTTTCATTTAGCTGGCATTTGTTTGTTTGTTGATGAAATCTTGCCAAACCTGTTCTCAATTGTAGATCAATATATGAACTTTCATATCCTATAAGCATTTGATACATTTTCCATTAAGCTAGGAGAAATAAGCTAAAATCTGAATGCTTGAGAAAAGCAATGTTTTTGTAAATGAAAACTGCATTTTCAGATCTTTTGATTCTATTCATTAACTTTGCAATTTTCTTTCACAAATCCACTTAGTAGATGATATTGGATGATTTTTGAGAGTTTTAGCTTTTTGTCAAAAATCTTGGTCAACGCTTGGTCAACATAAGCCATTTTCAGCTTATTTCAATTTCCCAGCTTATTACTTGATGAAATTTGATATGACTTGATTTCCCGTTCATCATTTGAGCTCATTAATCAGTTTAAGCACAAAAATCCAATTGTGCATGTTCAGATTGTTCTAGAGCTTATTGTGTGCTTATTGAGAAGTGCTTATTTGCTTATTTTACACTTTCAGCCAAAATCCTCTTACAGGTCTAGCTAATTTTCAATTTGAAGTGTTTTGCAACTTGTTTGAACAAATTTGGTTGAGTAATAAGCTCAAACGAGCTTATTTGTCTTGGAAACCCGTTTTTGGCTTAAATACTTTCAGAAATTGCATTTTGGTCCTTAGTGTATTAAACAGTTTAAAACTTTGGCTAAACTCACATCTTTTTAGGGTTTGCACAATTAAGTCCTTTCAGTTTGAAATTTGTTAGAATTTAGTTAGCAGTTTTGTGATTTGTTACAAATTTGGTTAGTTTGTTACATAGTTTTCATATTTGATCCTTATAGTTTGCTGTTTTACACTTTCAGTCCTCATACTTGTTAGACTTTATATTTTGAGCATTTATATTTCATAGAATTTACATTTTCAGTTCTTTTAGTTTTAAAATTTACAATTTGAATCTTACTTGAATAAAAACTTGGTATTTGCACGATGTTTTACATATAACTAGGTAATATTTTTCAGTTTTGCAAGGCTTTGTTGAATTAGCAAATAGAATATCCAAAAAAGATTAACAACCAAAAACAGTTAAAACCCCGATATTGATTGGACTTTCAATTAGCAAGAACTGAGAAAAATGAACTGCATTATACACAATTTCACTAACCTTTTCTTTGCATTCCAGTGAGAAATACCAAGTGCTGCATAGGTATCATAAAACTTGAGCAACTTCCTTCACCATAGAGCATCAGGTACTTTGTCTTCAATCCAAGGTACATTCTCCATATTTATCGCCTTGACCATGGTGAGTGATGTAGCATATTTCTTCGCGCCTTTTTCAAGATACTCGAGATCATGATAGAAAAAATGTTCTATTAGAATCGTTGCAGAATCGGTGATGACTGTGGGTGTAAGAGGCCGTAAAACTGGAGTCTGAATTCCTGTAGTCGTCGCTCTCATGGCCTTCATAAGCTTATTTAAGTGATATTCAGCCTCATTATAACTGATCCTCAAAATATCGAAGAAATCCACATCTATGGCTGCTATTTTGAGATGATTCGGAGTCATTGTTGGTTTCCCATGATGATACCTTAGGAAGGCCGAGAAATCGATTGGATTGTTTAGGTATTGAGTGAGCTTCATTTCTGTTGTTGTGGCGAAAGGATGTTGTGGTGCTGCATTTGTAAGCTAGAGTTGCTCCTTTACAGTCTCGTATATGATAAGAGATCCAGCAAAAGTCCGTTCTAGTACATTTAAGTCTTCGACTTCCATATCGGAATTGTGCTGATCTTCAGAAGGTGTGGAAGGTTGTTCTTTTGACACCGGTATATCATCTTCAGGCATAGAGACTGGAATTTCGTCTTCTGGCATAGACCCTGTGGGTTCATCTTCATGCGTAGACACTGGAATTTCGTCTTCTTGCATAGGTTCTACAGTTTCGTTGTGAGAAGCAGTAGTAGAAACCGGTTCAGTAGACATACATGTGTCATATGCTGAGATTCTGGCACCGTAGCGTCCACAGTCTTTTCTTTGGTTTCAGCAACTCTTTCTTCAGCTTCCTCAATACCTTTCTCAGTTTCCTTATCACCTTCACCCTTATTTGACTCGTCACCACTCGTACCCGTTTTGTCACTCTTATCACCCTGTATGGTTCTGTTCCCGTCACTATCATTATCATCATCATCATCCTCATCCCATCTGTATCCTCATCCTCGTCTTCTATGTTATCCTCATCCTTTTCTTCCTCGTTCTCTTCTTCTTCTTCATCCTTATCTTTATCCTCTTCTTCCTCATGCTCTTCCTCATTTTGATCATCATCACCATCATCCTCATCACTGTTACCCTTGTTATCTGCCTCCTCTAGCTCGTCTTCATCTTCAGATTCAGAGTCTTCAGTATCTGCAGGTGTATCTTTAATGATAGCTTTGTTGAGATATTGTAGAACTTTTCGTTTATTTTTCGTTTTATGAGGCCCCATATCTTTCAGTCATGTTTGCAACAATTGCATTAGTTGAAGAGTAGATAAACCTGTGCTGAATAGAGTTGGTAGCTCCTGATCAACATATGACTTAACTTCACGTCGAATGATGTTGGTCATAGTATCATTAACGGACCCCAAGAAAGGCAGCATTCTCTTTGTCACGATTTTTCTTCTCTCCAAGAAATGTTTTATGTTGTCTTTTAAGCTTTGAGACGCTGTCAGATATTTTCTTAAGTGTAGACTCGTCAGGTTGCGGTTCCTTGAGGGTTTGTGTATCAGGATTGGTGATTCTTTCATTTAGTGCTTCAATTTGTTTAGCTTGAGCCTCCAGTTGTTGTTGAAGATTCTGAATCAGTGGATCACTGACTGTAAGGAATAGGTTGGAGGTGGATGATACTTGTTGTACTGATGGAGGAGGTGGAACTATGAGTGTTAGAGAGGTTATGGATGATACAGGTTGTTCAAGGATTGGTGACGGTGTTGGTTCAGTCATTGGGGCGGTAGTTGGTACATGTTGTTCAAGGATTAGTGACGGTGTTGGTTCAGTTATTGGGGCGGTAGTTGGTACAGGTTGTTCAACAAGTTCGGGTGTGAGAGTTGGTGTGATGACATTGGTGATGACACGAGGGTTAGTGGTGGAATGGTAGTTGTTGTAACAGAAGTTATAGGAACGTTCACCATATTCTCATTTTTCGATGGATCAGTATTTGTGACTTTGACGCCCTCCCCTTCAAAATTAAGAAATTTCATAACATCATCAGAGCCAGAAGTAGACTTAATTTGGAGTGGAGTTCCTGGAATGAGAGTTGCATGAGCATCGTCGTTAATCACAGTGCAAGTTGGTTCTAGTAAGGATGTGGTGATACTGGCATCATGATACAGTAAATTTGTTTATGTATTGTCACTGCCACCACCCTCTTCACTATGCTCACGACTTTCAAAGTTGAAGTTATCAGCATCTTCATCATTAGGATCTTCATATAAGACAATATCGTCATTCGGGTTACCAAATTCTTCTAAGTCATCGAACGGTGTTGAGCCTGATCCCTTGGATGTTGCAAAAGCCTCCTCTCTGCTCTGTTGAAGAGTGATACACAGTTGTTTGGCTTCAGAAATGGTTTCTTGAACTGGTTGATCTGTAGCAACAAGTGCTTCTTTACCTTTGATTTGCTTTGCTCTCTTTGTCCTTTTTAGGGATACTACTTCCTATTCAACATCAGTGTGGATCATCTCATCTTCTTCTTCATCTTCATCGACTATTTGATGTTTCCCTGTGCCTTTATCTTTGGAAGAAGAAGTCATTTGGCGCTTTGCAATCCTTTTCTTACGTTTACCTGTTTGTTTCTTAGAGGGATCTGCATTTGCTCTTTTAATTTGTGCTTCAATATCCTGGAGCATTCCTTGCTAGTGGTCACTCTCCTTGATCCCTTCATTGATCATGATGTATGGCACAAGAGCTGGTCGAGTGAGTACTTTGTGAATTAATTATCGGCAGTCATAGTGTCCAACACATTGTCTCTATCTTGAGTATGATAGAAGAAATTCCCACAAGGATCAATAGCTGGGTCACTCTTCATGAAGAAATTAATGATGAGTTTTGTGAACCTTGGAAATGGAAGATGCAACACTTTCTTCTTGGAACTTGTGAATTGATGACAGAATTCCTCCCAAAGTTGTAGTGCATAGTCCACTTTAAATCCAAGGTAGAGACCCCAAAAGATATTAGCCTGAGAGGGTCTCATTGCGTCTGATCCACGAATCTTGGAAGTAAGGCATTTTACTAAGATAGTGACAATTGATTTCCAAGGTTTCCCAATATGTGATGTAACACCCCCAAATTTATACAACTCAATACAGCGGAAGACTCGTTGGTGTTACGGGATAGCACATTACTCATCATAGACAACGCATAAAAATCGCGTCGTTTAATAATAAAAGCATTTCCATTCATAAATATCAAATTTACATAGGTCCCAAGTCATTGTATTTCATACAAGTTTTACAAAGCATTTGAATGGAAATTATTATTTAAGTGCGGGCCATGAATTCTTGTTGTCTTCCCGAGAATTACCTTCAAGTACCTGAGATAAAACATGTTAAAGGAAAAGGTCAGCAAAAACGCCAAGTGAATTCATAGAGTTTAATGAAATCCATCAATATAACATCGGTATAAAATTATTACCAAAAATTATTTTGTACAAATCTTTGTAAGAGGCCATAAAATAGCCAAAGTCATTTTATACAAATCTTTATCAAAAATCGTAATATAGGCTTTCGCCTTCAAAATCATTATACGAACCATGTCGTTAAAACATCATACAATACGTTTTATAACGCTGTATAAAGTTAAATAAAAACCGTTATATGGATATGGTTATATAAAACCAAAACACGAACATAATATCAATAGTAGGACTCCGTATTGCTAGTCAGGCAATACATCGTAATTTAGTGCGTATAGCAGTATTTCGTTATTTTTGGATTATTATAAGTCGCATGACATTGTTACCTTACTACAACAAACAACGGGTAGCTAGCCCGAAACTCAATTTGCCCATCTAAATTAGCATGTCGTCACAATAATCACGCTTGTGTAAATCTTCTCATACATAAATTCGCTTACCAATCAATGTGGCACGACGGGGATCAACCGTCAAGGCGCGAACTGGGGTGATCGTCCCCAAATAGTACTATTATATGCATAAGCGTCTACCAAATCCCGGTAGTTCACAATTCATGCTAATGGGACTTTTAGTGACGTAACCTAACTTTAATAATCCATTTTATTTCATCTATCGTGTCATTTAATCATTCATCGGGTCATTCAATCATTCGGGTCCAAATCAATAAACAGACAGTCGGGACAAATGGTGTCCTATTTTATCAAAACTAACATGTTATCTCCCTCGCGGGTTTATAAAATATTTCATAAAAACATTTAAAAGAGTGCGAGGCTATGAACTCACGTTGATGTGGGAAAGCGGGTTATCGGCAATTCGGATGTACGGTACGTGCTTCAATCACGGAAACCTAGACAAATAATACTCGTCTTAGACTTTTGTCCAATGACTTTATCAAAATAATAATTAGGTATAAATATGATGATTTTATATATATGATGATGATCAAGTGGGTTTATACATCTTTACTCATTCATTATAGTGTTTATGTGTTGGTAATTTTCAAGACTAGTTACACTAGTTCAACTTGTTTACATTTTGAAGCCCAATGGGCCTATTATAAGCCCAATACTATTCATTAGCCCAATTATGCTTTTATTATCAGTATTATACTTTATATGTTGGGCCCAAATGGGTTAAGCCCAATAAATAAGTTTATAAGTGTTTTACCAAATTAGTCGGGTTTATTGTCCATTAAGGCTACTTTGGCCCGTTAATGTCTATATGTTGTAAAGCTCGGGTTTTATCGGTTTTTTACTTGTTATATATGTTTATATATAAGTATGTGACTTTTAAAAACTTAACATTAGACGGGTTTGATCGTCTAAGTTTTAATTGGCGAAAAACGTTAATTTTACGGTAATAGCCGAAAAAGTCGTAAAAATCTTGTTTATAGTTTTTATAACTTATAAATCTTATTCAACTACCATTTTTATAAAGTGTCCCTTTATTTAACCTTATACATATTTATATAAATGAAATTTAAAAGTTAGTGGGTTTTAATTCACATTTTATACAATATTAGTTTGAGTGCTTATATAATACTATTAAACATTAATTTTTCAAAATCTGATTTTTAGTTTCATCTTCATCATTTTTATCATATCTTGAGTTCTATAAGGAGATAGAAGCTCATTTTTGGATGGCATAAACTTCATATTATGTGCTACAAATAAGTTAGTTATAGCTACTGCTCAATCCATGTCTGATTATCCTTAACAGTCCCTACAAAACAGACTATTCAGATTGGTACACTCATCTTGTTTTGATCATATCTCACTCATTTTGATGATTCCATTGCATGGCCAACTCTCACATGTGTATGACATCTAACACTTACTGTAAATGGATTCCACCATGAAATTTTATTTGTTCATATCTTGGTTACATACTGTTTTTATACAGCCAACAATTTAAGCAAGATTTTAGCCTTGTTTCTTATGGTTTTTCATCTTTTTAATCATATTTATCAACGCTTGATCCCCACACTATATTTTTATCATCATATAGTCATCATATACATATACAATAAGAAATAAAATACATGATTACATAATCAAAATAACAAGAGGATGGGGAGAACAATCTTTATACCACCAAGATGATGTAGGTTGTGATTAAGACATGGATTTTGATAGAAGAACTTGTGGTAGATCAACACCAATCTTCATGGCCACCAATACTTGTAAACTTCATGTAGAAATCAGCCCTTGGACTTCATCAATTCACCTCATTGGATGTTATAATCACCTCCAATCTTCAAGGCTTCAAAGGAGCTTCATTATATGTGAATATAACACAAGGTTTATGGCTAGAATTAATCAAATGAGGGGTGTTTGATGATGGTTTGGACGGCAATGGGGAGGATGAGAGGTTTTGGAGAGTAGTTTGCATGTGTAGCTAAGTGTAAATGGTATATGTGAAGTGGTTTTGTGGTTTTGTGTAAGTGCTAGCTTACATGTTAAGCTTGGTAATACAAGTGTAGCACCTTGTTTATGTAAAGTTGACACCTCATGGTGTTGGTGGTAGCTAGTGAACCGTCCCATGTGTGGGGTGAGGAAAAACTTGTTTTGTCTCATCCCACTAATTTACGGGTACTCCTCGATTCTAGTTTCCTCGATTTACGTGCCCTCGGGTCGTTTTACGAAAAACGTTTTTATAAATTATGAATCAACGGCACAAAACGAATCTAATAAAAATTGTCTCATAAAAAACGGAGTTCAAAAACATAAATACGTAATCCTAAGGTTTCCGGTTTAGTCGTAAAGGACGTTAAATTATAATCGTAAGTCCTAATCTCTTCTCGTAAATTTGTGAGTTTATGAACCAACACAAATTTAAAATCTCAAATAATATTCACGGATAAATTTATTTTCTGAAATGTCGGACTGTCACCAAAACGGTGTATGTAAACGTAAGCACGTAACGTAGAATCCTCCGGTTTAGACGTAGTCGATGCTACTTCAAGACGTAAATCCAAATTTCTTCCCAAAAATAAGTGAGTTCATAATATAACATTAAAATAATGTTTTTAAATAATACTTGAGAATAAAATATCAACCATAAATTGACGGATTGTCACATGTGACGTGTTAAACTGAGATAGAAAACCAATTTCACCCTCATAATTCAATTCTCGAATTACTCGAAGCAGTTCATATGTATCTTGGTCAGGCATAAAGTGTTCTCCTTTTGCTAACTTAGGAAACTTGAATAGTTGCCTAAATTGACGCAATTCAAGTGTCAAGTCCTTCTTGTTGAGCTTGAAAAAGATAATCTTCTTTGACAATTGTTTTCCCTGTGTGATTGTGGCTGTTGTCCAAAACTCGTGCATGTATACTTCAGGAACTGATGCTGTGGCACGTAATGCATCCTTTATCGGTGAACAATCTAGGATGTCCGTTGCAATTTTGAATGCCACCAAAGTAGGATCAAAATCGTCTTTTAGACAAAAATTGTTTGGTGCATGAGGCATTCTGGCATTAAGTGGAACAAGTACAAGATCAAGTCGTTTTTATTGTTCTTCGTTGATCGACATTTTCCTGCTTAGATAAACACATGCACACTTGATATATACACACACACACAAATATATATATATATATATATATATATATATATATATATATATATATATATATATATATATATATATATATATATATATATATATATATATATATATATATATATATATCTCATAAACTATGAATATCCTTAGCATAGTGAATAAATCACAATAAATGTCACCACATTACATTACATGACACTAAGACGAAACTACACTTAGTATATCGTCATATTTTTAACAACTTAATCTAGTAGTGTTTATTTTAGAATCACAAGTCACAATGAGTATTAGTCTATGTATCACAATCATGTTCTAATGTTTCATTGCAATATCCATGTCTATCGTATAGCTAAACTCATCATTCTGTCATCGCAATATTGGTCCATCGTAACATACAATCGCAATGACCCATCACATCGGGGGATCGCAATGAGGCCATCGCAGTGCTAATACCCATCGGAATGAGGCCATCGTAATAGGGTCATCGCACCGCTAATACCCATTGCAATGAGGCCATCGAAATGGGGCCATCGCAATATACTATTGTAGTGACTATCGTAGTATACGATCGTAACCGTGCAATCGCAATGAACCCATCGCCATGAGCCATCGCGATGGACCATCGGAACGATCCATCACAACACCCCATCGTAGTGAGCCATCGGAATGGTTCCATCGCATTTCATCCATCGCAATCAATGCGATCGTTGCCATCGCAATCTGGGCGATACAAACTATGTAAACCTTTTGATCTTGATTTCGGGACTTAAGCAATGTTTTAGACAAAACTGTTCAAAGCCAATGTTTATCTAGCTCAGATTAACAAAACCCACCATTCAATTAGCATTTTTATCATAAACTTGGAAACCCTATTTTATTTGGAGTGATGTATACGGATTCGTTTTATGATGACAGAATTAGATGATCATAGAAATAAGATGCTTGTGATAATAATAATACCTAGATTATGTTTGCAGGTTTAGCACTCAAAGATGAAGGATCGAAGCTTATGAAAATGGCGGATGGAGTGTTTATGTGGTGTGTTTTTACGAAGAAGAAGAAAGACGGGGGAGGGGGTATATGTTTGACTTATGTCAATCCAAGTTGCAAGAAATTGCAACTTGGTCCCCCTTGATGCAAGCCTTGCAATTTTGACCCCCAGGAAGTAATATTGTTAATTTAACACTTGTAGGACCAAGTGAACTAACAAACTCCGTAACCTGTAACTTCTTATCTTTGAAAACGAACACGATCACATACACCAAACGCACAATTTCAAATTCCTAACGACAAATCACAGTTTACACAAGGCACACATAGCATATGAAGACAAATATAGTTTTGCATTTTTCAGAAGAAACCCGTTTTGAAGACTTATTCAATTCCAGAAAGATTTGATTTTTGCTCCCCCTTAAATACAGACCTGTTTTCTAGTTAAAGAGCTGTAGTCATTGATTTTAGAAGAGACAAATATCCATGAAGACTTTTTCAGTTTTAGTGATTTTATTGAAACGATTCTGGTGGCAATAAGATTTCTCTTATTTTGACAAAATAAGTACACTGACACGTACACTAATTTGTGTTAGACAAAGTTATAAAGTAAACTTGATCCCTTACAAGGCTTTAAAGTAAACCTTGCCCCAGAAAATTAATTCGCGTTGTGAGCCAACGTTTTCAAAAGAAATACGTGACTTTAATGCGAAAAGTGGGTTGCAGTCAGAAATAACTACAAGCCATATAGGCATGTTTTAAAATATTTACAACTTTCATAAGGACTCTATTTATGGCGTCGTGTCAATATTTATCGACATTTCTAAGGCCGTAAATATTACCGTACTAAAAGACATGCCCGATTTAAAATGAAAAAATATTTTTGGATTTTTTTGGTTTTATAATTTTTATGATTTTTGTAGGTTTTATATTTTTGTATTTTTCTTTTGATGATTTATATATATATACGATAATGTACAAGATCACGATAAAAGGATACTCTAGAATAGTTTACCACCACTATTCTGCAGATTATTCTGTCAACTCCTTAAGTGTCGTTAGTGAGAATGATTTCATGCCTAGCTTTTCGATCAAAAACTCGATACGTCCTCGATCTAATGCCTTTGTGAATATATCCGCCAGCTGATACTCATTGTTGACAAAAAATAGCTCGATTACTCCATTTTCTACTTGTTCTTTGATGAAGTGGTAGCATATGTCAATGTGCTTCGCTCGGGAATGTTGAACGTAGTTGCAGCAAAGGGCAATGGCGCTTTTGTTATCATAGTACATCGGGATTTTGTTGAATCCAAGATCGTATTCAGTTAATTGTGATCTCATCCAAAGAACTTGAGCACAACAACCGGACATAGCAATGTATTCAGCCTCTGTACTGGATATCGCAGCGCTTTTCTGCCTTCGGGATGCCCAACTAATCAGTCTATCTCCAAGAAGTTGCATAGTGCCAGAGGTTCTACGTCGAGTATCTTGACACCCAGCATAATCCGCATCTGCATATGATATTAGTGCGATAGAGGAATCCTTCGGATACCATAGACCACGATTAAGTGTTCCTTTAAGATACCGAAAGATCCTTTTCACAACATGTAAGTGCTTTTTGGTTGGTCGAGCCTGATACCGGGCACACATGCATATAGCAAATTGTAAATCAGGCCTGCTAGCAGTCAGATAGAGAAGGGTGCCGATCATTCCACGGTAAAGTTTAGGATCGACATCAATCCCATCCCTATCCTCATCTAACTTGGATCTCTCCACCATAGGAGTATCAACTGGGTCACAGTTTTCAAAACGATACTTTTTCAACGATTCAAGAGCATATTTGGATTGATTAATGAAGATGCCTCTGAGATTTTGATAAATTTGCAACCCTAAGAAAAATGAATTTTTTCCCATCATCGACATATTAAAACGTGTGGACATGATTTTCTCAAAATGGTCAGACAATCTTTGAGTAGTGGCAGCAAATATTATATCGTCAACATAAATTTGTACCAGTATCATGTCGTTGTCCTCCTTAAGAATGAATAATGTTAGGTCCACTTTGCCTTTGGAGAAGCCTTCCGAGATCAGATAAGACGATAAGAGATCGTACCACGCGCGTGGAGCTTGTTTCAACCCATAAAGAGCCTTCTTGAGCTTATACACGTGATTAGGATACTCCGAGTTGACGAATCAATTCGGCTGGCTTACGTAGACATCTTCCCTTATTTCACCATTAAGAAATGCCGTCTTGACATCCATTTGATAGACGATCATATTCATGTGAGCAGCATAGGCAAGGAATAGTCTAATCGCCTCCAAACGTGCAACAGGAGCAAAGGATTCTTCAAATTCAATACCCAAAGCTTGTTTGTAACCCCGAGCAACCAATCTAGCTTTGTTCTTTAACACACCACCTAACTCATCGAGTTTAACCTTATATACCCACAACAAAGTAAGGATGTCAACGTTGTTGGGTAGAGGAACTAATTCCCATACTTCAAGGCGTTGAAATTCATTGAGTTCCTCTTGCATGGCTTCAATCCAAGATGATTGTGTCATAGCTTGTTGCCAAGTTTTAGGTTCAATTTCAGAAAGAAATGCATCAAAGTAACAGTTTAATGCATGTTCTTGTAGTTGATGGTTTGTTTAGACTGGTCGATCGAAGTCACCAATAATGTTATGGATTGGGTGATCCTTTGTTCATTTTGTATTGTGATTTTCAATCCGTGGTGGTCTAGAGTGAACGATTGCTGGATCTTCCTCTGAGGTAGACATACTGATAGGGTTTTCGGGTATTTGTGAACCAAAGAATGGAAGTTCTTGTAGGTGAGCAAGTTCCAAATCGTGATCATAGAAATCCTCTTCACCATCATTAGGAACGAGTGAGGGTGATGATTCGGGTGTGTTTGGAGAATTGGTGGGTGATGGTGCATCTGGTTCAATAGTAACAGTAGATGCATCGGACTGATTTCCGTTAACTTGAGCAACAACTTCGGGAATCGGAGCTATTGCTGCAGGTGTTGGAGAATCATCACTAGGTGGATCAAAGAATTTATCAAACATAGGTTGAAATAACTCATCCCACTCGGGCCTTGTAGGTGGTGTAAATGATGGAGAAGTAGGATTGTTGGGAGTTAATCCGGAACTAATAGTACCGGTTCCCATCTCATGAAGTGCGGGTTCAGAGCTGTGTTGCTCAGAAGCCATCGTTGTCAGCTCATCAAAATCGGCATCCAAAGTTTCTACTATCTTGCCAAGACGACGGTTATAAATCTGGTAAGCTTTCTTTGCAGGTGAGTAACCAATGAAAATTCCAATATCAGCCTTCGGTTGAAGTTTGCCCAAATTCTTACTATTAGTATTTGGATAACATAGTGCACCAAACACATGTAGAAAGGAAATATCGGGTTTGTGTCCATGAAGTAGCTCATATGGAGTTTTTCCATGGCGTTTACGAATGATGGAGCAGTTTTGGGTATAATATGTGGTTGCCACTGCTTCATCCCATAAGAATAAAGGAGCATTCGCATAAATCAACATAGTTGTAGCAGTTTCCATTAGTGTACGGTTACGTTTTTCCACGACACCATTTTGTTGTAGAGTGCGAGCAACTGAAGTTTCATGTGAAATACCAACCTCTTCAAAATAGTCTCGTAGAGTCTGATTAACGAACTCAGTTCCATTATCAGTTCTGTTGGAAATATGTTTTATGTATTAAGAAGGATCGGTGACTCCAATGATAGTCCATGTAATAGCTCGTAGTTTAGTTAATTATCTTTATTTAACAAACAAGAACAAGCCTAGCCTACAACATGTGTAGGTCGGCCCAAGCCCATGACAAGGGCTTGGGTATATAAACCCTCTCCTTAGATGGAGAGGGTGTGTGGTTCTTCATTTTACATATAGTTGAAAAGTGTTTTTCTTTCACTTTCTCTCTAAGTGTGTGTGTTCTCACCATCTCTCTATCTCTTTCTCTCTCTAAAACATAAGCAAGATTTACATATCCAACAAATGGTATCAAGAGCCATGGGATGATTGTATTGTTTATGTGTTTGTGTTCTTGATTCATACGCCTATTTTTGATCCATTTCACACGAACCAATTTTTTTTGTGTTTTTTATGGTTTTTTCTTGATACAAATCTTCTACATAGTTGTGGTAGAGATTTGGTATAGTTACTTTGGCTAAAAACACAAAATTTTTGGGTGTTTTGATCATATTTTGCCTTAAAATCACGAATTGGTTGAGTTTTGTCCGAGAAAAGTGGGATTTATTCCGATCAGGTCATCGGAAAAGGGTTTATAGGACATTCCGATCATTGTAATCGGAATAGGGTTTAGGGATTCCGATTTTGGTACATTCTGATTAAGTATTCCGATTTGGTATTCAGATTTGATATTCCGATTTGGTGCATTCCTATAAGGACATTCCGATTTGATATTCCGATCAAGGTATTCCGATCAAGGTATTCCGATTTGGTATTCCGATCAAGGTATTCAGATTTGGTATTCCGATCAAAGTATTCCGATAGGACATTCCGATCAACGGTATTTCGATAGGCTTTTTCCGACAGCTTTCCGATCTTTATTCCGATCTTTATTCCGACAGCTTTTGACTTGGAATTTTTGGTTTATCGAGGACATATTTTAGGGGATTTTAACATTGTTTCTCGACTTCAACTCACAACAACAAACACATTTACTTTCTTTCATTGATCGATCAACGTTTGTAAATCTTAACTTATTAAAATGGAGTACACATCTCTTACGGATAAGTCCATCCTCTCGGGTATGGATAATCGTCCACCTATGTTGGAGAAGTCTATGTACGAGGATTGGACTTCCCGAATGGAACTTTACATGTTGAACAAAGAGAATGGACATCTCATTTGGGCATCGGTGCTCAATGGACCATTAGATTATGGTATAGTGACGGAAGGTACAACTACTCATCCTCGCACAACGGGTGAATTGACTGGAGATATGAAGATTCAAGACAAATGTGATAAGTATGCTACAAACATCATTCTCCAAGCCCTTCCTCTAGATGTCTACAAACTCGTCAGCAAACATAAAGTTGCTAAAGAGTTATGGGATAGAATTCGCGTTCTCATGCAAGGCACCTCGTTAACTAAACAAGAACGATAGTGTAAGCTTTATGATACTTTTGATAAGTGTGCCTATGTGCCAGGGGAGACTCTCAATGACTACTATCTGAGATTTGCCATATTGTTGAATGAGCTCAATATCTATGGCATGGCAATTCCTACGTTTCAATTGAACACCAAGTATTTGAACACTCTTCCTTTAGAATGGAAAAAGTACGTGACGGATGTTAAATTGGCTAAGGACTTGCATAACACCAATGTGGATCAACTTCAAGCTTTTCTTCAACAACACGAATGCCATGTGATCGAGGCTCGGTTGTCTACACCTCAAGTTCATGATCCACTTGCAATGTATGCTTCTCAACAAAACATGGCTTATACTTATCAACAACCATCATACTTGCAGCAGCCACCACCACACATCTATCAGCAACCATCTTATCAACCACCAATGATGCCATAGCAAGCATTTCAACAAAGTGTTCATCAACAATATTTTACAGCCACCACCATATCAGACATCACCATCACAAGCGAACACTTCTCCAATGGGCTATACCCCTCAGCAAGGATATTTTCCAATAGAAGCACAACCAGCACAAGCTTTCTACTCTAATGAACTTCCACCAATCCAAGCACAGGTCTTTACTCCAAATGATACGCCAGCTGATGTTATAAACCATCTCACAGCCTACTTGTCAAAACTTGTTGCAACTAGAGGATTTCCACCAACAAACAATCAGCTCCGCACCTCATCAAATCCTCGAAAACAAGCCACTGTTCAAGATGGTCAAGTGACGGTGCAACCTATTCAGGGAAGGCAAATTTCATATGGACCTCCTACAATGACTGGGAACAATCAAGCTGTGAATTCTCAAGCTAGTGGAATGGGAGTCCTATTGGTCCTAAAAAGGTTGTGACTTGCTACAATTGCCGAGGACAAGGTCATGTGGCTAGGGAATGCACTCAGCCGAAAAGGAGGAGCGATGATGCATGGTTTCGTGAGAAGATGTATTTGGTTGATGCTCAGTCTAAGGGGAAGATTTTGGATTCAGAGGAGTTAGCATTTCTTACAGACCCAGGGGCAGCAGATACTGAAGGCATTGCAATCGTTTCCACTTCTAATGCAGCTTATCAAGCAGATGATCTTGATGCATATGATTCGGATTGTGATGACATTCACTCTGCCCAAGCTGCTCTCGTTGCTAATCTCTCTCACTACGGTTCTGATGTCGTCAGTGAGGTACCAACCACATCTAATAATATTGATGATAACCAACATCAAGTTAGGCATGAAAATGACAACCTCGAACAGTATTCGGGAACTAGTAACTCAAATGATGTGGTACGCAATCCTACACATTTGAGTGAACCTCAACCAAATGCTACGACAGATATGGAATCTTATGCTCAACATGATTTGGTCATGGTACCTAAACATATTATTGATCAAATGCATATGGCCCTCAGACAATCCGTAGATACCAATTCCACCCTAACTACTGAGCTTGCGTTGCATAAAGAAAAGGTCAAAACTTTTGAAATGGTCCCTCAAGCAGAGAAAATAACATGTTCTGAATTTGACCAATTTCGTTTTGAAAAGATTGAACACTTGAAAGAAATAGAATCATTAAAAACTAATATTTCCAATGAATTAAAAGCAAAAGAGTCGGTTGTCAATGATTTTCAGAAACTTAAAATGGATTTCAAAACTCTCGAGTCTAAAAAGTTTGAATCGGAAATTAATGCTATCAAACTTCTTAAATTCAAAGAACAACAGCTTTTAAAACAATACGCTTCCACAGAAAGGTTCATCTTTTAAGCGTCTTCAAGATTTACCACCTAATCCTGGTTATGCAAAACAAGCTCAGGAACATATTCCCGGTCTTTATGATATGACCAGAATTGGCATATCGAAAGAAGCACCTTTTGTTCGTAGTACTGAGGAGACACAGTCACTTGCGGATGAAACTCATTCTAAAATGCTTTCAAAATTCCATACAATTGATTATGATCAACATAACAAAGATCAATTTTCAAAAAAGACACGCATTCGCTTACAAAAGGAATTAGCAGAATTGACAGTTCTTGTGCCCCAAAGTTTGTCAAATGAAAACCTTCCTAGTACGTCTCCTACACTTATCAAAACGGATTTAACAATGTTAATTCCACTGGTAAGCAAGGTGTCCGTTAACTTAAATGCGGTTCACCAACACTTAGCCGATTTTGACAAGGTCATTTTGGAACGTACGACGGCTTCGGCCATAACGGAGGGTGAATGGAACTTTGAGCACACTAGAGCTGCGTTTCGAGATGAAATTGTTCCGTTTGTAACGAATGTTAAGGCTTGTCTTAGTAATCTTGATCAAGATTTGCTTTTGGAAATAGAAGAAGTTAGACGTGTTTTCAATGAAATGGATGATGCTTATGAAAACAGATTACTTGAAATAGAACGGGTTTCACGCCAAAATGATCAGCTTCTGAAGCAAGTGATGTCTCATGATATAGTTTCCGTCTGTGTGAATAAAAGTATTGATGATGATTCTATTGTGCATAATGTTGAATCTGTGGATACTGTGGTAGATAGTACTTGTCACGAATCTAACGCTGAATTTTTAAAACTTCAAGATTCATATTCTTCGCTTTCAAAACGTTTTGATGAGATTCAAACACATTGTATTTCGCTTGAATGCAAGAAACAATTTATTCAAGAAATCTTTGAAACGTAATTTGAAGGTGTTAATATCGATGATGCAAACTTTGAAAAGAATTTTCGATTGAATTTACAATCAAAACAGCGTCAGCCAAGAAGGTTGCTCAATCTTTGCCAATAGAAATAGAGAAATCTAAGGAGCTTAACTGTGTGAACATACTTGAGGCCGCTGAGAATTTTAAACTTGATCTAGATAATCGAGTTTCCAAGATTTTGTCCAAAGTTGATAACTTAAAACAGAAAAATACACGACTCTTCGATTCAGTAAAGCCCGCATGTGTTGATACCACTGCACAGAATCAATCTTTGGTTGAACAATTGAATCGACAGTCGGTGGAAATATCTGATTTGAGGGAACAAATTTGTGAAAAAAATCTGGCCTTGGCTGAGTTAAAGGAAACACTCCGTACCCTAAAAGGTAAGAATGTTGTGGATAACGCAGCCACTGTCTTAGCATCGTCCTCTAGTGCAATCAAAAGGAACCTTATAGCCGTCACACCACTTAACAAGGGCCCTAGGACGAAACCATCTCACCCTTTGGTCACTAAAGATAAGGCGGAATCAAAACCAGCTTCTAATATTCCCGTGTTGCCTTCTACAGGAGTAAGCACCACTACTAAGGCTCAAAGATCTAAGCTTAAAAGAAACAAGAAGAAAGATAGGATCTTGCCCCCATCTAGTAGTCAAGTGAAGAAGAAAGTAGAAGCCCATCCTAGGAATTTTATTTCTGTTTTGAATAAAAAGAATCATGTAGCTAAACCTAAAGGCTCTACGGTTATGCAGCGTTCTAAGCCTAGTGTCAATTCTAATTTGAAATGTTGGAATTGCAATGAATGTATGTTTTCTAGTCGTCATGATTCTTGCCTTATTGACCATGTAAATGAGATGTATGCCCGGAAAAATGGATTAGAATGGAAACCGACTGGGAAAGTGTTAACCCAAGTTGGTTGGATGTGGCACCCCACTGGTAGAACTTTCACTATAGTAGGAAATGCGTGCCCTTTTAACTAGGATCACTCCCACTACAGCGAAGAAAGAGTGCCCTTTAACTAGGAGTACCAAGGCTACCAAAACACAAGCGTGTCCTTTCACTAGGAACACTGACACTACTGTAGGAACCAAGTGCCCTTTAAATAGGTCTACTCCCACTGTAGTGCCCGCGCATAATCCAAAACCTAAGAAAATTGGAACAATAAAACCTGTTAGTGCTAAAACTCACATTAGAAAACACAGGAAATCTAAGGGTCACACAAATGTTAGCAATTCTGATAATCTTATATTTGTATTTGCTAACACTCCGGAACCAATAGTTTCCAATGCATTGTCTACTGTTGTTATTGAAAAAAGGTGGTCCAAATTGTTCTTTGGTATTTGGACTCTGGTTTCTCCAAGCATATGACCGGAGATCGATCTCAGCTCAGAAATTTCGTCAGCAAGTTTCTTGGTACGGTTCGATTTGGAAATGATCATATTGCAAAGATAATGGGTTATGGTGAATATCATATTGGGAATGTTATTATTTCAAGAGTGTATTACGTGGAAGGTCTCGGTCACAACTTATTTTCTGTGGGACAATTTTGTGATGCAAACCTAGAAGTTGCTTTTCGAGAGCATACCTGCTTCATACGTAATTTGGAAGGGGTTGATTTATTGAAAGGTACTCGAGGGAATAATTTGTATACTTTGTCTATACAAGACATGATGGCCGCTTCTCCCGTATGTCTTCTCTCCAAAGCATAGAAGACTAAGTCATGGTTATGGCATCGACGGTTATCTCATCTTAACTTTGACTCTATTAATCATTCGGCGAAAACCGAACTTGTTCGTGGTCTTCCTAAACTTTCATTTCACAAGGATCATTTGTGTTCCGCGTGTACAATGGGGAAAAGCACTAAGAAATCATACAAACCCAAGACGGAAGACATCAACCAAGAGAAACTTTATCTGTTGCATATGGATCTTTGTGGACCAATGCGTGTTGAAAGTCTTAGTGGCTAAAAGTACATTGATAGGTGTGTAAACACCCATCCTTTCTACCACTTAATTACAATAATAACCAAGATAAAACGTGTATTTTATGTCTTTTATGTCGGAATTATGCGTGGTTTGTGTTTTTGTTGTGATTTAGGACGAAAAGGTGAAAAGTGGAGAAAACACGGGGCTTTTATTGAAGAAAAAGATGAAAGACGAAGTCAAGAAGTCAAGAGAGCATAAAGAACGGAAGTCCAAGACCTATTCTGAAGATTTATCGAAGAAAAAGTCAAAAGACGGAAGTTTACTTAAAACCGAAGAACTCAAGTCTATTTTATTGAAGAATTAAAAGACGAGTTCAAAGAAGTCCCGAGCCAAAAGTCATTAAAAGTCCAAGATTAAAGAAGATAAGAAGAAAAGGACTAATGGTGCAATTAATGAAGATTAAAGAAGGAAGGACTTAATCTTGTAATTAAGAGAAAAGGAAGGAGGGGAGGAAGCTTCCTAATCCTCCCCTATATATAGATTAAGCTAGTTAATTATTTTCTTTGTTGGCTAAGTGTGACAATTAGTCTTCCACATTTATTTTCCTGCACATTTAAATACTTGTCAAATTTAAATACCTTGTCTTGCACCTTAAATTCCTTTAATTTCAAGTTAGTTTTCATTTAATTCTTGTCAATCTTTACTTTATCTTGTTAATCTCTTATCTACCTTTCTAAATCTTTGATTTTTATGTTTATGTTTGTGTTCATGTTCATGTTCTTATTTTGATCAAAGTGGGTTTTTGATTATTGTGGTTAAATATGTTAGTTTTGTTGATTTAGATTGTTTGTTTATGATTATTGAATGTTTTGTTATTAGTTTAGTTTAATCTTTTGTTTGAATTTGATTAATTTGTGGATAGATTAATTGATACTGTAATCCCTTGTTCTTCGGGGTGTTTGTTGTTGTATCTGATCTTTCCAGGTAAAGTTCCGAGTGAGGAAGTTCCGAACCAGAGGGTATTTATTCGGAACATTCAAAAGTTCCGAATCAAGCTTCATTCGGAAGAGTTCCGAATCAAATCTTCCGAACCAAAGTTCAGGGGGTTTTCATTCGGAACATCCAAAACTTCCGAGTCAAGGAGTCTTCATTCGGAAGAAGTTCCGGATCAAGAAGTTCCGGATCAACTTTTTCTTGTTCATTCGGAAGAGTTCCGAACCAAGGTTCTGGATCAAGAAGTTCCGAGTCAAGAAGTGTTCATTCGAAACTCAAGAACTTCCGAACCAAGGGGTAACCAGAAACTTCCGAATCAAGGATTTCTTTCAAGAAGTTCCAAATCAGCAAAGTTCCGAACGAAGTATTGTTTTGGATAAGTGACATATTCAGATCAATTTTGTTCCAGATCAAGGATTTTGGTAATATTCCGAGCGAAGAAAAATCATTCCAAACGAAGGTGACATTCCGGATGAGTGATTGTTCCGAACGAAGGATTGTTCCAAATGAGCTGTATTCAGGTTCTTGTTAGTTTTTGTTTTTAAGTTTCTGTTTTTAATTTTTAATTACAAGCTTTATTTTTCCCGCTTTTTTCTTACTCGCACTTTAAGTTTAATCGCCTTAGCTTTATTTTAGCCTTGCCTTAGTTTAAGTTTTAGTTGCGTTTTAAGTTTGCCTTAGATAGTTTTAAGTTTGCGTTATTTACGTTTAGTGCCTTTTAAGTTCAGTCACGTTTTAAATACTTGCACTTACTTTAAATTAGTTTTAGATTTACTTTAATTGCACTTTCACTTAATTGTTTTTGCACTTTTAATATACTACAACGACACGTTTTTGTTTCACCAAAGACAGCAGAGTCGCACATATAACCTAGATCAATTCGATCAGACCAACACAACGAACTTTAATTTTCTTACTAGGTAAAAACCTAGTTATCAATGGCGCCGCTGCCGGCTCTTTTCGTAAAGATTAACGGTTTTCTGTGAAAGACGCGTTGCTTTTTGGGATCCGTTCACTTGTGAGCGTTATTTTTCTTGCCTAAAAAATTCAAAAAAAAAAAAAAGTTCATAAAAATCAAAAATTGATAAAAATCCATAAAAATTAAAAATTTCAAAAATCCAAAAAGATTTTATCTTTATTGTGTATATATATTGTCTTTGTGTTTGGTTTCCTTTTCTTTTGCATTTTCAGGTGTATGCGTACTAGATCTTCTAATTATCAAGAGCCCGAGACTCAAGAAGATTTAGCTATGTCAGGTGTTAACAACAATAATCCACCGCACCTTAATAATAACAACAACAATGTTCTTCCACAGCCCGATCTTCGGACAATGGAGGAGCTTTGTCAACCTATCATGTTTGGACGAGGAGGACCAATTGCGCCGATGCAAATCAACGCTCCTGAGTTTTGGTTGAAGCACCACATGATTCAGCAAGTGCAAACAAACCCATTCCGTGGATTACCTGATGATGATGCCAACAAACACCTCGACAAGTTCATTACAATCACCCAAAGCATGAAGTTGGCTGGTGCCACAATAGATGAACTTCGCCTACAACTCTTTCCACATACTTTATTACATCATGCCGAGAAATGGTTTGATCGTCTCCCGAAGAATTCTATTCACACTTGGGATGACATGACTCAACGCTTTTTGTCGCGCTACTTTCCACCATCCATGGTCACAAGCCTTTGCAATCAAATCAACGGTTTCATGCAAGAACCCGATGAATCTCTTTTTGATGCTTGGGAGCGATATAATGTCTTGATTGATAGATGTCCAAACCACAACATGCTCCCTGTGACCTTAATTGATACTTTCTACAACGGTTTAACTTTTCGAGATCGTGATACGATTAATGCAGCCGCCGGTGGCACATTTATGAAAAGGAGACCCGAGGAGTGTAGAGAGCTTATTGAGAACATGACTACTCACCACAAAAACTGGGATTCCTCTACTTCTTCAAGTAACAACCCGAGAGTCAATGTTTCTTCCACTTCAGCAAACCATGATATGACCGAACTCACCCGCATGATGACCGAAATGAGCAAAAGTATCACGCTTCTCGCTTCAAACCAACAACAACAACAAGTAAAAGCGGTTGCCAATCCTTGTGAAACATGCGGCGGTCCACACTCATACACCGATTGTCCTTCTACACAAGGAAATCTGGAAAATGTGTATGCAGCTTATGGTAATTATTCACCGGAAAATTACCAAGCTCGACCTCAAGGGGATAGAAATTTGTTGAGTTACCGATCAAACAACTACCTTTCACCCGGTTTTTCTCCTCAAAACCAAAACCCCGCCAACAACTACAATAGAAGCAACCAAATCCCACCAAGAGCTTCTAATCCTTATCACCCACCCGCTCAACAAGCCCCACCCATTAACCCCGATGTTGAAGCCATCATGAGAGCCCAAGGTGAGCAAATCAAGAATCTTCAGAGCCAAATTATCAATCTTAAAGGAGATATTACCAAGCAAGGAAATGAGATAAGATCTGAGCTTTGAGATAATATTCAATCCTCCTTCAGCAATCAAACAACTGATTTGAAGAATATGCTTGCTAGTTTCTTGCCCGCAGCTCAACCTTCTACTTCGAGTTCTCTACCTTCAAACACCGTCACCAATCCGCGAGCTAATGTGAGTGCTATTACTACTCGTAGTGAAATTACCATTGTCGATCCACCAATCCCACCCCCATCATCTACACCTCCTCCACCACCATTTATCCCTACTCCTCCTACACCTAGTATTAGTGCACCATTACCGTCTCCGCCTCGTCATGACGATGTACCTCGGAAGGAACCTTCAACATCTCAACCTTTACCTACCACACCTTCACCTTCCACCTATAAACCCAACATCCCATACCCTTCTCGCTTAGGCAAGACCAACGAGCTAACCAAGAATGACTGCCAAGTGTCGCGCTATGTGAAGATGCTTTCTCAAATGAACATCAACATTAGCCTTGTTGAAGCACTTGTCCACATGCCAAAATTTGTCAAAGCATTCAAGGAATTGCTTAGCAAGAAGGAAAAGTTGATTGAGCTCGCCAACACACGCTTAAATGAGAACTGCTCTGCAGTTATTCTTAGAGAACTTCCGGAAACGCTTGGAGATCCCGGTCGTTTTGTGTTGCCTTGCGTTTTCAACAAAACCGAAAAATTTACTGCCCTTGCTGATCTCGGGGCTAGTATTAATTTAATGCCATTGAGTGTTTGGAAAACACTATCATTACCCGACCTCACTCCAACGAAGATGACTCTTGAACTTGCAAATCGCACTCTCGCTTACCCCGTTGGTATAGCCGAAGATGTGTTCATTAAAGTTGGCACATTTACTTTCCCGGTCGATTTTGTCGTTGTTGATTATGAAATGGACCCTCGTATTCCTTTAATACTTGGTCGCCCATTCTTGAGAACCGGACGAGCTTTAGTTGATGTGGCCGAAGGTGAGTTAATCTTACGAGTCGGGGATGATTCACAAGTGTTTAAAATGGGAAAGCTTACAAGTAAATCCTTTGGAGGCCGCGAATCAGTGAATATGATTAATGTGCATGATGACTTCGTTGTCTACAACAATCCTCTATTCGACTCTTGCATCGATAATCCACTTTTTCATGATGATATGGATGATTCTCGCTCCAATTTCGACGCTTCTCCCATTTATGATTCTCCACCGATCTTTGATGCTTATGATGATGAGTCTAGCTCAGATTCGGATGATTATGATGACCTTACTTCTGAGTATCCCGATTTGCCCACTTTCGATGATTTTGATGAGGCCGATACTCTTTCGAGCGATTCTTCACATGATGAAGATCCTCCGCCATCACTCGATCCTACTTTGGACGATTACTCATTTGAGGAAGATTTCTCTACGTTTCTCAACACTTACTTCCCTCATGAGAGTGATGCTCCTCCTTATGACTTTGAAGATTATCGTCTTGATCCTACTTTGGATTTGAAGCACATTCTTTCTAAGGAGAAGAAACCGGTCGACATCGAAATCCGCAGCACGTATGAGTTAACACCTCTTTGTCCCCCTTCTGAGGACGAGGTTGTGCTTCTTCGCGGATCTTCTTCACACTCTGCTGAGCCTGAGTGCTATTTTCCCTTAAAGGAAAAGGTGTTTGACCCCGGTATCGACATTCTGCAGCCATCTCAGTATCCACCTGATGAAATAAAAGGAAATATCTTTGGAACTTATGGAAATCTGCTTGCACCACTTCACCCTTGCTTCCACCGTGCTCCATCTTTGCTTAAGGGAACCTTGCCTACTCTTCTTTGGCTTGCCTTGTTCGCCTTAAGCCTGTGCTATTTGATGGACGAAAACTATGTCTTTGATCCCGGTGGATATGTTTCATGCTTTTTCCTATGGTAATCAAGGTCGAGTCAGGCTCACGACTCGGTTAACAAAAACCAAGCGCTTCTTGGGAGGCAACCCATGCATCTATCTTTTACCTTTCTTTATCCTAAGTGTAGGGGAGACCTTTTGGTTTGCTATTTCCTCTCCTCACTTCTTAATCAGGGATTCGAGCGCTCAATGATCCACTCTTGATGATTCTTGACGACCCGTGATTCCGTTTTCACTTCTTCCCGGTTCTATCCTAAACTCTTTTCGATTCACTATTTTATATTTTCTCAATATTAAAATAGGAATCTCTTTAGTTGTCTTTTCCTTAGCGAGATTTAAACAAAGTGCACAATGTCCTAAGTGTAGGGGAGTTCACTCATACATGCTTAAACATTGAGGACAATATTTATCTTAAGTGTAGGGGGGACTTCTATCGAAGTTAAGTGGCCTTTTCCTTGTATTTGTCCTCATTTTAACCGGAAAATCAATTTTTCGACATTTTTCAAAATTTTTGATCTATTTTGGCCTATTAGTTTTTCCCTTTGTATAGTTATTTTCTTTCCTTATTAGAATAAATCTTAGTAAAGTGGTTTTAATTTTCAAACGTTGTGAATCTTTTGACTCAACCCGAGTTTACTTATCTAAGTACTCTAGCTAGTATCCTTAACGTGTTTAAGTCAATTTTTGCTAGGCTTTTATATAGGGAGCTATAAAACGCGAAAGTCTTAACTCTCACGGGTTAAGAACAAGAACTTTTCGCAAGTTCCTATAATTGATCCCAGAGAGTCGTTTATCAAGGGAACTTTAAAACGCGATTTCTAAACTTGAAAAAGTCTAAGAATTTGCAAGATCCTATAGGCGACTCGAAAACCCAAAACTTTGATTTAATAGGCTAAGCATCCACGAGTCTCATTACTTGAGATTTTAAACTGTGGAGAACGAGAGATGATAGCGCAAATTATAAGTTTGGTATTCTTTCGGGAATTTATGTGAGTTAATTATAAGCCTATTCTCCCATCTCTTGCTAATAAATTTATCTGCAATAAATAAGGTTGTACGATTTGAAAAGTTACTTAGCTTCTAGCCCAAGATCGTTTAAAATTTGCTCGGTATGGATTAGAGTTCATAGCCAAGACATAACTTATTGAAGCGGGATGCGAAGATTGGCGAGTCCGAAAAGGCCCTAACAAGGCATGAGGGCTATATTTTGTTGCTAAAGATCCAAAGTGATGTGAAGAATCATTTATCGAAAATCAATATGAAGGATCGAGACACACGACGAAAAGCAAAAACTCCCCAAAAGTCATGGAGAAGTGTATCCGAAAAGACCCTAACAAGGTATGAGGATAAATAGATCCAAGTCATAAAAGGAGGCGGATCGTTGTATATCGAAGTCCAAAATAAAGATTGGAGAAAAATGAAGAAGTCGTGGTCCAAGTATGAATCTCTTAAAACTTCAAGTGAAGAAATTCCTATTATGAAGAGAAGACCATAATTTCATGAACGTCTTTCAAGGTTTGAAGTATGAAGTCGCTGCCAAATATCGGTCCGAGAAAGGTCTCAAATCGCGAAGCGAGTTATGCCAAGATATGAACTTTATGAGGTCCCGAGAAGCAGTTTTAAAAGATTTTGTCCTTTAGCTAACTATTGATTAAATCGTTCACTTTATTTTCGGACTAAATAACTATCGAAATAAGTCAAAAATGCATCTTCGTGATCATTCAAGACAACAATAAAATATAAGAGATACACCTAGGAATAAGGGAGTCTAAGTGAATAATTGGCCCACATGAGTTCGTGTTAGTTTACTAACTTATAATAACAATGATCTCGTTTTTAAGCTTGGTTTGGAGAAAGTGAAAACTTGAGGATGATGATTATTCATAACATTTCCAAAACCCAAGGTATGCTTTTTGATTTCTTTATTTTAAATGTTTTTAATTTTCTATCTCTTTAATAAAGGCCAACGTGGATTGATTATGATGAAAAATGCAAACTTGCTTTGTAACTAATGCATTGCATGAGGACATTGCAATGGTCAAGTGTAGGGGATTTGATTGGTGTGTAAACACCCATCCTTTCTACCACTTAATTACAATAATAACCAAGCCAAAACGTTTATTTTATGTCTTTTATGTCGGAATTATGCGTGGTTTGTGTTTTTGTTGTGATTTAGGACGAAAAGGTGAAAAGTGGAGAAAACACGGGCATTCACGGGCTTTTATTAAAGAAAAAGATGAAAGACGAAGTCAAGAAGTCAAGAGAGCATAAAGAACGGAAGTCCAAGACCAATTCTGAAGATTTATCGAAGAAAAAGTCAAAAGACGGAAGTTTACTTAAAACCGAAGAACTCAAGTCTATTTTATTGAAGAATTAAAAGACGAGTTGAAAAAAATCCCGAGCCAAAAGTCATTAAAAGTCCAAGATTAAAGAAGATAAGAAGAAAAGGACTAATGGTGCAATTAATGAAGATTAAAGAAGGAAGGACTTAATCTTGTAATTAAGAGAAAAGGAAGGAGGGGAGGAAGCTTCCTAATCCTCCCCTATATATAGATTAGGCTAGTTAATTATTTTCTTTGTTGGCTAAGTGTGACAATTAGTCTTCCACATTTATTTTTCTCCACATTTAAATACTTGTCAAATTTAAATACCTTGTCTTGCACCTTAAATTCCTTTAATTTCAAGTAAGTTTTCATTTAATTCTTGTCAATCTTTACTTTATCTTGTTAATCTCTTATCTACCTTTCTAAATCTTTGATTTTTATGTTTATGTTTGTGTTCATGTTCATGTTCTTATTTTGATCAAAGTGGGTTTTTGATTATTGTGGTTAAATTTGTTAGTTTTGTTGATTTAGATTGTTTGTTTATGATTATTGAATGTTTTGTTATTAGTTTAGTTTAATCTTTTGTTTGAATTTGATTAATTTGTGGATAGATTCATTGTTTCTGTAATCCCTTGTTCTTCGGGGTGTTTGTTGCTGTATCTGATCTTTCCAGGTAAAGTTCCGAGTGAGGAAGTTCCGAACCAGAGGGTATTTATTCGGAACATTCAAAAGTTCCGAATCAAGCTTCATTCGGAAGAGTTCCGAATCAAATCTTCCGAACCAAAGTTCCGAACCAAAGTTCAGGGGGTGTTCATTCGGAACATCCAAAACTTCCGAGTCAAGGAGTCTTCATTCGGAAGAAGTTCCGGATCAAGAAGTTCCGGATCAACATTTTCTTGTTCATTCGGAAGAGTTCCGAACCAAGGTTCCGGATCAAGAAGTTCCGAGTCAAGAAGAGTTTATTCGGAACTCAAGAACTTCCGAACCAAGGGGTAACCAGAAACTTCCGAATCAAGGATTTCTTTCAAGAAGTTCCGAATCAGCAAAGTTCCGAACGAAGTATTGTTTTGGATAAGTGACATATTCAGATCAATTTTGTTCCGGATCAAGGATTTTGGTAATATTCCAAGCAAAGAAAAATCATTCCAAACGAAGGTGACATTTCGGATGAGTGATTGTTCCGAACGAAGGATTGTTCCAAATGAGTTGTATTCAGGTTCTTGTTAGTTTTTGTTTTTAAGTTTCTGTTTTTAATTTTTAATTACAAGCTTTATTTTTCCCGCCTTTTTCTTACTCGCACTTTAAGTTTAATCGCCTTAGCTTTATTTTAGCCTTGCCTTAGTTTAAGTTTTAGTTGTGTTTTAAGTTTGCCTTAGATAGTTTTAAGTTTGCGTTATTTACGTTTAGTGCCTTTTAAGTTCAGTCACGTTTTAAATACTTGCACTTACTTTAAATTAGTTTTAGATTTACTTTAATTGCACTTTCACTTAATTGTTTGCACTTTTAATATACTACAACGACACATTTTTTTTTCACCAAAGACAGCAGAGTCGCACATATAACCTAGATCAATTCGATCAGACCAACAAAACGAACTTTAATTTTCTTACTAGGTAAAAACCTAGTTATCATACATCCTCGTAATTGTCGATGATTACTATCGGTTTACATGGGTGAAATTCCTTAAAGCAAAAAATGAGGCACCTAAATTCATCATCGGATTTCTCAAGATGATTCAAGTACGTCTCAACACTACTGTCTGATGCATTCGTACAGATAATGGAACCGAATTTGTGAATCAAATTTTGCGTGATTATTATGAAGAAGTTGGCATCTCTCATGAAACATCCGTTGCACGCACTCCACAACAAAACGGTGTCGTTGAAAGGCGAAATCGCACACTTATGGAAGCTGCTCGAACGATGTTAATTTACTCAAAGGCTCCATTGTTTTTATGGGCAGAAGCAGTATCTACAGCAGTGTACACCCAAAACCGGTCACTAATTCGTAAACACCATGGTAAAACACCTTATGAGCTTCTCCATGGAAAAGTACCAGATTTATCATATCTTCATGTATTTGGTTCTCTTTGCTATCCAAATAATGATGGTGGCAATTTGGGAAAACTTCAACCTAAGGCTGATATTGGTATTTTCATTGGTTACGCACCCGCAAAGAAGGCATACCGAATCTACAACCGTAACTCTCGTAAGATCCTCGAAACTATGAATGTTGATTTTGATGAGCTGACAGCAATGGCTTCTGAGCAAGGCAGCTCTGAACCCGCACTTCATGAAATGGGACCCAGTAACATTAGTTCTGGTCTTGTCCCAAACAACCCTACTTCATCATCATTTATACCACCTACTAGGAATGAATGGGGATACGTTGTTTCAACCTTTCTTTGATGAATTCTTTACTCCTCCAAGTATTATTGCTCCAGAACCTGAGGTAATAGCTCCGGTAACCGAAGTTTTCGCTCCAGCAACCGTTGCACAATCGGATACGTCTACACCTACAATTGGTCTAGATATACCATCAACAAGTAATTCTCAAGCAACACCTGCTTCAACTACCCATGTCATGCCTATTGATGATGAAGAGGATGATGATGATCACGATTTGGAATTCGCTCAAATGCGTGAACTTCCATTATTTGGTGTACCAATTCCCGACCCTAATCAAGCCGGGTTGTCCACCTCAGAGGAAGATCCTACTACGATCTACTCCAATCCACGGATTCGTGAACATGACAGCAAGTGGACAAAGGATCATCCTATAGATTCTATAATTGGTGACCCTAATCGTCCAGTATCCATACGAAGTTAGTTACAAGAAAGTGCAATGTTTTATCATTTTGATGCTTTTCTCACTGAAGTTAAACCTAAGACATGGCAACAAGCTTTTACTCAATCCTGTTGGATAGAAGCTATGCAAGAAGAACTTAATGAATTCATACGTCTTGAAGTTTGGGAACTTGTCCCATGCCCGGATCAAGTGCAGTTACTCACTTTGAAATGGGTTTACAAGGTGAAACTCGATGAGTTATGCGGAATATTGAAGAACAAAGCTAGACTAGTATCTCGTGGATACAAGCAATTATTGGGCATCGACTTTATGGAATCCTTTGCGCCTGTTGCCCATTTGGAAGCTATTAGACTATTCCTCGCTTATGCAGCCCATATGAATATGATCGTCTATCAGATGGATGTGAAGATGGCATTTCTGAATGGTGAAATCAAGGAAGAGGTCTATGTTCAACAGCCAGATGGTTTTGTGAATCCTAATTATCCTAATCATGTGTATAAGCTTAAGAAGGCTCTCTATGGGTTGAAGCAAGCTCCACGCGCATGGTATGATCTATTGTCACAATTCCTCAGCACGCAAGGCTTCGCTAAAGGCAAGGTGGACCCCACGCTGTTCATTCAGAAACGAGGTAAAGATATGATTATGGTACAAATATATGTTGCTGATATTATATTTGCAGCCTCGACCCAAACCTTATCCGACGAGTTTGGGAAAATCATGTCTTCCAAGTTTAAGATGTCAATGATGAGCAAGGTATCGTTCTTCTTAGGTCTTCAGATATCTCAGAGTCCCAGAGGCATCTTTATCAATCAATCCAAGTATGCCCTTGAATCGCTAAAGAAGTATAAGATGGAATCTTGCGAACCCGTGGATACTCCAATGGTGGACCGACTAAGCTTGATGCAGATCCACATGGAGTTGCCGTTGATCCGACACTTTATCGTGGAATGATCGGTACTCTTTTGTATATCGCAGCTAGTCGACCTGATCTTCAGTTTGCTATATGTATGTGTGCTCGGTATCAAACTCGACCTACTGAGTTACACTTAGCTACTGTTAAAAGGATCTTTCGATATCCTAAAAGAACCATTAATCGGGGACATTGGTATTCGAAGGACTCTTCTATTGCACTAATGGCATATGCAGATGCGGATCACGCGGGTTGTCAAGATACAAGGCGTAGCACGAGTGGAACATTGCAACTACTAGGAGATCAATTAATCAGTTGGGCATCGAAAAGGCAGAAAAGTGCTGCAATTTCAAGTACGGAAGCAGAATACATAGCTATGTCCGGTTGCTGTGCTCAAATTCATTGGATGAGATCGCAATTAACTGACTATGGTCTAGGTTTCAACAAAATTCCAATGTACTGTGACAACAAAAGTGCAATTGCCTTATGCTGCAATAATGTTCAATTTTCCCGGTCGAAGCATATTGACATTCGCTACCACTTCATCAAGGAGCAAGTGGAAAATGGAGTAATAGAGCTTTACTTTGTCTGATCTGAGTATCAACTGGCGGATATTTTCACGAAGGCTTTAGATCGCGATCGAATTGAATTTTTGGCCGACAAGCTAGGAATGAGAACCTTCTCGCCTGAGACTCTTAAGGAACTAGCAGATGAAGCGAAAGAATAGTGATGGTAAACTATTCTCCGTATCCTTGGTGATCATCTGTATATATTGTTTATATTTTATCCACAAAAGCAAAATACAAAAATATAAAACCATATAAAAACAATAAAAATTGAAAAATCTAGAAAAATCTAAAAATGTTTTTACTTTATTTTTCAAAGGCATGTCTTTTGGTACGATAATATTTACGGGCCTAGAAATGTCGATTAATATTGACACGACGCCATAAATAGAGTTCGTACAAAAGTTGTAAATATTTCATAAAACATGCCCTTATGGCTTGTACTTATTTCTGACTGCAGCCCGGTTTTCACATTAAAGTCAAGTATTTCTTATGAAAGCTTTGGCTCACAACGGGAATTAATTTTCTCGGGCAAGGTTTACTTTAAAACCTTGTAAGGGATCAAGTTTACTTTATAACTTGGTCTAACACAAATCTATGTACGCCTCAGTGCATTTATTTGTTAAAACAAGATAAGTCTTGTTTTTATGAAGCTATCATCTCTACAACCCTAGCAATCTACAATTGGTATCTACATACTCGACGATGTGACTACTCAACCGACGACTACAGCTCTTTCAGTAGAACACGGGTCAACAATTGAGGGGGAGCAATTGTCAAGCATTCGGAATCTTCGATGCTGAAAGTGCCAAGTCCACAAGTTGGTGTCAAGACAACAATACCAATCGTACACGTGGTGTCAAGAGATGACTTCAGACGTGACGAGGCGACCAACATATGCTGACAAGAACCATTTGATCTTATCATATCCTGTTCTCTTCAATCAGGTCCAACCTTGTCAATTCTTTTCTAATATGGTGAATATGTGATCATGTTACAAATCGATATCATATCTCATACATTTGGTATCATGAAGATAAAACGGACTCGCATTTATCTTCCCAAAACCTTTGTTAAAACTTCATTAAATCAATTGATATTAAAAACATCTACTGGGTTAATATTTTTAATATGGGGGAGAAAATGTGATTTAATATGGGATATTATCACAAATGGTTTGACTTAATGTGCTGGCTCATCCCGACATATGCGAAATGTTTTCGAATATCGTGGCATAAGTTAAGGGGGAGCAAAACGGATTTGCATATCAAAAATGGATTTCATGGTGATTTATACTTACACAAAACCTATTTATTTCACGACGATGAAGATTGTGGTGACATAAGGATGGTAGGATAGGTTAAGTCCTATGATTCTTCCAGAACCGGAGGAATCTTCCCAAGGACATTCCATAGCTAGAAATAGTAGTCTTTAGGAAAGATGGAGAAAGATTGTGAACGTAGCTGAATGCCGACCAAGTACTTAAGTTAGCACTGGAAAAATTACAACAAGGTTCTAGTTATGACGTATTGGTAAGCATTGAAGGGGTTGAAGAATGAAAAAGAATTATAAAGATAAAGGGTGTAAAGAAAGAAGCCCTCCTTACAACTTTAGGCAGAAACCGGGTCAACACATATGCTCTTGAGATCATTTTAATGATGCTCAATATTGAAGATAGACATCATGGACCCAGTGATGCAATGCACAACCCATCCCAGCTAACTCAGATATCTCTCAAAAGGTATTTGTTAGAATCACACGGAGACAACGCATTATCTATTGATTTATTCACTCCAAATAAATTGGTATTGAAATGGTGGCACTCCTCTCCAGCCTCCGATCACTAAAATCCAAAATGCACAATCGAGTCTAGAGCCATTTGAGATCATCAAATATCTCATTAGGACACACTTTCATAATTCCTTGCTTCTTCACACACTGTGAAAAGTAAGAAAGATTTTAAGAGTCCTACGCAAAATCTTCACGATCTTGCCTGAACATCCGAGTAATACGAAAGTATTTACAATGAAGATGGAAATCCTTCTTGAGCGGATATCAAAAATCTCATGGTAGGTGACTTGTGCGATTCTTTATGAATCAAGCTTGTGATAACTGGAAAGCAACAGTTGTTTAATTCTTAACTGAATTTAAACACGTTCCAGGCCTCTACGCAATATCTTAGTGATCTTGCCAGAACACTCAGAGTGATACCTTAGTGTTCACGGTGATGAGTGGAAATCCTTCTAGTGTTAACCTCAAACAGCACTTGGTAGGTAACTTGCAAGATTCTATACGAATCAAGCTCGTGACAACTGGAAAGCAACGATGGTGTGATTCTTTAATGAATCAAACTTGTTCTAGGAATCAGAATTGACGGCTTCAATCATGCGGATAAATTTATTCAAATGATTCACTCTTTACGTTCGCAGTCAGATTTGGACGGTCGAGTAAAGAGAACGGGTTTTCCCGCGAAATCTTGTCAAGGAGATTTTTAATTAAATCTACCTGCCACAAGTACGATATTTTATATCGTCTAACGGTCTTCACCGACCGGAGGTAAAATGCTACCGAATTAGAATGAAATGTTCAAAGCCATTTCGTTCGTGTCTACTTATGTTGCGGCATTTGAAGACGGTGGCATTGCGGGATCCAAGAAGAAGTCGTCCCCGCATGCTTATACTTTATTTACTTAATATCTCATGTAATTCAAGAAAGCCTAAAAGTTAAGTCTTCCGCTGTATTGAACTCTGAAGCTTTCAAGAATTACTAAGGTATAAGTATGTGGGACGTGAGGTCATGAAGAGGCGAAGATCACAAGTGATGGATGCACAAGATCAAGGCAAGAGATTAATGCTCAAGATTGATATCAATGATCACATCAGCATGTTCACCTGAAAAGAAAAAGAAAAGAAAGGCGAAGACTACCAGCTCAAGACAAGCATAGTATGCTAGGTTTATCTTATTATTGTAACTTGGGTAATGCCCTTGTTTGGAGTGACCTCCCTTAGGGGGAGATTGTTGGAAATACGTTTTACGTATTAAGAAGGATCGGTCACACCAACGATAGTCCATGTAATAGCTCGTAGTTTAGTTAATTATCTTTATTTAACAAACAAGAACAAGCCTAACCTACAACATGTGTAGGTCGGCCCAAATGTAAGCCCAAGCCCATGACAAGGGCTTGGGTATATAAACCCTCTCCTTAGATGGAGAGGGTGTGTGGTTCTTCAACTTACACATAGTTGAAAAGTGTTTTTCTTTCACTTTCTCTCTCTAAGTGTGTGTGTTCTCACCATCTCTCTATCTCTTTCTCTCTCTAAAACATAAGCAAGATTTACATATCCAACAAGTTCGAATGCGGCGAACAGTAACATTAAGACGCACTTGGATCATCTTTAGAAAAGTAATAATATAATTTGGTACTTGATCCTTGGTTGCTAAAAACTTTACTCATGTAAACCTTGAGAAATCATCTACCATGACGAGGATGTATTTTCTACCACTTACACTAGCCGTACGCATTGGCCTGCAAAGATCCATGTGTAAGAGATACAGTGGTTCTTGGTTGGTGTCTTCAGCTTTAGGTTTGTATGATTTCTTGGTGCTTTTCCCCAAAGAACACGCGGAACATAAATGATCCTTGTCAAACATAAGTTTTGGAAGACCACGAACAAGCTCGTTTTTAGCCAAATGGTTTATAGCATCAAAGTTAAGATGAGACAACCGACGATGCCACAACCATGACTTGGTCTTAGATGCTTTGGAGATAAGGCATACAGGAGAGGCGGCCATCATGTTTTGAATGGACAGAGTGTAGAGATTATCCCCTCGAGAACCTTTTAACAGATCATTTCCTACAAGATCACGAATGAAGCAAGTATGTTGTCGAAAAGCAACCTCAAGGTTTGAATCGCAAAATTATCCCTCTTAAAATAAATTGTGACCAAGCCCCTCCACATAATATACCCTTGAAATCGTAACATTCCCAATTTGATATTCACCATAACCCATGATATTCGGCAATATGGTCATTTCAAATTTAACCGTTCCTAGAAACTTGGCGATGAAATTTCTGAGCATCGAGCGGTCTCCGGTCATATGCTTTGAGCATCCAGAGTCCAAGTACCAGAGGATGATTTGGACCACCTGAAAATATCACCAGACGAAGACAATGTATCGGAATCTAAATGTTCCTCTGTCTTAGCAGGTACAGATATATTTATCTTAGATTTGCTATTAGAAGAATTCTTAGGCTTCCAAATTTGTTTCCTAGATGCTGGCTTAGATTCTAGTTGTCTAATAACCTGAGGTACTTCTTCACTGGTAGGCACAATAGTGGATGCAGACCTAGTTAAAGGGCTCTTTTTCCATTTCTTAGTGCTGGAGTTCCTATTTAAAGGACGCTGAGACCTAACTTCAGTGGATGTGATCCTAGTTAAAGGGCACTTAGTTCCATTTGCAGTAAAGGTCCTACCAGTGGGTTTCCATTGCCAACCAACTTGGGTGAATTTCTTGTGACATTCGTCAAATTTCCATCATTTAATTATTCATGTAGTACGAGTATTTTAACTATTTACCAACGAGTTGTCAACGTGAACGTGTTAATTGTTTTGCTTTGCGGACAAAGCCCTTTTTAGGGAGAGCATATGTAACATCTCAATGTTTCGCGATTATTAAGTTGAATGCAATACACAAGTTGTGAGCGTTTTATGTTGTGCCGTACGTTTAATTGTTATAGTTATTAAGTTTTCATGACGTCTCGCACAATTGCTTGTTTTGGGATCGTACGCTAAACGGTTTTGCTGTCGTGTTATTTCAGTCGCGTCTAAACCTAAACATTGTGAACCCGAGTCAAGTTTATAGCTGTCGCAGCATGGGTACATATACTGAATATATAAACCTTCAATTTTATTGCCAAGCTTGTCATACAAGGGTCTCAAATCAGTCACAAGTCTACATTACACATAAACTTTATAGTTTATTTGCCCCACTAAAGGACATCACATTTGCCTAGTTTACCCCTTTTGGGTATATCACAAGTTAACATTTCCAGATTTACACTAACCCTAGACTAACTATACAAGTTTATATACAAGCCCAAAGTATTGTCCAATGTCCAAATACAAATTATCTCAGTCCAAAATACAAACATCAAAAATCTGCACAAATCTTCACAATACAACTCCTGGGTAGAAGATTAGTTCCAGCCGACCCATACGTCGCGTCGAACCTGCAAAACAGAAAGTCCTCATCCCGTCCGAACCTGCAAAACCGAACGTAGCATCCCCATTGTGAGTCTTTTGTCTTTCGTCTTTTCTTTTGAAGTCTAGATGTGCTTGTTTGTACGAACCTACGAATAAACGAAACCGTGGTTAGTCATTGTAAAGGCCTTATACTTTTAACCAAAAACTGAAAATTGCTAAACTTTTTATACAAACATGTTTATGTTATTATTTTGCTGTCAACCAAACCGAGACCCAATTTAGACCAAACCGAGACCCATGTTCAACCAAACCGAGACTCAATCAAGAACCAAACCGAGACCCATGTTCAACCAAACCGAGACTCAATCAAGAACCAAACCGAGACCATGTTCAACCAAACCGAGACCCAATCAAGAACCAAACCGAAACCCATGTTCAACCAAACCGAGACCCAATCAAGAACCAAACCGAGAATCAAATCAACCCAACCAAAGTTCTTACTGCCAAAATTATCAACAATCCTTACCAACCAAATCCAAATGTATTAATCAAGCTTTATTTTACAGAAAACATTAATCATGCCGCGGGTATAGAAACCCCCAATTCAAATCAAAACCCTAATTATTTAAAACCTTTTTTTTACAACTAATTAACATTGCCACATTCCAGAAACATCATATAAACACGAGTAACATTCGAATATATAAAAACCCCCAATTGTTATAAAACCCTAGATTTACTTTTTATTAATTAAAATGCTAATTAAACCTAATCTAAACCCAAACCCCTTAATTAATTTAATTAAAAGTGAGTTATACAAAAACCCCCAAATGACCGAAACCCTAATTTTTATAAATCGATTTTATATATGAAATTAGTTGATTTTATAATAAAAAACACCATTTAATTATGTTTAAACCCGATTTTAATGTAAACCCCCAAATATTTCAAAACCCTAATTTTGTTTATTTCAATCCGAGAATCATATGACTTACAATAAGTATATACAAATGAATTAAACCCACTGATGTTTATTAAATCGAAAATCAATTAAAGCTTTTAAAAAGAAACAAGGAAAATAAACTTATCTTTGATTTTTGATTATGGATTCACGAAACCGCAAGGGAGAACACCATCATAAAACCCATCGGTTTGATGTGGGGATTAACCCCACATCCCACGCGATATAAGAACCTCAGACCACCCATATTTGATTCTATAACTCAAACTGATTTGATGATAACCATAGAAGAGATTGAACCGATCTAGGTTTAGAGAGAGAGAGAGTTTTTGGGACGGTGGAGGTGATATCGAGAGAGGAGAGAGAGTTATCTCTCAGTTATGGTAAGTTGTGTGTGATAAACACACGCATATACTCCCTTCGTTTCCTTGTTTATTCCGCCAAGCGGACCGGGCTGGGTCAATGACCTTGGGCCGGTTGTGATGTAATGATTTTGGACTCCCATTTTGGGCCTCTTGTGTTTTAATTAGTTTGGTTAAAGCCCAAACGAAATTTGGTAAATTTAAGTTATGTTTTGACCCGTAAAACCCGACCCGTTAATAAACCGACTTTAATTATCGTACTTTTCCCGTAAATTGTATTTTTTCATAAACGTATGGTTTCGTCAAGCACAACTAGGGTATCGAGTCATTTAATAATACAATTATTCGTATCGTAACTCGATTCTCATAATTAATTAGGTCGCGGCTAGCGTAACCGTACTCTCGAGCTATTTTACCTTCGTTCTCTTTGCTGAATTTACGAGGTGAGTTTATAGCCCCATACTTTACTATTTTCACTGCTTTTTGGGGTGAGACATTGCTTAATTTTAACGTTTGAACACAAGTGCATTTACTGATTTATATATTAGTCTAAGTCCCACTAAAAACCCAGTTGCTTTGGCCCGTGAATCGTGAACCGTTAATTACTTTGTGTAAGCGCGAATGTAATGGATAGATCTATCGGGATTGACGTCCCTGTCTGTCTTGTCCAACAAGGGGACAAGCGGGCACAGTTTCATTTGAATCTGATATAGGATGTCGTGGGTTTAGGCATCTAGTTTGGGCTACATTTATATGATTATACTGCCGGTGTTGTTAACGCTTTGGTGTCACGAGCTTAGACTGTAATAAATACTTTTGGGATGACTTTGTATCTGTTATATTGTCATCATATTTGGGAAAATCTTGTGGTTCATTAAACATTTCAAATTAACTAAACCTATGAACTCACCAACTTTATGTTGACACTTTAGCAATGTTTTTCTCAGGTATTAAGAAGGAAGATGCTAAATGAGGTCTCATGCATTGCCGTCATTTCTTTGAAACAACGATCATTTGTACCATTTAAGAAAACTATGTTTTGTAACCATATTCAGTTTATGCTTCCGCACTTTGTTAAAACAACTTATTTTATTATTTACAAGTGATCTATTTTTCCGAACGTCTCATTTAGAGGTCGTTCTTTGTGACTATGTGTGTATGATAATCATGACGTCACCACTCCCTTGTCGCCATTATACTCTGATATTTTGGGAGTGTGACAGATTGGTATCAGAGCACTAGTTATAGAGAACTAGGTTGCATTTAGTAATTCTAGACTATAACTGCTCTATGTTTAATCGATTATCATACAGATTGTAAGTATTAAGTATATGTAGATACATAAGTAATAAATGGGATACATGTGAATTAACAATTACGAGGTATATTTACATGGGTTACATGTGCAACAACAAAATCTGAATTATGTTATATGGGATACATGTGGATTCAACAATGATTGCTATGTTATGTTAATGTCCTTTTACGGACTAATTTTATAAGATATTTACACACCTTTATTTTGTTTATGATTACAGCGATGTCTTCATCCGATGATTCCACGTCTACAGGAGCGTACTACAACCGTAGTTCACAGTCTACCATCAGTTCATCAGTAGGACTACCTAGAGGATCGCCGTCAGGATATCCGTGGTACCGGATGGTTTCAGATGACGATATAGAGAGAGAGGCTGAGGAGGTTCGTCATTCACCGATCCGTATTCCTGACGCATCAGCTGACGATGTTCTTAGCCTAGAAGGCGGGGGAGAGGATGACTTAGACACTGACGTGGTGCAGTCACCAGGTCAGACATCAGTGACTGGAGATGAGACGGTAGAGGAGACAGAGGATGATGGGATGGAGTTTACAGATGGGGAAGGAGAGCCTATGGAGGTCACAGACACTGAGAACCCTCCTACTGCATATGCCGCTACTCCTGAGGTTTCCCTAGCACACATCTCCTCATCTTCATCTGAAGACGAAGGAGAAAGGACTGCTATTCCTGCTCCAGCACCTGGTACTCTACCTTTCTACTATGTGAGACGACGTCTTCGGGGGAGAGCTGCTCGACCACCACTTTCACCTTACAGGCCCCTCATACCTTTCACTGCCACTGACAGGCATGCAGCCCGCACACCTGCCAGTTCTGTCCCAAAGACACCATTACTGCTACCACCACCAGAGACTGTACCTGCAGTGTACCAGGAGATGCTTACTGACGCTGGTATCTCTACAGGACCGAGAGCTACGACTCCTCTTCCTAGGAGAGCTACGTCGACGGTGGTGATGCTTGGGGCGGCAGATGGATGTGTGACGACACGGTTGAACAGGTTGGAGGATGCTGTAGAGGCTTTAGGTGAAGAGTACAATGAAGTGCATGATAAGTTGGAGGCACTGGCGAAGAAGAGTCCAGTCAGGGATGAGACAGTGTTGACAGTATGTGTGACCCGTCTACGAGGACAGCTTCTTACTGTTCTTGATCAGATGGAATCCATGCCGAACACTCGTCTTGAGGAGATTGAGAGCCTGATGACCCGTTGGGGAGTAGAGCCATTGGTGGAGACAGGCGGACTAGAGGCACCAGTGGATGACCCTGTTGCAGACTTGGATAAGAGGTTTAGAGCCGCTTGTCATGACACCGATGTTAGATTGAGAGATTCCCAGGCTCGTGAGCTAGTGGTTGAGAGGAGATTAGCAGAGTTGGAGAAGGAGCTTCATCAGCGCCGTAAGGGCACTAGTTAGATTTATCTTGTACCATCGACCTATCCCTGTTTGACCACTAAGCTTTGAAGTTGTCTTAGCTAGTTGGTATTTTATTTTCTCTTATTATGTTATGGCAAACTATGATGTACTATCAAACGATTCCATGATTGATATCATGAGTTGCAAAAATTGTGAGATCATTATATATTGTGTATTATATCTTGGAGCATTTCATAATTGTGTTGTGTGTGCCATGCATGTTATGTCTGGCAAAAACTTATTATCCTATTACCTTGTTAGATTATGGCGCCAGTTAGAAGATCCGAAACGCAGAATCCGCCAGCCGCTACCGGTGGAATTGACACTGCCCTGTTAAGCCAAATGATAGCCGAACGAGTGGCCGAGGCACTCGCGACCGCTGAAGCAAACCGTACAGCTAGCACACAGGAGGAGACCAACCAAGGAGCTACTAATGCTATTGCACGAACTTGTACCTACAAGGAATTTCGTGCAGTTACGCAAGTAAGTTTCCGAGGTACTGAAGGAGCAGTAGGATTAACCAGATGGTTTGAGAAGCTAGAATCCCAATTTGGGATTAGCAATGTCGCTGAAGCCGACAAGGTGAAGTTTGCGTCAAGCACGTTAGTGGATGGTGCTTTGACTTGGTGGAACGTCTATGCTCGTGCAGTGACCATTGACGTTGCCCAAGCGACGCCCTGGAGTGAATTTAAAGCTATGTTTGTGAGGAAATACTGTCCCCGAAATGAAGTCAAGCAGATGGAAGTTGAGCTGTGGAACCTGAAGGTCAAGGGTACTGCTCTTACTGCTTACAATCAGCGCTTTCAGGAGCTGATTTTGTTATGTCCTGAAATGGTGCCCAACGATGACCGATTGTTGGAGCGCTACATTGAAGGACTACCTTTGAGCATCAAAGGGAATGTGACTTCATCCAAGCCGACCGATTTGCACGAGGCAATCGACATGGCTCAGAGTCTGATGTACCAAGTGGTACAGGAGTTGGGAGAAAATACTGGGGATAAAAGAAAATGGTCTGGCAACCACTACAACAACAATACCAACAACAACAACCCAAGCAACTACAACCAGAACAAGCGACAAGAAGTAGCAAGAGTGTTCACTGCTGGACAAGGAAATACTGGGAACTACGCTGGGAGACTACCTTTCTGCGGAAAATGTGGTCGACACCACGAAGGAGCATGTCCCCCTACGTGCTACAATTGTGGGAAGGCGGGACATAAGGCAAAGGAATGCCGAGCACCACCTCGTGCTACTAATCAAAGAGGACCTGGAACGCAAGGTGGCCAAGGAGCAAATGTAACTTGCTTTGGATGTGGAGAGAAAGGTCACTACAAGAACAAATGTCCGAGCGGTGGAAACCAAGGTCGTAGTAACCAGATTCGAGGGAATCAAAATCAGAACCAAGGGAACCAGAAGCAGAATCAAGGGAACCGAGGAGGGAATAACCGAGCCACAACTAGTACTCCTGGAGGATTCACGGCACCTAGCAAAGTGTATCATCTCTGTGCTGAAGCTGCTGTGCAAGACAACAATGTTGTGACTGGTACGTTTCTAGTCAATAACAACTATGCTTCAGTACTATTTGATTCTGGTGCGGATAGGAGTTTTGTGTCGTCTATATTTAGTGAACGCCTAAATGTTACCCCTACTGCGTTAGACGTTAAGTATAATGTAGAATTAGCCGATGGGAAGTCAGTAACCACCGACGTTATTCTGAAAGGATGTAGTGTAAGGCTACAAGGTCGTTCGTTTAGTATCGACCTACTCCCTATAGAATTGGGAAGTTTTGACGTCATCATTGGAATGGATTGGATGTCGAAGCATCACGCGGAGATTGTATGTCATGAGAAGTGTGTCCGTGTTCCTTATGGAAACGACGTACTCATCATACAAGGCGAAAGAAGTGGTGTGAAGAATGGATCAAGATTGGAAGTCATCTCATGTATCAGGACTCAAAGATACATTGAGAAGGGATGTCCTGCATTCTTGGTTCAAGTAACACAAAAGGAAGGAGAAGAAGATCACGAGAAGAAGGTGGAAGATGTACCGATCGTTAGAGACTTTCCGGACGTATTCCCAGAGGATTTACCCGGACTACCACCAGCACGGCAAGTGGAATTTCACATCGAGCTTACACCAGGAGCCGCGCCTGTTGCTAGAGCCCCATACCGTCTAGCACCGGCCGAGATGACAGAGTTAGCTGAACAGATAAAGGAACTTTCTGACAAAGGTTTCATTAGACCAAGTTCCTCACCTTGGGGAGCGCCGGTCTTATTTGTCAAAAAGAAAGATGGATCCTTTAGAATGTGTATCGATTACCGAGAATTGAATAAGCTGACGATAAAGAACCGCTACCCATTGCCGAGGATTGACGATCTTTTCGACCAATTGCAAGGATCTAGCATATACTCGAAGATCGATTTAAGGTCAGGATATCATCAACTAAGGGTTAGAGAGGAAGACGTTCATAAAACGGCTTTTAGAACCCGGTACGGACACTACGAGTTCCAAGTTATGCCTTTTGGTTTGACAAATGCACCTGCGGTATTCATGGATCTCATGAACCGAGTTTGCAAACCATACTTGGACAAGTTTGTGATTGTATTTATCGATGACATTCTTATCTATTCTCGTAATGAAGAAGAGCACAAGGAACATTTGATGGCCATATTTGAGCTGCTAAGGAAGGAGAAGTTATATGCAAAGTTTTCCAAATGTGAGTTTTGGATAAACACAGTGCAATTTCTTGGGCATGTGATCGACAGCAGTGGTATTCACGTTGATCCTGCTAAGATCGAGGCTGTAAAGGATTGGGCGACTCCGACAACACCCACGGAGATCCGCCAATTTTTAGGTCTTGCTGGTTACTATAGGAGATTCATTGAAGGTTTCTCCAAGATAGCTAAACCAATGACGGAATTGACTCAAAAGGATAAGAAGTTTGAGTGGAAGGAGGAGCAAGATTTGGCATTCTAGACGTTGAAGCAGATGTTGTGTGAAGCACCGATACTAGCCCTACCCGAGGGTAATGAAGACTTTGTGGTGTATTGTGATGCATCCATAAAAGGATTAGGTGCAGTACTGATACAAAGGACTAAGGTCATAGCTTACGCATCAAGACAACTAAAGGTGCACGAGAAGAACTACACAACTCATGACCTAGAGTTGGGAGCAGTGGTGTTTGCCTTGAAGATTTGGAGACACTACCTTTATGGTACTAAGTGTGTTGTATTCACTGACCATAAGAGTCTACAACATATTTTGAATCAAAATGAACTCAACATGAGACAACGACGTTGGCTAGAGTTGCTCAGTGATTACGATTGCGAGATCCGTTATCACCCAGGCAAGGCAAATGTCGTGGCCGACGCCTTGAGTCGAAAGGAGAGAGTTCTTAGGGTGAAGGCGTTAATGATGACCATTGACTTAGACCTTCCATCCTTAATTCTCAAGGCTCAGAAGGAAGCAGTCGAGGAAGAAATTCTTAAGACTGAAGATGTTGGAGGAATGATAAAGAAGTTGGAAGCACGTTCGGATGGAACGTTATGCCTTGATAATAGGAGTTGGTTACCATGCCATGGTGACCTACGATCCTTGATTATGCATGAGTCGCATAAGTCAAAGTACTCCATACATCCGGGATCTGATAAAATGTATCATGATCTGAAGATGTTGTATTGGTGGCCGAACATGAAGGCGGACATTGCTACATACGTTAGCAAGTGTTTGACTTGTGCAAAAGTCAAAGTCGAACATATGAAACCATCAGAATTATTGGTCCAACCCGAACTGCCAGAATGGAAGTAGGAAAGGATCACTATGGATTTCATTACCAAGCTACCAAAGACAGCAGTCGGATTCGACACGATTTGGGTAATCGTCGACCGACTCACCAAATCGGCTCATTTCCTACCTATCAAGGAGACTGATGGAATGGATAAGTTAGCAAGGACGTACTTGGAGGAAGTAGTCACGAAGCACGGTGTGCCTGTGTCTATAATCTCCGATCGAGACAGCCGATTTACTTCGCAGTTTTGGAAGTCACTGCAGAAGGCATTGGGAACGCAGTTGGATATGAGCACTGCGTATCATCCCCAGACCGACGGTCAAAGTGAACGGACCATTCAAACCCTAGAAGATATGCTGAGAGCTTGTGTGATTGACTTTGGAAATAAATGGGATAGACACCTACCTCTGGTAGAATTCTCATATAACAATAGTTATCACACTAGCATTAAGGCAGCGCCGTTCGAGGCACTGTATGGTAGGAAGTGTCGTTCACCCGTGTGTTGGGCAGAGGTCGGTGAAGCACAACTCACTGGACCTGAGATCATACACGAGACTACTGAGAAGATCTTCAAGATTAAGAGCCGTATGCAAGCCGCAAGAGATCGACAGAAGAGTTATGCTGACATGCGACGCAAACCTCTTGAGTTTGAAGTTGGTGACAAAGTCATGTTGAAGGTCTCACCTTGGAAAGGTGTGATTCGCTTTGGAAAGCGTGGAAAGTTAAATCCTCGTTACATCGGACCCTTCAAGATTATAGAGAGGATTGGTCCCGTAGCCTATCGTTTGGAATTACCCCAAGAACTTAGCCGAGTGCATAATGTGTTCCACATTTGCAATCTGAAGAAATGCTTAGCCGACGAAGCACTCGTTATTCCTTTGGAGGAGATTCAACTCGACGACAAACTCAACTTCGTAGAAGAACCCGTAGAAGTCATGGACCGTCAAGTTAAACAACTCAAGCAAAGCCGTATACCGATTGTGAAAATCCGATGGAACGCGCGTAGAGGTCCAGAATATACGTGGGAACGTGAAGATCAGTTCAAGAGCAAGTATCCTCATCTTTTCGTTAACCAACCTACTACGACAACGTCTTGATTTCGTGACGAAATCTCTAAAACATGGGAATACTGTGACATTCGTCAAATTTCCATCATTTAATTATTCATGTAGTACGAGTATTTTAACTATTTACCAACGAGTTGTCAACGTGAACGTGTTAATTGTTTTGCTTTGCGGACAAAGCCCTTTTTAGGGAGAGCATATGTAACATCTCAATGTTTCGCGATTATTAAGTTGAATGCAATACACAAGTTGTGAGCGTTTTATGTTGTGCCGTACGTTTAATTGTTATAGTTATTAAGTTTTCATGACGTCTCGCACAATTGCTTGTTTTGGGATCGTACGCTAAACGGTTTTGCTGTCGTTTTATTTCAGTCGCGTCTAAACCTAAACATTGTGAACCCGAGTCAAGTTTATAGCTGTCGCAGCATGGGTACATATACTGAATATATAAACCTTCAATTTTATTGCCAAGCTTGTCATACAAGGGTCTCAAATCAGTCACAAGTCTACATTACACATAAACTTTATAGTTTATTTGCCCCACTAAAGGACAGCACATTTGCCTAGTTTACCCCTTTTGGGTATATCACAAGTTAACATTTCCAGATTTACACTAACCCTAGACTAACTATACAAGTTTATATACAAGCCCAAAGTATTATCCAATGTCCAAATACAAATTATCTCAGTCCAAAATACAAACATCAAAAATCTGCACAAATCTTCACAATACAACTCCTGGGTAGAAGATTAGTTCCAGCCGACCCATACGTCGCGTCGAACCTGCAAAACAGAAAGTCCTCATCCCGTCCGAACCTGCAAAACCGAACGTAGCATCCCCATTGTGAGTCTTTTGTCTTTCGTCTTTTATTTTGAAGTCTAGATGTGCTTGTTTGTACGAACCTACGAATAAACGAAACCGTGGTTAGTCATTGTAAAGGCCTTATACTTTTAACCAAAAACTGAAAATTGCTAAACTTTTTATACAAACATGTTTATGTTATTATTTTGCTGTCAACCAAACCGAGACCCAATTTAGACCAAACCGAGACCCATGTTCAACCAAACCGAGACTCAATCAAGAACCAAACCGAGACCCATGTTCAACCAAACCGAGACTCAATCAAGAACCAAACCGAGACCATGTTCAACCAAACCGAGACCCAATCAAGAACCAAACCGAAACCCATGTTCAACCAAACCGAGACCCAATCAAGAACCAAACCGAGAATCAAATCAACCCAACCAAAGTTCTTACTGCCAAAATTATCAACAATCCTTACCAACCAAATCCAAATGTATTAATCAAGCTTTATTTTACAGAAAACATTAATCATGCCGCGGGTATAGAAACCCCCAATTCAAATCAAAACCCTAATTATTTAAAACCTTTTTTTTTACAACTAATTAACATTGCCACATTCCAGAAACATCATATAAACACGAGTAACATTCGAATATATAAAAACCCCCAATTGTTATAAAACCCTAGATTTACTTTTTATTAATTAAAATGCTAATTAAACCTAATCTAAACCCAAACCCCTTAATTAATTTAATTAAAAGTGAGTTATACAAAAACCCCCAAATGACCGAAACCCTAATTTTTATAAATCGATTTTATATATGAAATTAGTTGATTTTATAATAGAAAACACCATTTAATTATGTTTAAACCCGATTTTAATGTAAACCCCCAAATATTTCAAAACCCTAATTTTGTTTATTTCAATCCGAGAATCATATGACTTACAATAAGTATATACAAATGAATTAAACCCACTGATGTTTATTAAATCGAAAATCAATTAAAGCTTTTAAAAAGAAACAAGGAAAATAAAGTTATCTTTGATTTTTGATTATGGATTCACGAAACCGCAAGGGAGAACACCATCATAAAACCCATCGGTTTGATGTGGGGATTAACCCCACATCCCACGCGATATAAGAACCTCAGACCACCCATATTTGATTCTATAACTCAAACTGATTTGATGATAACCATAGAAGAGATTGAACCGATCTAGGTTTAGAGAGAGAGAGAGTTTTTGGGACGGTGGAGGTGATATCGAGAGAGGAGAGAGAGTTATCTCTCAGTTATGGGAAGTTGTGTGTGATAAACACACGCATATACTCCCTTCGTTTCCTTGTTTATTCCGCCAAGCGGACCGGGCCGGGTCAATGACCTTAGGCCGGTTGTGATGTAATGATTTTGGACTCCCATTTTGGGCCTCTTGTGTTTTAATTAGTTTGGTTAAAGCCCAAACGAAATTTGGTAAATTTAAGTTATGTTTTGACCCGTAAAACCCGACCCGTTAATAAACCGACTTTAATTATCGTACTTTTCCCGTAAATTGTATTTTTTCATAAACGTATGGTTTCGTCAAGCACAACTAGGGTATCGAGTCATTTAATAATACAATTATTCGTATCGTAACTCGATTCTCATAATTAATTAGGTCGCGGCTAGCGTAACCGTACTCTCGAGCTATTTTACCTTCGTTCTCTTTGCTGAATTTACGAGGTGAGTTTATAGCCCCATACTTTACTATTTTCACTGCTTTTTGGGGTGAGACATTGCTTAATTTTAACGTTTGAACACAAGTGCATTTACTGATTTATATATTAGTCTAAGTCCCACTAAAAACCCAGTTGCTTTGGCCCGTGAATCGTGAACCGTTAATTACTTTGTGTAAGCACGAATGTAATGGATAGATCTATCGGGATTGACGTCCCTGTCTGTCTTGTCCAACAAGGGGACAAGCGGGCACAGTTTCATTTGAATCTGATATAGGATGTCGTGGGTTTAGGCATCTAGTTTGGGCTACATTTATATGATTATACTGCCGGTGTTGTTAACGCTTCGGTGTCACGAGCTTAGACTGTAATAAATACTTTTGGGATGACTTTGTATCTGTTATATTGTCATCACATTTGGGAAAATCTTGTGGTTCATTAAACATTTCAAATTAACTAAACCTATGAACTCACCAACTTTATGTTGACACTTTAGCAATGTTTTTCTCAGGTATTAAGAAGGAAGATGCTAAATGAGGTCTCATGCATTGCCGTCATTTCTTTGAAACAACGATCATTTGTACCATTTAAGAAAACTATGTTTTGTAACCATATTCAGTTTATGCTTCCGCACTTTGTTAAAACAACTTATTTTATTATTTACAAGTGATCTATTTTTCCGAACGTCTCATTTAGAGGTCGTTCTTTGTGACTATGTGTGTATGATAATCATGACGTCACCACTCCCTTGTCGCTATTATACTCTGATATTTTGGGAGTGTGACATTTCTTCTCAGTTGGAATCCATTCAAGATTGTTCCTAATGGCATACATTTCATTCACGTGATCAACAAGGCATAAATCATGACGCTGAGAAAACATGCATTCATTACAATTCCAACATCTCAAATTATAATTCACATTTTGCTTAGGCTTCTTCATAGAGGCAGAACCTTTCAACTTAGCTACATGATTCTTTTTATTTAAAACTGAAATAACATTCCTAGGGTGAACTTTTACTTTCTTCTTTGCAGTCCTACTAGTGGAAGGCTTGATCCTATCTTTCTTGTCTTGAGATCCTTTAGCCTTAGTAGACATAATTACTCTTGTAGTAGCCAATGGAACATTAGTAACAGATTTTAATTTAGCCTTGATGGGTGTGTTTAAAACAGGCTTAGCTCCTAGAGTCTTATTGAGTGGAGTTATGGCAATGGTGGGGGTTTGTTGTTTAGGGGGTGCAGGTATTGGTTGACCTATATACTCTAAGTTTGCTAAACAATCTTGAACGCGATCCACATATAAGAAAAGCTCATATAGAAGATGACTTGTGGGATCTAGTTTACGCATATCATCAATGGTCTCTCTCGCTAGATCTGCATGTTCTAAGGCATTTTTCATATATGTAGCAAACTTAGTTAGACTATGCTTAAATTTTGGGTCCCGATAAAGCACACGTGGGTTGGGTTTGGGAGCACTAGAGGTCGGTGCAGAGATGGTAGTTGAGTTATGAACAACTTTTGGTCCTTTGAGTTGAAGTGTCTCCTTTAAATCCGCTATAACCATCTTTTTATCTATGAGTTGAATATTTAGGTCAGAAGTTTCCTCACATTTCTTGGTCCATCGGTCAATAAGTGACTGTTGCTCTACCGCATTAAAAGCGAAGCGTTCTTCTATTGAACCAGAAACTTGTGAGACACCCTGCCTTACTCTTTCCAACTCCCCTAGCATAGAAGAAATTCTATTTTCTAGAGCATGGTTTTTAATCTCTACGGCCTCTAGTTCCACTTTGTCATTTAATGACTCTCTCTTAAGTCTCATGATTTCTTCCTCTAAAGCCTGAACCACCTGAATCATCTTGTCACTCGTCTCAACGGTGTTTTCACAATCATTTGTTTTTGAAAGAGTTTCATTTTTAGATTGATTTTCAATTTCAAGAGATATACAATGTTTTTGAAGCTCATCAAATCGTTTTGAAAGTGAGTTATAAGAATCTTGAATCTTTAAAAATTCAGCGTTAGATTCGTGACAAGAATGATAATCTACATTATTCACAGGTTCCAAGAATCGGTCATATTCGGACAAAATCTTTTCTTTCTCAATTAGATGTTGCTCATAAGAATCATCCATTTCATAGAAAACTTTTCGAACTTCAGCCACTTCAAAGTTAAGATTGTCCCCAAGATCTAGAAGACCGTCTTTAACATTGTTTACAAACGGAACGATCTCTTTCTCAAACAGCATTTTCATGTGTTCGAAAGCCCATTCTCCAGAGGTTTGAGCCATTGAAGTCGTACATTCCTTGATGACCTTGTCAAATCCAGTAAGGTAACGCCTAATCTCTTTCAAGCTTAGCAATACTGTACTCAACGGTGGAAGATCCTTTGGAACTTCCTTAGGTTCATTCGGATTGACAAGTGTAGGAAATATACTAAGGCTTTCTCTAGTAGACATGAAAGTTGGTGTATGGATAAATTCCTTGTGTATGTTAAAGCGAATTATAAGATCTGTTTTTGCATTCTCTACATTAAGCTGTGCATAATCATACTCAGGATATGTAAAAATCACTTTTGACCGATTCTCTTCATGTAGTGATAAATTCTCAGATTCATTCGGAAACACAATCGGATCTAATACCAATCCTAACTTGGTTGCATCGTAAAGTCGTGGGTTGTGGTGAAATGCTTGCTTTGCATACCCCGATTTAGGTGGTAAGTCTATTAGACGCGATAGAGTGAATTCCTTCAAAAGATAAATGAAACAAGTGTACTAAATGTGAAGCAGAGTATTGTTTTAAAAGCAAAACTTCAGTTTTTTTAACTTTCTCGGACGCCTTAATTTCCGTTTCAACCCTATTAGACTCGAGAATTTCGAAATTCGTTTGAAGTTTTTGAAAATTATTAACGACTGACTCATTTTCTTAAGTTCTTTTGAAAGATTTGCTCTTAAACTTTCATTTTCTAGCAAGTTATCCATTTGGACTTTCCTAAACCTATCAAATTCTGGATTGGTTAATGTAGGATATGAAAATCTTGCTTATGTTTTAGAGAGAGAAACAGATAGAAAGATAGATGATTTCACATACATACTTGAGAGAGAAAAATAAAAAAAACACACTTTAATATGTGTATTGTATGAGAAAACCACACCCTCTCCATCTAAGGAGAGGGATTATATAGCCCATATGATGGGAATGGGCTTACAATTGGACCGGCCATACAAGCATGGACCGGGCTTTTCCTTGCTTGATATATTAAAAGATATCTAGACTACGAGCTACTACTTAATATATTGTCGGAGTGACCGAATCTTCCTAAATACGTAAAAACGTATTTCCAACAATCTCCCGCTAATGGAGGTCACTCCAAACAAGGGCGTTACCCAAGTTACAATAATAAAATAAACCTAGCATACTATGCTTGTCTTGAGCTCGTAGTCTTCGTCTTTGTTTTCTTTTTCTTTTCTGGTGAACATGCTGATGTGATCTTTGATATCAATCTTTAGCATTAATCCATTGCCTTGATCTTGTGCATCCTTCACTTGTGATATTTGCCTCCTCGTGACTTCATGTCCCACATACTTATACCTTCGTAATTCTTGAAAGCTTCAGAGTTCGATACAGCGGAAGACTTTGACTTTTAGGCTTTCTTGAATTAGATGAAGTATTAAGTGCATAAAGTATAAGCATGCGGGGACGACTTCTTCTCGGATTCCGCAACGCCACCGTCTTCAAATGCCCCAACATAAGTAGACACGAACGAAATGGCTTTGAACATTTCATTCTAATTCGGTATCATTTTACCTCCGGTCGGTGAAGACCGTTGGAAGATATAAAATATCGTACTTGTGGCAGGTATATTTAATTAAAAATCTCCTTGACAAGATTTCGCGGGTAAACCCGTTCTCTTTACTGGACCGTCCAAAGCTGACTGCGAATGTAAAGAGTGAATCATTTGGATAAAATTATCCTCATGATTGAAGCCGTCAATTCTGATTCCTGGAACAAGTTTGATTCATTAAAGAATCGCACCATCGTTGCTTTCTAGTTGTCACGAGCTTGATTCATATTGAATATTACAAGTTACCTACCAAGTGCTGTTTAAGGTTAACACTATAAGGATTTCCACTCATCACTGTGAACACTAAGGTATCACTCTGAGTGTTCTGGCAAGATCACTAAGATATTGCGTAGAGGCCTGGAACGTGTTTAAATTCAGTTAAGAATTAAACCAATGTTGCTTTCCAGTTATCACAAGCTTGATTCATAAAGAATCACACAAGTCACCTACCATGAGCTTTTTGATATTCGCTCAAGAAGGATTTCCATCTTCATTGTACATAATTTCGTATTACTTGGATGTTCAGGCAAGATCATGAAGATTTTGCGTAGGACTCTTAAGATCTTTCTTACTTTTCACAGTGTGTGAAGAAGCAAGAAAATATGGAAGTGTGTCTTAATGAGATATTTGATGATCTCAAATAGCTCTAGACTCGATCATGCACTTTGGATTTTAGTGATCGGAGGCTGGAGAGGAGTGCCACCTTTTCAATACCAACTTATTCGGAGTGAATAAATCAATAGATAATGCGTTGTCTCTGTGTGATTAAAACAAATACCTTTTGAGAGATATCTGAGTTAGCTGGGATGGGTTGTGCATTGCATCACTAGGTCCATGATGTCTATCTTCAATATCGAGCATCATTAAAATGATCTCAATAGCATATGTGTTGACCCGGTTTCTGCCTAAGGTTTTAAGGAGTGCTTCTTTCTTTACACCCTTTATCTTTGCAATTCTTTTTCATTCGTCAACCCCTTCAATGCTTACCAATACGTCATAACTAGCACCTTGTTGTGATTGTTCCAGTGCTAACTTAAGTACTTGGTCGGCATTCAGCTACGTTCACAATCTTTCTCCATCTTTCCTAAGGACTACTATTTCTAGCTATGGAATGTCCTTGGGAAGATTCCTTCGGTTTAAGAAGAATCATTGAACTTAACCTATCCTACCAGCCTTATGTCACCACAATCTTCATCGTCGTGAAATAAATGGGTTTTGGGTAAGTATATGTCACCATGAAAATCCATTTTGATATGCAAATCCGTTTTGCTCCCCTTAACATATGCCACGATATTCAAAAACATTTCGCATATGTCAGGATGAGCCAGCACATTAAGTCAAACCATTTGTGATAATCTCCCATATTAAATCACATTTTCTCCCCCATATTAAAAATATTAACCCAATCGATGTTTTTAATATCAATTGATTTAACGAATTTTTAATCAAAGGTTTTGGGAAGAAAAATGCAAGTCTGTTTTATCTTCATGATACCAAATGTGTGAGATATGGTACCGATTTGTAACATGATCACATATTCACCATATTAGAAAAAATTGACAAGGTTGGACCTGATTGATGAGAACATCATATGATAAGATCAAATGGTTCTTGTCAGCATATGTTGGTCGCCTCGTCACGTCTGAAGTCATCTCTTGACACCACGTGTATGATTGGTATTGTTTTCTTGACACCAATTAGTGAGCTTGGCGGCATCGAAGATTCTGAATGCTTGACAATTGCTCCCCCTCAATTGTTGACCCGTGTTCTACTGAAAGAGTTGTAGTCGTCAGTTGAGTAGTCGCATCGTCGAGTATGTAGATACCAATTATAGATTGCTATGGTTGTAGAGATGATAGCTTCATAAAAATAAGACTTCTCTTGTTTTAACAAATAAATGCACTGAAACGTACATATATTTGTGTTAGACCAAGTTATAAAGTAAACTTGATCCCTTACAAGGTTTTAAAGTAAACCTTGCCCGAGAAAACTAATTCCAGTTGTGAGCCAAAGCTTTCATAAGAAATACTTGACTTTAATGTGAAAACCGGGTTGCTGTCAGAAATAACTACAAGCCATTTGGGCATGTTTTATGAAATATTTACAACTTTTGTACGAACTCTATTTATGGCGCCGTCTCAATGTTAACCAACATTTCTAAGGTCGTAAATATTATCGTACCAAAAGACATGCCTTTGAACAATAAATTAAAAATATTTTTGGATTTTTATGAATTTTTTAATTTTTATGATTTTTATATGGTTTTATATTTTTGTATTTTGCTTTTCTGGATAAAAATATAAACAATATATATACAGATGATCACCAAGGATACGGAGAATAGTTTACCACCACTATTCTTTCGCTTCATCTGCCAGTTTCTTAAGAGTCTCAGGCGAGAAGGTTCTCATTCCTAGCTTGTCTGCCAAAAATTCAATTCGAGCGCGATCTAAAGCCTTCGTGAAAATATCCACCAATTGATACTCAGATCGGACAAAGTAAAGCTCGATCACTCCATTTTCCACTTGCTCCTTGATGAAATGGTAGCGAATGTCAATATGCTTCGACCGGGAGAATTGAACATTGTTGCAGCACAAGGCAATTGCACTCTTGTTGTCGCAATACATTGGAATTTTGTTGAAACTTAGACCATAGTCGGTTAATTGCGATCTCATCCAAAGAATTTGAGCACAGCAACCGGACATAGCTATGTATTCTGCTTCCGTACTTGAAGTTGCAGCGCTTTTCTACCTTTTCGATGCCCAACTGATTAGTCGATCTCCTAGTAGTTGCAAAGTTCCACTCGTGCTACGCCTTGTATCTTGACAACCCGCGTGATCCGCATCTGCATATGCCATTAGTGCAATAGAAGAGTCCTTCGAATACCAAAGTCCCTGATTAATGGTTCCTTTAAGATATCGAAAGATCCGTTTAACAGTATCTAAGTGTAACTCAGTAGGTCGAGTTTGATACCGAGCACACATACATATAGAAAACTGAAGATCAGGTCGACTAGCTGTGATATACAGAAGAGTACCGATCATTCCACGATAAAGTGTCGGATCAACAGCAACTCCATGTGCATCTGCATCAAGCTTAGTTCGTTCCACCATTGGAGTATCCACGGGGTCGCAAGATTCCATATTATACTTCTTTAGCGATTCAAAGGCATACTTGGATTGATTGATAAAGATGCCTCTGGGACTCTGAGATATCTGAAGACCTAAGAAGAATGATACCTTGCCCATCACTGACATCTTAAACTTGGAAGACATGAGTGTCCCAAACTCATCAGATAAGGTTTGGGTCGAGGTAGCAAATATAATATCATCAACATATATTTGTACCATAATCATATCTTTACCTCGTTTCTGAATAAACAGCGTGGGATCCACCTTGCCTTTAGCGAAGCCTTGCGTGATGAGGAATTGTGAAAATAGATCATACCATGCGCGTGGAGCTTGCTTCAACCCATAGAGAGCCTTCTTAATCTTGTACACATGGTTATGATATTAAGGGTTCACAAAACCATCCGGTTGTTGAACATAGACCTCTTCCTTGATTTCACCATTAAGAAATGCCGTCTTCACATCCATTTGATAGACGATCATATTCATGTGGGCTACATAAGCAAGGAATAGTCTAATAGCTTCCAAACGGGTAATAGGTGCAAAGGATTCCATAAAGTCGATGCCTAATAATTGCTTGTATCCACGAGCTACTAGTCGAGATTTTTTCTTCAATATTCCGCCTAACTCGTCGAGTTTCACCTTGTAAACCCATTTCAAAGTGAGTAATTGCACTTGATCCGGGCATGGGACAAGTTCCCATACTTCAAGACGTATAAATTCATTAAGTTCTTCTTGCATAGCTTATATCCAACAGGATTGAGTAAAAGCTTCTTGCCATGTCCTAGGTTCAACTTCGATGAGAAAAGCATCAAAATGACAAAACATTACATTTTCTTATAACTGAATTCGTGTGGATACCGGACGATTAGGGTCACCAATGATAGAATCTATAGGATGATCCTTTGTCCCCTTGCTGTCATGTTCACGAATCCGTGGATTGGAGTAGACCGTATTAGGAGCTTCCTCTGAGGTGGACGACCAGGATTGATTATGGTCGGGAATTCGTACACCAAAGAATGGAAGTTCACGTATTTGAGCAAATTCTAAATCGTGATCATCATCATCCTCTTCATCATCAATAGGCATGACATGGGTAGTTGGTTTGGGTGTTGGTTGAGAATTACTTATTGAAGGTATATCTTGACCAATTGTAGGTGCAGATGTGTCTGATTGTGCTTCGGTTGCTGGAGCGACAACTTCGGCTACCGGAGATATTACCTCAGGTTCTGGAGCAACCATACTTGGAGGAGTAAAGAATTCATCAAAGAACGGTTGAAACAACGTATCCCATTCATTCCTAGAAGGTGGTGTAAATGATGATGAAGTAGGGTTGTTTGGGACAAGACCAAAACTAATGTCACTGGGTCCCATTTCATGAAGTGCGGGTTCAGAGCTGCTTTGCTCAGAAGCCATTGCTGTCAGCTCATCAAAATCAACATTCATAGTTTTGAGGATCTTACGAGACTTACGATTGTAGATTCGGTATGCTTTCTTTGCGGGTGCGTAACCAATGAAAATAACAATATCAGCCTTTGGTTGAAGTTTTCCCAAATTGTCACCATCATTATTTGGATAGCAAAGAGAACCAAATACATGAAGATATGATAAATCTGGTACTTTTCCATGTAGAAGCTCATAAGGTGTTTTACCATGGCGTTTACGAATTAGTGACCGGTTTTGGGTGTACACTGCTGTAGATACTGCTTCTGCCCATAGAAACAATGGAGCCTTTGCGTAAATTAACATCGTTCGAGCAGCTTCCATAAGTGTGCGATTTCTCCTTTCAACGACACTGTTTTGTTGTGGAGTGCGAGCAACGGATGTTTCATGAGAAATGCCAACTTCTTCATAATAATCACGCAAAATTTGATTCTCAAATTCAGTTCTATTATATGTACGAATGCGTCGGACAGTAGTGTTGAGACGCACTTGAATCATTTTGAGAAATCCGATGATGAATTTAGGTGCCTCATTTTTTGTTGTAAGAAATTTCACCCATGTAAACCGAGAGTAATCATCGACAATGACGAGGATGTACCTTTTACCACTAAGACTTTCAAACACATTGGCCCACAAAGATCCATATGCAACAAATAAGTTTTATCTTGGTTGGTGTCTTCAGTCTTGGGTTTGTATGATTTCTTAGTTCTCTTCCCCATTGTACACGCGGAAAACAAATGGTTTTTGTGAAATGTATGTTTAGGAAGACCACGAACAAGTTCGTTTTTCGCCAAGTGATTAATAGCGTCAAAGTTAAGATGAGATAACCGTCGATGCCATAACCATGACTTAGTCTTCGATGCTTTGGAGAGAAGACATACGGGAGAAGCGGCCATCATGTCTTGTAGAGACAAAGTGTACAAATTATTCCCTCGAGTACCTTTCAATAAATCAACCCCTTCCAAATTACGAATAAAGCAGGTATGCTCTCGAAAAGCAACTTCTAGGTTTGCATCACAAAATTTTTCCACAGAAAATAAGTTGTGACCGAGACCTTCCACATAATACACTCTTGAAATTATAACATTCCCAATATGATATTCACCGTAACCCATTATCTTTGCAATATGATCACTTCTAAATCGAACCGTACCAAGAAACTTGCTGACAAAATTTCTGAGCTGAGAGCGATCTCCGGTCATATGTTTAGAGCAACCAGAGTCCAAATACCAGAGAAAAATTTGGACCACCTGTTTTCAACAACAACAGTAGACAATGCATTGGAAACTATTGGTTCTGGAGTGTTAGCAGATACAGATATAATATTATCAGAATTGCTAACATTTGTGTTGCCCTTAGGTTTCCTGCGTTTTCTATTGTGAGTTTTACCACTAACAGGTTTTATTGTTCCAACTTTCTGAGGTTTTGGAGTATTAGCGGGCACTACAGTGGGAGTAGACCTATTTAAAGGGCACTTGGTTCCTACGGTAGTGTTGGTGTTCCTAGTTAAAGGACACGCTTGTGTTTTGGTAGCCTTGGTACTCCTAGTTAAAGGGCACGCTTTCTTCGCTGTAGTGGGAGTGATCCTAGTCAAAGGACACGTATTTTCTACTATTGTGAAAGTTCTACCAGTGGGACACCACATCCAACCAACTTGGGTTAACACTTTCCCATTCGGTTTCCATTCTAAACCATTTTCCGGGCATTCATCTCATTCACATGGCCAATAAGGCAAGAATCATGATGACTAGAAAACATACATTCATTGCAATTCCAACATTTCAAATTAGAATTCACAGTAGGCTTAGAACGTTGCACAACCGCAGGGCCTTTAGGTTTAGCTACATGATTCTTTTTATTCAAAACAGAAATAACATTCCTAGGGTGGGCTTCTACATTCTTCTTCACTTGACTACTAGATGGGGGCAAGATCCTATCATTTTTCTTGTTTCTTTTAAGCTTAGATCTTTGAGCCTTAGTAGTGGTGCTTACTCCTATAGAAGGCAACACGGGAATATTAGAAGCTGGTTTTGATTCTGCCTTATCTTTAGTGACCAAATTTTGAGATGGTTTAGTCCTAGTGCCCTTGTTAAGTGGTGTGACGGCGATAAGGTTCCTTTTGATTGCACTAGAGGACGATGCTGAGACAGTGGCTACGTTATCCACAACATTCTTACCTTGTAGGGTACAAAGTGTTTCCTTTAACTCAGTCAAAGCCAGATTTTTATCACAAATTTGTTCCCTCAAATCAGATATTTCCACCGACTTTCGATTCAACTGTTCAATCAATGATTGATTTTGTGAAGTGGTATTAGCACATGCGGGCTTTAGTGAATCGAAGAGTTGTGTATTTTTCTGTTTTAAGTTATCAACTTTGGACAAAATCTTGGAAACTCGATTATCTAGATCAAGTTTAAAATTCTCAGCGACCTCAAGTACGTTCACACAGTTAAGCTCTTTAGATTTCTCTATGTTTATCGGCAATGATTTAACAACCTTGTCACTCGGCTGACGATGTTTTGATTCTAAATTCAATAGAAAATTCTTTTGAAAATTTGCCTCATCTATATTAACACCTTCGAATGAAGTTTCAAAGATCTCTTGAATAAATTGTTGCTTGCATTCAAGCAAAATACAATGTTTTTAGATCTCATCAAAAAATTTTGAAAGCAATTTATAAGAATCTTGAAGCTTTAAAAATTCAGCGTCAGATTTGTGACAAGTACTATCTACCACATTATCCACATATTCAACATTATGCACAATAGAATCATTATCAACACTTTTATTCACACAGACGGAAACTATATCATAAGACATCACTTGCTTCAGAAGCTGATCATTTTGGCGTGAAACTCGTTCTATTTCAAGTAAACTGTTTTCATAAGCATCATCCATTTCATTGAAAATACGTCTAACTTCTTCTATTTCCAAAAGCAAATCTTGATCAACATTACTAAGACAAGCTTTAACATTGTTTACAAATGGAACAATTTCGTCTCGGAACGCAGCTCTAGTGTGCTCAAAATTCCATTCACCTTCCGTTATGGCCGAAGCCGTCGTACGTTCCAAAATGACCTTGTCAAAATCGGCTAAGTGTTGGTGTACCGCATTTAAGCTAACGGACGCCTTACTTACCGGTGGAATTAACTTCGTTAAATCCGTTTTGACAAGTGTAGGAGACGTAATAGGAGGGTTTTCATTTGACAAACTTTGGGGCACAAGAACTGTCAATTCAGCTAACACCTTTTGCAAGCGAATACGTGTCTTTTTAGAAAATTGATCTTTATTATACGTATCATAATCAAGCTTATGGAATTTTGAAAGAATTTTAGAATGAGTTTCTTCCGCAAGTGACTGTGTCTCCTCAGTACTACGAACAAAAGGTGCTTCTTTCGATTTGCCAATTAGGGTCATATCATAAAGACACGGAATATATTCCTGAGCTTGTTTTGCATAACCGGGATTAGGTGGTAAATCTTGAAGACGCTTAAGTTCGATTTCTTTAAACGATTTAGTTAAACGATGAACCTTTTCTGTGGAAGCGTATTGTTTTAAAAGCTGTTGTTTTTTGAATTTAAGAAGTTTGGTAGCATTAATTTCCTATTCAAACCTTTTAGACTCGAGAGTTTCGAAATCCATTTTAAGTTTCTGAAAATCATTGACAACCGACTCTTTTGCTTTTAATCCATTGGTAAGATTAGCTTTTAATGATTCTATTTCTTTCAAGTGTTCAATCTTTTCAACACAAAACTGGTCAAATTTAGAACATGTTATTTTCTCTGCTTGAGGGACCATTTCAAAAGTTTTGACCTTTTCTTTATGCAACGCAAGCTCGGCTGTAATAACCCGAACTTAACGTCATTATTTTATCCAAATTATATAACGGATTTTAATTTTTAAGTAACGATGAGAATTATTATATTTGACGATTTTAGTTCAAACCGATAATGTGTGACTTTATTTAATTGTTGTGACGATTGAAGAGTACTAATAGTGATCGCGATGCCAATTGATGCCCAAATATTATATTTTCGTATCGATTATTTCGATATTTGATATTTTTGAAATTTTTATTTCATTACGTATTAAGTCGAGTCGAACTTTATTATCTCGTTTTGTGTGCGTTTAATTATTAAAACGATCAATTTAACAAACGAGATTTATATTTTTATGAACCCGGGACAAAACCCGACTCTCGTAAATATTTATAAAATTTACTGGAAGTCATTTCCCACTTTTTAACTAATCTTTACACTTTGGTCCACAAGAATGCACAAATTGCAACTTCTACCCCACCCACCATATAAAAGGAAATTCTTTCCTCATAATACACACACAAATATTCTCTCTAAAAAATTTATCTCTCTCTTCTTCCTCCCTTTATTTGCCGTGACCACCATAGCACCAAAACACCATCACCATTTTTGATTGAGCTTGATTCAAGAAAAACTAAACAAAGTCCCATTTTTAGAATTCAAAGGAGATCATTTTGGTATGGCTTTTACTTACATGCATCTACTTTTACTTTTCAAATATTTTTAGTCAAGAACAATGGTGTTTGATCCATTTTATTGTTGTAGTAATGTGTTATTATTATTATAATTGATTTTAAAAGTGTTGCATGTTATATTTTTGATATGGGTTTTGAAAGGATGAATCATGCAAGTAATTTAGGGATGATATGAAATGTTAGGAATGATTAATATAGCATATTTGAGATGTTGATGATGCTAAAAATGGGTTAAAATGGTTGTTGGTATGATTTTTAAAGAGTCATTTTAGATCAGTAGGTTTATGGCCATTTTTCGTACAGTGGCTGTTGATTAAAGTTTGATATTATTAGATATTGTTGTAGTAGTCACCGAGACGCTCGTTTCGATATAAGATAGAGCTTTTAACTCCAAATGAGTCAAAAGTTATGCTAGTTTGATTATTCGTGTACCGGGAGACGAGTATTGACACAATACGAAATTGTTGTCAATATTTAGATCGAATCTCGGGGACTATAAGTTGAGTTTTAAAACTGATCAAAGGCTGTTGTTGGGTCCTAATCTTATCATTTTGAATCTATTTTCAAAGTCAAGCGGCGATGTTGTAAACGGGAATGTTTAACAAGGTCAAAATGGTTTTACGATACAAGTGTGCAAAACTGTCCGGTTTTTAAAGTCTAAAGATGTATCGAGCAGGTGGTTCTAAAATGTGAATCATCTGATGAAATTTAAACTGAGTCTTCTACAGATTATAAATGAGGTTTTCACCAAGTTTCGTCGAAAACGGAGTTGTTTAGGTATGGTAAATCAGCGTATATTTTTGGTAAGTACCGGCTGAGTATTTTTGGGAGGTACTTAACCTCGCATCATAGTTTGAGACAAGAGGTTAATCTATTAGCTTCTCAAAGTCTTAAAAGGATATAAGTCTTATGTAAGAGTGTATATTCTGAGGTTGGAGACCCACTTAGGGTACTTGAACCGTATTGATTTGGCATCTTGAGATAGATCAATATCGAAGGTGCTAGTCTTGGAAAGCTAGTATATGTTGTGGGGTTTAGAAGGAAATCACTTACATTGATTGGTCATGTCTATGTACATACTATTTTGAGTCATTGATTTTATTATACTAAGTATGATTTGAGATACTTAAGTATGTTGCTAAGCACGCACCTTATTTGTTAGGTGGCGGCTTTTGATGTGTATATATTTGGGAGGCATCTTCACTTCGGCGATCACCACTACTACTAGCTTCGTATCCCATCTAAGGTAAGTCTATAGCCTCGCTTTTTACTATGTTGTAAATGGTTTTAAACCCGCGAGGGGGAATACATGTTTTTCATAAACTTGGAACACAAGTCTGTTATGGTATGCTTGTCCCTCTATGAATGGACCCATGGTTGCCTTTAAATTGCATTAGGTGATTGCCTTTGTTAAAGCCTCAATTATAGACCGTTAATTAACCTATGATGGGTTAACCGCTAGTACAATTAAGAGATCTATGTGGGAAGCCGCCTCGGTTCAGTTTGTGTGGACTTGTCACAGAAGCTTAGGCCCGACCTCCACACTAGAACATATTGTATTGAGAAGTCAGGTATACGGCAATGTACCAATAATCTGGAGGTAACGACAATTAATAAATCTATCGTCTTATTAGACTGATATGGGAGATTCTAAGGGCTTGGTTCCATGAGCTTGATGCAATTTATGCTATATACAATTATTATTATTGATGCAAATTATTATTTGATGCTTGTTGCCTTCAAGTATGCCACAAACTTATAATCTTTGCTTGTGTTCAAATGATTTGTAAAACCTATAGACTTGCTCAACCTTTGTGTTGATGGTTTTACACATGTATTTCAAGTAATCAAGATGGATAGCAGCGGATCATGTGAGGAGGAAGTTGGTGCTTACTTGTCTAAATCTTTGTTTACTTTTCCATCCTATGAAATAAATAAACTGCTTTTAAGCATTTAATGTATTGTGATTGGTAATGGTTTTTGGGACCAACGCTACTCTGATTTTATATATATTGGGATGGGAAACTTTTTAGACAAGATTGTATATTATTTTAACGTCTCTATTTGAGGTCGTTGTCTACGATTGTGTGCGATGTGTTATTAGTAGCGTCCCAATGTGGTATTCCGCTGCGTGGTAATTTGGGGGTGTTACAATGTAACACCTCATTTTGATAATGTAATGTCACGAGTAATTATGGCGTGTCATCAAAGCATACAAGGATAAATGTCTAAAACATTACATGACCATAGGGATAACCAGAATCAAACATCGGTTCCCAAACATAAGCCCAAAACATAATAAAGCAAAAGAAATGAATGAAAGACTAAGCAAGCATAAGTATATGAAGAAAAAATGAGAAGAAGTCTATGGCAGCTTCCATCCTATGCATGTCCTCCAAATGCTCGAGTCAGTCCTTGAGTACCTACCGTTTTGGGACATGGAAAGGAAAGTAACGGCTGAGCAAAACGCTCAGTGCACGGATATATACATAGTATAAATGACTAAAACATAATAAAGACTTAATAGCAGCGGAAAAGTATAAGTCCTGGAAAACCTGGAACATGTTCATAAAACTGGTTTTATAGTTTGAAAAGCCTTATGTTTATCTTATGAAAACTGCTTAACATATTTTACCATTAGCCAATATAGGTCATGAAAATCCACCGTGCATGAATACTTGGAGGGGTGACCTCATCATGCAAATTAGAGGGGCTGCCTCTAATTTAATATACTGGTTTGGGTAGGAGGGATCAGCTCCTTGTGAAGGATGCAAGGCACACACCACATTCACACTGAGTAATCTGTTGAAAACATGTAACTAGGATGCACCCATACGCCCCACATGATAAATATAATAATATGGCCAAAAGCTGAAGGGACGCCACGAGCTATCACTCCGCTGTGGTGAAGTCATAACATTGGTGCCTCCAATGTTATGGTTATGGTACCTCCATAACTAGGTGAAACTGGTCATGCATGTATATGGCTTTAGGTATTCTAATTAAACATAAGAAATTCGAAAACATATAAAACAAATACTGGGAAAACAGTTGGTTGCATACGGGGAATCCTAATAAGGAAAGAATGTCCATACTGAAAGGACGGGAATCCGTACCTTATGTCCAGTGAACGAAGAAGACGAACGGAAGAGAGTCCTACTTCGGTATCACTAATGCTACATAAATACATACGTGTATAAGTATCTGATTACTAAATACGTAACTGGTTTTATGTCATGTCTTAGCTTATTTTACACGTTCGTGTCATGTTTTACTATTTTAAGCTTTATACTGTATTTATCTTATATTCTATCTATTCTGATTAAGTATTACTTGTATTTCATGTATTATTATACTTACTGTGTAATAATAAGTAACTTTCTAAAAATAGCAGGTTTCCTAAAATAGAAAGTTTCCAAAAATAGATTTACTACTTAAAATAGATAAGTTTCTAAAAATAGAAAGTTTTCATAAATAGAATTACTGCTTAAAAAAAATAGAAAGTTTCCATAAATAGATTAGCTGCCTTAATTAAACAAGTTTCTAAAAATAGAAAGTTTCCATAAATAGAAATAAGCTGGTTAAATAAGCTAAATATATAAGCTTAAGTGTTTCTCGTTTATTTTTCTAAGTCATGAAATTATAAAGTCTAGTTTATTAATTATTCCATGTATTTTAATAAACTATAGATTAAAGCATTTAACTAAATATAATGTCATTTAATTAAATAAAGATATAAATACTTAGGTTAAAACATGTATTATCAATTATATTAATATAACCTAAGTCATGGAAATTAATTAATTATAGGTCATGGTTTTAATAATTAATTAATTACTTAGTCTAATTTTCATGATTTAAAATACTTAGGTTTAACTATGTATTAATAGTAAAATAATTAACCTAAGTCATGATAATTAATTAATTATAAGTCATGTTAAATAATTAATTAATTTCTATAGTATAAATTAAATAATAAAAATACTTAGGTGAAAATTATGTATTATTAATTAATAATAATAACCTAAGTCCGTGTTTTAATTAAATTAATTATCTAGCATGTTAAATTATTTTAATTAATCTTGTAATAAAGAATCTTGTAATTATAAGTCGTGTTTTATTAATTTAATTTACCTTGTAAATTAATATACATGTTAAAGCTAATAATTTGTAAAAGTAATAATCCGAACCATGTATTATATTATTAAAACGTGTCGAAAACCGTTCCCGTGGAATCCCGTGAAACTCGTTTTATGCTTATAAATAGGCCGAACCAAACAGCCCCTTAATTTTCCTTAAAACTGTTTGCCCAAACACCCTACCAAACCCGTAGCCAAACACCCCCTGCCCTGGTTTCCCCTTGCTTGTTATAAGTTCCCACCGACAGTGGTGGTTTCCCACTGCAACAACAAACACCCCCCCCCCCCCTTCTGTTGTTGCCACTGGTAGGCCAAACGCTCCCCTGTTGGGGTTGTGTTGCCCCCGACAGCAATAAACCAAGCCAACACCCCTTTAAGGGTTGCGGTTGGTGTGACTGTTTTACCACCGAGACACATGAGTGTCTCGGTTTGTGTGAAAAGTGGCCAAAACGAATCCCTCTATTAATCTAACATTAAACTCAACGTGTTTTTAACATGTTTTACTTATTGGATTCGGATCTTGGCCAATTAAATAAAAGAAAAGAAAGCAAAACGCGATTAGGGTTTACCTTGTTTAGGGTTTTTATGAATAACAAACGTGAATCAAACGTCTTAATTCCTTGAATCTGAAAACACGATTTACCCTTGGTTTCTTGGTGTTGATCACGGCAGAGAAGAAGAAGAAAGGAAAAAAATGTGACGGCTTGTAATTTTTTATGTTTAGGGTTTCTTGATTTGTGGTGTTTGTGTCGGCATAAAGAAAAAAAAAACCCTCCGTCCCTTTTTGTTGTAATAGCCGAAACATACACTTGGGCCTAGAGCCCAAGTCCTTCCTCTTTACTACTTGTCAAAAACAGCCCAAAACCTTATTCTTATATGTTTATATTTTTCGTTTAATAAAACGTACGCGTTTAGTTAAATACGTATTTGGTTTCTTGTCGTGAAATATCTTGTAATAACTTCATGTGCTATACGTAATATTAATTTACGTAGTACTTGTCGTGTAATTTAATATACGTAGTAATAATAATAATTGTGTTAAGTATGCGTTTTTACGTGCTACGTAATTATTAATTATTCATGTTATATTAATTATTTGTACGTAATGACCTTCGTCGTATTAGTAATTAAGTAAGTACTTAGTTATCTGTTCGTGATTTCATGTTCGTATACTCGTGATTATAATAATTATTTGAAATAATTATTGTGTGTTCATACGTAATAAATACTTATCGTGTTCTAACACGTGCGTAATACTCGTAATAATTATACGTGAAACGTAAATATGTTATAAAAAGCAAAGTTTTAATCATATACGTACGATCGTAAGGGTATGATGTATGGTAAAAGCATGCGGGTTTTACAACTCTTCCCCCCTAAAAGAATAATTCGTCCCCGAATTATAGATAACGTAACTGGAAGTGGAACACACCCGAATTAAACTGGAAGGGTATGTAAAATAACAAAAATGAAGGTGACGTGGAACGTGACATGTCTTGAAAGGACATGGAACGTGACGTCACTTAAAGGGTATATCTAATCGATAAGAGAATACGGATAAGAAGTCTGGATGAACTTGTCCGTTTCCGAGTGGCTTCCTTCTTGGAACGGTTTCTTCTCAAGGTTTTGACGTCATGATAAATCTTGGTCCTCCTGACCTTGACTTGAGAAATACGAAAACAAGTTGTTGGTTATCAACGTAAGATGGATCCCCTGAATTCAATCGAAGGAATAAGAATTAACGTGCAAGGTAACTGAAACGTTACGATGCAAGACAATCTGACTTAACTGATAATTAGAAACGATGCGTGAGACATAAAGAAACGTAGTACGTGAAAAATTTTAAACGTGATACGTGAAAAATTTTGAACGTGCTACGTGGAGATATGGCGAGTGTAGTATGAGTAAACATATCGTGATCCATGATAAGTGTAACATATCTTGATCATGATATGAGGAACGTGGAATGAACATGACATGTGAAACATATCATGAACATAGAATATAATAGCGGTAACGCCAAACGCTACAAGGTGAGACATAGAATATGACGAGAAACGTCTATCTGAAGATAGGGAGTTATACTAAACTTGGGTCTGGTCTCTCAAGTTCTTGCAAAACTTCCCAGAATGAGAAAAAAAATGAACACAAAATCGTAAGCCGAGATACCATCATGAACGTGAATAGTGTCATGAACGCGAGCGCGACAGCAAGTCGTGGAATTAGAATGAAGACGTGAAGTAATTAAGGAGTAAAATTGTGAATCTTTATCTGACCCGATAACTGAGGGATTGCTAAGTGATCGGATGAGCCTTGGCTGGAACATGTCCGATCAATCTGTTGGTTTTGAATTCCTTGCGGATGTAAGGATTCTGCAGACTTAATCAAACTGTTTGCAATAACCCAGATAGCATCATGCTTCTTCTGAGTTTGCGTTAATATGGTAACCAAAATCCATGGAGATCTTGTCCCATTTCAATTTACAATTTCAGATGATGAAAACATCCTAGTCTGTTGGTGTCCTATCTTAACCTGTTGGTATGTCAGGTACTTAGATATGAACGTAACTGTATCTTGCTTCGTAGAACTTGATACATAGGAGTTGCGAAACTCTGAGTCTCTGAATCTAGACTTCTCCTAGCGTAGGATTTTCTAGAACACTTAATGTAGTGTAGGGTTCTCTCTTTTACGCATAAGCTGAGTCATGGTAAGATTAACCATGCAAATCCATGTGATCCAGCGTGTCACTATAATCAAACAGAATTGATATTGGAAAAAATTTCCAGGGTAAAATTTCTCTTGTCATAGAATTTGCAACATAGTGCAGATATGGTCTTCCTGTTCTTCTTTAGGCTTAGAGGAAATCAGGTTATCCTCAATGAAAACGCTGATGAATTTGTTTAGGAGTTCCTGGAAACCCAAATTATTAAGTCCATAATGTTGTTGGAGCATTGATGAGACTAATTCAAAATCATAAACTAGCATGACCGAGTCGTACACGAATAGCAGTCATGGACATGTCCTGCTCTTTCACCCGTCACTATTGGCAGCATGATCATGAATCCGATCTTGTCAATACATGGAGGAGAGTAACGATCGTAAATGGTGATTTGTTTAAGATCGACGGTAGTCGACACATAATCTTATGTTACCGTCCTACTCCTTGAAGGTTCTTCTGGAGTGTGAGGAACAATTTTGGAATAATCCGTTGGTATGCGTAAAAGGACTTTAGTAGTCGTGTCTTACTGACCACTAGGAAATTTTAGCAATCCTGGCTAACAAAGCACATGCTTGGGAAGCATAGATAATTTGTACAGATTTTCCTGATGGAAAATCAAGCTGAATGTATTCAGGAGCCACATTACTGTACATAATTGTGAATCGTAGCATGGTGTGCTGTTCATAGTCCATAATTAGGATAAAATTCATCTCGTGTCTGTCCAAGGAAATGCGTTAGCAGCTTGGATCTCATCATTAAGATGAAGGAAAACCTTCGTATACGTGGGAACACGAAAGGCGTCCTTCATGGTCATGAATAAATGAAATATGGTGAAAGAAATGAAAGTGACATCGGCAACGTGACCGTTCTCACTAGTATGCTGGTGCTGGTACTAAATTTTTTTGTGGCTTGATTAATACCTGGCACAACAAAGTGGATATACCCTTTGGAGGGTACCCTGAAATTGTTAGGGATGTTCCAAAATTAGACGTGAGTCATGTGTCCTGACTCGTGTCTTGGAAACTATAAGCATGACATGTGTCTTGACGGGTGTCTTGACATATGTCTTAAGAAAGTATACGTGAGACATGTGTCTTGACCGATGTCTTGACATGTGTCTCGAGATGTGAAATAACTAGAACCACAATATTAGGTTATTATGCCAGAATTGGCGGATCGGATGGACTACTGATCATTTGTATGTCTGATCACGTCCGCGGTCGGAGCCTCGGTTGCGATTTCTAGGATAGTGTCTGTCATAGTAGTGGTTACTATCATCCTGTCTGTCAGTTCCATGACGGTCATTCTCATGACCGTGATTCATGTAACTATTCAGCTGAGTGGCCGGTTGGTACCGGTTTGCACCCATATGGCTGAAATGACAGCTGAATGACGTGTGACATGTAACTAAGAATTAGGAACAATGATTGATGGAAATCGTCTGATGGTGAAGCATCTTCTCGTCCAATTGTGTTGCTTTGACGCCTTTGTCTTCGTCTTGTAGGATCTCCAGGTTGTGAACAGCATCCGCATCTCGTAACGTTTCCGAACGTCAGCAGCATCAACCTTTAGTAACATCTCCAAGCTATGAGCGGCATCAGCAATCTTGTAAAATGTCAGCAAGTGAACATACGCCTGAGATGATTCAGAATCGACTAGCGAATACTCGTGAAGTATTGCAAGTGAAATACACGTGGATTTAGGTACGTGTAATACACATGGAATACAGTACATGGAGTACACATGGAAAACACATGAAATGATCGGTATGGGGTCGATCATTTGTCACGATTTAAGGAAAGTGTATCGTTTAAACGGTTAGGAAAACCATCATGATAACCTGGCAATGCCAGTATATACCTCATTCTGGTTGCATAGAGAAACGTTAAAGTGTGGTTACACAAAATTCAACGATGATTTTCCTGACAGCATGATCAATGAAACCAACCATGACTATCATGAAAGCAGGGTTCAATGAAATCCAACAATGCCTTGCATGAAAACATAAATAACAAAAGAGGCGTAAGAAGTAATCAACATGAAGATGGAATTATCATGAAGAAACATGAACAATTCAACATGAAGGAGTGTATAACATAATCAGCATGAACTGAAGTTAACCATGACAGTATGAAAACATACTTGACATAAAAACATATTATCTTATGAGGGGACATGAAAAAAATAAAATTTTATGCCAATAAATCATGAGAAATATTTTATGCATGAAAAACAGTGCATGAATGCATAATGTAGTTTATAAAAACCTTTATATGTGCGAGGGGACGCCTATGGGTCGGTCCCAAAACAAAATACATGGCGAGGGGACGCCTATGGGTTGGTCCCAAAGTTAAAAGTTTCGATAAAAGCACATGCGACTAAATAGGGCCAGTCCTGTACCAACCATTACTTAGTCAAAATTCCTGCAACAGATGACATATAATATAAATGCATGAATGCATGAAACATAAATAATTAAAAGTCATTGTCAAATCTTAACAGAAAAAATTTTATGTGAAAAATATGAACTACTGGGGTTCAGTCCACATGGTCACAGTTCACGAGGAACATCATGCATAGACAATGACACATAACCAAGTATGGATGACGGTTTTTCATTCCATATTAGTAAAACGATACTGGTGAAAACACCATGGTTAAAACAACAAGGTGTTGAAAACGTCATGGTTAAAGCAAAAAGGTGTTGAAAACATCGATACGTGGAATAACAAGCGTTGACTTAGGAAGCTCTTGGTGACTACCCACTAGTCACAGGTCGAGTTTTAGAGCCTACAGGTCAAAGCCTTGGCTCTGATACCATAACTGTAACACCCTATTTTGATAATGGAATGTCACGCGTAATTATGGCGTGTCATCAAAGCATACAAGGATAAATGTCTAAAACATTACATGACCATAGGGATAACCGGAATCAAACATCGGTTCCCAAACATAAGCCCAAAACATAATAAAGCAAAATAAATAAATGAAAGACTAAACAAGCATAAGTATATGAAGAAAAAAGGAGAAGAAGTCTATGGCAGCTTCCATCCTATGCATGTCCTCCAAATGCTCGAGTCAGCCTTGAGTACCTGCCGTTTTGGGACATGGAAAGGAAAGTAATGGCTGAGCAAAACGCTCAGTGCACGGATATAGACATAGTATAAATGACTAAAACATAATAAAGACTTAATAGCAGCGGAAAAGTATAAGTCCTGGAAAACCTGGAACATGTTCATAAAACTGGTTTTATAGTTTGAAAAGCCTTATGTTTATCTTATGAAAACTGTTTAACATATTTTACCATTAGCCAATATAGGTCATGAAAATCCACCGTGCATGAATACTTGGAGGGGTGACCTCATCATGCAAATTAGAGGGGCTGCCTCTAATTTAATATACTGGTTTAGGTAGGAGGGATCAGCTCCTTGTGAAGGATGCAAGGCACACACCACATTCACACTGATTAATTTGCTGAAAACATGTAACTAGGATGCACCCATACGCCCCACATGATAAATATAATAATATGGCCAAAAGCTGAAGGGACGCCACGAGTAATCACTCCGCCGTGGTGAAGTCATAACATTGGTGCCTCCAATGTTATGGTTATGGTACCTCCATAACTAGGTGAAACTGGTCATGCATGTATATGGCTTTAGGTATTCTAATTAAACATAAGCAATTCGAAGACATATAAAACAAATACTGGGAAAACAGTTGGCTGCATACGGGGAATCCTAATAAGGAAAGAATGTCCATACTGAAAGGACGGGAATCCGTACCTTATGTCCAGTGAACGAAGAAGACGAACGGAAGAGAGTCCTACTTCGGTATCACTAATGCTACATAAATACATACGTGTATAAGTATCTGATTACTAAATACGTAACTGGTTTTATGTCATGTCTTAGCTTATTTTACACGTTCATGTCATGTTTTACTGTTTTAAGCTTTATACTGTATTTATCTTATATTCTGTCTATTCTGATTAAGTATTACTTGTATTTCATGTATTATTATACTTACTGTGTAATAATAAGTAACTTTCTAAAAATAGCAGGTTTCCTAAAATAGAAAGTTTCCAAAAATAGATTTACTACTTAAAATAGATAAGTTTCTAAAAATAGAAAGTTTCCATAAATAGAATTACTGCTTAAAATATATAAGTTTCTAAAAATAGAAAGTTTCCATAAATAGATTAGCTGCCTTAACTAAATAAGTTTCTAAAAATAGAAAGTTTCCATAAATAGAAATAGGCTGGTTAAATAAGCTAAATATATAAGCTTAAGTGTTTCCCGTTTATTTTTCTAAGTCATGAAATTATAAAGTATAGTTTATTAATTATTCCATGTATTTTAATAAACTATAGATTAAAGCATTTAACTAAATATAATGTCATTTAATTAAATAAAGATATAAATACTTAGGTTAAAACATGTATTATCAATTATATTAATATAACCTAAGTCATGGGAATTAATTAATTATAGGTCATGGTTTTAATAATTAATTAATTACTTAGTCTAATTTTCATGATTTAAAATACTTAGGTTTAACTATGTATTAATAGTAAAATAATTAACCTAAGTCATGATAATTAATTAATTATAAGTCATGTTTAATTAATTACTATAGTATAAATTAAATAATAAAAATACTTAGGTGAAAATCATGTATTATTAATTAATAATAATAACCTAAGTCCATGTTTTAATTAAATTAATTATCTAGCATGTTAAATTAATTTAATTAATCTTGTAATAAATAATCTTGTAATTATAAGTCGTGTTTTATTAATTTAATTTACCTTGTAAATTAATATACATGTTAAAGCTAATAATTTGTAAAAGTAATAATCCGAACCATGTATTATATTGTTAAAACGTGTCGAAAACCGTTCCCGTGGAATCCCATGAAACTCGTTTTATGCTTATAAATAGGCCGAACCAAACAGCCCCTTAATTTTCCTTAAAACTGTTTGCCCAAACACCCTACCAAACCCGTAGCCAAACACCCCCTGCCCTGGTTTCCCCTTGCTTGTTATAAGTTCCCACCGACAGTGGTGGTTTCCCACTGCCAGAACAAACACCCCCCCCCCCCTTCTGATGTTGCCACTGGTAGGCCAAACGCTCCCCTGTTGGGGTTGTGTTGCCCCCGACAGCAATAAACCAAGCCAACACCCCTTTAAGGGTTGCGACTGGTGTGACTGTTTTACCACTGAGACACATGAGTGTCTCGGTTTGTGTGCAAAGTGGCCAAAACGAATCCCTCTATTAATCTAACATTAAACTCAACGTGTTTTTAACATGTTTTACTTATTGGATTCGGATCTTGGCCAATTAAATAAAAGAAAAGAAAGCAAAACGCGATTAGGGTTTACCTTGTTTAGGGTTTTTAGGAATAACAAACGTGAATCAAACGTCTTGATTCCTTGAATCTGAAAACACGATTTACCCTTGGTTTCTTGGTGTTGATCACAGCAGAGAAGAAGAAGAAAGAAAAAAAATGTGACGGCTTGTATTTTTATATGTCTAGGGTTTCTTGATTTGTGGTGTTTGTGTCGGCATAAAGAAAAAAAAAACCCTCCGTCCCTTTTTGTTGTAATAGCCGAAACATACACTTGGGCCTAGAGCCCAAGTCCTTCCTCTTTCCTACTTGTCAAAAACAGCCCAAAACCTTATTCTTATATGTTTGTATTTTTCGTTTAATAAAACGTACGTGTTTAATTAAATAGGTATTCGGTTTCTTGTCGTGAAATATCTTTTAATAACTTCATGTGCTATACGTAATATTAATTTACGTAGTACTTGTCGTGTAATTTAATATACGTAGTAATAATAATAATTGTGTTAAGTATACGTTTTTACGTGCTACGTAATTATTAATTATTCATGTTATATTAATTATTTGTACGTAATGACCTTCGTCGTATTAGTAATTATGTAAGTTCTTAGTTATCTGTTCGTGATTTCATGTTCGTATACTCGTGATTATAATAATTATTTGAAATAATTATTGTGTGTTCATACGTAATAAATACTTATCGTGTTCTAACACGTGCGTAATACTTGTAATACTTATACGTGAAACGTAAATATGTTATAAAAAGGAAAGTTTTAATCATATACGTACGATCGTAAGGGGTATTATGCATGGTAAAAGCATGCGGGTTTTACATACAAATTGGTAATTAGAGCCACAAGTTATAGAGAACTAGGTCGATTTTGAAAAACCTAAACTATAACTTTTGGTATGTTTTAAAAGGTTTTAAGCACGTAACTACTCCGCATGGCTCCGGTAAGGCTATTCTTGTATTACTTTATGATTGATTGTCATTATGTGAACCTATGTGTATGTAAGAATGGTAATATGTATATGTATGAATATACTATGACATTTAAAGGCATTGCACGCGAAGCAATGTTCCTTGAATGATTATCGTACATTTTATAATACGGTTTTGTATCGGATTTAGCCTCACCGCAAATCACCGATCTTGATAATTATGTATTATCTGAATACGAGCATGCACTCGTTTGATACTTTAAGTATGTATATATTGTTTCGTAAGCTATCGCATATCGAATTGTTTAAGTTCGATTGTTATCATCGTATCGTGATGTGCCATTTTTGGACATCTTCCTTCGAAACGTAATTGATAAATGCGATGTTCGTGTTTTCGTTACTTCTTATGATTTTGAAGAATCATTTATCTGAGGCGATATCTCCTACGTAATGCGACGTGTGATTAAATTTTGTATGACTATGTTTTATTGGCGAAAAGGAGGATGCCAATGTTGGACTTAAGATCTATATATCCTATTCATATATATATAGTTTGGGTACAACAAAGATATGCTCGTAGTAGTCATTCGGTTGAGTGACTTAATATCTTGTATCTAAATAGAATGGGACATTTAGATATAGAGATTTTAACTCTCCCAACTATGAGTCATTTAAGGATGTCTTATTGAAATGGGTTGGGACATTTGAATAAGAAAATTTTAAACACTAGACCTTAGATTGTTGTGTTTTCCTTATTCAAATGGAATGGGACGTTTGAATACGGAAATCATGATGTAAGTTTATTGACACCTTGTATTTACTATGGTATTTTGATATGATATCATGTTGAGAGGTAGTAATACTTGAGTAGGATGACTTATAATCATTTTGTTGAAATGGATTGGGACGCCTTTTCGTTTGAACAAGAGAGTTATAAGTTCCCGAACCGTAAATTTATAAATTCCTGTATACATGGAAGGGGATGCCTTTTGACGTAGAAAAGGAGTTATAAATAAGTGGGCCCAAGTGTGTCTGGCTCGATTTGTGAGTGTTTGGTATGCGTACGTCTTTCTTCGAACCCTGTTTCGTTGATATAAATCGTTCAGTGTCATCGTCGTTATGATGATTGTTGACTATCATCTATGTACGAGTAACCCGTTGGACTTCTCTCGAATTATGGTTTATTTCGATGGACCATTTCTAATGTGTCTTGAGGATCGCGAGCTTTATAAGCAGATTGTTAAGAACCATCAACCGTTTTGAGTATAGGCGACTTGTTTAAGCATCACCAGGATTTATGCATGTATTTGTGGATTAATTGAGGATCAAGTTACCAACGGCAACTTATCGTGGATATGAAGATTTTGTAATTCTACTTGCTATTATCGAAGGGTAATCGAAGACTTTTCTTGATGACGAAACTCTTGGGGCTAATATGACAAACTAAACAAGGAAGATGATGCATCACCTTGAGCACTGAAGTAGAAACTATTAGGACACCTTTGTATGATGAATGATGAAGTAGAAGGATGATTTTGTATGATGAACACTGAAGCAGAAGTTAGTGGGACGCTTTTGTATATTGAACACTGGAGCAGGACTAATGGTACGCCGATATGTGGTGAATCTTCGCCAATGGACCGAATTTCTTAATGATTGGAACTAATAAATTCGTTATCACTCGAGGAGTATGTTGTAGCCGACACCGCAAGTGGAAAGATTTTGGAGATCAAGTTGTATTATCAAGGGTTCGTTCAAGGTTTTCTCGATGATCAACGGTGGAGATCTATATTTGATATTTATGTTCGACCTTTTCTTTTTATGTACTTATATGGTGTGTGATCTACGCTAATGATCGTAAGTTATGAGAACTTGAGACGGCATTGTCCAATGACGTCCGATCATGGAGAACACGTACCATGTAATATCTTTTTCACTTTCAACGGCGATGTTTATTGAGACTCTAATGCGCGTAAGCGAAAGTGAGATGGTGTCTTTGCATTATCTTTTGAGTATGGAATTCGAGTGTGAGCACACTCCGATGACGAAAATACTTTATTGTTATTTCTTTTTTATCTGTTTCCATGGCTATCCAGCCAATGGCTATTCCTTTTACTTGCAATTTCCTTTTGATTGGACTTACCCGAAAATCCTGTCATTTGTTCTTGTCATTGAATGAGCTTCGTGTAATTCATAAAATTTTCATGTGTCGAGCTAGAAGGAGTGATTGGTGGACATGGATTTATTCATCTCCTTTTTCGTGAGATACGACTTAACGACAAGTTGTGTTTTGTAAGAAGAACCAGTGGAGATCGTGGATCAAGGTTCAAGTGGGATCGTGAGAGTTTATTTAGAAAAAAATTCCCTTATCTTTCCTAGTGGAACGCAATACGAATATGAGGCGAAGTGAGCATCGGGACGTCGCTCCTTTAAGGTGGTGAGGATGTAATAACCCGAATTTAACGTCATTATTTTATCCTAGTTATATAACGGATTTTAATTTTTAAGTAATGATGAGTATTATTATATTTGACGGTTTTAGTTGAAACTGATAATGTGTGACTTTATTTAATTGTTGTGACGATTGAAGAGTACTAACAGTGATCGCGATGCCAATGGATGCCCAAATATTATATTTTAGTATCGATTATTTCGATATTTGATATTTTTGAAATTTTTATTTCATTACGTATTAAGTCGAGTCGAACTTTATTATTTCGTTTTGTGTGTTTAATTATTAAAACGATCAATTTAACAAATGAGATTTATATTTTTATGAACCCGGGACAAAACCCGACTCTCGTAAATATTTATAAAATTGACTGGAAGTCATTTCCCGCTTTTTAACTAATATTTACACTTTGGTCCACAAGAATACACAAATTGCAACTTCTACCCCACCCACCATATAAAAGGAAATTCTTTCCTCATAATACACACACAAATCATCTCTCTAAAAATTTTATCTCTCTCTTCTTCCTCCCTTTCTTTGCCGTGACCACCATAGCACCAAAACACCATTACCATTTTTGATTGAGCTTGATTCAAGAAAAACTAAACAAGGTCCCATGTTTAGAATTCAAAGGAGATCATTTTGGTATGATTTTTACTTACATGCATCCACTTTTACTTTTCAAAGATTTTTAGTCAAGAACAATGGTATTTGATCCATTTTATTGTTGTAGTAATGTGTTATTATTATTATAATTGATTTTAAAAGTGTTGCATGTTATATTTTTGATATGGGTTTTGAAAGGATGAATCATGCAAGTGATTTAGGGATGATATGAAATGTTAGGAATGATTAATATAGCATATTTGAGGTGTTGATGATGCTAAAAATGGGTTAAGATGGTTGTTGGTATGATTTTTAAAGAGTCATTTTAGATTTTAGATCAGTAGGTTTATGGCCATTTTTCATACAGTGGCTGTTGAATAAAGTTTGATATTATTAGATATTGTTTTAGTAGTCGTCGAGACGCTCGTTTCGAAATAAGATAGAGCTTTTAACTCCAAACGAGTCAAAAGTTATGCTAGTTTGATTATTCGTGTACCGGGAGACGAGTATTGACACAATACGAAATTGTTGTCAATATTTGGATCGAATCTCGGGGACTATAAGTTGAGTTTTAAAACTGATCAAAGGCTGTTGTTGGGTCCTAAAATTAGCATTTTGAATCTATTTTCAAAGTCAATCGGCGATCTTATAAACGGGAATGTTTAACAAGGTCAAAATGGTTTTACGATACAAGTGTGCAAAACTGTCCCGTTTTTAAAGTCTAAAGATGTATCGAGCAGGTGGTTCTAAAATGTGAATCATCTGATAAAATTTAAACTGAGTCTTCTACAGATTATAAATGAGGTTTTCACCAAGTTTCGTCGAAAACGGAGTTGTTTAGGTATGGTAAATCAGCGTGTACTTTTGGTAAGTACCTGCTGAGTATTTTTGGGAGATACTTAACCTCGCGTCATAGTTTGAGACGAGAGGCTAATCTATTAGCTTCTCAAAGTCTTAAAAGGATATAAGTCTTATGTAAAGTGTATATTCTGAGATTGGAGACCCATTTACGGTACTTGAACCGTATTGATTTGGCATCTTGAGATGGATCAATATCGAAGGTGCTAGTCTTGGAAAGCTAGTATATGTTGTGGGGTTTAGAAGGAAATCACTTGCATTGATTGGTCATGTCTATGTACATACTATTTTGAGTCATTGATTTTATTATACTAAGTATGATTTGAGATACTTAAGTATGTTGCTAAGCACGCACCTTATTTGTTAGGTGGCGGCTTTTGATGTGTATATATTTGGGAGGCATCTTCACTTCGGTGATCACCACTACTACTAGCTTCGTATCCCATCTAAGGTAAGTCTATAGCCTCGCTTTTTACTATGTTGTAAATGGTTTTAAACCCGCGAGGGGGAATACATGTTTTTCATAAACTTGGAACACATGTCTTTTATGGTATGCTTGTCCCTTTATGAATGGACCTGTGGTTGCCTTTAAATTGCATTAGGTGATTGCCTTTGTTAAAGCCTCAATTATGGACCGGTAATTAACCTATGATGGGTTAACCGCTAGTACAATTAATAGATCTATGGGGGAAGCCGCCCCAGTTCAGTTTTTGTGGACTTGTCACAGAAGCTTAGGCCCGACCTCCACACTGTTTGAACATATTGTATTGAGAAGTCAGGTATACGGCAATGTACCAATAATCTGGAGGTAACGACAATTAATAAATCTCTCGTCTTATTAGACTGATATGGGAGTGTCTAAGGGCTCGGTTCCATGAGCTTGATGCAATTTATGTTATATACAATTATTATTGTTGATGCAAATTATTATTTGATGCTTGTTACCTTCAAGTATGCCACAAACTTATAATCTTTGTTTGTGTTCAAATGATTTGTAAAACCTATAGACTTGCTCAACCTTTGTGTTGATGGTTTTACACATGTATTTCAGGTAATCAAGATGGATAGCGGCGGAGCATGTGAGGAGGAAGTTGGTGCTTACTTGTCTAAATCTTTGTTTACTTTTCCATCCTATGAAATGAATAAACTGCTTTTAAGCATTTAATGTATTGTGATTGGTAACGGTTTTTGGGACCAACGCTACTCTGATTTTATATATATTGGGATGGGAAACTTTTTAGACAAGATTGTATATTATTTTAACGTCTCTATTTGAGGTCTTTGTCTATGATTGTGTTATGTGCTATTAGTAGCGCCCCAATGTGGTATTCCGTTGCGTGGTAATTTGGGGGTGTTACATCAGTTGTTAGGGTGGAATTCGTATCTACGGATTGTTTGAGAGCCATATGCATTTGATCAATAATATGTTTAGGCACCATGACCAAATCATGTTGAGCATAAGATTCCATACCCGTCGTAGCATTTGGTTGAGGTTCACTCAAATGTGTAGGATTGGGTACCACATCATTTGAATTACTAGTTCTCAAATGTTGTTCGAGGTTGTCATTTTCATGCCCAACTTGATGTTGGTTATCATCATTACCAAGATTGGTTGTGGTGGGTACCTCAATGATGACATCAGAACCATAGTGAGAGAGATTAGCAACGAGAGCAGCTTGGGCAGAGTGAATGTCATCACAATCCGAATCATATGCGTCAAGATCATCTGCTTAATAAGCTGCATTAGAAGTGGAAATGAATGCAATGCCTTCATTGTCTGCTGCCCCTGGGTCTGCAAGAAATGCTAACTCTTCTGAGTCCAAGATCTTTCCCTTAGACTGAGCATCAACCAAATACATCTTTTCACGAAACCATGTTGCATCCCTTCTTTGTTTTAGCTGAGTTCATTCCCTAGCCATATGACCTTGTCCTCGGCAATTGTAGCAAGTCACAGCCTTTTGAGGACCAGTAGGGCTTCCATTTCCATTAGCTTGAGAATTCATAGCTTGAGCATTCACAATCCTTGTAGGAGGTCCATATGAAGTTTGCCTTCCCTAAATAGGTTGCACCATCACTTGACCATCTTGAATAGTGGCTTGTTGTCAAGGATTTGAAGAGGTGCGGAGCTGATTGTTTGTTGGTGGAAATCCTCTAGTTGCAACAAGTTTTGACAAGTAGGCAGTGAGATGGTTTAGAACATCATCTGGCGTATCATTTGGAGTAAATACTGGTGCTTTGATTGGTGGAAGTTCATTGGAGTAGAAGGCTTGTGCTGGTTGTGCTTCAATTGGAGAATATCCTTGCTGAGGAGTATAGCCCATTGGAGAAGTGTTGGCTTGTGATGGTGATGTCTGATGTGGTGGTTGATGTGGAAAAGATTGTTGATGAACACTTTGTTGAAATGCTTGATGTGGCATCATTAGTGGTTGATAAGATGCTTGTTGTGGTTGTTGATAGGTGTGTGGTGGTGGCTGCTGCAAGTATGATGGTTGTTGATAAGTATAAGTCTTGTTTTGTTGAGAAGCATACATGGCAAGTGGATCATGAACTTCAGGTGTAGACAACCGAGCCTCGATCACATGGCATTCGTTTTGTTAAAGAAAAGCTTGAAGTTGATCCACATTGGTGTTATGCAAGTCCTTAGCCAATTTAACATCCGTCGCGTACTTTTTCCATTCTGAAGGAAGAGTGTTCAAATACTTGGTGTTCAATTGAAACGTAGGAATTGCCATGCCATAGATATTGAGCTCATTCAACAATAGGGTAAATCTCAGATAGTAATCATTAAGAGTCTCCCCTGGCACATAGGCAAACTTATCAAAAGTATCATAAAGCTTACACTCTCGTTCTTGTTTAGTTAACGAAGTGCCTTGCATTAGAACACGAATTCTATCCCATAACTCTTTGGAAACTTTATGTTTACTGACGAGTTTGTAGACATCTGGAGGAAGGGCTTGGAGAATGATATTTGTAGCTTGTTTAACACACTTGTCTTGTATCTTAGCATCTCCAGTTAGTTCACCCGTTGTGCGAGGACGAGTAACAGCACCTTCCGTCACAGTACCATATACCAATGGTCATTCTATCAGTGGTCACTTCAAATTGACTACAATGGGGAAGGTAAAGATGGTCATGGAGAGTTTATGAGTAGAGAATTTCGATCAGCAGCTGATTTTCACTAAATATGTAATTCATCTTATTTATTATTCTCACGAGATTTCAGGTACATGTGCGTATGATTTATTGCTGGTTCCGAGGTTTTGAAACCATTAAGGGGGAAGAAGAAGACACATTGAACGCACGAGTACACGTGATGAACTTCATACCTTCTTTTGATTTGAAGACATTCCGGGAAGACATTTGTCATAACCTCAGAGAAAATCAGTATTTTTAACTCGTGGCGTTATCAATCTCTAAAGGGTACACTACTGACTCGATGTTTAATTGTTTTGATGTTGCAATTATTCATCATCATTATCCTATATGGAGAGATATGCACTTTCGGGACTTAATTGACTCTGGTGCATCTCCGGAAGAAGATATGTGCATTTCCGGGACTTAATTGACTCTGGTGTTACGATGTCAACTTCATGAATGGGATAAAGTGTCTACTTCAGTATTTGGGCTTCATACTTAGGATTGGTTTACTTTCTTCAACTACGTGGGGAAAGAAATGTCTTGATTCTTTCTAGTACGCATAACTTGAACTCTTAGGGGGAAGAAAAATTCAGAAGAATTATTCAAGCGTGAGAAGAGAAGTTGTTGATCTACTTGGTGTGCCCCTTACTTTCAATCACTCATAGTAATATTATCATTTCATATGATGGGGTTTGCTTGTTAAATTTCGTTGTGCGCTTAATCATTCTAAGCTTTATTCAAATCTTTGGATTTGCTTATGAGGATTGTCGGTTTAGAGGTAAGCTATTAAATGCTTCTAACTCAAGTTTATGTGGCATGAATTAGGGGGAAGTTAATTCAGAAGCTTCTCCTTATCCAGAAGTATATGGATTACTTAGCTCGTGCCGTTACAGTATTTCTTCTACAAGTTACTTTAAAGATGAGTCGTTTTGAAGTAAAGACTTGAAGTCAAAGGCCTCAGAAGACATCATCAGCATTGGACGCTTCATGGAAGCTTTTGTTCTTAATCATTATGTACTTGTTAGGAAAAATATTGTAAGAAATTCTACACGTCGTCCCATGGGGGAAGATTGTTGGAAATTCACTTTATGTGACGACATTTAAGAATTCCCATTAGTTATCATAGTCACACACGCATAGACTAGACTAGGAAATGTTGTATAGTTTAGGTGTGGTGTGTGACTATATATATCCCTCCAAGGCTTCCAAGGAGGGATTGTTGCTTGTGTTTCATTTTCATTTTATTAAACTTCTTTCTTTCTCTTTACACACATAACCCTCTATCTCTCTCTCCACCATGGCAGCCACCTTATTCCACCCTACTAGACCACCAGATCTTATATAGCAAACCTACAGTTAAGGTAGTGGTCACTAGAGTTAATTCCAAGGTGTTAACCTTTTCCTTATACAAAGCAAGCTCGGTTGATAATGTCTGATTAACACCAAGGGTTTCAAGGACCGCATTGTTCATTTGGCCAAGCAAAGATGCCGACACCATAACCATATCTTGTTGAGCAGACTTGTAGACGTAATAGCTCCCGGTTGTGTTTCACTCAAAGTCTGAGGACTTGCATTGATATTGCTATCATTTTTTGTCTCCTCGTTTGAATTACTAACCACCGGAGGCTGTTCCGGATACTCCGACACTTGCTCAACTTGATAAGGTACAATACTAGTATCATTTGTGGTATTTGGTACCTCAAAGATTGTGTCAGCTCCATAAAGTGAAAGATTTACCATGAAAGCTTCCTTGGCGGTATTGAGATCATCACAGTCTGAATCGTATGCATCAAGATCATCGCATTGGTATGTTGCATTGTTGGTAGAAGCTACTGTGAGTCCTTCAGTATCTGCAACTCCTGGATCTGCAAGGAATACTAACTCTTCTCCATCGAGTTCTCGACCTTGTGCTTGAGCATTCACCAAGTATATCTTTTCCTGAAACCATGTGCCATCCCTCTTCCTCTTAGGTTTCTTGCACTCCCGAGCCATGTGTCCTTTCCCTTTGCAATTATAACAAATGATCATCTTCATTTTGCCAGTGTTATTTCCCCTTGTAGTAGTGTTGAATGGACGTGCACCAGTATTGGATGAACTTGGTCTCCCCTGAAGTGGTTGCACAGTAACTCTGCCATCTTGGATTGTAGCTTGTTGACGAGAGTTAGAAGAATTCCTCAACTGATTGTTTGTTGGAGATGGTCCTCTCTAACCTCTTGTGTTCAATGCTTGAGTGATGTAAGCAGACATTTGAGCAAGTATATTAGTAGGATTATCCCCTTATCTAAACTCAGGAACTGGAATCTCATCATGACAATAGAATACTGGTGTTGGTTGAGCTACAAACATATTTTAAGGAGTACTGACATGTTGTGAGTAATGGGGTTGAGGAACCTCATGTTGCTGGTAAGTGATGGCAGGGTTTGTTGGAGGTTGATAAGGTGAGTATGGTTGTGAAGCATAAGGTAAATGATGTGAGTCTCCTTGTGATGATTGCTGGTTGTTGGTATTGTTGCTGATATGATGTAAGTGGTTGTGGTAAGATCGAATACTGTGGAAAGCTTGGAGTCTGGAACATGGGCTTGTGATAAGATTGTTGTCCCATAGCATACGAAGAGTTGTTATACGACATTGTTGGATGATTTTCCATTAATGTCAGTGGTTTGGAATAAGATCCTTGAGACATGCGTTTCTGGAGCACATGCTTCTCGTGTTGCTGCAAGAAAGCATAAAGCTGATCTAAATTTTATTTGTGCAAATCCCGAATCAATTTGACATCAGTGACATATTGGCTCCAATCTTGGGGTAACGTGTTCAAGAACTTGGTGTTGATTTGAAACTGAGCAATTGTAAGATTATACACATTCAAATCATTCATCAAAGTAGTAAAGCGCGAGTAGTAGTCATGAAGAGTTTCCCCGGGAATGTATGAGAACCTATCAAACAAATCATAGAGTTGACACTCTCGTTCCTGCTTGGTAAGTGAAGTCCCTTGTACCAAAACTGTCAAGCGATCCTAAAGTTTCTTTGCTACCTTGTAATTACTTACCATATGATAAATATCGGGTGGAAGAGCTTGCTTGATGGTTTGCACGGCTTTGTCATCCGCGTCGGCAATGATTTTATTTGCCTCCGTTAGTTCATGAAATATCCTTGGGTTAGTCACATTGTCGACAGTTATCTCACCATAATCAAGTGGTCCTTGCTCAATGGATTGAACCATGAGTCTCCCACTAGGTCTACCCATAATATAAGACAACGTGCGACCTTTCCATGCTTCAAAAAGCTCTTTGATAAGCAATGGTGGACGGGTATCGGTACCCGAGATGATAGAAAGGTCAGTAAGCGATGTCATTGTTGGCAAATATGAGTGTGAATTCATTTTATGATCCCTTGAATAAAGATTATCAAATATGATCGAGCAATGAAATAAGTTTATGTGTTTTAGTGTTGTTTGAATAAAGATGTTATTATCTTTTGGTTGTGTGTTTTTGTTAATGTCTCCAAAGAAATGAAAACTTGAAAAATACTCTAAGTCTTGCAAATTTGTGCTGATCGTGATGTGCTATCGTAACCCGTGATCGCAGTCCCTGATCGTAGTTCTTGATTATAGTCCTTGATCGTAGTCCTTGATCGTAACGATTGATCTCAACTAGTGATCGCAGTCCTTGATCGTAACGGTTGATCGCAACTGGTGATCGCAATCCTTGATCGTAATGGTTGATCGCAACCAGTGATCGCAGTCCTTGATCGTAACAATGGATCGCAACACGTGATCGCAGTCACTAGATCGTAACACGGATCGCAGTCACTGATCGTAACACGTGATCGTAGTGTTAGATCGTAACATGGATCGTAAGATGTGATCGTGATATAGGATCGCAAGTAGAAACCCCTGGTTTATGCGATCGCAATATTCAGATCGTAACAGATAAAGAGTTCGAGACTTGTAGGCAACAAGAAAGATTAGATTTTTACCTTGTAATTCGTGTTTCTAGCCAAACCAATATCGCCAAGTCGTTACTACACCTATTTAGAAGAAATATAGATCACTTAGAACCACAAAAACACGAAAAAAATTTGAAACTTCGGTAACATCAATCAAAAACACATGAACACACTTAGAAAAGCATGAACAACACAAAACCAATCTTTATTTCATCCCATAGCTCTTGATACCAATTGTAGAAGTATGATAATCTTTGATATATCAAGAGGGTTGTTGTTTTCTAGTGAGAGAAAGTAGAGAGAGAAGTGAGAGAAAAAGAATGTTTATTACTTGAGAAAATAAAACAACCAACACCCCTTTCCATGGTGGAAAGGGATTTATATACCCAAGTCCCTTAGTGTACTTGGGCCTCCGGCCCATGAACATGCTCATGGGTCGGGCTAATGTAAATATTAATTAAACTTATACTACGAGCTTATAACTATATTGTTGGAGTGACCGAGACTTTCTTAATACGAAAAATGTATTTCCAACAAAAGTCATACCAAGTGGTAATGCTCTTAGGTGGTTGTTTATCTAGCCAATACTTAGCATTGAATGGAACTAGGATCAACTTAATGGCATCATGGGGAACTCCATTGTACTTAAGGGTATTACAAAGAGACATAAACTTCTTGATATGATCATGTGGATCATCATTAGGTCTCCTGATAAAAGGTGTATTTGAAACCAAGGTAATCATGGATGTCTTAAGCTCAAAGGTGTTTGTGGGTATCTCGGGTATAACAATAGCATCGGCATATCCTTGCACATTTGATTGGAGGTGCTCCATCAAAGGTCGATTGTCAACGACGGCCATGGCTTCTTGTGTGTTGATCAAGGCACGATTCTTGGGATCGGCTTGATGGACGGTGTTGTTCTTACTCTTTCTCTTTTTCTTCCTTTTGGGAGGAAGGGGTTGTACACCAAAAGGTATTTATGCATGCCCTCGGGTGAGCATGTAACTCAAATCAAGGAGTGAGAGAGAAGCTCTCGTTCGACTTTGGAAAAGAAGGGATTATCCTTTCTGAGGTTCAATAAGTAATATCCACAAGAAAGTATAGTATATGTAAGTAATACTTGGGTGCAAGACCCCCAATCAAGCTTTCCTTCTTAGAATACTCACTAGTGAACGGGGGGTTAGGTGGCGCGAAGCACTTAAGTACCTATTAATCCTTAGACGGCATTTTATAGCACGTCGCCTTTCTATTCACTTTGTAGTTTGTATTCTTCGAATTCTTGCCTATTGAAAGTATTTATCTATTCTTGCTTTAATTAAATTTGATCGATACACGTGTCAAGGACCGGAACGCTCCCGAACACGGAATATTACAAAAGCAATACTTATGGAAGTATGTGTATTGAGTGTTCGTATACGTATCTACATATAATAATATATCAAAAATATTTTTGTATTTATTGGGTTTTTAAAGAAAATACTATATGTACGTAAAACCGATGAAAACCAATAATATATATTTTTGGGTGTAATCTTTTAGGAAAAAGATTAATTTTGGGATTTTTTATTTTTTGGTTCAATTCTTTAGGAAAAGAATTGATTTTGTTATTTTTTAGTTTTTTTATATTTTTATATTTTTGATTTTTTTTATGTTTCGGATTTATGATACGTAAAAATAACGTCCACTCGGGGAACGGATCCCAAAATCCAATCGAAACCGTCAATCAATAGTCTCTCATAATGTCATGAACCGGCAGCGACGCCATTTAATATTGAGTATTCGTAAGTTCGTTTTTTCTCGACTCAAGACAAATTGAAAGGCCTACTAATATCAAGCTTGAAATTGTTTTTGGTTGTTAAAAGTTTATTTGGATTCTAGGTCTAATTCAAACAAACACGTAAAAATTGGAAAATATTATAGAACTATTTATCCGTAAAACAAAGTGCAATTACTAATTAATATTCACAAAGTACAAGTATTTAATGCATGAAAAATAAAAGTGTTTGAAATGTAAAGGGAATGAAAATATAGGGACTAAATGTGCAAAATAAGAAACTATAGGGACCAAATATGAAAATATAACAAACTAATCAAACAAACTTAACAAACTTCAAAACTGACTAACCAATTTTGTAACAACCAGAAATTAAGGGACTGACTCTTACAAAACCTAAAAACTTGGAAGTTTCAAAGTTGATTAACAAATCTTAGAAAAGCTAGAGACTAAATTTCAATAAAAGTGGTAACTTTTCCAAAAACGGGCTATAGCATACGAATAAGCTAGAATGAGCTTATTTCTCAACCAAAATGATTCTAGTTTTTTCTAAACTGCTTAAAACTGAATTTTAACTAGACTTGTAAAAGGATTTTGTCTAAAAGTTGTTAAATCTTTGGCTAGCTTATTTCAATAAGCTCACAATAAGCTCAAAACGAATTGAGACATCCACAAGTTGATTTTCTTATAGAAACTGATTACTCAAGCCTAAAGAAGCTTGGAATATCTTTTGGTTTTGAAAATAAGCAACAGAATAAGCTGGAATCCTTAATAAGCCAAAAACAGCTTATGTTGACCAAGGTTTGACCAAAAATCTCAATAAGCTCAAAATTTCAGGAACTACTCATGACATGTTTGCTATTGATTTTGTGAAAGAAATGGGTTGATTAATGAAGTAGATTGTGAGAACTAGGAAAACAGTTAGCTACTTATCATAGAAACTGCAATATGGTCTAAGGCTTATTAATAAGCTGAAATCTCACTCAAATCTTAATACTGTATAATTTTCTTGTAAGGACTGAAAGATTGGATATTAAGCTACAAGTAGAAACAAGTTTCAGCCAATATCATCAAGAAATAAAGAAATATCATTGAATCAAAGAGAGCAAGTTTTGACTGATACACTTTACAAAAGCTTGACCCAAACTTTTTAAGTGAAATTTGCCTTTTTGGCCTTTATTTTGACTACAAAGCCTGACCAAAATACTCACACTAACTGACTTAGTGTAAATGATCTAAAAGCAACAGGTTTTATACACTGAATAACAATCAATGATTTTGATCCAAACACCAGTTAAGAATCAAATTTGCACTTTTTCAAAAGCTTTTTGAGCACAAACGTTTGACAGCAAATGAGATTTATCTAAACTTGCTTATTATATGAAATGAACTGGTTTAAGAGCAAAAACTAACAGGTTTACTGATTAAGCTACAAAATAAATGCTAATGAACCAAGACTGATGAAACACAAAATTTTAACCAAGTAAATCTTAATGAAAAGCTGTTAAACTACAAGTAAGTTATCAAATCAACAATCTTACACTATAGTCAAGCTAATCACACTCTCAGTTCATCATTTAAGATTTACACTAAGTATTTAGCATGCAGAGACAGTTTTGGGGAATTTAAAACAAGAGAATGATTTCCTTTTAGCTATGTGCCTCCTTTGATGGAGTAGAGAGGCGCTGAGCCTTCTAAGGACAACTAAACCACCATGAATCAACCACTAATCACCATCATATCATCACCATAATCTGCTACAATCATCACCCTGCTACACAGCTTCAAATGGACTGAAAATGAACTGCAAAGTAATTCTGAACCAGCTACAAGTCTTCAAAATGTCAATCAAGTTCCATTGATCATGGATGATCAAAAGAAACACACAACAACACTAAGAGTATGATTATGAAGGTATATGAATGAGATTGAGTAAAAGTGAAGGTTTTAATTTTATTAATGGTGGAAAAAGCTGTTACAAAGCTGTTACTAATTGTCTAACTAACTCTTAGGTGGTTTTCAAACACCTAAGAGTAGTAGCTAACTAACTTTGTAAACTAGAAATGAGAGAAAATTGAGAAGTGTGTGTTTTCACACCTACAGGCTACAAGTTACAAATGAAGACTACTGGGTGTATTTATAGACTGGATTGAGAGTGTGTTGGGGATGGTTGACGTGTCCAAGCCAATAAGAATCCTCCACGTGTACTAATTTGGCCAATTGCAAATTGTTGATGATGAACACAATTGGGGATTTTTGAATGAATGATTTTCAGTCCAATTAAGTTGTTGGGTTGAATTCCTTGTTTGATTCCGAGCAACTTTTATGTTTATATCTTCATTTGAAATGCATTGTAGCGAAATCCTATTCCTGGACTTGAATCTGCTTGAAGATGACACGTGGCGTTGTTTTATTGGTCTTCATCAGCTCACACGGATCATTATCCAAATTGGATATATTAATTATTGCATGGCGTATTCCCATTGGCTGAATTGACTTGAGTGCGCATTACTGTTTGGATTCTGCTCATTTATGATTGGCGGCTGCTAGTGGGGCTAGGTGGCAATCTGTGTCTCAATGTTTCTTTGTTCTCATTGGCTGATTCCATCCTCACACGAATCAAGCCCAAACTTAACCCAATTTTGTCAAGTTTAACCCTTGTAGTTTAGCAGAGTATACAAATACGCTCCAAGCTTCATTTCTTTGGCAATTTTGATCCTTTGACTTTCATCTTGAACATTTGAAGTCCTTTGACTTGTTTGACTTTAAGTTTGACCAGATTTGACTATGATCTTGACTTTCTCCAAATTGCACTTTAGTCCTTCATCTTTTGAATATTGTCAAGATAGGTCCTTTTCTTTGCAAGGCTTGTCACTTTTGATCCTTATCTTGTCTTTTCTTCATCTTTAAAGCTTGATTTCACTTGTTTGCTCCAAATTTGTATATTTGTTACCTAAACAAGCACAAACACCAAACATACCTCATAATACTGCTTTTATGTATAAAAGTTAGGTATTTGCTTTGTGTTTTAGGGTGATTTGTGTTATTATTGATATGAGATTTTGCTCATATCAATCCTCGATTAATGTCCACCATAATGAACTTGTCCCATCACATTTTTAGAAAATGATGTTACAAAGAACGTTACTCATCTTGATACTTGGTTTTCAACACAGTAAATAGAAATTTATGACTATACATTGCATTTTGTTATAGTTAGATATCTGACTATGACTAAATGGGATTGCTTATATGAGTATTTAGGAGCATAATTACTTATTATATGAGTATTTAGCTGCATGTATATGTCAAAAGAATAAACTTAAGGCATACCTTTTTTTTTCTTTCTACTGCAAGCAACACTTTAGCCTCCCCGATTGGCAAGTGTAACCTGCACAGGCACAACAAAGAGTTAAACGAATAATATATCAATCCTTTGAAGGTACTTATGGTTAAAGTTTTTAAACGAAATAGGCAACCTTTATCAACATTTGCTAGTAAACGGCACCCAAGCATCCAGCAAACGCGCCATTAACAAAAAAGCAATCACATGTTTTTCTGCCCTATGAATTGGCAACACAAATAACACAAAGCTTCAGCAAACCAACCACATAAGGCCCAAAACCTTATTTACTCGAGATAACAATATGTATAGCCATAGGGCGTGACATTGCCGCAACAGTATCCGTAATAGGACTCAATTCCACTCTATTATAAAAGCTAGTTGTTATTTGAGCTCGGGGTCGCGTAGGTTGCTGAATCGAGTAATTCTTGCATTCTACCATCCGTATGCTTCCGTGGCAATAGAATATAGTGAAAGGATCTTCACAGCTAACCAAATTGAGAAGACAAAAAAGGCTATGCGACCACCAACCGAGAGGAAAACAGTACAGATAAAATTGGACCAAATTCCGCATAGATCGGTAATATAATCATTGTATATTAGGCTTAGATCGGCCGACTATTAAACAAAGAGGATACGGCCGCCATGGCTGCAACTGTAATCAGTTTCCCCGCCAAGATGCGGATGATCTCACTTGAATCAAGGGCATTCTTACTCATCACAACCTCTCACAACTGGTATCACGACTATATTACTCGCATAAAAGCTGATTGAAAGTGAGATAATCAAAGCAAATGCTAACATGCTGGTTTCATAATACTTAACTGAAAGCACGGTAATGACATGCTTTTTTCAGCAGAAATAAGACAACAAGGCAAATGTGAGCCGGCGTCTTTCTTTTTCTGCGTATACATGCAAAAGCGATATCAACCCCCCATGGTTGCATCTCTAATGAGTTGTCCTGTCAAAGGGGTGGGTTGTTTTCGCTCCATCATGCTTCACCAACAGTAAAGCACCCAATATAAGATGTATTGTTTCAGCACACAAAGGGACCATGTAAAATGTGAGTCGGCATCACTATCAACTTGTATTTTTAAGCAATACGAAACACACAGAATGGATGCAATATACACCTGATGGTGTATAAGATAAAATTTCATTTAAATAAGCTCATAAGTTCGAAATGGGATCTTAAAAAGCAAATAATACATACAAACACCAAGTTATAAAACGTGAAACGAAAAATTACTTACCCAGAAGTAAAGAACATGATTAAAGCACCAAACCTAACTAAAAAATGGGGTTTTCAACAAACCCCCAATGTTAGGGATTTTAACCAATTACAACACAATAGTAACAACTTAAAATCTGGTTACTTACACAAATCCTCATCAAACAAAGATCAACCCATAGATCCACCAATAATTTTAGATCAAACAAACCAATAAATTCTTAGGTGAGAGAGAGTAGCAAATGAATCCAACGAAGTGGGCAAAAAGGATGAAAGAGCGTTTTTATGAAGGGGCGTTTAACCAAAGGGCAACTTATCAATTAATCAACTTATCATTAATGATGGAGAAAGAGGCCAAGGCTGATTAATGAAGGTAAATGAAGAATGGAGCCAAAACAAACCTAGCATTAATTGGAGAAGAACACTGTGTGTGGGTGTGAGTAGTAAGAAATGCGTGTAGGATTTGTGAGAGGGAAGAGTCTATGTGAGGGGAAACGTTTATTGTTTTTTTTAGTGTGAGTATAGTAGTATTGTACCTTTATTATAAAGAGGGTAATAAGTCAAGTTTTCGGATGTTATATTTTGTCTTGTTTGATATTCATTTATTCATATCTCACCAATTATCTCTTCCTTAGATATTTCTTTGTATTTACTTTATAAACGACCTGCATATGGCCATATGCCCATCGGAGTAATAGCTATTAATAACAATTTACCTTGCATCTTAGTCAGTTTAAATGCATTTTACCTTGTTGATAGTAGGGTGGAAACAATTCGCGCTCGTGAAACAATTGGGATGGAATCATATGTAAAAAAGATTGTTTTAGTCGCATAGCTCGAGCCTGAGTCGTGGATTATTTGTTTTATTATTATCTTTTTGAAAACACACCATATATCGAAAGAACCAAACAAAAAATAATAATAACAAGAATCAACGATCTTTTTAAATAATATATTTAAGCCTGCGTTTCGTTGCGAAAATATTGGCAAACTAAGTGAATTTAATCTGCGTTAGCAGTTATGTTGCTTGCCGCAAAGTACCATTAGTTATCGTGTTTTAGCGCCATTCGATCAAACAAACCTACCAATGTAACATAGCAAATATATACAATAATTATCGACTACGTAATAAATACTATAAATTTCTCCACAATAACAGCAAGTTTTTTTTTATCTTCATAAAATAAGTTTTTCTAGCCCAATACAGGCAACACAAATAAAGCGCAGCTTATGTCTAAAGACTAATAATAAACCTTTGGTCAGGCGTAACAGCGATTTAGTGCGACATTTTTTTTTGTTAAATTAGCTTTTTTTTCTCCGGCGAATTACAGTGACCTATTTGTCAATTCAATTTTTTAATAACTCATTTTTTCAAATAATTATTTAAATAAAATAAAAAACATTACAATAGTATTTATATTTAAATATCGTTAAAAATGATTAAAAAAGACTTAGTTAAAGACAAATGAGTAAAATGTATTAGCTAAAACTAACTTTAAAAATGATCAAATTAATTAGAGGTGCCAAAATGGTTGGGTTGGGTTGAGTCATGGGTCTTAGATGGGTTTGGGTTTATATGGGTTTGGGTTTAGATGAGTTTTTAGGAGGATGGGTCTAAATGGGTTTAGGTCTAAATGTGTTTGGGTTTAAATGGGTTTGGTTATAGATAGGTCTTTAGAAAAAGGATAGGTTTTTGAGTTTTTTTTATTTACATGGGTGTTTAGGAGAAGGTTGAGTTTTTTAATCATTTTTTTATGATCATGACATTCTTTATAAATTCTCTTGTTCTTTTTTTTATTTGTAAATTATTTTTTTAACAATTTTTAATTAAACATTTTTTAAACGATTTTATTTTAACGTTACTTTTTTTTAATTTACGTTTTCATCAGTATTTTTACTTTTCGTCAATAAATTTATGTTTTCCTCTGTAAATTTATATTTTCGTCAGTAAATTTACGTTTTCGTCAGTAGGTTGTCGTTTTTGTCAATAATTTGACGTTTTCGCTAGTCATTTTACGTTTTCATCCGTATTTTTACGTTTTTGTCAGAAATTTGTCGTTTTCGACAGAAAGTTCACGTTTTCGTCAGAAATTTTACGTTTTCGTCAAAAATTTTACGTTTTCGTCAGTAAATTTACATTTTCCTCATAAATTTTACGTTTTTTTCAGAAATTTAAGTTTTGGTCAGAAATTTTACGTTTTCATCCGTATTTTTACGTTTTCGTCATAAATATTACGTTTTCGTCATAAATTTTACGTTTTTATTAGAAATTTCACGTTTTCGTTAGTAAATTAACGATTTCATCACCATTTTTACATTTTCATCAGAAATTTTACGTTTTCGTAAGAAAATTTAAATTTTCGTCAGAAATTTTACTTTTCATCCGTATTTTTACGTTTTCGTCATAAATTTTACGTTCTCGTCAGAAATTTTACATTCTCGTCAGAAATTTTACGTTTTCATAAAAAATTCTACGTTTTCGTCAATAAATTTATGTTTTCGTCAGAAATTTTACGTTTTCATTAGGAATTTTACGTTTTCGTCACGAATTTTACGTTGTCATCAGAAATTTTACGTTTTCGTCAAAAAAATTACATTTTTGTTACAAGTATTACGTTATCTTCAGAAATTTTACGTTTTCGTCAATAAATTTACATTTACGTCCGTATTTTTACATTTTCATCAGAAATTTTACGTTTTCGTCAGAAATTTTACGTTTTCGTCAGAAATTTTACATTTTTGTCAGAAATTTTACGTTTTCATTCGTATTTTTACGTTTTCGTTAGAGATTTTACGTTTTCGTCAGAAATTTTACGTATTTGTCTGTAAATTTACGTTTTCATCAGAAGTTTTACGTTTTAATCCGTATTACTCAGAATTTCTGACGAAAACATAAAAATGCGAATGAAAACGTAAAATTTCTGACGAAAACTAAAAAATTACTGACGAAACGTAAATTTACTGACGAAAACGTAGAATTTTCGGATGAAAACGTAAAACTTCTGAAAAAAACGTAAAAAATTTATGAAAACGTAAAATATTTTACGAAAACGTAAATTTACTGACGAAAACATAAAACTTACCGACGAAAACGTAAAATTTATGAGGAAAACGTAAAACTTCTGACGAAAACTTAAAATTTCTGACGAAAACGTAAAATTTCTGATGAAAACGTAATATTTATGACGAAAACGTAAATTTACTGACGAAAACGTAAAATTTCTGATGAAAAGGTAAAACTTCTGACTAAAATGTAAAATTTCTAATGAAAACGTAAAATTTTTGACGAAAACGTATAATTTCTTATGAAAACCTAAAATTTCTGACGAAAACGTATCATTTCTGATGAAAGCGTAAATTTACTGACGAAAACATAAATTTTCGGATGAAAACGTGACGAAAACGTAAAAAATTTTATCAATAAGTAAAATTCCTGACAAAAACGTAAATTTACTGACGAAAACGTAAAATTTCTGACGAAAACGTAAATTTCTGACGAAAACGTAAAATTTCTGACGAAAACGTAAATTTCTAACCAAAACGTAAAAATTCTGATGAAAACGTAAAATTTCTGACGAAAACGTAAATTTACTGACGAAAACGTAAAATTTTTGACGAAAATGTAAAATTTCTGATAAAAACGTAAATTTACTGACGAAAAAGTAAAAATTCTGATGAAAACATAAAATTCCTGACAAAAACGTAAATTTACTAGACGAAAACGTAGAATTTTGATGAAAACGTAAAATTTCTGACGAAAACGTAAAATTTCTGACCAAAACGTATAGTTTTTTATGAAAACGTAAAAATACGGTGAAGACGTAAAAAAACTAACAAGTTTGTGAAATTTGACAAGCTTATGAAAATGGAAAAAAAAAACAGTTTTGATATTACTAAACCTATTGGGTGACCTATTCAGACCCATTAGTAATATAAAGGGAGATTAAACCCATGTGACATATGAGGAGACCTAAGTAGACCCATTTATAATTTTAAGAAGGAGTTTGTTTGGCCTATCTAATATATTAAGGGAAACCCAACTACACCCCTTTCTTTTTTTCAATTTAACCATGTTAACCCAAAAATTAATCATGGGTCAAAAATTGCCACCTCTGAAATTAATATATGTTGTGAGGAATTAAACAAAATCCAATATATTAAAATTTGAAAATTTATTATAAATTTTATCTAATTGAAATCTAATTTAAACTAAATAAATTTAATTTAGAAAAATAAAAAGAATAAAAATAAAAAAGAAAGGAAGAACAGTAGATTGCACAAGTCGATCGCTTCCAAGATCTATTTAGGGGAGTCGATTCAGTCGACTCGGTTGCCGCAACGAGCCGACCAAGTGCGACGTCGTTCGAACTCGACCCCGACCCTAACCATTGCAAGCAGCCTTAGTTTGCAATGTTTGACTACGTTGCAAAGAACTAACATCACTTTGAACTTGTAGCCCCCGGGAAGTCTGAACATTTGGTGATCCAACATAGTTCCTGCAACACCTTACAAACGAGCCGACATCCGATGGTTGTTAGTCACGACTACTACAAAAAAGCTCTAATGAAGATATTTCACATGGAAGAGTGGTGTGCTAAACCGCTTTTTGAGGAGTGCTAGAACACTATATCCTGCTGTGAAAGAAGCTTTTTTCAAACCCCTTTTATATATATTAGTAAAGCGTTAGCGCCCCAATAAAGTCTGGATAATGAAATCGAAATAGATATAATCTGTTTTTACTAATAGTAATAACTGACATTAATAACGTTTTAGCTTGTTTCTTTTAGACTAATTTTGACATCGGGTGGCCTCTTCATACGAACTCCCAAGTACAAAAAATAGACTATCTACTTAATACAGAACTTTAAACCTACTGAATGTGAAATAACTTATCAATTTCTATCTCATATGGCGTACCTTGCTGACGAAATCGCATATCAGCTTCTAATACTTTCTTGAAAGAGCACACGAAACAAACCACTGCCACCGAAGTAAATCTTCACAACTTTCGTGGACTAAAAGTGCACTTGGCTTGAGCACTCACCTGTTGTAGCAACCACACACACCAAAGATGAAACCAAACAAGGATGCCAAACACCCACATATACGCTGTTGTAATCCGCAACACTAAAGTTTGTTTTGGTTCCGTTTTTTCCGTAACTTGGAGCTTGATAACAGCTCATGTTGGTGTTGTAGATGTTGGGATGCCATAGTTGTTTAATTTAGCAAGAATTGGATCATAATTTTTTTTTAACCTGTGATAAGTTAGGAACATGTTGCGGGTACTGGTGGGCCTGCAAATTTAGGACCTTTTTATTTACTTAAATCTGTTTTATTTAATAGTCATTAAAAAATAGTAAACTTAATCAGAAAATTACAAAAAAAGTACTTTTTAGTTTAATAAGTAATTTTTTGAGGTTTATAAGGTTTAAGACTAGTTTCGTCATTTTCAGAATTTAAATTTCACTTTTAGCTTTTTAAATTAAGTTTCAAAGATAGTTTTTAGCTCTTGTGTGGCTACTACTTGGGCCGCATGTCGTAACGATGAAGTCGTTCTTGAGAACATAGTTCCTGATTATGCTATTGTACAATCAATGAAAGATGTAATGTTATATTCTACTTAATAAAATTATCCCTCCTTTTATCAAAAAAAAATAGTTTTTAGCTTAAAAGTCATAGAAAATAGTTTTCTAAGTTTTTATCGTTTTTTATAGTACAAAATCATTTTTTGGAGTTCTATAAATTAATTTGTCTTTTTTTAGTAATTTGGGTTGGTTAAATAAGTTTTCAATTCATAAAAAATTGTTAACATGTAAAGAAAATATAATTCTTTTTTTAAAAAGTTTTATTTTATCATTTATAAGTTTAGAAGTAAGTGTGAATTTTTAGGATTGAAAAAATTGTCTTAGTTAATAATTTAGTTGTGTTTTAAGGTTCTAGTACTTGATTTAATTTTTGTGATCCGTTTATTTGTTATCCCCGTAGATTTAGATAGTCAAAACCAAAATTGAAAATCAAACATTCAAACATTATAATTCCGTACCAAAAATGATATCCTCAATTTCACGCATCGTTGGGAAACGAGCCGGATAATCACATATCCATCATTTTTACCCACGCGTTTGCGAGTTTTTGCATGTAAAAGGTTGACTTGTTGACTTGCTTGTATTTGTGTGTATATTTATTAGAAATACCTTTTACGTATTTAGGAAGTATCGATCACTCCAACAATATATTTAGTACGAACTCGTAGTTTATGTAAGTTAGTTAACAAACTAATCGGGCCTTAGTCCATTACTAAGCCCATATCCATGTAAAGCCCATGACACTTTTTCATGGGGTATATAAACCCTCTCTTTAGATGGAGAGGGTGTTGGTTGCTCATAATTTCATATGTATACTTTCACATTTTCTCTATCTAACTTTATCTCTCTACAAGTGTGTGTGCTCCAACTTCTCTCTATCATTTCTCTCTCTAAAACTAATATAAAATTACATAAACCTTTAATTGGTATCAGAGAGCTATGGGATGAAAGATTATTTTTTTGTGTATGTTATGTTTTTTTTTCGAACTATATAAATCATATATAGTTTTCAAAAAAAAATGTACGTTTTGTGCTCAAATCTTCATCTAAACCATCAACTATCATTTAATATTGTTTTGGTTTTCATATTTTAGCATAAAACACACAAAAAAAATTTTGTTTGGATTATTTATTTTTTGAAAAAATATCTTATATTAAGTATAAATCTTGATTGTTTTGGATTGTAAATTTCAAAAAGTTTTGTATTTTATATGATGTCTTAAGGCTTATAATACTCGGAAGTACAACTCTTTTCGTCAGAAAATCTTAAAATCGCGTTTTTCAAAAGGTTATTTTTTGGTTATCGTATCTGCCCACTGTTAAAGACAACCGGGTTTGAGAAAATTTCATAACCGAGATACTGGCCTTTAATAGTGACCGGGTTAAAGCTTTCAAATTAAATATTACAGTTTTCTTCAATACTACCGTGTTACACATTGTTTCCATACCGGGTTGGAGTTTGGCTTTTACTACCGGGTTAAGGCCCCACAACAAGACAAATTGTGTTACATTGTTTTCCAATAATGGATTGGGCCTAAAATATTACCGACTTAACCCAAAGTTATACATACCAGGTTAGAAATTTCATTTTCCACCGGATAAGGACATTTCCTTTTTGTACTAGGTTAGTGCTTTTTGGAACAACTAGTTAGAGCATTGTTAGAACTGGATATAAAATATTGCAACCCGCTTTCACATTAAATACCGAGTTACCGAGTGGTAACTGTTAGGCCAATGAAAGTTTTAACTATGGCACAGTCTAGATTTGTTTAAATTATACTAAGTGTTACGAGTCGATGTGAAGACCAGCGACAGAGACCTGACCAGCTGAAGGCAAAGCCTCAGCTGGCACACCAAGAACATTCAAGTCAAAGACAACGTCAGAGAAGTCAAAGATTATCTGAAGTCATACTCACTAGCAGTTATGGACAAGTTAGGATGTAGAAGAAATGTACTGGTGTTCAAGGATCTCTAAGATGACAATACTCAGAGATAACTTATAACCCTTAGCAGCTTATGCAAGCAGAGACTTGCTTTACCTTTTATAGTTTAGGCGGAAGAATCTCTAAAGTATTTTGAGCGGGACAAAATAGGAGATTCAAGATAAGCCTGATACGACCTAGTGGGATAAAGTGAACAGTTGGCAGAATGTTCACCTAAAGTTGTTTATAGGTATGTCTCTTTATAAACATACATTTAATGTGTTATACTACTTCCACTCAGAAGTAGACACGTATCAACTACCCCCACTAAGGAGGCATCCCCGTACCATTGTAAATAGGAAGGAGAAAGAAGACAAACGCAACCCTTGTGCTTGGATAATTTATCTAAGTCTTTTCTCCCACTAGAACCTCTGAGTCCCTCAGCTGTCTACCAGCGACTCTAAGGTTCTCTCGTAAACTTGAGTCTCGTATCAAGTTTACGTGTCTAAGGGTTCCCTTCTTTATTGTCACTCAATGGGTGTATTCATAGCACTTTGTAATACTTTGTTTATAAAGATTAATAAAGCATTACGCGTTTGAAAAGTAATTCACATTGTGTTATTTGTATACGAGGTATAGTATTAACAATTGTTATATTTTGGGACTTTCAATTGGTATTAGAGCGGTTTGATTTATAAAAATCTTTTATAAAACCATTCTTGTTTTTAAAATCAATATCCTAATATGACAGATACTATGCCTCCTATACCTCCACCACCGTTTGGTCAAACCAACCAACCAAATACTGACAACAACACGAGCACAACGTCAAATAATGCCACACCTGCACAAGTTGCAGGTGTTGGTAATAATGACGATGACCTTCCTCAACTTCTTGATGTTAGAGGGGGGGTTTCACGTGTCCAACGTTCCAGCATTTGATGAAGAAGAATTTTCTAGTTGGAAAAGTGAATTTTTAATATATCTAGACAGTCTAGAACCTTTCTTGATTCAGATATTAGAAAATGGACCCTACGTCCCTCTGGTTGTTTCTTCTACTCCTGAGAGACCCATCACAAAACCTGTTAAACAGTGGTCTCCAGCTGATAGACGTCTGGCGAACCAGGAAAAGAGACTTAAAATTATCATTGTCTCTTACCTACCCAAGAATATAATGAAGTCTATTATCTATTGCAACTCTGCTAAAGAGATGTGGACTGAATTAGTTCTAGGGTATGAAGGTTCAGAAGAAACAAAAGAGACCAAAATCTAAGCTCTCAAACTTAAGTTTAATGCCTTCAAAGCATTAGAAAGTGAAATCATGGCTCAGACTTAAGATATTGCTTAATGATCTAGGAAACAATGGTGTTGTTTTGACAAAAGCTGAAATCAATGTTACTTTTGTTAATAGCTTGCCTAGGAAATGGCTAAGTTTAAACCAAACCTTAAGAGACAACAATGCCATTAAAAATGATACTCTGGCCCAACTGTTTGGTAGATATAACTATAAGGAAGGATTGATTGATTCCATCTACAAGTCTAAGTCCGATAGGTTTACCACCCATATCTCTGGTTCAAAAGCTCTTGTTGCTAACCATTCTTTTCTTGACAGTGACTCTTATATAGAAGAAGACACTCGTAGCTGTCAAGAATTTCTTGATGAGCTACATGTTGAATTCCATGACAGAGCTCTGGTAGAGTTGGAGCTGCTAAAGTTGATAAATCCAAAGTGATATGCTACACTTGTGGAAAAGCTGGTCATTACCAGAAAGATTGTTGGTCAAACAGAACCTCCTCTCCAAGCTTTCCCTCATCCAGCAATGATCACAGCAAGAAGAAGTTTTCTCCATCTCCCTTCAAGCAAACTTCTCACTATGACTCTGAGGGAAAGAAGGGCTACAAGGTCAAATACAAAGTGTTGAAAGTTGAGTTGGTGAAGCTCAATCTTAAAGCTGATGAAGCAGCTAAGAAAAAGGATGGAAAAAAGAAAAAGAAGGGTCTCATTGCTGCATCCTTTGATTGGGATGATGAACCTCTTACCTCTGAGGATGAATCCACCACCACTGTTAGAGCTTTCATGGTTGTTGCTGATGAGGAACCAGTTGTTGGTAAAAGTGAAGCAAGATCTGGACAATAGGTTAATATCACCATGAAAAAGGAATAGAGATTGCTTACTATGCCTGGAGGTCAAGATAAATACTATGTCTTTGAATACACCTTAGTTGACCTCCACTTTGTGGAAGAACAAAGAAAAAATATGTTAAACAAAATTTCCTAGTTTTAAAACCGATGCAAATCTTTGTCAATATGAGATAACCAATCTAAAACCTTTTGTCAATCATGCAAATCAACTTCAATATGAAGTAAGTAGACTCACCTATGAAAATGAGTGTTTGATGAAAATGATGAACTTAGAAGGACCATTGAAAAGTGGAACAAAGGTCAATACTCTGTGGAAGATATTGTCATTGAAAACATTCCGGGGAATGTGGTTCAGGAAATAAGAGAAAGGAAGGTATAAAAAACATTTACCAGTGGCCAAATAAAGTTTTTTTCCCTTAGATGATCCATCTCCTATATCCACCTCTGTGGTTGAGAATGATTCTGAAGAGGAGTCAAAGGATTCTAGCCCCCTTCCATCTTTACCTAAACTTGTTGGGGCTGATCCTTCTGACTCTTTACTTGGTCCAATGCCTGCCATCAAAGCCCCTGGTACACCTAACCATATCAAACCCCTACCAGAGTTGCTGAAAAAACCCATAAAAAGGTTTTTGTGGCTAAGGAATCTAAAGAAACTAAAACCATTCCTCCCACTGAAGAGCTATCACCCACCAAGAAACTTCTTCTTACCCTTATGGAAGAAGTTAAAGGTTTGAAAGAACAAATCAAACCTCTGTCTAACAGTCCACCTGTTAGCTCTCATGGTGAAGGTTCTAGTAGTAACTCTAAGGGTGAGCCATGTTCAGACCTTGCAAACATTGTGGGTTCAAAAATCATTTGTCTGAAAATTGTTCAAAGAAACCTAAATGGATCACATGTGAGTCTACTGAACATACATCCAAAGAACATGATGAGATAATTGATGTCTAAAAGGCCAGACTCAAAATCAGATCTAAAACTCCTCATAAGTCCTCTAGGAGACCAGAACCCAGACCTAGAGACTCTCCCTAGAGATTCAGACCCTCTCCTCCTTGCAAGTATTGTGGTTTCCATGATCATCACTTTGATGAGTGTGAACACTATCCCAGATGTGACATATGTGGTAGTATGCGTCATGAAACCAGGGATTGCAACCAAAGAGGGGGAGAAAGGAACCAAAGACGACCCAATGTCGCTGGTCAGCGACAACATGGACCCACTGGAAAGTGGTTTCATCATCGAAACTAATTTAGTTTCATTATATCTATGCAGGAACACATGAAGAAATTTGTTTGGTATTTGGATAGTGGGTGCTCCATGTTGATCCCAAACTTAGATCGATTAGCTTTGTGTATACGAGATTAGATCAAGTATAACACGTAGAGAAACCTTTGTTGTATGCTTTGTGAATCTAAGTATTATGCGGAATTTAATACTTAAACAAGAACACAAGATGTAAACAATACTTTCACTTTGATTATCAATGTCGAACTTGCTTACAATGAAAGATGTTTACGAATGGAAAACTTAATGAAAACTTGATATTAAACTTTAACCTAAAGGTCTTCTTTTATAGACTAAGAAGCCTTGTACAATAAGCTACGTATCAACTATTCTAGGTAAAGATAAACATAGAAAATACATTGTCGTTTCTATCCTTACTAGAAGTATTCTAGAACATAATAAACGTGTAGCTCACATCTTCCATCAGTGCTTGTCTTCAATCTGTCAACGCTTGACTTTAACTTGTCAACGCTTAAGCTGTCAGCGCTCACTTTGCTCTTGTCAACGCTTGAGTTGTTCTTGTCAGCGTTCAAGTGATCTGGCCTTAATTTATTCCCAACAATCCTCCCCTAAACTTGATATCCACTCTTATGATCAAGTTTCTGAATAAACATTAAGAACTTGGAGGAGTCTGACAAACCTTATCATATTGGTAATAAATAAATCTAATCAAATTCTTTGCCACGTCACTTGTATAGTCTATCTCCAACTGGGTGTCCTTTATCTTTTCCAAAACAGCCTTGGATATGAAATACTGAGCATCTACAAGTAAATACTCAGCAAACTTTGTAGAACTCAAATGGTATACACCAGCAGCTGAATATAACCTCCATTGAAGACCACTGAGATCATCTTCAAGATCCTTCCATATTTCAGGATCTTCCTCTTTTGTCCCACACATTCTTTTGAATGTGGTCCAAAGTTTTATTCCATTGGCTGAAGTTGGTGCTTCAGCCTCATACTTGGTCTCTAGCAACCTCCAAAGGTCCACCAAGTCTTCTCTATCACAACTTGCAAATAAAGATATGAGAGTGGTAAAAGTGTGTACCTCCTTGCCAAATCTTCCAATCTTCCAGAATCCACATTCATCTTCATCATAACTCATAATTGGATTCCTGGAATCTAGTGGTAACACATGCACCATATCTGAAGCTTCTAATGGGGAGAGCTTGAGGCTCTTTCTAATAACTGCTTCACTTGGATATAGTTGATTCATATCTTTTGGAAACTCAAGTATAAATCCCTTCTTTACTGGTCTGGGAACTATCATAGCTTTCTTGATTGCCATCTCTTCTGCAAGTTGCTCCTTTCTTTCATCTGAAAGAAGTCTGAAAGTGTTTTCTTCCTGCACTTTCACCCAAATAGGATAAGCCCTATGTTCCAACTCATCAAATGTCAAAGCCTTCAGCTTCTGATGTGTCCATCCAACTCCATGACATTTGAGCAACATAAAGTAGAGCTTCCTTCTATCCATTTTCAACTCTGAAAGAATGTTGCTTGCCTTGTGCTTCAAAATCACCTTACAATCCTTCTGAACTCTAAGAAGAATCTCCAAACCCCATATCTGATCTGAAATGGTCAAGTCTGGATTATCCATACAGCTTTCTTCCCAAGAATTGTACATCTGAACCACCTCTGGCATATCAAAATCAATCTGCAACTTTAAATCTCTCAGCTTTTCCCTAGCAAGCTCATCACCATACTCAAGTCTTTCTGGTTCAATAATCATCACACTTGAATCTGAGCTTGCTCCATCACTTTCTTCTTCAGAAGTCACAACAAATGGTGACTTTTCCTTTTCACCTTGTTCCATCATTTGCTCAGCCAATCTTCTATCAAATTCAACCAGAGCTGCATTCTTTGGAACAATTTCTTCTACCAACTTACCCTTACCCTTATCTGATGGTGCAATTGTTGGTAAGGTAGATGGTAATACCTGAGTAGAAACACCCTTGATGATAGATGATGACTGGAATACATCACCTCCATATGCAGATCTGTCAACGCCCAAATTTCCTTTATCAGCGCCCAAAATACTTCTATCAGCGTCCAAACTTGTCTTGTCAACGCTCAAATATTTTCCCTCAGCGCCTTGTGTAACCTCTCTCAACATATCTGTAAATGATAAATTTAAATTGGTTGGAGAGATCAAGGACGTATCAAAACCTGTTTGTTCCTTCAAAGTAGTAAGAGCTTCAGCAACATCCAATGATTGACCATCTTGACTGCTCTTATCACTCGGATTTCTTTGATCTTCCTCCCCTTTGGAAGACTCCTCCATACCTCCCTTTGCATGAGCACTCTCCAAAACAACAATCCTCTCCCTCAATTCCTTGAGTTCAAGGCCTTGGTTACTGACAATTTGTACCAAGTCTGCATTCTGCTTTTGCAAGCTAATGCAGACAGCCGTCAATTCCAAAAGAGTCATTGGTTCCAGTCTGCCCTCTTCTGAAATGGGGATTTGACCTCCCAAGTCAGGTTCATTGGGCATGGATGAGGACTTAATTATGGTGGGACTGCCTTGGCCAGCCTCTAAGCCAGAACCAATAGTCCCAGCCTCATCCAGGTCACCAGCCACACTTGTGGTGGTGGTTCTCTCTGCTTCATGGCTAGGACCACCAGAGGAGAACTCTCCAGCAGTCCTTTGGCGTTTAAACAATCTATATTCAGGTGGTGTGGAAGATGGTGTAGAAGAAGGTGTAGATGTGGATTGGTTAAGGGGTGTTTGGGATTGTGATGGTTGGGTGTCAGCGGTGGAAATAGGCACATCAACGCCCACATTAGATGTGTCAGCGTCAAAGGGATTTTGGTCTATTTGCATTTGGTCAGGTAAGGGTAAAGGTTCAGGAATAGGTTCAAGTTGTGGGTGAGGGTCAATATGAGGTTGGGGGTCTGGTTGGGGTTGTGCTGCTGCAATAACAGCAAGCATGGCTGGGGTTAAAGGTAGGTCTCTATGAGGTGGTGAATTCATCTTAGTAAAAATAGGTTTCTTTTGTTCAGGGATTTTATAAAAGTCATTGTGATCCCTTGAACAATATCTTTGAACATCAAAAATCATTTGCAGAAAACAGGGATAAGCTAAAGTCATTTTGGTCCCCTTGTTTTTACACATTCCTTCAAAAATCATTTTAGACCAGTTATATTTTTGCCCTGTTGCAATACACACAATAGCAGTTGCAATGGATCTATTGATCTCATTGTGTGCAGTACATTTGGGACTCAAACATTGAAGGAGAATGTGAATGAGGTACTTCCAGGCTGGGGTAAATTCCTGCTTATGGTACTTATTAAGAGTACCTTCATCAGGAATAGGGTATCCCAAAGCCCTAAGCCCTTGTTCTATTTCAGATATGGGAAGAATGGTTATACCATCAGCATCATCAAGATGCAAGGCCTGGCGTACCAAGGCCTCAGTAACCACCCAAGATCTCCCATGAACAATAGAAGTTAATGTGGTCACTCCATTAACTGTTGAGGAACTTACAGTGTTCCAAAACTGTTTAATGTATGTGACTGGAATGAGTGGTGCATGAGAAAGAGCATACCTTAATGGGGATGCGGTCAAATACGCCACCATTTGTGTGTATTGAGGGAACAAAGTATTATCAGCAACAAGATAAGCAATCATGTTGTGTTGAGACTTGAACCCCAAATCCAATTCTGCTGAGTTAAATCTTGGTGCCATTGATGAAAGCTGTTAATTTGAAGTAAAGAAGATGAAGGTTGATAAGAGAAAAAGTGTTAGACAAGAATTATAGATACCCTGTTTAAAAATAGGAGCCAAATTTATAGGAGTGGATGAGTGCATGTGATTGGCCCAAAAATAGGCAAAGATTTTCAAAAACTAATCATGAAAATATTGAAAAAGTGATAAGTTATCTCATGCATTTAATGAAAGTAACAACTCCTAAAATTACGGCTTGAAAATATGTCAAAAAGTAACAACTGGGTAGGTCCCATTGAGTGTCAACGGTCAAATATAACCCATCAACGCCCAACGGCTATAATCTTGTCAACGTTCGCCTAAAGCCATGTCAGCGTCCAATTTGGTCACAACAACGCTTGGAAAAATCTTGTCAGCGTCCAAAAATAAAATTGTTTTAAAAAGTGAAAAATGACCTTAACAAGTAATTTATCCTAGAGAAAATAACCAAAAGCTGATAATTATTATAGGGCGGCAAGCACTGTCCAGTTATGCACACTTGCATAAGCAAGATAGACATAACAGTCCTCTAGTGTCCCTTGCTAACCAAAATTCTTAACAACCAAGTTACCTTGTAAAATCCTTGTTACTCCCAGGTAAATCCCATATCAAAATGATTCCCAAGTCTCCCAACAGACCACAACCAATTCTAGGCCAAAAATGTCTTGGCAGCATGCAAAGTTGATATACTATGCATGCTACAGTGCCTCATGGTTTAGTAAAACTAACCCATACTCACATGTGGACACAATCTAGAATTGTGATAAGAGTATCATACGGATACCCAAAAATCCTAAAGGTTCCTAAAACCTCCCCTTAAACAAAGATACAAAGAGTTTGCCAAAAATATGCATGAACATAAAAAATTTATGTCAAGATAGGAATGAAACATTCCAACCATCATCCATAAACAAAAACATGTCCAAATGCTTCTCCTTTGATCCATAAGCAACTCTGTGTCCAATGGTATACTGCTAACACCATCTACACATTTAGATTGAAAACCACAAAACTAACATTGTTGCTGACAACGCCCCGATAACACATAACAGCGTTGAAGGAAGCTTTGTCAGCGTTAGACGATTATATTTGCTGACAACGTTGCAAAAATACTTATCAGTGTTCAAACAACCTTTGTCAGTGTTAGAAAAAGATAGTGGAAAATCTAAATTACCAATAAGACTAATAATAGTAATGCATCATCCTGTACAAACTTTTACAAAAAGAATCCAAAACACATATTAAGTGAGATTAACCATTCCAATACTTGTTACCAAGTACTGAAATCTTCCAGTATCAAAAGGTTTAGTTAATAAATCTGACACATTTTCCTTAGTGTCAACCCTATCTGGTTGTATTAAACCTTTCTCAAAGCAATCTCTTATAAAATGGTGTCTAATTTCTATGTGTTTAGTTTTAGAATGATGCACAGGATTCTTAATGATGCATAAAGTACTATTATTGTCAACAAATATCTTAGTATGCATAAAGTTATACCCATAATCCAACAGCTGGTTCTGAATCCACAACACTTGACCACAACATGCTGCTGCAGCCACATATTCTGCTTCAGTTGTAGAGTTAGCCACCACTGTTTGTTTCTTGCATTGCCAAGATATTAATCTGCTCCCAAGAAATTGGCATCCACTAGTTGTGGATTTCCTATCAAACTTGTCACCACCATAATCACTATCTGAATATGCAATCAGCTCCAATGGTGAATCCTTTGGGTACCACAAACCAAGAGTAGGAAAACATCTCAGGTACCTAAAGATCCTCTTCACAGCATAAAGGTGACATTCTTTGGGAGTCACTTGATGGCGTGCACATGCACACACATCAAACATGATATCAGGTCTGGAAGCAGTAAGATACATCAAGGATCCAATCATGGATCTATAATGCCTGACATCAACATCTTTCCCATCTCCAATCTTTCCCCAAGGGTGTTCTCTATCCATAGGAGTAGAAGCCCTCTTTTCTTGTGGAGAAAAGCCAAACTTCTTCAAGATTTCAGCAACATATTTGTCTTGGGAGATGAAGATACCCTCTTCTTTCTGCTGAACTTGTAAACCAAGAAAGAAGTTCATCTCCCCCATAGCACTCATCTTGAATTTGTCTGTCATGAGTTTGGAGAAATCCTCACTCATCTTTGGATCAGTAGACCCAAAAATGATATCATCAACATAGACCTGCACAAGCAACACATCTTTGCCTTTCTTCTTTGTAAATAGTGTCTGATCTATGGTGCCCCTCTTGAATCCATTGTCCACCAAATAGGTAGACAGAGTACCATACCATGCTCTAGAGGCTTGATGAAGGCCATACATAGCCTTTTTGACTCTATACACTTTGTCTGGATGCTCAGGATCCTCAAAACCAGGAGGTTGCATGACATAAACTTCTTCAACAATGGTGCCATACAAGAATGCACTCTTTACATCCATTTGATAGACTGTAAAGCCCATACAAGATGCATAGGCTAGAAAAATCCTAATAGCTTCAATCCTTGCAACTGGTGCAAAGACTTCTTCATAGTCTATCCCCTCCTCTTGTGTATAACCTTGAGCCACTAACCTTGCCTTGTTTCTGACCACAATACCTCTTTCATCTCTTTTGTTCCTGAGAACCCATCTTGTCCCAATTGGTCTGACATATCTAGGACAATCAACCAGCTCCCAAACATCCTGAATAGCAAATTGGTGAAGCTCATCCTGCATTGCTTCCACCCAACTTGGTTCTTTGAGAGCATCAAATATCTTCTTGGGTTCTTCTTGTGACAGAAAACAAGCAAACAAACATGCTTGTACAAGAGGGGTATCTACCTTCTTGTGTATATTGGCAATAAATCCACCAAGACTTTGATGGGATCTTCTTGTCTGAACTGGAGTCATAACATCACCAATGATCTGAGATGGGGGGTGATTCTTCATTGTGGAAGTGAGAACTCCTCCTTCAAAAAGTCTGATGTCCTCAACTTCACGCTCCATGTTGCCAATATCTTCTTCATCAGACTCTCTTTGATCAACTGGGATCTCTCCATGGACATTGGAAGGTCCACCTTGTTCAAAATTTGAAGAGAAAAGATGTGCAAAGGTGTTGTCAACGTCTGAACCTTGTTTGTCAGCGCTTGGGCTAACAACGCTTGAACTGTTGTTGTCAACGTTTGAGCCATCAACGTCTGAATTGGTCTTGTCAGCGCTTGATTTCCCTTTGTCAGCGCCTGAAGAACCATGCATGTTTATATCTGGTGGTATTTGGAAACCACCATTATCTTGTCCAGCAGCAGCAGCAGCAGCAAAAGCATCAGTCCAAATGGGAATTATGACATATTCAAATGTAGGAGATGCTTTTTCTGCTTGTGATCCAACCCTTTCATCAACCTGTGTACCTGAAACATGAACAACTTGTTCCTCCACAACATTTGAAGTTACCTTCATAATGTCTGGATTAGTGACAGGCATATAATTTAAAGTTCTAGATAAGGGTTCCAAATCAAACAACCAATTAGGACCACTTTCAGGATCACTAGGTTTATTCTCTAAGAACCTAACATGTACTCTTTCAACAATACGTTTGTCCTCCTTAAGATAAACCCTATAACCCTTGCTCTGCACTGAATACCCCATGAAGTAACCTTCATCACCTTTTGCACTAAATTTCCCTAAGGCATCACTAGTGTCTAAGACTACTACATGACATCCAAAAGGTCTGAGAAAACCAATATTAGGTTTTCTTCCCCAAAGTAACTCATAAGGTGTCTTGTTCTGAATTTTGTTAACCAATGCTCTATTTTGCACATAACATGCTGTATTAACAGCCTCAGCCCAAAAGGCTATGGGAAAGTGAGCATCAGCCAACATTGTTCTGGCTGCTTCAATTAGGGTTCTATTCTTCCTTTCAGCAACCCCATTTTGTTGTGGGGTTCTAGCAATACTAAACTGCCTAGTAATTCCCTTCCTGGCACAAAAATCATCTAGCTTCTTGTTCCTAAATTGTCCACCATTATCACTCCTAAGCATCTTAACCTCATTGCCAGACCTTTTCTCAATTTGAGTGATAAATTCAATAAGAACATCAGTTGTGTCACTCTTCATAGCTAGAAAGAATGTCCAAGTAAACCTAGAAAAGTCATCAGTGACAACAAAACAATATGACTTGCCATTCAAACTTTCTATATTAGTTGGACCAAAGAGGTCCATGTGAAGCATATGAAGAGGTCTGGAACTAGTATGCACCTGCTTGGACTTAAATGAGACCTTGTGCTGATTGCCTTTAAGACATGCAACACAAGAGTGGTCATTGTGGAAGGCCTTCTCAGGCAAACCATCAACTAAACCAAGCCTCACAAGTCTATTTATATTTTTAAAGTTTATGTGCCCTAGTCTCCTGTGCCACAAGTTACTTTCATCTACTGAGGCCTTAGCATAAAAACAAGACATATTAGCATTCACTTTAATCCCATTTAAATTCACATTGTATATGTCCTTATGCCTAGGTGTTCTATACTCAATATACTTCTCATCAGGGATCTTAAAATCCTTGCTTAACACCAAACACTCAGTATCAGTGAAAAGAACCTTATTTTTGTTATCACACACTTGTGATACACTAAACAGATTATAGTCCAGTTCTTTTACCAGGAAGACATTCTCAAAACGTAGATTATTAGTGAGAAGGGTTCCTTTGCCTGTGATGGTGCCGTAGCCCCCTCCAAAGTATACCTTATCACCATCTTGAATAGGAGTGAAGTTTGTCAGATAGTCTTCCTTTCCTGTCATGTGCCTTGAGCATCCACTATCCCAATATCCATAGTCATTGATCTGCTTTTGAATGCCCTGCACATAAAGAAAACAATTTAGTTTTCTTTGGGAACCCAAGTCTCAGAAGACTAGGATTCATCTGGTTGTTCAATAAGAACAGACTTAGTTCTCACAACAACCCCATTCTCATCCCTTTTAGGATGAAATACCCAGTTAACCCCAATTGGTTTTGTAATGACTTTTGAAATATAGTTAAACCTGTTGCAAGTCATTGAAATTCCATCATTATTAGGGTTTTGATCTTTCTTGGGTCTCCATGTTAAGCTTGAAGAAGCTTTAGACCCCTTACCTTGTGGCTGCAAATACTTAGGTCTGGTCACGTTTCTGTCAGCGTTGGATTTTGTCCTGTCAACGCTGAATTTACCCTTATCAGCGTTGAACCTAGGGTTTGCTACAGGAACCCATTGCCTATTTGACCAGGTATTTGTCTTTTGAAAAGGTCTTTGTCCATGAGTGTTAGACCTTCTAGTAAAGAATGGGGCTGGTCTAATCACTTGTGGACTTTGCTGCACACCAGGTCTGGGTCTGACAACGTTTGACTTCCTAACAACGTTGACTTTCTTCCTATCAGCGCTGAATTTGTTCCTATCAGCGCTGACTTTGGGAGCGTTGACACATTTGTATGCCAAATGTGAAAAGCTACCACAAGTATAACAGGCTTTCTTAGACACATTCTTAGGTCTAGAAGCAAAGAAACCTGTTCCATGATTGTTAACTTGGCTCTTGGGTGACCTATTATTTCTATACATCTCTGCATATTTAATGGTAGGTCTTCTAACAGTGTTGGAGCCTAGGTCAACAGCTTTACCAGTAACTGGGTGAGTAACCTTAATGGGTGGGGATTCAATGGGACTTTCACACAGCAAACCTCCCTTAACAAATAAAGTAGGGTTAGCTTTCTTCCACTCATTTAGGTCAGTCAGTTTTTGTTGATACTCTTCTACTAGGGTGACAACTCTTGGTGGAGGAATAAATTCCTCTTCTTGGCATTCTGGAATACCAGTCCAAGATAAATCCTTTCTAAGGATACCATAGAAGTCACCAGCTGGTGGTGGAACCAGAGAGTAATCATTCTCATTCATCCCAAGCCCAGTCATATCCTTAGGATCTCTTTGTTTAGCTACACAGTCTCCTAGGGCTTGGGTGGCTCTATCAAATCTTTGAATCTTGAGGTCAACATTATCTTTATTCTTAATGGCCTCATCTAACTTAGCCTGTAGGTCTTTATTGACTTTTGACATGATATTTCTAACATCCATACTACCCTCTAGCTCATGTTTTAAGATATTTATCTTATCTTTTAAATCAAATTCCATTTTCTTGTATTCAGAAACGGTTTTCTCAGTTTCAGTAAGAGCTAGTTGGTAATTGGATAATTTACACCTTTCAGTGCTCATATCCTCTTTTAGTTTTAACACTTCTTTGTTAAGTCTGTCAGTGTTTAACCTACAACCTTTGCTACAAAAAGCATCATCATATGCCTCATTATCAGATGAAGAGGAGGAGTGTGCCATGAGAGCATATTCAACATGCTCTTCTTCTTCAATGTCAGCAATCAAAGCTTTGTCCTCTTCAGCATCCTTGGCCCGATAGCTCCAATCCCATCCAGTACCATCAATTCCTTGAACTGCAACCATGGCTTTGGAGTTTTGAGCTTTAACAACCTGACTTGAGGGTTTACCAGCATCAGATCTTCTAGGAGATCTGCATTCCCTCATGAAGTGCCCCATGCGATGACAGTTGTAGCACTCAACTTTGGATTTATCAAATCCAGCAGTGTCTTTAGCATTGAAGGTCATCTTCTTCTTGAACCTCCTATTCCACCTATTTTCTCTTATACTAGAAAGAGCCATGTTCCACTTGATGTCCATCTCTTCCAAGTGTTCATCACTTATCTGCTCAAGGTCCTCATATGTAATCACAGAACCATTGGGCAAAGAAGCAATGTAAGCACAAACAGTATCCAAATCCAAACCAGCAGGTTTAACTCTTGGTGAGTCATTCATGAATGTGTCAGCGTCTGAAAAGGAGACGTTGACAGGACTTATTCCAGCGCTGACAAATGGTGATCCAGTAACTGGATGCATAATGGAGTCCTGCTGATTGAATTGACCTTCACTATGAGAAAAGAAGGCCATGTTGCTGGTGCTGGCTTTGCTTGAAAGAGTTTCATCTTCCAACAATCTTAGTTTGTTGTAGATGTCATCAAACGAAGAGCTCTTGTGAGTATTATTGGCAAGAATAGATCTTGCCTGAATCTTCCATGTCTCACCAAGACTTTTCAGAAAAGTAGCATTGATGTCAATATCACCAACTTGTGTCCCCATGAAGGACAATTTGCTTGTGATGTCAAGCAATCTGCTTCTCACACTGCTCAGTTTCTCATTGGGCTGAGCTTTGAAGACAGCATAATCATGCAGAAGTTGCTTTTTCTTTTCTTCCTTAGTTTCTGCATTACCACCATATGCAACTTCAATTACTTCCCAAAGATCCTTAGCAGATTCATAGCTTCTATATTTGTGCTGATTTTCTTGTCCCAGAGACACTTTCAGAATATTTAGGGCTTTCATGTCAGCCCTTTTCTTTGCAATATCTTCAGCACTTACAGCTCTACCATCTCCAGGTTTTTCTTTCTTATCTTCATCAGGACATCCTTCAACAGCTGTTCTTGTCGCAATGGCATTCAGAATCTTTTGAGCTTTATTGAATGAGTTTCCATATTCAATAATGTCCCAGAGTGTGTAGTCAAAGATCCCCAGATATTGTTCAAAGTTGAACCTCCATAAGTCGAAGTTGGTTGCATCAAGCATGGGAATCTTGATGTTTGGTAAGGATGAAGAGGAGGACATGATGTTTGCTTCAGACATGATGTTTTTAGGTTTTTGAGAAAATTAGGGTTTTGGTGTTCGTGTATCGTTCTGGTGTTCTTCAAAGATCAAAAGTTCCTCAACAAGCTCTGATACCACTTGTTGATCCCAAACTTAGATCGATTAGCTTTGTGTATACGAGATTAGATCAAGTATAACACGTAGAGAAACCTTTGTTGTATGCTTTGTGAATCTAAGTATTATGCGGAATTTAATACTTAAACAAGAACACAAGATGTAAACAATACTTTCACTTTAATTATCAATGTCGAACTTGCTTACAATGAAAGATGTTTACGAATGGAAAACTTAATGAAAACTTGATATTAAACTTTAACCTAAAGGTCTTCTTTTATAGACTAAGAAGCCTTGTACAATAAGCTACGTATCAACTATTCTAGGTAAAGATAAACATAGAAAATACATTGTCGTTTCTATCCTTACTAGAAGTATTCTAGAACATAATAAACGTGTAGCTCACATCTTCCATCAGTGCTTGTCTTCAATCTGTCAACGCTTGACTTTAACTTGTCAACGCTTAAGCTGTCAGCGCTCACTTTGCTCTTGTCAATACTTGAGTTGTTCTTGTCAGCGTTCAAGTGATCTGGCCTTAATTTATTCCCAACACTCTAAACACATGATAGGGGTTAAACAATATCTACATAGATATAGAAAGGAGTCTGGTCCTAAGGTAGTCTTTGGATATGACTCCTCTGGGGCTACTGAAGGATATGGCTCAGTGGATTGTAATGGAATCACCTTTACAAGGGTCGCATATGTCAATGTACTGAAGCACAACTTAATCAGAATCAACCAATTCTGTTATGTTGGTTTCAAAGTTCTGTTCACCAAGATCCCAGGAACAATCTTCAATCAAAATGATGATGTTGATCTTGTTTCACCTAGAAGAAGAGACGTGTATGTTATTGACATGGCATCATGTCCAGAAGGAAGCAACACCTGTCTCTTTGCCAAAGCCTCTGAAAGTGAAAACTGGTTTTGGCATAAGAGACTATCTCACCTCAACTTCAAAAAACATCAACAAGGCTAAGAATGATTTAGTTGCTGGACTTCCCTCTTTGACCTTCTCCAAAGACAGACCATGCTCAGTTTGCGAAAAAGGGAAGCCCCACAGAGCATCGTTCAAAGCCAAACAATCACTCTCCATAAATAAGTGCCTCCATCTTCTTCATATGGACTTATTGGACCAGTAAAACCCCAATCCCTTAATTACAACAAATATACACTATTCATAGTCGATGAATTCTCTAGCTTTACTTGGGTATTTGATACAAGAGATTTTACTAGTTGAAAGTTCGTTTCTTAGAATCCTCTCGAATTGATCACAGCTAAAAGTAGAATGATTTGTTTTTGGTGACAATTAGTGGGTTTGATTTTCTATTCTATTAAAAAGATAAATACATGAAGTATATAAAGATTTAAAACCAAAAATAGTTAATGAAGTAAGACTTTAATTTAGATAAAACACTTAAATGATTAAACAGAAAAATATCCTTACTGAAAACTTGCTCTATTCGGAATAAATGGTGATCCGGAATAAGTCTGCTACTCGGAATAAAAGTTCTTACGCGGAATAAGTGGCCATTCGGAATATTAAGACTATGCGGAAAAATAAACCCTATGCGGAAAAAGAGGCCCTGTTCGGAATGAATGACTATGTTGAATAAAGGGTTACTTGGAATAAACAAAGCTTATGCGAAATAACAACTACTCGGAATATCAAAGACCATTCGGAATAATCAGGAAAATTCAAGCTATGCGGAATGTAGATGTCTATGCGGAATATAGATGTCTATGCGGAATAATCGAAATATTCCGAGTAAGGAATAAATTAAGGGGGCAACCCGGAATATATAAAATTCCGAATAATAGATAAAATAAACAGGCTATTCGGAATGTTAGAACATTCCGAGTAAGGGACAAATCAGATGAACAATTCGGAATAATGTTGGGATGAAGAACAGAAACAGTATAAAAACAGGGGAAGCGAATTTAAACCCAATCGAACCAAATAAACAAAAACGTTTTAATCAAATTAACCCATAATCATCTACTAACAACAATAATTAAATCCCAATCATAAAAGCACAAAATCAACAACTTTTTAAGATCAAAACTCAACTAAATTAGCACTTAAGAACTTTGAATAAAAAGATGATGAAGAACAAGATGAATGAAAAGATTAAAGGGAAACTTGTATTGATGATTAAGATTCAGTAAGCAAAAGGAAAGGATCAAACTTACAAGATTAAAGAAGAAATTAAAGAAGATGAAAAGCACTCCTTAAGGGAGATGGTTTCCTACGAACTAGGAAAAATGTAACTGAAAGAAAAACTAGATGCCGAAAATTGTGAGGGTGATTCCCTTATATAGGCTAAGTGGTTGGTTGGTGAGTGGGCTTTCTCCCTTTCTTCTTGTCTTCTCGTCTTTTCAGAAAAGTTGACGTTTTCGATTCTGATTCAGGATCTGTCGACGATTAAATTCAACTCGTCTTTTAATTTCTTCGTTTAATAGACTTGAGTTTCTTCGACATATGTAAATCTTCTATCTTTGGTCCTTTTCTTCAATAAATCTTCAAATAGGCCCATTGACTCCAAATCTTTTGCATCTCTTGGACAATAGATGTTGATGCAAAAGTTGGTTGATCCTTGCTAGACCCGAATTAGGCTTAATTCGGGTTGGCTGGGCTCCGGCTCCTGCACCAAGTGAATCGTTTGGTTGGAATCCTGCACACTAAACAGCACGCGTTAGGCTTACCGTGGGAATGTTTCCCACGATTCGACTCCGGCGTGAGAGTAAGTAATCGATTTAGGGTTTATGTGAGTTTAGAGTATGAATCGTAATACCTTTGTGGAACTCTTGATGGTTCCTTTTATAGGCAGTGAAACCCTAATGGGCTTTCATTGATGTTTCGGCCCCAAGGAAGAGATAACTACCAGATTTAGAATGATTGTTATCTTCTAATTCTGGTAGTGAATATCCTCCTCCATCAGGATAAAGATATTTCTAGACAGAATATTATTCTGTCTAACTATAGGTCGGCCGCACCGGACCGTGGGCCGCACATATGTGTGCGGTTACTGTTCATCCAAGCCCATAAGCCTGAATGACATTATCCCACCCATCTGTGATGGGCCGGATACGGGTAGTACCCATGGGCCGGGTTCATGACCCGGCTGGGGACTATACGTCATCATGTCCCCCCAGTCTAGTTGTTACGACCATAGGTGTAACCTCTAGACTAACAAGATGCTCCCCGGACGTACCAAGGAAACAATAAGAAATGACAAGTTGTCCAAGAATTTGTATTGGCCGCACGTGGCAACCTGGCTTAGGAAGTTATTTCATCAATATCTCAGCCACATATAGCGACCGAGACAAATTAAATATAGCATTAAATGTCAAGTCTTACGTAAGAGCCGCATAACCCGACATTAATAACTGTTCATCTGACTTGTTTGACTGACAAAAGTGCAAAAAGTCAGAACCTCTAACAGTGCAAACGTTTGAGTCAGAAGTGACCCGTGGGTCCCGCCTGACGTTTCACTTGCCACTTGCCCCCTAGCCACACGATTAAGATAGTGGCAGACACGTGTCACACATCCAACAGGTCATGACCCACGAGGCAACCCTATAAATAAGCCACCCCCACGGCTGTGTGAAACACACAGTTATAACCTCCATTTCTGCCATTAAAGCTTTCCTCTTAGCTTGAACCAAATACGCACGGATCCCTTCACACGCAGGTTAGAACACCACGTCCTTACAATTTTATTTAGTAATGGCTCATAGAAACAACCCTACCATTGGATCCGTGCTAAATGTTATGACCCAAGACCAATTAAACCACTTTTGTACAAACTATTGCATCCCTACCAACCTACACCCCTCACTTCCTGGCGCCGGAGACCTCATAACTGAGGCTCCGGAGGGTAAGATTGGCTTGTACACTCGCCTCTTTGATGCGGCTAATTATCGCATCCCCTTCACCCATTTCCTTGTAGATCTGTTAGGATACTATGACGTACATATTAGTCAGCTCCACTGCATAGGTGCCTGTAAGATTAGCCAATTCGAGATCCTCTGTCGTGCTAGGAGAATCCCCCCAACCGTAGAATTATTCCGGCTCTTTTATGTCCCCAACATAGTAAACGGTTGGGTATCTTTCAAGAAACGATCCTCTAACAGTCCCCAATCGCACAATAAACCAATGGATTCATTGAAAAACTGGTACGACCACTACTTTTTCATTGACGCAGTGGTATGGCCGGGCGATTACACCTTTAGAACTAGGATACCCCACAACCCCAAGCCGCACACAAGTACATACAACCCCCGACATTCCCAAGAATTAGATCTAAATAGGACCGGGTTCCATAGAAGCCTTCCCGAGTCATTCCTGTGTTTGCTAGGAATTAGCCGCAATTACTTTGGTCCATCCAATAGGTATCCCGTGTTTTGGAGAAGGCAGGGTGAAGGTAGGCTAACATCCGTACGCAAAAATGTATTCAATTATTTGATAAATGGCTAACATATGTTGTCTTGTGCTGGGCAGAAATGAACTTCTTTGTACTTTTGCGTCAGGGCGACCCAAAGCTTGTACCGGAGGGTTCCCGTCCTCTCCGTGAGAATGAACGACCCCTTTCTTGAGCATACCCGAAACGTGACAGTTGCTCTCGAAGTCGTGCCAGATCCCCATTCCGACGAAGAAGAGCATGGAGATAATGGTGGTGGTGGTAACCACATGCATGAAGGAGGAGCCGGGCCCTCCTCACCGCATAGGGAACAGTAGGGAGATAATATTGAGTTAACCACCTCCAGCCTTCGCCGGATGATGGGTGATGATGATGAAGAAGTACAACAAGTCAACCTGGAAGAAGAAGAAGTAGAAGTGGAAGAAGAGGTCGAGGAGGAGACCGACGAAGCAACAGCTCAGCCCGTCGCCAGGCGTACCCGAAAAAGAAGCAACCGAGCGAGGAGAACTGCTTCAGTTGAGATTGGCAAACACAACGCTCCTGCCAAGAGACTTCGAGAAGACCACCCCTTGTACCAATCTGTCGGGAGTGCTACTCAGGGTTCCGAGACTATCCGGGTCGCACATGTCGATCCCGTCACTCAGATTGCCCCAACCGCCTCCGAAGTAGCAAGAAACGACATGTAAGACTTCATCCTAATATGTAAGAATGGCAAATTTCCTTGTAAGCAATACTTAATATATTTCTCAATACTTGTTACACAGGGACAACCAGACTGGTGCCGCGCCTCCCTCTGACACCCAAATTGATAAGGGGAAAGGAAAAGAAGTGGAAATAAACCCCACGGTCCCCACAAAGTCCGGCCCTGTATTTGAGGAAGGTTCCCCCACAGCCTCCCAAGACCTCCCAGCGTCTGGTCCCCCTCAACCGTTCAATCCTGTATGGAATATCACAACGGCATCACGACTGAGGGACGCCGATGAGTGTCGGGAGTACCTCAACAATTGCATACCACCAGGCTTAGTGTGAGAGGTAAATGCGCTCAGTCATGCAGACTTGGCGGATGAGTATAATGGTGCCTTGGTACACCAAATGGTGATGGGTACCTCGATGAGGGTAAGGTTTGAAGCCGCACTTGGGCATGTTGAATCTCTCAAGAGGAAAGTTGGACGGAGGGAGAAGATGATTGTAGATAATGAAGCTCAAATTGCCGACCTCCAATCCCAACTGGCCAGCGCCGAGGCGACCATTAAAAGACAGGCAACCCGCGCGAATGAATACGACCAACAAGTGGCCAATCTTGAGTCATAACTAGATGCTGCAACCACCAAGGTACATATCCGTGCCGCACCACCCATATTCTAAAAGAAATATATGCTAACACTTTATTTTTATAGGTAGCCACGGCGGAAGCTTCTGCCCACTCGTACTCCAGCCAGGTAGACGCGCTTAACAAGAAACTAGAAGACGCGCACCTGGCCGTCCAAAGCATGGAGAAAGTACAAGGGGAACTTGCTGATGAGAGGGCTGTCATCCAAGAGCTGAAAGAGGCATTTGCCCAAAAAGAGTTGATGATTGATGCCCTCACCGCTGAGCGTGACAATGTGTTATGCCCCCAACTGCTAACAGCTATTGCCGGCCGTAGGTGGATGGTCGGACATGGAGCACGCCTGGCCGTCATGAAGGTCTTAGAGGCCCCGGATTTTGTGCAACAATTTGCAAGCCTTGTGTCCGATGGTATTGACCACGGACGTCACGAGGGGATGGTTGAGGCCGTTGAGCTGATTAAGAAAGGAAAAAACTTTACCAATCATGCCTTCTTTAAGCCTGAAGCTGCTAATAAGATGACTGCTTCCATGGCCGCGATGCGGGATCTGCACTATCCATTCTTGGATGAGCTGGAGGCCACTAAAGATGCGTCAAATATAGAAATCATGGAAAGGCTAAGACTTAGTACGTCCTCCCGTGCTTCCTTCACTCCATCGCCCAACCACCTGACGCTCCCCATATATGAGGACGTAACCAGGATCGTGCTTGATGAAGAACCCTTAAGTGTGGTGCTGGAGAGGAATGCGGCTCAAGCCCAGAAGCGGAAAGAAAGTGATGAGTGGTTGTCGTGTCTGGTCGAGGAACAAGAGGAAATGGGTAAGTTTTTCCCCCTATGTAGGATGCTCCTACTTTATGATCCCTTTCAGACACTTTGGTTTGTAACCTCTGAATATTGTTTCTATTCGTCCGTGTATGTACACAGCTAACAACATTTGTTTTTTTTGTGTATAAGTCCATGAGTGACCACGGCAATTTTGTTATCTATTTTGGAAACTTGTGTATTTTGACTGTGTTAAATATTGTACCTCAATACTGCATGATATATCACGTCTTACACACAAAGAAAGAAAATACATACAAGTCTATATTTTACTAGACATGCGACGTGCGTCTTTACTATGCGGAGCGCTGTGCGACTATGGCATATGAAACTTACCCTAACGTCTTGTGAGTAAGGTGTCTAGTTGTCACACTCCCAAAATATCAGAGTATAATGGTGACGAGGGAGTGGTGACGTCATGATTATCATACACACACAGTTACAAAGAACGACCTCTAAATGAGACGTTCGGAAAATATATCACTTGTAATTGATAAAGTAAATAGTTTTAACAAAGTGCGGAAGCATAAAACTGGATACGGTTACAAAACATAGTTTTCCCAAATAGTACAAATGATCTTTGTTTCAAAGAAATGACGGCAATGCATGAGACCTCACTTAGCATCTTCCTTCTTAATACCTGAGAAAACATTGCTAAAGTGTCAACATAAAGTTGGTGAGTTCATAGGTTTAGTTAATTTGAAATGTTTAATGAACCACAAGATTTTCCCAAAAGTGATGACAATATAACAAATACAAAGTCATCCCAAAAGTATTTATTACAGTCTAAGCTCATGACACCGAAGCATTAACAACACCGGTAGTATAATCATATAAATGTAGCCCAACTAGATGCCTAAACCCACGACATCCTATCTCAGACTCAAATGAAACTGTGCCCGCTTGTCCCCTTGTTGGACAAGACAGACAGAGACGTCAATCCTGATAGATCTATCCATAACATTCGCGCTTACACAAAGTAATTAACGGTTCACGATTCACGGGCCAAAGCAACTGGGTTTTTAGTGGGACTTAGACTAATATATAAATCAGTAAATGCACTTGTGTTCATACGTTAAAATCAAGCAATGTCTCACCCCAAAAAGCAGTAAAAATAGTTAAGCATGGGGCTATAAACTCCCTCGTAATTCAGCAAAAAGGACGAAGGTAAAGGTAGCTCGAGAGTACGGTTACGCTAGCCGCGACCTATTTAATTATAAGGATCGTGTTACGTTATGAAAATTTATACTAGTAAAAAGACACGACACCCTAGTTGTGCTTGACAATACCTTTCGTTTACGGAAAAACACGATACATAAAAGTCGGTTATTAAACGGTCGAGATTTACGGGTTAAATAATACCCTTAAGTTACAAATTTTCGTTTTGGGCCTTAAATAAACCCATACACCACCACTGGCCCAATATAAGCCCATTATTCCCACCCATGGCCCGGCCCAAGGGTTTATTTTACCCGGCCCATGCCCAGGCGATACAAACAAGGAACAAAGGGGAGTAAATACGTGTGTTTCACACACACAAATAAAAAACACAGAGTTATCTCTCTCTCTCTTCTCTCGAAACACACCCACCGCCCCACTCTCTCTCTCTCTTTCTAAAAACTGGATCGGATCATCTCCCTCCCATGGCTAATCTTGTTTTCAGTTTAATACATCCATCATTTGGGATGGTTTGTGATGATTAAATCGCGTGGGATGTGGGGTTTCATCCCCACATCAAACCGGTTCGGTTCTTGATGGTGTTCATCCCCAGGGTTAAAGTTAATCATCTCCAAATCAAAGATAAGTTGTTTATTCCTCTTTTCTTTTAATAAAATGGTTAAATGATTTTCGTTTATAAAAGATCTTGTGGGTTTAAATCACTTGTATAAACATGCTGAGAACCAAATGGCTCTCGAATTTGATGATGAACAAATTAGGGTTTCGAAAATATTTGGGGGTTTTTCTAAATCTCGTGTTTAAATACAATTAATTAATGTTTTCTTTTATAAAATCATGTTAATTTCAACATATAAACGGTTTTATAAAAATTAGGGTTTCGGTCAAAATTGGGGGTTTTTGCATATCTTGTTTCCAGTCAAATTAATTATTAGATTCGTGTTTGGATTGGGTTTAATTAGGGTTTTAATTAATAAAATCAAATTAGGGTTTTTATAAATTGGGGGTTTTTGCATTCGGTTGATTAATCAAAATTAAATGGTGTTTTTGGAGTATATAAAGTATTAATTTCATAATTAAAAAGGTTTTTAGTTTTTAGGGTTTCGAATAGAAGAGGGGTTTTATACCCGCGGCATATTTGGGGTTTTATGATGTTTCTGTAAATTGAAATGGTTAAGATAATGGATTATGGTGACTTTGAATGATAAAAGGTTTCGGCAGAAAAACAAGGACATTGGTTGTCTTGGTTTGGTTCTCGGTTTGGCCTCGGTTTAGGTCTCGGTGTGGGTCTCGGTTTGAGTCTCGGTTTGGTCTTGGTTGGGGTCTCAGTTTGGTCTTGGTTGGGGTCTCGGGTTGAGTCTCGGTTTGGTCTTGGTCGGGGTCTCGGTTTGGTTGACAGAAAAAATAGGGTCATGGTCATGTTCAAGTAATAATTGCTATAGTTTATCTTTTCAGTTTTTAACTAATATAGAACCGTGACAAAACTAACATATTCGTTTATCTTTCGCAGGTTTGGTCAATGACGAGCACAACTAAGATTTTATTCAGAAAATGAAGAGATGATTTAAAAGACTCACAAATGGGATGCTTAGGTTTCGGTTTGCAGGTGTGGACGAGAAGGATGGATCGGCTTGACACTTTCGGTTTGCAGGTGTGGACGAGAAGGATGGATCGGCTTGACACTTTCGGTTTGCAGGTGTGGACGAGAAGGATGGATCGGCTTGACACTACACTTCAATTCACCCAGGAATTGTGTTTGAAAACTTGTCCAGGAATTATTACTGTAATATTTGGACTGTGAATACTTTGTGTTTTGTTTGGACATTTGATAAACTTTGGACAGTATTTAATCTTGTATTATTAGTCTAGGGTTAGTCTCAAACTGAATTTGGTAAGCTTGTGATGTACCCATTTTGGGTAAACTTGGCATGTGTGCTAGATTGTAGTGCTTAGTGGGTGAATAAACTATGGAATTAAGTTGTGACTGAAAATGGACACTTGCTAAGCAAGCTTTTGCAATAAAGGTGAATAAAGGTTTATAACTTAAATGTTTGTACATGATGCACCCATATACTACTCGGCTCGGGTTTGTCGGGTGTTTAAGTTTTAGACTCGGAAACTGAATATACACGACTTGATACCAACTCGATACACGATCCAAATCCAAAAACAATTATGAGTGACCTCTCGGGATTTAGTAAGTACTTCAAATAGACATACGGCAAACATAATACGTTTAACAACTTCGTATATTGCATTCATAACTTAATAGACGCGAAAAACTCGAGATGTTACATATGCTCTCCCTAAAAAGGGCTTTGTCCGCAAAGCAAAGTAAATAACACATTCATGTCGACAACTCGTCGGTAAATAATTAAAGTACTCCTACCATATGAAGAATTTAAGATGAAAATTTGACGGATGTCACAGTATTCCCATGTTTTAGAGATTTCGTCACGAAATCAAGACGTTGTTGTAGTAGGATGATTAGCGAAAAGATGAGGATACTTGCTCTTGAATTGATCTTCACGTTCCCACGTGTATTCTGGACCTCTACGCGCATTCCAACGAATCTTTACAATATGTATACGGCTTTGCTTGAGTTGTTTGACTTGACGGTCCATAACTTCTACCGGTTCTTCCACAAAGTTGAGTTTGTCGTCGAGTTGAATCTCTTCCAAAGGAATAACGAGTGTCTCGTCGGCTAAACATTTCTTCAAATTGCAAATGTGGAACACATTATGCACTCGGCTAAGTTCTTGGGGTAATTCCAAACGATAGGCTACGGGGCCAATCCTCTCTATAATCTTGAAGGTTCCAATGTAACGAGGATTCAACTTTCCACGCTTTCCAAAGCGAATCACATCCTTCCAAGGTGAGACCTTCAACATGACTCTATCACCAACCTCAAACTCAAGGGGTTTGCGTCTCATGTCAGCATAACTCTTTTGTCGATCTCTTGCGGCTTGCATACGGCTCTTGATCTTAAAGATCTTCTCAGTAGTCTCGTGTATGATCTCGGGTCCAGTGAGTTGTGCTTCACCAACCTCTGCCCAACACACGGGTGAACGACACTTCCTACCATACAGTGCTTCGAACGGCGCTGCCTTAATGCTAGTGTGATAACTATTGTTGTATGAGAACTCCACCAGAGGTAGGTGTCTATCCCATCTATTTCCGAAGTCAATCACACAAGCTCTCAGCATATCTTCTAAGGTTTGAATGGTCCTTTCACTTTGACCGTCAGTTTGGGGATGGTACGCAGTGCTCATATCCAACTGCGTTCCCAATGCCTTCTGCAGTGACTTCCAGAACTGCGAAGTAAATCGGCTGTCTCGGTCGGAGATTATAGACACAGGCACGCCATACTTCATGACTACTTCCTCCAAGTATGTTCTTGCTAACTTATCCATTCCATCGGTCTCCTTGATGGGTAGGAAATGAGCCGATTTGGTGAGTCGGTCGACGATTACCCAAATCGTGTCAAATCCGGCTGAGGTTTTTGGTAACTTGGTAATGAAATCCATAGTGATCCTTTCCCACTTCCATTCTGGCAGTTCGGGTTGGACCAACAATCCTGATGGTTTCATATGTTCGGCCTTGACCTTGGCACAAGTCAAGCACTTGCTAACGTATGTAGCAATATCCGCCTTCATGTTCGGCCACCAATACAACATCTTCAGATCATGATACATTTTGTCAGATCCCGGATGTATGGAGTATTTTGACTTATGCGACTCATGCATAATCAAAGATCGTAGGTCACCATGGCACGGTAACCAACTCCTATTATCAAGGCATAATGTTCCATCCGAGCGAGCTTCTAACTTCTTTATCATGCCTTCAACATCTTCAGTCTTGAGAATTTCTTCCTCGACTGCCTCTTTCTGAGCCTTGAGAATTAAGGATGGAAGGTCTAAGTCAATGGTCATCACCAAGGCCTTCACCCTAAGAACTCTCTCCTTTCGGCTCAAAGCGTCGGCCACGACATTTACCTTGCCCGGGTGATAACGGATCTCGCAATCGTAATCACTGAGCAACTCTAGCCAACGTCGTTGTCTCATGTTGAGTTCCTTTTGATTCAAAATGTGTTGTAGACTCTTATGATCAGTGAATACAACACACTTAGTACCATAAAGGTAGTGTCTCCAAATCTTCAGGGCAAACACCACTGCTCCCAACTCTAGGTCATGAGTTGTGTAGTTCTTCTCGTGCACTTTTAGTTGTCTTGATGCGTAAGCTATGACCTTAGTCCTTTGCATCAGTACCGCACCTAACCCTTTTATGGATGCATCACAATACACCACAAAGTCTTCATTACCCTCGGGTAGGGCTAGTATAGGTGCTTCACACAACATCTGCTTCAATGTCTGAAATGCCAAATCTTGATCCTCTTTCCACTCAAATTTCTTGTCCTTTTGAGTCAACTCCGTCATTGGTTTAGCTATCTTGGAGAAACCTTCAATGAATCTCCTATAGTAACCAGCAAGACCTAAAAATTGGCGGATCTCCGTGGGTGTTGTTGGAGTCGCCCAATCCTTCACGGCCTCGATCTTAGCAGGATCAACGTGAATACCACTGCTGTCGATTACATGCCCAAGGAATTGCACCGTGTTTATCCAAAACTCACATTTGGAAAACTTTGCATATAACTTCTCCTTCCTTAGCAGCCCTAGTATGGTCCTCAAATGTTCCTTGTGTTCTTCTTCATTACGAGAATAGATGAGAATATCATCGATAAATACAATCACGAACTTGTCCAAGTATGGTTTGCAAACTCGGTTCATGAGATCCATGAACACCGCAGGCGCGTTTGTCAAACCGAAAGGCATAACTTGGAACTCGTATTGTCCGTACCGGGTTCTAAAAGCCGTCTTATAAACGTCTTCCTCTCTAACCCTTAGTTGATGATATCCTGACCTTAAATCGATCTTCGAGTATATGCTAGATCCTTGCAATTGGTCGAAAAGATCGTCAATTCTTGGCAATGGGTAACGGTTCTTTATCGTCAGCTTATTCAATTCTCGGTAATCGATACACATTCTAAAGGATCCATCTTTCTTTTTGACAAATAAGACCGGCGCTCCCCAAGGTGAGGAACTTGGTCTAATGAAACCTTTGTCAGAAAGTTCCTTTATCTGTTCATCTAACTCTATCATCTCGGCCTGTGCTAGGCGGTATGGGGCTCTAGCAACAGGCGCGGCTCCTGGTGTAAGCTCGATGTGAAACTCCACTGGCCGTGCTGGTGGTAATCCTGGTAAGTCCTCTGGGAATACGTCCGGAAAGTCTCTAACGATCGGTACATCTTCCACCTTCTTCTCGTGATCTTCTTCTCCTTCCTTTTGTGTTATTTGAACCAAGAATACTGGACATCCCTTCTCAATGTATCTTTGGGTCCTAATACATGAGATGACTTCCAGTCTTGATCCATTCTTCACTCCACTTCTTTCGCCTTGTATGATTAGTACATCGTTTCCATAAGGAACACGGACGCACTTCTCATGACATACAATTTCCGCGTGATGCTTCGACATCCAATCCATTCCAATGATGACGTCAAAACTTCCCAATTCTATGGGGAGTAAGTCGATACTGAACGAACGACCTTGTAACCTTACACTACATCCTTTCAGAATAACGTCGGTGGTTACTGACTTCCCATCAGCTAATTCTACATTATACTTAACGTCTAACGCAGTAGGGGTAACATTTAGGCGTTCACTAAATACAGATGACACAAAACTCCTATCCGCACCAGAATCAAATAGTACTGAAGCATAGTTGTTATTGACTAGAAACGTACCAGTCACAACGTTGTTGTCTTACACTGCAGCTTCAGCACAGAGATGATACACTTTACTTGGTGCCGTGAATCCTCCAGGAGTACTAGTTGTGGCTCGGTTATTCCCTCCCCGGTTACCCTGATTCTGCTTCTGGTTTCCTTGGTTGTGATTTTGATTGCCTCGAATCTGGTTACCACGACCTTGGTTCCCACTGCTTGGGCACTTGTTCTTGTAGTGACCTTTCTCTCCACATCCAAAGCAAGTGACATTTGCTCCTTGGCCACCTTGTGTTCCAGGTCCTCTTTGGTTAGTAGGACGAGGTGGTGCTCGACATTCCTTTGCCTTATGTCTGGCCTTCCCACAATTGTAGCACGTAGGGAGACATGCTACTTCGTGGTGTCGGCCACATTTTCCGCAGAAAGGGAGTCTTCCAGCGTAGTTTCCAGTATTACCTTGCCCAGCAGTAAACACCCTTGCTACTTCTTATCGCTTGTTATGGTTGTAGTTGTTTGTGTTGTTGCTGTTGTTGGTATTGTTGGTATTGTTGTTGTAGTGGTTGCCAGACCACTTCCTCTTATCCCCAGTATTTTCTCCCAACTCCTGTACCACTTGGTACATCAGACTCTGAGCCATGTCGATTGCCTCGTGCAAATCAGTTGGCTTGGATGAAGTCACATTCCCTTTGATGCTCAAAGGTAGTCCTTCAATGTATCGCTCCAACAATCGGTCGTCGTTGGGCACCATTTCAGGACATAACAAGATCAGCTCTTGAAAGCGCTGATTGTAAGCAGTAAGAGCAGTACCCTTGACCTTCAGGTTCCACAGCTCAACCTCCATCTGCTTGACTTCATTTCGTGGGCAGTATTTCCTCACAAACATAGCTTTAAATTCACTCCAGGGCGTCGCTTGGGCAACGTCAATGGTCACTACACGAGCATAGACGTTCCACCAAGTCAAAGCACCATCCACTAACGTGCTTGACGCAAACTTCACCTTATCAGCTTCAGCAACATTGCTAATCCCAAATTGGGATTCTAGCTTCTCAAACCATCTGGTTAATCCTACTGCTCCTTCAGTACCGCGGAAACTTACTTGCGTAACTGCACGAAATTCCTTGTAGGTACAAGTCCGTGCAATAGCATTAGTAGCTCCTTGGTTGGTCTCCTCCTGTGTGCTAGCTGTACGATTTGCTTCGGCTGTTGCGAGTGCCACGGCCACTCGTTCGGCTATCATTTGACTTAGCATGACGGTGTCAATTCCACCGGTAGTAGCTGGTGGATTCTGCGTTTCAGATCTTCTAACTGGCGCCATAATCTAAAAAGGTAATAGGACAATGAGTTTTGCCAGACATAACATGCATGGCACGCACAATACAATTATGAAATGCTCCAGGGTATAATACACAATATATAATGATCTCACAATTTTTGTAACCCATAATATCATCCATAGAATTGTTTGGTAGTACATCATAGTTTGTCATACATAATATAATAAAAGGAAATAAAATGCCAACTAGCTAAGATAAACTTCAAAGCTTAGTGGTCATACAATGATAAGTCGATGGTACAAGATAAATCTAACTAGTGCCCTCACGGCGCTGATGAAGCTCTCTCTCCAACTCTGCTAACCTTCTCTCAACCACGATCTCACGAGCCTGGGAATCTCTAAGTCTAACATCGGTATCATAACAAGCGGCTCTAAACCTCTTATCCAAGTCTGCAACAGGGTCCTCCACCGGTGCCTCTAGTCCGCCTGTCTCAACCAATGGCTCTACTCCCCAACGGGTCATCAGGCTCTCGATCTCCTCAAGACGAGCATTCGGCATGGATTCCATCTGATCGAGAACAGTATGAAGCTGTCCTCGTAGACGGGTCACACAAACCGTCAACACTGTCTCATCCCTAACTGGACTCTTCTTTGCCAGTTCCTCCAACTTATCCTGCACCTCATTATACTCTTCACCTAAAGCCTCTACAGCATCCTCCAACCTGTTTAATCGTGTCGTCACACATCCATCTGCTGCCCCAAGCATCACCACCGTCGATGTAGCTCTCCTAGGAAGAGGAGTCGTAGCTCTCGGCCCAGTAGAGATGCCAGCATCAGCAAGCATCTCCTGGTACACAGCAGGTACAGTCTCTGGTGGTGGTAGTGGTAGTGGTATCTCTGGGACAGGACTGGCAGGTGTGTGGGCTGCATGCCTGTCAGTGGCAGTGAAAGGTATGAGGGGTCGGTAAGGTGAAAGTGGTGGTCAAGCAGCTCTCCCCCGAAGACGTCGTCTCACATAGTAGAAAGGTAGAGTACCAGGTGCTGGAGCAGGAATATCAGTCCTCTCCCCTTCGTCTTCAGATGAAGATGAGGAGATGTGTGCTAGGGAAACCTCAAGAGTAGCAGCATATGCAGTAGGAGGGTCCTCAGTGTCAGTGACCTCCATAGGCTCTCCTTCCCCATCTGTGAACTCCATATCATCATCCTCTGTCTCCTCTACCGTCTCATCCCTAGTAACTGATGTCTGACCTGGTGACTGCACCACATCAGCGTCTAAGTCATCCTTTCCTCCGCCTTTTAGGCTAAGTACGTCGTCAGCTGATGCATCAGGAATACGGATCGGTGAACGATGAACCTCCTCAGTCTCTCTCTCAGTATCATCATCTGAAATCATCCGGTACCACGGATATCCTGATGGTGATCCTCTAGGTAGTCCTACTGATGAACTGATAGTCGACTGTGAACTACGGTTGTAGTACGCTCCTGTAGACGTGGAATCATCAGAAGAAGACATCGCTGTAATCATAAACAAAATAAATGTGTGTAAATATCTTATAAAATTAGTCCGTAAAAAGGGACATTAACATAACATAGCAATCATTGTTGAATCCACATGTATCCCATATAACATAATTCAGATTTTGTTGTTGCACATGTAACCCATGTAAATATACCTCGTATTTGTTAAATCACATGTATCCCATTTATTACTTATCTATGTTCATGTATCTATATATACTTAATACTTACAATCCGTATGATAATCGATTAAACACATAGCAGTTATAGTCTAGAGTTACTAAATGCAACCTAGTTCTCTATAACCATGGCTCTGATACCAATCTGTCACACTCCCAAAATATCAGAGTATAATGGTGACGAGGGAGTGGTGACGTCATGATTATCATACACACACAGTTACAAAGAACGACCTCTAAATGAGACGTTCGGAAAATAGATCACTTGTAATTGATAAAGTAAATAGTTTTAACAAAGTGCGGAAGCATAAAACTGGATACGGTTACAAAACATAGTTTTCCCAAATAGTACAAATGATCTTTGTTTCAAAGAAATGACGGAAATGCATGAGACCTCACTTAGCATCTTCCTTCTTAATACCTGAGAAAACATTGCTAAAGTGTCAACATAAAGTTGGTGAGTTCATAGGTTTAGTTAATTTGAAATGTTTAATGAACCACAAGATTTTCCCAAAAGTGATGACAATATAACAAATACAAAGTCATCCCAAAAGTATTTATTACAGTCTAAGCTCATGACACCGAAGCATTAACAACACCGGTAGTATAATCATATAAATGTAGCCCAACTAGATGCCTAAACCCACGACATCCTATCTCAGACTCAAATGAAACTGTGCCCGCTTGTCCCCTTGTTGGACAAGACAGACAGGGACGTCAATCCCGATAGATCTATCCATAACATTCGCGCTTACACAAAGTAATTAACGGTTCACGATTCACGGGCCAAAGCAACTGGGTTTTTAGTGGGACTTAGACTAATATATAAATCAGTAAATGCACTTGTGTTCATACGTTAAAATCAAGCAATGTCTCACCCCAAAAAGCAGTAAAAATAGTTAAGCATGGGGCTATAAACTCACCTCGTAATTCAGCAAAAAGGACGAAGGTAAAGGTAGCTCGAGAGTACGGTTACGCTAGCCGCGACCTATTTAATTATAAGGATCGTGTTACGTTATGAAAATTTATACTAGTAAAAAGACACGACACCCTAGTTGTGCTTGACAATACCTTTCGTTTACGGAAAAACACGATACATAAAAGTCGGTTATTAAACGGTCGAGATTTACGGGTTAAATAATACCCTTAAGTTACAAATTTTCGTTTTGGGCCTTAAATAAACCCATACACCACCACTGGCCCAATATAAGCCCATTATTCCCACCCATGGCCCGGCCCAAGGGTTTATTTTACCCGACCCATGCCCAGGCGATACAAACAAGGAACAAAAGGGAGTAAATACGTGTGTTTCACACACACAAATCAAAAACACAGAGTTATCTCTCTCTCTCTTCTCTCGAAACACACCCACCGCCCCACTTTCTCTCTCTTTCTAAAAACTGGATCGGATCATCTCCCTCCCATGGCTAATCTTGTTTTCAGTTTAATACATCCATCATTTGGGATGGTTTGTGATGATTAAATCGCGTGGGATGTGGGGTTTCATCCCCACATCAAACCGATTTGGTTCTTGATGGTGTTCATCCCCAGGGTTAAAGTTAATCATCTCCAAATCAAAGATAAGTTGTTTATTCCTCTTTTCTTTTAATAAAATGGTTAAATGATTTTTGTTTATAAAAGATCTTGTGGGTTTAAATCACTTGTATAAACATGCTGAGAACCAAATGGCTCTCGAATTTGATGATGAACAAATTAGGGTTTCGAAAATATTTGGGGGTTTTTCTAAATCTCGTGTTTAAATACAATTAATTAATGTTTTCTTTTATAAAATCATGTTAATTTCAACATATAAACGGTTTTATAAAAATTAGGGTTTCGGTCAAAATTGGGGGTTTTTGCATATCTTGTTTCCAGTCAAATTAATTATTAGATCCGTGTTTGGATTGGGTTTAATTAGGGTTTTAATTAATAAAATCAAATTAGGGTTTTTATAAATTGGGGGTTTTTGCATTCGGTTGATTAATCAAAATTAAATGGTGTTTTTGGAGTATATAAAGTATTAATTTCATAATTAAAAAGGTTTTTAGTTTTTAGGGTTTCGAATAGAAGAGGGGTTTTATACCCGCGACGTATTTGGGGTTTTATGATGTTTCTGTAAATTGAAATGGTTAAGATAATGGATTATGGTGACTTTGAATGATAAAAGGTTTCGGCAGAAAAACAAGGACATTGGTTGTCTTGGTTTGGTTCTCGGTTTGGCCTCGGTTTGGGTCTCGGTGTGGGTCTCGGTTTGAGTCTCGGTTTGGTCTTGGTTGGGGTCTCGGTTTGGTCTTGGTTGGGGTCTCGGGTTGAGTCTCGGTTTGGTCTTGGTCGGGGTCTCGGTTTGGTTGACAGAAAAAATAGGGTCATGGTCATGTTCAAGTAATAATTGCTATAGTTTATCTTTTCAGTTTTTAACTAAAATAGAACCGTGACAAAACTAACATATTCGTTTATCTTTCGCAGGTTTGGTCAATGACGAGCACAACTAAGATTTTATTCAGAAAATGAAGAGATGATTTAAAAGACTCACAAATGGGATGCTTAGGTTTCGGTTTGCAGGTGTGGACGAGAAGGATGGATCGGCTTGACACTTTCGGTTTGCAGGTGTGGACGAGAAGGATGGATCGGCTTGACACTTTCGGTTTGCAGGTGTGGACGAGAAGGATGGATCGGCTTGACACTACACTTCAATTCACCCAGGAATTGTGTTTGAAAACTTGTCCAGGAATTATTACTGTAATATTTGGACTGTGAATACTTTGTGTTTTGTTTGGACATTTGATAAACTCTGGACAGTATTTAATCTTGTATTATTAGTCTAGGGTTAGTCTCAAACTGAATTTGGTAAGCTTGTGATGTACCCATTTTGGGTAAACTTGGCATGTGTGCTGGATTGTAGTGCTTAGTGGGTGAATAAACTATGGAATTAAGTTGTGACTGAAAATGGACACTTGCTAAGCAAGCTTTTGCAATAAAGGTGAATAAAGGTTTATAACTTAAATGTTTGTACATGATGCACCCATATACTACTCGGCTCAGGTTTGTCGGGTGTTTAAGTTTTAGACTCGGAAATTGAATATACACAACTTGATACCAACTCGATACACGATCCAAATCCAAAAACAATTATGCGTGACCTCTCGGGATTTAGTAAGTACTTCAAATAGACATACGGCAAACATAATACGTTTAACAACTTCGTATATTGCATTCATAACTTAATAGACGCGAAAAACTCGAGATGTTACATATGCTCTCCCTAAAAAGGGCTTTGTCCGCAAAGAAAAGTAAATAACACATTCATGTCGACAACTCGTCGGTAAATAATTAAAGTACTCCTACCATATGAAGAATTTAAGATGAAAATTTGACGGATGTCACACTAGTAAGGATACATGATCCGTGCGGCTGGGGTTGCATCCCTCTTACGCGGCAAGTTGAATTAGTAGGTTCACTTAATCCTCTTACCCCGCCTGGAGGCGTATAGTACATGTACAGTAATTTGAAAGAATGCATATGAATGAAACATGGCATATTACAATACAAGTAAAATTCATACGACTAACAAAAAATCTAAAAAATGATTTGCACGAAACAGGTCGTGGAGCTAGCTAGGCACCACGGCATTTTATTAGAACATTTACACTTTTGTTTGAAAATGATGACAAGTCCTAAAAAACAAGAAAGGAAACTAAACAAACATAAGAAAAACAAAACAGATAGACCGCATGGTTCTTTATTAAGACCGCATATAGCGAAGTACCCATGCGGAAGCCGTAGCTTTCAAAGATAGCACCTTTTGAGATTGGAGATGTTCCATGTGCGCTCTAGGACTTGGCCGTCCATGTCACGTAACTTGTACGCACCTCGTCCCAAGGCTTCAGTGACTTCATACGGTCCTTCCCATTTAGGGCCCAGCTTTCCTGTATTCTCCGCTCGACTTGCTTCGTTAGCACGATAGACGTAGTCTCCCGGTCGAAAAAAACACCCTTGACCTTGGCGTCATAATAAGCCTTCATCTTAGCCTTGGACTTAGCCTCATTGATGGATGCTATTTCCCTCTTTTCTTCCAACAGATCCAGGTTGATTCGCAGCTGTTCATCGTTTGTGACGACATTAACCTCCGCCGTGCGGATGGTAGGCATCCCTATTTCTACTGGTATAACGGCTTCAGTGCCGTAAGCCAATGCAAATGGAGTATCTCCGTTGGCTGTTTTGATCATAGTTCTATGCGCCCATAGTACATGTGATAACTCATCGACCCATTTGCCACTTCGTTCATCCAGACGCGCCTTGATGCCGTTCCCCAAGCTTCTATTTGCCCGTTCGACAAGGCCATTTGTCTGCGGATGCTTAACAGATGCGAAGCGCCGCTTGATGTTTAATAATGCACACCAATCTTTGAATGGGTTGTCCGTGAACTGTTTGCCGTTGTCCGAGATGATTTCTCCTGGTAGACCAAAACGGCACACAATATGTTCCCAAACAAACTTCTTAACCTGTTTGCCTGTGATAGACTTGACTGCCTTGGCCTCTATCCATCGTGTGAAGTAGTCCATCGCAACAATCAAGAATTTAACTCCCCCCGCAGCTACAGGAAATGGTCCTGCAATATCGATTCCCCACTTATAGAATGGCCATGGGGACGTGATAGGTGTAAGTTCCTGCTGCGGGTGCCGCGGCACTGCCCTATGCACCTGACAATCACTGCACTTGCGAATCATGTCGCGCGCGTCTCTGTGCATGGTAGGCCAATAGTATCCTGTCCGTAAGGCTCTAGCTACCACGGACCATAGACCTGCATGCATGCCGCACAATCCTTCATGTATGTCACTGATTACGTATGCGGCTTGCCGTGGTCCCACACACCGCAGCCATGGCTGCAAGAAGGAGCGCTTGTAAAGGATGCCTTCTCGAAGTTCGAAATGCTGCGACTTCCTTCTGATGCGCCGTGCTGCTTTTTCCTCGTCTGGAAGGGCTTCACTAGTCAGATAGTTGATAATCAGGGTCATCCATGTAGGTCCATCCTCCTCAACTATAGCAGCAACCTCCCCTTCCGTTATAGATTTCTCCTTGAGTATTTCCACCAGGACTTGTATGGACAAGTGAGTGAAGCTTGTGGATGCGATCTTGCTGAGGGCATCCGCCTTTTTGTTCTCGCCCCTTGGGACCTGCTTGATGGAAAACTTACTGAAAGTCGCGATTAGCGACTTGACCTTTTCCAAGTACCTGACCATGTTGTCCTCTTTAGCCACATATCCACCTAGAATATGGTTCGCGACAAGTCGTGAGTCCACGTAGGCCTCAAGGTTGCGAACTCCCATTCTAGCGGCAATTTTCAAACCCGCAATTAATGCTTCATATTCAACTTCGTTGTTGCTGGCCGTGAACTCAAAACGGAGAGCGTACGTGAATTCCATTCCTTCTGGATTTGTGAGGATGAGACCTGCTCCGGACCCGTCCGTACACGAAGATCCGTCAGTGAATAACACCCATGGGTCTGTTGGGATCCCGTCTTGTTTAACGATTGGTCCTTCCTCATCCGGCTTCTCGATTAGGAAATCTGCCAAGATTTGGCCTTTAACAGCCGTCCTTGGCCTGTAAGATATATTGTGCTCCCCCAATAGGATGCTCCACTTTTGTAGCCTCCCTGCTACGTCTGGTCTAGAAATAACCTGCTTAATTGGCTGATCCGTAATGACCACAATTGGGTGTGCCTGAAAGTATCGGCGCAGCCGCTTCGTAGCAAACACTAGTGCTAGCACCAGTTTTCCCATAGAAGAGTAATTCAGCTCCGGCCCTTGTAGTGTTCTACTTATAAAGTAGACCGGAGTTTGCACTATATCTCTATCTGTCATAAGTACCGCGCTTATTGCGCCATGAGTGGCGGAGAGATACATAATGAGTTCTTCCTTTGGCCGGGGAGCCACTAGCATAGGGAGGGATGCAAGATACTGCTTTAGTTGGCCGAAGGCTTCCTCGGCTTCCTTCTTCCATCGGAAGTCTCCCTTTCTAATGCACTTCTTGAGCATCTTAAATAGGGGTAATGACTTCTCTGAGGATTTAGATAGGAACCTATTCAGCCCGGCTAGCTTCCCATTTAAGGATTGCACCTCCTTCCGTGTCTGAGGGGACGGCAGTTGTATCACTGCGTCCGTCTTCTCTGGGCAAGGTTTGATGCCGTTTGGATCAATCAAGTATCCGAGGAACATTCCCTCCGTGGCCCCAAATGTACATTTCTTTGGATTTAACTTCATGTTAATCCTTCTCAGCGTGTCGAATGTCTCTTGGACATCCCGGAGAAGTGCCTCCTCCGTGTGACTTTTTATCACCAATCATCAACATAGACTTCCAAGTTGCGTCCTATCTGTGATTCAAAAGCTTTGTCCACCAACCGCTGATATGTAGCACCGGCGTTCTTCAGTCCAAACGACATTTTCGTATAGCAATATACGCCCTGGCTCGTATGGAACGCCGTTTTTTCTGCATCCTCCTCCGCCATCTGGATTTGGTGATACCCTTATATGCGTCCAAGAAGCATTTAAAAGGATACCCACATAGGGACTCCACCTTCCAGTCGATTTCCGGTAACGGGTAACAGTCCTGTGGGTAGGCCTTGTTTAGATCCGTAAAATCCACACACATGCGCCAACTTCCGTCATGTTTCTTGACCATGACCGGATTGGACAACCACTCGTGCTAGTATACCTCTCGCATGATGCCTGCATCCACTAGTTTCCGTACTTCATCCAATATCACTTGGTTGCGCTCAGGCGCCTGGCCGCGCTTCTTTTGCTTGATGGGTTGGTACCCTTGGCGGATCTGGAGCTTATGCTCTGTTATCGCACGTGGCACGCCTGTCATATGCTTTAGCTCCCATGCGAATATATCTAGGTTTGCATTTAAAAGAGAGCACATGTCCCTTTTGCCGCTATCCGAGAGCGCCCCTCCTATGGATACCTCCTGTTCCGGATAGTCAGGGTGAATGGCTACCTTCCAATTGGGAGGTGGTGATCCATCCTTGGGTGGAACAGGTGGAGCCGGTGTTGTCACGGTGTGACACTCGGATGTTGGTACGACTGTGTTGTAAATGGTAACGATCCCCCCCTCAACGGGGAATTTGATCATTCCGTGCGCCGTAGAGGGTGCCCGTATAGCCAAAATGCATGGTCTGCCTATGATCCCATTATACGGAGAGTGTGAGCGTATCACCATGAAGTTCATCCACGCCGTAGTGGAATGTTCCTCATTCCCAATGGTTACAAGCAAACGTAATTGCCCTATCGGCCAGATAGTGTCTCCACTAAATCCAGTAAGCGGCGACGTGGCCGGTACTAATTGGCTTCTTATTTCCGGGCATAACTGCACGAAACAGTGTTCATACAGTACCTCTGCTGACGATCCTCTATCCACATACATGCGACGAACGTTGTGTGTTCCAATGCTTATCTCAATAGTGAGAGGCGCATCAATCACATCGCTTGCTGTGATGGGAGGGAATGAGATTTCCCTGCCGCGTGAAAATTTTTGGCCAACTTTCTGCCTCGTGCGACACTTCTGGATTGGATCATGTATATAGTCGAAGGTTTGTCCTTTTGGGGATCCTTCTTATCATACTTCTTGTTGTTGTCTTTTCCATCCTTCCAATCCTTAACTAGGTGCTTGAGTTTACCTGATTTGATCAGTGACTCGATATGCTTCTTGAGCTGGATACATTCCTCCGTACCGTGGCCTTTGTCATTATGGAACTCGCAGAAGTGATTTCCTTGCCGACGTGCCGGCGGAGTGGTCATTGGGGGGGGCCTTGGGAAGTTCGCCCCTTCCGTCAGCATGATCTCCCGGTAGGACATCTTTAGGGGGGTGAACTTATCGTCCTGCCGTCCTCCTTTGCTTTGGCTCTTATAGTCTGAGCCCTTGTTATTGTTCTGGTTTCCTTGACCGCCCGACTGTCTCCGGGACTGATCATTTGACCGGTACCCATTTCCTCGGGATGGGTAGGTCGCGGCAACAGCTGTTTCTCCTTCTATGAAATTTCTGACCCTTTCCATGAGGTCATCATATCTCTCTGGACGCTTGTCATTGAGGCGCCTGATCAGTTCTCTGTCTGTTATGGCGTAAATGTAGTCAGAGATTTTCAGGATCTCCGGCATGGTTCTTGTGCGCGTGCACTCATCATTGAAGCGTTCAATGAAGGCTTCTGTGGACTCCCCCGGCCGTTGCTTGACAGTTGCCAATGAGACCGGATCCCTATTATACTTCTTCCTTTGAGTATAATTGTTCTCAAACGCAGTGCGTAGTTCCGTGAAACTATCAATGCTCCGTGGGGGGAGTGCCTCAAACCAGTCACGGGCATTTCCGATCAAGGTCGAATTGAACATTTGGCACCATATAGGCATGGGCCATCGCTTAATTTTAGCCTGCGTATCAAATATTTTAAGGTGATCCACCGGATCACCGGACCCATCATAAGTCTTGATACACGCCGGCATGCAACGTTTAGTGTCCTCAGAATAGTTCCGTATGCGGAGGGTGAACGGGTCTTCCCTGGGATCCGCCCATGGCCGGGTGAGCCTAGGGTCATCCCATGGTTCACACCATGGACGCGAAAGATCCTCCGCTTCCGCATCTCGATAGTAAGGGCCACCATAATACTCATCATTGTTTGGTGGTGGTGGAGGGGTGCGCCTAGGCCGGCGACGCTTAGGCAGATGGTCATCTGAGTCCTCCCCGGACGGGTCCGGGGACGGCGGTGGTGCCCCATCCTTTGAAGAGGGACCACTTTTTTGGGACGAACCAGGAGCCTTTTTCCCAGTGTTCATCCTGTCCCACACACTCGGGCGACGTGCGGTTCTGGCCAGCTCTCGATCTGGTCGTTCGGGTGAGCCATCCGACTTTTCTCCCTCTCGTGACTGCATTAGTTCCTGCATGAGGCGATCTCCTATGCGCTCAAACACATTCCGGGGTTGAGGAGTTTCCTCAAAGGTGCCCTGTTCCTGAGGCCGAGCTCTCCTTTTTCTCTGATTTTGGGAGGAGGTGATTGGTCCGGTGTCACCAAAGTTGAGTCTGGACTGGAGGTTCCTCCCCAGATTCAACCTTGATGTGATCCCCGGGACGATCCTATCGAAGTTCTGCGTGAGAAATCGAGTAAGATCCTCCTCACTGAGTGGTAGGACTTCCACTTCTTCCTCTGTCAAGGGTCTGCGCGGTTCCTTGTTAGGAGGGTTTGGCGCACTCCCTGGGTCAGGGTTATCCAGGGTTGAGGTAGGTGGGGGTGTCATGGAGATCGTGCTCGTCGCCCCCAGGGACTGAAAAACGCCACGGTTACCAGGCCCGCTTGCAAGGCGGCTAGGTGATTGATTGGGGATGAGAATTCCTTCCCCTTGGGACTTCCGGTTCCCGGGATTCGCATTCCTGGGGTTAGCTTGCGGATGCCCCTTCGGCATTGGAAATTCAAGATGAGGTTCTGTTCTAGCTTAGTGTAAGGGTCCCACGGATGGCGCCAACTTGTTGATGCAAAAGTTGGTTGATCCTTGCTAGACCCGAATTAGGCTTAATTCGGGTTGGCTGGGCTCCGGCTCCTGCACCAAGTGAATCGTTTGGTTGGAATCCTGCACACTAAACAGCACGCGTTAGGCTTACCGTGGGAATGTTTCCCACGATTAGACTCCGGCGTGAGAGTAAGTAATCGATTTAGGGTTTATGTGAGTTTAGAGTATGAATCGTAATACCTTTGTGGAACTCTTGATGGTTCCTTTTATAGGCAGTGAAACCCTAATGGGCTTTTACTGATGCTTCGGCCCCAAGGAAGAGATAACTACCAGATTTAGAATGATTGTTATCTTCTAATTCTGGTAGTGAATATCGTCCTCCATCGGGATAAAGATATTTCTAGACAGAATATTATTCTGTCTAACCATAGGTCGGCCGCACCGGGCCGTGGGCCGCACATATGTGTGCGGTTACTGTTCATCCAAGCCCATAAGCCTGAATGACATTATCCCACCCATCTGTGATGGGCCGGATACGGGTAGTACCCATGGGCCGGGTTCATGACCCGGCTGGGGACTATACGTCATCAATAGACTTTGTCTTTAGTCTTTTTCCTTGATAAAACCTGTGCAATCCCATGTTTTCTTCAATAATCATCCGGTTGACTCTGAAAACACATTAAACACAAAAACCATGCATAATTCCAAACAAATGATATTAAACACGCGTTTTGGTCTTGTTTTAGTAAGAAATAAGTGGTAAAAGGATGGGTGTTTTCACACCTATCAAATCCCCTACACTTAACCATTGCCATGCCCTCATGCAATGCTTAGTGATAAAGCAAATTTACACTTTTCTTGTAATCAATCAACCTTGGCCTTATTAATATTCTACTAAACAAAAATTGAAGTACTAAGAGAAATCAAAACTTTAAAGTAAACGAAAGGATGGAAATAACTTGCAAAGAGATCAAGGACTTACATTAGGGCTTTGGTGCTGCGAAGATTTATCACCCTCAAGTTTCACATTCCCCAAACTAAGCTTAAAAACGAGATCATTGTTATTATAAGTTAGCATATCAAACACTTACACACATGGCTTAATTAAATGCTTAAAGTCCCTTATTCCTAGGTGTATCTCTTATATTTTATTTTTGTCTTAGAATGATCATGAAGATGCATTTTTGGACTTATTTCGATAGTTTATTTAGGCTGAAAGCAAAGTAGGACGATTTGATCAATAGTTAGCTAAAGGACAAAATCTCTTAAAACTGCTTCTCAGGATATCAAAAAGTTCATATCTTGGCATAACTCGGTTCATGATTTGAGACCTTTCTCGGGCCGATATTTGGCATGTACTTCATACTTCATATCTTGAGAGACGTGCTTGAGATAATGGTCTTCTCATCGTTAATAGAGTTTCTTCACTTGGAGACTTTTGAGGGGTACTCCAACTTTGTTGACCACGACTTCATGATTATTTCTTCAATCTCTAATTGGGATTTTGAGATACAACGATCCGCCTCCTTTTCGGACTTGGATCTATTTATCCTCATACCTTGTTAGGGTCTTTTCGGATAGACTTCTCCATGATCTTTATGGGAGTTGATTGCTTTTCGTCGTGAATCTTGATCCTTCATATTGATTTTGGGAATAATGCTTTTCACATCACTTTTGGATCTTCAGCAATAAAATGGAATCCTCATGCCTTGTTAGGGCCTTTTTGGACTCGCCAATCTTCGCGCCCCGCTTCATAAGTTATGCCTTGGCTATGAACTCTTATCATTACCGAGCAACTTTTAAACGATCTTGGGCTAGAAGCTAAGTAACCTTTCAAATCGTACGACCTTACTTATTGCAGATATATTATTAGCAAGTGATGGGAGAATAGGCAAATAATTACACCAAGTGAGCTTGCGCAAGAAAACCGACTTATAATTGACTCTATCATTTCTCGTTCTCCACAATTTAAAATCTCAAGTAATGAGACTCGTGGATGCTTAGCCTAATAAACCAATTAAGGTCTACATGGTTAAGGATATTAGCTAGAATAAACTTGGATAAGTCTATTCGGGTTGAGTCAAAATAATCGCAACGGGCCTAATATGTCAAAGGTTTCAAAACTAGCTACACCACTTATTAATATTCTTGACTTTATTTCGAGATATATACATATGAAAGCAACGATAAAAATTTAAAAATTACGACTAATTGGCCAAAGTTAATTAAAAATTTGAAAAATGTTGAAAAAGATGATTTTCCGGTTAAATGAAGGCATTTTCATGGAAAAGTCCACTTAAAACTACGATAGAAGTCCCCCTACACTTAAGATAAACATTGTCCTCAATGTTTAAGCATGTGGGAAAAGTCTCCCCTACACTTATGACATTGTGCACGTTGGTTAACTCAAGTTAAGGAAGAGACGACTAAAGTGATCAATTTCAAATGTGAGTATGAAGAAAATTGAATCACGATAGTTGAGAGATAGAACCGGATTTCGGATAACACGGGAGCACGGTTCTTCAGAGATTCCAAGAGTGCACTTATCCCTGTAATCACATCACCACACAAATACAAACACCTATATAGGTCCCCCTACACTTAGGAGGTTAAAACGTAAAAGGATATATACTCGGACTGCCTCCCGAGGAGCGCTTGTTTTTGATAACCGAGTCACGAGCCTGACTCGACCCAAAATTAGTTCATGGGGAACGTGGTGAGGGATGGAATCATCTCATGAGAGATGTCCTCACCAAAGTACAACTTCACTCGTTGGCCATTCACCTTAAAATTAGGTCCATTAGGTTGAGCGAGCTCGAGAGTACCATATGGAAAAATTTGGACAACGGTGAATGGGCCGGACCAACGAGATTTTAGCTTGCCCGAAAAGATTTTCAACCGAGAGTTAAAGAGTAAAACTTTGTCTCCAACTTGGAACTCTCGGTTCTTAATCTTAGAGTCGTGAATGAGCTTAGTCTTTTCCTTATAGATCAAAGAATTTTCATAAGCCTCATTCCGGAGTTCATTCAGCTAATTGAGTTGGATCTTGCGTAGGTCACCGGCTTTGATGATATCAAAATTATCCCACTTCAAGGCCCAGTAAGCCTTGTGCTCCAACTCAATGGGGAGGTGGCACGCTTTCTCGTACACGAGACGATATGGTGTACAACCAATCGGAGTCTTGTATGCGGTACGAAAAGCCCACAAAGCATCATCAAGTTTATCAGCCCATGAGGCACGATGCTCTCCCACGGTTCTTTCCAGAATTCGCTTTAATCCTCGGTTAGAGATTTCAGCCTGGCCATTAGTTTATGGATGGTATGCGGTGGAAAGACGATGATTTACACCGTACTTAGCCATGACTCTAGCAAATTGGTCATTGCAAAAATGAGTCCCTCGATCACTAATAATGGCACGAGGCACACCGAATCTAGCGAATAGCGATTTCAAAAAGTTACAAACCACCCTTACGTCATTAGTGGGTAAAGCTTTGGCTTCAACCCATTTGGAGACGTAGTCAACGGCTACAAGGATGTATTTGTTTCCTTTAGAAGAAGGGAATGGCCCAATAAAGTCGATACCCCAAACATCAAAGATTTCACATTCTTGAATGAAATTCTGAGGCATCGCATCTTTATGTGTGATCTTGCCTTGTTTTTGGCAAGCATCACAACGTTTAACCATCTCGTGAGCATCACGGTAGATGGTGGGCCAATAAAATCCCGAGTCAAACACTTTTTTGGCGGTGTAGTTGGGACCAAAGTGACCACCGGTGGGTCCTTTGTGGCAAGCGTCAAGGATTTCTAAAGCTGCCGGTCCATCAACACATCAGCGAATAATCAAGTCGGCACATTGTTTGAATAGATACGGGTCATCCCAAAAGTAAGTCTTAATGTCTTTGAAGAACTTCTTCTTTTGTTGGGATGTTAACCCGTCGACGAGAATTCCACCCGCTAAGTAGTTTGCAATGTCCGCAAACCACGGGGTTTCATCAGGAGTCGAGTTGATAGACATTAAGGTCTCTAGGGGAAAAGAGTCATTGATCTCTTTGTTCGGATGATCCCCCTGGTAAGGATCCTCAAGTCTGCTGAGATGATCCGCGGCTAGGTTTTCAGCTCCTTTCTTATCGCGAATTTCGATTTTAAATTCTTGGAGTAGCAAAACCCAGCGAAGAAGTCTTGGTTTGGAATCTTGCTTAGTTAACAAGTACTTCAACGCGGAATGATCGGTGTAAACGATTGTGGTGGAAAGGACAAGATAGGGGCGGAACTTTTCAAAGGCATAGACAACAGCTAAAAGCTCTTTTTCGGTTGTCGTATAATGCAATTGAGCCCCCGTCATTGTCTTGCTAGCATAGTGGATTGGTTGGAAGTGTTTGTTCTCTCTTTGTCCCAGAACCGCTCCAATAGCATAGTCACTAGCATAGCACATCAATTCGAAAGGCAGCTCCCAATTAGGGGTAACCAAGACGGGTGCCTTAGTTAGCTTATCCTTAAGCGAGTTGAAGGCTTCAAGACACTCTCTGGAAAAGATAAAAGGAGTATCTTTTTCCAAGAGGTGGGTCATCGGGCGAACGATTTGAGAAAAATCTTTGATGAATCGACGGTAGAAGCCCGCATGACCAAGGAAACTTCTCACACCCTTCACGGTTGAAGGTGGAGGCAACTTAGCGATAACATCGACTTTAGCACGGTCTACTTCAAGACCGGCTTTGGAGATCTTGTGTCCTAGCACGATGCCCTTTTTTACCATGAAATGGCATTTTTCCCAATTAAGAACAAGGCGAGTGTCTTCACACCGCTTAAGCATACGTTCTAAATTGGCAAGGCAGGCAGAGAAAGAATCGCCATAAACCGAGAAATCATCCATGAATACTTCCATAGTGTCTTCCACCATGTCATGGAATATAGCCATCATACACCTTTGGAACGTCCCAGGAGCATTACATAAACCAAAAGGCATGCGTTTGTAAGCAAATGTTCCATAGGGACAAGTGAATGTGGTCTTTTCTTGGTCCTTGGGATCGATGGGAATTTGAAAATACCCGGAGAAACCGTCTAAGAAGCAGTAATAGTTATTACCAGCTAGACGCTCGAGCATTTGATCCATGAAAGGAAGAGGAAAGTGGTCTTTTCTCGTGGCATCATTGAGCTTGCGATAATCAATACAAACTCTCCACCCAGTAACGAGACGAGTGGTAATCAACTCGTTGTGTTCATTGGAAACAACGTTTATTCCGCCCTTCTTGGGCACACAATGGACGGGACTTACCCACGGCGAATCCGAAATAGGGTAAATCAATCCGGCATCTAGAAGTTTCATAACCTCTTGTTTGATGACGTCATTAATTTTAGGATTAACCCTTCTTTGGCTCTGGATTTCGGGTTTAAAGTCATCTTCCATGAGAATTTTGTGAGTACAAAAGTTTGGATCAATTCCGCGGATATCGGAAATTTTCCAAGCAATTGCCTTCTTATGATCTTTGAGCACGGCGATGAGGCGAGATTTTTCTTCTTCGTCCAATTCCTTAGCAATGATGACGGGCGACTTCTTCTCTTCTTCAAGGAACACATACTCAATATGGGGCGGCAACTCCTTAAGTTCTAAATCCGGAGGATTTTCGATGGGGGGCGTTTTCAAAGTCGGAGTATCGATAGCAATAACCGTGGGAGATGGTGGAGAAAGACTGTCTTCGTTGAGAAGTTTTTCAAAGAAATGCATGTCTTCATCCCCATCGGTGGGAGAATCATCATTAGCTAAGTTCACATCTCCCATGGTGGTTTCAAGATCGTTCCAAAACAAATCACTTTCTCCAAATAGAGACAGTGATGAATCAATAGAGGAAACGGTTTCAACATTGGGAAGAGAGGTAGGAATATTTTTACAAGCATCATTAAAGTGTTCTTCACAAGCCTCATCCAGAACGTCAATACAATTAACACTCTCGTATGAATAAGGTTGTTTAGACAACTTTCCCATGTTAAAGACGATTTTATCGTCACCCACTCTCATGATAAGCTCACCGGCTTCAACATCGATGAGAGTGCGACCGGTCCTCAGGAATGGACGACCCACGATCAAGGGAACACGAGGGTCCATCTCGTAGTCGACGACGACAAAATCGGCAGGAAAAGTGAATTTATCGACTCCTACAAAGACGTCTTCGGCTATCCCCACTGGATAAGCAACTGTACGGTTAGCTAATTCCAAAGTCATTTTGGTGGGGACAAGCTCAGGGAGAGATAATTGCTTCCAAACGCTTAGAGGCATTAGATTAATACTGGCACCTAGATCGGCTAAGGCCATGCAATTCTCTACTCTCGGGAAGTTACAAGGGATTAAGAAACGACCCGGATCACCAAGCTTGGTTGGCAATTTCCTTAAGAGCACTGCAGAGCAATTCTCATTAAGTTGGGTGTTAGCAATATCAAGAAGCTTCTCCTTGTCACTAAGAAGATCTTTGAACATTTTCGCGTACTTAGGTATGTAAGCGAGAGCCTCAGCGAAGGAGATATTTAAATTCAGTTGTTTAAACATTTTAAGAAAGTTTGAAACCTGAATATCGTCCTTGCTTTTGAGCTTCTCTTTCCTCAACCTTGAGGGATAAGGTATATCAGAAGAAGAGGAAGGCTTTGGGAGAATAGGATCACTCACATCCTTGGGTGGAGGAGGGGTAGAAGTAAGAGGCGGAGAAATTGGGAAAGTAGAAAGATGAGGAATAGGAGCAGGTGACTCGTTCTCCTTAGTCACAACCACTGGTGGAGGTATAGGAAGCTCGGGTTCCTTGGTACCTTTGCCACTGCGAGTGGTAATTGCTTTCATCTCCCCTCTTGGATTCGCAACGGTGTTACTCAGAAGAGTACCCGAAGAAGAGGGTTGATTACCTTGGAAGAAACTAGACATCATGTTCTTTAAGTCATTCGTTTGACTATCCAAAGTGTTTCTCATATCAGCTCTCAGATCGTTCCCTTGTTTCACCAGGTTTGCTTTCAAGTTGAGCACTTCCCGTTGAAGATTTCCCACGACCACATCGTTAGTCCTCATGTAGGTTTCCACTTCTTGGTGTAAAGCGGTGGGTTGGTTGGGAGGATCATTGTATGCGGGTGGTTGATAAGCAGGTTGCTGGTAAACTTGGTTGTTTCTTTGAGGTGGTTGTTGTTGTTTGTGAGGTGGTATGTATGGTGTACGAGGTTATTGTTGTTGTTCAGGAGGGCGATTGAGGTTTTGTTGTTGGTTTGGGTTGTTAGAAGGAAAACGGGCGGTGAGAGATAGTTGGTTGAGCGGTAGCTAAGCAGGTTGCGGTCACCTTGAGGACGAGTTTGATAAGCAGGTTGAGGATAGGTACCGTATGCTGCATTCACATTCTCAGAAGGGTAGTCTTGGGTGGCAGTACAAGTGGTGTAAGAGTGAGGACCCCCGCATATCTCACATGGTTGGCTAACAGCATTGACTTGAGCGTCTTTAGCGTTTCTAGCGTTGATGCTGTTGGTGTTGCTGGCGGTTTGGGTAGCAAGCGATTCAAGAAGCGCAGTGATTTTGTCAAGTCGCTGTCACTAGTACTAGCACTAGCGACATTGGTCTGAACACTCTTGGTTTGCACACGATACTTATTCTCAATGATATCCCAAGCAGCATTGGAAGTCTTAGCCAAAAGATTACCCCCCCGAGGCACTGTTTAGTGAATCTTGATCATTCATGTTTAAACCATTATAAAAAGTATTAATTTGGTGCACTTTGGTAAAACCATGTTGTGGGCATTTTCTTAAAAGATCTTTAAAACGGTCCCAAGATTCACTAAACGACTCATCGTACTTTTGTTCAAAATTGATAATGTCATTCCGCAAAGCGGTAGTACGAGAGGGTGGGAAAAAGTAGTTGATAAACTTGGTCTCCAAATCCGTCCACGAAAGAATACTCTGTGGCGGTTCCTTAGCAAGCCAATGTCGGGCTTGTCCCTCTAAAGAAAAGGGAAAAAGTTGTAAGCGGATTACCTCTTGTGGAACACCATTGAATTTAAGCGTATTGGTGAGTTTCAAGAATCTCTTTATGTGGTCATGTGGATCATCAATGGTACGCCCCAAGAACGGTTAAGCAGAGACCATCTGGATAAAACTGGATTTGAGCTCAAAGTTGTTGGCTGCAATCGCGGGTATGACAATTGGATCATTGTTGTCGTCTACATGTGCTTGCAGAAGTTCAATCATCGGGCGATTGTCTGGTAGAGGCTCATTGTTGAGAGGAGGATTGTTATTGTTGTTGTTATTATTGTTGTTGAGAGGTGGGTTATTGTTGTTGTTTTGTACACCGGCCATGTTTAAGTTATCGAGAGTCTCGGGCTCGGGATAAAACGTTGAGCGTGTACGCATGCACCTGCAAAAGAACTAACAAGGCAAAAACAAAGGAAAAATATTTTTGGTTTTTTATGTTTTTTAATTTTTAGGATTTTTGAAAATTTTATATTTTTTGTGTTTTTGAAAGTTTTTTTATGAAAAAGTAACGTTCACGGGGAACGGATCCCAAAATCCAAGTTCTCACAAAAAACTGTTGATCTTAACGAGAAGAGCCGGCAACGGCGCCATTTTATACAAGAGATTTTACTAGTTGAAAGTTCGTTTCTCGGAATCCTCTCGAATTGATCACATCTAAAAGTGGAATGATTTGTTTTTGGTGACAATTAGTGGGTTTGATTTTCTATTCTATTAAAAAGATAAATACATGAAGTATATAAAGATTTAAAACCAAAAATAGTTAATGAAGTAAGACTTTAATTTAGATAAAACACTTAAATGATTAAACAGAAAAATATCCTTACTGAAAACTTGCTCTATTCGGAATAAATGGTGATCCGGAATAAGTCTGCTACTCAGAATAAAAGTTCTTACGCGGAATAAGTGGCCATTCGGAATATTAAGACTATGCGGAAAAATAAACCCTATGCGGAAAAAGAGGCCCTATTCGGAATGAATGACTATGCAGAATAAAGGGTTACTCGGAATAAACAAAGCTTATGCGAAATAACAACTACTCGGAATATCAAAGACCATTCGGAATAATCAGGAAAATTCAAGCTATGCGGAATGTAGATGTCTATGCGGAATATAGATGTCTATGCGGAATAATCGAAATATTCCGAGTAAGGAATAAATTAAGGGGGCTACCCGGAATATATAAAATTCCGAATAATAGATAAAATAAACAGGCTATTCGGAATGTTAGAACATTCCGAGTAAGGGACAAATCAGATGAACAATTCGGAATAATGCTGGGATGAAGAACAGAAACAGTAGAAAAACAGGGGAAGCGAATTTAAACCCAATCGAACCAAATAAACAAAAACGTTTTAATCAAATTAACCCATAATCATCTACTAACAACAATAATCAAATCCCAATCATAAAAGCACAAAATCAACAACTTTTTAAGATCAAAACTCAACTAAATAAGCACTTAAGAACTTTGAATAAAAAGATGATGAAGAACAAGATGAATGAAAAGATTAAAGGGAAACTTGTATTGATGATTAAGATTCAGTAAGCAAAAGGAAAGGATCAAACTTACAAGATTAAAGAAGAAATTAAAGAAGATGAAAACCACTCCTTAAGGGATATGGTTTCCTACGAACTAGGAAAAAACTAGATGCCAAAAATTGTGAGGGTGATTCACTTATATAGGCTAAGTGGTTGGTTGGTGAGTGGGCTTTCTCCCTTTCTTCTTGTCTTCTCGTCTTTTCAGAAAAGTTGACGTTTTCGATTCTGATTCGGGATCTATCGACGATTAAATTTAACTCGTCTTTTAATTTCTTCGTTTAATAGACTTGAGTTTCTTCGACATAGGTAAATCTTCTATCTTTGGTCCTTTTCTTCAATAAATCTTCAAATAGGCCCATTGACTTCAAATCTTTTGCATCTCTTGGACAATAGACTTTGTCTTTAGTCTTTTTCCTTGATAAAACCCGTGCAATACCATGTTTTCTTCAATAATCATCCGGTTGACTCTGAAAACACATTAAACACAAAAACCACGCATAATTCCAAACAAATGATATTAAACACGCGTTTTGGTCTTGTTTTAGTAAGAAATAAGTGGTAAAAGGATGGGTGTTTTCACACCTATCAGTATTCTTTCTTCAAAGAAAAAGTGAAGCAGCTGATAGGATTATGTCCTTCATTATAGAAATAGAGAACTTCAATGATTGAAGAGTTAAGGCTATCAAAAGTGATAACGGCACAGAATTTAAGAATCATGCCATGGAAGCTTTTGTGATGAAAATGTAATTTCACATAACTTTTCAAACCCAGGCACCCCTGAACAAAATGGTGTCACTGAAAGAATGAACAGAACCCTCATTGAGGTTGCCAGAACAATGCTTAGTGAATCAAGACTTCCAAAGCAATTTTGTGGTGAAGCTGTATATACAGCGTGTTACACATAAAACAGATCCATCATTGTGAAGAGACATGGCAAAACCGCTTATGAAGTGTATAGGAAGAGAGCCCCTGATGTAAGCTACTTTCATGTCTTTGGTTGCCCTGTTTTCATTCACAACTACAAAGTTCATCTGGGTAAATTTGATGAAAAGTCAGATGATGGCTTCTTTCTTGGATATCTACCTCTAGAGCATTTAGAGTGTTCAATATCCATAGGAAATAGCTAGAAGAATCTACCCATGTCACCTTCATTAAAGATGATGATGTCATCACTCACACCAACTCATACACTTGTGACATCGACTTCAATGAAGTTAAATCATACCCAGAGGATGATTTCTTAATCCCTAAGGAATCATCTCAAAAATGTCATAAGGACTTCCCTTATGTTCATGCATTTGATCCCCACTCAATCTCTGATCTTACTCCAGAGACTGTAGTAGCTGAATCACACACTCCACCTCCTGCTGTGGAAAATGTTGATCATGACTCTCTCAATTCTCTTATGGATGAAGAAATCATATGTGATGAAACGCCATCATGCAATGAACTTACTGTGAATCTGATAGGTGTGAAAACACCCATCCTTTTACAACTTAACTATAATAATAACCAAGCCAAAACGTATATTTAATGTTGTAAAAGTCGAAATTATGCGTGGTTTGTGTCTTTATTGTGTTTTAGGACCAAAAGAAGAAAAAGAAAGAAAACACGGGCTTTCACGGACTTTTATCGAAGAAAAAGACAAAAGACGAAGTTAAAAGATCAAGAGTGCAAAAAGAACGGAAGTCAATTGGCCTATTTTGAAGATTTATTGAAGAAAAGGACCAAAGATGGAAGATTTACAAGTCGAAGAACCCAAGTCTAATAAATGAAGAAATTATAAGACGAGTTCAAATTAATTGTCGACAAATCCCGAGTCAAAGTCGAGGACGTCAATTTAATTTAAAGACGAGACGACAAAGAAAAAAAAGAAAGAAGAAGAAAGCACTCACAACCAACTCCACTCCTCCTATAAATACCAACCCTTCCCCTCATTTGGAATGTGTTAGCTAATTTGACAAATTAGTTCTCCATATTATTTTTTATGCACTTTTCATATTGTCATTTACATACTTGTCTTTAATTTCAAGTTATTTCAAGTAAGTCTTTAATTTGTGTTGTTGAATCTTAATCTTTAATCAAGCTTTTCATAATCATCTCATTCTTCCTTTCTTGTTTTTAAATATCTTGTTTGTTTGATTAATCTTGAAGATTGGTTAATCTTGATGTTTATTTGATAAAAGTTCTTAATTTTTTCATTGTTCTTATCATTGTCATGCAATTGATGTTCTTTCCTTATTGTGTTTTTAGCTTATTTCTTGTTTAGCTTATTTTCTTTTAAGTGTTTTCAAAAGTTTAATCTTTTTAAAGTTTATTTTATAAATCTTGTCTATTTAGTGTTTTGAAAGTTTTTAAATTTAAGCTTATTTAGATTTTCTTTTTATTGTTTTAATTAAGTTTTTGGTAATTGCTTATTATTAAAGTGCTTATTTGGTTATTTCTTATTTGCTTTTTGTACCCCATCGTAACTTTCTTAAGGGTTCTTACTTGTTCCGATCGAGTAAGTTTGATCGCATAAACCTTAGGATTTTTACTTACGATCCATTACTGCGATCAAAGACTAAGATCAGACTACGATCGTCCATCACGATCCAAGTCACAATCGCCCTATTGCGATCTGTGACTGTGATCTCTTGGTTGTGATTCGTGGGTATGATCAGTAGTCACGATCGTCCACTGCGATCCACTTGTTGCGATCGTGGTGGAGTACGATCCAATCTTACGATCCCTTGATGCGATCAAGGGTCGTGAGTGCGATATGGACCACGATCAAGGCTACGATCGTGACTGCGATCCGTGAGTGCGATCGGTGTTACGATCCATTCACAAGTTTTGGTTCTATTTCCTGTTTTTAATTTTAAATTCTAATTTAACTTTACCCGCTATTTTTACTTAGTTTTATTTTAAAAATTGTTTCGTCTTAGTTTAAATTTAAAGTTTTCAAATTTTACCTTTTGTCGAGCTTTAATTTTTCGTCATTTACTTTTTAATCATTTATAGTTTTATTTACTTTGTCGTTTACTCTAAAGTTTGCAATTTTATTTTACACAACGACAACCTTTTCTTTTATCCACCAAAGACGACTGAGTCACACGATTAACTGAAATCAATTCGATTAGACCAATCAAAGAACAATTTTTAATACACAAAAATTAGTTATTAAAATGGCGTCGTTGTCGGCTCTTTTCGTGAAGATTAACGGTCTATTGTGAGAGACGCGTTGGTTTTGGGATTCGTTCACTCGTGAACGTTATTTTTCGTGTCAAAATTTTCAAAAATCCTTAAAATCAAAAATTTTCAAAAATCCAAAAACATTTAAAAAACACATAAAAAGCATTTCTCTTTCAAAGTTTTGCACCAAAAAGATTTTATTTTTACGTAACTATATTTCCTCTATTTCTTTGCTATCTTTTTCTTTTTGCAGGTGTATGCGTACTTGTAGGATCGTGTTTTTCTAAGGACTAGGCATTGTATGATTTACCTATTAAGATGGAAGGAGAAGTGGAAGAACTTAGAGAGAGAAAAGAGAGAGAAAGGAGAGAAAGAAAGAAAGATGGAATGTTATTTTGGTAAGTGTTCAACAACCCCTCCTAACATGCTAGGAGAGGGGTTTATATAGCCCACCCTACATGTGGGCTATATGGGCTATACCTTAGTACATTAGATCACGAGCCCAATGCTTGTATCTATATTTGGAGTGACGGATCCTTTCTAAATACGTAAAAACGTATTTCCAACAATCTCCACCTAAGGGAGGTCACTCCAAGTTACAATGTCCTAAATAGTCTATAGCTCGTGATCTATGCTAATAATTATGTGACCGAGACTTTCCTTGGAAAAACGTATTTCCAACAATCTCCCCCAAAGGGAGGTCACACCATTTTACAAAATCTTAAACCTAGCATACTATGCTTGAGTCTTCGATCTTGTTCTTGTGAATATGCTGATGAGATCTTTGACTTTAGTCTTGAGCATGTTCTCTTGCCTTGACCTTGTGCATTCATCACTTGTGATATTAGCCTCCTTGTGACTTCATGTTCCACATACTTATACCTTCGTAGTTCTTGAAAGCTTCAGAGTTTGACACAGTGGAAGACTTGACTTTAAGACTTTCTAGAATTTGATGAAGTATTAAGTGCATATAGTATTAGCATGTGGTGACGACTTCTTCTGGATTGTACACCGCAATGCCACCTTCTTGTTACGCTGCATAAGACAGTTAGCAACAAAACATATACACGGACGAAATGGCTTTGAACATTTCATTCTAAATCGGTAGCATTTTACCTCCGGTCGGTGAAGACCGTTGGACGATATTAACTATCGTACTTGTGGCAGGTAGTTTCAATTAAGAACCTCCTTGACAAGATTTCGCGGGTAAACCCGTTCTCTTTATTCGACCGTCCAAAGCTGACTGCGAACATAAAGAGTGAATCATTTGGATAATAATATCCGCATGATTTGAAGCGCGTCAATTCATGTTCCTGGAACAAGTGAAGTTCAATTAAGAACCGCACCATCGTTGCTTTCCAGTTGTCACGAGCTTGATTCGTATAGAATCTTGCAAGTTACCTACCAAGTGTTGTTTGAGGTTTACACTAGAAGGATTTCCACTCATCACTGTGAACACTAAGGTATCACTCTGAGTGTTCTGGCAAGATCACTAAGATATTGCGTAGAGGCCTGGAACGTGTTTAAATTCATTTAAGAATTAAACCACTGAAGTTTGATTCATAAAGAATCGCACAAGTCACCTACCATGAGCTTTTTGATATTCGCTCAAGAAGGATTTCCATCTTCATTGTAAATACTTTCGTATTACTCGGATGTTCAGGCAAGATCATGACGATTTTGCGTAGGACTCTTAAGATCTTTCTTACTTTTTCACAGTGTGTGAAGAAGCAAGGAAATATGAAAGTGTGTCCTAATGAGATATTTGATGATCTCAAATGGCTCTAGACTCGATCGTGCATTTTGGATTTTAGTGATCGGAGGCTGGAGAGGAGTGCCACCATTTCAATACCAATTTATTCGGAGTGAATAAATCAATAGATAATGCGTTTTCTCCGTGTGATTAAAACAAATATCTTTTGAGAGATATCTGAGTTAGCTGGGATGGGTTGTGCATTGCATCACTGGGTCCATGATGTCTATCTTCAATATCAAGAATCATTAAAAATGATCTCAATAGCATATGTATTGACCCGGGTTCTGCCTAAGTTGTAGGGAGGGCTTCTTTCTTTACACCCTTTATCTTTACAATTCTTTTTCATTCTTCAACCCCTTCAATGCTTACCAATACGTCATCACTAGCACCTTGTTGTGATTGTTCCAGTGCTAACTTAAGTACTTGGTCGGCATTCAGCTACGTTCACAATCTTTCTCCATCTTTCCTAAGGACTACTATTTCTAGCTATGGAATGTCCTTGGGAAGATTTCTCCGGTTCTAGAGGAATCATTGGACTTTAACCTATCCTACCATCCTTATGTCACCGCAATCTTCACCGTCGTGTATAGAGATGTTTTGGGTAAGTATATGTCACCATGAAATCCATTTTGAAGTGCAAATCCATTTTGCTCCCCCTTAACATATGCCACGATATCCGAAAACATTTCGCACATGTAGGGATGAGCTAGCACGTTAAGTCAAACCATTTGTGATTAATCATTTCCCATATTAAATCACATTTTCTCCCCCATATTAAAAATATTAACCCAATCGATGTTTTTAATATCAAATGATTTAATAGCATTTTAAGAAAATTTGGGAAGAAAAATGCAAAGCCATATATCTTCATGAATTACACAAGCTCCCCCTCAAATTAATGAGGGTGTGCTGAAACGTAAATTAAATACCTTTTAAACACAAGTGTAAGGTATTTATCACGTGCAAAGATCATATATGATAATGAATTTACAAGATTAGCAATTTACGAGGTAGGACCTGAATGATGGAGAACATCATATGAAAGATTCACATGGTTCTTGTTCACGAATGTTGGTCACCTCGTCACGTCTGAAGTTATCTCTTGACTCCATGTGTATGATTGATATCATTGTCTTGACCCAAATATGTGAACTTGGCACTCTCGGCATCAAGGATTCTGAATGCTGGACAATTGCTCCCCCTCAATTGTTGACCCGTGTTCTATTGAAAGAGCTGTAGTCACCGTTTGAGTAGTCGCATCGTCGAGTATGTAGATATCAATTGTAAGTTGCTACGGTTGGTGGAGATGATAACTTCATAAAAACAAGACTTCTCTTGTTTTAACAAATAAATGCACTGAATCGTACATATATTCGTGTTAGATTGTGTTATTACGTAAACACAATCCCTTACATGGTTATAAAGTAAACCATGCCCGAGAAAATTAATTCCCGTTGTTGAGTCAAAGCTTTCCGATGAAATGCTTGACTTGAGTATGAAAAATGGGTTACTATCTGAAATAATAGCAAACCATTTTGAGCATGTTTTAAAACATTTGAACTTCTGCTCGAACTTTATTTACAACCCCGTGTCATTATTGAATGACATTTCTAGTATCGTAAATATTATCGATTCCAGAAGACATGCTCTTTTTATCAAAACATTTTTGAACACCCAATTTTGAAAGATTTAGAAAAACCTTTTGAGAAATTCTCGAAAAATTGTGTTCATTGTTTTGAAAACCAATTACTTGAGCTTAAGATGTTGAATATCTTACAAAACGAGCTCAAGTCCGAGAAGTTGTAAACTTCTCGTTGTTAAGGATAAGTTTATCATCGGCGATAAACTTTCCTTTTAACTGAAGAACGAGTCCTAAGTTAACATTTACTTAGAAGTAGTTTTCACGAGCTTGAAAAACTTTGAATGTTTTAACGTAAAGCTCATGACCGAGAAAGATGAATTTCCCGTTATGAGGAAAAGTTCTCTTATTTAAAAGATACACTTTCCTTTCTGAGCTTAAAACTTGGAATGTTTTAATACAAGCTCATGACTGAGAAAAATGAATTTCTCGTTACGAGGATAAACTATCTTTAAAGATAAGCTCTCCTAAAATTGAAAGTTTATCATCGGCGATAAACTTTCCTTTTATTTGAAGATCGGGTCATCATCTGATATTTAATAATGAGCCTTAGTGCATGAGTTTAAAAACTTCGAATGTTTTTAATATAAGCTCATGCCCGAGAAAACTTAATTTCTCGTTGTTAGGATAAGTTTATCATCGGTGATAAACTTTCCTTTCTTTGAAGATCGAGTTATAGTCTATGATGTGACTATAAGTCCTTGTGCACTGTAAGCTTAACTGGAAATCCCCTGAGACACTTCTTTCTTAGATATCAGCTTCTTTAGCAACCAAACTCTGAGAGTGTCCTTAATTGAATGGTATACAATGATTGGACCGCTTCGTTCTTTTGGAACATCCTCTTTGGTACCTGCATTCTCATTTGGAATTTGCATGCTTTGATATGGGTTAGCGATATCTATATTAGAAGCAAGTAGGGGTTCACAGTTTTCTTTTCTTGTGCTAGAGGTGACCTGAGGAGATGATTCACTTGTCTTAGCTGGTAAACGTTTCCTTTTATAGAAAACCTTAAGTTCAGGCTTAAGTGATGTATCTTTCCTCCCTAGTAGTCTTAGTAGAATCAGAGACTATCCTAGTTAAAGGGCACTCGTTTCTTACAATAGTGAAAGTTCTACCAGTGGGGCGCCACATTTTACCAACAGGTTTGATTTTAGCCACCCATTGGAATTTAAGTCTAGCACGAGAGTTCACCTCATTAAGTAGTTTCTTGATACAAGAATCATGATTAGCCGTAAAGACACATTTTCTACATGTTTTACAAGTAGCATGTTTAATGTCTGAGTAAGATCTAGAATTCCTGGACGATTGATTGATGCTCCTAGGATTTGACATGCTATGGTTAGCAGCGTTGGGTAATCTAGAAGGCATCTGACTATGTTTGAAATTCATATCTCTTACTTGTGTCTTTTGCTTAGCTTCCCTTAGACCAAATGTATGGCGAACGTCATTTGAACTAGTTCGAGACGTATTCTTTGGACTATGTCTAGGGAGACAAGATGCAATCATGTGATTAGGTCTTGCAAAAACTGTTTTAGTCACATTGGGCCTAGATGGTGGAGTGACTGGTCTAGGAAAATGAACCAAATCAACTTGGGAGGAAAACCGCGGTCTCGAGGATTGTGGTCGATCGGATCTAAATGCAGTAGGTTGTCTGACAGTCGGTTGTCTGACGAACTGATTTGTAGGCGGTTTCCCCAAGATTGATGGTTTTTCAAGCTTAGTGTCCACACTAGGTCCTTTAGTTTTCCTCAAATCGTTTTTCAACGCAGCTATAGCAAAGACCTTTTCCTGTACTGAGCCTTTAAGGTCTCATTTTCTTTGAACAATTCATCTTGGGATGCCAATTTAGATTCAAGCAACTTAATTTGTTTCAAAAGATTATCTTTTTCAGCTTTAGAATCTAGAACTGTTTGATCCAATTTTCGTTCAAGAACAACGTTTGACTTTTCAAGTTTTTCAAAATATGTTTCAAATTTCTCCGTTTTCTTCGAAAATTCAATTTTGGCATCCTCAAGCTCTTTTGATTGCTGAGCTAAAATCATTTCAAGCTCTTTAATCCTAGAAGCAGAATTGGTTAATGTAGCAGTCATAAAGCACTTATCATGATGTTTAGCATTTTGAACACTTTCTCCCCCATTATGACTCACATCGGATGAATCAGAAGTGGTATTTCTATCACTCTTTTCCATCCCATGTTTGTCATAGTTAGGTTCAGAATGCTCAAAATGCGGTATTTCATCAGCATATACATCATCAACATTACATTGTACCATGTCCGTATGCTCTTCTCATTAATGGGTAAGGTGTCATCAAAAGAGATCTCGTGAACATTGCCTGACGTGCCACTGGTATCATGTTGTCCTCCTGATTCCGTGCTCTTGCCATCGTTATGCTCCAAGTTTTCAACCGTATGACCATTCTCCTCTTGTATCTGCATCATAGATTCTTGCACACCATTATCATACACTTGGTGAAGTCTAGATCTTTCATAAATCGAAGACGAAACCGATGTCATAAATTTCAACAGTTTATCACGGAAATCTTTAACATCGTTCTGTGTGTATTGAAAAAATGACCGGCATATCCCTGAATTGTCAGACTTGATGATAATGAATTGGAGGAAAGGCGTGAGTTGTGTCACAAGAGCCTGATATGCAGTTTCTGATGCAGAGTGATTAAAGTCTTCTTTGTGAAGTTGCTCAGTTAGGTGGTTCAAGTTGAGAAATAGTGACTCGATGATTGTATAATGATGTTGACCAAAGAGTGTCACAAATTCGCTTCCTCCTTGAACCCATGCAATAGTCCTAAGATGTGACTGAAGTAGTCGAACTGAAGTGATACCACTTTCTCTAGCTTTGTCTTGCAAAAAATGCGATTCTCCCTCGTTCGATGTTGAGTTCGAAAAATCCGTTGAAAGTCGATGAAAAATGATGCGGATATTGTTGTCGGCTCAAAATGATTATAAAATAAACCCGATCACAATTCAAAGAAAACCCGTCAACAAATAAGTCCAAGCTACGGTAAATATAATGATCGGGGCAACAAATATTTTACCACTTTAATTCTTTCGGAATACCCGCCTCAATACAATGTACCAAAAAAAAATAAACAAAAATTTACTCAACTAAAATACAAAAGTGACACAAATACAAAAATTAATTTAACTAACAAATTAACTTTAGAAATATAAAACTATAAAAAGTAAACTAAAAAGTATGTGGAAACAAACAAATTATACTAGAAAAGTGTAAACAAATTAACTTTTAATTTGCTATAACAAATTATACTTATAAAAAGTAAACAAATCTAGAAAGAAACGTGGCAAAGGAAATAGAACTTGGCCAAAAACTTAAAGTTGCCAAAAAAAAACGTGGCACGAAGACAACGGTTAAACTCCTTTGTTTTCTCCGTCCCACTCCACAAATTTATACACGTCTTTTGACTAAATTAATACCCTAAAATTACTCACTAATCTCACTTTGTATTCTCCCCAAGAAAACCACTCTTGTTTCCTCCGTCTTCTCAAATCTGTTTTCTCTCAACCACCAAACAATCTCCCACTAACGAACCACCCCTTAAATCATCATCTCCGTATAAACTTAACCAATAAATCACAGGCGCTTAGTAAATTCCTAACTGAATGAGGCGGCAAGCTTAAAGATACGGATTCAAGATCAATAACTTGGTCTCGGGTAGGTTTTTTATTTGATGTTTCGTCAGTGTTTGGATCGATGAGAGTTTTTTAATGAGACTGAGATCTTTTTTTTTTTTTAAATCTGTCTTTTTGTTTTATAAAAAAACAGTCTTTTTCTGATTAATAGTTAAGGGTTTTGAATTAATAGGTCTGTTTGGTTTGGTCAAAAAGGTTTGTCGAGTTTGGACAAAAAGGTTTGTTGGTCGAGAGTTGATTGAGAAGTGTGAGAGTGTGAGTCGAGAATGTTTGGGTTGTTCGAGAGGTGTGGGTTTGTGTGTCTGTCGAGAGTCGAGTCGGGTGTTGTGAGTCGAGTCTGTTTCGGTGGTGTTGATGTGATGAGATTGGGTTTGGGTTTGAGGGAGTCGAGGGAATAGGGTGAGGGATTGTTTGTTGTGAGGTCGAAAGTCTTGGGAGTTTTGGTGAGGTCTTTGAGTGTGAGAGGGATTCGAGGTTAGGTGGGGGGACGAGGGTGAGGGTGAGGGTGGTGTGAGGGTGAGTCGAGGGTGAGGGTGAGTCGAGGGTGAGTGTCGAGTCGAGTCGTTTTTATTTGGGTTTGGTTCTGATAAAAAATGGTGAGACGAGGGTGTTTTGGTTACGAGGGTGAGGGTGTAAGGAGTTCGAGAGTTGTGAGAGGTTCGAGGGTTTGTTGTGATATGTCTAGAGTTTTGTGGGTCTGATCAGAGTTTTAAGTCGAGGGTAAGGGTGAGTCCGATGAGGGTCCTTTTGAGTCCGATCGTAAGTCTGATCGTAAGTCCTTTGAGTCAAAACTTGGTCAATCGTAGTCTAAATTTTTAAGTCCATCGCAGTCATATCAAGATACCATCGCAGTTACAACAACACACCTATCGCAGTCTGATCGAACTAAGATCGCACCCCAATCGCGCTTCGATCGCACCCCGATCGCAGCTTCGATCGTAGTGGTGATCGTAACTTTGGATCGCAAGTTGAAACCCCCGGGGTTTATGCGATCACAAAAGATCCCGATCGTAGCCGAAAATATGTGAAGGATCGCAACGAGGAAACCAGATTGAGACCAGATACTTGATAAAGATTATGATGGATCGCAACAAGAAAAAAGGCGCCCTATTAAAGTTGAAAAAAATAAAAAAATAAAATTGAATCAGATATAGCTATTAATATAAATGAGACAAAAGATTATAGAAACGGAAAAAAATAAAAGAAAATTGATATTAAAATTGGAGAAACTGATAAACACGCAACACATTGATTAAAAAAAGAATGATATTAGAAAAGTGATATTTAAAATTTGAAAAATTATAGAAAGAAAAAAAATAAAAAAAATGAGACAAATGATTTTTATCAATTGATAACCACGCAACACCAAAAACAAAGAGAAACGAGAAAAATTTTTAGAAAGAAAGGATTTTTTATGACCAAATCAATAGATAAAAAATACGCCAATCAACCAAGCTCTGATACCAATTGTAGGATCGTGTTTTTCTAAGGATTAGGCATTGTATGATTTACCTATTAAGATGGAAGGAGAAGTGGAAGAACTTAGAGAGAGAGAAAAGAGAGAAAGGAGAGAAATAAAGAAAGATGGAAAGTTATTGTGGTAAGTGTTCAACAACCCCTCCTAACATGCTAGGAGGGGGTTTATATAGCCCACCCTACATGTGGGCTATATGGGCTATACCTTAGTACATTAGATCACGAGCCCAATGCTTGTATCTATATTTGGAGTGACCGATCCTTTCTAAATACGTAAAAACGTATTTCCAACAGTACTAGATCTTCGTCTTATTCTGAGCCCGAGACTCGTAGAGACTTAGATATGGCCGGTGTGCATAATAATAACAATCCACCTCACCCCAACATGAATAATAACAACCATGCCCCTCAACCCGACCTTCGTACGATGGAGGAGCTATGCCAACCTACAATGATTGGACGTGGAGGACCGATTGCGCCGATGCAAATCACGGCTCCCGAATTTTCGTTGAAGCATCACATGATCCAAAAAGTTCAAAATACTTGTCCATTTCGCGGATTACCGGATGATGATGCCAACAAACACCTCGATAAATTCATTACCGTCACTCAAAGCATGAAATTGCCCGGTGTTACCATGGCTTTTCTTCGCCTTCCTTTATTTTCACACACTTTATCCCATCATGCCGAAAAATGGTTTGATCGTCTTTCGAAGAATTCAATTCATACATGGGATGAAATGACTCAAAGATTTTTGTCGCGCTACTTTCCACCATCCATGGTAACGAGCCTTCGGAATCAAATTAGTGGTTTCACGCAAGAACCTGATGAGTCTCTTTTCGATGCTTGGGAACGTTATAATGTATTGATCGACCGTTGTCCTAATCATAATATGCTCCCCGTCACCTTAATTGATACTTTCTACAACTGTTTAACTTTTCGAGATCGTAATACGATTAATGCTGCCTCCGGTGGTACGTTTATGAAAAGAAGACCCGAGGAGTGTAGAGAGCTTATAGAGAACATGACCACTCATCAAAAAAATTGGGATTCATCCGCATCCTCAAGAAAGAATCCGAGATTCAATGTTTCTTGTACTTCTTCCAGCCCCGAGATGACCGAAATCACCCGCCAACTAGCCAAAATGAACAAAAATATCCAACTCATGGCTGCGAACCAACTTCAACAAGTTAAAGCTGTAGCAATTTCTAGTGAGACTTGCGGCGGTCCTCATTCATACACTGATTGTCCTTCTACTTATGACAATCCGGAAAACGTGTATGCGGCTAACAGTAACTATTACACGGAAGGTTATCAAGCCCGACCTCAAGGTGATCGTAACTTGCTAAGTTATCGTTCCAACAACTTTCTTTCACCCGGTTTTTCTCCTCAAAACCACAACCCAAACAAATTCAATAGAAGCAATCCAAACCAACCTCGAGCTTCTAATCCATATCACCCACCCGCTCACCAAGCTCCACCCATCACTCCACCCACGACATATAATCAAGATGTTGAAACTTTCATGAGGACCCAGGGAGAGGTGGTTAAGAATCTTCAAGGCCAAATCATTAACTTGAATGATGATATCACTAAACAAGGGAATGATATTCGAACCGAGCTTAGAAATGATATGCAAACTTCTTTAAGCAATCAAACGAATGATTTGCGGAATATGATGGCTAGTTTCTTCCAAAGTAATCAATCCTCTACTTCGGGCTCTCTTCCTTCAAATACCGTGACCAACCCAAGAGCGAATGTGAGTGCTATTACTACACGCAGTGGAGCAACTCTAGTAGGACCATCTACCCATCCCTCAGTTACTCCATCTATACCTCCTCCACCCCCATTTATCCCTCCTACTTCCACGCCTAGTACTAGTTCTACATTACAGTCTCCACCTCTTACGGAAGAAGTATCAAAGAAAAACCCTTCATCATCCCCACCTTCTACTTTTACACCTTCACCTTCACCTTCTACACCTACACCTCCTAAGCCCAATATTCCTTATCCATCTCGGTTAGACAAGTGCAAATTGCTCACCAAGGATGGCATTCATGTGACAAACTTTTTGAAAAAGATTTCGGGAGTGAACATCACCATTAACCTTGTTAAAGCTCTTGCCTAAATGCCTAAATTCGTTAAGATGTTTAAAGATTTGCTTAGTAAGAAGGAAAAGATGGCTGAGTTTGTTAACACTCGATTAAATGAAAATTGTTCTACAGTCCTCCTTAAAGAACTTCCGGAAAAACTTGGAGATCCCGGTCGTTTTGTGTTACCTTGTACATTTTCCCAAATCGAAGAATTTACTGCCTTAGCCGATCTCGGGGTAAGTATAAATTTGATGCCATTAAGTGTTTGGAAAAAGTTATCATTGCCCGATCTTACACCAACAAAGATGACTCTTGAGCTAGCAAATCGAACTCTCGCTTACCCTGTTGGTATTGCCGAAGACGTTTTTGTTAAAGTTGGTACCTTCACTTTTCCGGTCGATTTTGTTGTTGTTGATTATGAAAAGGACCCTCGTATTCCGTTAATACTTGGACGGTCATTCTTGAGAACCGGAAAAGCTTTAGTCGATGTTGCCGAAGGTGAACTAATTTTAAGAGTCGGGAATGATCAACAAGTTTTTAAGATGGGGAAGATCACAAACAAATCCAATGGAAGAGAATCGGTGAACATGATTGATGTGCTTCAAGACGAGCTTGACTCACCAACTTTGTAGAGTACAAAGCTTGATGATTTTATCGTTTACAATAATCCTTTTTCGAGCCTATCTATGATAATCCACTTTTTCAAGAAAATGTAGAAGATTCTAAAGATCCTCTTCCCAATTTGGATGCCCCACCAATATATGATGTTGGGTCCACTAGATATGGATCTTGCAGCCTGTTAAGGATGATGAACAACTTCTGTAATCACAAGTCTATTCACAGAGAGACTCTAGATAACCTACATAGTATAAGTGCGGAATACAAATACTATGAACAAGAAGAAACAGAATAACTATAATGACTTGATCCTTACTAAGGATTTCTATTATTAATATAAACTAAATAATGTTTGATGAAGGTGTGTTTAACCCTTCTGCCAATGGTTCCTTTTATACTACAAGGAAACCCTAATACATCATTAAATCAAAACGTGTAATTCTGATATGCATATCCTTCCTAACATATCTCATGCATATCTTAACAAGCTACTCAAAATAATATTGTTTGAAATTCCATCAAATTTCCCCAAATAGTCACTAGTATTCAGACTGCTGACAGGACAACCAAATGGCTTCAAATGAGCAATGCTAGGTACTTTAGCTATAAGTAGCTCATAGGGAGTCTTCTTGTGTGGGTTGGTAATTGAAACCCTATTCAACACATAACTTGCAGTATTGACAGCTTCTGTCCAAAACATAGTAGGAAGCTTGGAGTCTGCAAGCATGGTTCTCGCAGCTTCTATTAGTGTCATGTTCTTCCTTTTTGCAACGCCATTCTGTTGAGGAGTCCTTGCAGCACTATAATCTCTTTTGATACCTTTGGAATTGCAAAGTGCTATGAGGTATGCATTTTTGAATTATGTTCCATTGTCACATCGGATACCTTTCACCTTCTTGGACAGCTGATTCTCAATGAGTGTAATGAAATCTTTGAGAATTGAGTAGGTCTCATTTTTAGCAGCCAGAAAGAAAACCCATGTGAACCTGCTATACCCATCAGTTACCACAAGACAGTACGGTTTATGGTCAATGCTCCTAATGGAGGCAGGACCAAATAAATCCATGTATAGTAGCTGCAATGGTTCAGTTATAAGACTAAGAGCAGTAATGGCCTTGAAGGATGCTTTGTGTTGTTTGCCTTTGCTGCACGCAAGGCAATTGATGTCATTTCTGAAAGTTTTGGGAGGTAAACCAGAAACCAAGTTCATATTTACCAATTTGTGAATGGTCTTGAAGTTTACATGTCCCATCCTTTTGTACCAATTAGTGGCTTCATCTTTTGAGGCTTTAGCAACCAAACACGCTAGTTGACCAGTAGGATTAACTTCATTCAGCTTGATACTATAGAGATTGTGTATTCTAGGGATTCTGAGTAGAACTTGTGAGTCATCCGGAAGCTTAAAGTCTTTGGATAACACCTGTGCTTCAGTATCTGTAAAGAGAACAAACTACTTCTTGTCACAAATTTGAGAGACAAATATCAAGTTGAAGTATTGAAGTTCTTCCACATAGTAGACCTGCTCAAAATTAAGGTTAGGTGTCTGTATTGTTCCTTTGCCAGAGATCCTTCCTTCACCTTCTCCAAAGTAGACCTTTCCGCCTTGAAATGGTACAAAGTTAGATAGAAGACCTTTATTCCCTGTCATGCTCCTAGAGAATCCACTATCAACAATTCCTAGAGTAGGATCTTGGTATGGAGTAACCTACAACAACAGAAAAGATATATACAAAAATTAGTGTCTTAAGGGGACCCAGACCTTTTTAGGTTTGAGTCTGCCTTGTGGATCTTTTGTAGATAGCCAAGAAGATTGATGAGATCCACTGTTGTTCTTAGGTTTCCTATTCATCATATGGGTGTTATTGTTTGACCAAGAACAACCTGCTGAGGGCTTAACAGCAGTACCCAAATTTCCTAATCCAAAATACATTTGGTCTGAATTAAAAGCATAGTTTTGATTAAAGTTCTAAAAATAGTTACTGGTTGGTCTATTATAGGTGCAACCATTTCTTCTCCAAAGATCAGAAGCTAAAGGAGAGGTCCTTCTAGAAGAAGAATAGGATTGGGCACATGGGTTTAGTCTTCTAGAAGAAAAAGGAGCCACTTTTGGTGAACCAGGAGCAGGATAAGCTTGATAAACAGAAGGAGGTTGATCATAAAAATCACAATCTTTAATCAAATGAAATTTACTTCCACAAACAAAGCATGTTTTAAAAGACCTTTTATTCAAATGACATTGTTTTTCATTGCTAAATTTATTACACACAACTCTAGGAGAATCAACATTCCTAGGACTCAATAGACTAGAACTAGAAAAAATAGAAGCAACTCTCTCTTCACTCTTCCTAGCACTAGTAGCAGCAGGGTCATTTGTCTTGGAGCTTGTAGGTCTTGACTCTTCACTTGAACCACAGGATGCATAGTCACTTGCCTTGTCACTGAAAGTACAAGAGACAAAGTCAATAGAATTAGTAGAGCTTTTTGGAGACTCATGCATCTGTGATCCATCCAAGTCAGTATGCCTAGATATGGGCATAAAAGTTCCTGTAAGAGGTAGAGGAACAACATGCATTGCTGCAGCTTGTTGAAACCTATTGTAACTAGGTTTTCTCTCCTCCTCCTTGTCAGGATCAAAGACACTTGAAAAAGATAAATCAAACACATCTTCTGAATCAATATATTTATCAAAGCCTAAACCTCTCTTAGTTCTACCAGACATGCTACTGTCAATTAACTTTGAAATATTCTTAGGTGCATTTTGCCATTTTTCAAATCTTAAAAGTGTAGCATCCATTTTTTCCTGCATGTCTTGCTTATCCTTAATACTGTCATTGTTCAGTTTTTCAGTATATTTAAGCATATTAGTGGTGTTTTCTAAATCAATATTTAGAATTCTAATTTTATCCTCATATTCACGTTGAGTATCTTGAAGCCACCTCTTTTGTTGTTCCAATGTTTCTAAAGAACTCTTATATGCTTGAACATCTAAAAAATATTTGTCATTTTGTTCATTTAGCTCATTGTATGGAGACAACAGTTCTGAATATTTACCATGACAACCAAGAGGGCAAGTTTGTACCTGAGGTGAGATGCCTATAAGAGCAAATTCTTCTGCTTCCTCGGCATCAGATAGGTTCCCAGCAATCATTGCAAACACATTTGTGGAAGCTTCAGCTGACTCCAAGGTAGCAGTCAGATGATCATTCCAGTTAACCATAGAGTCAACAAACACCAAAGCTTTCTTGTCATCCTTGAGCTCTTGAACCTTGAAGGCTGAATACTTGTTCTTCTCCTGGTCAGTTTTGTTAGGGCATTCCCTAGCAAAATGACCTTGCTGCTGGTAGTTATAGCATCTAACCTTGCTTCTATCAAACCTGACTGGCTCTCTCGGGTTGTAGTTAAATTTTCGACCAGCTTTCTTTTCAAACTTATGAACCCGGAGAGTGATCATAGCCATCTGCCATTTAAGATCCATTTCATCCAAATCAAGTTTATCAACCTGTTTGAAATCATCAAAAGCAAGCTGCTGTTGTGGATCAACATCAGCAACAAAAGAGTGAAGAACAGCTTCTACCATGCTACCTGTCTTGGCTTTTGGTTCAGGAGTAGAAGTATGTTGAGAAGACACAGTATAGCTTGGGCTACTAACATAAGACATTGGACTAGATCCCATGGAACTCACAAAAGCAGAGTTAGCAGGAGTAGGAAAAGAATCACTTGAGTATCCTCTCACATGAGGCTCAAAGGTTTTGAGTTTATAAAACAGGTCATCAAAATTAAGATAGTCAAGGCCACCTTTTGCTTTGAGAGAGATGACTACCTGATTCCATGAGTGAGGTAGGGCTCTAAGAAACCTGACATTGGTGTCTCCAATGTCAGGTTTGGACCTGAGTTGATTCAACTGGCTAAGTATCTTTTGGAACCTATCATACCCTTGATGAATACCTTCAGTTTTAGAGATCTTGAATTCTATGAATTCATCTCTCAGCATGGATTTGCGCATTTTCTTTGATTCCTCATTCCCTCCAAACCTTGCCTTTACTCCAATCCAAATATCTCTAGCATCATCCAAGTGATAAAAATCACCCATGTGATCATCAGGAAGGGACTAAAGCAAAATAGTTTTTGCTTTGATTTCCTTCTGTACAGCTGTGATTTCTTCATGAGTTTTTGGATCTAGAAGGATGACATTACCATTCTTGTCTCTTCCAGTAAGCTTTTTACTGTTGCCATTCTGAACAGTTTTCCAAAGGTCTAGATCAGTATTGGTGATCCAGCATTCCATCTTCATTCCCCAGCTATCATACTCATCCTTCTTCAAGAGAGGGAATTTTCCATTCGTATTGGAAACCGTAGCAACGATTTGCTGAGGTTGCTGTGTTTTAGGGGTGCTTGCTTCTCCTGTTTCAGTGGAACTAGAGACAGACATGATTAAACAAAGATGTTAGTAAAAAGAAAAATTGATTCTTCTTGTGCAGAGACTCTCCCAAGCTCTGATACCACTTGTTGGGTCCACTAGATATGGATCTTGCAGCCTGTTAAGGATGGTGAACGACTTCTGTAATCACAAGTCTATTCACAGAGAGACTCTAGATAACCTACACAGTATAAGTGCGGAATACAAATACTATGAACAAGAAGAAACAGAATAACTATAATGACTTGATCCTTACTAAGGATTTCTAATATTAATATAAACTAAATAATGTTTGATGAAGGTGTGTTTAACCCTTCTGCCAATGGTTCCTTTTATACTACAAGGAAACCCTAATACATCATTAAACCAAAACGTGTAATTTTGATATGCATATCCTTTCCTAACATATCTCATGCATATCCTAACAAACTACTCAAAATAATACTGTTTGACTTTCTAAAGACCAGGAGCACGTGTTGCTCCTACTACTACTAGGACCAGGAGGAACTACATACCTCCTAGCATACCTATTACAAAGGTCCTAACATATGATGCTCCACCAATCTATGATGATGATTCTAGTTTCGATGTGGATGATTATGATGATTTTTCTTCAGAGTATAAAGACATGCCAACTTATGATGACTTTGATGATGTTGATACTCTTTCGAGTGATTCTTCAAATGATATATCTCCTAATGATGATTATGCTCCTATTTTTGATGAAGATCCTCCGCCAACAATGCTTGATCCTACTTTGGGTGATTACTCATTTGAGGAAGATTTTGCTACTTTTCTCAATACATACTTCCCCAATGAGAATGATTCTCCTTCTTTGGACTTTGATTTTGGTCTTTATCCTCCTTTGGATATTAAGAAACCCGTTTCAAAGGAGAAGAAACCGGAAGACACCAATATCCGTAGTACCTATGTTTTGACACCTCTCTTTCCACCTTCTTCGGATGAGATTGTGCGGTTTATGGGCGCATCTTCAAGGTCTACTGAGTCTAAGTCTTATTTTCCCCTAAAGGAAAAGGTGTTCGATCCGGGTATCACAATTTTCAAGCCATCTCAGTATCCATCTGATGAAATAAAAGGAAAGACTTTTGGAAACTATGGAGCTATGCTTTCACTTGATCATACCTTCTACCATCGTGCTCAACAACTGCTTAAGGGAACCTTACCTACTCTTCTTTGGCTTGTCTTGTTCACCTTAAGCTTGTGTTATTTGATGGAAGAAAACCATGTATTTGATCCCGATAGATGTTCTTCAAGGTTCTTACCATTGTAATCAAGGTCGAGTCAGGCTCACGACTCGGTGAACAAAAACAAGCGCTTCTCGGGAGGCAACCCGCTTATATATCCTTTTATTCCGTTTTTCTAATAAGTGTAGGGGAGACCCTAGTATGTGTTTGTTGTTTTCTTTCTTATCATGTGTAGGGATTTGAGCTTTCAAAGATCCATTCTTGATGACTTTTGACGACCCGTGATTCCGTGTACCCGTCTTCACGGTTCTATCCTAAACTCTTTTGATTCACTATTTTATATTCTTCAGTATTAAAATAGGAATCACTTTAGTTGTCTCTTCCTTAGCAAGATTTAAACAACGTGCACAATGTCCTAAGTGTACGGGAGTTTACTCCCAAATGCTTAAACATTGAGGACAATGTTTATCTTAAGTGTAGGGGGACTTCTATCGAAGTTAAGTGGGCTTTTCCATAAATATGTCCTCATTTTAACCGGAAAATTGATTTTTCGACATTTTTCAAAAATTTTGATCTATTTTGGCCTATTAGTATTTTCCTTTGTTATCGTTATTTTCTTTTGTTAGAATAAATTTAAATAAAATGTTTTTAATAAGTTTAGATGTCTTTGATATATTAGGCCCGTCATGAATCTTTTGACTCAACCCGAGTTTACTTATCTAAGTTTATTCTAGCTAGTATCCTTAACGTGTTTAAATCAAGTTTCGCTAGGCTTTTATATAGGGAACTTTAAAACGCGAAAGTCTTAACTCTTACGGGTTAAGAACAAGAACTTTTCGTAAGTTCCTATAATTGATCCTAGAAAGTCGTTTATCAAGGGAACTTTAAAATGCGAATTCTAAACTTGAAAAAGTCTAAGAAGTTGCAAGATCCTATAGATGACTTGAAAACCCAAAACTTTGACTTAATAGGCTAAGCATCCACGAATCTCATTCCTTAAGATTTTAAATTATGAAGAACGAGAGATGATAGAGTCAATTATAAGTTTGGTATTCTTTCAAGAATTTATGTGAGTTAATTATGAGCTTTTTCCTCAATCGCTTGTTAAATAATTTAATAGCAATAAGTAAGGTCGTACGATTTGAAAAGTTACTTAGCTTCTAGCACAAGATCGTTTAAAAGTTGCTCGGTATTAATTAGAGTTCATAGCCAAGGCATAACTTATTGAAGCGGGATGCGAAGATTGGCGAGTCTGAAAAGGCCCTAACAAGGCATGAGGGCTACATTTTGTTGCTAAAGATCCCAAGTGATGTGAAGAATCATTTATCAACAATCAATATGAAGGATCGGGACACACGACGAAAAGCAAATACTCCCCTAAAGATCATGGAGAAGTCTATCCGAAAAGACCCTAGCAAGGTATGAGGATAAATAGATCCAAGTCCTAAAAGGAGGTGGATCGTTGTATATCAAAATCCCAAATAAAGATTGGAGAAAAATGAAGAAGTCGTGGTCCAAGTATGAAGAATCTCTCAAAACTTCAAGTGAAGAAATTCCTATTATGAAGAGAAGACCATTATTTCATGAACGTCTCTCAAGATTTGAAGAATGAAGTCAATGCCTAATATCGATCCAAGAAAGGTCTCAAATCGTGAAACGAGTTATGCCAAGATATGAACTTTATGAGGTCCCGAGAAGCAGTTTTATAAGATTTTGTCCTTTAGCTAACTATTGATTAAATCGACCTACTTTATTTTCGGCCTAAATAAACTATCGAAACAAGTCAACAATGCATCCTCATGATCATTCAAGATAACAATAAAATATAAGAGATACACCTAGGAATAAGGGAGTCTAAGTGAATAATTGGGTCACATGAGTTTGTGTTAGTTTGCTAACTTATAATAATAATGATCTCGTTTTTAAGCTTGGTGTGGGGAACGTGAAACTTGAGAGTGATAAACATTCATGACAACCAAAGCCCTAATGTAAGTCTTTGATTTCTTTACTTGTTTTCTTCCTTCAAATATTTTGTTATCTTCTATCTTTTTACGTTTCCTTAATGTCTTGTATTTAATAAAGGCCAAGGTGGGTTAATTATGATGGAAAATGTAAATCTTGCTTTGTAATTAATGCATTGCATGAGGGCATTTCAATGGTCAAGTGTAGGGGATTTGCTAGGTGTGAAAACACCCATTCTTTTACCACTTAACTATAATAATAACCAAGCCAAAACGTATATTTAATGTCATAAAAGTCAGAATTATGCGTGGTTTGTGTTTTTATTGTGTTTTAGGACCAAAAAAGATGAAAAAGGAAGAAAACACGGGCTTTCACGGAGTTTTATCGAAGAAAAAGACAAAAGACGAAGTCAAAAGATCAAGAGTGTAAAAAGAACATAAGTCAATGGGCCTATTTTGAAGATTTATTGAAGAAAATGACCAAAGACGGAATATTTACAAGTCGAAGAACCCAAGTCTAATAAATGAAGAAATTATAAGACGAGTTCAAATTAATTATCGACAAATCCCGAGCCAAAGTCGAGGACTTCAATTTAATTTAAACACGAGACGACAAACAAAAAAAAAGAAAGAAGAAGAAAGCACTCACAACCAACTCCACTCCTCCTATAAATACTAACCCTTCCCCTCATTTGGAAGGTGTTAGCTAATTTGACAAATTAGTTCTCCACATTATTTTTTATGCACTTTTCATATTGTCATTTACATACTTGTCTTTAATTTCAAGTTATTTCAAGTAAGTCTTTAATTTGTGTTGTTGAATCTTAATCTTTAATCAAGCTTTTCATAATCATCTCATTCTTCCTTTCTTGTTTTTAAATATCTTGTTTTGTTTGATTAATCTTGAAGATTGGTTAATCTTGATGTTTATTTGATAAAAGTTCTTATTTTTCCATTGTTCTTATCATTGTCATGCAATTGATGTTCTTTCCTTATTGTGTTTTTAGCTTATTTCTTGTTTGGCTTATTTTCTTTTAGGTGTTTTCAAAAGTTTAATCTTTTTAAAGTTTATTTTATAAATTTTGTTTATTTAGTGTTTTGAAAGTTTTTAAATTTGAGCTTATTTAGCTTTTCTTTTTAATGTTTTAATTAAGTTTTTGGTAATTGCTTATTATTAAAGTGCTTATTTGGTTATTGCTTATTTGCTTTTTGTACCCCATCGTAACTTTCTTAAGGGTTTTTACTTGTTCTGATCGAGTAAGTGTGATCACATAAACCTTAGGGTTTCTAGTTGCGATCCATTACTGCGATCAAAGACTAAGATCAGACTACGATTGTCCATCACGATCCAAGTCACGATCGCCCTGTTGCGATCTGTGACTGCGATCTCTTGGTTGCCATCCGTGGGTACAATCAGTAGTCACGATCGTCCATTGCGATCCGGTTGTTGCGATCGTAGTGGAGTACGATCCAATCTTACGATCCCTTGATGCGATCAAGGCTACGATCGTGAGTGCGATCTGGACCACGATCAAGGCTACGATCGTGACTACGATCCGTGACTGCGATCCATTCACAAGTTTTGGTTCTATTTCCTGTTTTTATTTTTAAATTCAAATTTAACTTTACCCGCCATTTTTACTTAGTTTAATTTTAAAAATTGTTTTGTCTTAGTTTAAATTTAAAGTTTTCAAATTTTACCTTTTGTCGAGCTTTAATTTTTCGTCATTTACTTTTTAATCATTTATAGTTTTATTTACTTTGTCATTTACTCTAAAGTTTGCAATTTTATTTTACACAACGACAACCTTTTCTTTTATCCACCAAAGACGACTGAGTCACACGATTAACTGTAATCAATTCGATTCGACCAATCAAAGAACAATTTTTAATACACAAAAATTAGTTATTAGAATTCTGAACCCACAGAGACTCCTGCTCCTCAATCTAAGTGGAGTAGAAACCAAGATATTCTTCTTGTGAACATTCTCGGTGAACCCTCTGAAGGAGTCACCACTAGAGGAAAATTAAGGTCTCTGGAAACAGCCTCAGCGAATGAATGCCTTTTCCCTTATTTCCTCTCTTAAGATGAACCCAAGAATGTTGTTGCAGCTCTACTTGATAAAGGATGGGTTGTGGCTATGCAGCAAGAGGAGTTGAATCAGATAAAGATGAACAAGGTGTGGACTCTGGTAAAAGCTCTAGCTAGAAAGCAAGTGGTTGGAACTAAATGGGTCTCTAGGAACAAAAGGGATGAAGCTGGCTTGATTGTTAAAAACAAGGCTAGGCTAGTAGTGTTGGGTCACAATCAATCAGAGGGTATTGATTATGATGAAACCTTTGCACCAGTTTCCAGATTAGAGGCTATCAGAATATTTTTAGCCTATGCAGCTTATATGGGTTTCATGGTATACCAGATGGATGTAAAGAGTGCTTTTCTTAATGGGAAGCTTGTAGAGGAAGTTTATGTCATACAACCTCCAGGGTTAGAGAACATTGACTATCTGGATCATGTTTGCAGAATTCACAAAGCACTCAATGGACTAAAACAAGCGCCTAGATCCTTGTATGAAACCTTGTCTAAATTCCTACATGAAAATAAATTTGTCAGAGGTACAATTGACCAAACCTTGTTCACTTATAGGTCCAAGGGTGATGTCATTATAGTATAGATATATGTTGATGATATAATTTTTGGTTCAACCAACATTACCTTGAGCAAGCAATTTGCCAAACTTATGACCAAAAAATATGAAATGAGCATACTAACTTTTTACTTGGATTTTCAAATTAAACAAAATTCTGAAGGAATTTCCATTTGTCAAAAAAAAATATGTTAGAGACTTGCTCACGAAGTATGATATGTCTGACTGTGCATCAGTGAAATGCCTCATGCTTCCTCCTAACAATTTGGGTGTTGATGACTCAAGAATCTCTGTCAATGAGACCTTATACAGAGGCATGATAGGGTCACTGATGTATCTTATAGCTAGCAGACCAGATATCCAATTATCCACATGTCTTTGTGCTAGGTACCAAGCTAACCCCAAGGAATCCCACCTTGTAGTTGTCAAAAGAATTTTCATGTACCTCAAAGGATCTCCCTCCCTGGGTCTTTGGTATCCAAATGGATCAGGCTTCAATCCCAAAGCTTACTCAGACTCAGACTATGTCGGATGCTGCCTCGATAGGAAGAGAACCTCTAGGAGTTGTCAAATCCTTGGAGGGAAGTTAGTATGTTGGAGTGCAAAGAAGCAAAACTCTGTAGCCATGTCATCAGCTGAAGCTGAGTATGTCGTTGATGTTGGTTGTTGTGCTCAAGTTCTCTAGATGAAGAGTCAATTAGCTGACTATGGGATCAACTATGAAAAGGTTCCCATATTCTGTGACAACACTAATGCCATTTCCATTTCCAATAATCCGGTACTTCATTCCAGAACCAAACATATTGACATCAGGTATCACTTTATTAGAGACCATATTTTAAAAGGTGATATTGATCTTCACTTTATACCCACTGAATACCAGCTCGCTGATATTTTCACCAAGCCTCTAGCTGAGCCAAGTTTTACTAGGTTGGTTGTTGAGCTGGGTATGCTCAATATTGGGAAATAAAAGTCTGATAAGTGACCTCTGACTTTGGGCATTAAAGGGAATTGAACGTAACTAAGTAGTTACATTTTAATAGGAATTAATATATTCTTGATATTTAATTCAAATGATTTCCTTTTAATGTCAACAACTTTCTAGCTTTTCGAGGGGACAAAGATCACATGAAGAGTCAAGGGGTCCCACGTTTTTTTTTCTCAAATAGTGGTTTCAGCATTAAATGCTTTAAATGTAAAACGACAAATCTTTTCATTACCCCTTGACTCAACATTTTCTACCTATCACTTTCTCATTTCTCGCACACTTTCTCTCTCTAACCCTCAAAACCTTCAAATCTTCTAATCTACATCAATGGCGTCTTTAATTCAAACCCATAAGTTCTCCATTTTGGCTGCTTCGAATGTTAACTTTGCCATCGATGATGGGAAATCGCATTGAACAACTGCATTGCACTCCTAGAACACCAAAACCCTCTTTACTCACCCATGCTGAACTTCTTGAAGAAGTGTCCTATTGCTGAAGCCATAACTCGAGCTCCTTTGTCTTGTGATACCTAATATCTTAAGGAGATTTTGTACTCAGCCAAAGTTGATCAATCAATGATGAGCATCACCTTTAACCTTTCTACCTATCCTCATCCCATCACCTTTGATTTGAACGATTTTGCTAGAGCCATTGGGATGCCTGTCAATGACAACATGGTCTCTGTATTGATATGAGTGAAATCTCATATCATTTATATCATATTAAACCCTAAAACACAAAGAAAAATACCAGATTTTATGTGTAAAAGCAGTATTATAGGGTATTCTTTGTTGTTTGTGCTTTTGTAGGTAAAAAGATACAAATTTGATGCAAACACGGATTCCAAGGCATTTATATTGAAGAAAAGACAAGATAAGGACTCAAGATGACAAGTCAACAAAGATCAAGGACCTTTCTTGCCAAGTTGTCAAACTTGAGGGACTAAAGTGCAAATTTGATAAAGTCAAGAACAAAGTCAAAAGACTTCAAATTTAAAGTCAACAAGTCAAAGGGTCAAAGCTGGTTAAAAAGCAAGTCAAAGTGCCAAGAATGTCAAGTTTATGAAGCTGCTTACTCAAAATACAAATCTGCTAAGCAAAAGGACCAAAGTTGCCATTTTTGGAAAGTATACAAGACATGATCCGTGTGATGAGGCTGTTAGCCAATCAGAAGCAAGCATTTGAGTTAAGTGGATTTCCAGCTCAAGTGTAATAAATGAAGAGAGATGCTAGCGGCCATATCACAACAGTGCTACGCACTTACTTTTTCCACCAATAACAAGCCTCCACTTCATTGATCCTAACTATTAAACTAGATAATGATCCGTGTCTCCCATTCTCAACCAATAACATGCTGCCACGTCACTTCATCATCTTCCCAGAAATCAAATAACGAAGGAGGGCATTTCAGAAGATATGATCAACATGAAAAGTGATCAGCATCAAGAGACGAGTACATTCCAACACTCTAATTAACAATTCATTCAGTGAATTAAAAACCACCAATTCAATCAAGAACATATCATGAGCAATTAGCAGGTTGTGGACATGTGGTATTTGGCAATTGGCTACAACACGTCATCAGCATCACCAACTCTTCATCACAACTCTGTAAATACCCTAGACTAGTTCATTTATAGCAAGTAACTCTAGGTGTGAAAACACACACTCCTAGTTAGATTCTTACACTCTGTTTCTTCTTCATTAGTTAAACTTCTCAGAGTGATTGACAATCACTCTGAGATAGTTTGTTAGGCAGTTATAACCTCTTGTAACCAATAACTCCATTAATGAAAGTTCAAGTTTTACTCATTCATTATTAATTCTCTTACAAACTTACCTGCACTATAATCCATTTACTCCCATAGCTTGATTATGTTATTCCAATGGAATAATGGAGTTTGTTTGATTGTTTTGGAAGCTGTTGTTTGATATCAGTCCTTGTTGTAGTATTAGTTCTTGCCATTCCTTGCCAGAAGTAGCTAAAAGTTCAAGAATTAGCATATTAATCAGACTCAGGTGATGATTATGATTGATTTGGTTTGATGCTGTGTTGAGTAGCTGAAACTGGTGGTGGTTAGAGTATAAGTGAGCTAAGCGCTCATTTGTGCATCAAAGTAGCCTACAAAGTTCAATCCTAAGTTCTCTTTACAATTTCCCCTAGAAAGTAGTATGCATGCTAATTTCTTTGTCTTAGTGTAATTTTACCTAAATTTGCCTGCTACATGTTCATTTTGTGATTGCTTACTAGTTTTGATAACTCATTGTCTTAATCTGTTAGGATTGAGTAGATCACTTAGTTAAAATTTGGCTTAATTCAGTAAATAGTGTTTGGTAAATGATCTAATCTTTGATTTAGTTTGTGATATTGAGTGTTAAGTGTTTGTTTTCACTCACATACTCGTAACAAGTGTTTTGGCAAGTTTTGAAAGTCAAACTCCCAATCAAACAGGCAATAGAGCTTGAAAAGCTTTGGGTCAGATTGGTAGTCTAGAACATGCTTACTTCAAACCTGTCTAAAATCTTCATTATTTGGATCTAGAAAGTGATTTTTGTTTCTAAGTGAAGCTTAACATCCTACCTTTCAAGATATATAAGCTAGACAATACAGTTTTAAGTTTTGAGTGAGAAATAAGCATTAAAAAGTCCCTGTAATAAGCTCAAGTTTCTGTGATAACTGACTTTCTATACTGGCTTATTCCTTTCATAAATGTGCTTATTTTCTTTCACAAATCAGCTTCAAGACTTAAAAATAAGTTTGGACTTTGGTTAAACTTGGTCAACAAAAGTCAACGCTGGTCAACATAAGCTCAAAACAGCTTATTCGGTTTTCTGGCTTATTTCTTGAGTGTTTTTGAACATTTCTTAGATAGGTGTTCCTTATTTGGGCTTTTGATCAGATTTTGAGAAGATTAGATTTTGAGCTTATCCCAATAAGCCAGTCTCTTAAAATAGCTTATTCCCGAAGTGCCTATTGGAGTTTTAAAGCTTTTCAGCTTATTACCTTAAATCTGGCTATGTGATTTTGAATTTGCAATCTTTTAAAACTATTCTAAGCTTATTTGGTTGATTAAATCTCTAGTTACATCTTATTGATCCAATAAGCCCGTTTTTAGCCAAAAAGTTTTGATAATTTCCATTTGGTACCTGGAAATTAGGAAAGGCTACACTTTGTTTTAATTGGTTTAACAGTTGCTAGGTTTTGTAGAATAGTCCATGGCTTGTTAGTTTGTTACATTTTTAGTTTGAAAGTTTGTTAATTTTGTTACAAGTGGTTATTAGTTGGTTAATTTTACATTTTTAGTCCTTACATTTTGTACATTTACAACTTTAGTCCCTCTACTTTCATATACTTTACATTTTTAGCATTTTTACATATTGAGCATTATTTGGTTGTACATTTAGCTTTGTATTTGGTATGTTCACAATGTTTTAAGCTTAGTATGGATATGTAAAGATATTATTTTTACCTTTTTACGTGGTTTGTGATAATTAAACCTAGATTTCCAAAATATTATCAATCAAATACCAAAAATAATTAGTTAACTAGATTTCTCTCGATTAATCAATTCGTAAAGATACCGAGAAATAAACGAACTTAAAAAGACAAATATTAAATGGTGCCGCTGCCGGTTCTTTACGTGGAGATTGACGATTGATTGACGGTTGCATATTGGATTTTAGGATCCGTTCACTTGTGAACGTTTCTTTTACATATTATAAACCACAAAAATCAATTCTTTCCTAAGAATTGAACCCAAAAAGATCAAAAAAATCAAAAAGTAATCTTTTTCCTAAAAGATTACACCAAAAATATATTGTATATATTGGTTTCACTCGTTTTTACGTACATACTATATTTCATAAAAATCAAATAAATACAAAAAATATTTTTGATATATTATTATATGTAAATACATATACGTAGATACGAACAACCAATTTACCTATTTCCATAAGTATTGCCTCTGCAATACACCGTACTTGGGGGTGTTCAAACAAGAATAAAGGCAAAAATAGATAAACACTTTCAATAAGCAAGAATTCTAGGAATACGAAATATTAAGTGAATAGAAAGGCGGATTTACTATAAAAAGCAATCCTAAGGGAAACAGGTACTTAAGAGCTTAGCGTCACCTCATTCCCCCCGTTCACTAGTAAGTATTTCGAGAAGGAAGGCTTGTTGGGGGTTTTGCCGCCCAATTAGTACTACATATATATTATACTTTCTTGTGGTTTTCACTATTGAACCTCGGAAGAGATAATCCATTATTTTCCAAAGTCGGCCGAGAGCTCCTTTCTCATTCCTCGAGTTGAGTTGCATGCGCACTCGAGCGCGTGCACATATATCTATTGGTGTACCACTTCCTCCCAAAAGGAAGAGAAACAAGAACAAAACCGTCCATCAAGCCGATCACGAGCATCGTGATTTTGAAAACTTAAACGAAGCCATGGAAAATCGATCATTGATTGAGATTCTCCAATCCAACGTAGATGGGAATGCAGATGCCATAGTCATTCCTGAGATAGCCACTAACAATTTTGAGCTTAAGACATGTATGATAACAATGGTTTCTTCTATCCCCTTCCTAGGGAGAACTATGGATAACCCTCATGACCATATCAAGATATTTATGTCCCTTTGTAATACCATCAAGTATAATGGGGTACCTCTCGATGCGGTTAAGATGATCTTATTCCATTTCTCTTTGGAGGGAAATGCTAGGAGTTGGCTAGATAAGCAACCCTCAAATAGCATTTTCACTTGGGAGAATTTGAAGAAGAAATTTGTGAACAAGTTCTTCCCCCTTCACGAACCACCGCATTGAGAAACCAAATCATAGGCTTTCAACAAAGTGATGAGATGGCATTTATACATGATCTCATCGTTCTTTTCGGGCTTTAAATGCACAAAAATATCATAAAATACCATATATATGCTTGTGTTTGTTTACTTGTGTATTTTAGGTATGGATATCGTGAAAAAGACAAAAGATCACAAGTTACAAGGAAAAACGGACACGAGAAACGAAGCCGTACAAAGAACCGGGCCTTAATCATGGAATTTTCAACAAATACCCTTGAAGACTTGAAGACAAACAAGTTTGATCCTCATTTATTGAAGAAATGACACTTAAAACCCTTGTATATTCATAATTACAAGTTTGGTCCCTTAAGTTTGTCAAAATTACACAAAAGGTCCCTCAACTTTGAAGAAATGGCAAGATTAGTCCCTCAACAAATCAAAATTGCCAATAATGGTCCCTCATGAAGTCAAAGTTATAATGAAGACCTTTGAAGATCAACAATGTCCAAGATCAGCCCTTGAATTATCCAAAAATGGCAAAAATAACCCTTGAAATCTTTTTTCCAAAGTTTGGTGCCAAAAGTGACAAGTGGTGAAAGTTAAAAACAAAGGGAATACGTTTTCTAGGCTAAAAGACTTTGTTTACCAAAAATCCCAAAGAACAAGGACCATTCTTGTACACTGAAACATTTAAACTTCAAAAATGCGCCAAACACATCCCAATCCCCCAAAATCGGATCAAAGGTTGTTACTGTAACAGTCAAGAACCCAGAATTACCTTCACTTAAAACAAAGGGTAAAATGAAATTACCCTTACCCACACTTGATTCAAACGCCTAAAAACCTAACCCAACCTTAAAACCCTCACTCCCACTCACCAAGAGACCCCACCACCAAAACCGTTTCACCATCATGTGACAACTTCCTCACCAAGGCTTGCCACGTGTCAAGATCAACAGCCCACATCATTTGCTTCATCACAAAGCTATTTTAAACAGTTTGGATGCATTTTGGACAGCTCACATCAAGAAAACGTCTAGAAGACTTAGGGCATTTAGGGAATTTCACTTCTAGGGTTTGTGAATAGTGTTTAGCCAGACATTTGCCTATAAAAGGAGACCTCAACATGTGAGAGTCCCTTTGTTCCAGTTTTAGGCTATCAATCTTTGTAATTCCTTTTTAAGTAATAAAATTTGATTTTCTGAATTTTGAGAAATCTTGTTCTTGTTTATTAAAAGTTTGGTGTTGGAATAGCCTAATTCTGAGTTCCATTTATATGTTTGAAGGTTTTTGAGGCAAGGTTTTAAGTGATAAAACTTGTGCATCAAAAATCAGAAAGTCCTTGTTTATTTGATCTCACCCTTGTGTTTGTTCATCTTAGGAGCATTGGAAGCTGGTACTTGTTTTGCTAGTACCTCAGCTCAAACAATCCAGGGCCTGGATGTAGGTCTTGGAGGTTTGCACCTTCTTCCCTTTTCATTTTCTCTTTAAGTTTCTGAATATTTGTGATTTTTGTGGATTTGTGCTTGAATCTGTGTTATTGTGGATGTTTATTGTTGATTTGGCTTGGTTTGATGTTAATGAGGTGTTATTGATCTGATTTGTGGGTTGAATCTTAATGATCCTTTGAAAATTTGTGAAAATAAGTTTTAAAAGGGTGTTTGGGATTACTGCATAAGTTGGATTTGAGGTTTGATAAGTGCTTGTGTGTTGTATGCAAGTATTGGTATCTGTTATTTGGGAGTATATGTTCATCTGTTTGCAGGTTTTAAGGTCTTGAACACATTGATTCATAGATTGGCTATAAAATCTTCATAACTTGGTAAAATTGGCTAGGATTTTGAGGACACCTAGATCTAAGCATAGGTTAAGGGTAACAAGTGCTAAATCATAGCTAATCACACCAGGGTAGAGGGATTTGAGGCTTGAAATTGGATCAAGTGTCAAGTATATCAGCAAACTGTTTCTGCATATTGTTCTTTGTTCATCAGTAACTTTTTGTGCTTTGATCTTGCTATTTACTTTGATTCAGTGTTTGATTCTTGTTGCTTTGTGTTTATTGTTAGTTTATATAGCTTGTGTGTGCATCTGGTTAAGTTTGGTTGGCTTATTTTGCTGAAATCTGCTTATTAAGTGCTTAACTGCTTATTTGCATATCTAGTGCTTATCTGGTAACTGTTTGGCTTATTGTGGCTTATTGTGTGGATCATTTTGTGATTTTATTGTTGCTATTGACTCCTTGTGGTTCACTGATCACAAGGGTGCCTTTGTATCCAATTGAATCAAACCAGAACTCTCAAATAAGCTTGGTCAATTAGTCAAAGCAGTGGGAACTCCTTTCCCCTGCTGGTTGCCACTGATAGTGCATTTTTGGTGTCAGCTTATCAATAAGCTATAATAGCTTATTTTAACCAGCAACAACTTTGTTTTTGTAATAGGTGCTCATATTTTGACCCATTTGTTCATCCTGGAGCATTTGGGTGGTTGACTTTTAGGTTTGACTAGAAAACCAAGTCCTTTGACTTTTACATAAGTTCATTTGTGCTTATTCTAGCTTATTGCTTGTGCTTATTGGATTTTTGTTGATTGATATTGCTTATTGAGTCCATTTGAAAGCTTTTGCAAGTTGAATCAGCTTCTGAGGTTGAGTATTTCTCAAAAACGACTATTTTGTCGTTTTGTGGAATTTTGCTTTTCTATTTTCTGGCTTATTGAGTGAGCTTATTGAAAATTTCTTTTGACAGATCTCTTAAGCATCCAAAAAGAGGGTTGTGTGTCAAATTAGAGCTTATGGCATTAGCTTATGGCTTAATGGGCTGAAAAGCCCAATAAGAATAAGCTTTGTGTTCAATAAGCTGTGATAAGCACATTTTCAGCTTTTGGGCCTTTAGAGTTTTGTTCTTAGAATTGAATTTTAAGTCAGATAGGGCTTTTCCAAGTCAATTGGGCCAAGTTTGACTTTTTGGGCCCAAAAGCCCATTTGTGTTGACTGTTTTTGGATTTGGCCCATTTGAGGGCCCATTAGGGGTAATTTGGTAATTTCACTTTCATTTTCTGATTATTTAGGTTAAAATAAACTAGTTTGCAAGTTTTTAGAATTTTTTATAATTTTTGGATTTTTAATATTATTTTATTATTATTTTATTATTATTTTTAAAATTTCACAATTTCCAACTTTTTACATTTTTCTTAGGTTAAATACATTAAAATAGGAATTTAGTAACTTTTAGAATAATTTTATCACTTATAGATTACTTTTTATAATTATTTTAAGTTTTAATAAGTATTTAAGTCATTTTAAATAGTTTTGATTAGTTTTAAAATTTATAAAAATAGTTTTTAATCATTTTAGGTCATTTTAGATGTTTATCAATTGAAAAATCTTTATTTGGGCTTTTTGATAATTTATTTGATTTTTAGGGCTTTAATTAGCATTTAAAAATTGAATATTTAATTATTTAAAAGGTTTGAAAAAGTTTTGATCATTGGTAAACTCTTAGTTTATTATTTTTGATTTTTGGTAAATTTTTGGTAATTTTTAGAATTTATTTTTATTTTTGTGGTTTTTAAGGTTCTACGTTTTAACTTTCTAATAGTGATTTTGAGTTATTTTTTATTTTTACGACTTCGTCATTTTCTCTTCTAATCCTCTTCTAAACCAAATATTAATCTCAAATCTAGTACATCTTAGTCACACACATATACCTCCTTGGGAAACGAACTTAATTGGGTCATTAACACTTGATTTTTCCTAAAGTCATTTGTTCAATACTTACCGCTTTTACGCCTTTTTCCTAGAAGGTGTAATTTACCACAATCACTTTGGCGCCGCTGCCGGGGAGGTGTGTCGTGATTAATTTGCATTGTTGTTTTTAATATTAACCAAATAGTATTTGTATTAGTAGAACTCTACTAATACGTATTATCGGTTTTCTTGGTTTTTCTTGTACAAATATTATTAATATATTGTATTAAGTATCACAATAAATTTACAATATCTCCAAAAGTGTAAAAACACAACCTTAATTGGGATTTGATCTCCTAATTATTGTATTCGAATCTCAAACAAAAAGAAAAAGGCAAAAATAGATAAATACTTTCGTGAAGCTCGATTTTGAAAAATACAAACTATAAGGTGGGTATAAGGCGGGTATTATAAAATATACCCTAAGGAAAAAGGCTCTTAAGTGCTTCGCGCCGCCTCGTTTCCCCGCTTGCTTGTGAGTATTTTGAGATTGAAGGCTAATCGAGGGTTTTGCCGCCCAAAGTATTATTACGTATACTATATTTGCTTGGTTTTCTTTGTGATTAAACCCTCTTGAACAATTTGGTTTTCACCAAAGTTCTAAAGTCATTCGAAGGCGTTCACTCCACGTGATCGTTTTCATTCCTTTGAGGCTTCTTTAATCAAGAGTTTGATTCGAGGAGAGATTTTGTAGATTGTTGTCTACGAAGATACATCAAAATCCAAAAAAATTAAATATCATCAAAAACACAAAAAATTAAAAATTCACAAAACACCCAAAAAGAATCTTCTTTGGTCACCTCCCATTCTTCGTGAAGTTTATGATCACTCGTAATCAAGCAAAACGAGCTCGTAAATGACTTCAAAAGCAAGCCAATCAAGAGACGTTGATTGTTGAAGAACCTCCAATTGTTGAACCTATTGTAGAACAAGAAGTCGTCATGGCTAATCGTACTATGATGGAGTTGCTACAAGCACCCACCGAGGGTTTTGGAGAGGCTATTGTGATTCCCGCCATCCTTGCGGAGAATTTCGAGATTAAGACGGGTTTAATGTCGATGTTGCAAGCAAATAAGTTTAGAGGTCACGAGAAAGACAACCCGCATTACCATATTAGGAATTTCAACCGTCTCACCGCCACTAGCAAATTTAAGGATGTTCCACATGACGCCATTAAGATGATGTTGTTTCCATACTCGTTGGATGGACCCGCTAAAATTTGGCTCGAGAAAGAACCGCCAAATTCGATTTTGACATGGGCCGATCTCGTTTCTAAGTTTGTGAACAAGTTTTTTCCACCATCTAAAACAACACACCTAAAAAATGAGATTTCACGATTTGTGCAAAGAAATAATGAAAGTTTTTCAATGGCATGGGAACGATTTAAAGAGATGTTACATGAATGTCCACACCATGATTTCACGGAATTGCATCAAGTGGATACTTTCTATAATGGGCTTAATGATCATGAACGAGATTATTTGAATGCCGCCGCGGGTGGTAATTTTTTGTGCAAGACGACAGATGAGGCTTTACAAATCATTGAAAATAGATCTAAGGTTTATAACCCTCGTAACACACCGAGTGTTGCCAATATGGGTTCGTCATCTTCGTCACAATCGTCTCGTAGCATTAACGCCTTACATGATGAAGCTAATGAGGAAAATCGGTTTTTTGATAGATTTGCTAATCTTATGTCCCATTGGAAGGCTCAAGAAGCTTCCAATTCCGCTTCGGTTAAAGCGGTTGCTAAGAGTTGTTTATCTTGTGGGGGAGCTCATGATCTTTCCAAGTGCATTACCGCGGATGGTAACACTTCGAGTGCTTATGTAGCAACGGGAACTTACAACCAAAACGGTCAAGGTTCCCGTCCAAATCAAGCTCCACCAAACCAAAATGTTAACAATTATCGAAACAACAACCAAGGTAATTACCAAGGCAACACACGCAATTACAACAAAGGGAATTATCAAAGTGGGAATGGACAAATCTCTAATCAAAACAAAAACCGTGATTTTCAAAACACTACACAAGGTTTTCAAAATGCTCACACTAAAAATTTGCAAGGAGAATTTTTGGATTATGCAAAAGCAAATGATGCTAAATTTGACAACATGCAACGTGAGATGATTAGCTTAAGATCCGAGTTGAAAAACGAGCTTAAAAATGAACTTTCTAATGAACTAAAAACTCATGCAAACAAAATGGAAGGAAATGTCCAACGTCTTCAACAAAATCAACAAAAGATGGAATTAGGACAACATGAGATTAAGCAAGAGTTATTAAAAGCGGATGCTAGGCAATCAAAATTTGAGGACCGAATGGCTAAGATGTTTGAAGCAATCATGTGTAAACCCTCTTCTTCGGGTGGTCTTCCTAGTGATATCATTGCAAACCCGAAGGGAGAAATGAAGGTTATTACTACACGAAGTGGTAAAACTTTCAAGGAACCAATCTCTCGTACAAGTACTTCTAAGGAGAAGGAAATCGAGAAAGAACCCGAGGTGATGGTCGAAAAGGAGCACATTACAATCCCACGAAGTACCGCTCAAACCACACCTACGGTTGAACCAATACCAATTGTGGAACCTGAGTTTCCAAGGCCGTTGCCTAATGACCAACCCACACCACCTTTACCCTACCCTTCAAGACGAAACAAAGAGAAGTTGCAAGAACGTAACAAATAACAAATCGAGCTTTTTATAAAAATGTTTCAACAAGTGCATTTTGATGTGAGTTTAGCCGACGCGTTGTTATATATGCCTCGTTTCGCTTCCACTTTTAAAAGTATGATGAGCGATAAGGAAAAGCTTTCAAAGCTTGCTAATTGTTCTTCGGTTTATCTTAACCGCATACCGGAAAAAGTTGGTGATCCCGGAAAGTTTCTCATTCCTTGTGACATACAAGATATGAAAGAATGCCTCGCCTTGGCCGATCTTGGTGCGAGCATTAATTTGATGCCATTTTCCATTTGGAAATCGCTTTCGCTTCCGGCTCTCATTCCTTCGAACATGTCCATCGAGATGGCCGATCATTCTACGATTATGGCATGTGGAGTAGCCGAAGATGTTTTCGTGAAAGTGGGGAAGTTCTACTATCCCGTTGATTTTATAGTAGTTGACATCCCCGCGGATCCTCAAGTTCCTCTAATTTTAGGTCGATCATTTTTAGACACTTCGAGATCGCTTATCGATGTTCATGCGAGAACTATCACTTTGAGATTCAACGAAGAGGAACTTGTTATAAACGCTACTCAAAACTCGAAACCTTCTCATGTTTATGCAATCGCTACCATCAATCACATCGACATCGTTGATGTGGTTTGCGATGAGTTTTCACAAGAAGTGTTAGGTTTTTCTGATAGCTCGTCAAGTGGCAATCCCACTATTTTGGATCCAATTCTTGCTAATTCCACACCAAATCTCACTCCATTCCAAGGAGGCGATCTCACTTCAAATGAAATCAACAATGAAGATGAGGTGTTGATTAGTGATGATACTTCTATTCCACCATTTCTTTCGCCGATGGAAGTTATGAGTGTTGAACCAAAATCTTCAATCGAGGAACCACCTATCCTCGAATTGAAAGATCTTCCTTCTCACCTCGAATACGCATTCTTGGAAGGTGATGACAAGTTGCCGGTTATTATTGCAAAAGGTCTTGCTAATGATGAAAAACCGAGCTCTTGAAAGTTCTTAAGGCTCATAAAGGGGCAATTGCGTGGAAAATATCCGACATTAAGGGTATTGACCCAAAATTTTGTACTCACAAGATTTTAATGGAGGAGGACTACAAACCCGCAATTCAAAGTCAAAGAAGGGTGAATCCCAAAATTCACGATGTCATTAAAAAGGAGGTCCTTAAACTCCTTGACGCGGGAATGATTTATCCTATATCCGATAGCCCATGGGTGAGCCCAATCCATTGTGTCCCTAAGAAGGGAGGAATGACCGTTGTGCCCAATGAAAACAACGAGTTAATTCCCACTCGTGTTGTGACCGGTTGGAGGGTGTGTATTGACTACCGAAAGCTAAATGACGCCACTCGTAAAGACCACTTTCCTTTGCCCTTCATGGATCAAATGTTGGAGCGACTTGCGGGAAATGAATTCTATTGCTTTTTAGATGTTTTTTCTGGTTACTTTCAAATCCCTATCGACCCTCGTGATCAAGAGAAGACTACGTTTACGTGTCCTTATGGAACGTTCGCTTATCGTAGGATGCCTTTCGGACTTTGTAATGCACCCGGTATGTTTCAACGGTGTATGATGGCGATTTTTCACGATATGATCGAGAAGTCGATGGAAGTGTTTATGGATGACTTCTCGGTGTTTGGTAATTCGTTCACGTCATGTTTATCTAATCTCGAGCAAATGTTAAAACGTTGTGAAGAAACCAATCTCGTGCTTAATTGGGAGAAATGTCATTTCATGTGTAAACAAGGAATCGTCTTAGGACATAAGGTGTCGAAGGCGGGGATTGAGGTCGATAAAGCTAAGGTAGACGTCATCGCCAAGTTACCTCATCCCAAAACCGTTAAGGGAGTTAGGAGTTTCCTAGGCCACGCGGGCTTTTATCGTCGTTTCATCAAGGACTTTTCGAAGATTTCTCGTCCTATGACACACCTTCTCGAGAAGGATGCTCCTTTTAACTTCAATGAGGATTGTGTTAAGGCTTTCGAAACTCTCAAAAGGAAACTTACCGAAGCTCCCATTCTTGTTGCTCCTAATTGGGAATTACCCTTTGAAATCATGTGCGATGCAAGTGATTATGCTATAGGGGCCGTCTTAGGGCAACGTTATGACAAGCATTTTCGTCCTATCCACTATGCTAGTAAGACGATGACCGAGGCTCAATTAAAGTACACCACAACGGAAAAGGAATTCCTTGCCGTAGTCTATGCTTTTGAGAAATTCTGACCTTATCTCGTCTTGACTAAAAGCATCGTGTATACCGACCATTCGGCTATCAAGTATCTCTTAGCTAAGCAAGATGCTAAGCCGAGATTGCTTCAATGGATGCTCCTCCTCCAAGAATTTGATGTCACCGTGCTTGACAAAAAAGGAGCCGAGAATCTAGCGGCCGATCATCTCTCTCGTCTAGAAGATCCTCACAAAGATGTTTTCGAGAACAAGGAAATTACCAAAACATTTCCTCTTGACACTCTCGGTGTAGTGTATTCTAAAGACATAACCCCATGGTTTGCCGACATTGCAAATTACCATGCGGGCAATTTCATAATCAAGGGTATGACGACACAACAAAAACGAAAATTCTTTCGTGACGTCAAGTTCTGTTTTTGGGACGACCCTTATCTCTTTCGGATTTGTGCGGATCAACTCGTTCGACGTTGTGTGTTTGGTGCCGAAGCTTCTAATATCCTTAGAGCTTGTCACGAGGGACCCACGGGTGGTCACCACGGTGCTAATCTCACGGCTAAGAAAGTGTTCGATGCCGGTTTCATTTGGCCTTCTATCTATGACACGCACTTGTGAAGTCGTGTGATTCGTGCCAACGTCAAGGAAAATCGTCTCAACGTGATGAAATGCCGCAAAACATAATTCAAGTGTGTGAGATTTTCGACATATGGGGAATAGACTTTATGGGGCCGTTCCCATCGTCTCATGGCAACAAATATATCCTCGTCGCGGTGGACTACCTTTCTAAGTGGGTGGAAGCTAAGGCTTTGCCTACTAATGATGCTCGTGTGGTAGTGAAGTTTTTGAAGCAACTATTCTCTCGGTTCGGAACCCCTCGTGCTATTATAAGCGATCGTGGAACCCATTTTTGTAATGACCAATTCGAAAAGGTTCTAAAGAAATATGGGGTTACACATCGTCTTTCTACGGCTTATCACCCGCAAACGAGTGGGCAAGTCGAGGTTTCGAACCGAGCTTTGAAGAGGATTTTAGAAAGTTCAATTGGAGAAAACCGTGCTTCATGGTCCGACAAACTTGATGACGCTTTATGGGCGTTTAGGACCGCTTATAAGACACCTATCGGTTGCACTCCTTATAAGTTAGTCTATGGGAAGAATTGTAATTTGCCCATTGAGTTGGAGCATAAGGCATATTGGGCCCTTAAGCATGCTAATTTTGACTTGAAGACCGCGGGAGATCACCGGAAAATACAATTGAATGAATTGGATGAATTAAGGGATAACGCTTATGAAAATTCATTAATTTTTAAAGAAAAGACTAAAAAGTTTCATGACTCAAAAATTAAAAACCGGGTTTTTAACGTTGGTGATCAAGTGTTGCTTTTTAACTCTCGTCTTAAGATATTTTCCGGGAAATTGAAATCTCGTTGGTCGGGTCCGTTCACCATTACACAAGTGTTTCCATATGGGACCATTGAGCTAGCTCAAGATGATGGCCCTAATTTCAAGGTGAATGGACATAGGCTTAAGCACTACTTTGGTGGGGAAATTCCTTCAATGGTTGCCCTCGACCAAGTCACCTTCCCTAATGATAATTAGAATTGAGGGGATCGAGTCGAGCTCATGACTCGGTAATCAAAAACGAGGTGCCTCGTGGGGGAGATCCCATGCTTATCTTATATGCTCACTATTCACTAATAAGGGGACTTGTACCCTTTCAACTCGTTGTCTAGTGGTTGTTTGTGATTGTGTTATCTAGATCATCATCATCATCTACGATTGAAGACTCTCGTGTTCATTTACGTGAGCCTCCATCGTTCGTTTGAAGAAGTTTTTCACGAATCCATGACATATCCTTTATTGTTCTAACAATTATCTTTTAGCATACTTAATAGACGGCTTTAGATATATTGTTGATCACCCTTTCCATGCTAGATCCTAAGCATTCGACTCTTCGTCTCTAGTATGGGGGTGCTCCACCTTTAGACTCGAAACATTGAGGACAATGTTTACTTTTAGTATGGGGGGTGAATAGGTACTTGCTTTGCTACGCCCTCACGCTTTCCAACTTTCAATGTTTTGTTTTGCTAATAAGGCTAAAAATGGCCAAATTTTAAAATTTTTCTTAGTTTTCATAAGTGTTTTTAAGACACGAATGTATATTTTCCGATGGGTAGAATAAGAGTTAATTTTTGACTTGATGGGCATTTGGAGCCATTTACATTCCTTAACTCGCTCAATTCAAGTTTTGCTAGACTTTTATATAGGGAGCTTTAAAACGCGAAAGTCTTAATTCATACGGGTTAAGAACAAGAACTTTTCGCAAGTTCCTATAATTGATTCTAGAAAGTCACTTATCAAGGGAACTATAAAACGCATTCTCTAAACTTGAAAAAGTCCAAGAAAGTGCAAGATCCTATAGGTGGCTTGAAAACCCAAAACTTTGATTTGATATAGTCTTAATGAAAGCTAATCCAAATTTGGCTTAATTTTGACTTGCATGGCTAAGTATTCACGAGTCTCTTTAATTAGAGGTATTTATATAGTGAAGAACGAGAAATGATAGAGTTAGACAAGTGATCATGCTAAACGTAGAACATGAAAGTGTTCTTTCAAAAACTCATATGTTTTTAATTGTGGCTTTTTCTTCCCATAAGATCAATGCATTAGGAATAAATCATAATTGCAATAAGTAAGGTCGTACGATTTGAAAGGTTACTTAGCCTCTAGCGCAAGATCGTTTAAAAGTTGCTCGGGGTTGAATAGAGTTCATAGCCAAGGCATAACTTATTGAAGCGGGACGCGAAGATTGGCGATCATCCAAAAAGGCCCTAACAAGGCATGAGGAGCTCTATTTTTTGCTAAAGATCCAAAGATGATGTGAAGTATCATTATTCCTAAATCAATATGAAGGATCAAGACACACGACGAGAAGCTATTACTCCCCTAAAGAATGGAGAAAGTCTATCCAAAAAGACCCTAACAAGGTATGAGGATAAATATATCCAAGTCCGAAAAGGAGGCGGATCGTTGTATATCAAAATCCAAAATAAAGATTGAAGAAAAATGATGAAGTCGTGGTCCAATATGAAGAATCTCTCAAAAACATCAAGTGAAGAAATTCCAAATATATGAAGAGAAGACCATAATTTCAAGAACGTCTTTCCAAGATTTGAAGTATGAAGTACATGCCAAATATCGGTCCGAGAAAGGTCTCAAATCGTGAAACGAGTTATGCCAAGATATGAACTTAAGGAGATACACGAGAAGCCGTTTTAAAAGATTTTGTCCTTCGGCTAACTATTGATCAAATCGTGCTACTTTGCTTTCGGACTAATAACTACTCAAATAAGTCAATATGAATCACTTGTGATCCATGACAAATAGATAAAAAATGCTACTAACCCATTTCCTTTTATAATAACTAGGATTGCGGGGAGAAAAAGTATTACACAATTTGGACGTATGAGTAGTGTTAGCATTGTGACTTGTACCAACAATGATCTTGTTTTTGCACTTAGCATGGAATGTATGACAATCAAGGATGACGAAGTTTACTCTAAGGAACATTTATTTGTTTCTATTCTTTGACCCTAAAAGTCACTTTTTGTGATGAAAATCATACATTATGTCTTTACACATCATCGTAGTATGTTGCAAGTCTTTTACTCTTCAATAAAGGATAATAAAATTTGAACTTTGGTGATGCATAGATACTTTATTCTAGCATTGCGTGAGGGCACGGCAATGTCTTAGTATGGGGGAGTGATGAGATGGCATTTATACATGATCTCATCGTTCTTTTCGGGCTTTAAATGCACAAAAATGTCATAAAATACCATATATATGCTTGTGTTTGTTTACTTGTGTATTTTAGGTATGGATATCGTGAAAAAGACAAAAGATCACAAGTTACAAGGAAAAACGGACACGAGAAACGAAGCCGTACAAAGAACCGGGCCTTAATCATAGAATTTTCAACAAATACCCTTGAAGACTTGAAGACAAACAAGTTTGATCCTCATTTATTGAAGAAATGACACTTAAAACCCTTGTATATTCATAATTACAAGTTTGGTCCCTTAAGTTTGTCAAAATTACACAAAAGGTCCCTCAACTTTGAAGAAATGGCAAGATTAGTCCCTCAACAAATCAAAATTGCCAATAATGGTCCCTCATGAAGTCAAAGTTACAATGAAGACCTTTGAAGATCAACAATGTCCAAGATCAGCCCTTGAATTATCCAAAAATGGCAAAAATAACCCTTGAAATCTTTTTTCCAAAGTTTGGTGCCAAAAGTGACAAGTGGTGAAAGTTAAAAACAAAGGGAATACGTTTTCTAGGCTAAAAGACTTTGTTTACCAAAAATCCCAAAGAACAAGGACCATTCTTGTACACTGAAACATTTAAACTTCAAAAATGCGCCAAACACATCCCAATCCCCCAAAATCGGATCAAAGGTTGTTACTGTAGCAGTCAAGAACCCAGAATTACCTTCACTTAAAACAAAGGGTAAAATGAAATTACCCTTACCCACACTTGATTCACATGCCTAAAAACCTAACCCAACCTTAAAACCCTCACTCCCACTCACCAAGAGACCCCACCACCAAAACTGTTTCACCATCATGTGACAAGTTCCTCACCAAGGCTTGCCACGTGTCAAGATCAACAGCCCACATCATTTGCTTCATCACAAAGCTATTTTAAACGGTTTGGATGCATTTTGGACAGCTCACATCAAGAAAACGTCTAGAAGACTTAGGGCATTTAGGGAATTTCACTTCTAGGGTTTGTGAATAGTGTTTAGCCAGGCATTTGCCTATAAAAGGAGACCTCAACATGTGAGAGTCCCTTTGTTCCAGTTTTAGGCTATCAATCTTTGTAATTCCTTTTTAAGTAATAAAATTTGATTTTTTGAATTTTGAGAAATCTTGTTCTTGTTTATTAAAAGTTTGGTGTTGGAATAGCCTAATTCTGAGTTCCATTTATATGTTTGAAGGTTTTTGAGGCAAGGTTTTAAGTGATAAAACTTGTGCATCAAAAATCAGAAAGTCCTTGTTTATTTGATCTCACCTTTGTGTTTGTTCATCTTAGCAGCATTGGAAGCTGGTACTTGTTTTGCTAGTACCTCAGCTCAAACAATCTAGGGCCTGGATGTAGGTCTTGGAGGTTTGCACCTTCTTCCCTTTTCATTTTCTCTTTAAGTTTCTGAATATTTGTGATTTTTGTGGATTTGTGCTTGAATCTGTGTTATTGTGGATGTTTATTGTTGATTTGGCTTGGTTTGATGTTAATGAGGTGTTATTGATCTGATTTGTGGGTTGAATCTTAATGATCCTTTGAAAATTTGTGAAAATAAGTTTTAAAAGGGTGTTTGGGATTACTGCATAAGTTGGATTTGAGGTTTGATAAGTGCTTGTGTGTTGTATGCAAGTATTGGTATCTGTTATTTGGGAGTATATGTTCATCTGTTTGCAGGTTTTAAGGTCTTGAACACATTGATTCATAGATTGGCTATAAAATCTTCATAACTTGGTAAAATTGGCTAGGATTTTGAGGACACCTAGATCTAAGCATAGGTTAAGGGTAACAAGTGCTAAATCATAGCTAATCACACCAGGGTAGAGGGATTTGAGGCTTGAAATTGGATCAAGTGTCAAGTATATCAGCAAACTGTTTCTGCATATTGTTCTTTGTTCATCAGTAACTTTTTGTGCTTTGATCTTGCTATTTACTTTGATTCAGTGTTTAATTATTGTTGCTTTGTGTTTATTGTTAGTTTATATAGCTTGTGTGTGCATCTGGTTAAGTTTGGTTGGCTTATTTTGCTGAAATCTGCTTATTAAGTGCTTAACTGCTTATTTGCATATCTGGTGCTTATCTGGTAACTGTTTGGCTTATTGTGGCTTATTGTGTGGATCATTTTGTGATTTTATTGTTGCTATTGACTCCTTGTGGTTCACTGATCACAAGGGTGCCTTTGTTTCCAATTGAATCAAACCAGAACTCTCAAATAAGCTTGGTCAATTAGTCAAAGCAGTGGGAACTCCTTTCCCCTGCTGGTTGCCACTGATAGTGCATTTTTGGTGTCAGCTTAACCAGCAACAACTTTTTTTTTGTAATAGGTGCTCATATTTTGACCCATTTGTTCATCCTGGAGCATTTGGGTTGTTGACTTTTAGGTTTGACTAGAAAACCAAGTCCTTTGACTTTTACATAAGTTCATTTGTGCTTATTCTGGCTTATTGCTTGTGCTTATTGGATTTTTGTTGATTGATATTGCTTATTGAGACCATTTGAAAGCTTTTGCAAGTTGAATCAGCTTCTGAGGTTGAGTATTTCTCAAAAACGACTATTTTGTCGTTTTGTGGAATTTTGCTTTTCTATTTTCTAGCTTATTGAGTGAGCTTATTGAAAATTTCTTTTGACAGATCTCTTAAGCATCCAAAAAGAGGGTTGTGTGTCAAATTAGAGCTTATGGCATTAGCTTATGGCTTAATGGGCTGAAAAGCCCAATAAGAATAAGCTTTGTGTTCAATAAGCTGTGATAAGCACATTTTCAGCTTTTGGGCCTTTAGAGTTTTGTTCTTAGAATTGAATTTTAAGTCAGATAAGGCTTTTCCAAGTCAATTGGGCCAAGTTTGACTTTTTGGGCCCAAAAGCCCATTTGTGTTGACTGTTTTTGGATTTGGCCCATTTGAGGGCCCATTAGGGGTAATTTGGTAATTTCACTTTCATTTTCTGATTATTTAGGTTAAAATAAACTAGTTTGCAAGTTTTTAGAATTTTTTATAATTTTTGGATTTTTAATATTATTTTATTATTATTTTATTATTATTTTATTATTATTTTTAAAATTTCACAATTTCCAACTTTTTACATTTTTCTTAGGTTAAATACATTAAAATAGGAATTTAGTAACTTTTAGAATAATTTTATCACTTATAGATTAATTTTTATATTTATTTTAAGTTTTAATAAGTATTTAAGTCATTTTAAATAGTTTTGATTAGTTTTAAAATTTCTAAAAATAGTTTTTAATCATTTTAGGTCATTTTAGATGTTTATCAATTGAAAAATCGTTATTTGGGCTTTTTGATAATTTATTTGATTTTTAGGGCTTTAATTAGCATTTAAAAATTGAATATTTAATTATTTAAAAGGTTTGAAAAAGTTTTGATCATTGGTAAACTCTTAGTTTATTATTTTTGATTTTTGGTAAATTTTTGGTAATTTTTAGAATTTATTTTTATTTTTGTGGTTTTTAAGGTTCTACGTTTTAACTTTCTAATAGTGATTTTGAGTTAATTTTTATTTTTACGACTTCGTCATTTTCTCTTCTAATCCCCTTCTAAACCAAATATTAATCTCAAATCTTGTACATCTTAGTCACACACATATACCTCCTTGGGAAACGAACTTAATTGGGTCATTAACACTTGATTTTTCCTAAAGTCATTTGTTCAATACTTACCGCTTTTACGCCTTTTTCCTAGAAGGTGTAATTTACCACAATCACAAATGAAAGACCAAAACTTTAGTGAAGCTTGGGAAGAGTTCAAAGAGATGTTAAGAAAGTGCCCTAACCATGGTTTTGACCAAGTTCACCAAATTAACACCTTCTAGAATGGTTTGAGACCTCACCATCAAGATTCCCTTAACTCGGCCGCGGGTGGGAACATTCTTTCAAAATCCACACAAGATGCATGGGATATCATTGAAACAAAATCCATGGTTCAAAGCAATAGGGATAGAGATGAAATGGTACATGTTGTGCAAGAGAATGCTCCTCAATCACTTGATCATTAAATACTTAAACAGAGCAATGAATTGCTTCAAAACCTTTGTGAGATTACCTTGAACAATTCTTCTAACAATGTCAATGCCATCACCCTATCTTGTGAGACATGTGGAGGCCCTCACTCCTACTTGCAATGTGATAAAGTTCAAAACTTACAAGGAGAATGCTATGCTTATAATGATGATGAAAGAGAACACTTTAAACCAAACATCAATCCTAATCACCTTTCATACAAGTCCAACAATTACCTTGCTCCACCGGGTCCCACGATCACTTATGATGGCACGATCACTTATGATCACTTATTGAGGGTCTCACTTCCCAACAAAAGAAAAAGTTTCTCAAGGAAGCTAAATATTACTTTTGGGATGATCCTTACCTCTTTAGGCAATGTGCAAACCAAATCATAAGACGTTGTGTAGATGGGCCCGAAGCATTTAAGATTTTAGAAGCTTGCCATAAGGGACCCACGGGGGGCATTTTGGGCCCAACTACACGGCTAAAAATGTCTTGATTCGGGTTACTATTGGCCTTCCATTTACAAAGATGCCCAAGAAATGGTGAAATAGTGTGATGTTTGTCAAAGACAAGGACAAATTAATCAAAGATATGAGATGCCACAAAATTTCATACAAGAATTTGAGATATTTGATGTATGGGGCATAGATTTTATGGGACCTTTCCCATCTTAAAAGGGTAATAAATAAATACTGGTAGCGGTAGATTATATTTCTAAGTGGGTTGAGGCTAAGGCCTTGCCTACTAATGATGCTCGAGTTGTAGTAAAGTTCTTGAAGAAATTATTTGCTAGATTTGGTGTACCTCGTGCCATCATAAGTGATCGTGGGACTCATTTTTGTAATGATCAATTTACAAGAGTTATGAATAAATATGATGTTAACCATAGACTTTCTACCGCGTATCGCCCTCAAACAAATGAGCAAACCGAAGTCACAAATCGTGGTTGAAAGAGGATTTTAGAACGCACGATGGGAGAGCATCGAGCTTCTTGGTCGGATAAGCTTGATGATGCTTTGTGGGTTTTTCGAACCGCTTTTAAGACACCAATAGGTTGTACACCTTATAGGCTTGTCTATGGAAAAGCATGCCACCTCCCATTCGAGTTAGAAAACAAGGCTTCATGGGCTCTTAAATGGGCTAACTTTGATCTTAATCAAGCCGGTTCACATAGGAAAGACCAACTTAATGAGATGAATGAGCTTAGAACCGATGCCTATGAAAACTCATTGCTTTACAAGGAAAAGACTAAGCAATTGCATGATGATAATATTAAGAACTGTGAGTTCAAAGTTGGAAAGTCGGTTTTACTCTTTAAGTCACGATGGTCCGGTCCATTCACTATTGCTCAAGTATTTCCATATGGGACCATTGAGTTGTCTCAACTAAATGGCCCAAATTTCAAAGTGAATGGTCATCGTGTGAAGCATTACTTTGGAGAGGACATTTCTGTTGAAATAGTCCAAGAGACCCCCATTTTCCCCATGAATTAATTCATTGTGGGAAGAGTCGAGCTAGAGACTCCTTAAATCAAGCTTGAATAACTAGGATTAGATCATTTAGACTAGAGTGTGGTAGGATAGAATAAGAGGGTATATAGTTGAGATGAAGTGTAGGGAGTGCCTATCTTTTGTCTTCTTGGTGTTTGTAGGGTTGCTCTCTCTCATTGCATGCATTGGAGCTTATAGAAGAGGCCCTTGTATCGAGTTCACTTTGATACTCTTGTGATTCAAAATTGACTCTTAATAATGTCTAACATAAATTCACTTTAGTAGACCTTTCCTTAGCTGGAGTTAAGCAAAGTTATCAATGTCATAAGTGTAGGGGAGTTTACTCCAATACTCTTAAACATTGAGGACAATGTTTATCTTAAGTATAGGGGGTATTCTATCGAAGTGACCTTGCTTAGACCATTGTTGTGCCTTCATGATAATTGGGAAATTAATTTTTCAAACATTTTTCAAATTTTTGATCTACTTTGGCCACCAAAAATATGCATTCATAATTTTTGCATTAATCATTTTTTATTTTTCATAACACATTTGCATTGTATATAGTTTTCTTCTTTTATTTTTCATCAAAAATATATAAAAAGAAAAAAAAATATAATAAAGGATATGGTTTAACAAGTTTATAAGTCTTTGACATATTAGGCCCGTCATGAATATTTTGACTCAACCCGAGTTTGCTTATCCAAGCTTACTCTAGCTAGTATCCTTAACCATGTAAACATTTAGTGGTTTATTAGGCTAAGCATCCACGAGTCTCATTATTTGGGATTTTAAACTGTGGAGAACGAGAAATGATAGAGTTTGAAGTAAGTGTAAAGGGCTAGATAAACCTCATATTAATTAATTGTGGCTTTTATAATCCCCTTTTGTAACCTTTATTTTATTGTCAACGCATGTATATATTGTTAATAAATAATCAAGAATGGTTTTAATCGGTTCGCAGTCTCTTATGCATTTTTGACTAATCATTCGTGGTTGGTATAAGTACGTCTTAAGATTCTAAGTTAGAACGTTTTATGTGTACTAGACTTATGTCATGCTTAATACTTAGCGGGTGTTTTTCCTTTTATTCTTTTTATTTTATTTGTGAGGAATAAAGAAAAATAAGAGCGTCTTATAAAAAATGAGTGGCTAGAAAAAAAATAAAAAAATTAAAAATTAATAATAATTATACAAGACTCTCAAGAGGGGCTGTGAAGTGTTAATTATAGTAGCTATTAAATTCCAATATTACTCTCACAAGGGTTGCGGGGATTTAATAGTTGCTCCAATCCAATATTACCTTAACGGGTTACGGGATTGAAGATCCAAGGTCTCAAAAAGGCGGCGGATATAAATTATTGTGTGAGTTTTATTTTTCTTTCCTTAGCGAGTGAGTAGCTACTTATTAATGCATGACATAAGGATCTTACACATAAGGCGGATGACTTATTATTTTGGGTCGGACTTATATTTATTTTGGGCGGTTTTTCAAGTAATGGATATGATGGTTACTTAAGATTAAAATTGTGCTTCCTTATTTTCAGATTTTGCATTTCTTATATTTCACGCTTTAAATAATGACAAGTTTGCTCTCAAGCAATTTGCTCAAATAATAATCGGTCTTAGAGTCATAATAAGTGGGGGTATAATGGTAACACAATTAATTTTTATGAATAAGTCGATGCACTTTCACTTATGGATTACAATGATCTCGTTTTTAAGCTTGGTATGGGGAAAGTGAAACTTGAGGATGATAAGTATTCATGATACCAAAGCCCTAGTTAAAGTCAATGATTTCTTTATGAGTTATTTCCATCAAATAATTTCATGAAATATACAAAAATATATAAATAGAATTGTTTTTATTGCATTGCATTGTACAAATCAAAATCATGCATCATATAGTGTAGTTTAGTGTAAAAGCATTTCATTATGGCCAAGGTGGATTAACTATGAGAAAAATGTAATTTAGAGCTTTGAAATATGGCATTACATGATGCCATGGCAATGATCAAGTGTACGGGATTTGATATGAGTGGAATTTCATATCAATTATATCATATTAAACCCTGAAACACAAAGAAAATTACAAGATTTTATGTGTAAAAGCAGTATTATGGGGTATTCTTTGTTGTTTGTGCTTTTGTAGGTAAAAAGATACAAATTGGATGCAAACACGGGTTCCAAGGCATTTATATTAAAGAAAAGACAAGAGAAGGACTCAAGATGACAAGTCAACAAAGATCAAGGACCTTTTTGCCAAGCTGCCAAACTTGAGGGACTAAAAGTGCAAATTTGATAAAGTCAAGAACAATGTCAAAAGACTTAAAATTCAAAGTCAACAAGTCAAAGGGTCAAATCTGGTCAAATAGCAAGTCAAAGGGCCAATAATGTCAAGTTTATGAAGCTGCTAACTCAAAATACAAATCTGCTAAGCAAAAGGACCAAAGTTGCCATTTTTGGAAAGTATACAAGACATGATCCATGTGATGAGGCTGTTAGCCAATCAGAAGCAAGCATTTGAGTTAAGTGGATTGCCAACTCAAGTGTAATAAATGAAGAGAGATGCTAGCGGCCATATCACATCAGTGCTACGCACTTACTTTTTCCACCAATAACAAGCCTTCACCTCATTGATCCTAACTAGTAAACTGAATAATGATCTATGTCTCCCATTCTCAACCAATAACATGTTGCCACTTCACTTCATCATCTTCCCAGAAATCACATCAAGAAGGAGGGCATTTCAGAAGATATGATCAACATGAAAAGTGATCAGCATCAAGAGACGAGTTCATTCCAACACTCTAATTAACAATTCATTCAATGAATTAAGAACCCCCAATTCAATCAAGAAAGGATCATGAGAAATTAGCAGGCCGTGGACACGTGGCATTTGGCAATTGGCTACAACACGTCATCAACATCACCAACTCTTCACCACAGCTCTGTAAATACCCTAGACTAGTTCATTTGTAGTAAGTAAATCTAGGTGTGAAAACACACACTACTGATTAGATTCTTACACTATGTTTCTTCTTCACTAGTTAAACTTCTCAGAGTGACTGACAACCACTCTGAGATAGTTTGTTAGGCAGTTATAACCTCTTGTAACCAATAACTCCATTAATGAAAGTTCAAGTTTTACTCATTCATTCTCAATTCTCTTAAATACTTACCTGTACTATTATCTATTCACTCCCATAGCTTGATTCTGTTATTCCTATGTTATAAAGGAGTTTGTTTGATTGTTTCTTGAAGCTGTTGTTAGAGATCAGTCCTTGTTGCAGTACTAGTTCTTGCCATTCCTTGCCAGAAGTAGCTAAAAGTTCAAGAATTAGCAGATTGATCAGACTCAGATGATGATGATGATTGATTTGGTTTGATGTTGTGTTGAGTAGCTGAAATTGGTGGTGGTTAGAGTATAAGTGAGCTCAACGCTCATTTCTGCATCAAAGTAGCCTACAAAGTTTAATCCTAAGTTCTCTTTACAATTTCCCCAAAAAAGTAGTATGCATGCTAATTTCTTTGTCTTAGTGTAATTTGACCTGAATTTGCCTGCTACATGTTCATTTTGTGATCTTACTAGTTTTGATAACTCCTTGTCTTAATCTGTTAGGACTGAGTATATCACTTAGTTAAAATTTGGCTTAATTCATTAACTAGTGTTTGGTAAATGATCTAATCTTTGATTCAGTTTGTGATACTGACTATTAAGTGTTTGTTTTCACTCACATACTGGTAACAAGTGTTTTTGTAAGTTTTGAAAGTCAAACTCCCAGTCAAACATGCAAAAGGTCTTGAAAAGCTTTGGGTCAGATTGGTAGTCTAGAACATGCTTACTTCAAACCTGTCTAAAATCTTCATTACTTGGATCTAGAAAGTGATTTTTGTTTATAAGTGAAGCTTAACATCCTACCTTTCAAGATATATAAGCTAGAAAATACAGTTATAAGTTTTGAGTGAGAAATAAGCATTGAAAAGTCCCTATAATAAGCTCAAGTTTCTGTGATAACTGATTTTCTATACTGGCTTATTCCTTTCATAAATGTGCTTATTTTCTTTCACAAATCAGCTTAACAAGTCTTAAAAACAAGTTTGGAATTTGGTCAAACTTTGTCAACAAAAGTCAACGCTGGTCAACATAAGCTCAAAACAGCTTATTCGATTTTTTGGCTTATTTCTTGAGTGTTTTTGAAAATTTCTTGGATAGGTGTTCCTTATTTTGGCTTTTGATCAGATTTTGAGAAGATTAGATTTTGTGCTTATCCCAATAAGCTAGTCTCTTAAAAATAGCTTATTCCCAAAGTGCTTATTAGAGTTTTAAAGCTTTTCAGCTTATTGCCTTAAATCAGGCTAAGTGATTTTGAATTTGTAATCTTTTAAAACTAATCTCAGCTTATTTAGTTGATTAAATCTCTAGTTACAGCTTATTGATCCAATAAGTCCGTTTTTAACCAAAAAGTTTTGATAATTGCCATTTGGTCCCTGGAAATTAGGAAAGGCTACACTTTGTTTTAATTAGTTTAATAGTTGCCAGGTTTTGCAGAATAGTCCTTGGTCTTGTTAGTTTGTTACATTTTTAGTTTGAAAGTTTGTTAATTTTGTTACAAGTGGTTATTAGTTGGTTAATTTTACATTTTCAGTCCTTACATTTACTACATTTACAATTTCAGTCCCTCTACTTTCATATACTTTACAATTTTAGCATTTTTAGATATTGAGCATTATTTGGTTGTACATTTGGCTTTGTATTTGGTATGTGCATGATGTTTTTAGCTTAGTATGGATACGTAGAGATATTATTTTTACCATTTTACGTGGTTTGTGATAATTAGACCTAGATTTCCAAAATATTTTCAATCAAATACCAAAAACAATTAGTTAACTAGATTTCTCTCGATTAATCAATTCGTGAAGATACCGAGAAATAAACGAACTTAAAAAGACAAATACTATGTACCCAGCCTTGACACTGTTAAAAAGGCTCTCATGTCTCTGAGACCTCATGATGATGATTACAAACCCTTCACCTCCAGCGCCTTTCAGAACAAATCCCTGATCAAATTCAACTACTTTTCACCTATCTAGAAAACATTGATGTTGTACATTGTTAAGCGTTTCGGAGGAAACCAAGGGTAGCATGACCAGCTTAATGGGTCACAACTGGAAATTACCTACAACTTGATTTGGGGACTTGACATTGGAATTCCTCACATCCTCTACAACAACCTGGTTGCCAAGCTGCTGAACAAAGGGAAGAAGAATAGACTAACCACCATCTACTATACCATATATCTCTCCCTTGTCTTTAAGGATATCTTAGGAGATTCATATCACAACTAGTAGCTTCACTCATTTGGTCCTTTCCGTATCACTCCAGATTCCTCGAAGACTCCCATAGAGGACGAAGTTCCACTTTCAAGAAGCATGATGAAAGTTGTTGGGGTGACTACTACAGAGGAGTCCTTGATCCTTCAAAATGAGGTGAATGCTGAAGGATCCACTGACAAGTCTTTTTCCAAGACCTCTGGCAGTCCTCCTCTCAGCCCAAGGCTCTAAAGGATAAGAATAAGAAGAGGAAGGAAATACCACCTTCCTTTGAAGTCCTTTCTAACAATCCTCCCAAGAAGAAGAAATCCAAGAAGATCTCATATCCTACTCTGGTAGATGAGGACAGAGAGATTGTTGCTGACAAACAACCATAGTCTAGTGTCTCGAAGTCAGCTCCCTCGACGCTAATATCATTCAGGTATTAGTCTGTCCTTTATTTTTCTCTTTTGGAGGTTCACAAGCAGTCACTCTCAAAAGTCTGTAGGAGAGAGTGATGAAGTTTAGGGTTTTCCTCAGCCCTTAGAGTGTCTGTGTCTGCACCTAGATCTTATAAGACCTTTGTACACTCTGTCTCTGCACTAGGATATGACTCATTTATGCTCATAACGCACCCGATGATCCTTCACTCTCTGGACTGTGCTCTGGCTAATAACAACAAGAGCACTTACAAGTCCCGACCAAGTGTCTCTGAACTTCACTCAGTCACTAGGTCCCCTCATTATCAAAAGAGTCCCAAAGATTTATTTTTTAGGAAGGCTGAATAATCACCCTCAGCCTTCCAAGGGACAGAGAACGGCGACCATTCACCATATCATGTTTCACTTAAAAGAGTCCCAAGGAGCAATCCTTCATGGGGAGCTGGATAATCACGCCCAGCTATCCTAGGGGCAGAGAACGGCGACCATTCACCATATCATGTATCACTTAAAAGAGTCCCAAGGAGCAATCCTTCAGGGGGAGCTGGATAATTACACCCATCTATCCTAGGGGCAGTGAATGGCGATCACTCACCTCATATTAATTCACAATAAAAGAATCCTAGGAGAAATCCTTATGGGGGGGTTGGATAATCACACATAGCTTTCCTAGGGGCAGCGACTAGTGATCGTTCCCTATATTATAAACTCACCTTTTGTGTATTAACAACTCTTATACCAGGAAATGAACCTTCATGATGAATAGATGAATGATGATCCATTCACCTATGCAAATGATGACATTGTTGGAGTCTCCACCATTAATCTTTCCGTTGTATCTGACATAGACTCCATGCTTGATGATGAAGTCTACATTATTGAAGATGATGTCACCCTCTCTGGCTTTGATGACATGGAGGACACTGATGATCAAGCTTCCTCTATTAGGCTCAAGCCCATTCCCTTCTCCTCCATGATTAATGTACAAGATCTTGCTGCCAAGAAAGTATAGGAACAGAGGATGATAACACCAAACCTAGTTCACTTTCCATCCATGCCAAATGTTATAGAGCTGTGTGTCAGATGACACTAGGAGCACTTGCAGCACCTTAAGCCCATCCCCTTTCCTAAAATGACAAATGTTTAGGCTCTGGGTGCTGAAGAGCTCTGGGTAAAAAGAGGTGATATCAACATCATCAAACCCAAAGTCACCAACGGAGTCATCTTCTCAGAACATCAATGTCTGACAAATGCTGCTGAGGGGCTATCCACCAACTTAGAAACTTCCATAACTTTGGCTATGGAATCGACCCTTAAGTCTCTGCTTCCTCAACTCCTTGGAAATGCTCTACAAACTCACCTTCCTCCCGTGGTCAACCAGAGTTTTGAGCAGCACTTGCCCTCAGCCCTCAAAGAAGCAGTCTTAGCACATGTAGCTGAAATTTCCAAGGACTCTGAACCTTCAAGAACTCTACTCCAAGAACTTATCCAAAAAGAACTAATGGATCTTGGCTTATTTGTTCATCAAGAGTTCGAGAAGTATCACAAGCTAGGGTCAAGTCCAACTTTCTCTAGCACTGCACCTGAGGGGGAGAAATTTGCTTCCTCAACCTCTAATGATGAACCTGCTAGATCTAAGGGGGAGCAGATAACTAAACAAGCACAAGTCTTCATCCCCACACCCATTCCTATGTAATCCATTACTCCTCTCTTGGATGCTGGAAAAGATTGCCACAAATGATCAGGACATAGTGTTGGGCTCACTACAAGTGGAAGGAGGATCCAAAATTAAGATACCAGAGTTTAAGGAGTTCACAAGTGTAACACCCCCATTTTACCTTTACGCAACGGAAGATTGATCTAGGGTATTACTTCATAGAACACAAGTCATAATAACAGAAAACAACTCAAAAGAGTGATTAAATCAACTTTCTTAATATATCATTAAATTTAAGAGTTTTACAATATTAGGTTCCTAAAATCTAAGACAATAATTTCAAGCTCGTGCCTCTTCATGCTATCCTCGTGCTGCTCCATACTATCAGTCACAATTTCTTGAAATATATGCTTAAGGTCAACACAAAGGATGAGTGAATTCATAGGTTTAAACATATTTTGATTATAATATCATTTTTCTGAGCTACGTTATTATTCGCTCACATAAAAAAATATTTTATTATTACACTAGCTCATGACCCCGCGAATAGACATTATCAGAAAAAACCCAAAAAATAGCAAAATAACGCATATATGTTTAGCCTAGGTAGGAACCATTAGCTACTAGCAAGCGCGACATGCCCAGATAGGAGATGTATGTCTCCAATAGTACTATTTACAATATTAGCACTCATTAAATGATTAGTGGTCCATGATTAAAAAGGGACTTTAACAGCAACATGTAAACGTAGTGTCAATAATTATATCTGAGAAGCATACCAAAAACACTTGTATTCCATTTTTATCATATATCCCCCTCACGAGTTTTAAAATCATTTATAAGGCATTTAAAAGTGAGGCTATGAACTCACCTTATGTCCATAGAATATGAGCTATAATCAGATATTTTCATTTACAGATAAACAACTTCGTCATACAAAACACAACTTGGTCTCATAAACAACAACTTGATCTCACACAAACCTGGATTAATACATTGTGTAAGTATCAAGTCTTTAATATTTTGTTCAATATTTCTAAGTATTTGGTTATATATTATTTAATTATTATTTGGTGGTAATTCTAGCACCATTATTTGGGCCATCATACTCAAAATCCATTCTATAAACGTTTGAGGAGCGACGGCACTCTAAATCGTAAACTCAACCACTCAGTCAGAACGTAATATCAAGATGGAACATCTTTGTATAAATCTCCCTACTAACATGATACTTTAATTACTTCCTCATATTCACAATTAATCTTCTTTAGTTTCAAAATTGGCAAAAATAGCCCTTTTAGTTATACTTTGGTATAATTACACTTTTAACCCCTTAAGTATATAGTTTTAGTATTTGCATTTTAAACCCTCAATACTTAACCTTAGGGGCTCAAACTTTCCAATATCTATTCTTACATATTTAACTTTCATAAAACGAAACTTTTGGCCCAAAATGCTAAATATTTTCAAAAATGACAGTTTTAGTCCCTATACTTGTAAAAATCACATAACAACCTCAAAAATGGATCAAATGATCTAGGATTTAAAAAAAAATCAAAACATGTTTATAATCATAATAAAAACATTTATTCAGAATTATAGATTTTGAAATGGGTTTTTGCTTATTATTTCATGTAAATTACAAAACTAGAGTTTTAAGACATCTTTAACTTATAACTTTCATTTAAAATGATAAAATGACTTAATTTCTTTTAGGTTTATTTCTAAAATTATTTTAACATTATAAAAACTCTAATAATTCATTATAATAGGATAAAAACATAGCTAACATAGAAATTACCTAGGTAGCTCCAAAATGGCTCCTAATGGCTTCCTATGAACACTACTTGCTATCAAAGCTTCAAGAGATTAAATGGATTCCTTATAGACCTGGTTTATGGTCTTGGGGGATGTCCTAATACATTTATAGAAGTGTAAATGAATAATGGGTAGGAGGTAAAAGAGAAACAGGGTACAAGTCTTAACAATGTCTGTTCGTCCCTATTTATAGTGTTTCCAACACTTAGGCTCCAAGTTTACCTTGTAAACATGTAGATCAGCTATCTTAGTGACTAATGGATGCTAGGTAAGGTCTATGAAAGTTTTAGGGGTGACTTTACAAGCTAGTTCATTCCAATCTTCAACTTGTGGACATAATGAAGTCACGGCAATATTAGGATGGAAACAATGATGTGTAACACACAAGTAAGTGCATCAAATACTTAGAAATATCCCAAAATATCCTATTGATCTGATCTTAATTTTAAAAATTGGTGGGAAAGGTTTGAAATGAGTTTTTGGAGGGAAAAACCTAGTCGGATAGAAAACTAGGGCTTGTAACTTTATACTTTGTGATTTTGGTGATTAAGGGTTTAGGAATGTGATTAATGATGTATTAGGGTTTAATTCGGGTATGTACTTTGTAATTAAGAAGTTTGGTCTTTGGTTTGAATTTTAACAAAGGTTTGATGTGAAAATGGGAAGAAAACTTAGGCGGGTTAGGGTTTCTAATGATTTATGGTTAAGTATTGGTAAAAGTGATTATCCTTTAATTATCTACTTATGTAAACTCAATTTATACATCCTATATTGTCCTAAATGTGTTCATGAAGTGCCCACATTGGTTTTATTAAGTTATTCTAAGTAAACATGTCTAAAGGGTGAAAATACCCATTTTGACCTAATTTACAAGCCATGTATTGAAATGTTGTACCATATGCTTTAGGGTACTTGTACATTATCTTAACATAATCTTATAACCTTAATAAAGTGCTATGAGTATTTGTAGACTTGTCCAAAAAGACTAGGTAGTTCTTCTATGTAGATTTCTTAATATAAGTGTTTTTAGGTCATTAAGCCTAATGACTTTCTATCTTGGGTAATTAGGGTTTATATCCTAATTTATGCTTATTCTAGGACTTATATAGTTTGTTTATGACTTATATGGATTCTACATTCTTGGTTTAAGGATTTATATAAGTTTACCACATTCTAGGGATGATTATGGGAGTTTAAGATCCTATGCTTTGATAACTTGTACCTTATCCTTTATTAATTTGTAATTTAACCTGAAATAAATGTATAACCTTAATATGATACTTAGTTGAGTTTTATAAATAGTGTCAAAAGATTAGACTCTAATTCAATATGAAATGGATTTTATATGCTAATCTTGGTTATAGGTCATTTACTTGTAATTAGCTTTGGATTAGTGAATATTAGCATTTTGTGATTAATTACCTTTATTTTATATATTAAATTATAATTAGTACATTGTCTTTGATACTTTTACATAGATATTATGTACTTATATTGCTTGAAATATTGTTTACCAAAGGTTTCTAGGTGGTGATCTAGACTATTATGTACATTTACTTGTATTTAGCTTTGTATAATTTGTTCTTACCATTCTTAGGTATTATTATGTTTTCATAGTGTAGTTTATAACTTGTTTATAATTCATAATGACTTATTCATATGTATTCTCCATTCATGGTTTACCTTCCTTGAGTTTATAACTCATTAAAAGAGATTCTAGGGTTTCTAAGGGAATTTAAGGCATCATAGTTATATTTGAAATGTTCTTATTCGTAATGTACTTACTAAATTACTTTTAGATTTTAGACTTGATATATATACATTGTATTTCCAACATATAGGAATATGCTAAAGTGGCAGTTCAGGTTGTGAGAAACAATTCACCTTACCAAGTAAGGTATAAAAAGCAAAAATTTCTAGCCAATTTTCATACTCATATAATCATAGCACATAGCATAGATGTGAAATTTATGGGTTGTCATAGTCTCTCCCCTCAAATAAATCTCGTCCCGAGATTATAAAGGTAACATAACATATCAAGGGTAAACATAGCTCTTGGGTGCTAAAATTCTTTCTTAAAATTTTATTCACATATTAAGAAAACAGCTTTACTGTAGATATTTAACTTCAAATCAATCTCTTCTACCAGTATTACTATCAAATTGGTTATCATGTCTTAGTGATCAAAATCATATTAGTACCTCATAAGAATTTAGTTCAATACCAGTTGGAATATACAATCATATCATTTAATCACACAAATCTTCCTTAGATTCTGAAATATGAAAAGGATTGTGATTATTACTAAGTTCTTTGGAAAACTCAAGTCAATATGTCACAACTCAATTCAAAAATCTTTGAATTGGTTATAACATTATTCAAAATCAATTTGGGTAATTTATAGAGAAAATATCCTCCTTAAATAGATACTGTTAAATATGGTGTAGTTTCTCATTTATAGTGAGAAATTTTCATCAAAATAATCTGTCAGATTATCTTAAATCACCATTTAATCCAGCAGATACTTAACATAATTCAACGTTCTACGAAGCTATATTCTAATATAGTTTTTCCAATAGTTTCATGAACTAATTTGGGTTTCGTAATTTGAAAATCTCCAACTTTAACCCAACAGATACGTAAATGGCACTTCTTTTTATAGAGTGCTCCACATAATATTGCTTTAATTCTAGCATGAATACTATTGTTATACGGGAAAATTTTACCAATGATAAGTGTCTTTCCAAAATTCATAACACATACATGGAGTATGTAGTTTAGTAATTGGATAGTTCTTCCACTTAACACATTAGTATACCTATTATAACATACACATTTTTAGTATACTTTTAGGATCATGATGTAAAACACTCGTCATGATCTTAGATGATAGATATTGATACTCTAAGTCGACATATTATTTCACATATAATCTTGTCAGAGTTTCCATATTATCAATTTCCTAAATAAATCTTATAGCTCTAAAATAATCGACAATGATCCAGATGGCATCATGTCTACTTGAAGAAACAAAATCCTCACTGTTCTTTCCTATTTCCATGGAGAAAATTCAGGTTGAACTAGTAAGTAGGATGACTTAATAATATAAGGATTTTAGAGTTTCTTCGAGTTGAATGGAATACTTCAACTTCCAAGTATGTACAAATTCCAAATTTAAGACGAACATTGACGTATCTTCCAATATACTATATATTAATATACGTAATATCTTACTTAGTATTTTAACGTCTCCTTAGGTCTATACTTGTCTTATATCGAATATTCTTAAGTCCATTTATAAATTCTTACTAACATAAAGATGCGTCCAACTTTATGCAAAGAAGAAATCATAAATTTGGTGATTTAGATTTATTCATTTGACTGAAGAAGCGTCCTAACTGAATCAAATAAACAAAATGTAAATCATTGACTTAGAAATTTCCGTCATAATACGAATATAGACAAATTTCTAGTATTTAATATATTTATTATACCCTTAAATTTTCTTCTTACGTTGGCATATGTAAGACGTTTTGTATATGATATCTAAGAATACGATTTTCTAGAGACGAATGACGTGAAAACAGAAGACGATATTTTATTCCTGACAACATGTATATAAGATACATGATAATTCTATTGAACATATAGCTTATAAGGCCACTTGGTTTTATAATTCCCAATCCAACGACCTACTATGTTGAAAATCCGACACCAGATGGTGCCAAGTCCTCTATGATGTAGAGTGCATTTCTTACACAGAAGAAAATTTCCATCATAACCACCGTAGGTTGTATTCTAGTTTACTTGAATTTATAGAGTTCTTTCATTGTTGAATTTATGCTTAAGATTTTTTTCGATTTTTGCACATGATTGTGCTTAATTACCTTATTCATCAACTCTTTTGGGTAAAGGTTAATGACTTTTTCCAATATATTGGGATTTTAGAAGTGGTAATATTTCTTTAAAATTTTCGATAAAATTCCTTAATACATTTTTCTAACAAAATCTTTTGATGAATTCTTCTTAATAGAATTTCAGATGAAATTCCATTACAATATTCCATGATAAAATCTTCTGATGAAGGTTTTTCTCATTCTAGGGTATAACTCCACTAACTCTTGGAATTTCCTCGTGTATGTCTCGAAGTTAATTCTTTTTATCATTAGATAGCAGAGTTCTTCTTTCATCTTCTCGATCATATTTCTAAGAAATATCTGAAGTTTAATCAAGCGATCTTAGGTACTTCTTTTTATCTCAATGGGTTGAGCATAAATAATTTACCAAGATAACCGACGAAGTGCTATCTTCTTATAGCAAGCTTCACTTTATAATTTCAAAAACTGAAAAGAATTGGTTCTTTCAATCCAACGGGTGATACTAATATTATCTTTCCTTCCTTGGATATCAAAAACTAACTAGTCATCGAGTCTTCTTCCGGATAATACTTCTTATCTATAATTTGTAAATGTAGGATTACAGCCACGTTATCGTCAATTCTTCGTCAAATACATTTAGGGTTTAGAATGAGGGGAAAGAATAGAAATAATTCAGAATCCAAGGTATACTCATATCAGAAGACATTTGATACATATGTATATGGATACGCATAAATGCTTATCGAACACAAGGTATATCTTTTAGGTTTATAGGAAACTCACTATGTTGATTATCATTCATATCTAAGGATAATAAATCCAACTATGAAATAGGATTTCAAAGTTTACAATGGATTTATAAAGATATGAGTCATGCATAATCGTAACATAATTTTCCCATGATATGGAATGGAGGAATATAACAGAAAATGTAAAAACTCGTCTTATAGAACAAGCTTGTCTTTTACATATCATATATTCTACAAAAAGAACCTTTTGATAGACAAAAGCTAAGAATAGAATATTTCTAGAAAAATTGGGAAGTTTCCTTATTCTTTCTTCAAACTTGCGGGTTATATTTAACTTGATAATTATCACTATCATAGAAGATAACAGAAATTCCAAAAATATATACTTTATTAAGTATATTCACGCAATTTCATTGATAATCATTTATGAGAAAACCAATAAATAGGGATCTCTTACTTCTCAGAAATAAGTATGAAATAACAGGATTTGATGAGAAACACAACTTTTATTAATTAACAACTTATGTGTTTATACTTACATGACAAGCTTTGTTGTTAACATAAAAGAAAAGACATAAAGTTGAAAGTATTTAAAACTTAGTAGTCTAATGTTTTCAGCTCTCCCTCTTAAGTTCTTTGATGGCATCAAAAAGACTTCGTATGTTGACTCGATGTCTAATTTGAATGTCCTCAATGACTAATTCTAAAATAGAAATCTTCAGTCGAGCTTGAACAATTTCTTCATCATGTATCATTTGTCTTCTCCATAACTTAGCTTTAATTTTTTCAAAATCTTCTTCTAACTTCTCAAAATCTCGTTGTATAATTCTTCGGTCTTTCCTAAGCCCTTCAACTTTATCTTCCAGATCTTCAGTTCGTTCGGGAGGAAGTTCTTTCATATAGGGTAGGATATCTTTAATTTTTTGTTCATAGGTATTTTTGGGTAAGTTTTCAGATATAGGTGATGGGACATTGATATGGTAAGGTGATGGAAAATTTTGGTGTCGAGGTGTAAAATCTATTTCTTCATTATATGCTCGTATAACTTGCATATAGGGGTCGTCATCAAAGGGTAAAACAGCTTTTGGGATTTTCTGATCTTTGGGTGTATTTTCTGAAGTATCATAAGGATTATTCATCGGGAGATTTGAAATATACTTTGGGAAATCATCGGTAATACTTACAGAATACTCATCTTGAGAATCCGATAAGATGATAATAGGAGGAAGATAGGAATACATATTTCTGGAGACGTCGATAAATCCTAATTTATTATGTATATTATATTATGTATACTTAAACATAATATTACTTACTCATAAGTATAATCTTTATACTTAGACATAATCATGGTATTACACATTGTTCTAAAGGGTAGATATACTAGTATTGGTATAATATTACCTTATTCTTGTAGCAGCACTAGAATTGGCACGGAGGACTTTCTTGAAATTATTTTAAAAGTATTTATAGTCAAGATTTTATTTCTTGTTCTCTATAACCATGGCTCTGAGTACCAATCTGTAACACCACATTTTACCTTTACGTAGCGGGAGATTGATATGGGGTATTACTTCATAAAACACAAGTCATAATAATAGAAAACAACTCAAAAGAGTGATTAAATCAACTTTCTTTATATATCATTAAAATTTAAGAGTTTTATAATATGAGGTTCCTAAAATCTAAGATAATAATTTCAAGCTTGTACCTCTCCATGCCATCCTCGTGCTGCTCCATACTATCAGTCACAATTTCCTGAAATATATGCTTAAGGTCAACAAAAAGGTTGAGTGAATTCATAGGGTTTAAACATATTTTGCATACAAGATCCTTTTTCTAAGCTACGTTATTATTCGCTCACATAAAACAACATTTTATTACTGCACTAGCTCATGACCCCGCGACTAGACATTATCAGAAAAAACCCAACAAATTTGCCCTTATGTAGGAAGTTTATCGGACTACCCTAAATAGAAAAATAAAGCATATATGTTTAGCCTAGGTAGGAACCATTAGCTGCTAGCAAGCGCGACTTGCCCAGATAGGAGATGTCAGTCTCTAATAGTACTATTCACAATATTAGCGCTCGTTAAATGATTAGCGGTCCATGATTAAAAAGGGACTTTAATGGCAACAAGTAAACGTAGTGTCAATAATTATATCTTAGAAGCATACCAAAAACACTTGTATTTCATTTTTAGCATATATCCCCCTCACTGGTTTTAAAATCATTTATAAAGAATTTAAAAGTGAGGTTATGAACTCACCTTATGTCCATAGAATCCGAGCTATAATCAAATATATTTCTTTCACATATAAACAGTTTGATCATACAAGCCACAACTTGGTCTCATAAATAACAGCTTGATCTCACACAAACCTGGATTAATACATTGTGTATATTATCAAGTCTTTAATCTTTTGTTCAACATTTATAAGTATTTGGTTATATATTCTTTAATTATTATTTGGTGGTAATTATAGCACCATTGTTTGGACCATCATACTCAGAGGTCATTCTATAAACGTTTGAGGAGCGAGGGCACTTTAAATCGTAAACCCGACCACTCAGTCAAAACGTGATATCAAGATGGAACATCTTTGTATAAATCTTCCTACTAACATGATACTTCCATTACTTCCTTATATTCATATTTAATCTTCTTTAGTTTCAAAATTGGCAAAAATAGCCCTTTTAGTTATACTTTGGTATAATTACACTTTTAACCCTTAAGTATATAGTTTTAGTATTTGCATTTTAAACCCTCAGTACTTAACCTTATGGCCACAAACTTTCCAATATTTATTATTACATATTTAACTTTCATAAAATGACACTTTTGGCCCAAATAGTTATATAGTTTCAAAAATGACAGTTTTAGACCCTATACTTGTAAAAATCACATAACAACCTTAAAAATGGATCAAATGATCTAGGATTTTAAAACAAAGTTCCAAAACATGTTTATAATCATAATAAAAACATTTCTTTAGAATTATAGCTTTTGAAATGGGGTTTTGCTTATTATTTCATGTAAATTATAAAACTAGGATTTTAAGACATCTTTAACTTATAACTTCCATTTAAAATGATCAAATGACTTAATTTATTTTAGGTTATATTTCTAACATTATTTTAACATTATAAAAACTCTAATAACTCATTATAACAAGATCAAAGCATAGAAATTACCTAGGTAGCTCCAAAATGGCTCCTAATGGCTTCCTATGAACACTACTTGCTATCAAAGCTTCAATGGCTTCTTTATAGACCTAGTTTATGGTCTTGGGGATGTCCTAAGACGTTTATAGAAGTGTAAATGAAGAATTTGTATGAGGTAAAAGATAATCGGGGTGCAAGTCTTAACAATGTCTATTCGTCCCTATTTATAGTGTTTCCAACACTTAGGCTCCAAGTTTACCTGGTAAACGTGTACATCAGCTATCTTAGTGACTAAGGAATGCTAGGTAAGGTCTATGCAAGTTTTAGGGGTGACTTTACAAGCTATTTCATTCCAATCTTCAACTTATGGCCATAATAAAGTCACAGCAAGATTAGGATGAAATGAGTTTTTGGTGGGAAAAACCTAGCCGGATAGAAAACTAAGGCTTGTAACTTTATACATTGTGATTTTGGTGATTAAGGGTTTAGTAATGTTATTAGTGATGGATTAGGGTTTAATTAGGGTATATACATTTTAATTAAGAAGTTCGGGTCTTTGGTTTGAAGTTTAACAAAGGTTTGATGTGAAAATGGGAAGAAAACTTAGGCGGGTTAGGGTTTCTAATGATTTATGGTCAAGTCTTGGTAAAATTGATTATCCTTGAATTAGCTACTGATTTAAACTCAATTTATACATCCTATATTATCCTCAATGTATTCATGAAGTCCCTATATTGGTTTTATTAAATTATTGTAAGTAAACATGTCTAAAGGGTGAAAATACCTATTTTGACCCAATTTACAAGCCATGCATTGAAATTTTTTACCTTTTGCTTTAGGGTACTTTTACATTATCTTAATATAATATTATAACCTTAATGAAGTGCTATGAGTGTTTGTAGACTTGTCCAAAAAGACTAGGTAGTGGTTCTATGTAGATTTCTTGATATAAGGGTTTTTAGGTCATTAAGTCTAATGACTTTCTATCTTGGATAATTAAGGTTTATATCCTAATGTATGCTTATTATAGGACTATTTAGTACGTTTATAACTTATATGGATTCTACATACTTGGTTTAAGGGTTTATATAGGTTTACCATATTCTAGGGATGATTATAGGAGCTTAAGATCCTATGCTTTAATAACTTGTACCTTATGCTTTATTAATTTGTAACTTAACTTGAAATAAATTTATAACCTTAATATGCTACTTAGTTGAGTTTTATAATTAGTGGCAAAATATTAGACATTAATTCAATGTCAAATAGATTTTATATGCTAATCTTGGTTATAGGTCATTTACTTGTAATTAGCTTTGGATTAGTGAATATTAGCATTTTGTGATTAATTACCTTTATTTTATTTAGTAAATTATACTTAGTACATTGTATTTTATACTTGTACATAAATATTATGTAGTTATATTGCTTGAAATATTGTTTACCAAAGGTTTCTAGGTGGTGATCTAGACTATTATGTACATTTACTTGTATTTAGCTTTGTATAATTTGTTCTTACCATTCTTAGGTATTATTACGTTTTCATAGTGTAGTTTATAACTTGTTTATAATCTATAATGACCTATTCATATGTATTCTCCATTCATAGTTTACTATCCTTTAGTTTATAACTCATTTAAAGGGATTTTAGGGTTTCTAAGGGAATTTAGAGCATCATAGTTATATTCGAGATGTTCATAATGTACTTATTAAATTACTTTTAGATCTTAGACTTGATATATATACATTGTATTTCCAACATATAGGAATATTTTGAAGTGGCAGTTCAGGTTGTGAGAAACAATTCATCTTACCAAGTAAGGTATAAAAAGCAAAAATTTCTAGCCAAGTTTCATACTCATATAATCATAGTACATAGCATAGATGTGAAATTTGTGTGTTGTCATAAGAAGCGCTGGTGAAAAGACAATGACCCTAGAGCATGCAAAGGCTCAAATGACTGAACAAATTAGGTTGGCTGACATCAAGGCTACTGAACTCAAAAGCAGAGAAACTCTCAGCCAACTATTCCTAGTTGTTAGGGAAGCTCAGAAGAAAAACCTTCAAGAAATTGAAATCAAGAGAAACAATATGAGGAACGAGTATCTGAATATTGTCAATGAGAGAGCTAAGCAAGGGCAAATCACCAAGTATAATTGCTTCAGTGACAAAGATAAAAAGGTGGTTTTGACTCTGTACAGGGAAAACCAGCTAGCCAACTACAAAGTCAACAACGACTTCAAGCTAAAAAGTTTGTGTCTCTCTGATTGGCTAGAGCTTTTATCTCTTGCCCAAAAGAAGTCTGAACCTGGTGCATCCCAGATGATGAATAACATTTAGGCAAAATTAAATTGGGTAATAGAGACTGCTCAAAAGCTGAAGCTTCCTCTGCCACCTCAGCTATCACAACAACAGCCTCAAAGCTCAAAGAAAAGGAAGAACCTAATGGGGCCAATCATAGAGAAGTTGGTCACTAAGGATGTGATAGTCGGTGGGATGTACAGAAATCTGCTACTCCTAAAAGAGACCACTAAGCATGTCAATGGTCAAGTCTACACAGAACTAGAGAAGGGGATGACCTTCATGAATAGGAACTATGACTATGGCTTCCAGAGGGAGAGTGAGTTATGTCTTGCGTCAACTGTCCAGCTAATTAGACTCAATTAATGGCTCCTAAGAAGCTGCAAGTATGCGAGTGACTTCGAGTATGAGATTGAGTTAATCATCAACTAAAGAGCTGACAAAGTTGAAGCATAGAGAATTTGAGACTAGAACCTTGACCACTGAAGAACTTTCGTAATTTTCTTTTCTTTCACATCCGGGTGTTCATGTAATAGGTTAGGTTATTTCAATAAAATCTTAGGTGTGTTTGTTAAATTATGTGTAAGAATAAGTTGTGTACTCACTTACAATAATTTCAAACTTAGTATAATTTATAAACAAATAGGGGAGATTGTTGGCCTAATAAGTGTGAAAACACTTATCCTTTTACCACTTAATTATAATAATAAAAAGACCAAAACGTGTATTTAATGTCATAAAAGGCGGAATTATGCGTGGTTTGTGTTTTTATTATGTTTTAGGACAAAAATATGAAAAAGAGAGAAAACACGGGCTTTTACGGGCTTTTATCGAAGAAAAAGACAAAAGACGAAGTCAAAAGATCTAAAGTGCAAGAAGAACGGAAGTCAAAGGCCTATTTTGAAGATTTATCGAAGAAAAAGTATAAAGACATAAGTTTAACGAAGTCGAAGAACCAAGTCTACTGAAAGAAGAAAATTAGAAGACAAATTCATTTTATCATTCGACAAATCCCGAGACAAAATCCAGAAAGTCGAGTTATTTAAAAGACGAGAAAACAAGAAGAAAGAGAGAAGCAACATCACCACATCTCCTCCTCCTATAAATAGATCATTAAGAGTTAATTTTTGAGAGGGTTCATTTTAGTTTTTTCATAATAGGTAATTAGGAGAAGGTGTTTAATACTTTCTCTCACTAGTTTTTCTCTCTCTAGTTTTTCTTAATCTTTCATTTTAAATCTTGTATTTTGGATCTTAATCTTAATTAATTCAAGCTTATTATATATTTCTCATTCTTCCTTTCTTAATCATAATCTTGTGGTTGATTTATTTAATCATGTAGTTTATTTAATCTTGTTAATTGTTTGATTGATTTGCTTATTTCATTAGTCTTATGGTTTTGATGTGGTGCATGTTTTAGCTTATTGTGCTTATTGATTTATTAGTGTTTAGTTTGTTTTAATGAAGTGGATTTGGTAGATTTAATCTTTTTAATAAGTTGATTTTAAATAATTTGAATTATTTGGTGATTTTATAGTTTTTGATTTGTGGCTTATTTAGTTTTTCTCAAAAATTTATTTAGCTTAAGTTTTGATTAAGTGCTTATTTGGTTTGTGCTTATCTTGATTTTTTGTTCCTGATTTCTAGATATTCTGTTACTGATCTATTCGTTTTTTCTCATTTTCGGAAAAGGGTTTTAAAAACCCGGAAATAGCCCTTTTATCCGAATCCATTTATTCTGAATATTGTGATTTATCCGAAATTTGTTCAGTTATTCCGAATATAGTAGCTTTATCCGAAAATCAGCTTTATCCGAAAATCGGCTTTATTCCAAAAATTGTAGGTTTTTCCGAAAAACAGTTTTATCCGAATTAGGTCAAAATCCCGAAAATCACTTTTATCCGAATTTATTAGTTTTATCCGAAAAACTGTATTATTCCGAAAATAGTTTCATTATCCGAAGATATAGATTTATCCGAAATTCCTATTTTTCCCGAAAAAGTTGATTTTATCCGAAATTTCTTATTATTCCGAAAATCCCTAGTTTTTCCCGAAAATCAGCTTTATTCCGAAGATTTATGTTTATCCGAAAATTAAGCATTTATCTGAATACCCCTATTATTCCGAATATATTATTTTATCTTAATTAGTCAGTTTATCCGAATTTAGTTCATTATCCGAATTAGGTCAATATTCCGAATATACTTTGTTATTCCGAAAATAATATTTTTCCGAAAAAGTTAATTTTAACTGTTTTATTTTATTTTATTTTATTTTCAAATTTTCTTTTATTCAAGTCTTAATGCTTAATCTCCTTTCTTTTTAGTTTATATCTTTAAAGTGTTCATCTTTATATTAAAATAGATAATCACCTTTCTTTCTTTTTACCAAGCCATAATCATTCCAGATAAAGATCATTCACATTAGCTATTCGCATCTCAATTTATTCAGAAAATCAAGGTTAGACATCCTTCTTTTATTTTTATATTTATGTTTAATAATTTTAACGTTTATATTACAAGTAGAAATAGATAATCAAAAGCTCCCCTTTTAGTTACCAAAAACGATAAGTCCACCCTAAACCGTGATCAATTCGAATTGAATCGAGTACGAACAACACATATAAAAACAAACCATATTAAAATGACGCCGCTGCCGGCTCTTTTCGTAAATATTAACGGTTTTTGTGAGAAAATTTGGATTTTGGGATCCGTTCTCTTGGGGACATTATTTTCATAGCATAAAAAATTTCAAAAAAATCCTAAAAAATATAAAATTTTCAAAAAAATCCAAAAAAAAACAAGATAAAAAAATCAAAAATAATGTATTGCATTTTTAGTGTATGCGTACTCGATCTTCGTCTAATCTTGAGCCCGAGACTCGTAAAGATCTAGATATGGCCGGTGTGCATAATAATAACAATCCACCACACCCCTTTGTGAATAATAACAACCATCACCCTCAACCCGACCTTCGTACAATGGAGGAGTTATGCCAACTGACAATGAATGGACGTGGAGGACCGATTGCGCCGATGCAAATCACGGCTCCCGAATTTTCGTTGAAGCATTACATGATCCAACAAGTTCAAAATGCTTGCCCATTTCGCGGATTACCGGATGATGATGCCAACAAACACCTCGATAAATTCATAATCGTCACTCAAAGCATGAAATTGCCCGGTGTTACCATGGATTTTCTCCGTCTTCATCTTTTTCCACACACTTTATCCCACCATGCCGAAAAATGGTTTGATCGTCTTCCTAAAAACTCAATTCATACATGGGACGAAATGACTCAAAGTTTTTTGTCGCGCTTATTTCCACCATCCATGGTAACTAGTCTTAGGAATCAAATAAGTGGTTTCACTCAAGAACCCGATGAGTCTCTTTTCGATGCTTGGGAACATTATAATGTCTTGGTCGATTGTTGTCCTAACCATAATATGCTCCCCGTCACTCTAATTGATACTTTCTACAATGGTTTAACTTTTCGTGATCGTGATACGATTAATGCCGCCACCGGTGGTACATTTATGAAAAGAAGACCCGAGGAGTGTAGAGAGCTTATAGAGAACATGACCACTCATCACAAAAACTGGGATTCATCCGCATCCTCAAGAAATAACCCGAGGGTCAATGTTTCTTCTACTTCATCAAACCCCGAGTTAACCGAACTCACCCGCCAAATAGCCGAAATGAAGAAAAATTTCTTAACCATGGCTATGAAGCAATATCAACAAGTTAAAGTTGTAGCACTTTCTTGTGAGACTTGCGGCGGTCCTCACTCATACACCGATTGTCCTTATACTCATGACAATCCTGAAAACGTGTATGCGGCTAACGGTAACTTTTCCACGGGAGGCTATCAAGCACGTCCTCAAGGTGACCGCAATTTGCTAAGTTATCGTTCAAACAATTTTCTCTCACCACCCGGTTTTCCTCCTCAAAACCAAAACAACCTCAATCGCAACAATAAAAACAAACCTCGAGCTCCTAATCAATATCAAACCCGAAGAAACCCATATCCACCTCAAGGTAATAATCAAGTTTACCAACCTCCCACGTATCAACCACCCGCTTACCAAGCTCCCCCTCCAAACCAACCCACGACATTTAATCACGAGGTCAAAACTTATATGAGGACCAATGACGCGCTAGTGAAGAATCTTCAAAGCCAAATTATTAACTTGAAAGGTGACATGGCTAAACAAGGGAATGATCTTCGAGCTGAGCTTAGGAATGACATGTGAAACTCTTTAAGCAATCAAACAAATGCCTTAAGGGATATGATGGCTAGTTTCTTCCAAAGTAATCAACCCTCTGCTTCGGGTTCTCTTCCGAGTAACACCATTACAAATCCAAGAGGGGAGATGAAAGCAATCACCACCCGAAGTGGAAAAGGCTATAAGGAACCCGAGATTCCTAAACCTACTCCGGTGATTGTGACAAAGGATAACGATCAACCTTCACCAATTCCTTCACCTTCCAACCCCACCCCTCCACCACCAAAGGATGTGAGTGACCAATCTATTCCAAAGCCTTCTTCTCAACCCGACATACCTTATCCTTCAAGGTTGAGGAAAGAGAAGTTGAAAAACAAGGATGATATTCAAGTTCAAACTTTCTTAAAATGTTTAAACAATTGAATTTCAACATCTCCTTTGCTGAGGCGCTTGCTCACATGCCTAAATATGCTAAAATATTTAAGGATCTTCTAAGTGATAAGGAAAAACTTCTTGATATTGCTCAAACCCAACTTAATGAGAATTGCTCCGCGGTTCTTTAAGGGGAAATTACCAACCAAACTTGGTGAACCGGGTCGCTTTCTCATTCCTTGCAACTTTCTCGGGGTAGAGAATTGTATGGCCCTAGCCGATATAGGTGCTAGTATCAACTTAATGCCATTAAGCGTTTGGAAACAATTATCTCTACCCGAGCTAGTCCCCACACAAATGACATTGGAGTTAGCTAACCGTAAGGTTGCTTATCCGGTGGGGATAGCCGAAGATGTCTTCGTCGGTGTGGACAAATTAACCTTTCCGGCTTTGTTGTCGTTGACTACGAGATGGATCCCCGTGTTCAATTAATCGTTGGACGTCCATTCTTGAGGACCGGTGCACTTTTATTTATGTAGCCGCGGGTGAATTAATCATGAGAGTTGGTGACGACAAAATCGTCTTTAACATGGGTAAGATTTCTAAGCAACCTTATGAACACGAGAACGTTAATTTCATTGACGTACTTGATGAGGCTTGTGAAGAACATTTCAAAGACGCTTGTAAAAGTGGTCTTTCTCCTTTACCTCATGTTGAGAGTGTAGCTTCTATTACTCCATCATTGACTCCATTTGGAGAAAGTGATTTTATTTTGAAAGAATTTGAAGCAAGTTTAGGGAATGTGGATTTAAAATATGATGATTCTCCCTCCAATTGGGAAGAAGACATTCGTACCATTGATAAACTTCTCAATGAGGATCATATTACCACCTTCTCCTATGAAAGTTACAAACAATGATCCGAATTTGACTAAGCCTTCCATCGACAATCCTACGGATTTAGAGCTTAAGGATTTACCGTCTCATCTTAAATACGTTTTCCTAGAAGACAATAAGAAGTTACCCGTCATCATTGCAAAGGACTTAAAATTGGATGAAAAATCTCGACTTATCGATGTGCTAAAAAATCATAAGAAAGCAATTGCTTGGAAAACTTCCGACATCCGCATAATTGATCCTAACTTTTGCACTCATAAAATTCTCATGGAAGATGACTTTAAACCCGCAATCCAAAGCCAAAGAAGGGTTAATCCAAAAATTCATGACGTCATCAAGAAAGAAGTTATCAAACTTCTAGATGCCGGAATGATTTACCCTATTTGGGATTCGCCATGGGTTAGTCTCATCCATTGTGTGCCTAAGAAAGGTGGAATAACCGTTGTTCCCAATGAAAACAACGAGTTGATTCCTACTCGACTTGTCACAGGTTGGCGAGTTTGTATAGACTATCGCAAGATCAATGATGCCACTCGTAAGGATCATTTTCCTCTTCCTTTCATGGATCAAATGCTCGAGCGTTTAGCGGGTAATGACTACTATTGCTTCTTAGACGGTTTCTCTGGGTATTTTCAAATTTCTATCGATCCAAAAGACCAAGAGAAACCCACATTCACTTATCCTTATGGTACATTTGCTTACAAAAGAATGCCTTTCGGCTTATGCAATGCTCTAGAAACTTTCCATAGGTGTATGATGGCTATATTCTATGACATGGTTGAAGAAACTATGGAAGTCTTTATGGACGATTTTCTTGGTCTATGGTGATTCTTTCTCATCTTGCCTTGCCAATTTAGAACATATACTTAAACGGTGTAAAGACACTCATCTCGTTCTTAATTGGGAAAAATGTCATTTCATGGTAAAAGAAGGCATTGTTCTAGGTCACAAAATTTCAAAAGCCAATATCGAAGTCGACCGTGCTAAAGTTGACGTCATTGCTAAGTTTCCTCCACCTACCACCGTCAAAGGAGTTAGGAGTTTTTTAGGTCATGCGGGATTTTATCGATGTTTCATCCAAGATTTCTCTAAAATAGCTCTGAACCAATGACTCATCTCTTAGAAAAGGATGCTCCTTTCATCTTTTCTCAAGAATGTCTCGACTCTTTCGAACTTCTTAAAGGTAACTTAACTAGGGCACCGGTCTTAGTCTCTCCAAGCTGGGAGTTACCTTTCAAACTCATGTGCGATGCTAGTGATTTCGCGGTAGGAGCGGTTTTAGGTCAACGAGTTAACAAACACTTCTAACCAATCCATTATGCTAGCAAGACAATGACGGGGGCGCAATTGCATTATACCACTATCGAAAAAGAGCTTTTAGCCGTAGTGTATGCTTTTGTGAAATTCCACCCCTATCTTATGCTTTCCACCACCATCGTTTACACCTACCATTCCGCCTTGAAATACTTGTTGACCAAGCAATATGCTAAACTGAGACTCCTTCGTTGGGTTTTGCTCCTACAAGAATTTAAAATCCACATTCGTGATAAAAAGGGAGCGAAAAACCTAGCAGTGGATCATCTTAGTAGACTCGAGGATCCTTATCAAGGGGAACTTCCTAATTAAGAAATTAATGAATACTTTCCTCATGAGGCCTTAATGTCTATTAATTCCAATCTTGACGATACCCCATGGTTTGCGGACATTGCAAACTCTTTAGCGGGTGGTGTTCTTATGGAAGGGTTAACGTCCCAACAAAAAGAAAAAATTCTTTAAGGATATTAAACACTATTATTGGGACGACCCTTACCTTTTCAAGCAATGTGCGGATCTTGTCATTCATAGGTGTGTTGATGGGCCGACAGCTTTATTAATCCTTGAAGCTTGCCACAAAGGACCCACCGATGGTCACTTTGGTCCTAACTATACCACGAAGAAAGTTTTCGACTCCGGATTTTATTGGCCCACCATTTATCATGACGCTCGTGAAATGGTTAATCATTGTGATGCTTGCCAAAGACAAGGCAAGATCACACATAAAGATGAGATGCCTCAAAATTTCATCCAAGATTGTGAAATCTTTGACGTATGGGGCATCGACTTTATGGGGCCATTTCCATCATCCAAAAGGAACAAGTACATCCTCGTAGCCGTTGGCTACGTATCTAAATGGGTTGAAGCAAAGGCTTTACCTACGAACGATGCGAGGGTGGTTGTGAACTTTTTGAAACAATTATTTGCTCGATTCGGTGTTCCTCGTGCTATCATTAGTGATCGCGGGACTCATATTTGAAATGATCAGTTTGCTCGAGTCATGGCTAATTATGGTGCCAATCACCGTCTATCCACAAACTAATGGTCAAGCCGAGATCTCTAACCGTGGACTTAAGCGAATCTTAGAGCGTACCATGGGAGAGCATCGTGCCTCATGGGCCGATAAGTTAGATGATGCTTTGTGGGCTTTCCGTACCGCTTATAAGACACCTATAGGTTGTACCCCTTATTGCCTTGTGTACGGAAAGGCGTGCCACCTCCCTATTGAGTTGGGGCATAAGGCTTATTGGGTCTTAAAATGGGCTAATTTTGACATAAACAAAACCGGTGATCTTAGGAAAATCCAACTAAATGAACTTAACGAACTTAGGAATGAGGATTATGAGAATTCCTTGATCTACAAGGAGAAGACTAAACTCATTCATGATTCCAAGATTAAGAACCGAGAGTTTCACATAGGTGATCAAGTTTTACTCTTTAACTCTCGGTTGAAAATCTTTTCAGGAAAGCTTAAGAGTCATTGGTCCGGTCCATTCACCGTTGCTAAAATTTTCCCATACGGTACTCTTGAGCTCGCTCAACCAAATGGGCCCAATTTCAAGGTGAATGGCCAACGAGTTAAGTTGTACTTTGGTGAGGACATCTCTCATGAGATGATTCCATCCCTTACCACGTTTCCCTTGAATTATTTCTGGGTCGAGTCAGGCTCGTGACTCGGTTAACAAAAACAAGCGCTTCTCGGGAGGCAACCCGATGATCTATCCTTTACCCGTTTTTCATAATAAGTCACATAGGTGTTTGTTGTCTTGTTTCTTATGATGTGCAGGGATTAAAGCTTTCAAATATCCACTTTTGATGATATTTGACGACCCGTGATCCCGTGTACCTGTCTTCCCAGTTCTATCCTATACTCTTGTGATTCAATATTTTATCGATCAATGTTGAAATAGGAATCACTATAGTCGTCTCTTCCTTAGCAAGATTTAAACAAGGGCACAATGTCCTAAGTGTAGGGGAGTTTACTCCCACATGCTTAAACATTAAGGACAATGTTTATATCAAGTGTAGGGGGACTTCTATCAAATTTAAGTGGGCTTTTCCATGAATATGTCCTCATTTTAATCGAAAAATTTAATTTTTCGACGTTTTTTAAAAATTTTGATCTATTTTGGCCTAGTAGTATTTCTTTTATGTTCTTTTCTTTTGTCATTGCATCGTATGTATATATTTCATTTCAAGAATAGATTCAAAAGAAAAATTATTAAATAAAATAGTTTTAATGAGTTTAGATGTCTTTGATATATTAGGCCCGTCATGAATCTTTTGACTCAACCCTAGTTTACTCTAGCTAGTATCCTTAACGTGTTTAAATCAAGTGTTTCTAGGCTTTTATATAGGAAACTTTAAAACGCGAAAGTCTTAACTCATACGGGTTAAGAACAAGAACTTTTCGCAAGTTCCTATAATTGATCCTAGAAAGTCGCTTATCAAGGGAACTTTAAAATGCGAATTCTAAACTTGAAAAAGTCTAAGAAGTTGCAAGATCTTATTGATGACTTGAAAACCCAAAACTTTGATTGAATAGGCTAAGCATCCACGAATCTCATTCCTTGAGATTTTAAACTATGGAGAACGAGAGATGATAGAGTCAATTATAAGTTTGGTATTCTTTCATGGATTTATGTGAGTTAATTATGAGGTTCTTCTCCCATCGCTTGTTAATAATATAATTGCAATAAGTAAGATCGAACGATTTGAAAAGTTACTTAGCTTCTAGCCCAAGATCGTTTAAAAGTTGCTCGGGATTAATTAAAGTTCATAGCCAAGACATAACTTATTGAAGCGGGATGCGAATATTGGCGAGTCCGAAAAGGCCCTAACAAGACATGAGGGCTACATTTTGTTGCTAAAGATACAAAGTGATGTGAAGAATCATTTATCAAAAATCAATATGAAGGATCGAGACACACGACGAAAAGCAAATACTCCCCTAAAGATCATGGAGAAGTCTATCCGAAAAGACCCTAGCAAGGTATGAGGATAAATAGATCCAAGTCCTAAAAGGAGGCGGATCGTTGTATATCAAAATCCCAAAAAAATATTGGAGAAAAATGAAGAAGTCGTGGTCCAAGTTTGAAGAATCTCTCAAAAACTTCAAGTGAAGAAATTCCTATTATGAAGAGAAGACCATTATTTCAAGAACGTCTCTCAAGATTCGAAGTATGAAGTCAATGCCAAATATCGGTCCGAGAAAGGTCTCAAATAGTGAAACGAGTTATGCCAAGATATGAACTTTATGAGGTTTCGAGAAGCAATTTTAAAAGATTTTGTCCTTTAACTAACTATTGATTAAATCGTCCTACTTTATTTTCAGCCTAAATAAACTATCGAAATAAGTCAACAACGCATCCTCGTGATCATTCAAGACAACAATAAAATATAAGAGATACACATAGGAATAAGAGAGTCTAAGTGAATAACTGAGCCACATAAGCGAGTGTTAGCTTTACTAACTTATAATAACAATGATCTCGTTTTTAAGCTTAGTATAGGGAACGTTAAACTTTAGGGTGATAGACATTCATGACACCAAAGCCCTAATATAAGTCTTAGATTTCTTTACTTGTTTCTCCTTTCTAACATTTTTTAATTTTCTATCTTTTTAGTTTCATTATTGTCTAGTATTTAATAAAGGCCAAGGTGGGTTAATTATGATGAAAAATGTAAATCGTGCTTCGAAATTAATGCATTGCATGAGGACATTGCAATGGTCAAGTGTAGGGGATTTAATAAGTGTGAAAACACTTATCCTTTTACCACTTAATTTAATGTCGTAAAAGGCGTGTATTTAATGTCGTAAAAGGCGGAATTATGCGTGGTTTGTGTTTTTATTGTGTTTTAGGAAAAAAATATGAAAAAGGGAAAAAAACACGGGCTTTCACGGGCTTTTATCAAAGAAAAAGACAAAAGACGAAGTCAAAAGATCAAAAGTGCAAGAAGAACGAAAGTCAAAGGCCTATTCAGAAGATTTATCGAAGAAAAAGTCTAAAGACGGAAGTTTAACGAAGTCGAAGAACCAAGTCTACTAAAAGAAGAAAATTAGAAGACAAATTCATTTTATCATTCGACAAATCCCGAGACAAAGTCGAGAAAGTCGAGTTATTTAAAAAGACGAGAAACAAGAAGAAAGAGAGAAGCAACATCGCCACATCTCCTCCTCCTATAAATATACCATTAAGAGTTAAATTTTGAGAGAGTTCATTTTAGTTTTTTCATAATAGGTAATTAGGAGTAGGTGTTTAATACTTTCTCTCTCTAGTTTTTTCTCTCTAGTTTTTCTTAATCTTTCATTTTAAATATTGTATTTTGGATCTTAATCTTAATTAATTCAAGCTTATTATATATTTCTCATTCTTCCTTTCTTAATCATAATCTTGTGGTTGATTTGTTTAATCATGTAGTTTATTTAATCTTGTTAATTGTTTGATTGATTTGCTTATTTCATTAGTCTTATGATTTTGATATGGTGGATGTTTTAGCTTATTGTGCTTATTGATTTATTAGTGTTTAGTTTGTTTTCATTAAGTGGATTTGGTAGATTTAATTTTTTTAATAAGTTGATTTTAAATAATTTGAATTATTTGGTGATTTTATAGTTTTTGATTTGTGGCTTATTTAGTTTTTCTCAAAAATTTGTTTAGCTTAAGTTTTGATTAAGTGCTTATTTGGTTTGTGCTTATCTTGATTTTTGGTTCCTGATTTCTAGATATTCTGTTATTGATCTATTTTTTCTCATTTTCGGAAAAAGGTTTTAAAAACCCGAAAGTAGCCCTTTTATCCGAATCCATTTATTCTGAATATTGTGATTTATCCGAAATTTGTTCAGTTATTCCGAATATAGTAGCTTTATCCGAAAATCAGCTTTATCCGAAAATCAGCTTTATTCCGAAAATTGTAGGTTTTTCCGAAAAACAGTTTTATCCGAATTAGGTCAAAATCCCGAAAATCACTTTTATCTGAATTTATTAGTTTTATCCGAAAAACTGTATTATTCCGAAAATAGTTTCATTATCCGAAGATATAGATTTATCTGAAATTCCTATTTTTTCTGAAAAAGTTGATTTTACCCGAAATTTCTTATTATTCCCAAAATCCCTAGTTTTTCTCGAAAATCAGCTTTATTCCGAAGATTTATGTTTATCCCAAAATTAAGCATTTATCTGAATACCCCTATTATTCCGAATATATTGTTTTATCCGAATTAGTCAGTGTATCCGAATTTAGTTCATTATCGGAATTAGGTCAATATTTCGAATATAGTTTGTTATTCCAAAAATAATATTTTCCAAAAAAGTTGATTTTAACTGTTTATTTTATTTTATTTTAGTTTCAATTTTCTTTTATTCAAGTCTTAAATTTACTTAATCTCCTTTCTTTTTAGTTTATATCTTTAAAGTTTTCATCTTTATATTAAAATAGATAATCACCTTTCTTTCTTTTTACCAAGCCATAATTATTCCAGATAAAGATCATTCACATTAGCTATTCGCATCTCAATTTATTCAGAAAATCAAGGTTAGACATCCTTCTTTTATTTTTAGATTTATGTTTAGTAATTTTAACGTTTATATTACAAGTAGAAATAGATAATCAAAAGCTCCCCATTTTAGTTACCAAAAACGATAAGTCCATCCTAAACCGTGATCATTTCGAATTGAATCGAGTACGAACAACACACATAAAAACAAACCATATTATGGCCCAATAAAAGTTTTAACTATGGCACAGTCTAGATTTGTTTAAATTAGACTAAGTGTTACGAGTCGTTGTGAAGACCAACGACAAAGATCTGACCAGCTGAAGGCAAAGCCTCAGCTGGCACACCAGGAACATTCAAGTCAAAGACAACGTCAGAGAAGTCGAAGATTATCTGAAGTTATACTCACCAGCAGTTATGGACAATCTGAGATGTAGAAGGAATGTACCGGTGTTCAAGGATCTATAAGATGACAATACTCATAGATCACATACAACCCTTAACAGCTTATGCAAGCAGAGACTTGCTTTACCTTTTATAATTTAGGTGGGAGAATCTCTAAAGTATTTTGAGCGGGACAAAATAGGAGATTCAAGATAAGCCTAGTACGACCTAGTGGGATAAAGTGAACAGTTGGCAGAACTGTTCACCTAAATTTATTTAAAGGTATGTCTCTTTATAGACATACATTTAATGCGTTGTACTACTTCCACTCACAAGTAGACACGTATCAACTACCCCCACTAAGGAGGCATCCTCGTATCACTATAAATAGAAGGGAGAAAGAAGACAAACGCAACCCTTGTGCTTGGATAATTTATCTAAGTCTTTTCTCCCACTAGAACCCTCGAGTCCCTCAGCTGTTTACCAGCGATTGTAAGGTTGTCTCTTAAACTTGAGTCTCATATCAAGTTTACGTGTCTAAGGGTTATTTTCTTTATTGTCACTCAACGGGTGTATACATAGCACTTTGTAATACTTTGTTTATAAAGATTAGTAAAGCATTACGCGTTTGAAAAGTAATTCACATTGTGTTATTTGTATATGAGGTCTGGTATCAACAATTGTTATATTTTGGGACTTTCAGTAACAAGTTACCAATTAAATATTTCAAGTCAATTATTTACAACTCGTAACCAACTGCAAATATTTCACATTAAATATTTATATCCGAGTTAATCTTCAACTCGTTACCGATTGCAGATATTTATATCCGAGTTGCCAATTAAGTATTTAAAGTTTCCACATTAAATATTTCAAAAATTACCGAGTTAGGCTTTTCAAATATTGCAAATATTGCAAAATATTTCAAAAATATTGTTCGATCGAAGCCATGCAATAGGAACTTAATGAATTTCAATGACTTGAAGTATGGGAACTTGTTCCTCTCCCAAACAAGGTACAAATACTTACTTTGAAATGGGTATTTAAGGTAAAACTCGATGAGTCTGGTGGAATACTGAAGAACAAAGCAAGATTGGTTGATTGGGGTTATAAACAAGCAATGGGCATCGACTTTGAGGAATCTTTTGCACCTGTTGTCATAGTAGAATCTATTAGACTCTCTCCCGCGTATGCCTCTCACATGAACATGATCATCTATCAAATGGATGTTAAGACAGAATTTATGAATGATGAACTAAGGGAAGAAGTCTTCGTAAGCCAGCCGGTGGATTTGTGAACCCAGAATTTCCCAATCATGTTTACAAGCTTAAAAAGGCTCTCTATGGGTTAAAACAAGCTTCATGTACATGGTACGATCTCCTCTCACAATACCTCATCTCGGGGGGCTTCTCAAAAGGCAAGGTGGATTCGATTGGAAGTTTAATTTTGATTCCTTGATTTTCATTCAATCCTTTGGCCAAATATAAAGATACAGAACATAATTCTAGAACATGGGCCTAAACAATGGGCCGAAACATAATTATGAGCTAATGTGATAAAATGTCATCTAATTAGCCCCCGCAGTTGGAGCGGGAGGAGGCCGAACGCTCAAACTGGACCGAAAATCTTCAAACAAGACGGAGGGAAGACCCTTGGTAAAAATATCCGCATACTGATAACGAGATGGAACATGAAGAACGCGCACTGTGCCAGCAATAACCATGTCACGAACAAAATGGATGATAATCTCAATGTGTTTGGTACGTTGATGTTGTACCGGGTTAGCAGACATATAGATAGCACTCACGTTGTGACAATAGACTAATGTAGCAGAAGATAAAGGGCAGTGGAGCTCTCGAAGTAAATTACGAATCCAGGGTGTCTCGGCAAGAACATTAGCTACACCCCGATATTCAGCTTCAGCACTAGATCGAGAAAGAGTGTGCTGTCGTGTAGATGACCAAGATAAGAGATTATCACCTAAGTATACACAATAACCGTAATTGGATCAGCGAGTCGATGGGCAGCCTGCCCAGTCAGCATCTGTAAAACCAACCAGGGAAGTAGTAGCGAAAACATATAAGTGTAGACCATAGTCCATTGTCCCCTGAACATAGCGCAAAATCCGCTTGAGAGCGGCAAAATGAGGCTCACGAGGATCGTGCATATATAAACAAACCTGCTGAACTGCATAAGACAAATTTGGACGGGTAAAGGTGAGATACTGAAGACCACCTACGAGACTGCGATATAAAGTAGGATCCTGAATAGGCACGCCTTCCGTACCTAGTTTAGACTCTGTATCAACGGGTGTCCGGGAGGGATTACAAGAAACCATGTGAGCACGCTCAATAAGCTGAATAGCATACTTCTTCTGAGATAAGAACAAGCCCGTAGAGTGGCGAGTATCAGAGATACCAAGAAATAAGTTTAGTGCCCCAAGATCTGTCATGTCAAACTCACGATGTAGAGACCCAATGATCTGTTGTAGAAGGGTGTTGGACGAGGCTGTAAGAATGATATCATCCACATATATAAGTAGGTAAGCAACCTCTGAGCCTTGTCGATAAATAAATAGTGAAGTGTCGTAACGACTGTGATAAAAACCTACTCGTGTAGCATAATCTACAAACCGCTGAAACCAAGCACGAGGTGCTTGCTTCAGTCCATATAAAGATCTCTGCAAAAGACAAACATGATGAGGGTACCTAGAGTCAACAAAACCCGGGGACTGATGCATGTAAATAGTCTTTGATAAGTCACTGTTAAGAAACGCATTCTTAACGTCAAGCTGGTGAATAGGCCATCCACGGGATACATCAAGACTAAGAACAATCCTAATTTTTGTAGGTTTGACAACGGACTGAAAGTCTTATCACAGTCAACACCTAATCGTTGACTACTTCCATTAGCAACCAAACGGGCCTTATATCGGCTGAGAGACCCATCAACATGAAACTTATGCTTAAATAACCACATAGAATGAACCATGTTAACACCTGATGGCCTCGGTACAAGAACCCAAGTACCATTCTTAACTAACGCATTATACTCATCATACATTGCATTACGCCACTAGGGATCTTTAAGGGCAAGAGAAGGAGATTTAAGAAGAGAATAAATGGTAGACGTGGTAAGAGAATAACGAGGATCGGGTTTGACAATACCCGACTGAGAACGTGTGGTCATGGTGTGAGTACGAGTGGCTTCAGGAATGGGATCGAGAATAGGTGTTGTGGCTAGGTGGATATCAGGATGTATTGGGCTACGAGGCATTGGACTGGGTGATGGGGAATTATATAGGAGTGGGCTGTTAGGAGTAGTGATGGGGTGGGTCGTTCTATTAGGGGTGGTGGCAGGGGGTGGATTCACCATATTGGGGATGTTAGCGGCAAGGGGTAGGAGAGGGGAGGGCATAGGATCGAGAAAAGTGTAAGAGAATGTATTGGTAGGAGTCATGGATTTATAAGGGAATTGTGTTTCGTCAAAGGTGATGTGGCGAGAAATGAGAATTTTATTGGTTTCGAGATCTAGACACCGAAAACCACGATGATAAGCAGGGTAGCCTAAGAAGATACATAGAGTGGCTCGGGGTGCAAGTTTATGAGGTGAGTGTAGGTGAGGGTAGCAAAGACATCCAAAGATGCGAAGCTGGGAATAGTTAGGTGTTTTGTGGAATAGGCGGGTAAAGGGAATTTCGTTATGTATTGCCGTGGAAGGGAGAAGGTTGAGAAGATATGCAGCCATATAAAGAGCTTTGACCCAAAAGGTGGGGGGAAGGTGTGATTGAAAAAGGAGAGTGCGAATGGTGTTATTAATTGTACGGATCATGCGTTCGGCTTTGCCATTTTGTTGTGAGGTTTTAGGGCATGAGAAACAAAATTGGATGCCATTTTGAGGAAGAGATTATGAAGCTGGGTGTTATCGAACTCACCACCATGATCACACTGAAAACTTTTTATTTCACATTGAAATTGATTTTTAATATACTTACGAAAATGCAAAAATTTGTCAAACATATCAGACTTGTTGCGAAGGGGATACACCCATAGATAGTTAGAAAAGTGATCAAGGAACGAGACATAATATTTAAAACCACTAGAGCTAACAATGGGAGGTGTCCATAAATAAGAATGAATAATATCAAAATAGTGTTCGACAGTAGAGTCGGATTTATGAAAGGGAAGCTTCACATGTTTGCCGAGCTGGCAAGCATGAAAAATATGTGGAGACTTCGTTTTATGACAAGAAATAAAATCACGAGAAGCAAGAGAACACAACACTTCATCACCCGGATGACCAAGGCGTTGGTGCCACGTGGAGGACCTAGTAGAAATGAAAGCAGTTGGGAGAGTTAACGGCTTGGTAACTGGATAGAGGTCGCCCGAGCTGTCACATCAGAGGAGGATATGACGAGTCAGGAAATCCTTCAAAGAAAAACCAAACGCGTCAAATTCGATAGTACAATTGTTATCTCTAGTAAAATGACGGACATAAATCAGATTTTTTATGATGTTTTTTGCCAGGGGTTACAGGAACATTATGAAGATGTAAAGGGCGGTGAGCGGAGGAAATAATGCTATGACATGTGTTGGTGACAGGAATAGAATTTCCATTACCAACATAGATAGATGGGTATAAGCGTTTATTAAAAATAGTACCTAAATTACTTATACGAGAATTTAAATGAGAAGATGCACCTGTATCCATATGCCATGTGGTAGGGGTGAGCATGGTGCGGTGCGGTGCAGATTTTAGGAAAAATGAAACCGCATCCGCAATTGCGTTTTTTTCAAAAGTGAGAATCCGCACCGCGGGGTTTTTTGCGGTTTCGGTTTTACGGATTTTTGCGGTTTTTGTGGGTTTTGCGGATGTTAACCGCACCGCACCACCTCTTATGATTTATATACTTAATGCGGATTTTTGCGGTTTTTATTCACGATGTACGTATTTTCGGTTATAACAATGCATATATTTAATATAAACGCACACATTATTTAAAATATTAATGATATTATGCACTAAAACTCCTATAACACACGTTAAATAATCGATATGCCGTTTTTTGGTTTTATATAATTACTATGTGGTGCGGTGCGGATTTGATGGTGCGGTTTTAAGGGTAAAACCGCAACCGCACACCATTTGCTGTTTTTCTTTTTTCTTAAAACCGATCCACTGGTTTTTGTTGTGGTGCGGTTATTGTGGGGCGTTTTTTTGCGGTTTTTGCGGCTTTGCGGTTTGCGGTGCGGTTTGTGCTCACGCCTACCTTGTGGGGTCATGTGAAGTCACTATGCTAAAAGCACTTGGAAGTGTCGTGACTTGAGACCTGTATTGACCCATAGGAGGATCGAGTATACCTTGACCAGGATATACAGAAAGAATTTGTGAATGTTGTTGTTGCCGACTATTATATGAACAATAATTGTGCCATGAAGGACCCATGTTGGGCTTGTTAAACATATTCCACAATATCACCAACAATAATACTTATATATATGAATCATGCACAAATACTCCGATTGTTACCTTGAGAATATGAATGATCCACCCTATTTTTTTCCTTATGAGAAGCACACACGTGTGTGATTAATAATCTACCAACATTTTTGGTCAACAATTGCAACTAGCAAATACTCGGTATGATTTTTTTTATATAAAAAAGAAAAAAAAACGGTGAGAGGCAGAAAGAGAAAAGAAGGCGTAGAGTTGAATGTAGGCAGAAGAGGAAGAAGATAATATTTAGGGTTTAGCTCTGATTACCAGAGTGGAAGTTTATTTTTGATTCCTTTATTTTCATTCAATCATTTGGCCAAATATAAAGATACAGAAGATAATTCTAGAACATGGGCCTAAACAATGGGCCGAAATATAATTATGAGCTAATGTGATAAAATGTCATCTAATAGATTCGACGCTGTTTTTTCTCAAGGAGGGAAAGGACATGATACTTGTACAAATTTATAATGATGATATAATATTTGCTGCCACGACCCAAAAATTGTCCGACCATTTTGAGAAAATCATTTCTTCGAAATTTAAGATGTCGATAGTGGGAAAATTTTCATTTTTCTTAAGGTTACAAATTTCTCAAAATCCCAGAGGCATCTTTATTAACCAATCCAAATATTCCCTTGAATCATTGAAAAAATATCACTTTGAATCTTGCGACCCCATGGATACTCCAATGGTGGAGAAATCCAAGCTAGATGATGACAAATAAGGGATATCTATTGATCCTTCATCCCTTCTTTATCTCACTGCTAGCAGGCATGACCTTCAATTTGCTATATGCATATGTGTATCAGGCTCGACCTACCAAAAAGCACTTACATATTGTAAAAAGAATCTTTTGGTATATCAAAGGAACCGTTAATCAGGGACTATGGAATCCGAAGGATTCCTCTTGTACACTAATGGCATATGCATATGCAGACCACGCCGGTTGTCAAGATACAAGATGTGTCACTTCTGTAAGTTTGCAGGTACTTGAAGATTTTTTTGATTAGTTGGGCGTAAAAAGGCAAACAAGCGCCACAATTTCAAGTACGGAGGCGGAATACATATCCATGTCTAGTTGTTGTGCTCAAATCCTTTGGATGAGGTCACAATTGACTGACTATGGTCTTGGTTCAACAAAATACTTATGTACCGCGATAATCAAATTGTCGTTGCCCTATGCTGCAACATCGTCCAACACTCCACGTCGAAGAATATTAGCATTCGCTACCATTTCATCAAGGAGCAAGTGGAGAACGGAGTAATCGAGCTATATTTTGTCAACACGGAGTATCAACTGGCATATCTTTTCACAAAGGCTTTAGATCGAGCTCAAATTGAGTTTTTGGCCGACAAGCTGGGAATGAGAACATTCTCCCCTGAGACTCTCAAGGAGTTGGCAGATGAGGCAGAAGAATGGTGGTGGCAACTATTATTGAGTCTCCAGTAGTGATCATGTATACTCTGTATATATATAAACACCAAAAGCAAAAGAGAAAAATATAAAACCTATAAAAACCATAAAAATCAGAAAAGCCCAAAAATATTGTTTTTTTCATAAGGCATGTCTTTGGGACGATAAAATTTACGGCCTTAGAAATGTTGTTTAATAATGACACGGTGCCATAAATAGAGTTCGTACAAAAGTTGTAAATATCTTAAAACATGCCTTCATGGCTTGTAGTTATTTCAGACCGCACCCCGCTTTTCATATTCAAGTCAAGTATTTCTTCGGAAAGCTTTGGCTCAAGAACGGGAATTAATTTTCCCGGGCATTGTTTACTTTATAGCCATGTAGGGGATCATACTTATAACATAACTCGGTCTAGCATAAATTAATGTACGACTCAGTGCATTTATTTGTCAAAATAAGAGAAATCTTATTTTTTTAGAAGTTGTATTCTCAATAAATCGGTGCCTACATTCAGGACAAGGCGACTACTCAACTATCGACTACATCTATTTATATAGAAAACGGATCATCGATTGAGGGGGTGCAATTGTCAAGATTTCAGACTATTAGATTCAGCCTGTACTACATCTATTCAACAAAGGATTGCCGATTTTCGGGATGATAAGACAACTTCATGCATAACGTTACGGGGAAGACCAACGGCTGCTGAAAAGAACCACATGATTTTACCATATGATGTTCTCATCATTTAGGTCCAACCTCGTAGATTCTACAATTGCGAATATGTTATTATATATGATCTTTGCTTGTGATATGGCGTGTGAAGTGTCTGAGTGTGATTTTTTTCTAGAATATCTCACTAAGTTCAAAATCTTTCAAAATCACATGCTCAACACTACATACAAACCCTCATTACTTTGAGGGAGAGCTTGTGATAATCATGAAGATAATCGTAGATTCTACAACTGTGGGGCTTCGTTTCTCGTGTTCGTTTTTGCTTGATTCTTTGGATATTTTGTTGAATTCACGATATCCGAACCTACAATCACACATTGCACAAATACAAAGGTTTTGTACGGTTATTACGATATTTTGTGTTGTTTTAAGTCCGATTTGGACGATGAGACTATGTATAATTGCAGTCTCATCATTTCTTAAACCATATTGATCAAATATCGGTTTTCAACAAATCCTTTTCAAAAATTTAGACAAGTGATTATGTGAAATCTTCCTATGTATAATACGAACAATTGATGTGGCTCTAAAATAATAAACACAAGTATATGCAATAAAGAATAATGAATGGAAAGAGATAAGAAAATGAAAGATCAAACCGAACACCAAAGATTTATAGTGGCTCGACAACGAAGCTAACTCTTCATTCCTACTCCACTACTCGAGTACTCCTTACTCGAGAGTGCACTGATCAACAAGCTCCTTAAGGTGGAGAAACCGTACACGTCGCTTAACCAATTTTTGACTCTAAGCTAAAATTCAAGACCTAATCTTAGCTAGGACCAATCTACACCAATATACTTTAAGGCCTAAGTATTAACCACAATACATATACAACTTCCAAATATACACAACAATTTGGATCTTCACAATGACACAAGAAATATAGTTTAGATCTTCAATGGATCTTGAGTTTGACACAACACTTCAAAGATGAAAGTGTTCCTCTCTTTGCACTTAAGAGGATGAGATGGAAGGAGAAAGATTCACTTCTAAACAAGTAGTAATCAGCCAAATAACCAACGATATGAGTGATTTAAGAAAGTGGATTGAATCTGGTAATTCGTGTGCAAAAGAGGTGAAATAGAAATCTGGAAATTGTCCACTATTTATAGGACAAGAGCCTATCGATCATATCTGGCCGCGGTTTCATATCGGTATGGATTCGCGGCCCCCTATTTTGAGCCGAGCCTGTAGACTCTACTGCTTTTTGTCTTTTAGTGGTGGAATCCCATCTGGTGCAGTTTTTATCCAAAAAGGATATTCCTAAACCATTTGGAATATGCCATATTCAAATTTATAATTTCTATTTTAATAAAACATTTTCTTAAAAGTAAAGTTTATTTAAAACATTTGTCACTTTTAAAATAAAAGTGAGTTTTAAGAAAATATAAATCCTTGATAACCTAGTTAGGTTAAGAACTTGCTTATTCATACCTTAAGTGATAATGAATGAAATGAAAAATACTTGAACTCAAGAATTCGATTTTCGTTGTTTTCGTAAATGCTTGTTTTTATATATCGTCGTAATCAAAACACAACGAGACCGAAAAATACAAGTAACGTCTTTAGACATCATTGCATCAACACAAACGATTAAGTACCAAATATTTGGTAACCCCGTTTTTCATCCTTTGTACCTGCACAACACAATAACACATACCAAACATATTTCGTATGTGTCGTTAAAAGGTCAACGTGGTTGTTCGTGGTATTTTTATGATTTTCTTTTGAATCTTGATAAACGCGTAAACATCGTTAAACATCATTCGAAAATATATGTTTTGCCCCGTTTTGCATCTGTACATGGAATATACAATAACACGTAACAAACATATTTGCAACATATTTAAACATATTTTATGGTTAATGGTCATTTTGTTGGGTATTTTGGCCTCAATAAGATGTGGGTTTTAGCACACATTAGTGGCATATATAATGACGAAGATAATTGTCGTTACGTATAACAGAGCTTTAGGAAACAAAGGGCGATGAACAATTACCTATAAAGACCCCGTATAAGAGTCCCTGTTATTTAGGGACAAAACGGGTGAACGGGTTGAGTACATGGACCAACAATGTAAGTTACCCAATTACTGACCCAAGGTGCAATAAAAATAAACAGAATAGAAGATTGTACCTTTCCACTAAAGGTAGACGAGCCTATGTAACGATGAAGATAACCACCATTATGCATAATGGAGCTTCAATGACCAAACATGCGACGAACAGTTACCTATAAGGACCCCGTACAAAATACCCGTTATTTAGGACCAAACGGGTGGACACGGTTGAGTATAAGGACCAAAAATGTAAATTAACGTCAATATAATTAGAGATAAAATTCTCAAATAATTAGCAGACTTTACAAATTTTATACGTATTTTGTTTGTTTTTCTAAAAATTTCGGTATTTTTGTTTTTAACTTTTAAGATGTAGGCCTGCCTGTTATACTAAAATATATAGATAAAGACTAAGTTTATATACATAACATTCATAGGGACCAATTTTGTAAATTGTGAAAATAGATTTTTTTTTAGATTTGCAATCAAGAAAAAGTTACAAATACATATGTTGCAAAAGAAACAAACAACTAAGTGTTATGAATAATATGTGGATGTCTAGAATAAGGCCCATGGCCCAAGTAGTAATTAGGGTTTACCCTAGTATTTGTCTTATAAATACTCCTTATATTTACCCTCTGGAATAGATCAATTGAAGAATACATTTATTCTTTATCTTTATTCACAACACGTTATCAGCACGCTCTTCGGCTGGATATTTGGATTATGAATTCAAAATTTGTAAGACGAAAGAAACAGGTTTTGCTGTAGTTGATCACTTTCAATATTGTCTTTTGATACAACAAGGTACGCACATCTTCATTTATATATTAATATTTTATTCCATATTTTAAGTTTTAAGGGTAAATCTTCAACCCGTATTTATGCTAGTTTCATCATTAAACTATAAACATGTTTAAAAGTGTTGTTGATCATGAATTGAATTTTTTAGAATTAATTTGTCATGCTATGATTTGTTTTAAATTTGTATTAATTCAGCGAGGTTCATATGTTACTTGATGAGTTGCATCTAACACACTGTACCATGTACTGTGTATTATTTGTTTGATCTATTTTGGTTTGTGCATATTGGTTTGCAAAAAGGTATAGTATTATACACTGATGAAGTTTAAAAAGTAATTAAGCACGGGTGCAATCATATATACTCTGTATGAACTAACTTAGGATCTAGATCTATGATTTGCTTTATGTGTTTTTGATTGTATTACTATTATATGAGATATTACATGCTCAAAGTAAACGTAATGGCATATGTTTGTATATACCTTACTAGACACGCGCATAATGAGTTAATGACCTCTAAAATTGGGTAAATAAGCTGCATACTATGCATCAATAGAGGTAAAATACTAAACTAAAGTATATTAATTTCCATGTTATTTATCGGTATTCAATTGCTGAGTTTTCGTATCCGATATTTTACACCCGCAAAACATAAATATATTAGGTTTTTAGTGATATTGACGAATAATCCATATGATTTAAAATTATAAATATTGGTTACCTTCCATCCAGTCCAGTATGTGTTCTACATGCATCTTTGTATCTTAAAGTGTAAGGCATGAACTTTGCTAATTATTGTTACCATACAATTTGTTAATATGATACTCAGATCACATGTTTTAACCAATTTTTATATATACGATGGATCTCCATGAATACAAAGGTTTTGTTTCGATGCTTCTCACCACGGATTTATCATATGTGGTTATAACTATTCACCTCAACTACTTCCAACTATTTGTGAGTTTGATTATTTTTGCAAGATAATACCTAAACGCTTAATTTCTACTGAAAGCTAAATACAATATAGGGACGGTAATGCCCTGACATCTTAATTTATATTTTCACTTGGTTATTGATATGTCATAATTATTATTAGCCATAGTTTGAGATATTAATTTATGTAAAAATTATTTGAGTAAATGCTACAATTTGATGGCATATGATAAATGGGAGAAGTTCGTATTAGTTAGTGTATAACAGTAAATACTACTATATGACTACGGTTCAATGTGGAAGATCTGGTATGCATGACACATTTTTTACTTATACGATGTGTTGGCTTCTCATAAAAGATGTATGATATGATTAATATGATTTTATTTTTTCTATGATATTTTTGTTACTTAATGAATGTAAGTAGTTTTATTTGATAATAATCAACGATTATTAAATTTCATGATTATGAGTATTAAATTTCATGATTATGAGTATTCTTAAATTATGTGAAATTTAGTTTTTTTTATAGAAAAGTATTGTTTCATTGTTTGAAATTAATAGAATGATAGAGAAAATGAGTTAAAAAGATATGCTATTATGTTTGAGAGCACCTTTGCCATTGATATTCTATTACGAGTATATATTTAAGTTTGTAAGGTTTGTCAAGCTATATTTTAAGAGGATATATCGATGTTTATATACTTATTTAATATATGTAGTGGGATTTTATTTTCTTTGTTAAGTTATAGAAATATATGACAAAAAATAATTATACACGTATAAACAGTCAATGCCTCAATGGTAAGAAGATTGTTTGAATAATTTTCATTTTGATAAATGTTATGCAATTAGATGCGTATGTCTTAAATTTCTAGTAGGATTATTGTTTGAAGGATTTCCTTATAATAGGATGAGATATGGTATTGATTATTATTTTTGAATCAATAATTTAAATGAAATTATTATGTGCTCTATCATGGATGATGAATTGCCGAAATACTTCGAATGACTATGATAGCCAAAATTGAAAACAAAATCCTACAAATATATTTGAGTTATAATGTAATTAGATTACGTTTCTAAATTGTTGTAATTTTTATATGGAGCCTTGAGATAAAAATGACTCCTTGATAACATGACACGCATGTTTTATTCTCTGTATGAAATTAGTGATAATAGCATGAAATTAGGGAGAATTAATTTGGTACAACTCTGAGACAGTTTGCAATATTATCAATGTGCTTTAAATGTAATAAAGACATTATATTTTTGGTATGAGAATAAAATGGGTTATTTAACTTATAAATATACTTTTTACATGCGTTTTGACTTATATCATTGGTCTGATTTATTTGCTTGTGCTATAAAGTATAAATATATGAGCCTAAACTAATGTGGTAACTGACATGACCGGTTGAACCATCCCGGAACAATGATAATGCGAAAATTATACAAGAAACATAAGTTTCTTTCAAAGATAATTTTGATTATCTTTATTGTTCTCAATAGAACTTCATTACTTATCAACACTAAATATAAATAAGGACTCACTCCTTGAAATGTTGGAAAAGATAAAAAGAGCATGTATGGGCCTATACATGTCTCATGTGGATCATTTTGAGTTATAGAATCGATGCATCGTCAAAATGATCATCAATCACGCAACTTAAAGTTGGCGTAATTAGTGGCTCGATGTGAGCATGATTTTCCAAACAAAATATTAAGAATGGTGGTGAATAAAGTATTGGGTGATTATTGGTATATATGTGAACTTAAAGATAGCACATATTCATATGTGAATTGCTTTTGTTGAAACGTTTATAAAACGTGTTCAGATAATTGCAAAGCAAATAATTATGAGAACAAAAGTTTTGGTTATGGGGCAATTTATAACTTATTAATTCGCATCTTGCCAACATTTAATAATGAATCTTCCCCGTTATAATGGTTTTTGGTCACAAACCATATAGTTCCGATAAGATATATTGAAATGTGTGACATATATCATAATAAGTCCACCACAACGCACAAAATGGGATTTTGAGAATGATAAATTTGGAATGAATTATGATAATAAAAAGTTGATCCTCACAAGTAATGAATATGAACATAAAGTTCATGGGACCATTTACATTCCAGATCTAGTAATTGCCAGACAAGGTTAGTGACCTAAATAAAGTGACTAGATCACAAACGCTGCTAGTGCTCCAATTAAAACGAGTCTCCCAACAATAAAACCAATGATTGGTGGTAAGTCTATGGCACGGCTACAACGTGATAGACTATTCGATTCCAAATAAAAATCCTTGATTGAAGAGATAATATGGAGCAAAGAAAATTAAGATGGTCGAATCGAGGTAATAAAGACCCCATGATAGTCTCCTAAAGAGACACTAGACATGAAGGTAATTGAGAAAATCCTGGGTACATGAAATACAATGAGATCTCAATAAATGATGGAATGCAATGTCTAGTAAAGTGTGGAATCGTAAAGAAATAAATCGATGTCGATAGAGATATATTTATAATGTGAATGATAATGATAATAAATAATATAGTGCTAAAGTGAATGTGAGGATCATGGATAGATGAATATCCAAAAATACTAATGACGCAAGAATATAATGAATAATTGAAGTCTCTTGTGATGAGACATATGATTGAAGCTTACAATCCATTTATAAAACTTATTGGATATGCATTAGTCTTTATGAGAAAGCGAAATTAAAATATGCATAAGTTGCAAATGATGGCACACATATGTTTCTCAAAGATTTGAAAATGATCATGTAGATACATGTTCACATGTGGTGGATCCAATAAATATTGTATAAGTCTGGCAATGTGATAATAAGTGATATGCGTCTAAAATATATATATGAATAGAGCTCAAGTGATATTGATATTTCATTATTGCATATAATATGCATGGAGCATGCTAGAGATAATTAATGCTTAAGGCATATAAGAAATGTTCTCGAGAACAATATTGATTGTATTGAGTTAACCATGATTTGAGCATATATGTTATAATCGCCTTAGTGTGTAGTATTGTGCCAAATAAAGAGTTATGGTTATAAAGGCGACTAAGTGCATAGAAGTGGAATTTGAAACAAAAGACAAAGTTTGTCTTAATTCCAGAATTGAACATCTTAATGATGAAATATGTATGCATCATGAAAACTAAAGATAAATTTGTATCTTTATGTGGATAAACAACACTCATATTTATGAAGTCACATGATGTTAGAAAGACTCTTGATTTATATAGTTGATGATCACAATATCGATTGAGATATGTCATTTGAAAATGAACAATTCAATTTTTGCTAAAGGTCATACTTGATGGAAATGAATAACTTGCAAAGTTTGATGATAAACTTGAACGAGATGTATGACGTATTACTATGCAAATAATATGTGTAAATCGTGTTCATACATATGATTTTATTAATACACCTTAATGTGTATTTTAGTGACTCGGTGAGCTTAAATAATATGATCATCAGGGGGAGAATATATGTGTTGTACTCTTTTTCCTTTGACCATGGTTTTGTCCCCGTAGGGTTTTCCGGCAAGGTTTTTAACGAGGGAACATCCCTAAGCGTATAAAAGATTTAATGTACTATTTTTCTTCACTAGATTTTTGTCCCACCGGGTTTTATCTAGTAAGGTTTTTAACAAGAGATATGGGTTTATACTCTAACCCATCAAATACAAGTTTAGTTGATTTTACAGGATATATGTCTGACCCTTAACTAGGTCGGTCGCAAAATGGATATGTTTTACAAGTGGAGGAATAGCAATTTCATGGTGTTCGGTAAAGCAAACAATTACAGCAACTTCATTCAATCAGGCATAAATTGTAGCAATCCACGAGGCAAGTCGAGAATGTGTTTAGTTAAGAAATATAACACAACACATACGCAGGTCATGTAGTATTTCTTCAGAGAAAGAAGCACCAACAGTTTTGTATGAAGATAACGCATCATGCATTTCTCAACTCAAAGGAGGTTACATGAAAGGCGATACTGAAGTTCGTTTCACTCGTGACTTACAAAAGAGCGGTCATATTCTAGTTCAACAAGTTCGTTCAAGCTACAATTTGGCGGATCTATTTACCAAAGCACTTCCTACTTCAACATTCAAGAAGCTTATTCACAATATTGAAATGCGGCGAGTTAAAGATCTTAAGTGATGTAGTAATCAGAGGGAGATAATACGCGTTGCACTCTTTTCCTTAGTCACGGTTTTGTCCCACTGGGTTTTCCTGACAAGGTTTTTAACGAGGCAACATTCTCAAAGCGTATTATCTATAGAGACATCCAAGAGGGAGTGTTATGAATAATATGTGGATGTCTAGAATAAGGCCCATGGCCCAAGTAGTAATTAGGGTTTACCCTAGTATTTGTCTTATAAATACTCCTTATATTTACCCTCTGGAATAGATCAACTGAAGAATACATTTATTCTTTATCTTTATTCACAACACTAAGGACTATTTATATTAGAAAAAGCTTTTTTATTTGGCTTAGCCGATTACCCGCATATCATAAATGTACAAAATTAAAAGCCGAGATATCACACAAATAATAGTTTGCGGACACATATGATAATGATACATTTCACATATACGCATTTAATTTACGGCTAACCCCGTTTCACCATGGGTAGTTCACTTTGTATGGTTTAAAGGCATTTTACGTTAGTGGTAGTATAGATAAAAACAAGTTGATTTGTTTGTGAAAAGCTTGGAATCAGATCGGTAAAAACACATTTCAATCGAGCCTAAACGAGCTTGATCCTTAGTTCGAGTATGAGTTACAGATCATTTAGTAATCGACCTTGAACTCGAGCTTTATATACAAAGCTCGATTATGCATGTGAGCCTAAACGAGCATCAAGTTTTTTTTTAATATGAAACATACATAACCCATTATGCATAAGGAAAACTTATTCACGAGTCAAAAATAGATAAACAATTAAATCCAAACCGAATTTTGATATTTCATCGACGCATTGTAAAAACAAATCGAAGCCAAAACGAGCTTGAACATACCACGAGCCTATATCACAAGACTCAAAGCAAACTCGAACTTCGTAAAACGTAAACAAACTGAGATCGAGGTCGGTTAGAGATCATTTCCACTCGTATTTTATAGCCTTATAAAACCGCCAAAAGAGAAAATTGGAGCGCTTAAAATGAAAATTTTGAAATTACTATAGATCCAATCTCCAGCGTTGAAATCTAATAATATAATCCAATGGCCAATATGCCCGATCCGTGTGACTGAAGACCAACCAATCAAAATACACCCCACCCATCTATATAAACACCCCCACAACCCTCCTTCATTCACATCATCTCTTCACAAACACTAAAACACACACCTTCAAATTGAATCTAAAAAATGGCACCAAAGGCAGCAGAGAAGAAACCCGCAGCGGAGAAGAAGCCGGCAGCAGAAAAAGCCCCAAAACCAAAAGCAGAGAAGAAGCTCCCAGCAAAGGACACGTCAGCAGCAGATAAGAAGAAGAAGAGACACAAGAAGTCAGTCGAAACATACAAGATCTACATCTTCAAAGTGTTGAAACAGGTTCATCCTGATATCGGAATCTCAAGCAAGGCTATGGGGATTATGAATTCGTTTATTAATGATATCTTTGAGAAATTGGCTGCTGAGAGTTCTAAGCTTGTCAGGTATAACAAAAAGAATACTCTCTCTTCTCGCGAGATTCAGACTGCTGTCAGATTGGTCTTGCCTGGTGAGCTGGCCAAACACGCTATTTCTGAAGGCACCAAGGCCGTCACCAAGTTCACCAGCGGTTAGGTTAGATATTAGAGGGGTTAGGGTTTGGTTTTATTTTGTAGATCTGGAATATCGATGGTTATTAATTGTGCTCGTTTTAGCTTTTATGAAATCAAAATCTTTCTGTCAATTGATTGTTATGTTAATTACTTTATTTATAATTTGTCTTGTTATGGTATTTAACTTGGGGATTTATCGGTATGTTTGAATCCAAATTAAAACATCATAATTAGTTCAATTTTGCCCTTGTATATGGTATATAACAACCCGAGAGGGTGCTTGTTTAAGCTTATCAAACATATGCTAAAATGGGCTTATGTATGTTTCATAAGCATTAATTTTGTGGCTTATTTTGAGATTTATGGGCTTATATAAGTTTATTATGATATGACTAAGTTATATAAGCCAATAAGCCACAAAATTGAGTCTTATGATATATAAGACAAAATTTGGCTTATTTTCAGCTTATATTTCATAAGTTGTAATTTTGTAGCTTATTTTGCAACTTATGTGCTTATATACGTTTATCATATCATAATAAACTTATATAAGCCTATAAGTCTCAAAATAAGCCACAAAATTGGGGCTTATGAAACATAAGCTCATTTCGGCTTATGTTTCATAAGCTTAAACAAACACCCAAAAGTGAACTTTATCTTCAACCGTTAACATTAAGCGGTGTTTGGTTCTGCTTATATAGTAGGCTTACGTAGTATTTGGTTATGGGCTTATGTTTTCAAAAGCTCACTTTTTATGGCTTATTTTGAAACTCTTCGGCTTATATAAAGTGCATTATGACGTAATAAACTTATATAAGTTGAAAATATAAAAATAAGCCACTAAAAGTGAGTGTATGAAACATAAATCCCAAACCAAATAAACCATAAGCCGTTTATATAAGCCGAAACAAGAAATAGCATTGTTAAGTTATCAGGTACCATACTCAACTTGTTGAACAACTATGTAGCATTTTTTAATATACCAACCATAGCACATTTTTTAATATACCAACCATAGCAACTGAGTTTAATGTCTACTCAGACACCGCCGTTAGAAGCGATGTGGTTTAGGATCCATCCTATTTGGTAGCCTTGCAAAATAACTATCCTGTTCTTCACTGCATAAGCACCACTTACACTCGCTCACTCTTAGGTTTAGTTGTTTCAAATTGTTAGCATATGACAAGTTTACAATTCTAGTTGGCTTAAATGAGTGTTGACTTTACTTGTTAGCGAAAAATACTTGTCTACTCATTATTACTTATTTTCTGAGTTTGTTTCTTATACGCTTACTTGGTTGATGCTGTTACACTTCTTGCCTTGTTTATTCTTGAAGTTCTCTGATACTGATCTTTGGGCTTTGTGATTTGGATCGAGTCTCTATGCCATTTTTCTATTTACATATGCTTCAATCTGTATATCTGAAGTCAAGTGTTCTTTTTATGTTGTTCAAATTGTAATTTTATGATAAGCTTTTCTTTCATCATGCAATGTACACATAGATGTTTTGTTTATGCGACCAAGTAGTATGTTTTTACCAGAGGATTTTCTGTGATCATGTAGTTGCTGACTTAAGATCTTGAGTTTACATGGCAATATAAGGATAAGATAAGAGTATGGTAGATTCATGATTTGAGTACGCATTGCAAATGTCGGCTCTTGGGTCCATTGAAATTGTGTTTCGATTTGTACTTGTGTATGTTCGTATATGGATTAAAAGTTGACTCATGATTTCATTTAGTTTTCAATTGGAAACTGATCATTGCATTTAAGCCTTCTGGAATATGTTTTGCTCAATTCAGTTTGCTGCATTTGTCATAGCCCACTACTATAACTTATTCAATTTGTCTGTTTGTGTGCCACAAGTGCATTACGTCTGTGCTCTACAAGCCATACAAATACAATGTTACAATTTGAGTCTGTTTCAGTTTTGCAGCTGAGAATGCAGACTACACTCACGTCTGTTTTCCAGGTTGTTGTATGTAAACCTGTTTCAGATGTATATCCCACTTATCTGCATTAACAAGACTCAATCATCACAGACCCACTTTATAAGGTTGTTATATACTATATGCACCATCCGTATTTATAGATGTGACACACCTCCTCTAGCCTGCATTTCACGATCAGGCTTCTATGTTATGATTCCACATCGGCCAAGTATAGGATTGGTTGATCGTTTATAAAGCCTAGGTGTCTCCTCCTCAAACAAGCTAGCTTTTCTAAATGAGTTCTACACTTGGACTTATGAGCCGATACGAGCCTAGTATGGGGGATAGGTTCATATCATTCTCTACTGCATAAGCTAAACCAAAGTCTTAGATATCAATCAATGCCTCAACATTTGTCTCCCTTATATTATTATCAACTTGATCATTCTCAACACATCCTTAGCCTCTAAGGAGAATAAATTACTTTATCCACACACGCCACAGATTTCTTCGAGTCGCATGCTATTACTTATTCGATGAAAGTTTATTTTTTTCTTGCCGTTTTTCGTTTTACTTCATAACTTGCTTCCAGTTAGCTAAAATAGCAGTCTTGCATTCACTAATTTTCTAAAACACCATCATTTCCTTTGTACACTTTATCATTCGAAGCCACACATATTGATGACGTATAGTCCCCAGACGGGTCATGAACCCGGCCCACGGGTACTACCCGTATCCGGCCCATCACAGATGGGTGAGAATAATGTCATTTAAGCTTATGGGCTTGGATGAACAGTAACCGCACACACGTGTGCGGTCCACGGCCCGGCATGACCGGTGCAAGGTTAGACAGAATCATATTCTATTTCTGAATGTGATTTACTCCAAAGAAGGAGATATTCACTCACCATAATTAGAAGATAACAATCAATCTAATTCTGGTGCTTATCTCTTCCTTGGGGCCGAAGTATCAATGACAGCCCATTAGGGTTTCATTGCCTATAAAAGGAACCCTCAAAGGTTCCACAAGGTATTACGTTATATACTCTCAACTCACATAAAACCCTAACCGATTACTTACTCTCACGCCGGAGTCTAATCGTGGGAAACATTCCCACGGTAAGTCTAACGCGTGTTGTTTAGTGTGCAGGATCCCAACCAAACGATTCACTTGGTGCAGGAGCCGGAGCCCAGCCAACCCGAATTAAGCCTAATTCGGGTCTAGCAAGGATCACCCAACTTTTGCATCAACAAGTTGGCGCCATCCGTGGGATCCTTACACTAAGCTAGAAAAAAACCTCATTCTGAATTTCCAATGACGAAGGGGCATCCACAAGCTAATCCCAGGAACACGAATCCTGGGAATCGGAAGTCCCAAGGGGAAGGGATACTCATCCCCAATCAATCACCTAGCCGCCTTGCAGGCGGACCGGGTAACCGTGGTGGTTTCCAGCCCTTGGGGGTGACGAGCACGATCTCCATAATACCCCCACCTACTTCAACCCTGGATAACCCTGATCCAGGGAGTGCACCCAATCCTCCTAACAAGGAGCCGCGCAGACCATCAGTGGAGGATGAAGTAGAAGTCCAACCACTCAGCGAGGAGGATCTCACTCGAGTTCTCACGCAGAACTTTGATAGGATCGTCCCGGGGATCGCATCAAGGTTAAATCTAGGGAGGAACCTCCAATCTAGACTCAACTTTGGTGACACCGGACCAATCACCTCTTCCCAAAATCAGAGGAAAAGGAGAGCTCGGCCTCAGGAGCAGAGCATCTTTGAGGAAAACCCTCAACCCAGGAATGTGTTTGAGCGCATAGGAGATCGTCTCATACAGGAACTAATGCAGTCTCGAGAAGGGGGAGATAAGTCTGACGGTTCTTCCGAGCGACCAGATCGAGAGCTGGCCAGAACCGCACGCCGCACGAGCGTGTGGGACAGGATGAACACTGGTAAAAGGATTCCTGGTTCGTCCCAAAAAAGTGGTCCTCACCCAAAGGATGGGGCACCCCCCGTCTCCAGACCCGTCAGGGGAGGACTCAGATGACCATCCGCCTAAGCGTCGCCGACCTAGGCGTACCCCTCCACCACCACCAAGCAATGATGAGTATTATGGTGGCCCTTATTATCGAGATGCAGAAGCGGAGGATCTTTCCCGCCCGTGGTGTGAACCGTGGGATGACCCTAGGCTCACCCGGCCATGGGCGGATCCCAGGGAAGACTCATTCACCCTCCGCATACGGAACTATTCCGAAGACACCAAACGTCGCATGCCGGCGTGTGTCAAGGCCTATGATGGAACTGGTGATCCGGATGATCACCTTAAAATATTTGATACGCAGGCTAAAATTGAGCGATGGCCCATGCCTATATGGTGCCAAATGTTTAATTCAACTCTGATCGAAAATGCCCGTGACTGGTTTGAGGGACTCCCTCCACGGAGCATTGATAGTTTCACGGAACTACGCACTGCGTTCAAGAACAATTATACTCAGAGGAAGAAGTATAATAGGGATCCGGTCTCATTGGCGACTGTCAAAGAACGGCCGGGGGAGTCCACAGAAGCCTTCACTGAACGCTTCAATGATGAGTGCACGCGCACAAAAACAATGCCGGAACTCCTGAAGATCTCTGACTACATGCACGCCATAACAGACACGGAATTGATCAGGCGCCTCAATGACAAGCGTCCAGAGAGATATGATTACCTCATGGAAAGGGTCAGAAATTTCATAGAAGGAGAAACAGCTGTTGCCGCGGCTTACCCATCCAGAGGAAATGGGTACCGGTCAAACGACCAGTCTCGGAGACAGTCGGGTGGTCAAGGCAATCAGAACAATAGCAAGGGCTCAGACTATAAGAGCCAGAACAAAGGAGGACGACCGGACGATAAGTTTACCCCCTAAAGATGTCCTACCGGGAGATCTTGCTGACGGAAGGGGCAAACTTTCCAAGGCCTCCCCCAATGACAACTCCGCCGGAACGTCGGCAAGGAGATCGCTTCTGCGAATTCCATAACGACAAGGGCCATGGTACGGAGGAGTGTATCCAGCTCAAGAAGCACATTGAGTCACTGATCAAATCAGGTAAACTCAAGCACTTAGTTAAGGATTGGAATGATGGAAAAGACAACAAAAAGTATGATAAGAAGGATCCCCAAAAGGACAAACCTTCGACTATATACATGATCCAATCCAGACAACGCCGCACGAGGCAGAAAGTTGGCCAAAAATTTTCACGCGGCAGGGAAATCTCATTCCCTCCCATCACAGCAAGCGATGTGATTGATGCTCCTCTCACTATTGAGATAAGCATTGGAACACACAATGTTCGTCGCATGTATGTGGATGGAGGGTCGTCAGCAGAGGTACTGTATGAACACTGTTTTGTGCAGTTACGCCCAGAAATCAGAAGCCAATTAGTACCGGCCACGGCGCCGCTCACTGGCTTTAGTGGAGACACTATCTGGCCGATAGAACAACTGCGTCTGCTTGTAACCATTGGGAACGAAGAACACTCCACTACGGCGTGGATGAACTTCATGGTGATACGCTCACATTCTCCATACAATGGGATCATAGGCAGACCAGGTATTCTGGCTATACGGGCGGTACCCTCCACGGCACACGGAATGATCAAATTCCCTGTTGATGGAGGAATCGTCACCATTTACAACACAATCGTACCAGCATCCGAGTGTCATACCGTGACAACACCGGCTCCACCGGTTCCACCCAAGGATGGATCACCGCCTCCCAATTGGAAGGTGGCAATTCATCCTGACTACCCGGAACAGGAGATATCCATAGGAGGGGCGCTCTCGGATAGCGGCAAAAGGACCATGTGCTCTCTTTTAAGTGAAAACTTAGATATATTCGCATGAGAGCCATGACAGGCGTGCCACGTGCGATAGCAGAGCATAAGCTCCAGATCCGCCAAGGGTACCAACCCGTCAAGCAAAAGAAGCGCGGCCAGGCGCCTGAGCGCAGCCAAGTGATATTGGAGGAAGTACGGAAATTAGTGGACGCAGGTATCATGCGCGAGGTATACTACCACGAGTGGTTATCCAATCCGGTCATGGTCAAAAAACATGACGGCAGTTGGCGCATGTGTGTGGATTTCACGGATCTGAACAGGGCCTGTCCACAGGATTGTTACCCGTTACCGGAAATTGACTGGAAGGTGGAATCCCTATGTGGATATCCTTTTAAGTGTTTTTTAGACGCATATAAAGGATACCATCAGATCCAGATGGCGGAGGAGGATGCAGAAAAAACGGCGTTCCATACGAGTCAGGGCGTATATTGCTGTATGAAAATGCCGTTTGGACTAAAGAACGCCGGTGCTACTTACCAGCGGCTTGTGGACAAGGCTTTTGAATCACAGATAGGCCGCAACCTGGAAGTCTATGTGGATGACTGTCATAAAAAGTCATACGGAGGATGCACTTCTCCGGGATGTCCAAGAGACATTCGACACACTGAGGAGGATTAACATGAAGCTAAATTCAAAGAAATGTACGTTTGGGGCAACAGAGGGAATGTTGCTTGGATATTTGATTGACCCAAACGGCATCAAACCTTGCCCAGAGAAAACGGACGCAGTGATACAACTGCCATCCCCTCAGACACGGAAGGAGGTGCAATCCTTAAATGGAAAACTGGTCGGGCTGAATAGGTTCCTATCTAAATCCGCAGAGAAGTCATTACCCCTATTTAAGACACTCAAGAAGTGCATTAGGAAGGGAGACTTCCGGTGGACAAAGGAAGCCGAGGAAGCTTTTGGCCAACTCAAGCAGCACCTTGCATCTCTCCCTATGCTAGTAGCTCCCCGGCCAAAGGAGGAACTCATTATGTATCTCTCAGCCACTCATGGCGCAATAAGCGCGGTACTCATGACAGATAGAGATACAGTGCAAACTCCGGTCTACTTCATAAGTAGAACATTACAAGGGCCGGAGCTGAATTACTCCTCTATGGAAAAGTTGGTTTTGGTACTAGTATTTGCTACAAAGCGGTTGCGCCGATACTTTCAGGCGCACCCAATTGTAGTCATTACGGACCAACCAATCAAGCAGGTCATTTCTAGACCGGATGTGGCAGGGAGGCTACAAAAATGGAGCATCCTATTGGGGGAGCACAATATATCTTATAGGCCAAGGAAGGCTGTGAAAGGACAGATCTTGGCAGATTTCCTGATTGAGAAGCCGGATGAGGAAGGGCCAATCGTTAAACAAGACGAGACTCCAACAGAACCATGGGTATTATTTACGGACGGATCTTCGTGTACGGATGGGTCCGGAGCTGGTCTCATTCTCACAAATCCGGAAGGAATGGAGTTCACGTACGCCCTCCGTTTTGAGTTCACGGCCACCAACAACGAAGCAGAATATGAAGCATTAATTGCGGGTTTAAAAATCGCCGCTAGAATGGGAGTCCGCAACCTTGAGGCCTACGTGGACTCACGGCTTGTTGCGAACCATATTCTAGGTGGATATGTGGCTAAAGAGGACAACATGGTCAGATACTTGGAAAAAGTCAAGTCACTAATCGCGGATTTCAGCAAATTTTCCATCAAGCAGGTGCCAAGAGGCGAGAACAAGAAGGCGGACGCTCTCAGCAAGATCGCATCCACAAGCTTCGCTCACTTGTCTAAACAAGTCTTGGTGGAAATACTCAAGGAGAAATCTATAACGGAAGGGGAGGTCATTCTATAAGTGGGGAATTGACATCGCAGGACCGTTTCCTGTAGCTGCGGGGGGAGTTAAGTTCTTGATTGTCGCAATGGACTACTTCACACGATGGATAGAGGCCAAGGCAGTCAAATCCATCACAGGCAAGCAAGTTAAGAAGTTTGTTTGGGAGCATATTGTGTGCCGTTTTGGCCTACCAGGAGAAATCATCTCGGACAACGGTAAACAGTTCACGGACAATCCATTCAAAGACTGGTGTGCATCATTGAACATCAAGCGGCGCTTCGCATCTGTTAAGCATCCGCAGACAAATGGCCTCGTGGAACGAGCAAATAGAAGCTTGGGAAATGGCATCAAGGCGCGTTTGGATGAACGAAGTGCCAAATGGGTCGATGAGTTACCACATGTGCTATGGGCGCATAGAACTATGATCAAAACAGCCAACGGAGATACTCCATTTGCATTGGCTTACGACACTGAAGCTGTTATACCAGCAGAAATAGGAATGCCTACCATCCGCACAGCGGAGGTTAATGTCGTCACGAACGACGAGCAGCTGCGAATCAACCTGGATCTGTTGGAAGAAAAAAGGGAGATAGCAGCCATCAATGAGGCTAAGTCCAAGGCTAAAATGAAGGCTTATTATGACGCCAAGGTCAAAGGTGTTTCTTTTCGACCGGGAGATTATGTCTATCGTGCTAACGAAGCAAGTCGAGCGGAGAATACGGGAAAGCTGGGCCCTAAGTGGGAAGGACCGTATGAAGTCACGGAGGCCTTGGGACGAGGCGCGTACAAGTTATGTGACATGGATGGCCGCGACCTAGAACGCACATGGAACATCTCCAATCTCAAAAGGTGCTATCTTTGAAAGCTACGGCTTCCGCATGGGTGCTTCGCTATATGTGGCTTTAATGAAGAACCATGCGGTTTATCTGTTTTTCTTATGTTTTGTTTAGTTTCCTTTCTTGTTTTCTAGGACTTGTCATTATTGTTCAAACAAAACATGTAAACGTTCTAATAAAATGCCGTGGCGCCTAGCTAGCTCCACGGCTTGTTTCGTGCAAATCATTTTTTAGATTTTTTCTTAGTCATATGAATTTTTTAATTGTTATTATAATATGTCATGTTTCATTCGTATGCATTCATTCAAATTACTGTACATGTACTATACGCCTCCAGGCGGGGTAAGAGGATTAAGTGAACCTACTAATTCAACTTGCCGCGTAAGAGGGATGCAACCCCAGCCGCACGGATCATGTATCCTTACTAGACACCTTACTCACAAGACGTTATGGTAAGTTTCGTATGCCGTACTCACACAGTGCTTCGCATAGTAAAGACGCACGTCGCATGTCTAGTAAATTATAGGCTTGTATGTATTTTCCTTTTTTGTGTGTAAGACGTGACATGTCATGCAGTATTGGCATACAATATTCAACACAATAAAGATACACAAGTTTCAAAATAAATAACAAAAATGGCCGTGGTCATCACGGACTTACATACAAAATACACATGTCTTAGCCGTGTACATGCACGGACGAATAAATACTGCAAATATTCAGCGGTTACAAACCAGAGTTGTCTGAAATGGATAATAAAGTAGGAGCACCCTACATGGGGGGGGGGGGGAGAAACTTACCTATCTCCACTTGTTCCTCGACCAAGCATGACAACCACTCACTACGTTCCTTCCGCTTCCGGGCTTGAGCCGCATTCCTCTCCAGCACCCCATTTAAGGGTTCTTCATCGAGTACGATCCTGGTTACATCCTCGTAGATAGGGAGCGTCAGGTGGCTGGGTGATGGAGTGAAGGAAGCACGGGAATGACCCTCATCTTGGGAGAACGCACTAAGACTTAGCTTTTCCATGATCTCCATGTTCGATGCATCTTTTGTGGCCTCCAGCTCAGCCAAGAATGGATAATGCAGGTCTCGCATCGCGGCCATGGAAGCAGCCATCTTGTTAGCCGCTTCAGGGTTAAAGAAAGCATGTCTGGTAAAGTTCTCCCTTTTCTTGATCAACTCTACGGCTTGGACCATTCCCTCATGACGGCTGTGGTCAATACCATCGGACACAAGGCTTGCAAACTGTTGCACAAATTCGGGGGCCTCTAGTACCTTGGTGACAGCCAAGCGTGCTCCATGCCCTACCATCCACCTGCGGCCGACAATGACCGCTAGTAGTTGAGGGCATAGCACGTCATCGCGTTCGGCGGTGAGGGCATCGATCATCACATCTTTTTGGGCAAACGCCTCTTTCAGCTCTTTGGTGATAGCCCTCTCATCAGCAAGCTCCTCTTGTACTTTATCCATGCTCTGGATTGTCATTTGCGCATCTTCCAGTTTCTTGGTGAGCACGGATACCTGGCTGGGAAGACTTGGCAGACGCCTCCGCTGGGTTACCTATATGAGATTAATTGTTAGATTATATTTCTTTTAGAATAAAGGGTGGTGCGGCACGGATATGTACCTTGGTTGTCGCGGCATCTAGTTTTTACTCGAGATCGGCCACTTGTTGGTCATACTCATTCGCACGGGCCGATTGCTTTTTTATGGTCGCCTCGGCACTAGCAAGTTGGGACTGGAGGGTTGCAATTTGAGCTTCATTGTCCTTGATCATTCTCTCCCTCCGTCCAACCTTCCTCTTAAGAGACTCCACATGCCCAAGTGCGGCTTCAAATCTTACTCTCATCGAGGTGCCCATTGCCATTTGATGTACCAAAGCACCGTTGTACCCACACTGGAAAAATCACTAAAGTCCAATGTCTTTTAGCCTTGTCCCCAACAACTTAAGCCATAGCAGCACAGATCATCAGTTAATCCCGAACTTACCCAAATGAACAACCCAGATCCTACTATCTCAGACCAAATTCTCCATGCCTCAGCACAAGGAACGGAAATTTGATCCACTGTTTTTGAACCAGCTCCACATCGTGGGCAGTTGGCATCATCTGACGTAAAACACACTTGAGTCTAATAACAGCATTTTAACCATATGCCAGCGCTGTATCCTTACTTTGTGAAGATTCCAGCAACTATAAATCAAGGTGGATTGTACAGCCATGTGAAATTCCTTGTGAATGTATGTACGGATGTACCATTCTTTTCTAAATACCATGTCACTTTGTCCTTGCATTTCATGGATGGCTACTAGCTCGACATGAATTGGCACAAGATGCTTTATTGACCAATCTTAGAAAAGTTACTGAATTAAGGTTAGGGGAATCCTTCTGATTCACGCATTTGTTTGACAATTGCTATTCAAAACTGTATAAGGGAGTGTCAAACTGAACCCAACATACCTCACGCTTAGGCTGGACTAGTACAAGTGGACGAGCTCTACATTAACCTTTTGTCTCGACTAGTATGAACAAAATTACAAACGGATATTTTTGTTGTGCAGCAAATTTTTAGTGGCAAGTGTTATGTTATGGGTCTTGCTTGACGTTGCGGTTCCCCCAGGTTCCTTTAAAATGAATACTCTCACTTGTCATCTCCAAGAGGCTCTTCTGGCCGATAGCCATTTGGTCTCCATCACGTCTGGAACTCTTTGTCCCCTCGTCAGATCAACATTTGTGTTTGGCGTGCCACAGGTGATAGGCTCCCCACCAGGTCTAACCTCATCCCTAGAGGCGTTATCATCGCTTCAGGGAGCTGCCCTATCTGTGATTTTGTTCAAATAATTGATCATATCATTATATATAGTCCTAAGGGGCTATGCGTTTGGAGCAGGTGGCCGCGTGCCCAACCAATCTCATTCCCCTCGTTCAAGCAACTTTACATCCATATATGCATGTTGGAGACGATGAGTATAAAGCCAAGAACTTCCGAGTTGGTAAATTGATGGTGTCAATACCTTAGTGTTTGTTCATTAGGTATAGGTATTTTGTTCTGATATCAAATGTCTGAGATTCTCAATGTTGATCAGTTTATACATTATGAATGTAAAAGGATGCACATTTGTGGTGGTCATAGTGTCTTATATCGATTGGCATGGTAACTCATAAACCTGAACTTGTCTTGCTTTCTGTACTGGGGGTAAAAAAAAACTAATTCCTTCATAATTTTCTGCAATATAAGTACACAGAACTAAAAAGTACATTACACAATCATATATGAGAAAGAGATTAAGCTATGTGTTCCTGGGGATGTCTTGAATTCTGTTAGGACTTGTTTGGACCTACAACTTTTTGCCAAACCTGTACGTACCACAGTTAAGACATCCCACCACACCCAAACTAACTGAAGTACTCTTCTAAACCGACCCGTATGGTTAGAAGTACAGTATATTTTCAGCATTACTTACACCCTGTATGCAGATTACAAGGAAAGAAGTTACATTTGAACATAAACATAACGGCTAGTCATTCGTTGACATACTAATATGTGAACCATCAACTTCAGAAGTAGGGAAACTTTCATGGGTCTGAAACCCAAAATCGCCAGATGTTGAAATACATGTAGCAAACTAGCAATAACCATACAATACACAACCACAACGACAATCGTGTAGACAGTTATAAAAATATATAAAAGTCATGTAAGGTAAACCCAACCAAGAAGCAGAATGATTTATGTAACTAAGTTTATTGGATTTCAAAAACAGTGTACACTTCTAGAATGTTTCAACTAGAATATATATGCATGTACATACAACGAATGTAGCTCAACTATAGCAAACACGGTCCTCCAGAACTATAACATACGGACACATGTCAAGTGGCAACACTAACAAACCAAGCCCTGCCCATTATGACTTCATTTCATTTGAATCCAGTCTCGCCAAAATCCTCTACAGAGAAGAAGCATCAGATTCATAGACAGCAAGGGTAAAAGACAAGGTACAAGGATAGTTGACATGATTAGATTACGTGTATCAAAGAACCTACCCACATAACAACTCAAAGCCAAATCACACGTTGCTTATGAAACCATATTTAAACACTTCAGCAGACATCACCACTGAACACCATCATGAAGATCCTCAAAGGGACATGTAAATTGGAGAAGGAAAACTAGGTGGATCTACAAACCATCCATTTGGAACTGATGTAGCCGAGCATACAAGCCATTTTGCTCCAGAAGTTTCTTGTGATCACCCACCTACATTCTCAAATCGCCCATATTTAGCCATCAGATATATCAAGAGTACTAGAGGGACAATTACAAATAGAAGTCGAAAATTTCAAAAGGTGGCGAAGAGGTTAAGTGTTTTAAATTAAAATGTCGATATATAATTTTAGTAAATTACTTAATATTTCCTTTATGTCAGGTTTTCTTATAAGTGATCACACTTTCGGGCTATATGCCTATATGTAGATATCTAATTACTTTAGTTAAAAGTTCTATTCAGACGTTTATAAGTTACAGCTAAACTCACAGCTCACTGCTACAACTACAGCTAAAACTGTTAACCGTGTCCTGTATGAGTCCATGACTATGACCAAAACCTATTTTATCTCATCACCTAACTGGTTCGACACCCCAAAGCTGTGTATTCCTCAGTAAGAATTTGAATCCATTTTTGCCACTAATAATAACTTGAATCCATCTTTACTTGGGGTATTTGTCAATCAGTTAAGCTCTAAAATTTAATCGCACATGTGGTTCTGTCAAAAAAAGTCAAACACTCAAACCTTAAGCTAACCTCAATTATCTGAAAGCACTGGTACCATCTAACCAGTAAAAAAAGTAAACCAAAAATGGGAGTTAAAACAACCAAAAACGATTTTGAACTTATATTGTAAACACGCGTCTTTTCAATAACTATACTTAAGAGTACTGAGCCTATATAGAGCACATTTGATGATTAATTGATTTTTCGTTCGATTTGGATTTATTTCAGTTTCACAGTCCTTTTAACAGCCCTAGTTTTAGCTCATTATATAATGGACTCGTCATATACATATGGAGTTACAGTATTTGAGAGTAGAGGTTACTAAGCATAAATCTCATCGATTGATGACCCATAAACATGCGGAGTGCTACCTTAGTCTAAAAAAAAGATTTTTCTATTGTGATTTTGTCAAAATATCCAAATGTGTGTAAAGCTGGCCAGGCATCTCTCACTTTTCACCATATATATGAGCAAGAAGTTGTAAATTCTACCTCAGAAACTTGTCCATTATCCATCACGACAATTCTGTCTGCAGCTCTTGCCGTTGATAGCCTGCAAATGGGTTCACAATCAAAATACACACCTCTGGTCTACAAATATATATACACGGGTAAAACCCACCTGTGTGCTATGAAAAGGATTGATCTCTTCTTCTTCATGTCGTTTTTCAATCCAACCATTAATTCCTATGTATAAAAAAAGAAATAAGTTAACTGCTGATAATTGCAGTGAATGACTGAATACAAAAATTAGAACAAATTATTTGATTACAAGTTAAATTAAACAACTGGAAGCACTTGGATATATTTATGTCATATAACGAAATTAAGTAAAGTTGTTACAAGAAAACTGATCATTAAGAAGAAAAATATTACCAAACTTTCACCAATAAATTATTCCGAGTCTCGAAAACAAACATTCAAACCCCCTCAAGAACTCATTACCTATAAACTATAACCTTCTAACCTGAATGTAGTATTCACTTTCTGCATCGAGAGCACTGGTGGGTTCATCGAGGATTAGAATAACAGGATCCCTAATTATGGCCCTAGCAATTGCAATTCTTTGCTTTTGGCCACCACTTAGCAGCTCATCGTCTACTATTGTTTCATAGCCATTAGGAAGGGAGCAAATGAAGTCATGAACATATGCCTGTTTTGCAGCCCATTCTATCTCTTCTTGCTTTATATCCCTTGAACATCCATAGCTTATGTTTGACTTAATGTCCATCCGGAATAAATGTGGTTCCTGTAATATTAAGATATTAGAGTGTAATGGTGAGCCGTTGAGGATGAAAAAATCCATAAACATAGGATGGTCGTATCGGGCCTGACCATGTAGCTATTTATAAAAAAAAGAGACTTTCCAAACCTGTCCAACATAGCCAATATTCTCTCTCAGCCATCTGATGTCCAAGTCTTTAAGTGGATGGCCATCAATAAGTATCTGCAACAAAATGAAGTTTCATTAATGATCCACATTTTAAAAAAAATTAAAAATAGTTCTAAGCAAGACATAAACGAGAAGTTTATGGCTAGCAGCACTTAATAATAGGTGATAATTAAGTGATCTATAGGTGTTTGGACTTTGGAGTGGCAATTCTGCCTTGTGACTCCGGTTTAGGGATTCCGATATCCATTCATCCATTTAGCCCATTTCCAATCATTCATCATCTCTGCTTTGTACTTGTCATCGAAAATAAGACCCATCGAATAGAAAGAATAAGCAATTCTATCAAGCAAGTGAACCCTTAGGTTCTAAGATAGTTTTATGGCACACGAAACATCAAATTATCATGTGCAAGATTAAAATGGCCTACTTTTGTGTAAACAAAAAAGGTCATCCAACCTCTGAGCCACCTTTACGTGGACCCTTTTATTTTACCCAACCACTATTCAGCCCAAAATGTTTCACCTTAACTTTTGACTTTAACCCGTCAATCCATTGGCTATAACACATAACCCAAAATGATCCGTTTTTACATTTGAGGATAAAAAAGATAACAAAGACAAAACTAATTAGATACATTAGGACATCGAGTTGTGTGTGTACCTGCCCCTGTGTTGGCTCATAAAGCCTAAGTAAGAGATGGATTAAAGTGCTTTTTCCACTACCACTAAGACCAACCTGAAGTAAAGAAGAAAGAGGTCACTCTCGAGTCTGGATATCATTGGCAAAAAAATTAAGAATGAAATTTCTCACGATTGCCATCACTTCATTTGGGTGTATGGAGATGTTAACTTCTTCCAGAGTGGGCATCTGTAAGAAAGAGCACACAGCTTAATATACATGAAGCAAATATAAAGCGGTTTAAGCCTTTACGATATGCAGGAAAACTAGTAAAAGTGCATACTAGTATACATCTCAAAAACTGAACTATCCAAAGTTTTGGTCGGTGTAGGATACAGATCCCAACTTAGTGGATTAAGAATAATTAACCATCTACGGAAGAATGGGTTGATTCGGGTTTAACAAATTTCAAAAGTGTTCAAAAGCTTAAGTGTTAGCAGCCTCCTAAATCACTTTATTGAAAAAAAAGTGTAGGCAGGTGCAGGTCAACCCAACCAGATTTGACCCGTCCTACTCTACTTGTTTGACACATAACTCAACTCATCTGACCCACCCAATTAGCCACCAATTAAATATTGTAATCTACATTTGAAGAGAAAGTGAAATTACAGTTGTTCGTGAAGGGTAGTGAAAGGAGACATTTACAAACTCTAATTGCCCATCTAGCCTCTGTATCTTCACTCCTGTACAGAACAAGAAGACCAATTAGCGCTGAAAGAAAGAATTCATGTAATACAGTAGAACATAAAAACTGACCATTCTTTTATATATTACTTATAGCTAGGGAGGTAATCAGGTAAATCAACCTATTTATGTGAAAATGGGTCATATTGTGTTATGTTTAATTGGTAACGGATCAAATGGTTTAGTTACCCAAAGTATCCTCAAGGAGTTAAAGCCTCCTATCTATGTACAAATTGGAGCATTATATTCTTAAAAGTTTTCTGATCATATATCTTAAATATGAGTTATCTGAAATAACAAAATTCTATAAGAAACTGCTGGCGCGTCAAGCCTACCCAATTTGACCTGACTGGAAAAGTTACACATTTTTAACGGAATATGGTTTAGCTTGGGCCATTTTGGATAGTGAATCCGACCCGCCCATTTTGCCACATCTAGAAATTGTACAAAACAAGTTTTTATAACAACATTATCCATGCCTTCTGCTGAAAACTGATCGCTAGGCAAGACATCAATTAGCTGAAAAACCTTTTCACTTGCTCCAACACATTGAAGTAATGAAGAAAAATTGTCTGCCAATCTCCAAGCTGCATATATTAACCATTCACAATACAATACATACTTGGTAAGTTGCTCAGCAGATGCTTGACCAGCAAGAATGGACATTCCTCCCAACACTATAGCAAAAACCTGCAATTTTTAGTTGAACAAATAGGTAATGCATACTACTCAGCAATTACATGGAAACCAATTGAATCTAATTAAAGAAACAAAAAGCTTAACCAAGGATTCAATAAACCTGTGTCAAACGATAAAAAGTGTTGAAGCTAAAATTCCAGAGTCCATAGGCAGCACTTTCTCGCACACTTAGGAAAGCCAATCTTTCAAGCCATTGCTTATACCTAGAAGCATAAGGTATATACTTGGTCATTAATATTTGTGCACTGCACATTCTATGGCCTTGATGTGTTGTGTATTGTGTACCAATGAGCTTTTTGCTTTTACCCCAAACTAACGATTACAAACTTAAAAAGTACAAAATGTTGTTGGGAAAAGCATATTCACCTTTTAAGTTCTTTTGTTTCCGTTCCATTAACACGGACAGTTCTCACCAAAGAAAGAGTTTCTTGAGAAACCTGAATTTCCGGAGTAGAAAGGTAGGATATAGTCATAGTTAGGTAAGTCAGTTATATATAATAGAATGCTTGGAGAACAATGTAAAAACCAGATTGGTATTTACTTCATTGGCATGAGCAGTAGACTCTTGAATAAGCTTTGCTGCTTTCTTCTGGTACCTTTAAAATACAAAATGAGCTAAAACAGATAAAGTAAACATTAGGGATCAATCACCCTATAACTAAACAGGTTAAGTTATTAATTTAAAGATAGCGGATACTTACCGCCCGTAAACTAGAAAGATTATACACAAAAGACTGCATATAAAGCAAGCTGACAACGCAAGAGGCCAACTTAATGTTAGCAGATTAACCAGTGCTCCTATCCCCTGAAAGTTTATGATTCACATTCAATACGTGGATAAGAATAATGACGCCAAAAGAAGTGGGCAAAGATGGCTCTTGACCAACCTGAATGGAGTTTCGTACTATCAAATGTAAGTTGTTCGAAATGATATGTGACAGCCTTTGACAATCTGCCCCAAGCCTGCTGGTTAAATTTCCAACTGGTTCTCTATCATAGAAGGATATATCCTGAAGGTAAGTGCTCATTAAATATACATATGTAAATGTTTCAAATACATACAGGCTAAGAAGCAGAAAGCACCTGAAGTAATAGATTCCTGTATAAAGTTTCTCTTAGACGTTTGAGCTGTGAAATCAAAAGAAGGATACTTTTCATAAGCTGCCTGTTTTGAATAGTTGAGTAAAGGAAAAGAGTACATTAGCCTTGAAGTTTCCGACTTCCAAAGAAGATTCAATCACTCACCAGGACCATATTTGCGATTCCAAAACAAGCACTTCGTAATCCGCTGAAATCCACAAGAGGCAACCTCAGCTCATGGATACAACTTCAAATGCAAACTGGAATATAAAGAGCAAAAAACATATTTTATCCGGATTTTTTTCTAGATTTCTTCACAGTAACATAAGTCACTGGCGGATAACATACAACCTCAATTATGATGAGAATCAACTAGGATATGTTACATGTCCACATGAGTACATGACTGTCCATTTCAGATTATGTAAATTCTATGCAGATTTTATATTTTATATCCAAAACGAGGTTAAGCCATAATTAATTGTGCCTGAAACTAAGGGTCTCCCAGAATTATCATTTCCTAAGGACTACTTACAATTTAGTAGGCTAGGCATCACATTTCTATGCAATCAAAACCGATTTTAAATATTCACATAGACTTGCAGTAATGATCCAAAATACGTTTGATATAATTTCACGCTAGTGTATGGTGACTTTTTGTTGATGCGAATTATCATATGTTAGTTATCATCGAGACTCTTAATCCTTCAAGAATTACAGTATGTGGTTATGGTAACTAATACTAATCATACACGGTATCGCAGTTCACATGATTAACCAACAAAACATAATACACAAGCATTATATGCTAATTACACAAGATAAATCTCTAATAAAGGATTCTTACGTGCATATCCCCGAAACAAAACACAGAAACACCAACACCTTGACGTCCCTATAAAACACAAACACCTCCCCATTTTGCGCAGCAAATATAGACGACGCCAATAAACTCGGCATCCATATCTCCGAAACCTACACATGAAAACTCACAAACGAAAAACACTCGGGGAATTGTTTGTTTGAGCTTATTTGTGGGCATATGAGCTTATTTGATTTCGGCTTACATTTCATAGGCGCAAACTTACCGGCTTATTTTGAGACTTGTAGCCTCATATAAGCTTATTACATAATAAACTTATTCCTATAAGTCTGAAAATAAGCCAGAAAGTTGAAACATAAGCTTGTCATATGAGCTTATGTCAAATACTCAAATTTGGAAACATTTTTCTGGGCCCATAGGCTCATCAAATTGAGCTTATGGCTTAAGCTCTATATGACAAGCTCAGAAGCCCAGTAAATAAGGTAAGACAAACACCCCTTAAAATAAAAGCATCACTTTCCAAATAAAGAAAGAAAACATACCGCAGCTAAAGTTAAGGAAGAAAAACCAACATAGACAACCAACTTATGATGAGAAACCAATCCCCAAATTCGACGAATAACGAACCAGACAGTAACTTGATTTCCTAGTTTTATATCAGCATTCTCATTCTCATTTTCATTATTTAAGTTCCACCAATTGTTTCCAGGTATGTAATCAGAAAATGTGAATGATGAGTTGTGATTGTGGCAGTTGGTGATTGTTCTTGTTGTTGTTTTGAATTTGGTTTTGGTGGGTGGAAATTTGAACTTGTTGATGGTTTGGTACGAGAATGTGTGAATTGAGATATTACTGCCATTGATGATGATGGTGTTCATTTGTTGTGCACTACATATGTGTTCGATCAAATGTTTTGTCGTACACAGTTTTTATTACGTAGAATCAGAAAAATATAACACAAAAAGCTTTTGGTTCCAATAGAGAAACTTTTTCTGAAAAGCTTTACCAAAAGAAAAGAATGTTACTAGAAACTACACTTGTAACATAATTTTGGTAAAAAATATTTTAACTTTATGTCTTTTTAACAACAACATTTCAAAAAGCAAAAATTTAATATTTATGTAGCTTTATCTAATTGTCTAACTGAATCGATGGTGGCTCTAGTTCTCGGTTGAACCTGGTTTAATATGGAAAATTGTAAATATATATGTATTAAATTGTTTTATAAGGTGAATATAAAATTGTATATTTGAGTAATGTGGTGTATTAATTATATGTTTATTGTTATTAATTGATTTTGTAAAAATAAGATGTAGTGACATTTGTTGTTTTGTACAATATGTTACTTTATTTATTATAAATTATGGTAATGAAGTGTTTTAATTATAATATTAATTTTATTTTAATTATAGTTTTAAATGTAATGTGTTATAAAAGTTCTTATGTTTGTTGTGGTTGTACATAGGCATTAATAGGTTGTATTACTCAATTCTTAGTTTGTTATTTTCATTAATAATATGCTTTATTTGTTGTATTACTTAAAACTTTTGTATATATTGAAAAGAGAGATATCAATTTGTTTTATAAGGAGTATATATATAGTGACCGACTGTTGTAAAAATTCCTATCTAATTCAAGTCTACAATTTGTGAGAAGAGTTATTTTGGATCATATTTATCTCAAGGACTCGGCCTATAATTCATTTTCATCGATTAAAAATATTTTATTATTTTATTTTTTTATAATTTAAATATTTTTTAAACCGTTAAGTGTTAAAAAAAATATGCTATCGTGACGATCATTTAATTAGCTTTCTATAAATATGCACTATAATATACTTTTAAAGATTTATCATTTTTTGTTTTTTTTTGTTTCTAAAACTTGTGTGAAATATCATATATTTGGTTGTTAAATGGATGGACAGAACAGGTATGAGCAATGGATTAAATGGACGTTGGTCCATAGACGCGGACTAAATGGACCATTTTTAATATTTTAACCAAATGGACTTGGACCAAATGGACATTGGATCAAATGGACTTGGATCAAATGAACAATATTAAAAAAGAAACAAATAAACTCAAGATGAACTAAATGGCAAAAAATACCCATCACATATTGTCCATAATACCCATTTATTTAACCCAATGCTTTTATGTTGTCCAAATAGTCCAACTAAAAATAAAAATAAAAATACACATTTAGTCCATTAGTTCAAAAAAATATATGGACATGATTTCCCATCTTTAATCATACTAGGATCAATGCCCGCGCTCCGCCGCGGGGTAGATACATAATGTGTTTACATAAAAAGAGTAACAATAAGTGAGTGCAACCGAGTCATACAAACTTGTGCTCACTTGTGAAATATGATGATCCTCTAGACTGTAAACTTTGGTAGGCTGCAACACTTTATCAGACACGTCTCTATTTGGAAATCCGAAGCTCCCGGACCCTATCCATACAAATCCATATAAACGTCCATTATCAACTAACACAAATGTCTTCTACTTGCTCGCACACACCTGCAAACCATAAGACACCTAATTATATGGTTTCTTTTGCAACGATTTTAACATATATTCCTTTCATTTATCCTGTTATTAGTGGTTGAAATATAATTTTGTTTCAAAGTCAAGTTCATGTATAGAACTGTTAAGAATGTCGGTTACAAATGACCCAAAAGAGATGCCTAATATCTTATGAATCGTATGTATAAAAAGTAAGTGACTGAGTGACTAAACAGGGACAATGAATAAGTAAATTGGTAATTTATGCAAAGCAAAACCCCCTGTGTGTGGCTTTCTCTCAACCACAATAAAACTCACATAAAACCTCCCCCGAGTTATGAAATTAGAACCGAATATGCTACTAACAGTACCTGAGATATTATGGATCTTACCTATACAGATGTGACGTCAAAGCAATGTCATTCTACATTGCGCCAAAGGGTCCTAATAGAAAATGTCCAAATTAGACCACCGTATGAAAATACTCGGTATGTTATTTATTTTGATTTATAGTATTCCATACCAGAAGTGGAATGTTTAGTGAGTTCTCCACTTCAACCCAAACTTCTGCCTTTCTAGCATTAGAGTCCTGCATTTTATAAATAAAGAACGCTAAAAGTGCAAAAAAATTTGAAGAACAATGTGGCAACAAAATACAAATCGTGCATACGGTAAGTCTGCCTCAAAAGAGGACTCGTTGATTCAACTTTATGGCTCGAGGCAGTGCATGATGTTTACCTTCATTGTGAACAGTAGTGTAGCCTTCTCCACTGTTACTTGCAGCGGTACGCAGAACTAAATAGCTCTTACCTACACTTTCTTCGGTTTGTGCTGATTTTTATCGCTCTCTTCTGCCTAATTATCTCGCGCCTAGACAAAATAATAAATAAGCACATCTGAAAGGAAGCTTCGATTTATAAAAAAAATAAGACGGAAAAGCTCGAAATTGCTTACCAATCACCAGCTGTCGCTGACCGCCGGCATTCTCTTTCGCTTCCCAAGTTGCAATCTGTTGGGCATACCATGGATATGATCTCATAATTTGATAAATTCAGTTTTTAGCATCTTTTGCCACGAATAACCCTAACTATGGATATGATCTTATAATTTGATAAATTCAATTTTTAGCATCTTTTTAAATATTAAGACGTTTGACCCATTAGAGATATAACAAAACCAAAACTGACAAAGTAAACGGGTCGAAATTGTGAAAATTGCGTAAATCCATGACCGTTACGGTCAGACAATTTTACCAGCGACATATTTTAACATCCGTAAATAATCTTTGATAACCTAAGAAACATAAATGTAGTTTACTCTAAATAATAGACTACCTTTTCAATGGCTGTAAAGGTGTATCCAGCAGCATCCAGGCCATTAGTTCTGTGACAGAAAATATCTATGCCCTTTTTTTCTCCAAAAGCTTCACCCCACCGAACATGGAGGACGAAAAAAAAAAGATTGCAATTGTTTCCTTCTATATTTTGAGGCTCAGACCTGACATTGTGGGCCCATAATGGGTACCCGTCATGGCTGCAACCAGTCTTACTGTGGCTGCCCAGCCAACACACGGGCATCCGTAAATCATGGGTCACAAAACACAATGGAAGGTGGTTATCGTCATCGCCTATACCAAGTAATAGCTGATTTATTTAGAATAGACACACCAAAAATGCAGATCTATCAGTAGCAGATTTTGTAACTCTTTCCCACCAGAATCAGGAATCTAACAGAATGGGATTACAAAGGCTTAAATATTATCATCATTACCATTAGCATTCGCGACATTAGAGCTATGTTTCATGAGCATACGTTTTATAGCTTATTTTTAAACCAATAAGCCGTAAACGACAATATAACCAGAAACAAACACCACCTTATTTTAAAAGCTACACAGTTAGCAGGTTATGAGCTTATTCGAAAACCACACATATGGATTACGATGAGGCTACATATCAGTAACTTTGTGAAACAAAAATAACGGAAACTTGATATAAACATGGCAGAACGAAAGGCGTACCCAAAACCCGTCATGGCTGCGATTGCATGGTCGCCCCGCCAAGATACGGTTTTTAACAAAGCAAGGCTACTAAAACATTCCATACAGGCAGCTTTCATCATCACCAATAATCGTTACACCATCGGACACCGATCACATTCGCTACCCGGCATATAGCGGCAATGAAAGGACCGGTGACAGCGAGGGTCGCCCAAAATCAGTTAAGCCACCAACCTGTTACATAAGCTGGCCGCTAAGGACATGAAAACACCCCACAGCCGTAAATATTTCTATTCCAAAAGTACGACACTTGTAATGAGGCTCAAATTGGACACTCATCAGGTAGAAAGAATACACGTGCCATGGCTGCAACCTGAGAGGTTGCCCTGCCAAGATACACGCAACTAAAAAACAATATAAACTTATGTGAGGGAGGAATATTAGAACTACATATCTGCCGTTAGATTTTCCCCAAAAACTGTTCATTGGTATGGGCTTGACAAAAAATTACATCTCAACCGTTTGTGTTGGTTTGAAAACATGTTCACTGGGGCGGTTCGATTATTGATGATGATCTAATAGAGCTTATCTTTCGATTATTGATGATGATCTAATAAAAATAAGCCGCGCACCCCTATTATAAAACATAATTACCTCTAATAGAGCTGATCTTTCGATTATTGATGATGATCTTTGGATCATATTATGTTTTATAAGCCTATATGCCTTTTGCGACAACACAAACCATTCTAAGAACCGCCCCAACTGACCCATTAGAAAGTCACCAAAAGTGAGCAGTAAAAACGTAAGCAATCATGTAATAAACTTATCATATAAGCCTAAACAACAAATATCGTCATTTAATTTAGACTTTAAGAGGCTCAGATCTGTAAGAGAAAAATGTATGACCAAAGAGGATAAAACCGCCATGGCTGCAAAACATTGACAATGAATTACCCCGCCAAGATACGGCCAATCTCAGACTTTGTTCAAATTCATTGACTCGAATTCATTTGTAAATATCATCATTGCCCTGTTATAATACTACATAACATCACATGACCATCATACTTAACCAAAGGCATATAGGCTTATAAAACATAATACGAAATCAAATAAGCCGCGCACCCCTATATAAGCCAACCTTAAAGGGTCACCCTACCACGACCCTAGTATACTTTTAATAAACGTAATAAACAGTAATCTAAAATTAGTTATACTCACAAACAATTGATCTCGAGCTAAGTGATTTGATGACAGTTTGATCACCAATGAATTCAGACAAATGGAAAAACAAAGATCCCACCTAAGACACCCAACGTCACCAACCAATCACCAACGTCACACACCATTAATGGCGGCAACGAAGAGATTGGCGGCATCAAAGAGTTTCTGGTGTTATATATCAAAACCCATGTATAGATCCAAACTGATCAAGATCAAAACCCATGAAAAGTATCTAGATCTAAACTGATCAAGATCAAAACCCATGATAAGTATATACATCCAAACTGATCAAAATTAGATCCATTTGAGAGAGAGAGTGTGTGTTATGTATTATTGGTCCAACTATTGCATACAAACAGATGGCACCTCCTACTCCTAGATCGGAACAATCGAACGGTTGAAAAATGGGTTTTGGAAAAAGGCCATACCAGTGAACAACGATTGAACTGATCATACGGTTGAGATGTTGATTTTCTTTGCAAACCCATACCAATGAACAGCCCTTTGAAAAATCGAACGGCAGATACATACTCAAAATATGCCTCCCATACCAATGAACAGCGCTTTGAAAAATCGAACGGTAGATACATACTCAAAATATGCCTCCTCTCACAGACAGTTATATTGTTTTTTAATAATGCATTTCCCAATTCCCCTTATTGTATTAAGGGGGTAAACCATGGATATGATCTCATAATTTGATAAATTCAGTTTTTAGCATCTTTTGCCACGAATAACCCTAACTATGGATATGATCTTATAATTTGATAAATTCAATTTTTAGCATCTTTTTAAATATTAAGACGTTTGACCCATTAGAGATATAACAAAACCAAAACTGACAAAGTAAACGGGTCGAAATTGTGAAAATTGCGTAAATCCATGACCGTTACGGTCAGACAATTTTACCAGCGACATATTTTAACATCCGTAAATAATCTTTGATAACCTAAGAAACATAAATGTAGTTTACTCTAAATAATAGACTACCTTTTCAATGGCTGTAAAGGTGTATCCAGCAGCATCCAGGCCATTAGTTCTGTGACAGAAAATATCTATGCCCTTTTTTTCTCCAAAAGCTTCACCCCACCGAACATGGAGGACGAAAAAAAAAAGATTGCAATTGTTTCCTTCTATATTTTGAGGCTCAGACCTGACATTGTGGGCCCATAATGGGTACCCGTCATGGCTGCAACCAGTCTTACTGTGGCTGCCCAGCCAACACACGGGCATCCGTAAATCATGGGTCACGAAACACAATGGAAGGTGGTTATCGTCATCGCCTATACCAAGTAATAGCTGATTTATTTAGAATAGACACACCAAAAATGCAGATCTATCAGTAGCAGATTTTGTAACTCTTTCCCACCAGAATCAGGAATCTAACAGAATGGGATTACAAAGGCTTAAATATTATCATCATTACCATTAGCATTCGCGACATTAGAGCTATGTTTCATGAGCATACGTTTTATAGCTTATTTTTAAACCAATAAGCCGTAAACGACAATATAACCAGAAACAAACACCACCTTATTTTAAAAGCTACACAGTTAGCAGGTTATGAGCTTATTCGAAAACCACACATATGGATTACGATGAGGCTACATATCAGTAACTTTGTGAAACAAAAATAACGGAAACTTGATATAAACATGGCAGAACGAAAGGCGTACCCAAAACCCGTCATGGCTGCGATTGCATGGTCGCCCCGCCAAGATACGGTTTTTAACAAAGCAAGGCTACTAAAACATTCCATACAGGCAGCTTTCATCATCACCAATAATCGTTACACCATCGGACACCGATCACATTCGCTACCCGGCATATAGCGGCAATGAAAGGACCGGTGACAGCGAGGGTCGCCCAAAATCAGTTAAGCCACCAACCTGTTACATAAGCTGGCCGCTAAGGACATGAAAACACCCCACAGCCGTAAATATTTCTATTCCAAAAGTACGACACTTGTAATGAGGCTCAAATTGGACACTCATCAGGTAGAAAGAATACACGTGCCATGGCTGCAACCTGAGAGGTTGCCCTGCCAAGATACACGCAACTAAAAAACAATATAAACTTATGTGAGGGAGGAATATTAGAACTACATATCTGCCGTTAGATTTTCCCCAAAAACTGTTCATTGGTATGGGCTTGACAAAAAATTACATCTCAACCGTTTGTGTTGGTTTGAAAACATGTTCACTGGGGCGGTTCGATTATTGATGATGATCTAATAGAGCTTATCTTTCGATTATTGATGATGATCTAATAAAAATAAGCCGCGCACCCCTATTATAAAACATAATTACCTCTAATAGAGCTGATCTTTCGATTATTGATGATGATCTTTGGATCATATTATGTTTTATAAGCCTATATGCCTTTTGCGACAACACAAACCATTCTAAGAACCGCCCCAACTGACCCATTAGAAAGTCACCAAAAGTGAGCAGTAAAAACGTAAGCAATCATGTAATAAACTTATCATATAAGCCTAAACAACAAATATCGTCATTTAATTTAGACTTTAAGAGGCTCAGATCTGTAAGAGAAAAATGTATGACCAAAGAGGATAAAACCGCCATGGCTGCAAAACATTGACAATGAATTACCCCGCCAAGATACGGCCAATCTCAGACTTTGTTCAAATTCATTGACTCGAATTCATTTGTAAATATCATCATTGCCCTGTTATAATACTACATAACATCACATGACCATCATACTTAACCAAAGGCATATAGGCTTATAAAACATAATACGAAATCAAATAAGCCGCGCACCCCTATATAAGCCAACCTTAAAGGGTCACCCTACCACGACCCTAGTATACTTGTAATAAACGTAATAAACAGTAATCTAAAATTAGTTATACTCACAAACAATTGATCTCGAGCTAAGTGATTTGATGACAGTTTGATCACCAATGAATTCAGACAAATGGAAAAACAAAGATCCCACCTAAGACACCCAACGTCACCAACCAATCACCAACGTCACACACCATTAATGGCGGCAACGAAGAGATTGGCGGCATCAAAGAGTTTCTGGTGTTATATATCAAAACCCATGTATAGATCCAAACTGATCAAGATCAAAACCCATGAAAAGTATCTAGATCTAAACTGATCAAGATCAAAACCCATGATAAGTATATACATCCAAACTGATCAAAATTAGATCCATTTGAGAGAGAGAGTGTGTGTTATGTATTATTGGTCCAACTATTGCATACAAACAGATGGCACCTCCTACTCCTAGATCGGAACAATCGAACGGTTGAAAAATGGGTTTTGGAAAAAGGCCATACCAGTGAACAACGATTGAACTGATCATACGGTTGAGATGTTGATTTTCTTTGCAAACCCATACCAATGAACAGCCCTTTGAAAAATCGAACGGCAGATACATACTCAAAATATGCCTCCCATACCAATGAACAGCGCTTTGAAAAATCGAACGGTAGATACATACTCAAAATATGCCTCCTCTCACAGACAGTTATATTGTTTTTTAATAATGCATTTCCCAATTCCCCTTATTGTATTAAGGGGGTAATATGATAAATAGTATTTTATTCATATATGAATATATGATACTAGTGTTAGATTACAAATTATTATTTAATCATATATTGGTTTATATCATATATGATAAGTTATATCATATATAATACTAGTGTTACATCATATATAATATTATTATCATATATGATAGTTTTCGACAACGAAGAAAAACCTGAAAAAAACGAAAAAAATTTGTCGAAAATATATTATATAGCATATCTATAGAAAGATAATTAAATACTCGCCGTAATGGTATTTTTTTTTTTGCATAACGATTAACAGTTTAAGAAATATTAATGTTTGAAAAAAAAGGCTAAAATAGGTTTTGTGTTTAATCTTATTCATTGAATTAAGATGAATATGGATGATGGAGATTATTCACTTTAGTATCCATATAAAGTTTGGTATCTGATGAGACTGCTTTTATACATAGTTTCATCGTTCAAAACGGGCTTAAAATGTATTAAATATCATGAAAAATGCCAAATATATGCTTGTGTTTGTTACATGGGTATTTTAGGTACGAATATTGAGAAAATGACAAAAGATCACAAGAAACAAGCAAAAACGAACACGGGAAACGAATCCGCACAATGAACCAAGCCCTAATGGTGATTTTCTAAGAATAACCCTTGAAGAATTAAAGATTATACAAGAAGGGTCCTCCAATATTGAAGAATTGACACTTTAAACCCTTGTTTATTTATAATTACAAGTTTGGTCCTTAAAGTTTGTCAAATTTACAAAAAAGGGCCCTCCACTTTAAAAAATTGGCAATGATGGTCCCTCAAAAAGGAAGACTTGTCAATATTAGTCCTCCAAGAAGTCAATCATACAAGTCAAGACCATAAAGTTTGAAGAAAATGCCAAAACAACCCTTCAAGAATCAAGAATTAGCAAGAAATACCCCTGAAATTACTTTACAAAACTATTTGGGGCAAAAGTATAAAAACAGAAACTTGGTTTGTAAAGGAATTCAGTTTTGACTATTTAAAACTGAAATGAAAAGGAATAGAAAGACAAGGGGTTAAATGTGGCAGACAAGAGAACTTACCTAGACCAACCTACAGCCAACACGTGTCGCACTAACCCATTTCCACCAATCCCCTTTCACCATTGTGCCATGTCACCCTCCACCACCGGATTAATAACTAATTTATTTAGTTATATTAATCTCTCGCCTAAACATCTTTTTAAAACCCAAAACAGATTAAACCTTGTGTTCTTCATGTTCTTATCACAAATTGGGTTTTCTTTAATCACTTGAAATTAAGCCTCCATCACCTCCAGATTTAAGATTAAGATGGTGCTAAACAAAACCCCACCCTTAAACCCCATGCCACGTCATCCATCAGCTCACATGATAAACCTTTTGTACACGTTTTATGGGAAAATGCCAAAGTGTGCCAGAAAATCAACACACCACATTTAGCTTCATTCCTAAGCTTCTTTGGGAGCCCTTTGATCAATTCCTTCCCTTTACAACTCCACAAAACGCCAACATTCCTTCACATGTGCTCAAGTTTTCAAAATTCAGCAGGGGTACTTTGGGGCTTCTACCAACTAGGGTTTATCTATTTTTCAACTTCTTAGCATAGTTTGTAGCCTATATAAAGGCATTAGGGTTTCACTTTGAGCCCTGCTCTTGGTTTTCCTTTGGTCAACATTTCTGTAAATCCTTGTTCAAGATTAATGAAAAGTGTTTAAAATTATGTGACGAATTCCAAGTGCCAACTTATTACTTGCTTGTTTATGTTTCATGTTTATGATTTTGGAATCTTAAAACCTGTTTTAAAGCATGTGCAAGAAATTGCCAAGTTTTCTCAAAAACTTGATATTTTGTAAATTCTTGATTCAAACTCTTGGAATTTTTGGATTGTAAGTGATTATATCACCCTGACAAGGAGCTTATCAAGGTGTTGTAAGCTTGTGGTTTGGGGATAATCAAGGAGTGGGAACAAGTTTGCATTAATCAAGCTTTTTCCACTTTTCTATTTTATATAGTTGTGCTCTAACCTTGTTGAATCTTAGCAGCTTTGTTGTGGAAGCGTGTACCTTGTTTTGCTAGGCACATCAGCTCAAAAATTCGTGAGTGTGGATGTACATTCATGAGGTTTGAGTCCTTTTCTCAAAAATCTGATAAAATACTTGATTTTTGTGAATTTGTGTTATGCTGTTTTTCTTGTTGTTTTTGTGGATTAAACTTGCTTGATACTGCATGATGATGATGTTATTGTGTTAGATTGGGCTTGGGATAAACTGAATCACACATTTACTTTGTTAATCTTGGATTGAAAAAAGTTAAGGGGTGTTTGGGTTAACCTGTTTAAGCTTACAAATTGGATTTGAGTTATAGTTTGTTGGTTATTTGTGTTGGTATCTGATATATACTTGGTTGTATGCTATTTGCTGCAAGTTCTTGGCTTTTAAACATCAAAATCTTGATTGTGCTATAAAAAGTGGAAATCTGCTTGTTTTGACCTAAGACTTTGGTAACACTTAGTTTGTATGCATGCTTAATGATTACAAGTGATTAAACATAGTTATTGTAACCTGTTAAGAATATTTGAGGGTTTGAATCTGGTCTTGTGGTCAAATATATCAGCAAAGTATAAAATCTGCTTGTTCTTTGTTCATCAGTAACATTTTTGAGCTTGAATCTTGATCTAGACTTTGAATCATTGCAGGAAACCTGTTTATTTATTTACTAATTGGCTTGGTGAATTTGTGTTTTTATTGTTGTTATTGACTCCTTGTGATTCACTGATCACTTGGGTGCCTTTGCTTAACTTGAATCCAACAAAAAGTCACATAAGACAAAAAGTCAAGAAAGTCAAGCAGTGGGAACTCCTTTCCCCTGTTGCTAGCCACTACTAGTGTTATTTGATCAACAACTTATTCATAAGCGATTTTGGCTTATCCAGACTTGCAACAACTTATTTTTGTGATAGATGTTACTTATTTGACCCATTGATTTGAACTGGAGCTTATTAGGGTTTGACTTTTAAGTTTGACTAGAAAACCAAACAGTTTTACTTTTACATAAGTGCTTATTTGCTTATTCTAGCTTATTCAGTGTGCTTATTGGAAATTTTTTTGATTATTTTGCTTAATTAAGTCATTTACCTTTTGCAAGTTGAATCAGCACTTGAGGTAGCCTAGAACTAAAAAACGACTATTTTGTCGTTTTGTGAAGAGAGCTTTGGCTTATTTCAGGCTTATTTCTTAGCTTTTTCAAAGTTCCTTTTCACAGATCTCTTTGGTAACTCAAAATAAGCTTGTGTGTCAAATTAGAGCTTATGGCATTAGCTTATGGCTTAATGGGCCAAAAAGCCCATTAAGAATAAGCTGTTGACTTATTAAGCTATGATAAGCACATTTTCAGCTTTTGGGCCTTCAGAGTTTTGTTCTTAAAATCAAATTTTAAGTCAGATAGGAAGTTTTGGGCTTATTTGGTTGACTTTTTCTTATTGGGCCAGTTTCAAGCCCATTAAGGGACTGTTTTTTATTTAAACCCATTTTAAGGCCCATTAGGGGTATTTAGGTAATTTCAAGTTCATTTCTGTGTTATTTAGGTTAAAATAAACTAGTTTGCAACTTTTTAGAATTTTTTATAAATTTTGGATTTTTATTAATATTTTATTATTAAAAATTAAAATTTAGATTTTTGCAAGTTTTTCATAGTTCAAATACATTAAGTTAGGAATTTTAAAATTTTTATATTAGTTTTATTGTCATTAGATTAATTTTTAGAATTATTTTAATCTTTATTGGTTTTTAATCATTTTTAAATAGTTTTAATTAATTTTAAAATTTTCAAAAATAGTTTTAAATTTAGTTAAGTCATTTTAGAGGTTTACAAGTTAAAAAATCTTATTTTGGGCTTTTGTTTATTATATTGATTTTTTGGGCTTTAATTAGCATTAAAAAATTAATATTTAATTAATAAAAGGTTTGAGTGATTTTTGATTTTTTTGTAAACTCTAATTACATTTTTAGGATTTATTTTAATTTTCTAGGAATTATTAGGGTAATTTTTAAAATTAGTCATTTTTTACGGTTTTACGTGCACGACTTCGTCTTAGTGTAATTCATAATCGTAATCGTTATTCTTTTCTAATCTCTTTTCTTATTTCTTTTCTTCATAAATATAATCACAAACACTTAATCATCTCTTACACAACACACTAGCCTCCTTGAGAACGATCCCCACTTAATTTGGGTCATTAGTGCTTGGTTTTCTTAATCCGACACTTAATACTTGCCCTAATTACGCTCTTCTTCCTAAAAGACGTAAAATTACAACCATCATTTTGGCGCCGCTGCCGGGGAAGCGTGTTGTGTTTTGGTTTGAACAATTGTTGTTTTTATAGTAGCCATAATATCTATTTGTATTAGTAGCACTCTACTAATACGTATTATCGATTTTTCGTTTTTTATGTGAATATTACTATATTGTATACGTAGAAAAATAAATTCACAAGTACTCCAAAAGTGTGAAAACACAACCTTGATTGGGAGGTCATTACTCAATCATTGTATTCGAATCTCAAACAAGAAAAAAAAGGCAAAATAGATAATAACTTTCGTGAAGCTTAATTTTGACAAACACAAACTATAAGGTGGGTATAAGGCGGGTATTATAAAATATACCCTAAGGAAAAAGGCTCTTAAGTGCTTCGCGCCGCCTCGTTTTCCCGCTTGCTTGTGCGTGTTTAGATAAAAAGGGCTAATCGAGGGTTTGCCAACCAAAGTATTATCTAAGTATCATATATATTTTCTTGGTTTCATTTGATTAAACCCTCTTGAACGTCTTGGTGTTCCACCAACGTTCTAAAGTCATCGAAGGCGTTCACTTCACGTGATCGTTTTCATTCCTTGAGGCTCCTTTAATCAAGAGATTTGATTAAGGGAGAGATCTGTAGATTTTTGTCTACTTAATACATTCACCAAAATCCAAAAAAGGTAAAAACAATCAAAACCACAAAAAAATTGGAAAAATTAAAAACACGAAAAAGAATCTTCTTTGCTCATCCCCACATTGTATGTGACGTTTATGCTTACTCGTAATCAAGCAAGACGTGCACGTAAACAAAAAAACCGAAAGGAGACCACACTTAATCTTTCTAGTGATGAGTCTCCTATTGACGAACCTATCGTAGAAGAAGAACCAACCATGGCGAATCGAACTATGATGGAGTTACTTCAAGCACCCACCGAGTGTTATGGAGAGGCTATTGTGATTCCCGCCATCCTTACGGAGAATTTTGAAGTGAAAACTGGTTTGTTGTCGATGATCCAAAACAACAAATTCCGTGGTGATGAAAAGGACAACCCGCACAACCATATCCGCCAATTCAATCGTCTTACCGCCACTTGCAAATTTAAGGATGTTGCTAATGACTCGATTAAGATGATGATTTTTCCGTATTCCTTAGCGGGGCCCGCTAAAATTTGGTTAGAGAAAGAGCCACCCGATTCTATATTGACGTAGAAGGATCTCGTTTCAAAGTTTGTGAACCAATTTTTCCCGCCCTCTAAGACCACACATTTGAAAAACGAGATTTCAAAATTTTCACAAGAATTTAATGAGAGTTTTTCTACGGCTTGGAATCGGTTTAAGGAAATGTTACATGAGTGTCCTCATCACGGTTTTTCCGACTTGCATCAAACTGACACGTTTTACAATGGTTTGAATGATCAAGAAAGGGATTATCTTAATGCCACCGCGTGTGGTAAATTTTTTGTGTAAAACGGTTGAGGAAGCGTTGTAGATTATTGAGAATAGATCTAAGGTGTATAGTCCTCGTAACACATCGAGTGTTCTAATAAGTGTGAAAACACTTATCCTTTTACCACTTAATTTTAATAATAACCAAGCCAAAACGTGTATTTAATGTCGTAAATGTCGGAATTATGCGTGGTTTGTGTTTTTGTTGTGATTTAGGACCAAAATGTGAAAAGGGAAGAAAACACGGGCTTCCACAGGCTTTTATCGAAGAAAAAGACAAAAGACGAAGTCAAAAGATCAAGAGTGCAAAAAGAACGGAAGTCCAAGGCATATTCTAAAGATTTATCGAAGAAAAAGTCTAAAGACGGAAGTTTCACGAAGCAGAAGAACCAAGTCTAATTAATGAAGAAATTAGAAGACGAGTTCATTTTATTTATCGACAAATCCCGAGACAAAGTCGAGAATGACGAGTTTATTGTCAAAGACGAACGACGAGAAGACAAAAGAAAGAAAGAAGGAAGCAACTGATGAGACTGCTTTTATACATAGTCTCATCGTCCAAAATGGGCTTTAAATGCATTAAATATTATGAAAATAGCCAAATATATGTTTGTGTTTGTTACATGTGTATTTTAGGTACGGATATTGAGAAAATGACAAAAGATCACAAGGAACATGCAAAAACGAACATGGGAAAAGAAGCCGCATAATGAACCGGACCCAAGTGATGATTTTCCAAGAATAAACCTTGAAGATTTGAAGATTATACAAGAAGGGTCCTCCAATATTGAAGAATTGACACTTTAAACCCTTGTATATTCATAATTATAAGATTGGTCCTTACAGTTTGTCAAAATTGCAAAAAGGACCTTCCACTTTGAAGAATTGGCAAGTTTAGTCCCTCATCAAAACTAAATTGTCAATATTGGTCCTCCTTATATTCAAACATACCATGAAGACCTTCAAAGTTCAAAAATGTGCAAGATTATTCCTTCAAATATCAAAGAAATACAAAACAAGTCCTTGTGAAAAGTTTTGTGGCCAAAATAGAAGTTTTAAAACTTCATTAACAAAGGAAATGGGCGTTGATGCATGTTTAAACTGAAATGAATGGAAGAAGAAAGAAGAGGGGCTAAACATGGCAGACAACCGTTCTTACCTAGACCAATCCCCTCTTGACACATCACCCCACTAACAAAACCCACCAATCACACCACCCCTTGTGCCACCTCACACCCCACCATCGTTTAATACTAATTATTAATTAGTATTCAAATATTGGCACCTTAACACTTAACCCACCCCTAAATCCGGATCAAACTAACCTAATTTCCCAGCCAAGAACACATAAACCCTAATCCAATTAACCTATGCAATCAAAGGGATTTTTGCTAATTTTCTCCAAATTCATAATTAACACCAAGCTAAACCTAAAACCACTCTTAAACATCCATCACCATCATCCCACATGCCACCTTATACCTCCCCTGCCCCACTTTTCACCTCCAAACAAAAAGCATGCAGCAAATCAACGTGCCAAAGCTTAGCTTTATTCCTAAGCATCAAATGGACGCTCTAGATCACAAAACAACAACTTTGGTCACATGTTTCTTCAACAAACGTCCAAGTCAGTCAACAAAAATTCAAAACTCAAGGGCATACTTGGAACTTCAAGCATTAGGGTTCTACTTTTTTTTCAGTATCTTAGGACTCCATGTAGCCTATATATGGCATTAGAATCACCACATTAGTTCTTGTTCTCAGTTTTACTTATGTCAAACCTTGTAAAGCCCTTTTCTGAATTTTATGAAATTATGGTGTTGTGTTATGATTTAGAACTGAGTTCCATTGATTGTTATTGTATTGAGTAGCTAATTGTCACGTCTTTGTACTTAAACAAAACCTTGAACAAGTCCAAGAGTGCCTTTAAGCCTGTGAGTCCCTTAGTTCTTGTTGAAGTCAAGAATTTGGCTTGTGCTTTGGTGAGGATTGTTCATTGAGGTGTTTCTTTAAGTGACATAAGTCACAATTCACTAGCTTAAACAATATTGGAAGTTGGTATACGTTTTTATCTCAAAAATCAGTCAAGTGGTTTGCTAAGTGCTTGTGGTTCAACAGCTTGCTTATTTGAGCTTAAGGGTGATCATAGCCTCCTAATCTTGGTTGATTAAGGGGTGGTGAGGCCTTAAGGGAAGATTCAGGCCTTGTGGGAACCTAAGTCTTGCATAGACTTGACCATTTGTCACCTTATTTTACTCTATTTGTGCTAACCTAGGCTCAAGTCTTTGGCTAGGTTTGTTTGTTGTTCTTAGTAGGGGGAAGCTGGTGCTTGTTCTTGCTAGCACCTCAACTCAAACAATCCAGGGTGTGGATGTACATCTTGGAGGTTTGATTCTCAAACTTTCATTTTTCTGATTACTTATTTGGTTTTAAGTGATTTTGTAAATTTGCCATTGTATGTGTTGTTTTTATGCCTGAATCTTGTTGATTATGCTTAGTATTGTTGGTATGATGCTTGATTAGACTTGGATTAATCTATTATACACTTTTGCTTTGATAAATCTATGATTTAGAAGTGAAAGGGGTGTTTGGGATTGTTTGCTTTATGGTTTTTATGCATGTGTGAGTATCTGTTTAAGGCTGCCTATTGTTGATATCTATTATTGAAGTGTTTGTGGTCTGAAATTTGCAAAAATTGAGCTTTGTAACATCAAATCTGAAATCATTGCATAACTAGCTTGTTTTAGGTCTTTGTTGACTGAAACTTAGTGAACACCTAGAATATATTCATATCTAGGGTTAACAAGTGATTAAACATAGTTTGAGTAATCTGATTTGTAGATTTGAGGGTTTAAAATTCAAGATTTGGTCAATTAGTTCAGCAAACATTGTTCTTGTTTGTTATTTGTTCATTAGTGACTTGTTTATGCTTGAATCTTGTTCATAAGTTTGAGTCATTGAATGAAATGAGTTTATTTATGTGTCATTAAGTTTAATTGAGCCTGTGTATGCATTTGGTTGATTTTGGTAAGCTTATATTAGCTTAAAAGTAGCTTATAATCACCAGAACTGCTTATTACTTGTCTGGAACACATCTGGGCAAAGATTGAATTAACTACACTGATTGACTGAGTGTTTTTGTGATTGTTTGCTTGTTATTGACTCCTTGTGATTCACTGATCACAAGGGTGCCTTGATTGTCCAACAAAACCAAGTGAAACTCTCTAAAAATCAAAGTCAAAAAGTCAAGGTAGTGGGAACTCCTTTCCCCTGCTGCTAGCCATTGCTAGTGCAATTTGGTCAACAACTTATTACTTGTTCATTATAGCTTATTCCAATGTGCAACAAACCTACTCCTCTCTCTCCCCTATAAATAGAAAACTTAAACCTCATTAGGAGGTGTTAGCTAATTTGACAAATTAGTTCTCCATTTTTATTAATTGTCTTTTAATACTTGTCATTTATTTTTCAAGTTAATTCAAGTAAGTCTTTAATTTGTGTTGTTGAATCTTTATCTTTAATCAAGTTTTTCATTAATCTCATTCTACCTTTCTTGTTTTGTTTAATCTTTATGCTTATTTGCTTATTGTTATGCTTATTTGATTGTTCTTTATGATTTTAAGTGTTTGATGTTTTAGCTTATTGTTCTTATAGCTTTTTGTGTGATTTTCTTAATTTTAATTAAGTGTTTTTAAAAGTTATTTTATAAGAAGTTGATTTTAAATATTTTGATTATTTAGTGTTTTTAAAAGTTTTTAAATTTTGGCTTATTAGCTTTTTCTTAAAGTTGATTTGGTTAAGTTTTTAGATAAGTGCTTATTAGATTTTAGCTTATTTTCCTTTGTGCTTAAGTTTGTTCCTTATCCGGGTTCCCAAAACCCTCTTACTCCGACTTAGGTTTAGATTTACTTTTCCCGCATTAAGTTCTTGCTCTTATTCTAAATTAGGTTCTAAATAGGTGTTTCCTGAATTAAGTGTAGGACAGTACATTCCGGATTATGTTCAATTTCAGCATTTCCCGAATTAGCACCTAAATCCATTGTTCCGGACTGCTATCCGGAATCTAAGTATTCCGAATTAAGTCCACCACGGATTCCGAATTAGTTGAGATTCATCATTCCGAATAAGGTTAAGTATTGATATTCCGGATTATGTGCCAAATCTGTTTCCCGAATTACTTGTGTGACATTAATTCCGAATTGTATCAAGAAGGAGGATTCTGGATTAGGTCTTGGTTTACTATATTCCGGATTAGTTCAAGTATTAGCACATTCCAAATTAGGTGCGGGATCTTCTTTCCAAATTAGGTGTTGATTCTGGATTCCGAATTAGGTCTAGTTTGGGTTTATTCCGACTTAGCTTTTATTTGGTTTTTAATTTCCTATTTTAATTTCAAGCATTTATTTTTCCCGACATTTTTCTTAAGTGTTATTTTAATTGTTTTATATTAGAATTATTTCAAGTTTGCATTTTTATTAAATTTTCAAGTTTACTTTTTGTCAGGCTTTAATTTTTCGTCATTTATTTTTTAAAGCCTTTATTTTTAGTCTAAATATTTTGAAGTTTTTATTTTTATTTATTTTAATTAATTACTCAACGACATTTTTATTTTAAAATAGATAATCAACGAGAATTCTTTCTTTCACACCAAGAACAACTAAGTCGCACTTTAATCCGTGATCAATTCGATTAGACCAATTCAACGAACTTTTTCACTTAGCAAAATCTAGTATTAAAATGGCGCCGCTGCCGGCTCTTTTCGTGAAGATTAACGGTTTATTGTGAGAGACGTGTTGGATTTTGGGATCCGTTCACTCGTGAACGTTATTTTTCGTGTCAAAAATTTTCAAAAATCCTAAAAATCAAAAAATTTCAAAAATCCAATAATATTTAAAAAACTCATAAAAAGCATTTCTTTTTCAAAAGTTTTGCACCAAAAAGATTTTGTTTTTACGTTAACTATATTTCCTCTATTTCTTTGCTATCTTTTTCTTTTGCAGGTGTATGCGTACTAGATCTTCATCTTATTCTAAGCCCGAGACTCTTGAAGACCTAGATATGGCCGGTGTGCACAACAATAACAACCCACCTCACCCCAATTTGAATAATAACAACCATGTTCCTAAACCTGACCTTCGCACGATGGAGGAGCTTTGTCAACCAACAATGAATGGACGTGGAGGACCGATTGCGCCGACGTAAATCACGGCTCCAAAATTTTCGTTGAAGCTTCACATGATCCAACAAGTTCAAAATACTTGTCCATTTCACGGATTACCGGATGATGATGCCAACAAACACCTCGACAAATTCATTACCGTCACTCAAAGCATGAAATTGCCCGGTGTTACCATGTATTTTCTTCGCCTTCATCTATTTTCACACACTTTATCCCACCATGCCGAAAAATGGTTTGATCGTCTTCCGAAGAATTCAATTCATACATGGGACGAAATGACTCTACGATTTTTGTCGCGTTACTTTCCACCATCCATGGTAACTAGTCTTCGGAATCAAATCAGTGGTTTCACACAAGAACCTGATGAGTCTCTTTTTGATGCTTGGGAACGTTATAATGTCTTAATCGACCGTTGTCCTAACCATAATATGCTCCCCGTCACCTTAATTGATACTTTCTACAACGGTTTAACTTTTTGTAATCGTGATACGATTAATGCAGCCACCGGTGGTACATTTATGAAAAGAAGACCTGAGGAGTGTAGAGAGCTTATAGAGAACATGACCACTCATCACAAAAATTGGGATTCATCCGCATCCTCTAGACATAATCCGAGAGTCAATGTTTCTTCTACTTCTTCCAGCCCCGAGATGACCGAAGTCACCCGCATGATAGCCGAAATGAACAAAAATATCCAACTCATGGCTACGAATCAACTACAACAAGTTAAAGCTGTTTCACTTTCTTGTGAGACTTGCGGTGGTCCTCATTCATACACTGATTGTCCTTCTACTTATGACAATCCGGAAAACGTGTATGCGGCTATCAAAAACTATTCAACGGAAGGCTATCAAGCCCGACTTCAAGGTGATCGTAACTTGCTAAGTTATCGTTCCAATAACTTTATTTCACCCGGTTTTTCTCCTCAAAACCACAACCCAAACAACTTCAATAGAAGCAATCCAAACCAACCTCGAGCTTCTAATCCATATCACCCACCCGCTCCCCAAGTTCCACGCATCACTCCACCCACGACATATAATCAAAATGTTGAAACTTTCATGAGGACCCAAGGAGAGGTGGTTAAAAATCTTCAAAGCCAAATCATTAACTTGAAAGGTGATATCACTAAACAAGGAAATGATATTCGAACCGAGCTTAGAAATGATATGCAAACTTCTTTAAGCAATCAAACGAATGATTTGAGGAATATGATGGCCAGTTTCTTCCAAAGTAATCAACCCTCTACTTCGGGCTCTCTTCCTTCGAATACCGTGACCAACCCAAGAGCGAATGTGAGTGCTATTACTACACGTAGTGGAGCAACTCTTAAAATGCAAATACTAAAACTATATACTTAAGGGGTTAAAAGTGTAATTATACCAAAGTATAACTAAAAGGGCTATTTTTGCCAATTTTGAAACTAAAGAAGATTAATTGTGAATATGGGGAAGTAATTAAAGTATCATGTTAGTAGGGATATTTATACAAATATGTTTCATCTCGATATTACGTTCTGACTGAGTGGTTGAGTTTACGATTTAGAGTGCCGTCGCTCCTCAAACGTTTATAGAATGGATTCTGAGTATGATGGCCCAAACAATGGTGCTAGAATTACCTCCAAATAATAATTAAATAATATATAACCAAATACTTAGAAATATTGAACAAAATATTAAAGACTTGATACTATACACAATGTATTAATCCAGGTTTGTGTAAGATCAAGTTGTTGTTTATGAGACCAAGTTGTGGTTTGTATGATGAAGTTGTTTCTTTGTAAATGAAAATATCTGATTATAGCTCAGATTCTATGGACATAAGGTGAGTTCATAGCCTCACTTTTAAATGCTTTATAAATGATTTTAAAACTCGTGAGGGGGATATATGATAAAAATGGAATACAAGTGTTTTTGGTATGCTTCTCAGATATAATTATTGACACTACGTTTACATGTTGCCGTTAAAGTCCCTTTTTAATCATGGACCACTAATCATTTAATGAGCGCTAATATTGTAAATAGTACTATTGGAGACTGACATCTCCAATATGGGCAAGTCGCGCTTGCTAGTAGCTAATGGTTCCTACCTAGGCTAAACATATATGATTTATTTTGCTATTTTTTTGGGTTTTTCTGATAATGTCTAGTCGCGGGGTCATGAGCTAGTGTAATAATATTTTTTTATGTGAGCGAATATAAAAGGATATTATAATCAAAATATGTTTAAACCTATGAATTCACTCAACCTTTGTGTTGACCTTAAGCATATATTTCAGGAAATTGTGACTGATAGTATGGAGCAGCACAAGGATGGCATGAAGAGGCACGAGCTTGAAATTATTATCTTAGATTTTAGGAACCTCATATTGTAAAACTCTTAAATTTAATTATATATAAAGAAAGTTGATTTAATCACTCTTTTGAGTTGTTTTCTATTATTATGACTTGTGTTCTATGAAGTAATACCCTAGATCAATCTTCCGCTGCGTAAAGGTAAAATGGGGGTGTTACACTTCTGAACTCCTTAAACTCTGGTAGCTTAATTTTGGATCCTCCTTCCACTTGTAGTGAGCCCAACACTATGTCCTGATCATCTGTGGCAATGGACTTACCTTTGTCTTTCCCAGCATCCAAGAGAGGAGTAATGGATTGCATAGGAATGGGTGTGGGGATGAAGACTTGTGCTTGTTTAGTTATCTGCTCCCCCTTAGATCTAGCAGGTTCATCATTAGAGGTTGAGGAAGCAGATTTCTCCCCCTCGGGTGCAGTGCTAGAGAAAGTTGGACTTGACCCTAGCTTGTGATACTTCTCGAACTCTTGATGAACAAATAAGCCAAGCTCCATTAGCTCTTTTTGGATAAGTTCTTGGAATAGAGTTCTTGAAGGTTCATAGTCCTTGGAAATTTAAGCTACATGTGCCAAGCTACTTCTTTGAGGGTTGAGGGCAAGTGCTGCTCAAAACTCTGGTTGACCACGGGAGGAAGGTGAGTTTGCAGAGCATTTCCAAGGAGTTGAGGAAGCAGAGACATAAGGGTCGATTCCATAGCCAAAGTCATGAAAGTTTCTAAGTTGGTGGATAGCTCCTCAGCAGCATTTGTCAGACATTGATGTTCTGAGAAGATGACTCTGTTGGTGACTTTGGGTTTGATGATGTTGATATCACCTCTTTTTACCCAGAGCTCTTCAGCACCCAGAGCCTGAACATTTGTCATTTTAGGAAAGGGGATGGGCTTAAGGTGCTGCAAGTGCTCCTAGTGTCATCTGACACACAGTTCTATAACATTTGTCATGGATGGAAAGTGAACTAGGTTTGGTGTTATCATCCTCTGTTCCTATACTTTCTTGGCAGCAAGATCTTGTACATTAATCATGGTGGAGAATGGAATGGGCTTGAGCCTAATAGAGGAAGCTTGATCATTAGTGTCCTCCATGTCATCAAAGCCAGAGAGGGTGACATCATCTTTAATAATGTAGACTTCATCATCAAGCATGGAGTCTATGTCAGATACAACGGAAAGATTAATGGTGGAGACTCCAGCGATGTCATCATTTGCATAGGTGAATGGATCATCATTCATCTATTCATCATGAAGGTTCATTTCCTGGTATAAGAGTTGTTAGTACACAAAAGGTGAGTTTATAATATAGGGAAAGATCACTAGTCGCTGCCCCTAGGAAAGCTAGGTGTGATTATCCAGCCCCCCATAAGGATTTCTCCTTGGGATTATTTTATTGTGAATTAATATGAGGTGAGTGATCGCCATTCGCTGCCCCTAGGATAGCTGGGTGTGATTATCCAGCTCCCCCTGAAGGATTGCTCCTTGGGACTCTTTTAAGTGATACATGATATGGTGAATGGTCGCCGTTCTCTGCCCCTAGGATAGTTGGGCGTGGTTATCCAGCTTCCTACGAAGGATTGCTCCTTGGAACTCTTTTAAGTGAAACATGATATGGTGAATGGTCGCCGTTCTCTGTCCCTTGGAAGGCTGAGGGTGATTATTCAGCCTTCCTAAAAAATAAATCTTTGGGACTCTTTTGATAATGAGGGGACCTAGTGACTGAGTGAAGTTCAAAGACACTGGGTCGGGACTTGTAAGTGCTCTGGTTGTTATTAGCCAGAGCACAGTCCAGAGAGTGAAGGATCATCGGGGTACGTTATGAGCACAAATGAGTCATATCCTAGTGCAGAGACAGAGTGTACAAAGGTCTTATAAGATCTAGGTGCAGACACAGACACTCTAAGGGCTGAGGAAAACCCTAAACTTCATCACTCTCTCCTACAGACTTTTGAGAGTGACTGCTTGTGAACCTCCAAAAGAGAAAAATAAAGGACAGACTAATACCTGAATGATATCAGCGTCGAGGGAGCTGACTTCGAGACACTAGACTATGGTTGTTTGTCAGCAACAATCTCTCTGTCCTCATCTACCAGAGTAGGATATGAGATCTTCTTGGATTTCTTCTTCTTGGGAGGATTGTTAGAAAGGAGTTCAAAGGAAGGTGGTATTTCCTTCCTCTTCTTCTTCTTATCCTTTAGAGCCTTGGGCTGAGAGGAGGACTGCCAGAGGTCTTGGACAAAGACTTGTTAGTGGATCCTTCAGCATTCACCTCATTTTGAGGGATCAAGGACTCCTCTGTAGTAGTCACCCCAACAACTTTCATCATGCTTCTTGAAAGTGGAACTTCGTCCTCTATGGGAGTCTTCGAGGAAGCTGGAGTGATACGGAAAGGAGCAAATGAGTGAAGCTACTAGTTGTGATATGAATCTCCTAAGATATCCTTAAAGACAAGGGAGAGATATCTGGTATAGTAGATGGTGGTTAGTCTATTCTTCTTCCCTTTGTTCAGCAGCTTGGCAACCAGGTCGTTGTAGAGGATGTGAGGAATTCCAATGTCAAGTCCCCAAATCAAGCTGTAGGCAATTGCCAGTTGTGACCCATTAAGCTGGTCATGCTACCCTTGGTTTCCTCCTAAACACTTAACAATGTACAACATCAATGTTTTCTAGATAGGTGAAAAGTAGTTGAATTTGATCAGGATTTGTTCTGAAAGGCGCTGGAGGTGAAGGGTTTGTCATCATCGTCATGAGGTCTCAAAGACATGAGAGCCTTTTTAACAGTGTCAAGGCTGGGTACATAATATTTGTCTTTTTAAGTTCGTTTATTTCTCGGTATCTTCACGAATTGATTAATCGAGAGAAATCTAGTTAACTAATTGTTTTTGATATTTGATTGAAAATATTTTTAAAATCTAGGTCTAATTATCACAAACCACGTAAAATGGTAAAAATAATATCTCTACGTATCCATACTAAGCTAAAAACATCATGCACATACCAAATACAAAGCCACATGTACAACCAAATAATCCTCAATATGTAAAAATGCTAAAATTGCAAAGTATATGAAAGTAGAGGGACTAAAATTGTAAATGTAGTAAATGTAAGGACTGAAAATGTAAAATTAACCAACTAACCACTTGTAACAAAATTAACAAACTTTCAAACTAAAAATGTAATAAACTAACAAGACCAAGGACTATTCTGCAAAACCTAGCAACTATTAAACCAATTAAAACAAAGTGTAGCCTTTCCTAATTTCTAGGGACCAAATGGCAATTATCAAAACTTTTTGGTTAAAAACAGACTTATTGGATCAATAAGCTGTAACTAGAGATTTAATCAACCAAATAAGCTGAGATTAGTTTTAAAAGATTGCAAATTCAAAATCACTTAGCCAGATTTAAGGTAATAAGTTGAAAAGCTTTAAAACTCTAATAAGCACTTTGGGAATAAGCTATTTTTAAGAGACTGGCTTATTGGGATAAGCATAAAATCTAATCTTCTCAAAATCTGATCAAAAGCCAAAATAAGGAACACCTATCCAAGAAATTTTCAAAATCACTCAAGAAATAAGCCAAAAAATCGAATAAGCTGTTTTGAGCTTATGTTGACCAGCGTTGACTTTTGTTGACCAAGTTTGACCAAAGTCCAAACTTGTTTTTAAGACTTGTTAAGCTGATTTGTGAAAGAAAATAAGCACATTTATGAAAGGAATAAGCCAGTATAGAAAATCAGTTATCACAGAAACTTGAGCTTATTACAGGGACTTTTCAATGCTTATTTCTCACTCAAAACTTAGAATTGTATTGTCTAACTTATATATCTTGAAAGGTAGGATGTTAAGCTTCACTTATAAACAAAAATCACTTTCTAGATCCAAGTAATGAAGATTTTAGACAGGTTTGAAGTAAGCATGTTCTAGACTATGTAAAAGTATCAAAGACAATGTACTAATTATAATTTAATATATAAAATAAAGGTAATTAATCACAAAATGCTAATATTCACTAATCCAAAGCTAATTACAAGTAAATGACCTATAACCAAGATTAGCATATAAAATCCATTTCATATTGAATTAGAGTCTAATCTTTTGCCACTATTTATAAAACTCAACTAAGTATCATATTAAGGTTATACATTTATTTCAAGTTAAGTTACAAATTAATAAAGGATAAGGTACAAGTTATCAAAGCATAGGATCTTAAACTCCCATAATCATCCCTAGAATGTGGTAAACTTATATAAATCCTTAAACCAAGAATGTAGAATCAATATAAGTCATAAACAAACTATATAAGTTCTAGAATAAGCATAAATTAGGATATAAACCCTAATTACCCAAGATAGAAAGTCATTAGGCTTAATGACCTAAAAACACTTATATTAAGAAATCTACATAGAAGCACTACCTAGTCTTTTTGGACAAGTATACAAACACTCATAGCACTTCATTAAGGTTATAAGATTATATTAAGATAATGTACAAGTACCCTAAAGCATATGGTACAACATTTCAATACATGGCTTGTAAATTAGGTCAAAATGGGTATTTTCACCCTTTAGACATGTTTACCTAGAATAACTTAATAAAACCAATGTAGGCACTTCATGAACACATTTAGGACAATGTAAGATGTATAAATTGAGTTTACATAAGTAGATAAATAAAGGATAATCACTTTTACCAAGACTTAACCATAAATCATTAGAAACCCTAACCCGCCTAAGTTTTCTTCCCATTTTCACTTCAAACCTTTGTTAAACTTCAAACCAAAGACCAAACTTCTTAATTACAAAGTACATACCCGAATTAAACCCTAATACGTCATTAATCATATTCCTAAACCCTTAATCACCAAAATCACAAAGTATAAAGTTACAAGCCCTAGTTTTCTATCCGACTAGGTTTTTCCCTCCAAAAACTCATTTCAAACCTTTCCCACCATTTTTTAAACTTAAGATCAGATCAATAGGATATTTTGGGATCTACCCCTCCCCCAGTTACTCCATCTACACCTCTCCACCCCCATTTATTCCTACTTCCACGCCTAGTACTAGTTCTACATTACCGTCTCCACCTCTTACAGAAGAAGTACCAAATACAAAACCTTCATCATCCCCACCTCCTACCTCTAAACCTTCTACTTCTACACCTTCACCTTCTACACCTACTCCTCCTAAGCCCAATATTCCTTATCCATCTCGGTTAGACAAGTGCAAATTGCTCACCAAAGATGACATTCAAGTGACAAACTTTTTGAAAAAGATTTCGAGAGTGAACATCACCATTACCCTTGTTGAATCTCTTGCCCAAATGCCAAAATTCGTTAAGATGTTTAAAGATTTGCTTAGTAAGAAATAGAAGATGGCTGAGTTTGTCAACACCCGCTAAAATGAAAATTGTTCTGCAGTCCTCCTTAAAGAACTTCAGGAAAAACTTGGAGATCTCGGTCGTTTTGTGCTTCCTTGTACATTTAACAAAGTTGAAGAATTTACTGCCTTAGCCGATCTCGGGGCAAGTATAAATTTGATGCCATTAAGTGTTTGGAAAAATTTATCATTACCCGATCTTACACCAACAAAGATGACTCTTGAGCTAGCAAATCAAACTCTGGCTTACCCCGTTGGTCCCTTTGCAATCATCACAACACAAACAACCTACTTGGCTCCCCCTACACTTATTGGTGAAAATGGGTGGAAAGGATGGAAAAGGTAAAAATCTAACCTAGTTATACGATGCTTGATTTATTTATCACGAGTCTCTAGCTCGACTCGATTTCCCGAATGTCATCATTCAAAAGGGAAAATCATGGGAAAATCGAGATATCCAAGGGAGGAAAATCTCTCCATGATAAAGGGGTGAAACAAAGTCATATAAGGAATACCCCATGAAAATCCACCCGGGTAAAACACATAATTTCCATCATCAAAGGAAATAAACCCCGAGGTGGTAAAATCACATAAGTGAAAGAAAAGAGGGGTACCCTTGGTCAAAAATTTCTTACGAGGAAAGGTGTTATGGTGATATGGCAATGATAGCACGAAAGTCTCTATTCCGGGATCAAACACCAATTCCTTAACGGGAAAATAGCAAGAGGTGTTGACATTTAAGCTCAAAATATCATCAAAATCCAAGGTGGGCAAGTCATCCTCTTCCAAACTTGATGTGAAAACATAAGTATCGTCAGAGTCATAGGAAAACTCTTCCTCGTGAGGAAAATAGGTATTTAGAAAGGTATCTAAATCCTCCTCAAATGGAATAACCTCTAAAGTAGGAATGATCTCTAAGAGTGGAGGATCCTCCTCAAATGTCATGACTTCTATAATTGGGGTATAAAAGTCAAAAGGAGTCTCCATGGAAGAATCACTCATAGAGATATGAGGTGCATTAAGATCATGGGGTGGGTCATAAAAGTTAATGAGATCACTTAAAGAAGTGTCATCATTGTAAGTATCAAAGATTGGTTGATAAAAAATGGGTGGGTCGAAAGTGGGTGGGTCAAAAGTGGGTGGGTCAAAAGACGGGTCGTCTAAACCAAAGATAGTGTGATCACTTAAAGAAGTGTCATCACTATAGGTGTCATAAATAGGAGTTTCAAAAATTTGAGGCTCTAAGGGAAGGGATGAAGTTATCACAAAATCATTTTGATTAGACGTTTTAATTCCAAAAGGATTAATAAAAATCTCTTCATTATCATAATTAAGAACATCAATCATATTGACCGACTCTTTTCTATTTGATTTAGTTGTGATTTTTCCCATTTTAAAAAATTGTTGTTCATCCCTAACCCTAAGAATTAACTCCCCTTCGGCCACATCAACTAAAGCTCTTCCGGATCGTAAGAATGGTCTACCAAGTATTAACAGAATACGAGGATCCATCTCATAGTCGACAACGACAAAGTCCATGGGAAAAGTGAATGTACCAACTTGAACCAAAACGTCTTTGGCAATACCAATGGGGTATGCGAGAGTTCGATTAGCTAACTCGAGAGTCATGCGAGTCGGTACAAGGTCGGGTAATGATAATTGTTTCCATACCGAGAGTGACATAAGATTGATGCTAGCGCCAAGATCGGCTAAAGCCATACAATCATCAATTTGAGGAAACGAGCAAGGTAACACGAATCATCCAGGATCTCCTAGCTTTTCGGGAAGATCTTTGAGAAGAATCGCGGAACAATTCTCATTTAAACGGGTGTTAACGAGCTCTACCATTTTTTCTTTCTTATTGAGCAAATCTTTGAACATTTTCACAAATTTTGGCATTTTTTGAGCAAGTGCTTCAATAAGGCTAATGTTAACATTCACGTTGGACATCATTTTCAAAAAAATTGGAAACATGAACGTCATCTTTGGTGAGCACTTTAGCCTTGTCTAACCTAGAGGGATAAGGAATATTGGGTTTAGACTTTGAAGGTTGAGAAGGAGAAGGACTCGCTTCTTGAACAACCTTAGGGATAGGCTCTTTAGGCAATGGAGAACTAGTACTAGGAGTGGTAGTGGGAGGAATCACCGAAGGGGGAGTAGGATTACTCATTGTGACCTCCGGGCCTTGTCTCTCCTTTATGGGCGAAGAGATGGAAGGTCCCACTAAAGTGGCTCCACTTCGAGTAGTGATAGCACTCATATTAGCACGAGGGTTAATCTCGGTATTAGAAGGTAAGGCTCCTTAGGGTCTAAGGGCTTGAATCATTGTCAAAAATTTCTTATCGGTCGATTCTTGCATCTCTCTCATAATTCGCTCATGGTCGGTCAATTTTTGTAGAACCAAGTCCATTTGAGGATTATGCATGTTCATTTGATTATACCCTTGATTAGGAAAACCTTGATTAGGAAAACCTTGGTTTTGATATTGAGGTTGAAAACCGTTGTTATTATGAAAACCTTGGTTATTATTTTGAAACCCTTGATTTTGACCATTAAAATTCCCTTGATTTGCATTCCCTTGAAAATTACCTAATACAAGGTTTTTTAAGCTCGTATGAAAGTTCGTAGAATCCGATCTTCTCGAATTGATTTCCGGTTCAGAGTGTGACTCAGTTGTTCTTGGTAACTAAAAGGAAATTGTTTGGTGTGGTAAACTAATTAAAAATAAAGACTAGGAAAGATAAAAATTAAAACTTTAAAAAGTAAAGGCAAAGTAAATAAAATGTAAATAAAGCGAGAAATTAAAGCAATAAAAGTAAATAACGTAAACTTAAAACGCAATTAAAAATAAACTAAGGCAAGGCTTAAAATGTAAACTTGAAATAAAACTAAAGGCAAGTAAACTAAAAGTGCGACTAAGTAAAAAGGCAGGAAAAATAAAGGTTAAAACTAAATGTATAAAATTACAGAAACTAGAAAAACATTCATTCGGAATCAACCCTTCATTCGGAATAAACATATTCATCCGGAATAATCCTTTATTCAAAATAAAATGCTTCATCCGGAATAATCCTTCATCCGGAATGAATGGCTTCATCCGGAATATTGGTTCACCCGGAATAAATCATTCGTTCGGAATAATGGTTCATCCGGAACAAATTGCTCATCCGGAATAATATGACTGATCCGGAATGTGTGCTTGGTTCAGAATAAAACAGCTCATCCGAAATGATTGCTCATCCGGAATATCATTTCATTCGGAATAACAAACCTTCGTTCGGAATACATGTTCATCCGGAATAAAAACACTGAATCGGAATAATTTAACTAAACTGCTGATTCGGAATAAATGATTCACCCGGAATATTGATTATTCCGGATAAAGACACTTATTCGGAATAACTGAATGAAATTTGCTGGTTCGGAATACTAAGATCATGCGGAATAACTTACCAAAACCTTCATCCGGAATATAATAACAAAATCCCTTGATCCGGAATATTCTGTTGATTCGGATCTGGGGATTTTGAAGAACTCGAAGAACAGTAAAGAACAAAAGGGTGCGAATTAAATCAAATCTAACCAAAATCAACCTAAAGATTAAACCAAAATAACCAATAATGATCAACTAACAATAATCAATCAAAACAAAACAACAAAACTAACAATCATAACCAAAACAATCAAAACCCACTTGATTAAAAACCATAAAAACTCAAGAACATAACACAATCAAATGTAAAGATTAAGCAATAAAGGTAGAAGAAGATTAATTAAAAGCTTGATTAAAATGTAAAGATTCAACAATTAGAAACATGAAAATTAAATCTTACCTATTAAATCTTGAGAGAGAAAACATAAGTTTAGAGAGAGAAAGCATAAAATTAAACTAATCCTAATCTACTCCTAAAACTAACCAACCCTCTCCTAACAAATGAGGGTGGTATATATAGGAGAGGGGAGTGGTTGGTGGCTTCTCCCTTCTTTCTTTTCTTCCGTCTCGTCTTTAAAGTCTCGACTTTTGGCTCGAGATTTCTTTAAACTCGTCTTGAAATTTCTTCATAAATAAGACTTGAGTTCTTCGGCTTTATTAAACTTCTGTCTTTGGACTTTTTCTTTGATAAATCTTCAGAATAGGCCTTGGACTTCCGTTCTTTTTGCACTCTTGATTTCTTGACTTCGTCTTTTGTCTTTTTCTTTGATAAAAGCCCGTGAAAGCCCGTGTTTTCCTTCCTTTTCACATTTTGGTCATAAAACACAACAAAAACACAAACCACGCATAATTCCGACATTTACGACATAAAATACACGTTATGGTCTCGTTTTCATTATTATTAAGTGGTAAAAGGATGAGTGTTTTCACACCTATCAAATCCCCTACACTTGACCATTGCAATGTCCTCATGCAATGCATTAATCACAAAGCAAGATTACACTTTTCATCACAATCAATCCACATTGGCCTTTATTAAAGAGATATAAAATAACAAAACAAGTAAAGAAATCAAAGACTTACCTTAGGGTTTTGGAATGTCTTGAATAATTATCATCCTCAAGTTTCACGTTCCCCATACCAAGCTTAAAAACGAGATCATTGTTATTATAAGTTAGCAAACTAACACGAACTCATGTGGGCCAATTATTTACTTAGACTCCCTTATTCCTAGGTGTATCTCTTATATTTTATTGTTGTCTTGAATGATCACGAGGATGCATTGTTGACTTATTTCGATAGTTATTTAGGCTGAAAATAAAGTGGGACGATTTAATCAATGGTTAGCTAAAGGACAAAATCTTTTAAAACTGCTTCTCGGGACCTCATAAAGTACATATCTTGGCATAACTCGCTTCGCGATTTGAGACCTTTCTCGGACCGATATTTGGCATCGACTTCATACTTCAAACCTTGAGAGACGTTCATGAAATAATGGTCTTCTCTTCATAATAGGAATTTCTTCACTTGAAGTTTTGAGAGATTCTTCATACATGGACCACAACTTCTTCATTTTTCTCCAATCTTTATTTTGGACTTTGATATACAACGATCCGCCTCCTTTTTGGACTTGGATCTATTTATCCTCATACCTTGCTAGGGTATTTTCGGATAGACTTCTCCATGACTTTTGGGGAGTTTTTGCTTTTCGTCGTGTGTCTCGATCCTTCATATTGATTTTCGATAAATGATTCTTCACATCACTTTTGGATCTTTAGCAACAAAATGTAGCCCTCATGCCTTTTTAGGGCCTTTTCGGACTCGCCAATCTTCGCATACCGCTTCAATAAGTTATGCCTTGGCTATGAACTCTAATCCATACCGAGCAACTTTTAAACGATCTTGGGCTAGAAGCTAAGTAACTTTTTAAATCGTACAACCTTATTTATTGCAGATAAATTTTATTAGCAAGCGATGGGAGAATAGGCTTATAATTAACTCACATAAATTCACGAAAGAATACCAAACTTATAATTGACTCTATCATCTCTCGTTCTCCACAGTTTAAAACCTCAAGGAATGAGACTCGTGGATGCTTAGCCTATTAAATCAAAGTTTTGGGTTTTCGAGTCGCCTATAGGATCTTGCAAATTCTTAGACTTTTTCAAGTTTAGAAAACGCATTTTAAAGTTCCCTTGATAAACGACTCTCTAGGATTAATTATAGGAACTTGCGAAAAGTTCTTGTTCTTAACCCGTGAGAGTTAAGACTTTCGCGTTTTAAAGCTCCCTATATAAAAGCCTAGCAAAACTTGACTTAAACACGTTAAGGATACTAGCTAGAGTAAACTTAGATAAGTAAACTCGGGTTGAGTCAAAAGATTCACAACGTTTGAAAATTAAAACCACTTTATTAAAATTTATTCTAGCAAAGAAAGAAAATAACTATACAAAGGTAAAAACTAATAGGCCAAAAATAGATCAAAAATTTTGAAAAATGTCGAAAAATTGATTTTCCGGTTAAAATGAGGACAAATACAAGGAAAAGGCCACTTAATTTCGATAGAAGTCCCCCTATACTTAATATAAACATTGTCCTCAATGTTTAAGCATGTGGGAGTAAACTCCCCTACACTTAGGACATTGTGCACGTTATTTAAATCTTGCTAAAGAAAAGACAACTAACGAGATTCCTATTTTAATATTGGAAAATATAAAATAGTGAATCGAAAAGAGTTTAGGATAGAACCGGGAAGACGGGAACACGGAATCACGGGTCGTCAAAAGTCATCAAGAGTGTGTCTTTGAAGCTCTAATCCCTGCACATGATAAGAAAGAAAACAAGAAACACCAACGGGGCTCCCCCTACACTTCTGGTGAAAACAGGTAAAGATAGATAATTGGGTTGCCTCCCAAAAAGCGCTTGTTTATATTAACCGAGTCACGAGCGTGACTTGTCCCCGGCAGCGGCGCCATTTAATACAAGGTTTTTTAAGCTCGTATGAAAGTTCGTAGAATCCGATCTTCTCGAATTGATTTCCGGTTCAAAGTGTGACTTAGTTGTTCTTGGCAACTAAAAGGAAATTGTTTGGTGTGGTAAACTAATTAAAAATAAAGACTAGGAAAGATAAAAATTAAAACTTTAAAAAGTAAAGGCAAAGTAAATAAAATGTAAATAAAGCGAGAAATTAAAGCAATAAAAGTAAATAACGTAAACTTAAAACGCAACTAAAAATAAACTAAGGCAAGGCTTAAAATGTAAACTAGAAATAAAACTAAAGGCAAGTAAACTAAAAGTGCGACTAAGTAAAAAAGGCAGGAAAAATAAAGCTTAAAATTAAATGTATAAAATTACAGAAACTAGAAAAACACCCATTCGGAATCAACCCTTCATTCGGAATAAACATATTCATCCGGAATAATCCTTTATTTGGAATAAAATGCTTCATCCGGAATAATCCTTCATCCGGAATGAATGGCTTCATCCGGAATATTGGTTCATCCGGAATAAATCATTCGTTCGGAATAATGGTTCATCCGGAACAAATTGCTCATCCGGAATAATATGACTGATCCGGAATGTGTGCTTGGTTCGGAATAAAACAGCTCATCCGGAATGATTGCTCATCCGGAATATCATTTCATTCGGAATAACAAACCTTCGTTCGGAATACATGTTCATCCGGAATAAAAACACTGAATCAGAATAATTGAACTAAACTGCTGATTCAGAATAAATGATTCACCCGGAATATTGATTATTCTGGATAAAGACACTTATTCGGAATAACTGAATGAAATTTGCTAGTTCGGAATACTAAGCTCATGCGGAATAACTTACCAAAACCTTCATCCGGAATATAATAACAAAATCCCTTGATCCGGGATATTCTGTTGATTCGGAATCTGGGGATTTTGAAGAACTCGAAGAACAGTAAAGAACAAAAGGGTGCGAATTAAATTAAATCTAACCAAAATCAACCTAACGATTAAACTAAAATAACCAATAATGATCAACTAACAATAATCAATCAACACAAATCAACAAAACTAACAATCATAACCAAAACAATCAAAACCCACTTGATTAAAAACCATAAAAACTCAAGAACATAACACAATCAAATGTAAAGATTAAGCAAGAAAGGTAGAAGAAGATTAATTAAAAGCTTGATTAAAATGTAAAGATTCAACAATTAGAAACATGAAAATTAAATCTTACCTATTAAATCTTGAGAGAGAAAACATAAGTTTAGAGAGAGAAAGCATAAAATTAAACTAATCCTAATCTACTCCTAAAACTAACCAACCCTCTCCTAACAAATGAGGGTGGTATATATAGGAGAGGGGAGTGGTTGGTGGCTTCTCCCTTCTTTCTTTTCTTCCGTCTCGTCTTTAAAGTCTCGACTTTTGGCTCGGGATTTCTTTAAACTCGTCTTGAAATTTCTTCATAAATAAGACTTGAGTTCTTCGGCTTTATTAAACTTCCGTCTTTGGACTTTTTCTTTGATAAATCTTCAAAATAGGCCTTGGACTTCCGTTCTTTTTGCACTCTTGATTTCTTGACTTCGTCTTTGTCTTTTTCTTTGATAAAAGCCCGTGAAAGCCCGTGTTTTCCTTCCTTTTCACATTTTGGTCCTAAAACACAACAAAAACACAAACCACGCATAATTCCGACATTTACGACATAAAATACACGTTATGGTCTCGTTTTCATTATTATTAAGTTGTAAAAGGATGGGTGTTTTCACACCTATCATTACCCATTTGAGGACCTTGGTTCCTATTTTGGTTTTGGGTATTTTGGGCGGGTGGGGGTGGTCTTTGTGGAGCTACAAAACCCAGGGGAGCCAAATAATTAGTACTCTTATAAGACAAATGGTTAACATCAACATTTGGTTTAAATTGAACCCTCTCATTTGCATTGGTGTTATAAGCACAAACTTGTTGTTATTTATTATCGTAAACCTTGTCACAATTAAAATATGAATGTGGTCCACCACAGGTCTCACACGTTTCACAAGTTTCTTTTAAGGCATTTACTTGAACTTTTATGGCCTTGGTTTGTAAAGCAATTGATTCAACAAGCGAAGTAAGCTTATCAGTTCTCTTATCGTTCTCACTAGAACTAGCACTTGCCATAGTAGCCCTAACACTCTTGGTTTGTACTTTTGCCTTGTTTTCAATTATAGCCCAAGCCTCGTTCATTGATTTCACAAGAATATTGCCCCCCGCGGCACTATTAAGTGAGTCTTGGTCATTTAGAGTTAAAGCATTGTAAACGTATTTGTTTGATGCAATTTAGTGAAACCATGTTGTGGACATTTTCTTAAAAGCTCTTTAAACCGATCCCAAGACTCACTAAACGTTTCCCCATATTTTTGTTCAAAGGTAATGATGTCATTCCTTAAAGAGGTGGTCCGTGATGGTGGGAAAAAGTAATTAATGAACTTGGTCTCTAAATCATTCCATGTTGTAATACTTTGGGGTGGTTCCTTATCAAGCCAAATCCGGGCTTGCCCCTCGAGGGAAAAAGGAAAGAGTTGTAAACGAATAGCCTCTTGTGGCACCCCATTGTATTTGACGGTATTTGCTAATTGTATGAAACGTTTGATATGAGAATGTGGGTCATCATTAGTATGGCCTAAAAATGGTGTAGCGGAAACCATTTGAATAAAACCCGTTTTAAGTTCAAAATTATTAGCTCCAATATCCTGCACCACAATCACGTCATCGTTTCCTTCAACGTGAGATTGTAGAATCTCAATCATTTGTAGATTATCCGTTGCCATCGTGTTATTCAAAGCTCGATTCTCGGGATCGGCTTGATTGACGGTCTTTTTGTTTTTCTTCTTCTTCTTTTTGGAAGAATTAGAAGTATTTGGTACACCAATCGGTATGTATGTACGCGCGCAAGTGCGCATACAATTAAAACTTTAGGAATGAGGTAGGTGACCTCGGTCTACTTTGAGAGGAAAGGGATTATCCCTCTCGAGGTGCAATATTAAAAAGCTACAAAAATATATACTTAATACTACTTTGAATTGGCAAACCAATAATCTGTCGTCCCTCTCAATATACGCACAAGCAAGCGGGGAAACAGGTGGCACAAAGCACTTAAAAACCTTTTTCCTTAGACGGCCTTTTATAGCGCGTCGCCTTATACCCACCTTATAGTTTGTATATATCGAGTTCAAACGTCTTACTAGTATTTATCTATTTTGCCCTTTTTCCTTGTTTAGGATTCAAATACAATAGCTAGGTGATGAAATCCCAACTAAGGTCTTATTTGAAAAGTAGGTAAATAAATGTTCTACGTAATATAATATAGTAAATAAAAAATCTTTTTGTATTTTTTAGAAAGAATTATATATTCACAATAAAAACGAAAGAAATCGAAATAAGAAAAATAACAATAATATGTAATATTTTTGGTGTAATACTTTAGGAAAAGTATTACTTTTGGATTTTTTAATTTTTTTGGTGCAAATCTTTGGAAAGAATTTGCTTTTGATGATTTTTTAATATTTTTATATTTTTAAATTTTTGATTTTTTTTGTGTTTTTGATTTTTTTAGCAAGAAAAGTAACGTTCAAAATCGAACGGATCCCAAAATCCAAACGTCTCACAAAATCTTCAATCGTAACGAGCGAAGCGGCAGCGGCGCCAATTTAATGTATGAATTTTGTCAATTCTTTTTATGTCTACTTTTCGTTTTCGACTCGACTCGAATTGATATCAAATTAAACGTAAGACTATTTGTTCGTGGTAACTAAAACTTTTTTTTAGGTATTTTAAAACTAAAATATATGTAATTAAAAACTATTTAATCTATTTTAAAAATCTAATTTAAACTAATTTAAATAGAAACTATTTTGAAACTTAAACAAAATTTAAAACTAATTTTATGTGAAACTAAATTAAAAAAAAAACTTTTAATGAAATCTTTTTAAAACTAAACTAATTGAAAACTATTTTAAAAACTAAAATTTAAAACAATTTAAATAAAATAATTTTTTATCTTTTTATTTTTTATTTAAACTTTATAAAAGAAAATTTATATAAAACTTTGAATTAAAACTAATTAAAAACTTTGAAATAAACTAATTAAAATAAACTTAATTAATTAAACTGGCAGCTTTTAATTATCCTATATTAACTAATGATGCGTATTTAAACTCATAAGTAAGACTAGAACAACTGGTAAAGGTGTTGGACAGCTATACGAATGGTCAAGGGTTCGAGTCCCATTATGACCTTTTTTTGTTATTTATTTTTTGGAACTTTTGAAGCAAACAGATTAAATGAATCTGTTTCTTTACACAGCAATCAGCAAAACCAAAGAAGCAAATAGAAAACAACCCAAATAAGCTTAATAAACAGCTTAAACAGATAAGCAAATATTACTAAAACTAAAAATTAAGCAACTATAAACTTAAGACTTAAAAAGCAAATATAAAGAAAATAGAATAAGACAGAAATCAATAAGCTAAAAGATCTTAAACTAAAAATAAGCAAATTCACAAAACCAAATAGGCAGACAAAACCGAGAATAAGCAAATAAGCAGATCCACTAAAATCTAAATCAAATAAGCAGTAAAACTAAACAAGCATATTATATTAAACCAAAAAAATAAAGCAGATCCAAACAAATTTAATATCAAATAGCTAAGCTAACAAGCAGATTAAATAGACTAGAACAAACATTAATCTAAAACTTAACAAAAAATTAAAAAGAGTTGAAACCTTGTGATGATAACCTTTGAGAAGCAGTCACGCGTTGAGCGGACTAAAGAACCGAATCAACACCACCACCTTAAACTCGAATCAACTTCATCAATCAGCATCAACTCTCAATTATAAACTGGCGAACCAAAGACTATCCGAACAGTATTTTAATAAACTTCCCAGTGGGGAAATTATCTACCACTTTTATTTAAATTTAACTAATCCAAAATCAGAACATAAATTTAAATTGCAATTAACTTAAATAAAAAAAGTAGAACACGATTTAAACTGGAAGTAAATTTTTCATTAATAATTAAAAATTAAATACAATACTTGAAAGAAAAATTACAATAAACCTATAATCTAATTTTGCAGAAATTAAAATAAAATAAAAAGGCACACCCTAACATTACAGATTAAAGAGTTTTTATAGGAAAACCCTAGAAACCTTGTTGAGGAAGGAATCAAATCCTGGCCGCTAAACACATCTTTTCTTCTTTCTCTCTCTTCTCTTCTTGATCAAACGGCTAAGAATACACCAGGGGTCACACGGATCGCTAGCCTGGATTGAAAGTGTGTTTGTTGTGTTTGTTAAGAGCTGATGTGGAGGATTTTTATTGGAGGATTGTTTGTGGAGAGGTGTTTCAGCCAATCAAATGAAGGGAAAGGGCAAAGTCGGATTGAGAACCACCATAGTGTTCTTCCCGAATTAAGTGGGGGATTTAATTCCCCTTCGTGTGAATTACATGCTTCAATAAAAACCCCCAATTTATCTTGGGTAATTATTGATATAGGGTTTTGGGGTAACAGTAAAAGGAGGTGGCTGGCTATTCGTCTGAGAGAGAGATAGTTAGGTGGTGGGGATGGGTAAATATTTTATAAAACGTGTGAGGGAGTGTAAGTAAATAAATTATGTGAAAGGTTGACCAGGTTTTCTTTTACTCCCACATCGTTTCCTTCGTCCAAACTTTATTCACCAAATGGGCTTTGGCCCATGCTCCTTTCGTCCCTTTAACTTTGGGCCAAGAAACGAATTTGTTTTCCATCCGTCACTTGTATTATGTTTTGGGACTTTAGGCTTGTAGCTTTTTAGCAAGCAAAATATGACTTTTCAAATGGGCTTTTGAGCCCATTAACCCGAATGTGGGACCCACTTGGCCAAAGTATCTTCATAAAATTAAATCCACTAAAAATCGAGCCCGATATCGGCTTCCTTGATCATTTCTTCAAAGTCGTATCGATTTTGCCGGTTTTCGTGATCTTTGGCACATTCTTGGTCTTTTGACTTTGTCTTCGTCTCTTTCTTGGACTTTTCTTCAACATTTGACCGTGAAATCCCGTGTTTTCTTTTCTTTTGATATTTTGTACCTATTTAACACAAAACCACAAAACCACGCGTAATTCTGACTTTTACGATATTAAACACATGATTAGGTCTTGTTTTTCCTTGATTTTAGTGGCAAAAGGATAAGTGTTTACACACTTATTAAATCCCCTACACTTGACCATTGCAATGACCCCATGCAATGCATTATTTTAAAGCATAAAGTTAGATTTTTCTCATAATTAACCATCTTGCCCTTTATTAAGATATACTATACTACTACGATAAAGATAAAAACTTTAAAGGAAACAAAAGTTATAACAATTTATTAACTTGGAAATTACTTGATGGAAGAAACTCGTAAAGAAATCTAAGACTTAAATTAGGGCTTTGGTGTCATGAATATTAATCACCCTCAAGTTTCACGTTCCACATACCAAGCTTAAAAACGAGATCATTGTTTACCATAAGGTCTCAAGTTAAAACCACTTATATAAGACAATTGTGTAATACTCTTTCTCTAATTCCTAAGTTGTATCTCTAGCTTTTAAGGATTGTCATTCACCCGTAGGCTCATTTGACTTATTTGATAATTATTAATCCAAAAATGAAGGCAAAACGGTGCAAACCCGACACTCAAAACCTAACCTCGTCCTCAAAAACGTTGTCACAAAAGTAAGCCCACGTCAAGAATGATTTAACACGATTTGGGGAATAAATTCTCGGACCCAAAATTTGGCCAATAATACTACTTATTAATTATTCCTCTAAAGTCATTGAGACTTCACATCATATACCCTTAGGCTCTTTAAGATGTAAAAATGCTCCTCATCTATTGTCCACACCCTAAGGCTCCTTGAACGATAAACGAGGGAATTGATTTTTGATCAATTTTTATTCAACACTTACCATGCCATACACACTAAGGCTCTAATGACAAGGTTCGTGCTACATGCCCCACACCTTAAGGCTCCCTGAGGTCATGATTTAATCTTATTCTTTCTTATTTATGATATATATAGTATGCCAAATTTCGCGGTCCCATGGTCTGAATACCTCCTACTTAGTGGTTATGAGCCACCTTAGTCGGAAGTCCACAACGCTGGCACCCTCAATGTGTTCATGCTTTAATTACAAGGAGATAAAATATTTGGCTAAGAGTTAAGATATCGAATCTACACCGCAAAAATCCTCATTTATTAAGCAATTTAAATATACAAGCGGGAAGAAAGAGCCACAAAAACTCATATAAATAAGAATTAACCCTTAAACTTATTATCAACTCTATCATCTCTCGTTCTCCACAATTTAAAATCTCAAGGAATGAGACTCATGGATGCTTAGCCTAATAAACCAATTAAGGTCCATATGGTTAAGGATACTAGCTAGAGTAAACTTGGATAAGTAAACTCGGGTTGAGTCAAACTATTCACGATGGGCCTAATATATCAAAGATATCTAAACTTGTTAAAACCATTTTATTTACTTATTTATTTTTGACTTTACTTTATTCTTGAAATGAAAAATATAAATACGATGTGATGACAAAAGGAAAGAAAAATGGAAATACTACTAGGCCAAAATAGATCAAAAATTTGAAAAACGTTGAAATTATTTTAAATTTTTCGGTTAAATGGGGTCAAATTCATGGAAAAGCCCACTAAAATTCGATAGAAGTCCCCCTACACTTAATATAACATTGTCCTCAATGTTTAAGCATGTGGGAGAATAAACTCCCCTACACTTAGGACATTGAGTACATTGTTTAAATCGAGCTAAGGAAAAGACAACTAAAGTGATTACATTTATTCGTTTTATTTATATACAAGTATGAATCACAATAGCAAAAACTTATCGACGAAACCGGGTACACGAGAAACACGGGATCACGGGTCGTGTCAAAAACACCAAAAGTGGATCATCAAATCACATGTCCCTGCACAATCATCACAACACAAACAACCTACTTGGCTCCCCCTACACTTATTGGTGAAAATGGGTGGAAAGGATGGAAAAAGGTAAAAATCTAACCTAGTTATACGATGCTTGATTTATTTATCACGAGTCTCTAGCTCGACTCGATTTCCCGAATGTCATCATTCAAATGGGAAAATCATGGGAAAATCGAGATTTCCAAAGGAGGAAAATCTCTCCATGATAAAGGGGTGAAACAAAGTCATATAAGGAATACCCCATGAAAATCCACCCGGGTCAAACACATAATTTCCATCATTAAAGGAAATAAACCCCGAGGTGGTAAAATCACATAAGTCAAAGAAAAGAGTGGTACCCTTGGTCAAAAATTTTTTACGAGGAAAGGTGTTATGGTGATATGGCAATGATAGCATGAAAGTCTCTACTCCGGGATCAAACACCGATTCCTTAACGGAAAAATAGCAAGAGGTGTTGACATTTAAGCTCAAAATATCATCAAAATCCAAGGTGGGCAAGTCGTCTTCTTCCAAACTTGATGTGAAAACATAAGTATAGTCGGAGTCATAGGAAAACTCTTCCTCGTGAGGAAAATAGGTATTTAGAAAGGTATCTAAATCCTCCTCAAATGGAATAACCTCTAAAGTAGGAATGATCTCTAAGAGTGGAGGATCCTCCTTAAATGACATGACTTCTAAAATTGGGGTAAAAAAGTCAAAAGGAGTCTCCATTGAAGAATCACTCATAGAGATATGAGGTGCATTAAGATCATGGGGTGGGTCATCAAATTTAATGAGATCACTTAAAGAAGTGTCATCATTGTAAGTATCAAAGATTGGTTGATCAAAAATGGGTGGGTCGAAAGTGGGTGGGTCAAAAGTAGGTGGGTCAAAAGACGGGTCGTCTAAACCGAAGATAGTGTGATCACTTAAAGAAGTGTCATCACTATAGGTGTCATAAATAGGAGTTTCAAAATTTGAGGCTCTAAGGGAAGGGATGAAGTTATCACCAAATCATTTTGATTAGACCTTTTAATTCCAAAAGGATTAATAAAAATCTCTTCATTATCATAATTAAGAACATCAATCATATTGACCGACTCTTTTCCATTTGATTTAGTTGTATTTTTTCCCATTTTAAAAACTTGTTGTTCATCCCTAACCCTAAGAATTAACTCCCCTTCGGCCACATCAACTAAAGCTCTTCCGGATCGTAAGAATGGTCTACCAAGTATTAACGGAATACGAGGATCCATCTCATAGTCGACGACGACAAATTCCACGGGAAAAGTGAATGTACCAACTCGAACAAAAACGTCTTCGGAAATACCAACGGGGTATGCGAGAGTTCGATTAGCTAACTCGAGAGTCATGTGAGTCGGTACAAGGTCGGGTAATGATAATTGTTTCCATACCGAGAGTGACATAAGATTGATGCTAGCGCCAAGATCCGCTAATGATATACAATCATCAATTTGAGGAAACGAGCAAGGTAACACGAATCGTCCGGGATCTCCTAGCTTTTCGGGAAGCTCTTTGAGAAGAATCGCGGAACAATTCTCATTTAAACGGGTGTTAACGAGCTCTACCATTTTTTCTTTATTATTGAGCAAATCTTTGAACATTTTCACAAATTTTGGCATTTGAGCAAGTGCTTCAATAAGGCTAATGTTAACATTCACGTTGGAAATCATTTTTAAAAAATTGGAAACATGAACGTCATCTTTGGTGAGCACTTTAGCCTTGTCTAACCTAGAGGGATAAGGAATATTGGGTTTAGAATTTGAAGGTTGAGAAGGAGAAGGACTCGCTTCTTGAACAACCTTAGGGATAGGCTCTTTAGGCAATGGAGAACTAGTACTAGGAGTGGTAGTGGGAGGAATCACCGAAGGGGGAGTAGGATTACTCATTATGACCTCCGGGCCTTGTCTCTCCTTTATGGGCGAAGAGATGGAAGGTCCCACTAAAGTGGCTCAACTTCGAGTAGTGATAGCACTCACATTAGCACGAGGGTTAATCTCGGTATTAGAAGGTAAGGCTCCTTGGGGTCTAAGGGCTTGAATCATTGTCAAAAATTTCTTATCGGTCAATTCTTGCATCTCTCTCATAATTCGCTCATGGTCGGTCAATTTTTGTAGAACCAAGTCCATTTGAGGATTATGCATGTTCATTTGATTATACCCTTGATTAGGAAAACCTTGATTAGGAAAACCTTGGTTTTGATATTGAGGTTGAAAACTGTTGTTATTATGAAAACCTTGGTTATTATTTTAAAACCCTTGATTTTAACCATTAAAATCCCCTTGATTTGTATTCCCTTGAAAATTACCCATTTGAGGACCTTGGTTCCTATTTTGGTTTTGGGTACTTTGGGCGGGTGGGGGTGGTCTTTGTGGAGTTACACAACTCGGGGGAGCCAAATAATTAGTACTCTCTTAAGAAAAATGGTTAACATCAACATTTGGTTTAAATTGAACCCTCTCATTTGCATTGGTGTTATAAGCACAAACTTTTTGTTGTTGATTATTGTAAACCTTGTCACAATTAAAATATGAATGTGGTCCACCACAGGTCTCACAAGTTTCACAAGTTTCTTTTAAGGCATTTACTTGACCTTTTATGGCTTTGTTTTGTAAAGCAATTGATTCAACAAGTGAAGTAAGCTTATCAATTCTCTTATCGTTCTCACTAGAACTAGCACTTGCCATAGTAGCCCTAACACTCTTGGTTTGTACTTTTGCCTTGTTTTCAATTATAGCCCAAGCCTCGTTCATTGATTTCACAAGAATATTGCCACCCGCGGCACTATTAAGTGAGTCTTGGTCATTTAGAGTTAAACCATTGTAAAACGTATTTATTTGATGCACTTTAGTGAAACCATGTTGTGGACATTTTTTTAAAAGCTCTTTAAATCGATCCCAAGACTCACTAAACGTTTCCCCATATTTTTGTTCAAAGGTAATGATGTCATTCCTTAAAGAGGTGGTCCGTGATGGTGGGAAAAAGTAATTAATGAACTTGGTCTCTAAATCAATCCATGTTGTAATACTTGGGGTGGTTCCTTATCAAGCCAAATCCGGGCTTGTCCCTCGAGGGAAAAAGGAAAGAGTTGTAAACGAATAGCCTCTTGTGGCACCCCATTGTATTTGACGGTATTTGCTAATTGTATGAAACGTTTGATATGAGCGTGTGGGTCATCATTAGTACGGCCTAAAAATGGTGTAGCGGAAACCATTTGAATAAAACCTGTTTTAAGTTCAAAATTATTAGTTCCAATATCCGGCACCACAATCGCGTCATCGTTTCCTTCAATGTGAGATTGTAGAATCTCAATCATTGGTCGATTATCCGTTGCGATCGTGTTGTTCGAAGCTCGATTCTCGGGATCGGCTTGATTGACAGTCTTTTTGTTTTTCTTCTTCTTCTTTTTGGAAGAATTAGAAGTATTTGGTACACCAATCAGTATGTATGTACGCGCGCGAGTGCGCATACAATTAAAACTTTAGGAATGAGGTAGGTGACCTCGGGCGACTTTGAGAGGAAAGGGTTTATCCCTCTCGAGGTGCAATATTAAAAAGCTACAAAATATATACTTAATACTACTTTGAATTGGCAAACCAATAATCGGTCGTCCCTCTTAATATACGCACAAGCAAGCGGGGAAACGAGGTGGCACAAAGCACTTAAAAACCTTTTTCCTTAGACGGCCTTTTATCGCGCGTCGCCTTATACCCACCTTATAGTTTGTATATATCGAGTTCAAACGTCTTACTAATATTTATCTATTTAGCCATTTTTCCTTGTTTAGGATTCGAATACATTAGCTAGGTGATGAAATCCCAACTAAGGTCTTATTTGAAAAGTAGGTAAATTAATGTTCTACGTTATATAATATAGTAAATGAAAAATCTTTTTGTATTTTTTAGAAAAAAAATATATTCTTAATAAAAACGAAAGAAATCGAAATAAGAAAAATAACAATAATATGTAATATTTTTGGTGTAATACTTTAGGAAAAGTATTACTTTTGGATTTTTTAAATTTTTTGGTGCAAATCTTAGGAAAGAATTTGCTTTTGATGATTTTTTAAATTTTTTTGTATCTTTAATTTTTTTATTTTTTTTGTGTTTTTGATTTTTTTAGCAAGAAAAGTAACGTTCAAAATTGAACGGATCCAAAAATCCAAACGTCTCACGAAATCTTCAATCGTAACGAGCGAAGCAGCAACGGCGCCAATTTAATGTATGAATATTGTCAATTCTTTTTATGTCTATTTTTCGTTCCTCGACTCGACTCGAATTGATATCAAATTAAACGTAAGACTATTTGTTCTTGGTAACTAAAACGTTTTTTAGGTATTTTAAAACTAAAATCTATGTAATTAAAAACTATTTAATCTAATTTAAAAATCTAATTTAAACTAATTTAAATAAAAACTATTTTGAAACTTAAACAAAATTTAAAACTAATTTTATGTGAAACCAAATTAAAATAAAAACTTTTAATGAAATCTATTTAAAACTAAATTAATTGAAAACTTTTTTAAAAACTAAATTTTAAAACAATTTAAATAAAATATTTTTTTTTATCTTTTTATTTTTTATTTAAACTTTATAAAAGAAAATTTATATAAAACCTTGAATTAAAACTAATTAAAAACTTTGAAATAAACTAATTAAACTAAACTTAATTAATTAAATTGGCAGCTTTTAATTATCCTATATTAACTAAATGATGCGTATTTAAACTCAAAAGTAAGACTACTGGTAAAGGTATTGGACAACTATACGAATGGTCAAGGGTTCGAGTCCCGTTATGACCTTTTTTTGCTATTTATTTTTTTGGAACTTTTGAAGCAAACAGATTAAATGAATCTGTTACTTTACACAGCAATCAGCAAAACCAAAGAAGCAGATAGAAAACAACCCAAATAAGCTTAATAAACAGCTTAAACAGATAAGCAAATATTACTAAAACTAAAAATTAAGCAACTATAAACTTAAGACTTAAAAAGCAAATATAAACAAAACAGAATAAGACAGAAATCAATAAGCTAAAAGATCTTAAACTAAAAATAAGCAAATTCACAAAACCAAATAGGCAGACAAAACCGAGAATAAGCAAATAAGCAGATCCACTAAAATCTAAATCAAATAAGCAGTAAAACTAAACAAGCATATTATATTAAACCAAAAAAATAAAGCAGATCCAAACAAATTTAATATCAAATAAGCTAAACTAACAAGCAGATTAAATAGACTAGAACAAACATTAATCTAAAACTTAACAAAAAATTAAAAAGAGTTGAAACCTTGTGATGATAACCTTTGAGAAGCAGTCACGCGCTGAGCGGACTGAAGAACCGAATCAACACCACCACCTTAAACTCGAATCAACTTCATCAATCAGCATCAACTCTCAATTATAAACTCGCGAACCAAAGACTATCCGAACAGTATTTTAATAAACTTCCCAGTGGGGAAATTATCTACCACTTTTATTTAAATTTAATTAATCCAAAATCAGAACATAAATTTAAATTGCAATTAACTTAAATAAAAAAGTAGAACATGATTTAAACTGGAAGTAAATTTTTCATTAATAACTAAAAATTAAATACAATACTTGTAAGAAAAATTACAATAAACCTATAATCTAATTTTGCAGAAATTAAAATAAAAGAAAAAGGCACACCCTAACATTACAGATTAAGGGGTTTTTATAGGAAAACCCTAGAAACCTTGTTGAGGAAGGAATCAAATCCTGGCCGCTAAACACATCTTTTCTTCTTTTTCTCTCTTCTCTTCTTGATCAAACGACTAAGAATACTAATAATTGTCTTTTTAGTTCGTTTTCTCGACTCAATCCGAATTGATATAACGTTTTAAGCAAAGACTTGATTGTTTTTGGTGATTAAATCTTGAATGGTAATCTATGTCTAATTGGCACAAAGCATTCAAAAAGGTAAAAATATTAACTAATACTACGTATACGTACTATCTAAAAACACATTGCAAATACAACAATTAAATGCACGAAATATAAAAACAAATGTAAAAATACATTTTAACTACAAATGAAAATACACATTACAAAACTTTAAAAAAAATATAAATGTAAAACAACTTTTTTAAAACTAAAAATGCAAATTTAATAAAACTTCAAAATGAAATTACATCTATATTAAGCTAAACCAATCGTTTAAAATCAACATGTACTTGGGCTCCAAAATGAAACCAAGCCCAATATGTAATTACTGATCTAGTTACCTATACTTCAACTAAAGGACTAACAGTGTAACAGAGTTAACTATCAAAATCTTACCGTTACACTCTAAGGACCGTAATTGACATAGAGAGAATCACACTCAGGGACAAAATGTGTACATTCATCCTAAAGTATATGAAATCAAAATTCCTACACAGAACACAAGTTTTAACCAAATATAATTAAACTGTATATTATGTAGAAAGCAAAGATGAACATTCTTACTATTACTCCTAACTACAACATCTTGAAATGAGCTTTAGCTAATCCTGTCTTCAAATTGATGTCACTTACCATTTTATATCAAAACAAAAACGTGATACTGTGACTAACTTGATATGCAATAGAAAGCCAAATTCCAACATCTGAATCTTGTAAAACTGATTACACTAATCACCTAGCTTTTTCTCAACTAAAGATCTTAACCACAGATTACCTCAAACACTAATTACTGAAACAACGAAATCTAAGCGGACTATTAACTGGAATTAAATTGCATAGTAAAAGCAACTACCAAACATCATATCACATAACAAGTAGAGCAATTCGCAGGCAAATTCACACTACAATAAGTCTTCTATCATAATACGCTAAAGAAAATTACAGAAAAAATAAAATGAGCTTAACCTTGACATCCGTGGCCTAGTTCGTTGATGTCGAAGCGGAGCGCTGAGCTCGCTTAGCTATCTGCTGGTCTAAGATCGATCAAGTAAAATACTCAAACTGAAATTACATCTACACTCAAACATATCAGCTACGGTACTGCTAACTCGTGAGACAAACAAGAATAATAGCTCCAACTGATCTGCTCAACATGATGATCCTGCAAAATCAAACTGAAAACAAGCAAAGAAAAACCAAACCAAACCTTCGAATTCGAACCTGCAAAAACTGATAACAAACGAGTAAAACTAGATAAAATCCTCGATTCTGAATCCTACGTGAACTGATCTATATTGAGCAATTTCTTCGAACTGTTAACCAAAACTCTATCTGATAACAAAAAGCTGAACAAACTAAATTTGATGTAAAAACTATACTGTTATGCTAGGAAACTTTGATATTTAATACTAATTATTTAAAAGTAACAGTTCTGAAAACTTGAATTACCAAAAGCTTTTCATAAGCTTTTGGAGCTTACGAGCTTATCAGTTCTACAAACTTATTTAAACAAGCTTATGATGAAAAATTCCATTTAAATTGATTAAACTAAAAAGCTTTTAAACCTATAAAACTCAACCAAACTGTAAACACTGATTATTCTATATATCATAAGCTGATTCCTAATGTAACCATATCCAAAAGCTCCAAGAATAACTCTCTAGCATCAATGAACAGTAACGAGATAACCTACTAGCTTGTGAAACGATTGCATAAAAAGAAAGAAGTTCGAAAGCTTAAAGATGAAAAGCAGATTTCATTAATGAACAGATTAGTTACAACAAGATTAACTGATTAACAGAATCAAAACAAACTTTTATCTAAATGCTTAACTGAAATCAATAAGCTGTGAGAAAACTAAACTACTATTCCTAACCTAACTAACTATGTGTAAATCTACACCTAGCTAACCGTCTCAAATGAGGGTCTTCTCCTTCTATTTATAGGCGTCGAGAGGAGGAGAGGTGACGTGTTTCTTCCAACCAGGAGACGCCACGTATTTAATACGATGATCTTGAACTCGTTCTTCATTCTTCATCATTTGGGGTTTCTTCATCTTCAACTCTTGATCTAATTAATTACCACCATCATGTAGAGGAGATAATAAGGAGTGTTTTTGTAGTTTTGATCTTTGTATGAATCTTCGTGGATCTTCCTTGAAATCGGATATGTAGGTTTGTGGTGGTGAAGATAAGAACGTCTCTCTCTCTTTGTTGGAGAAGAAGAGAAGACACGTTGTGTTTGTTTGACCGAGACTTGGTCAACTGACCAAGTTAATAATAATAACTTTTCAACATATTTCCTTTTGGTCCTTTCTTTTTCATTTCTTTTCAATAAAGGTTAAAAGCTTTTAAGCCAATTTCTTTTCATCCTTCATCTTGTAAAAGTTGCAAGTTCAGCCCTTGATCTTTGAAAGCTTGGCAAATAAAGTCCTTGAAGCATCTTTCGTCTCTTTCTTCGTCTTTTTATCAAATAAATCCTTGAAAACGTGTCTTTGCTTCCAAATGTATCTTATTTTCCTGAAAACACATGAAACACAAATACCCACATAATTCTGATATTTTTTAGTTAAATATAATGTATTTGACTGTGTTTTGAGTGGTTTTTGGATCATTATTGATGAGTGTTTTTACACTTATCAACTCCCCTCCACTTGACCATTGCCATGACCTCATGCAATGCAGCATTTTAAAGCTCTAGAGTGCACTTTTCTCATAATTAAACAACCTTGGCCATTTTATGATTTAATATACTATGCTATGCTTCATGATGAATGATTTTGAATATTTACAATGCAATGCAAAGAAAACAATTCTATTTATATATTTTTTTTATTTTCTTGAAATGATTTTGATGGAAATAACTCATAAAGAAATCAACGACTTAAATTAGGGCTTTGGTACCATGGATACTTATCACCTTCAAGTTTCACTTTCCCCATACCAAGCTTAAAAATGGGATCATTGTATTCACAAGTAAAAAGTGCATCAACTTATTCATGACAATTAAATGTGGAACCGGTTATTATTTGAGCAAATTGCTTTTGGGCAAATTTGTCATTATTTCAAGTGTGAAATATAAGAAATGTAAAATCCAAAAATAAGGAAGCACGATTTTAATCCTAAGTAATCCTCTCATCCATTACTTGAAAACCGCTCACAATTAATATAAGTCCGTTTCAAGAATAATAAGTCATTCGTTTTATGTGTAAAATCCTCATGTCATGCTTTCATAAGTAGCTACACACTCGCTAAGGAAAGAAAAATAACACTCACGCAATAATTTACATCCGCCGCCTTTTTGAGACTTTGGATCTTCAACCCCGCAACCCGTCAAGGCAATATTGGATTGGAGCAATCTATCGAATCCCCGCAACCCGTCAAGGTAATATTGGAATTCAATAGTCACTATAATTAACACACCACTGCCCCTCTTGGGAGTCTTGTATATATTTTTTTTTCTTTTCTTTTCTTTTTCTTTTTTTTTCTAGCCACTCATTTTTTTTCATAAGCCGCTCTTATTTTTCTTTATTCCTCACAAAGAAAGTAGAAAAGAATAAAAGGAAAAAACACTCGCTAAATATTGAGCATGACATAAGTCTAGTACACATAAACCGTCCTAACTTAGAATCTTAAGACGTACTTATATCACCATGAATGATTAGTCAAAAATGCATAAGAGACTACAAACCGATTAAAACCGTTCTTGATTATTTATTAACAATTATATACATGCGAAGAAAATAGAGGTAGAGAAGAGAAGGGTTTAGCCACAAGTAATTATCATGAAGTTTATCTAGCCCTTATACTTGCTTCAACTCTATCATTTCCCATTCTCCACAAATTTAAAATCTCAAATAATGAGATTGGCGGATGCTTAGCCTAATAGACCAATGAAGGACTACATGGTTAAGGATACTAGCTAGAGAATGCTAAGATAAGCAAACTCGGGTTGAGTCAAAATATCCATGGCGGGCCTAATATGTCAAAGAAGACTAAACTCTTTAAACCATGTTTTTATTATATTTTTTTATATATATTTTGATGAAAAAGAAAAGAAGAAATATATACAATGCAAATGAAAAATGATTGATGCAAAATTATGAATGCATATTTTTGGTGGCCAAAGTAGATCAAAAATTTGAAAAATGTTCAAAAAATTAATTTTCCCAATTATCATGAAGTTAAGGCAATGGTCTAGGTAAGGTCACTTCGATAGAAGTCTCCCCTACACTTAAGATAAACATTGTCCTCAATGTTTAAGAGTATTGGAGTAAACTCCCCTACACTTATTACATTGATAACTTTGCTTAACTCGAGCTAAGGAAGAGACAACTAAAGGGTAGTCATTTTAAGCACAAGTGTTTAGAATATCACAATAGCAAAAACTAATCGAAGTGAACCAGATACACGGGCCTCCTCCATAAGCTCCAAGCATGAAATGTGAGAGAGAAACCCTTGAAACAAACACCAAAAGACGAAGAAAGGCCACCCCTCCACTTCAACTCTACTATAACATCCTTTTAATTAAACCTAACCTATTGAAAATCTACTCTACGTTTTCTAACCTAGTTATTCAATGCTTGAGTTTTTTTAACCCTAAGTCGCTAGCTCGACTCAGCCCCGAATTAGGTTGTCCTTGGGGAAACCATCATGGAGAATAAATGATATCCACTTTGAAGCTCGTCTCACATGATACACTCAAACTTAGCACGTTGCCATTTACTATAAGATTTACAATATCCGCCTCGATAAATGGAACGGTCCAACGTGTCTCAAGTTTGTCCAACATATAAAATCTCTCAAATAGGAAGCACCCCAGGATCAAATACATAGTTTCCATCTCGACAAGTGAACAACTCCAAAGTAGGTAGTATCACCAAAGTAAGCTCATATAAGAATTCCATCTCAATAGAAGTCACACTCTTAAGTGGAGTAGATGAAAACCAAGGTGTCTCAAATTTATGTATCCCAGAATCAAAAACCTTCCCCTTCATGGGAAAATAAAGAGATGAACTCGTATCAACCATATAAGATTCCCCCTTAGTTATCAAAGCATCATGAGACAATGAAGGTGTAGGTATCAAAACATTCATAATAAGTATATCCATATTGGGCTCTTCATCATCATCAAAAGGTGGGTAATCTTCCATAGAAGGGATAGAAAAATGAGGATCAAGATTAATAGTGTCTTGTGAAGGAGGTGTAGGCTCTATGGTCCCAAAAGCATCTTGTCAATACATCGAATATCCTCTTCCCAATTAGAATCACTATCATCAACCTCTAAATCAATATTAGTAAGATAAGCCTCTATGGTGGCATCAATATCCATATGAGAATCCATATCAAATGTTTTGGGTTCTAAAGGTGACTTAGGTGAAAAAGGATCAATCTCTAAGAGTATAAGATCTTCATCAATAACCAACTTCAAGGGTGGAAGGGTGGGAATAGAAGGCTTAAAAAAAGGTGAATTGAGAGAATCACTCAAAGGGATGATATCATCATAAAAATCAATAGGTGCAACCTCAAAAACCAGTGAAGAAATATCAATGAAAGGTTCTTCTTCTATGGACTCATCATTATGGTTTTCATTCAAAGCTTCAATCGAGGAGATAAGATGATACACGTTTGATAAAACCTCACGAATATGAACATCTTCCACTTCTTCTATAGGAGCAACATCTTCATCCAAATTAGGAATGTCATCTTGACATGAAAAGTCATCGGATGATATATCATAAGATGCCTCACTAGAAGTACAATCATCATCCTCTCCTTGTGGCAAGTCTTGCACAAACTCTTCCTCAATCTCATTATCCTTTTCTTTGAACAATTCATCAAGATCAAAGTCACCAAAATCACTAGTAGTAGCATGAAGGTCAACATGTGATGAAATCTCAATGTGATCATGAGGAGAAGAGGTATCAATACAAAGCTCGTCACATGGTTCATTGGAAACACACTCAAGCTCTCTTTGGATTGGGATAAGATTCTCAACACTAGAAGAGGTTAATTTATCCAAATCGGTATTTGTATTAGTGCTAAGAGGCTCTTCCCCCATGGTTAAAGAGTCGGTGGGTTCCACGTGAGGTAAAGGTGATGAAGGTGTGTCATCATTAAGTGTCATGAAAATCGAAGGTTCGTCATCATCGTCATAAAGGAATGGATAAGGCCTACGAGTAGCAAGATATTCGTCTTCACATGATTCACGATATTCATCACTAATAGTATCATCGTCATCATCAACTCTCAAAGACGGCTCAATATCACATGGTAAAGCTCCTTGAGATGTAAAGTTTTGCAAGAGTTGTGTTTCCAAAATTAAGAATTGCCTATTAGTTTCCTCGTACCATTCTTCAAGTTTCCTTTCACTCTCTTGAAATCTCCTCTCAGTATCTTGATGCATCTTAGCAAGGAGTTCAAGAATTTGAGGTTCATTTTGCATATTCTCTTGGTTAAACCATTGATTATACCCTTGATTATGAAAACCCTCATGATGTAAAAATCGTTGATTTTGAAAGGTGTCTTGATTATAGCATGGAAAATTTGCATCATTTTGAAAGCCTTCATTATTTGAAAATCCTTGATTATGAAAGGTTTCTTGATTATAGCCTTGAAAATTATCATTGTTTTGAAAACCTTCATAATTGGAAAATCCTTGGTTTTGGTATGGCTCATTAAAGGTTTGATCATGAAATGATGGTGGATTTTGTGATGAAAAACCGGAATATCCCATATAGTCATTACAAGTGTAGTCCATTTGAGTGTTAGGTCGAAAATTAGGGTTCTCGGTTCCATTGTAAGCATATCCCTCCCCATAATAGCCATGATTTTGATCACATAAATACGTATCGTGTGGACCACCACAAGTCGAACAAGGCGAATAATTAGCGTTGGCGGATCGTTGTTGCAAAATCTACAACATGGAACGAGTATCCATGTTTAGCAAGGTGGCCGAATGTATATACAAGTAAAATGACGTTTAAAAGCTTCCTCGGGGAAGGAAGTAATACACCAAAGGTGGTATGGTTACACGCGTGCGAGTACACGTGTAAATAAACACGAGGAATGAGGGAGTAGCCCTCGGTCGACTTTTGAAGGAGAAGAGATTATCTCCCTCGAGGTTCGATATGAAATATCCACAAGAAAGTATAATATATATAATTACTACTTGGGTGGAAGACCCCCAATCAAGCCTTCCTTCTTAGAATACGCACTAGTGAACGGGGGTTAGGTGGCGCGAAGCACTTAAGTACCTATTGACCATTAGATGGCATTTTATAGCACATCGCCTTTCTATTCACTTTGTAGTTTGTATTCTTCGAATTATTGCCTATTGGAAGTATTTATCTATTCTTGCTTAATTAAATTGGATCGATACACGTGTCAAGGACCGGAACGCCCCCTAACACGGTGTATTGCCTCGGCAATACTTATGGAAGATATGTGTATTGGTTGTTCGTATATGTATACGTATTTACATATAATAATATAGAGAAAATATTTTTGTATTTATTTGATTTTTTAAGAAAAACACTATATGTACGTAAAAACGATGAAAACCGATATAATATATATTTTTGGGTGTAATCTTTTAGGAAAAAGATTACTTTTTGGATTTTTTTATTTTTTTTTGGTTCAATTCTTTAGGAAAAGAATTGATTGTTGTGATTTTTATTTTTTTCTATTTTTATCTTTTTTGATTTTTTTATGTTGTTGATTTATAATACGTAAAAATAACATTCACAAAGTGAACGTATCCCAAAATCCAATCGTCTCACTCGAAACCGTTAATCTTCACGAAAAGAACCGGCAGCGGCGCCATTTAATAATTGTCTTTTTAGTTCGTTTTTCTCGACTCAATCCGAATTGATATAACGTTTTAAGAAAAGACTTGATTGTTTTTGGTGATTAAATCTTGAATGGTAATCTATGTCTAATTGGCACAAAGCATTCAAAAAGGTAAAAATATTAACTAATACTACGTATACGTACTATCTAAAAACACATTGCAAATACAACAATTAAATGCACGAAATATAAAAACAAATGTAAAAATACATTTTAACTACAAATGAAAATACACATTACAAAATTTAAAATAAAAATAAAATAAAAATGTAAAACAACTTTTTTAAAACTAAAAATGCAAATTTAATAAAACTTCAACATGAAATTACATATATATTAAGCTAAACCAATCGTTTAAAATCAACATGTACTTGGGCTCCAAAATGAAACCAAGCCCAATATGTAATTACTGATCCAGTTACCTATACTTCAACTAAAGGACTAACAGTGAAACAAAGCTAACTATCAAAATCTTACCGTTACACTCTAAGGACCGTAATTGACATAGAGAGAATCACACTCAGGGACAAAATGTGTACATTCATCCTAAAGTATATGAAATTAAAATTCCTACACAGAACACAAGTTTTAACCAAATCTAATTAAACTGTATATTATGTAGAAAGCAAAGATAAACATTCTTACTATTACTCCTAACTACAACATCTTGAAATGAGCTTTATCTAATCCTGTCTTCAAATTGATGTCACTAACCATTTTATATCAAAACAAAAACGTAATACTGTGACTAACTTGATATGCAATAGAAAGCCAAATTCCAACATCTGAATCTTGTAAAACTGACTACACTAATCACCTAGCTTTTTCTCAACTAAAGATCTTAACCACAGATTACCTCAAACACTAATTACTGAAACAACGAAATCTAAGCGGACTATTAACTGGAATTAAATTGCATAGTAAAAGAAACTACCAAACATCATATCACATAACAAGTAGAGCAATTCGCAGGCAAATTCACACTACAATAAGTCTGCTATCATAATACGCTAAAGAAAATTACAGAAAAAATAAAACGAGCTTAACCTTGACATCCGTGGCCTAGTCCGTTGATGTCGAAGCGGAGCGCTGAGCTCGCTTAGCTATCTGCTGGTCTAAGATCGATCAAGTAAAATACTCAAACTGAAATTACATCTACACTCAAACATATCAGCTACGGTACTGCTAACTCGTGAGACAAACAAGAATAATAGCTCCAACTGATCTGCTCAACATGATGATCCTGCAAAATCAAACTGAAAATAAGCAAAGAAAAACCAAACAAAACCTTCGAATTCGAACCTGCAAAAACTGATAACAAACGAGTAAAACTAGATAAAATCCTCGATTCTGAATCCTACGTGAACTGATCTATATTGAGCAATTTCTTCGAACTGTTAACCAAAACTCTATCTGATAACAAAAAGCTGAACAAACTAAGTTTGATGTAAAAACTATACTGTTATGCTAGGAAACTTTTATATTTAATACTAATTATTTAAAAGTAACAGTTTTGAAAACTTGAATTACCAAAAGCTTTTCATAAGCTTTTGGAGCTTATGAGCTTATCAGTTCTACAAACTTATTTAAACAAGCTTATGATGAAAAATTCCATTTAAACTGATTAAACTGAAAAGCTTTTAAACCTATAAAACTCAACCAAACTGTAAACACTGATTATTCTATATATCATAAGCTGATTCCTAATGTAACCATATCCAAAAGCTCCAAGAATAACTCTCTAGCATCAATGAACAGTAACGAGATAACCTACTAGCTTGTGAAACGATTGCATAAAAAGAAAGAAGTTCGAAAGCTTAAAGATGAAAAGCAGATTTCATTAATGAACAGATTAGTTACAACAAGATTAACTGATTAACAGAATCAAAACAAACTTTTATCTAAATGCTTAACTGAAATCAATAAGCTGTGAGAAAACTAAACTACTATTCCTAACCTAACTAACTATGTGTAAATCTACACCTAGCTAACCGTCTCAAATGAGGGTCTTCTCCTTTTATTTATAGGCGTCGAGAGGAGGAGAGGTGACGTGTTTCTTCCAATCAGGAGATGCCACGTATTTAATACGATGATCTTGAACTCGTTCTTCATTCTTCATCATTGGGGGTTTCTTCATCTTCAACTCTTGATCTAATTAATTACCACCATCATGTAGAGGAGATAATAAGGAGTGTTTTTGTAGTTTTGATCTTTGTATGAATCTTCGTGGATCTTCCTTGAAATCGGATATGCAGGTTTGTGGTGGTGAAGATAAGAACGTCTCTCTCTCTTCGTTGGAGAAGAAGAGAAAACACGTTGTGTTTGTTTGACTGAGACTTGGTCAACTGACCAAGTTAATAATAATAACTTTTCAACATATTTCCTTTTTGGTCCTTTCTTTTTCATTTCTTTTCAATAAAGGTTAAAAGCTTTTAAGCCAATTTCTTTTCATCCTTCATTTTGTAAAAGTTGCAAGTTCAGCCCTTGATCTTTAAAAGCTTGGCAAATAAAGTCCTTGAAGCATCTTTCGTCTCTTTCTTCGTCTTTTTATCAAATAAATCCTTGAAAACGTGTCTTTGCTTCAAAATGTATCTTATTTTCCTGAAAACATATGAAACACAAATACCCACATAATTCTGATACTTTTTAGTTAAATATAATGTATTTGACTGTGTTTTGAGTGGTTTTTGGATCATTATTGATGAGTGTTTTCACACTTATCAAATACACCAGGGGTCACACGGATCGTCAGCCTGGATTAAAAGTGTGTTTGTTGAGAGTTGATGTGGAGGATTTTTATTGGAAGATTGTTTATGGAGAGGTGTTTTAGCCAATCAAATAAAGGGAAAGGGCCAAGTCAGATTGAGGACCACCATAGTGTTCTTCCCGAATTAAGTGGGGGATTTAATTCCCCTTCGTGTGAATTACATGCTTCAATAAAAACCCCCAATTTATCTTGGGTAATTATTGATTTAGGGTTTTGGGGTTACAGTAAAAGGAGATGGCTGGCTATTCGTTTGAGAGAGAGATAGTTAGGTGGTGGGGATGGGTAAATATTTTATAAAACGTGTGAGGGAGTGTAAGTAAATAAATTGTGTGAAAGGTTGACCAGGTTTTTTTTACTCCCTTATCGTTTCCTCCGTCCAAACTTTATTCACCAAATGGGCTTTGGCCCATGCTCCTTTCGTCCCTTTAACTTTGGGCTTGGTATACTTTAGGCCAAGAAACGAATTTGTTTTCCATCCGTCACTTGTATTATGTGTTGGGCCTTTGGGCTTGTAGCTTTTTAGCAAGCAAAATATGAATTTTCAAATGGGCTTTTGAGCCCATTAACCCGAATGTGGGACCCACTTGGCCCAAGTATCTTCATAAAATTAAATCCACTAAAAATCGAGCCCGATATCGGCTTCCTTGATCATTTCTTCAAAGTCGTATCGATTTTGCCGGTTTTCGTGATCTTTGGCACATTCTTGGTCTTTTGACTTTGTCTTCATCTCTTTCTTGGACTTTTCTTCAACATTTGATCGTGAAATCCCGTGTTTTATTTCCTTTTGATATTTTGTACCTATTTAACACAAAAACATAAAACCACGCGTAATTCTGACTTTTATGATATTAAACACATGATTAGGTCTTGTTTTTCCTTGATTTTAGTGGCAAAAGGATAAGTGTTTACACACTTATTAAATCCCTTACACTTGACCATTGCAATGACCCCATGCGTATTATTTTAAAGCATAAAGTTACATTTTTCTCATAATTAACCATCTTGGCCTTTATTAAGATATACTATACTACTACGATAAAGATAAAAACTTTAAAGGAAACAAAAGTTATAACAATTTATTAACTTGGAAATTATTTGATGGAAGAAACTCGTAAAGAAATCTAAGACTTAAATTAAGGCTTTGGTGTCATGAATATTAATCACCCTCAAGTTTCACGTTCCCCATACCTAGCTTAAAAACGAGATAATTGTTTACCATAAGTTCTCAAGTTAAAACCACTTATATAAGATAATTGTGTAATACTCTTTCTCCAATTCTTAAGTTGTATCTCTAGCTTTTAAGTATTGTCATTCACCCGTAGGCTCATTTGACTTATTTGATAAATATTAATCCAAAAATGAAGGCAAAACGGTGCAAACCCGACACTCAAAACCTAACCTCGTCCTAAAAAACATTTTCATTAAAGTAAGCCCACATCAAGGATGATTTAACACGATTTGGGGAATAAATTCCCGGACCCAAAATTTGGCCAATAGTACTACTTATTAATTATTCCTCCAAAGTCATGTAGAATTAATGTGGAGTTTAGCAAATTCACATCATATACCCTTAGGCTCTTTAAGATGTAAAAATGCTCCTCATCTATTGTCCACACCCTAAGGCTCCTTGAACGATAAACGAGGGAATTGATTTTTGATCAATTTTTATTCAACACTTACCATGCCTAAGACTCTAATGACAAGGTTCGTGCTACATGCCCCACACCCTAAGGCTCCCTGAGGTCATGTTTTAATCTTATTCTTTCTTATTTATGATATATATATATAGTAGGCCAAATTCCGCGTTCCCATGGTCTGAATACCTCCTACTTAGTGGTTATGAGCCACCTTAGTCGGAAGTCCACAACGTTGGCACCCTCAATGTGTTCATGCTTTAATTACAAGGAGATAAAATATTTGGCTAAGAGTTAAGATATCGAATCTACACCGCAAAAATCCTCATTTATTAAGCAATTTAAATATACAAGCGGGAAGAAAGAGCCAAAAAACTCATATAAATAAGAATTAACCCTAAAACTTATTATCAATTTTATCATATCTCGTTCTCCACAATTTAAAATCTCAAGGAATGAGACTCGTGGATGCCTAGCCTAATAAACCAATTAAGGTCCATATGGTTAAGGATACTAGCTAGAGTAAACTTGGATAAGTAAACTCGGGTTGAGTCAAACTATTCACGATGGGCCTAATATATCTAAGATATCTAAACTTTTTAAAACCATTTTATTTATTTATTTATTTTTGACTTTACTTTATTCTTGAAATGAAAAATATAAATACGATGTGATGACAAAAGGAAAGAAAAATGGAAATACTACTAGGCCAAAATAGATCAAAAATTTGAAAAATGTTAAAAAAATTTAAATTTTTTCGGTTAAATGGGGTCAAATTCATGGAAAAGCCCACTAAAATTCGATAGAAGTCCCCCTACACTTAATATAAACATTGTCCTCAATTTTTAAGCATGTGGGAGAATAAACTCCCCTACACTTAGGACATTGAGTACGTTGTTTAAATCGAGCTAAGGAAAAGATAACTAAAGTGATTACATTTATTCGTTTTATTTATATACAAGTATGAATCACAATAGCAAAAACTTATCGACGAAACCGAGTACACGGGAAACACGGGATCACGGGTCGTGTCAAAAGCACAAAAAGTGGATCATCAAATCACATGTCCCTGCACAATCATCACAACACAAACAACCTACTTGGCTCCCCTACACTTATTGGTGAAAATGGGTGGAAAGGATGGAAAAGGTAAAAATCTAACCTAGTTATACGATGCTTGATTTATTTATCACGAGTCTCTAGCTCGACTCGATTTCCCGAATGTCATCATTCAAATGGGAAAATCATGGGAAAATCGAGATTTCCAAGGGAGGAAAATCTCTCCATGATAAAGGGGTGAAACAAAGTCATATAAGGAATACCCCATGAAAATCCACCCGGGTCAAACACATAATTTCCATCATTAAAGGAAATAAACCCCGAGGTGGTAAAATCACATAAGTCAAAGAAAAGAGGGGTACCCTTGGTCAAAAATTTCTTACGAGGAAAGGTGTTATGGTGATATGGCAATGATAGCACGAAAGTCTCTATTCCGGGATCAAACACCGATTCCTTAACGGGAAAATAGCAAGAGGTGTTAATATTTAAGCTCAAAATATCATCAAAATCCAAGGTGGGCAAGTCGTCCTCTTCCAAAATTGATGTGAAAACATAAGTATCGTCGGAGTCATAGGAAAACTCTTCCTCGTGAGGAAAATAGGTATTTAGAAAGGTATCTAAATCCTCCTCAAATGGAATAACCTCTAAAGTAGGAATGATCTCTAAGAGTGGAGGATCCTCCTCAAATGGCATGACTTCTAAAATTGGGGTATAAAAGTCAAAAGGAGTCTCCATGGAAGAATCACTCATAGAGATATGAGGTGAATTAAGATCATGGGGTGGGTCATCAAAGTTAATGAGATCACTTAAAGAAGTGCCACCATTGTAAGTATCAAAGATTAGTTGATCAAAAATGGGTGGGTCGAAAGTGGGTGGGTCAAAAGACGGGTCGTCTAAACCGAAGATAGTGTGATCACTTAAAGAAGTGTCATCACTATAGGTGTCATAAATAGGAGTTTCAAAAATTTGAGGCTCTAAGGGAAGGGGTGAAGTTATCACAAAATCATTTTGATTAGACGTTTTAATTCCAAAAGGATTAATAAAAATCTCTTCATTATCATAATTAAGAACATCAATCATATTGACCGACTCTTTTCCATTTGATTTAGTTGTTATTTTTCCCATTTTAAAAACTTGTTGTTCATCCCTAACCCTAAGAATTAACTCCCCTTCAGCCACATCAACTAAAGCTCTTCCGGATCGTAAGAATGGTCTACCAAGTATTAACGGAATACGAGGATCCATCTCATAGTCGACGACGACAAAGTCCACGGGAAAATTGAATGTACCAACTCAAACAAAAACGTCTTCGGCAATACCAACGGGGTATGCGAGAGTTCGATTAGCTAACTCGAGAGTCATGCGAGTCGGTACAAGGTCGGGTAATGATAATTTTTTCCATACCGAGAGTGACATAAGATTGATGCTAGCGCCAAGATCCGCTAAAGCCATACTATCATCAATTTGAGGAAACGAGCAAGGTAATACGAATCGTACGGGATCTCCTAGCTTTTCCGGAAGCTCTTTGAGAAGAATCACGGAACAATTCTCATTTAAACGGGTGTTAACGAGCTCTACCATTTTTTCTTTCTTATTGAGCAAATCTTTGAACATTTTCACAAATTTTGGCATTTGAGCAAGTGCTTCAATAAGGCTAATGTTAACATGCACGTTGGAAATCATTTTCAAAAAATTGGAAACATGAACGTCATCTTTGGTGAGCACTTTAGCCTTGTCTAACCTAGAGGGATAAGGAATATTGGGTTTAGACTGTGAAGGTTGAGAAGGAGAAGGACTCGCTTCTTGAACAACCTTAGGGATAGGATCTTTAGACAATGGAGAACTAGTACTAGGAGTGGTAGTGGGAGGAATCATCGAAGGGGGAGTAGGATTACTCATTATGACCTCCAGGCCTTGTCTCTCCTTTATGGGTGAAGAGATGGAAGGTCCCACTAAAGTGGCTCCACTTCGAGTAGTGATAGCACTCACATTAGCACGAGGGTTAATCTCGGTATTAGAAGGTAAGGCTCCTTGGGGTCTAAGGGCTTGAATCATTGTCAAAAATTTCTTATCGGTCGATTCTTGCATCTCTCTCATAATTCGCTCATGGTCGGTCAATTTTTGTAGAACCAAGTCCATTTGAGGATTATGCATGTTCATTTGATTATACCCTTGATTAGGAAAACCTTGATTAGGAAAACCTTGATTAGGAAAACCTTGGTTTTGATATTGAGGTTGAAAACCGTTGTTATTATAAAAACCTTGGTTATTATTTTGAAACCCTTGATTTTTACCATTAAAATTCCCTTGATTTGCATTCCCTTGAAAATTACCCATTTGAGGACCTTGGTTCCTATTTTGGTTTTGGGTATTTGGGCGGGTGGGGGTGGTCTTTGTGGAGCTACAAAACCCGGGGGAGCCAAATAATTAGTACTCTTATAAGACAAATGGTTAACATCAACATTTGGTTTAAATTGAACCCTCTCATTTGCATTGGTGTTATAAGCACAAACTTGTTGTTGCTGGTTATTGTAAACCTTGTCACAATTAAAATATGAATGTCGTCCACCACAGGTCTCACACGTTTCACAAGTTTCTTTTAAGGCATTTACTTGACCTTTTATGGCTTTGGTTTGTAAAGCAATTGATTCAACAAGTGAAGTAAGCTTATCAATTCTCTTATCGTTCTCACTAGAACTAGCACTTGCCATAGTAGCCCTAACATTCTTGGTTTGTACTTTTGCCTTGTTTTCAATTGTAGCCCAAGCCTCGTTCATTGATTTCACAAGAATATTGCCCCCCGCGGCACTATTAAGTGAGTCTTGGTCATTTAGAGTTAAACCATTGTAAAACGTATTTATTTGATGCACTTTAGTGAAACCATGTTGTGGACATTTTATTAAAAGCTCTTTAAATCGATCCCAAGACTCACTAAACGTTTCCCCATATTTTTGTTCAAATGTAATGATGTCATTCCTTAAAGAGGTGGTCCGTGATGGTGGGAAAAAGTAATTAATGAACTTCGTCTCTAAATCAATCCATGTTGTAATACTTTGGGGTGGTTCCTTATCAAGCCAAATCCGGGCTTGTCCCTCGAGGGAAAAAGGAAAGAGTTGTAAACGAATAGCCTCTTGTGGCACCCCATTGTATTTGACGGTATTTGCTAATTGTATGAAACGTTTGATATGAGCGTGTGGGTCATCATTAGTACGGCCTAAAAATGGTGTAGCGGAAACCATTTGAATAAAACCCGTTTTAAGTTCAAAATTATTTGCTCCAATATCCGGCACCACAATCGCGTCATCGTTTCCTTCAACGTGAGATTGTAGAATCTCAATCATTGGTCGATTATCCGTTGCCATCGTGTTGTTCAAAGCTCGATTCTCGGGATCGGCTTGATTGACGGTCTTTTTGTTTTTCTTCTTCTTCTTTTTGGAAGAATTAGAAGTATTTGGTACACCAGTCGGTATGTATGTACGCGCGCGAGTGCACATACAATTAAAACTTTAGGAATGAGGTAGGTGACCTCGGTAGACTTTGAGAGGAAAGGGATTATCCCTCTCGAGGTGCAATATTAAAAAGCTACAAAAATATATACTTAATACTACTTTGAATTGGCAAACCAATAATCGATCGTCCCTCTCAACATACGCACAAGCAAGCGGGGAAACGAGGTGGCACAAAGCACTTAAAAACCTTTTTCCTTAGACGGCCTTTTATAGCGCGTCGCCTTATACCCACCTTATAGTTTTTATATATCGAGTTCAAACGTCTTACTAGTATTTATCTATTTTGCCCTTTTTCCTTGTTTAGGATTCGAATACAATAGCTAGGTGATGAAATCACAACTAAGGTCTTATTTGAAAAGTAGATAAATTAATGTTCTACGTAATATAATATAGTAAATGAAAAATCTTTTTGTATTTTTTAGAAAAAAATATATATTCACAATAAAAACGAAAGAAATCGAAATAAGAAAAATAACAATAATATATAATATTTTTGGTGTAATACTTTAGGAAAAGTATTACTTTTGGATTTTTTAATTTTTTGGTGCAAATCTTAGGAAAGAATTTGCTTTTGATGATTTTTTAATTTTTTTGTATTTTTAATTTTTTAATTTTTTTTGTGTTCTTGATTTTTTTTAGCAAGAAAAGTAACGTTCAAAATCGAACGGATCCCAAAATCCAAACGTCTCACGAAATCTTCAATCGTAATGAGCGAAGCGGCAGCGGCGCCAATTTAATGTATGAATTTTGTCAATTCTTTTTATGTCTATTTTTCGTTCCTCGACTCGGCCCGAATTGATATCAAATTAAACGTAAGACTATTTGTTCTTGGTAACTAAAACTTTTTTAGGTATTTTAAAACTAAAATCTATGTAATTAAAAACTATTTAATCTAATTTAAAAATCTAATTTAAACTAATTTAAATAAAAACTATTTTGAAACTTAAACAAAATTAAAATAAAAACTTCTAATGAAATCTATTTAAAACTAAATTAATTGAAAACTTTTTTAAAAACAAAATTTTAAAACAATTTAAATAAAATATTTTTTTTATCTTTTTATTTTTTATTTAAACTTTATAAAAGAAAATTTATATAAAACTTTGAATTAAAACTAATTAAAAACTTTGAAATAAACTAATTAAACTAAACTTAATTAATTAAACTGGCAGCTTTTAATTATCCTATATTAACTAAATGATGCGTATTTAAACTCAAAAGTAAGACTAGAACAACTGGTAAAGGTGTTGTACAACTATACGAATGGTCAAGGTTTCGAGTCCCGTTATGACCTTTTTTTGCTATTTATTTTTTGGAACTTTTGAAGCAAACAGATTAAATGAATCTGTTTCTTTACACAGCAATCAGCAAAACCAAAGAAGCAGATAGAAAACAACCCAAATAAGCTTAATAAACAACTTAAACAGATAAGCAAATATTACTAAACTAAAATTTAAGCAACTATAAACTTAAGACTTAAAAAGCAAATATAAACAAAACAGAATAAGAGAGAAATCAATAAGCTAAAAGATCTTAAACTAAAAATAAGCAAATTCACAAAACCAAATAGGCAGACAAAACCGAGAATAAGCAAATAAGCAGATCCACTAAAATCTAAATCAAATAAGCAGTAAAACTAAACTAGCATATTATATTAAACCAAAAAAATAAAGCAGATCCAAACAAATTTAATATCAAATAAGCTAAACTAACAAGCATATTAAATAGACTAGAACAAACATTAATCTAAAACTTAACAAAAAGAGTTGAAACCTTGTGATGATAACCTTTGAGAAGCAGTCACGCGCTGAGCGGACTGAAGAACCGAATCAACACCACCACCTTAAACTCGAATCAACTTCATCAATCAGCATCAACTCTCAATTATAAACTCGTGAACCAAAGACTATCCGAACAGTATTTTAATAAACTTCCCAGTGGGGAAATTATCTACCACTTTTATTTAAATTCAATTAATCCAAAATCAGAACATAAGTTTAAATTGCAATTAACTTAAATAAAAAAAGTAGAACACGATTTAAACTGGAAGTAAATTTTTCATTAATAATTAAAAATTAAATACAATACTTGAAAGTAAAATTACAATAAAACTATAATCTAATTTTGCAGAAATTAAAATAAAATAAAAAGGCACACCCTAACATTATAGATTAAGGGGTTTTTATAGGAAAACCCTAGAAACCTTGTTGAGGAAGGAATCAAATCCTGGCCGCTAAACACATATTTTCTTCTTTCTCTCTCTTCTCTTCTTGATCAAACGGCTAAGAATGTTGGGTCAAAAAGTTGATGTGGCAGAAACTCAAAAACGAAGAAAACATGATGGCATTTGTCCAAGCGTTGACAAGTGTATTCCAAGCATTGTCAAGAACAAATCAAGCGTTGACAGAAGCAAGCATTGTCATGTACAATCCAAGCATTGTCATGTACAATGTAAGCATTGATAGAAACGTAGACAAGAAGCCTTTAGAAGCTTCTATTTGGATATATATGCAGGATATATTCTGTATATGATTATTCAAATAGAAGATTTACATGTTTATTTATTCTTATCTCTTGTAAAACCCTAATCCTTACACTATAAAAGGAACCAAGGGTTATTAGGTTTATTCATAACTTCATTCACAATGTAAACCTAAAAGCGTGTGTCGACTAGACGTGGGATTCAATGTATACACGTCTAGTGATTGTTTGTTATTAATATAATGAACAATCCAATTGTTTTAATTTCATGTCTTGTGCCCTAAACACCTTGTTAAACGTGTTTCATTCTATTCCGCCTTGATTCAATCAAGTGAATGAGATTCGTTCCTAGTAGCTAAAAGATTCAAGGAAACTTAGGTTTCCACAATTGGTATCAGAGCCTCGTGGCTCGTGATGCTAGGACCAACAAGGTGTTCGTGTATGGTGAAAAGAAGAAAAATCCGTCTAGGGTTTTTCTGGACGTTTTTGTGTGCGCAGCAGTATTCAGAAGGTCATAACTTTTGTTTGAACAGTTGGATCGTCATGAAATTTCTTGTATGTGTTCTATAAACATATATCTAGACATCCACAGGAGGGATTGTCAAGTTTTATCTCCAAGAAAAAGTTATTAAGCGTCAAAGTCAGCAGTGAGTATATGCAGTTTTCTGTGGACAACCATATTCAAAACACGTTTTCTCCTTCGTTAACCGTTGGATCTTCGTGATTTTTGAACTGTAGATTCTTGGCACTTGTGTCTTGAATCTCACCAAAGGGATCTTCGATCTGAGGTCTTATGAACGAGATATTATCAGTCGAAGTTCGCTGCAGAAAAGGTATTCAGTTTTTATTTTCAACATAAAATCACGAATTAGGGTTTCCTCCAAACCCTAGATCGTTTCTAAACTGAAAAGAAGGTGTTTTTTTGGAGAATTGGAGGAGATAAAGTTTTTAGGGTTTGTTTATAAACCCTAGATCTGTTATTAATGGAGCAACTAGTTTACAAAAGTCAGAGATTGTGATGTATCCAGGTATGTTGGTTTGTTGTCACGTGATACCATGATTTGTGTATTGTCAAAGAAACGAATGGTAAACTGATGATGCTGTGGTCCCATGATGCTGTACTATTGTAAGACGTGGGAAGTGATTATTTTCTAAAGAAAAGAAAAAGGGTCGGTGATCATTAAAGATTGAGCAAACACGTTTTGGTTGATTAATATATTGGTTGATTAATATATAGCTAAAGAAAAGAAAGAGGTTTGATATTGCTATTCACGTGATGATTATGGATGATAGTATTTATCTATGGTCCATGACGTAATTAAAAGCAAGTCACAGATGGGACCAGCGAAGTGACGACATCAAATGCTACTTATATAGTCGTTACACAAGAAGGAGATTAAGACAGCGTGAAGTAGCTGTGGGCCTGATTTCAAATCTATGAATGTGTTCACACGAGGAAACAGGTTTGGTCACGTGAGATATGCTTGGGTATAATGGACGTTGATGTTTGTTAATTTGACGCTGATAAGAATAAGTGAACGCTGACAGAACATGCGTTGACATGAGTTGTCCGAGAAACGTTTTGTTCAAACGCTGATACGTGTTGTCCAATATGGGACAATACACATGGAAGGATATTGGACAAAGGAGGTTATTGGATGACAAAAGAATAGCTGCTGTTTGAAAAAAATTGGTACGTTTTTAGCACACAAAAAGAAGGAATTTACACACGAAGGTACATGGAATCTCTGTTTTTATTCAGAATATCAAGTTGATATTTATGGCTCGGATATTTTTGAAAGGGATTAATGATTTTTAAGTAAGTTAGCAACAAGTCATGAAGAATATTATTGGATTATGTAATCGGGATAGCCTTGTGAAAGAGTTATTCTCTTACAGCTTTTACATATGAAGATATTGACTTGTCATGAAGAGGTGTTGGCTTAAGGGGAAGAATTCTTATGGTAAGCTTGATGATTGAAGAAGATTTTTGCGAGTATGTGTTCTATCGTATCTTAAAGTCGTGCACTTCCAGTCATGGACTTTTAAGGTAACTTGTTTGTGCTTACATTGTTACTGATGAAGTAATACAAGATCTAGGAGTATGTGATCTTTCTTATGGTTCTCTATGCACACATTTTCTATCACTTGAAGGAGTTACATTATTGTGCTCAGTGTCTCACAAAGGATGAGGATTTTTGTATTAATCCCATACTTCATCACATCGTACAAGATATGGAACATAGGTTTGGGTTACTCTACTTCTACATCAAAAATATTATATTTATTTTTTGTAGAATATTGATAACCTATGAATCTATGAAGTGGGTTGAAGATTCCTAGAGAGAGAAACTAGTGAGAGAAAGTGAGAGAGAAACTATGTGTATTTTATTCAAATGAAACAAGTGGAATGTCAACAACCAACCCCTTTCCATGGTGGAAAGGGGTGTTTATATCCAAGGCCACTATTTGGGCTTGGGCCGACCCATGACAAGCCCATGGGTCGGTTTCTTACTTAACTTAATAAGTAACATTAACTACGAGCTATTACAACATAAATAATATTATGGAGTGACCGATACTTCTAATATCCGTTAAAACGTATTTCTAACAATCTCCCCCTAAGGGAGGTCACTCCACGTTACAAAGTTCTAAACCTAGCATACTATACGAAGTCTTCGTTCTTCAGCTCGTAGTCTTTTCTTCTTTCTTTTTGTTGTGAATATGTTTATTTGATCTTTTAGGCTTTGGCTTGAGAGCGTTGTTCTTTTGACCAATCACGTGCGATCTTTGCCTTCTTGTGAATCTTGCCTCCTCGTGACTCCATTTTCCACACACTTATGTCTTTTGTTAAATTCTTGAAAGCTTCAGAGTTTGGTACAGCGGAAGACTTCATTTTGCACTTTCTTGAATTTTGCTAAACTTTGATGCAGAAAAACATAAGCATGTGGGAATGACTTCTACAGGTACACCGCAACACCACCGTCTTCAACTGGTACACAGCCACGCCACCGTCTTCAACAGGTACACCGTAACGCCACCGTATTTAACAGGTACACATCAACGACACGAATAAAATGGCTTTGACATTTTATTCTAATTCGGTAGCATTTTACCTCCGGTCGGTGAAGACCGTTGGACGATATTAGATATCGTACCCGTGACGGATAGTTTCAATTAAGTAACTTCCTGACAGGATTTCGCGGGTGAACCCGTTCTCTTTATTCGACCGTCCAAAGCTGACTGCGAACATAAAGAGTGAATCATTTGGATTAAAAATCATTATGATTGAAGCCGTCAATTCATGAAACCTGGAACAAGTGAATTTCACTTAAGATTTTCACCATCGTTGCTTTCCAGTTATCACGAGCTCAATTCATAAAGAATCTTGCACGTCACCTACCAAGTGCTGTTTGATGTTAACACTAGAAGGATTTCCACTCGTCACAGTGATCAATAAAGAATCACTCTAAGTGTTCTGGCAAGATCATATGATAATGCGTAGAGGCCTGGAACGAGTTTAAGTTCAATTAAGAATTAAACTACTGTTTCTTTCCAGTTTTTCACAAGATTGGTTCTAAAAGAACCGCACGTGTAACCTACCATGAGCTTGTTTGATGTTGGCTCAAGCAGGATTTCCATCTTCATTGTAATACTTGCGTATTACTCGGATGTTCTGGCAATATTACAAGAATACTGCGTAGGACTCATAAAAATCTCTTACTTTTCACAGTGTGTGAGAAAGCAAGGAATAAATGGAAAGTGTCCTAATGAGACTTTTGATGATCTCTTGGCTCTAGACTCGATAGTGCGTTTTGATTTAGTGAGCGATGGTTGGAGAGGAGTGCCACCTTTTCAATATCAGTCTATTCGGAGTGAATAAACCAATAGATAACGTGTTGATCTCCGTGTGATTAAAACAAATACCTTTTGAGAGATATTTGAGTTAGCTGGGAAGGGTTGTGCATTGCATCACTGGGTCCATGATGTCTTTCTTCAATATCGAGAATCATTAACAAAAATGATCTCAATAGCATATGTATTGACCCGGTTTCTGCCTAAAGTTTTAAGGAGGGCTTCTTTCTTTACACCCTTTATCTTTACATTTCTTTTTCATTCTTCAACCCCTTCAGTGCTTACCAATACATCATCACTAGCACCTTGTTGTGATTGTTCCAGTGCTAGCATCAGTAATTAGTCGGTACTCAGCTACGTTCACAATCTTTCCCCATCTTTCCTAGGACTTCTAATTCTATCTAGGGAATTGTCCTTGGGAAGATTCCATCGGCTCTGATGAATCATTGGACTAAACCTATTCCTACCACCCTTTTGTCACCACATCGTCGTGAATTAAGCGTGTTTTGGGAAGGTATAGCCACCATGAAAAATCCTTGAAAATCACTTAAGGTACTTGTGATATTGAAATCAAAAGTTTTGTACCTTAGGTGTTTTGTTCATCAAAAACGCTCCCCCTTAACACGTGCTTTACACATATTACGTTGGATTATCGTTAAGTCTTTTTCATCTTTTAGCCAAGTATCATTTAAGTCTCCTTAATCCCATTTTCTCCCCTTATCCAAAATGTTAACCATTAATATTTGGGATATTGAATGGATTAACCGGTCTTTGGGTAAAAATGAAATCGATGTTTGGCCATAGAACATGTTAATGCTCCCCCTTAAATTAATAAGGGATAGTTGTAGTGCTTTAGTATGATATTTTTTGAAAGATTTAGAATCTCGTGAGAAATTCTTGAAAAATTATCATACCTTAACACTACATCAAGCCACAAAAGCACAATATTCACAAATTTACATATTCACAATTAAAAACCAATATAAAGTGGACCTGAAAGGTACGACCCATTAGATGGATCGTTGCAGTAACTTGTGGTGCACTAAATATGGTCTACCACCAACGAACCTTTCTAAGCTCCTCATCAATCTATGTTCACGGAGCTTTTGATTAATCTTCTTGATCACATACTTCGCCATTTGCCGATAACCCTGATGCCAATCCTTAGTCATCTCTGGTAAAGACCCACCCGAATTAAGATGCTCTAATTTACCTCTGACGTATAGAAGAGTCCCATCATTGTACTTATACAACTCACCTACCCTCATAAACTTCATTATCCCACGACTGTTCAAGTAGAAAATCCCGTAACTCGGAACAGAAATGCCGGTATAGGGACATCTTGTGACATGTTGAGGTAGAACTTGGTTCACTGAACGGGTGAGGTTAAGCTTCCTTTGGTAGCTTTCGACTCCCAATTGAAGATCTTCAACTCGTTTCTTGATGACAACGCTTCGTGTGAACATACGAAGTGCTGTATTCAAGGCAATGATGTCTTCACGAGCAATATGGGTGAGTTGATCCCGGGTCATCATAAGCAACATGTCTTCGATATCCTCAAGGCGAATGATAGAAAAATCTCCCTACTGGATTGTGTATTCTCTGTCATCCTCCCTTTTTAGACGAATCTCCGTCACATGATAATAGCCATTCTTGGCTTCAGTTTTCAGCCCTAAAATACTGGAGATGCGGATATCGGATCTCACGTTACTTCCTGAATTGGCTAAGCAGCAACCCCTGTACGCCCTTCTGACTCGTTCGTCCTAATGTGATGCACCTATGACAGCATACATATCATAATTACGATTTACCTTTGGGACCCAGAGTCGGTTTACCTTTTCCTCGATCCAGGGTATTGTCCCCCAGTTAGCAGCTTTCAGCAAGGTCAGGGAGGTTGCGTACTTTGATGAACCCTTGAGGAGATAATCAAGATCAAAAGTGACGAAGAAGTCGAGAGCAATTTGATTATCTTGAGAAGGATCAAGTGGAGGTGGAGCTCTTTCTGATTCATGAAGACCTGGCCGTTGAACGATATTAAGAGCTTTCAGGATCTCATCAACATAATACTCGTATTCCATGCGGCTTAACCTGGTTTTGGCATGAATTCTCTTATCCTTTAGCGCTCTCTTTACCAACGACGGAGTGACCGAAGATTTATACTCATGAGCCAGAAATGCACACAAGTCTATAGGACTGCGGATACGGAGATATAGAACATCTCTGTCAGCGTCTGTGATTGGATCATATTGAGCCGCTGCCGTGATCCAAGCTTATGGCGGTGCAGTCTCGTCAATCTCCAATGTGTCTGCCCAGTCCCGTGTGCTTGACTCAGGAACAGTAGATTGTGGTTCTTGTTGTAGAGGAGTAGAGACATGAACACGTGCTGGTTCTGATTCAGGCATCTCGGCGGTGTCATGAACAGGCGAGTGTTGTGCAGCTTCAGGTTCAGTTACTGATTCTGCAATCACAGGAGCAACAAACGAACTAACAGGGTTAGTGGTAACAGGTATAGACACAGCAATAGATGTACCGGGAATCGATGACGCCGTAGTAGCATTCACATCATGGCGCCACTTGGATCGTCTTGATTCCGTTGAGGTGGATTTTTCCTTCTGCGCAGCATCTTTTTGAGATTTGGTACCAGACTTAGATGGTTTCTTTGTGCTGGCTACCTTGTCCCCCTTTTTAGGCTGTTTACCATCATCATCCTCATCGTCACCCTCGTTGCTTCCCTTAGCACTCTCCTCATTTCCATCACCACCATCATCATCATCATCCTCATCATCATCACCACCATCGTCACCATCATCATCATCATCATCTTCTTCTTCTTCTCCTTCTTCTTCCTCTTCTTCTTCACCAGTACCCTCTTCTTGTTCACTATCTTCCTTCTCCTCCTCACGCTGAATATGGTAGGGTACCACACTTCCAAACATTTTAAACAACCGATCATCCTCCATGATAGCGCCATTGAGTGACTTGTAGAGAGCCCGTTGAACTTTAGACTTATCAAAAGATCCAACTTCCCTCATACGAGCTTTAAGGATCTTCTTTAATTCAAAATCCGTCAAGTCATATGCAATTTTGTAGGCGGATTGAGAAGGATTTGACGACTTAATCATCAAATTATCAACCGCGAGTGTCTTCAACTCATCACGCAGTTTTGGCATAAGGGACTCAACGGATTCTTTCACTCTCTCCTCAATAGAAGCTTCAAGTGTTTCTTTCTGCTCCTTGTATTTATCCTTCATAGCTCGAAGTCTCGTGATTCGTGCTTCATACTTATCAGCTTCAGCCTGCTTAACCTGAGCTAGTTCGTCTGCATGAGCTTTACGTGTCGACTCCATCTCTGCAGCGAACTTAGCTAGCATCTCTTCTTGTGCTTTCTTTGAGGCTTCTTCACTTTGCACTCGTCTAAGTAACTCTTCACAAAGATCATTCATCTCTCTTCTTTGATTATCCGTGTGTTTATCCAACATCTCTGCCATTACAAATGCAGCCATTGAAGAAGATGCAGAGCTACTCTGGGTTGGTTGAAGAGGCTCGGTTGTAACTACAGTACTGAGGATGGAGGTTATTAGAGGTGGAAGAAATGGTGTTGGAACCGGTCGGGTTGGTAAGGGCTGGATTGGTGGAGGTTGAGTTACTAACGGCTGAGTAGGTACCATGATTGTAGGAGCACCGGACTCTTTTTCAACACTTGCTGAAACAGGGATGGATGTCTCCTTCAAAGTAGAATACCGTTCAGGTGATCCAAACTCATCAATATCATCTGGCTCCTCGTACTCTTCTCCAATATTCATCTGTGCACCCGAACCACTACCGCCCGTGTCTCTCTTACTCTTTTCAATAGCTATCTTCATCATTTTTCTCTCCGCCTTGTCAAGAGTAAGATCGACATCAACATCCTCTTCGTCACGTAGAACAAACTCATCAGCATTGCTTTTTCCCTTCTTAATCTCAGTCTTCTTCTTCTTGGTTTCGGGTTCAGGTAAAGCAGCTGGTTGCTTACGTTTACCTTTACTCTTGACCGTAGTAGACGAGTCTTCTACTGTCTGAAGGCTTGCTTTTAGCTTCTTGATTTCTAATAGCAGTAGCTTGTAATCAGCAGAAGCTTTAATTCTATCCGTCAGAAGATAATCGGGAATAGGACCAGGAATAACACCACCAGATGGTCCTTCATGCCTTAGATCCACAGTGTGATCAGCCTCTTCAGTGTGATGACGACTTGCTGCACGCTTATCAATAGTAGCATCATTCTTCATAAAATAATTAATGATAAGCTTGATAAACCGAGGGTAAGGAAAGAAATTAGTCTTCAGCTTCTTGTTTTGGAAGAGTTGAAAGTTAAATTCTTCCCACAACAATAATGCATAATCTGCATTTGAGCCTTTGTACATTCCATGGAAGATGTTCATAATTGGACCTCGCAAAGCATCATGTCCACTTGTTTTAGGCGTAAGACATCTACTGAGAATACCCAAGATTGCTCTCCAAGGTTGACCTACTTTAGCGGTGGTAAACTCAGACACAACTCGTATGTCAGGACATCCAAGAGCCTCGAACATCTCCATAAGTTCGTCTTTGGTAGGATCCCTCGAAAATGATATACCTTTGGGTGTATCCCGTATTCCAAATATCTTACGGAAGTCTGAAACTGTGAGTGTCTGTTGCTTGTTGTCGAGAGTGAAGGTGATCTTGTTTGAAGTACTTTCCTTGGTAGCCCAGAACTCATACATGTAATCATATGGCACCGAGGCAGTACTCCTTAAAGCATTCTTAAAGTGAGAGTGATCAAGGATTGCTATGGCTACTTTGAATCCATGGTGAGTGGATTTTGAGACTTGCTTCAGCCGGTAATTGTTTGGTATGAACTTGAGTGTTCTTGCTTCGGAAATTTCTGCTGCTCTAGCATCTTGGAGTGCTTGTATTATTGGATTAGTCATCGTGTCTGCTTAAGATAAGACATAAAAGGTTGATGCACAAAAAAAAGATATAGATATATTTATCATAATGACTTTTAAGCATAACACATATTATAAGTAATCAAGCAAACAACTATCAATCAAACAACCCTTCATCCAGAACTCTTCATTCGGTACTCTTCATCCGCAACTCTTCATTCGGAAGTCCTTTAATCGGAACTTCTTCATTCGGAAGTTCACTCGGAACTTCTTCATTCGGAAGCTCACTCGGAACTTCTTCATTCGGAAGTTCACTCGAAACTTCTTCATTCGGAAGTTCATCCGGAACTTCTTCATTCGGAAGTTCACTCGGAACTTCTTCATTCGGAAGTTCACTCGGAACTTCTTTATTCGGAAGTTCACTCGGAACTTCTTCATTCGGAAGTTCACTCGGAACTTCTTCATTCGGAAGTTCACTCGGAACTTCTTCATTCAGAAGTTTACTCGGAACTTCTTCATTCGGAAGTTCGTCCGGAACTTCTTCATTCGGAAGTTCGTCCGGAACTTCTTCATTCGGAAGTTCATTCGGAACTTCTTCATTCGGAAGTTCACTCGGAACTTCTTTATTCGGAAGTTCATTCGGAACTTCTTCATTCGGAAGTTCATTCGGAACTTCTTCATTCGGAAGTTCATCCGGAACTTCTTCATTCGGAAGTTCATCCGGAACTTCTTCATTCGGAAGTTCATTCGGAACTTCTTCATTCGGAAGTTCATCCGGAACTTCTTTCATTCGGAAGTTCATTCATTCGGAAGTTCATCTGGAACTTCCTTCACTCGGAAGTTTGTTCAGAACTTCATTCGGAAGTTAGTTCAGAACTTTATTCGGAAGTTTTCAAGCTTTGTTCATCCGGAAGATTACAAACGCACCTATGAAAGATTATTCTAAGCTCGATAGTGAGTTTTAAGGCAATCTAAAGCAACTTAACATCTTCTAATGATATTCCGAATAAAACCCACCAAAAACCCTAATCAATTAATCCCTAATTAGGCAAATGAACCCTAATTTTGATAAAGTTGATTACCCGAATCAATTAACTGGATTTAATGATGAATTAGACGATTTATAAGTTAAAAATTCGATGTTAGTACCTTTTAGATCGAATGAAATGAGTTGAGTGATTGAAAATGAGATTTCTTGAAAGCTTGTGTGTGTTTATCAATGGCGGCAAAACAATGAAGAATAATGAACAGACGCAAGGGGGGGGGGGGGTTTGGTTTTGACTTAGGTCAAATTTTGCAACTTTCACAAATAGTCATTTTTAACCCTTCACTTTTCTTTCCTTTTCCCTTTGTATTCTTTATCTTTTCATTTTTCTTAACCATTGTAAAATTTCGCCAACTTAACCTTCACACAACCTAAGCATCGCAACCTATTAGCAAAAACTCCGAGATCTAAAGCAATTCCTATCTCATTGAGCGAGCACAAGTCGAATTCTAAAGCAAGACCACTCATTAGCCAATTAATTTTCCACAACCACTTTTGAGAATTGTTTTGATGACGAAGATGATTTAATATTTTCTCCCCCTTAAACGATGACCCGTTTTCTATTTAAAGAGCTGTAGTCATTGTTTAAAGAGTCAAATATTGATGAAAACATTTCCAATTAATGTCTTTGAAAAAAGATTGATTCGTGGTGGCGTTAAGATTTCTCTTATTTTGACAAATTAATGCACTGAGACGTACACTAACTCGTGTTAGACCAAGTTGTAAAGTAAACTTGATCCCTTTGCATGATTTGGCTTGTAAATCATGCCCGAGAAAGTTAATTCCCGTTGTGAGCCAACGTTTTCCAAGGAAATACGTGACTTTAATATGAAAACCGGGTTGCAGTCTGAAATAACTACAAGCCATAATGGGCATGTTTTAAAAATGTACAACTTTTATACGGACTCTATTTATGGCGGCGTGTCAATATTGATCGACATTTCTAAAGCCTTAAATATTACCGTACTAAAAGACATGCCCGATTTAAAAAACGAAAAATATTTTTGGTTTTTCTTGATTTTATAATTTTTATGGTTTTTATAGGTTTTATATATTTTTTTTAATGGTTTTTCTTGGTTTTATATTTTTGTATTTTTCTTTTTGTGGTTTATATATATACGATAATATACATGATCACGAACAAAGGATACGCCTGAATAGTTTACCACTACTATTTAGCTGATTCTTCTGCCAATTCTTTGAGAGTCGCTGGAGAGAATGATTTCATGCCAAGCTTGTCGATCAAAAACTCGATTCGTCCTCGATCTAAGGCTTTGGTGAACATATCTGCCAGTTGATACTCAGTAGTGACAAAATACAGCTCGATCACTTCGTTCTCCACCTGCTCTTTAATGAAATGGTAGCGAATGTCTATGTGCTTGGCCCGGGAGTGTTGAACGTAGTTGCAGCAAAGGGCAATGGCTCTCTTGTTGTCACAATACATCGGGATTTTGTTGAATCCCAAACCGTAGTCAGTTAATTGTGATCTCATCCAAAGGACTTGAGCACAACAACCGGACATGGCGATGTATTCAGCCTCCGTGCTAGAAATTGCAGCGCTTTTCTGCCTTTTTGAAGACCAACTGATTAATCTATCTCCAAGGAGTTGCACAGACCCAGAAGTGCTACGCCTCGTGTCTTGACACCCAGCATGATCGGCATCTGCGTATGATATTAGAGCAATAGAGGAATCTTTCGGATACCATAGACCACGATGAAGTGTTCCTTTGAGATACCGAAAGATCCTTTTAACAACATGTAGGTGCTTTTCGGTAGGCCGAGCCTGATACCGGGCACACATGCATACGGCAAATTGCAAATCAGGCCTGCTAGCAGTCAGATACAGAAGGGTGCCGATCATCCCACGACAAAAGTTTTGGATCGACAATAGTCCCATTCCTATCTTCATCTAACTTGGATTTCTCCACCATTGGAGTGTCCACGGGGTCACAATTTTCAAAGTTATATTTCTTTAAAGATTCTAGAGCATATTTGGATTGATTAATAAAGATGCCTCTGGGATTCTGAGAAATTTGTAATCCTAAGAAAAATGAAAATTTTCCCATCATTGACATCTGAAAGCGTGTGGACATTATCTTCTCAAAGCGTTTTGACAATTCTATGTTAGAGGCAGCAAATATTATATCATCAACATAAATTTGTACCAGTATCATGTCGTTGTCCTCCTTGAGAGTGAATAGAGTGGGGTCCACCTTGCCTTTGGAGAAGCCTTCCGAGATGAGATATGTTGAAAGGAGATCATACCACGCGCGTGGAGCTTGTTTCAACCCATAGAGAGCCATCTTAAGCTTGTACACATGATTATGAAACTCCGTGCTAACGAACCCATCCGGCTGACTAACATAGACTTCTTCCCTTAGTTCACCGTTCAAAAATGCCGTCTTCACATCCATTTGATAGACGATCATGTTCATATGAGCAGCATACGCAAGGAATAGTCTTATAGCCTCCAATCTTGCAACAGGATCAAAAGATTCTTCAAAGTCGATACCCAAGGCTTGTTTATATCCTCTAGCAAGCAACTCTAGCCTTATTTTTCAATACTGCACCCATCTCAACGAGTTTTACCTTATAAACCCACAACAAAGTAAGGATGTTAACCTTGTCAGGGAGAGGAACTAATTCCCATACTTCAAGTCTTTGGAATTCATTTAGTTCCTCCTGCATGGCTTCAATCCAAGATGATTGAGTCATAGCCTGTTGCCAATTTTTAGGTTCAACTTCGGAGAGAAATGCATCAAAATAGCAATAGAGTGCACTCTCTTGTAATTGATGGCGTGTAGAGACTGGTCGATCTAGATCTCCAATGACATTCCTAATTGGGTGATCTTTTGTCCATTTGGTGCTATGTTTTTCAATCCGTGGTGGTCTGGAGTGAACAATTGAAGGAGCTTCTTCTGAGGTAGACGCGGCTGAAGGGTTTTCAGGTATCGCTACACCAAAGAAAGGAAGCTCTTGTAGGTGAGCATATTCCAAATCGTGATTAGTAGAATCCTCTTCAACATCATTAGGCACAAGTAAGGGTGACGATTCAGGTGTAGTTTGAGAATCACTTGGTAGAGGTGCATCCGGTTCAATGTTAATTGAAGATGCATTTGATAAAGCTTCATTAGCTGGAGCAACAACTTCAGGGATTGGAGCTATCACTACGGGTGCTGGAACTTCATCATTTGGGGGATCAAAGAATTCATCAAACAACGGTTGAAATAGTTTATCCCACTCGGGCCTTGTAGGTGGTAAAAATGATGTCGAAGTAGGATTATTGGGAACTAATCCGGAACTTATAGCACCGGTTCCCATCTCATGAAGCGCGGGTTTAGAGCTGCGTTGCTCAGAAGCCATCGCTGTCAGCTCATTGAAATCTGCGTCCATAGTTTCTACAATCTTACCAAGACGACGGTTGTAAATTCGGTATGCTTTCTTGGAGGGTGAGTAACCAATGAAAATACCTATATCGGCTTTCGGTTGAAGTTTTCCCAAGTTCTCACTATTAATGTTTGGGTAACAAAGAGCACCAAACACATGAAAGAATGAAACATCGGGTTTACGATCATGTAGAAGCTCGTAAGGTGTTTTTCCATGGCGTTTCCGAATGATAGAACGGTTTTGGGTAAAACATGCAGTAGATACAGCTTCTGCCCACAAGAACAATGTACGATTCGTGTGAAATACCAACTTCTTCATAGTAATCACGAAGAGTCTGGTTGACGAACTCTGTTCCATTATCTGTACGAATACGACGGACAGTAGTATTTAAACGTACCTGAACGAATTTCTGAAAAGTGATGATAGCCTTCGGTGCTTCATCCTTTGTACGTAGAAATCTAACCCATGTAAACCTGGAGAAATCATCCACAATAACGAGAATGAATTTCTTACCGCTCACACTTTCAGTTCTCATTGGCCCACAAAGATCCATATGCAAAAGATGAAGTTTTTCTTGATTGGTGTCTTCAGCTTTGGGCTTGTATGATTTCTTGGTACTTTTCCCCCTTGAACACGCGGAACATAAATGGTCCTTGTGAAATTTGAGCTTTGGAAGACCACGAACTAATTCGTTTTTAGCCAGATGATTAATAGCATCAAAGTTGAGATGAGATAATCTGCGATGCCATAACCATGACTTGGTCTTAGATGCTTTAGAGAGAAAACATACTGGAGAGGCGGCCATCATGTCTTGTAGGGACAACGTATAAAGATTTGCACCACGAGATCCCTTCAACAAGTCTTTTCCTTCCAAGTTGCGGATGAAACAAGTATGTTGTCGAAAAGCAACCTCTAGGTTGGAATCACAAAACTGTCCTACTGAAAATAAGTTATGACCAAGACCTTCTACATAGTATACCCTTGAAATCGTAACGTTTCCAATCTGATATTCACCATACCCCATTATCTTTGCAATATGATCATTACCGAATTTAACCGTTCCAAGAAACTTGCTGACGAAATTTCGGAGCATCGAGCGATCTCCGGTCATATGCTTTGAACAACCGGAGTCCAAATACCAGAGGATGATTTGGACCACCTGAAAATATCACCAGACGAAGACAATATAGAGGTATCGGAATCTGAATGTTCCTTGTTATTAGCAGGTACAGATTTAATAATCTTAGATTTGCTAACTTTAGGTTTCTTATATTTCCTAGCCTTCTTCTTCCTAGTTGGTGGTGTAGATTCTAGTTGGCTTAAGTCCTGAGGTATTTCTTCACTGATAGGCACTATAGTGGGGGCTGACCTAATTAAAGGGCGCTGTTTCCATACTTTAGTGCTAGTGTGCCTAACTAAAGGACGCTCAGACCTAACCTCAATGGATGCATTCCTAGTTAAAGGGCACATTTTTCCATCTAATGTAAAGGTCCTACCAGTGGGACGCCATTGCCAGCCAACTTGGGTACGAGTTCTACCACTTGGCTTCCATTCAAGATCATTCCTAATGGCATTCATTTCATTCACATGATCAATAAGACACAAATCATGACGTTGGGAAAACATACATTCATTACAATTCCAACATTTCAGAATTCACAAATGGTTTAGGCTTCTGCACAGGCGCAGAGCTTTTAGTCTTAACATGATTCTTTTTATTTAAATCTGAACTAACATTCCTATGGTGAGCTTCTACTTTCTTCTTGTTGGTACTACTAGTGGAGGGCTTGATCTTATCTTTCTTGAGTGGCGATCCTTTAGCCTTAGTAGACTCTTTTACTCCTATAGAAGGCAAAGTGGGAACATTAGCAACAGTTTTTAAAGGTGCCTTACTTGATGGTTCCAATGACGGTTTTGCTCCTGGGGTCTTATTGAATGGAGTTACAGCAATGGGTCGATTAGTGAGTAGTGCAGAACCTGGTTTACCTATGTATTGCAAATATGCTAAGCAATATTGAACTCGCTTAATATACTCATGAGCTGAATAATAGTAGCTACTTGAGGGATCTAAGGCATAAAGATCATCTAAAATATCCCTAACAAGATCTACATGCTTAATTGCATTCCTCATATAATCATCGTAGGTAACCGGGTTTTTCTTATGGAGCGGGTTCTTATAAAGCACTACTGACTTGGTTGTTGGAGCACTAGAGGACGGTGCAGAGTTGGTAGCTAAGTTATTAACAGCTTCTTGTCGGGTGAGAAGAAGTGTCTCCTTTAACTCGGCCAAAACCATGTTTTTGTCAATGAGCAGGATGTTTAAGTCAGAGATTTCCTCACACTTTTGGTTCAGTTGTTCAACATAAGATTGTTGCTGTGCTGCATTAAAAGCTAAGCGTTCTTCTATTGAACCATAAAGAGCAGATAGTCCCTGTCTTGCCCGATCCATCTCCCCTAGAATAGACGAAAGTCTAATTTCTAAGTCCTGGTTTTTAGACTCTGTGGCCTCTAGTTCCAATTTTAGTGTTTCATTTGATGACACATCTCTCTTCAATCTCATAATCTCTTCCTCTAATGCCTTAACTATTGCAATCATCTTGTCACTCGTCTCAACACCGTTTTCACAACCATTTGTTATCAAAAGATCCTCATTTTGAGTTTGTTGTTTTAATTCTAAAGATATACAATGTTGTTCAAGTTGATTAAAGCGTTTTGAAAGTAAATTGTAAGAATCTTGTAGCTTTAAAAATTCAGCGTTAGATTCGTGACAAGAATGATTTTCTACCTCATTTACAGTATCAGCAACATTTACAGAAAGATCACACACATCATCACAAATATTCACATCATCACATTTAATCATAGCGGATGTAAGCTCATTCGAATAATTAACATTTACAGTAGTAAGCACATCACACGAAATTACTTGGGACAAGAATCGGTCATATTCGGATAAAATCTTTTCCTTTTCAATTAGTTGTAGTTCGTAAGCGGTGTCTATTTCATAAAACACTTTTTGAACTTCTCCAATTTCAAACTCAAGATTTTCCTTAAGAGATGCAAAACTTCCTTTTAGACTTTCGACAAACGGATTGATCTCATTTTTAAACACCTCGTTCATGTGTTCGAAAGCCCATTCTCCGGCGTTTAGGCCATTTGAAGTCGTACATTCCAAAATGACCTTGTCAAAATTATTAAAGTATTGATTAATCTCTTGCAAGTTTAACCATACAGTGCTAACAGGTGGAAGATCCTTTGGAATTTCCTTAGGACCTTCCATTTTGACAAGTGTAGGAAGTGTACTAGGGTTTTCTTCATTTAACATGTAGGTTGGTGCTGTAATGAGATCTTTGTCCATATGGAAGCGAATTCTAAAATCCGTTTTAGCAAGCTCCTGATTCATTTTAAAATAATCACAATCGGGATATTTTGCAAAGTTGTATGACCGATCCTCATCAACTAGATCCTTACTTGTGCAATCATCGAAAATAACAATCGGGTCTAAGACCAATCCTAATTGGGTTGCATTATAAAGTCTAGGACTATGGATAAAAGCTTGTTTTGCATACCGTGGGTTAGGGGGAAGGCCTTTTTGACGCGATAAGTTAAACTCTCTAAAAGATGCATCAAATAAGTGTACTAGTTGAGAGGCAGCGTATTGTCTTAAAAGCAAATAATCTAGACTTCTAATCTTATTAGCTGCATTAATTTCCATTTCATTCTTCTTAGACTCGAGTAATTCAAAATCTGTTTGAAGTTTTTGAAAATTAGTGACCACTAACTCTTTTTCTCTAAGTTCGTTAGAAAGATCTGCTCTTAAGGTTTCAATTTCTTGCAAATGATCCATTTGTTTGTTTCGAAAATGATCATATTCGGGATTTGTTAGAACACTAGACGAAGGAACTAATTCCAAAGTTTGAACTTTCTCGTTGCATAAGGCAAGCTCATCAGACAAATTCTTATTCTTAGCTAGGGTTTCTAAAAGTGCAGCATTCATTTGGCTAAGTAATGTAGCAGGAACCATGACCAAATCTTGTTGAGCAGGAGTATGCGTATGCGAAATGGCTCCCGGTTGTGATTCACTCAAAGTCTGTGGACTCACATTGATATTACTATCATTGATTGTCTCCTCATTTGAAAGACTCACCACCGAAGACTCATTCGAATCAGCACTCTCTTGCACAACTTGATGTGGTTGAATACTAGTATCAGTGGTATTATCAGTTGTATTAATAAGTACCTCAGATCTTTTTTCTGGCCCTAAGCTGGAGATAGTTACCATAAGAGCTGCCTGTGCAGATTGAAGTTCATCACAGTTTGAATCATACGCATCAAGATCATCTGCTTGGTATGCTGCATTCTGTGTGGTGACAACGTCTTGTTCAGCAATCCCTGGATCAGCAAGAAATGCAAGCTCCTCTTCATCAAGTTCCCTTCCTTGTGCCTGAGCGTTCACCAGATAAATCTTCTCTGCAAACCATTGACCATCCCTTCTCCTCTTGGGTTTTTTGCAATCCCTAGACATGTGACCTTCTTCCTTACAGTTGTAGCATGTAATCATTCTCAACTTGCCTGTGGAATTAGCCCGTGGAGGAGTGTTGACCATTGGAGCAGGATTGACCGTGCGTGCATTGGTGGTTGATGTAGTAGGTCTCCCATGATAAGGTTGAATAGGTTGAACCATTACCTGTCATTCTCAATAGTAGCTTGTTGGCGAGAATTTGATGAATTCCTCAGCTGATTGTTAGTAGGAGCTGATCCTCTAAATCCTCGTTTGCTTAATGTCCTTGTGAGATAAGCAGACATAGTGGCTAACACTTCAACTGGGTCAGTTCCTTGTTTGAATTCAGGAATGGGGAATTCATCATCATCGCAATACATTGCTTGGTCTTGTTGAGCTGTATAAGCACTAGGAGGAATACTCATGTGGTCAGGGTAGCTTGATGGATATGCTGCATTCTCTTGATAAGAAGAATATGAAGACTGAGCATAAGGTGCAATGCTTGCTGGATGAGGTTGTGAAGCATATTGTGATGAAGGTGCATTAAACCGATATTGTTGCTGATGTGAGGTGGGTGGTTGCGGTAGAATCGAATATTGGGGGAAGCTTGGTGTCATGTAAGGTGATGGATGATAGGCTTGGTGTCCCAAGATATAAGGAGTGTTGTTGTGTGACAAGCTTGGTTGATTCGCCATCAAAGCTAAAGAATCAGGGTACATACCTCGAGGCGAACGGTGCATGATCACGTGTTTCTCATGCTGCTGAAGAAAAGCATAGAGTTGATCCAAATTGCACTTATGCAAATCCCTGGTTAACTTAACATCGGTAATATACTCACCCCATTCAGCTTGAGGTAAAGTATTCAAAAATTTGGTGTTAACCTGGAATGGAGCAATCACGAGATTGTATACATTCAGATCATTCATTAGAGTAGTGAATCTAAAGTAATAGTCGTGAAGCGTTTCCCCTGGGCTGTACGTGAATCTATCAAACAGATCATACAACTGACATTCCCTTTCCTGTTTAGTCAGAGACGTACCTTGTAGCAACACCTTTAGACATTCCCATAAATCCTTTGCAACCGTATACTGACTTACCATTCGATAGATGTCATGTGGAAGAGCTTGGAGAATGCTTTGAAGAGCCTTTTCGTCTGCATCTGCAACAAGTTGTTGAGCTGGTGTAAGTTCTTCAAATTCTCGTGGTCGAGTCACATTGTTAACCACGATGGTACCATAGTCAAGTGGACCATTTAGAATTGACTTAACCATAAGCCTCCCATATGTCGGTTTTCCCTTAAGGTATGACATCATACGGACTTGCCATGCTTCAAAAACTTCTTTAATGAGCATTGGCGGGCGATTATCCCTTCCCGTAATGACGGAAATGTCCGTAAGTGATGTTATCTGAGGCATTAATGAATTCGGATTCATTTTGATCACTTCAAAGAGACAAAGATTATCGGTTGATCGAGCAGTGAAGTAAAGTTTGTGAGTTGTGTTGAGTTTTTGTTGTAAGAAACCAAGATTAAATCCTCTAAAAAATCGTCGAAAAAACAAGTAAAATATCCCTTGATCCGGAACTTTTGTTGATTCGGAAGTGTTGATTCGGAAGATTTTGGCTTGGAACTCCTTGATCCGGAACTTTTGGTTCGGAAGATTTGATCCGGAACTTTTGATTCGGAAGATTTTAAATCGGAACTTTGTCTTGATCCGGAACTTTCCTTGATCCGGAACTTTCCTTGATCCGGAACTTTTGGTTCGGAATTTTTTGATTCGAAACTTTGTCTTGATCCGGAACTTTCCTTGATCCGGAACTTTTGGTTCGGAACTTTTTGGTCCGGAACTTTCCTTGATCCGGAACTTTCCTTGATCCGGAACTTTTGGTTCAGAACTTTTTGATCCGGAACTTTTGTTGATCCGGAACTTTTTGATCCGGAACTTTTTGGTTCGGAACTTTACTGGGAAACAGAAGGTTGATTCGAGTAGCAGTCGATCAAATAGATGATGAAATAAACCCATATTTTTACCAAATAACCCAAAAAGTTTTGTGATTTCTACAATAATAAGTAAAAACTAATACTTATCTACTAATCCCAATCACAAAATCATCAAAAACTCCAAGAATCAAGATGAATCTTCTTAAAGAACACTAATACAATCAAAAACTAAATAACAACACAAATCATTACCTTAAATCACCCTATAGCTCTTGATACCAATTGTAGAATATTGATAACCTATGAATCTATGAAGTGGGTTGAAGATTCCTAGAGAGAGAAACTAGTGAGAGAAAGTGAGAGAGAAACTATGTGTATTTTATTCAAATGAAACAAGTGGAATGTCAACAACCAACCCCTTTCCATGGTGGAAAGGGGTGTTTATATCCAAGGCCACTATTTGGGCTTGGGCCGACCCATGACAAGCCCATGGGTCGGTTTCTTACTTAACTTAATAAGTAACATTAACTACGAGCTATTACAACATAAATAATATTGTGGAGTGACCGATACTTCTAATATCCGTTAAAACGTATTTCTAACATTTTTCTTCAAGATCATTACATAGAGCTACATTTGGAGAATCTTCAAGATTGCATACATTGTTTACTTCCCTGTTGATGTGACAAAAAGGGGAAGACATACATGCTACATTTGAGGGGAAGTAATTTGAAGATCATGTACAACTTACAAGAGATATACAAAGAGTTTTGCCGACATCAACTAGGGAAAGATTGTTGGGTCAAAAAGTTGATGTGGCAGAAACTCAAAAACGAAGAAAACATGAAGGCATTTGTCCAAGCGTTGACAAGTGTATTCCAAGCATTGTCAAGAACAAATCAAGCATTAACATAAGTAAGCATTGTCATGTACAATCCAAGCATTGTCATGTATAATGTAAGCATTGATAGAAACGTAGACAAGAAGCCTTTAGAAGCTTCTATTTGGATATATATGCAGGATATATTCTGTATATGATTATTCAAATAGAAGATTTACATGTTTATTTATTCTTATCTCTTGTAAAACCCTAATCCTTACACTATAAAAGAAACCAAGGGTTATTAGGTTTATTCATAACTTCATTCACAATGTAAACCTAAAAGCGTGTGTCAACTAGACGTGGGATTCAATGTATACACGTCTAGTGATTGTTTGTTATTAATATAATGAACAATCCAATTGTTTTAATTTCATGTCTCGTGCCCTAAACACCTTGTTAAACGTGTTTCATTCTATTCCGCCTTGATTCAATCAAGTGAATGAGATTCGTTCCTAGTAGCTAAAAGATTCAAGGAAACTTAGGTTTCCACAAAGAATACCCTAGAGGTCACACGGATTGCCAGCCTGGATTGAAAGTGTGTTTGTTGAGAGCTGATGTGGAGGATTTTTATTGGAGGATTGTTTGTGGAGAGGTGTTTCAGCCAATCAAATGAATGGAAAGGGCCAAGTCAGATTGAGGACCACCATAGTGTTCTTCCCGAATTAAGTGGGGGATTTAATTCCCCTTCGTGTGAATTGCATGCTTCAATAAAACCCCCAATTTATCTTGGGTAATTACTGATTTAGGGTTTTGGGGTAACAGTAAAAGGTGGTGGCTGGCTATTCGTTTGAGAGAGAGATAGTTAGGTGCTGGGATGGGTAAATATTTTATAAAACGCGTGAGGGAGTGTAAGTAAATAAATTGTGTGAAAGTAATAAGTGTGAAAACACTTATCCTTTTGCCACTAAAATCAAGGAAAAACAAGACCGAATCATGTGTTTTATATCAATAAAGTCGGAATTACGCGTGGTTTTGTGTTTTTGTGGTTAAATAGGTACAAATGATCAAAAGGAAAGAAAACACGAGGTTTCACGGTCAAATGTCGAAGAAAAGTACAAAAAGAGACGAAGACAAAGTCAAAAGACCAAAAGTGTGCCGAAGATCACGAGACCCGGCAAAATCGTTGCGATTTTGAAGAAACAATCAAGAAAGCCGAAATCATATTCGTTTTTAGCGGATTTAATCTTTTGAAGTTATTCGAGCCTAATGGTCCCACATTTGGGTTAATGGGCTCAAAAAGCCCATTAATGAATTTCAAGTATCCACTTTTTAGCAATTGGGCCCAAAGCCCATTTTGATTAAACTTAAGTGACGGATGGATCTAAGCCCATTATAAAAGAAAATAATAAGGGAATGAACTTTTTGCTTGTGGTCAAATCTTCTGGTCAACACAAACTTACCCTCACACACGGTTTAATAAAACATTCTATTTTACTTTACCCAAGCCCAGTCAACCTCACCACAACCCACCCCACGTGTAACTCTATTTTACTTACCCCAAATAAATAAAACATATATTTACCCCACTCCCCCATAACATTCGTTACAAACTAAGTGAAATGTTTCACTGTTTTTCTCTCTCTCCCCAAACGTATTCCTCCAACGCAGCCACCATTTTCACCCATCAAACCCTAAATTCATCTCAAAAAATTACCATCCAAAATCATGGGGCTTTTACCCTCATGAATTAATTCCTACAAATCCAAATTAATCCCCAAGTTTTCAGGGCAAGAACACTACTAATGGTCCTCATCCATCCAACGTGGCTAATACTGTGTTTTGATTGGTTGAACCACATATCCACCACCAATCCCTCCAATAAAAATCTTCCACATCATCCTTAAACAAACACAACTAACACACCTTTGGACAGTCTGGCAATCCTTGTGAAGAGAGATGTTTTTCTAGCCATTGATCAAGAAAGAGAAGAAGAAAAGAAGGGTTAAACGGCCAAGATTGAAGAACGTGCCCCCCAAGTTCACAAGAAAGTTTTCCTAGGGTTTTCCTATAAAAACCCCATAAAAAGATGTAAAGAGATAGTCCACATTCAAGCTTTTCTTTATTTTTAGTTTTTTTTAATTAAAAATAGGAGTAGATTAGATTTAATTTTCTGAAAAATTAGATTAGGTTTATTGTTTTTTTGAATTCCCAGTTATGTAATCTTTTATTAATATTAATGAAAAAGTTTAGTTTTATTTAATTTCGTCTCATTTAAATTTCTTGAATCTATTTATTTTAATTTAGTACTGTTCGAATGAAATTAATAAAAAAAAATAAAAAAATAATAATAATAATAACAATAAAGATAATTAAGGTTACTGTTTGAGTTGGTTCGTTTGGTTCGAGAGAAGTGATGATTCGAAGATGGTGATGATGTTGATGATTAAGGTGGTGTTTGTATTCGGTGACAAAGGGGGTTCAGCGCCCACCTTCATCTCAACGGATTCGTCTTAAGGTTTTACTCTTTTTTTATAATTTTTGTTAAGATTATTAATCTGCTCTTGCGTTTTATGTTGCTACTGTTTGGTTGATATTTATCTGCGTCTTCTTATTGTTTTTTCTTAATTAATTAGGGTAAGTGTTAAATCTGCTAGTTGTATTTGTCTGTTTGGATTTAGAGTTTATTTATATCTGCTTAGCTTTTTTTTAGTTTGTTTAAGTTCATTTTTTTATCTGCTTTAGGATATTAAGAGTCTGAAATCTGCTTATTGAATTTGTGTTTACTTGGTGCGTTTGGATCTGTTTTTTTTTGTTTCTGGTTTTATTCCGATTTAGATTCGTTTTAGTTTGACTAGTGTTTTATTTGGTTAAATTTGATTCAGTTTATGTCTAGTTTACTTAGCTTATTAGGATTTTGGCTTGTTTATTATCAGTTTTTTATGCTTTAGCTTATTTAGCTTATTTTGGTTTAGTTTTCTTATCTGTTTGCTTTTCGCTTATTTGTTTGTTTTGTTTTATGAGCTTATAGGTTTAAACTGCTTAGTTGTTTTTTTACTGCTTATTGTCTTGCTGTTTTGGCTTATTTGTGTTTCAGCTTATTTTGTTTGTCTTGTTTCTGCTTATTAGTATTTTGGTATTGCTGATATAACTGACTATTGGACTGCTGTATGTTTAACAGTCTAAATATAAAATTACAAAAATTCCAACATAACAAAAAAAAATAGCAAATTATTTGGTCTGGGGTGGGATTCGAACCCCAGACCCCTCGTCTAGCAGTCCTGCGCTCCAACCATCTCTACTAGGCATCTTTTTGAGTTTACCTTCTCATTGTTTAATTAATATAGTTTCTTTTTATTGTGGCAGTTTTTAATTAAATTAGTTTAAGTTTATTTAAATTTTATTTAAAAAGTCTATTTTAATTTCCTTTTTATTATTCAGTTTTCAAAATAATATATAAAAAAATAATTAAAAAAAAATATTTTTATTTACTTTTATAACTTTAAATTTGTTTTCATTTTATTTTGTTTATTTTAAAAATAGTTTTTATTTAGAAGTCTTTAAAATAGTTTTTAATTAAGTTTTATTTTAAAATATATTTTCTTTTAAAGTTTTTACTTTAATTTAGTTTTTTTTTATTTGTTTAAATTAGATTTTTGACTTGGTTTAAAATAGCTTTCATTTAAAATAGTTTTAATTAGTTTAATTTTTACATAGGTTTATATTTTCAATTAGTTTTAAAATAGATTTAATTAAATTAGTTTTTAATTTTAAATATAATTAGTTTAAAAATACAACAAAAATACTTTTCACCAAAAACAAAGTTAAGTCATATCGTTAATCGGTAATCAAATCCGAGTCGAATCGAGGAACGATAATAGAAATAAAAAGGGTAAACAAACTCTCTTTTTTCAAAATAGCGCCGCTGCCGCTTCGCTCGTACGATTGACGATATTTCGTGAAGACGTTTGGATTTTGGGATCCGTTCATTCTTTGAACGTTACGTTTCTTGCAACAAAAATCAAAAATACAAAAAAATCAAAAACTTAAAAATACAAAAAAATTAAAAAAAATCACAAAAGCAATTTCTTTCCTAAGAATTGCAACAAAAAAATTAAATAAAAATCAAAATAATACTTTTTCCTAAAGGTATTACACCAAAAATATTACGTATTAGTGTTAATTTTTAGTTCGATTTCTTTCGATTTTTCTTGTATATATACATTTTTCAAAAAAATAAAAAAATATTCTTCTTTATCTTCTATTGTGTTTAATTCTTTTTCTCAACCCCTCTTATTTATAATTCTTCATGGATTCATATTGTATAGGGTGTGGGTCGTCTGATAGTCAATCATGTTATTGGTGTTCATGCGAGCGGTGCGGTATGGCTATACCTAATCACGAATTTGGACATTGTTCATTTCGCAATTGGACCAATTCACACTTCACCTCTAATGACACTATCTCACACTCTCCCACATATGACGATCCGTATCTGCAACATGCACCGGGCTTTTCTCAATACCCGTGTTGCAATCATTGTGGGGGCCCTCACGATACTTCTTATTGTCAGCCAATGAATTATTATGAGCCAAATCTGTGTCCTCATTTTTCTTCACCGATGGATTATTATGAACCAAATCCGTGTTCTAATTCTTCTCAACCGATGACTTCCTATGAGCCACATTCGTGCTATAATTCTGGTTTTCATAACTGTGAGCCCCCACATCCCACCCTCAATCATCAATCCTCTCAGAGAATTCAACAACTCAATGCTTTGAAAGACGAAACACACGCCATTGTTTTGCAACTTCAAGAAGCCGTTGTTCTTCTAAAAGAATCAAATGAGGAGGAAAAGCGACAACGACAACGGCAAGAGCAAGTATCTAATCTTAGTGATTATACTCCTCCTCTTGTGAGTTCTTACTATTATGATGATGATGACGACGAGAATACTATTTCTTGGAATGATCTTTGTGCTCAATGTCCTAGTGCAATTGTAATTCCTTCTCTCGACTTGCCGGCTCTCGAGCCTAAGGATTCTACCACTCCTATTCTCGATTCTTCCACTACGGAGACCGATGCCTCTCTCATCATGGGGGATGAGGGTCTTATCACTATTCCTTGTGATGAGACTCTTATTCCAATCCAAAGTGAGCCTACGGTTGCTTCCGATAGTGACGATGAGTGTGAATCTCTTTATAGTGATGATTCATTACCTCCCACCGACATCTTGGGAGACGATTCTTTGGCTTTCTCTAATCCCATTTTTGATCTCGATGATGATTTTACTTCTAGTGATGACGAGTCACTATTCGATGAAGACGTTCCGAAGGAAAATTTCAAGATTTATTCGAACCCTTTATTTGATTTTGATGACGCCTACATCTCTAGTGAGGTGAATCCTCTCTTTGAAGAGGGGATTGAGGACATTGATAGCTCCGACTCTCTTGCTATTAATGAGCATTCGTTGTTAGCCATGCCACCTCCCATCGTAGAGGAGGTGGAGAGATTTGACCCTACTTTCCATTTGATTCGGTCTGGTGAGGTGACGCGGGTGGTAGATATGTCTTCTGATATTTCTCATATTATGTTGCCACCCCGTCCTACCGCGTACACACCCAAGCAGGTGATGTATCGCTTTTACTCTCCTCATTTTATACCGGGAAATGAGGATGAGTGCTTTGACCCGGGAGGTTACATTGACCATTCTTTGATTGATACCTTTACGGCTTTGCCGAATAGTGCCCATCCTATGTCTTTGGGGGATGACAAATTGTATCCTTTACCCATCCCACCTCCCGTGGATCAAGACTTCACTTACTTTTCTTATGTCGAGAGGACTTTTCTACCTTTCATGACTTATCCTCCTGCCTCTCATTTATTATGTTCCTCGGGGACCGAGGATAAGATTTTTGATCCCGGTATAACATTCGAGGCTTCCCCATGGACCATTTAATTTGGGGTCGAGTCAGGCTCGTGACTCGGTTAACAAAAACAAGCGCTTCTCGGGAGGCAACCCGTTGATCTATCTTTTATTTATTTTCTACAATAAGTGTAGGGGGAGCCGTGTAGGTTGTTTGTTTTGTGTGTTGTGATTGTGTAGGTACATGTGCTTTAATGATCCACTTTTGGTGCTTTTGACGTGACCCGTGTTCCCGTGTTACCCGTGTACCCGGTTCCTTCGATAAGTTTTTGCTATTGTGATTCTATCTTGTATATAAATAAGACGAATAAATGTAATCACTTTAGTTGTCCCTTCCTTAGCTCGATTTTAAACAACGTACTCAATGTCCTAAGTGTAGGGAAGTTTATTCTCCCACATGCTTAAACATTGAGGACAATGTTTATATCAAGTGTAGGGGGACTTCTATCGATTTTTAGTGGCCTTTTCCATGAATTTGACCCTATTTAACCGGAAAATTTTTAAAAAATTTTCAACGTTTTTCAAATTTTTGATCTATTTTGGCCTTGTAGTATTTTTCTTTTATTTTCTTTTCTTTGCATCATATTTATATTTTCTATTTTCAAGAATAAAATAAATAAATGAATAAAATGGTTTTTACAAGTTTAGATATCTTTGATATATTAGGCCCGTCGTGAATATTTTGACTCAACCCGAGTTTACTTATCTAAGTTTACTCTAGCTAGTATCCTTAACCATATGGACCTTAATTGGTTTATTAGGCTAAGCATCCACGAGTCTCATTACTTGAGATTTTAAATTATGGAGAACGAGAGATGATAGAGTTAATTATAAGTTTGGTATTCTTTCATTAACTTATGTGAGTTAGTTATGAGATTTTTCTCCCATCACTTGTTAATAAATATATTTGCAATAAATAAGGTTGTACGATTTAAAAAGTTACTTAGCTTCTAGCACAAGATCGTTTAAAAGTTGCTCGGGATTAATTAGAGTTCATAGCCAAGGCATAACTTATTGAAGCGGGACGCGAAGATTGGCTTATCCAAAAAGGCCCTAACAAGGCATGAGGATACCCGAGTCCAAAAAGGCCCTCACAAGGCATGAGGATTCACTTTTTGCTAAAGATCCTAAGATGATGTGAAGATCATTAATCCAAATCAATATGAAGGATCAAGACACACGACGAGAAGCAATTACTCCCCTAAAGATCATGGATAAGTCTATCCAAAAAGACCCTAACAAGGTATGAGGATAAATAGATCCAAGTCCGAAAAGGAGGCGGATCATTGTATATCAAAATCCTAAATAAAGAAGAGGATAAATGAAGAAGTCGTGGTCAACGTTTGAAGCATCTTTCACTCCTTATGAAGATGTATACCAAAATGAAGAGAAGACCATAATTTCAAGATCGTCTCTCAAGATTTGAAGTTTGAAGTACAAGTCAAATATCGGTCCGAGAAAGGTCTCAAATCGCGAAATGAGTTATGCCAAGATATGAACTTTATGAGGTTTCGAGAAGCCATTTTAAAAGATTTTGTCCTTTAGCTAACTATTGATTAAATCGTCCCACTTTATTTTTGGCCTTAATAAATTATCGAAATAAGTCAAAAATGCATCCTCGTGATCATTCAAGACAAAAATAAAATACAAGAGATACACCGTAGGAATAAGGGGGTCTAAGTGATTAACTAAACCACTTGAGTAAGTGTTAGTTGTGCTAACTTGTAATAACAATGATCTCGTTTTTATGCTTGGTATGGGGAACGTGAAACTTAAGGGTGATTTATATTCATGACACCAAAGCCCTAATCTAAGTCTTAGATTTCTTTACAAGTTTCTTCCATCAAATAATTTCCATGTTAATAAATATCACTTTTGTCTCCTTTTAAGTTTTTATCTTTTCATCGTAGTAGTAGTGGTAATAGTAATAAAGGCCGAGATGGGTTATTAATGAGAAAAATGTAACTTTATGCTTTAAAATTATGCATTGCATGGGGTCATTGCAATGGTCAAGTGTAGGGGATTTAATAAGTGTGAAAACACTTATCCTTTTGCCACTAAAATCAAGGAAAAACAAGACCGAATCATGTGTTGTATATCAATAAAGTCGGAATTACGCGTGGTTTTGTGTTTTTGTGGTTAAATAGGTACAAATGATCAAAAGGAAAGAAAACACGAGGTTTCACGGTCAAATGTCGAAGAAAAGTACAAAAAGAGACGAAGACAAAGTCAAAAGACCAAAAGTGTGCCGAAGATCACGAAACCCGGCAAAATCGTTACAATTTTGAAGAAACAATCAAGGAAGCCGAAATCATATTCGTTTTTAGCGGATTTAATCTTTTGAAGTTATTCGAGCCTAATGGTCCCACATTTGGGTTAATGGGCTCAAAAAGCCCATTAATGAATTTCAAGTATCCACTTTTTAGCAATTGGGCCCAAAGCCCATTTTTGATTAAACTTAAGTGAAGGATGGATATATGGGCTCCTAAGCCCATTATACAAGAAAATAATAAGGGAATGAACTTTTTGCTTGTGGTCAAATCTTCTGGTCAACACAAACTTACCCTCACACACGGTTTAATAAAACATTCTATTTTACTTTACCCAAGCCCAGTCAACCTCACCACAACCCACCCCACGTGTAACTCTATTTTACTTACCCCAAATAAATAAAACATATATTTACCCCACTCCCCCATAACATTCGTTACAAACTAAGTGAAATGTTTCACTGTTTTTCTCTCTCTCCCCAAACGTATTCCTCCAACGCAGCCACTATTTTCACCCATCAAACCCTAAATTCATCTCAAAAATTACCATCCAAAATCATGGGGCTTTTACCCTCATGAATTAATTCCTACAAATCCAAATAAATCCCCAAGTTTTCAGGGCAAGAACACTACTAATGGTCCTCATCCATCCAACGTGGCTAATACTGTGTTTTGATTGGTTGAACCACATATCCACCACCAATCCCTCCAATAAAAACCTTCCACATCATCCTTAAACAAACACAACTAACACACCTTTGGACAGCCTGGCAATCCTTGTGAAGAGAGATGTTTTTCTAGCCATTGATCAAGAAAGAGAAGAAGAAAAGAAGGGTTAAACGGCCAAGATTGAAGAACGTGCCCCCAAGTTCACAAGAAAGTTTTCCTAGGGTTTTCCTATAAAAACCCCATAAAAAGATGTAAAGAGATAGTCCACATTCAAGCTTTTCTTTATTTTCAGTTTTTTTAATTAAAAATAAGAGTAGATTAGATTTAATTTTCTGAAAAATTAGATTAGGTTTATTGTTTTTTTTTAATTCCCAGTTATGTAATCTTTTATTAATATTAATGAAAAAGTTTAGTTTTATTTAATTTCGTCTCATTTAAATTTCTTGAATCTATTTATTTTAATTTAGTACTGTTCGAATGAAATTAATATAAAAAAAAATAAAAAAATAATAACAATAAAGATAATTAAGGTTACTGTTTGAGTTGGTTCGTTTGGTTCGAGAGAAGTGATGATTCGAAGATGGTGATGATGTTGATGATTAAGGTGGTGTTTGTATTCGGTGACAAAGGGGGTTCAGCGCCCACCTTCATCTTAACGGATTCGTCTTAAGGTTTTACTCTTTTTTTTATAATTTTTGTTAAGATTATTAATCTGCTCTTGCGTTTTATGTTGCTACTGTTTGGTTGATATTTATATGCATCTTCTTATTGTTTTTTCTTAATTAATTAGGGTAAGTGTTAAATCTGCTAGTTGTATTTGTCTGTTTGGATTTAGAGTTTATTTATATCTGCTTAGCTTTTTTTTGTTTGTTTAAGTTCATTTTTTTATCTGCTTTAGGATATTAAGAGTCTGAAATCTGCTTATTGAATTTGTGTTTACTTGGTGCGTTTGGATCTGTTTTTTTTGTTTCTTGTTTTATTCCGATTTAGATTCGTTTTAGTTTGACTAGTGTTTTATTTGGTTAAATTTGATTCAGCTTATGTCTAGTTTACTTAGCTTATTAGGATTTTGGCTTGTTTATTATCAGTTTTTTATGCTTTATCTTATTTGCTCTCTGCTTATTTAGCTTATTTTGGTTTAGTTTTCTTATCTATTTGCTTTTCGCTTATTTGTTTGTTTTGTTTTATGAGCTTATAGGTTTAAACTGCTTAGTTGTTTTTTTACTGCTTATTGTCTTGCTGTTTTGGCTTATTTGTGTTTCAGCTTATTTTGTTTGTCTTGTTTCTGCTTATTAGTATTTTGGTATTGCTGATATAACTGACTATTGGACTGCTGTATGTTTAACAGTCTAAATATAAAATTACAAAAATTACAACATAACAAAAAAAATAGCAAATTATTTGGTCTGAGGTGGGATTCGAATCCCAGACCCCTCGTCTAGCAGTTTTGCGCTCCAACCATCTCTACTAGGCATCTTTTTGAGTTTACCTTCTCATTGTTTAATTAATATAGTTTCTTTTTATTGTGGCAGTTTTTAATTAAATTAGTTTAAGTTAAATTAGTTTAAGTTTATTTAAATTTTATTTAAAAAGTCTATTTTAATTTCCTTTTTATTATTCAGTTTTCAAAATAATATATAAAAAAATAATAATAAAAAAATATTTTTATTTACTTTTATAACTTTAAATTTGTTTTCATTTTATTTTGTTTATTTTAAAAATAGTTTTTATTTAGAAGTCTTTAAAATAGTTTTTAATTAAGTTTTATTTTAAAATATATTTTCTTTTAAAGTTTTTACTTTAATTTAGTTTTTTTTATTTGTTTAAATTAGATTTTTGACTTGGTTTAAAATAGCTTTCATTTAAAATAGTTTTAATTAGTTTAATTTTTACATAGGTTTATATTTTCAATTAGTTTTAAAATAGATTTAATTAAATTAGTTTTTAATTTTAAATATAATTAGTTTAAAAATACAACAAAAATACTTTTCACCAAAAACAAAGTTAAGTCATATCGTTAATCGGTAATCAAATTCGAGTCGAATCGAGGAACGATAATAGAAATAAAAAGGGTAAACAAAATCTCTTTTTTCAAAAAGGTTGACCAGGTTTTTTTTTACTCCCACATCGTTTCCTCCGTCCAAACTTTATTCACCAAATGGGCTTTGGCCCATGCTCCTTTCTTCCCTTTAACTTTGGGCTTGGTATACTTTGGGCCAAGAAACGAATTTGTTTTCCATCCGTCACTTGTATTATGTTTTGGGCCTTTGGGCTTGTAGCTTTTTAGCAAGCAAAATATGACTTTTCAAATGGGCTTTTGAGCCCATTAACCCGAATTTGGGACCCACTTGGCCCAAGTATCTTCATAAAATTAGATCCACTAAAAATCGAGCCCGATATCGGCTTCCTTGATCATTTCTTCAAAGTCGTATCGATTTTGCCGGTTTTCGTGATCTTTGGCACATTCTTGGTCTTTTGACTTTGTCTTCGTCTCTTTCTTGGACTTTTCTTCAACATTTGACCGTGAAATCCCGTGTTTTCTTTCCTTTTGATATTTTGTACCTATTTAACACAAAAACACAAAACCACGCGTAATTCCGACTTTTACGATATTAAACACATGATTAGGTCTTGTTTTTCCTTGATTTTAGTGGCAAAAGGATAAGTGTTTACACACTTATTAATCCTCCGCCAACAATGCTTGATCCTACTTTGGATGATTACTCATTTGAGGAAGATTTTTCCACTTTTCTCAATACATACTTCCCCAATAAGAATGATTCTCCTCCTTTGGACTTTGATTATGGTCTTTATCCTCCTTCGGATATAAAGAAACCCATTTCAAAGGAGACGAAACCGGAAGACACCAACATCCGCAGTACTTATGTTTTGACACCTCTCTATCCACCTTCGTCGGATGAGATTGTGCGATTTATGAGCGGATCTTCTTCAAATTCTACTGATCCTGAGTCTTATTTTCCCCTAAAGGAAAAGGTGTTCGAACCGGGTATCATGATTTTTAAGCCATCTCAGTATCCATCTGATGAAATAAAAGGAAAGATTTTTGGAAACAATGGAGATATGCTTTCACTTCATCATACTTTCTACCACCGTGCTCAACAACTTCTTAAGGGAACCTTGCCTACTCTTCTTTAGCTTGTCTTGTTCACCTTAAGCTTGTGCTATTTGTTGGATGAAAACCATGTATATGACCCAGGTGGATGTTATTCAAGGTTCTTACCATTGTAATTGTAACACCCCACTTGGATAAGTGGACCGTTACGTATGTTTATGGCGTGTCATCAAAACATAAGGTAAATGTCCTAGAACATTAACTGACCATAAAGGAAATACCGGAATCAACCATCGGTAATCCAACATAAGCTCAAAACATGAAAAGTAAATTGTCACACCCCACCATGGCGGAATATGGGGCGCGACGTATGGATATCATCACAACAACAACGTGTCTATAGAGAGAACTAAATGAAATTGAAATATCATAGATGGCGACACAAATGTCGTGAAAATATCTCAACAATGCAGGCGTCTAGGTAAGTAGGTAACAGGCCTACCTCTTACCAAAGACATACAAATAAACAAACATCAAACATATAGGTACCACAACGTTCACTTAATCAAAACACAAAATAAAATCTAAGAGGAAAGGGATTCCTCCGAATGCAATCCTAGCAGCCTCTATACTCTAGCCACTTGTAACATCATCTTGCACAACTACCTCACCTGAAAATGACACTAAAATCTGTCAACATAAAGTTGGTGAGAACATAGGTTTAAGTTATCTAGAACATCATAAGAAACCTTGACATCCGCTGTAAATAAGTTGAAGAAAAACAATTTATAGTAATGGACCATAATGTGATAATCATGCTACATGCATCCACAACAAAACTCAAGCCAAGTACCAATCACATCTACAATTCACAAAGCACATTATAACAATCAAGAAGTATCCCGTCACACGCACAAGAACACACCACACTATCCGGATCTTTCCCACACCACCTGTGGAAGATGAACTATATCCCCGCGAGATATCTTGCCTCCGAAGAGACGATGCACAAGTACTCAGCACGGATCGTGCCCCACGCTCCACACACATCACAACTGGTCCCATAGACGCCCATACATCTATGTACCAAAGCCAATCACAATCCAAACAAGATTCACATAGCAGAACACGTACCAAAGCACATATGAGAACACATAAGCACGCAAGTCACACAATAACACATTTATGTCCACAAATTTTATAACATAGTACTAAATCATGTTAAAGAACATTTCAAGTGTCATCTCTATCCCATACTGGAAAAAAAACATTTAAAAACGTAGCAAAACGGGACTATGAACTCACCTGATTGTTTCTCCAAAGTCCTTGCTCTAGCCCCAAGCTAATAATCCAAAAACACATAAATCAATACATGAACCAACCTCTAAAATGGTTCATCAACCTATGATGGACATCTAACCTCCTCTCATATAAATACCCCATTTATAACTCTAAACACCCCGTTACCCTTCCCTAACAAGTCCTTAACTTGGTTAAGTTTAATAGCTATCCCGTTCACAATTTTACACAAAACAGTCCCAATTTTAGGTCTCAAAACTTTAAGTCAAACGTCCACTTAAACATACCCATGGTTTCTGTAAAAGGAATATTCATACCCTTACATATGTTTTCTAACACCTCCCACTTGCCCTAACCTTAAAGCTACTGTTAAGGACCTGATATATATATATATACTTTTGTCATTCCAGTTTTCCTGATTTTAAACGTATGAAAAGTTCATTACCATTCGAGGGTCTTACCCTAAACCACAATCTTAGACCAAGTGCAGATCCTTATTACAATATATAAACCATCTCTCATGTTCGTGAGAAGATCCCAATGCAACCCTAAGTACCCCAAACAACCCAAAACTTAAAAAGAAAACAGGCTGAATTCAAAACTGTTTTGACCTCCGACTGTTGTAACCTATTTTTGACCCACTTCCCAACCTCCAATTTAGTTCTCGTTTCTTGCATTGAAAAGCCACTTCAAATATCTTTCCAGGGGTATGTGGATCGCAAAATAAGAGTTTGTATAACTCCCAATATGATCAAAATAATTGACTCAAAAATCTGCCCAGTTTTTAAAAACGGGTTTAACAAAATAAACCTCATTAATTAACCCTAATCCCTCTAATTACAAGCCCTAACTTATGTAATCATCATATTATGATTAATACAACATTAATTTACTGTTTTTATATTAAACCCTAACCCTAATCCATCATAAGAATGATTAATTTAAACATAAAAACAATTAAATTGAAAAGGGTTATGAAGATTTACCTTTGATTTATGAAAAACCCAAAATTTTATGAAGAACCCTAATTTTTTATATAACTCACGAATTTCCTTTATCTCCAGGAGAAAAATAATGAATTTGGTTTAGTATATACATTATATAGGGTATGGGTGAATCCTAGTCCAACCCAAAGCCCACTTACCATAAATCTTTTCTTTTTTTCCTTTTTTTTCTCTTCTAAACCGACCTAAACATCATAAAATTCGTTTTTTTCTTTATTTTATTATTAATAAATATCTTATTAATATTACCTTAATTTTCCTTAATTTATTTCAGCTCCTAAAGCCTCCAAAACCTCAAAACCGTAAAACTAGTCAGTTTTTACGCGTTTTACCGTAAAAGTCGTAAAATATACACTTTTAAAAAAAATCTCAAATTCTTAAATAAACTTTATAACTAAGTCCTAAATGCCTTAAAACCATCCCGAAAAATATTCTTTTGGATAATTACCTCACCCGAGACCTCTAAACGCTAAACCGTAAATCCAAAAAAAAATACTATTACTATAATACTTATACGTATACGTAAACACCACAATATCACCATTTTCATTTCATAGTCACCACTTGTGAGCTCATGAACATGAAATAACCGTTCCTCGATTTACTTATGAGTACTCTATACTCATAAACGATAATCACACCAACCTCGTTCACACAAAATAAACACGTAAGCACAAAAATCAAGTAGCCACACATAAAATAACATAAAAGTAAGACCAAGCGACAAATCCAAAACCACGGTTGTCACATCACTCCCTCCTAATAGAAATCTCGTCCCGAGATTCACTTCCAAACTCAAACTTATTCTCAGCAAACAAACGAGGATGCATATCCCTAATAAAACCTTCACGTTCAAACGTGAACTCAGTTTACACGAAAATAATCTCAACCAACAACACATGAGGCTTAACCGTCCGCGAGGAAACTTATCAAAACCATAAAGTTATGTAACCAACCTAACTAAATCTCGCAACTCATCAGACAAGAACTGTCTTGAAATCAAGTTAGGAGCCGTCACATAACTCAACGGGTTTAACACTGTCACCCCCGATTTCAGTCTTACTCATAAGTACCATAAATCAAAACTCATCAAAATATAACCACGTATAATAAGGTCTAAAGAACTCTCAAATTCCTTCCCAACTCATCTCTATGTTAACCCTCCAAGTGTTCATTACCACAAAATACCCAAAACACGAGTTTAAACCATATTGTCCGAAAATTAACCTTGAACTCAACACTTGTACAATTAATTCGACCAAGCTACTGACTTCCAATTACGAAACTTTCTGAATATTTGAAAAGTATGTTCCGAGTACATAATTTTAGGCTTTTGAATCACCCAAAAACCTTTAAAAACGAATAAGTTATGACCAAAGCGATTTTTCTCAAAATCTGCCTAGGCATTAGCGACAGTTTCTGACAGTTAGCGACATATTTTGACAGTTTAGCGACAGTTTCTGCCTACTCCGATTTATACCAAATTAAAAAAACGATTTTTAAACCCTAAAACCCCCCATTAATTACCAAAACTAGAACCTAATTTATTTTAATTCCAGAAAATTAAAACTCTATTAATTACATGATTTTAACATATTTCACTAAATAAGAACAAAATTTTTAACTTAAGAACAATAACTCTAGGTGATCCAAACCAAAATATTTTAAAATAACCGAGTCATGCTTATATGTTAAAGAATTTATATTCCACCTTATTTGAAACATGTTTCTGACACTTCCTTATTTCATCGACTACCAACAACTTTTTTTTTCAATTTGCAAGTTCTATTTTTTTACCATGTATAACTCGAAACAAAAGGCATCGTTACCCCAAAAAGAAATCTCCACCATCTCAAAATCCTTCACGCCAAAAGTACCGTACAAACAAACAGGTGAAATGAGGACCCGAGTAATGCGCTACTACAGAAGTTGAACATCTCAAAAAGAAATGAGGCTAGCAACCATCCCAAGAATACAACCGGTAAGTAGAAAATAATTTTACATACATAGGCATAAGCGTACATACACTCAAATCCATCCAACATATACTATACAAGCATGTATTAACTCTCTTTCATGCAATCATACTTGAAAGTCCAGTGGTGTTGTGACACATATATAATTATGTAGGCCTCCATAATTATACATGTTCCCTTTCACCAATGTACTCCCTCCTATGATGACACTTATAAGAAATTAATACTACACATAACACATAGTCCAACAACTCACAAGCACATAACCACACAAGATAAGATCCAAAACCCCATGTATTAAAATACCATGTATTAAAATAACATTGCCAATGCACGAAACACATAAACTCGTAGTCCAGCTGAACCAGCATAGACAAAATTCAAAATGTATAAAGAACATGAAAACATAATTAAGCGAAATCCAACAATGACTAGCGTATACGACCATGGTTCCACCCGCACTAATCAAAACTCGTAAAGAAAATAACATGTAGTTAAGTATGAACCATAGTAGTTCATAACCTAACAAATACTACAAAAATAATATTCTAACACATCAATTACTATAAAATGCACACATACTCCTATGACGCCTATATGCAGGGACCCTTAAGCTATAGACTAGGCTACATGACTAGGCAACCTAATTCTCTATAACCATTGGCTCTGATACCATTCTGTCACACCCCACCATGGCGGAATATGGGGCGCGACGTATGGATATCATCACAACAACAGCGTGTCTATAGAGAGAACTAAATGAAATTGAAATATCATAGATGGCGACACAAATGTCGTGACAATATCTCAACAATGCAGGCGCCTAGGTAAGTAGGTAACAGGCCTACCTCTTACCAAAGACATACAAATAAACAAACATCAAACATATAGGTACCACAACGTTCACTTAATCAAAACACAAAATAAAATCTAAGAGGAAAGGGATTCCTCCGAATGCAATCCTAGCAGCCTCTATACTCTAGCCACTTGTAACATCATCTTGCACAACTACCTCACCTGAAAATGACACTAAAATCTGTCAACATAAAGTTGGTGAGAACATAGGTTTAAGTTATCTAGAACATCATAAGAAACCTTGACATCCGCTGTAAATAAGTTGAAGAAAAACAATTTATAGTAATGGACCATAATGTGATAATCATGCTACATGCATCCACAACAAAACTCAAGCCAAGTACCAATCACATCTACAATTCACAAAGCACATTATAACAATCAAGAAGTATCCCGTCACACGCACAAGAACACACCACACTATCCGGATCTTTCCCACACCACCTGTGGAAGATGAACTATATCCCCGTCGAGATATCTTGCCTCCGAAGAGACGATGCACAAGTACTCAGGACGGATCGTTCCCCACGCTCCACACACATCACAACTGGTCTCATAGACGCCCATACATCTATGTACCAAAGCTAATCACAATCCAAACAAGATTCACATAGCAGAACACGTACCAAAGCACATATGAGAACACATAAGCACGCAAGTCACACAATAACACATTTATGTCCACAAATTTTATAACATAGTACTAAATCATGTTAAAGAACATTTCAAGTGTCATCTCCATCCCATACTGGAAAAAAAACATTTAAAAACGTAGCAAAACGGGACTATGAACTCACCTGATTGCTTCTCCAAAGTCCTTGCTCTAGCCCCAAGCTAATAATCCAAAAACAGATAAATCAATACATGAACCAACCTCTAAAATGGTTCATCAACCTATGATGGACATCTAACCTCCTCTCATATAAATACCCCATTTATAACTCTAAACACCCCGTTATCCTTCCCTAACAAGTCCTTAACTTGGTTAAGTTTAATAGCTATCCCGTTCACAATTTTACACAAAACAGTCCCAGTTTTAGGTCTCAAAACTTTAAGTCAAACGTCCACTTAAACATACCCATGGTTTCTGTAAAAGGAATATTCATACCCTTACGTATGTTTGCTAACACCTCTCACTTGCCCTAACCTTAAAGCTACTGTTAAGGCCCTGATATATATATATATACTTTTGTCATTCCAGTTTTCCTGATTTTAAACGTATGAAAAGTTCATTACCATTCGAGGGTCTTACCCTAAACCACAATCTTAGCCCAAGTGCAGATCCTTATTACAATATATAAACCATCTCTCATGTTCGTGAGAAGATCCCAATGCAACCCTAAGTACCCCAAACAACCCAAAACTTAAAAAGAAAACAGGCTTAATTCAAAACTGTTTTGACCTCCGACTGTTGTAACCTAATTTTTGACCCACTTCCCGACCTCCAATTTAGTTCTCGTTTCTTGCATTGAAAAGCCACTTCAAATATCTTTCCAGGGGTATGTGGATCGCAAAATAAGAGTTTGTAGAACTCCCAATATGATCAAAACAATTGACTCAAAAATCTGCCCAGTTTTTAAAAACGGGTTTAACAAAATCAACCTCATTAATTAACCCTAATCCCTCTAATTACAAGCCCTAACTTATGTAATCATCATATTATGATTAATACAACATTAATTTACTGTTTTTATATTAAACCCTAACCCTAATCCATCATAAGAATGATTAATTTAAACATAAAAACAATTAAATTGAAAAGGGTTATGAAGATTTACCTTTGATTTATGAAAAACCCAAAATTTTATGAAGAACCCTAATTTTTAATATAACTCACGAATTTCCTTTATCTCCAGGAGAAAAATAATGAATTTGGTTTAGTATATACATTATATAGGGTATGGGTGAATCCTAGTCCAACCCAAAGCCCACTTACCATAAATCTTTTCTTTTTTTCCTTTTTTTTTCTCTTCTAAACCGACCTAAACACCATAAAATTCGTTTTTTTCTTTATTTTATTATTAATAAATATCTTATTAATATTACCTTAATTTTCCTTAATTTATTTCAGCTCCTAAAGCCTCCAAAACCTCAAAACCGTAAAACTAGTCAGTTTTTACGCGTTTTACCGTAAAAGTCGTAAAATATACACTTTTAAAAAAAATCTCAAATTCTTAAATAAACTTTATAACTAAGTCCTAAATGACTTAAAACCATCCCGAAAAATATTCTTTTGGATAATTACCTCACCCGAGACCTCTAAACGCTAAACCGTAAATCCAAAAAAAAAATACTATTACTATAATACTTATACGTATACGTAAACACCACAATATCACCATTTTCATTTCATAGTTACCACTTGTGAGCTCATGAACATGAAATAACCGTTCCTCGATTTACTTATGAGTACTCTATACTCATAAACGATAATCACACCAACCTCGTTCACACAAAATAAACACGTAAGCACAAAAATCAAGTAGCCACACATAAAATAACATAAAAGTAAGACCAAGCGACAAATCCAAAACCACGGTTGTCACATAAATACTGAAGGAAAGGACTAAACAATGTCCAAATAAGCAGAATAATGTAAGAAATGCATAAAGTAAGAAATCTGGATAGCTTCCATCCAAATGCACATGCTCTCAGAATCCTAAGAGTGTCCTAGTGTACCTGCCGTTAGAACATGAAAGGAACTACGGCTGAGCATAACGCTCAGTGAACGGATATAAAGCATGATAAGAATATACTGAATGAAACAGGCGATAGAATACTGAAGCTGTAAGACTGATATGTAACATGTGGTAGAACTCTGCATAAAATCTGAGAAACCCGGTTCATATATACTGATACTGAAATATAACTATTAATTCTGAAAACATGCATTTATTGTATTTTATTTGCCAGAGCTTATATAGGTCACGTGTTGTAACAACCGTGCATGAATAACTGGAGGGGTACCTCGTCATGCTGTAGAGGGGTGACCTCTAATTAACTGTGCTGGGTGGAGGGATCAGCTCCAATGTGAAGGATGTAGAGCACACACCACATTCACCCTGATAACTTGTAACACATATAAGCCTAGGATGCATCCATACGCCCCACTAAAATACTGATAAAATGGCCAAGCTGAGCTGAGTGGAACGATGCAGGATATCACTCTCCTGCATGTGAGTCACGACACCGGTGCCTCTAGTGTCGTGGTTACGGTACCTCCGTAACTAGTACATAAACTGGTCGTGCTTGTATATAATGCTCAGGCAATTTATTTAGTTATTAATATGATTACTGATAAACTTAAACATATACTGGGGAAAAACATTTGGCTGAAGACGGGAAATCCTAATCATGCATAGAAAGGAAGTCCTTACTAAAAGGACGGAAAATCCGTACCTCAAGTCCGATAATGAAGCTGCAGGATCGACTCCGACTTCACGGATACTACATAAATAATGTACGCGAAAATAAGTTGACTGATGTTTATTTATTTTACTGCTCTTACTGTTTTCGTTGGATTAAAATTATTCTTGAAATGTTGATCGTATATAATCTGATAAGTTCTGACTGTTCGTAAATATTACTAATTTAATGTATTCGGTATTTCTGATTATCGTAAAATGTATACCCCGGTATTGCTATACATAGTAACTCGTTATTATTGAAAGTTTTCTATCTTCAAATATTTCCAATTTAATATCTTTAAATAAAATTATTTATAAATCATAAGTTTTTTTTAATAGGATAAAAATGAAAGCTAGAATTAATTTAATTTTATTAATTAGATAAACAAAATTGGATAATATAATTAATTTATTCATATAACTCACTTAAAAAATAATTTACAAAATTAAATTAATTCGTGGTTCCCACTGTTTTGTTAATTTTCCCACTGCCAATGCAGTTTTCCCACTGCTAGTATACGGTTCCCACTGTTACTCTTAGTGTTCCCACTGCTACTGATTCTGTTCCCATCGTTTGTCTAAGTTCCCACTGTTCCTTATTTAGTTCCCCCTGTTTTGCAATCCCAAACAGCCCCTGCTGATGATGCAGACCCAAACGCACCCTTATCGCCTGCACTTACTGTTTTCGAACCAAAAAAAAACCCTTGGATTACGCTTGTTTCCCAATGTCCTTAAACCAAACGCCCCCTAATTGCCCAGTTACCCCCTGTTTGGGTTATTGACTCGCGGCTGGTCACCAAAGCATCACCGAGACCTTATAGGTCTCGGCTGTACATACCAAGAACCCACCGAGGGTCAGTGGAATGTCGGTTTTCGCTATTAACACCCAAAACCTGTCTAAAATGGATTGATTCTGGGTTTAATATTACAACTTCGTGTGTTCTTGATGTAAACCCTAAATTCATGATTTATGAAGGTAAAAGAAAGGGAATACCGTTATATGAGATTGGTGTGCTTGAGGATTAACGAAGATTCAAGAACTCATAGATTAGAATCGAACCAAACTTTTTTTTTGAACTGACGGCATACCAACAACAAAACCCTAATTGGTTTTGTGTTACTGTTCGTGAGAAAAGAAAGGGGGGGTACCCCGTTTGTTTTATTTTTTTTTTGTACTTGGACTTGGGCTGAAAGCCCAACACTCCCTTGTTGTCTTGGTATTTGAAACGCAGCCCAAGCCCGACATATGCATACTGATGTTTCCATTTCGCTTAATATTTTACGTGCTCGTGTTTTAAATCTCGTTATGTATTTATTCATTTTACTGAAAATAAATATGTACGTAATACTGAATAATTATTTTCTGAATTATTTCCGAAATAATTAATTACATCACGATCTTAATTAAACAGAGACTGTGTGAATTTAATATTCATGAATTTTAAACATTGCTTACGTGTTCGTAAATAAATCCTCGTAAATATATTCTGTTTTGAATTGTTTATTAAAATTCAACTGTGTATTTAATATCATCAATTAAATACGGGTTTTACAATTCTTCCCCTCTAAAAAAAATAATTCGTCCCCGAATTAAAGACACCACTATACCGGGTTTTACAATTCTTCCCCTCTAAAAAGGAGAATTCGTCCTCGAATTAAAGATACTAAGCTGACGAAGTTATAAGAACTGAAAGAACACATAAACTGAAAAGACCATTAAGCTGAAGGCTAATTCGTCTTCTAATTAAGACATAATGCTGTTGAAAGGTATAAACATGACATGACTGAAGTGAAGACGTAACGTGAAAGTGAAAATAAACGTGAACGTAAGTGAACGTAAACATACACGTGACCATGAACATGAATTCTGTCTGATATGATGGTCGATGGAATACCTTGAATTCGTTCAATTTACTGCTAAATTTTCTGCAGGTCCATTACTGCGTAATCCTTTCGGATGAAAGAAAATGCACAGGTTGATTACATGGTTGACGATGACTTAGATAGTATCATACTTTTCTGAGTCTGTGGTAACTGATAACAATTTCATGAAATTTCATCTCATATATGTTTAGAAATTTCTAAGGATTGTAGTAACTCACTAATATGGCGGTGTTCTATGTTGAACCTGCGGTATGTCAGGCATCTAGATATGAACATAGCTGCATCAATGTGTGATACTGCTTCTGTTAAGATTCTGCCTAGGATTATGGGATATTCTGGTGGAAATCTGGTTGAATAGTCATGGAAAATTTTTTTAGTGAGAACTGTCAGCAGTTTATGTGGTAGCAGTCAATTGAGTTCTAGAAAATTTTGTACTTCGTTCACAGGCGCCGGTCGGGACCATCAAGTGATGGCCTTCACCTTCGCAGGATTGTCTGAAATTTATTCTACTAAAATAGGGTGGCTCAGAAATGACACCTTGTTCATCTGGAACTCACATCTAGAAAGCTGCGTATATAATTTCCTCCTATTAGAAAATCTGCAGAATCGTGAAAAGATAATTCGCATGTTCTTCTCCAGAATTTAGGAGACAGAATGTTATCAAAGAACATACTGGCGATTTTGTCTGCGAAGTCGAAAAATTTATCCATAAATTTCATACTATAGTTGGGGCATTAGGGAGCTCAGACGTATAAGTCAAAATTTTAGAGAGACTATAACGTGTTCAACAGCAATCTAGAAAACATCATGTTCTTCTCTCACCACTGTTAGTAGCATGATCGGGAATTGTTCTGGAAAGTGTTCAAGACATCGTAGTAGGTCAGGTAAACCTTCTATACGTGAGATGACATCGATTATGAATGGTGATCTTGTAAAGCTTTCGGTGGTTGATATATGACCTCATGTTACCAGCCTTCTGTCTGATAGATAGGAACTGTACACCTTCTGGTAGTGCGCTAGGGCGAATAAAGCCTTGTTTCGATAAATCTTGAAGCAAATGCTGCAACTCTTTTAACTCAGCTGAAACCCTGCAATAAAGAGAAAATGGGTTCTGTTCTTGAGACAAGCTCGATGTTAAATTATGTCTCGTGGTTAGGAAGGAATTTCTGGAAAACCTTCTGGAATGATATCTGGAAGTTTTAGGATAATCTGCTGATCATGAATTTAAGGAATTCCAGAAGTCGCATCATGAATGTGATTAGAAATCTTCGCAGCTATAAGATAATAATTCACGTGCTTGTAAAGCTGAAACAAGTTATACTGATTTTTCTGGCAAAATATAATGAACAAATCAAGAATTAGTAAGACGAAACTCGTTTTCAACTGGAAGCAAAGCCTTTATAAATATGGTGATACTGTGGAGTCTTTTCTTGCTGGGAGGTAGGTAATACATGATTTAAGATAAAGCTGACATAGGAATACGTGAAGTAAACATGACAACTTTCACTGATTGTGTTCATCTGTAACCTCACAGAATTAACACTGCGTGTCTAACCTGAATAGTACTCCGGTGGTGATAACTGAATTGTATTGGTCTGATTTATGCGTGGCATAACAGAACGGGTATACCCCCTTAGAGGGTACCCTAAATTTCTGAGGACCTGGTTTAGAAGGCATACTGGTGTTATGAATCTGACTCGTACATTTAGAAGATAATCATATGATGTGTACTATGACTGGTGTCCTGACATGTGTCTTTCGAAATGATATTTGAGACCTGTGTCTTGACTGTTGTCTAGACAAGTATTTTAATGGGCGAGTCTGAATAAGGTTGAGAATTTCTAGTAACTGCTAGGGTTGGCGGACCGGTTAGACTACTGACCTCTGTATTTCTGGTCACGTCCGTTCCGGAGTTCCGATGGTTACTGACAGATTAATTATAAGCACGGTGGTTTTCACTACTGCTTTGTCAGTCAATTTATGACGGTCATTATCATGACCGTGGTTCATGTAACTATTCTGCTGAGTGGCCGGCTGGGTTCCGGTTCCCACTCTTCTGAATGAAAGGTTAGCTGAGTGAAGTCTGACATCTAGCTGAGAAAGTAAAATCATGGGATGGGATGGTAGCGTCCGATGGTTGAAATTTATTCTTGTCAGAAATTTCAAATTTATAGTTTTCGTCCTTGTTCTGCAGAGTCTTCATAGCATAAGCAGCGTAAACATCTTGAGAAATCTCCAAAGTATCAGCAGCATCAGCATTTGTGAGGTCTTCAAAGTGTTAGCAGCATCAGCATCTGGTAAAATCTTCAACTCACGAGCAGCATCAGCACCTGGTATAATATAGACAAGTGGAAACGCCTGAGATGATTGAGGATCGATTAGCAATATCAATGGAGTAGGGTACCTGGAGTACACCTGGACTACTGTACATGAAGTACAAAATGAATATTGGACATAGAGAACGTGGACTACACATGCAATACTGTACATGGAGTATAACTGAGACACTGTACATGGGGTACATATGGAATATTGTACATGGCACTGGTGGAAATTCTATGGGATGATCGATACTGGTGTCGCTTGTCTGACATGATCAAAGAAATAATTTGATTTTAAACGGTAGTAAACTGAACTGAAAATAAGTAACATGATAGGCTGAGAATTCATGCGTCAACTTACTGCTGGTTGTATAGAGGCTGAAAAGTATGGTTAAACGGAGTTTCATCAATGTTCAGTATGAAGACATGATTGATAAAGACCAGAACATGATTTGTCATGAAATAGGATTTTACTGTAATCCTTCTGTATTTTTTTTAGCCTGAAAGCATCATCACCTTGCTGAAAATGTAACCAGCATAAGGAGACATGAGACTTGATCATCATGAAAATGACGTCCACGTGAGAGTATAAAACTTTACTGATACAAAGAACATAGAAGGATAATCGGCTGAGGTTTAACATCAACTGGTGTGGATGACTCTGGTTAAATCCATAGAATTTAGTAAGAAAGCATGTTACTAAGTATGGGCGATTCTGGTTCGATCCATACTTGTCAAAATTTTATAAATGTCAGGATATGAGCAAAGGTGAACAACTATGGATCGGTTCACAAAATAACCTTCGACTGAAAAGCATGAAATTTGACCTGATAAATGATGAACGCATATGGGTCAGTTCACCTAATGGCATTTGACTAAAAACATGAATCTGACATGAGTAAGGATGAATGCCTATGGTTAGTACATCAATACGAAAATATGAACGGGAAAGGGTGAACGCCTATGGGTCGGTTCACCATAACAAAATTCGCATAAAGCACGTACGACTAAATATGGCCAATCCTTTACCAACCTTTTACTTAGTCACAAGCTTTAAAACCCGACTAATAACTGAAAAAAACTGACTGATAATTGCATGATAATTATGAAAGCTAACAGCGCCAAAATCTGGGAAGTTCTTGGTGACTACCCACTAGTCACAGGTCATGTTTTAGAGCCTACAGGTCGAACCTATAGCTCTGATACCATAATTGTAACACCCCACTTGGATAAGTGGACCGTTACGTGTGTTTATGGCGTGTCATCAAAGCATAAGGTAAATGTCCTAGAACATTAACTGATCATAAAAGAAAATACCGGAATCAACCATCGGTAATCCAACATAAGCTCAAAACATTAAAAGTAAATACTGAAGGAAAGGACTAAACAATGTCCAAATAAGCAGAATAATGTAAGAAATGCATAAAGTAAGAAATCTGGATAGCTTCCATCCAAATGCACATGCTCTCAAAATCCTAAGAGTGTCCTAGTGTACCTGCCGTTAGAACATGAAAGGAACTACGGCTGAGCATAACACTCAGTGAACGGATATAAAGATGATAAGAATATACTGAATAAAACAGGCGATAGAATACTGAAGCTGTAAGACTGATATGTAACATGTGGTAGAACTCTGCATAAAATCTGAGAAACCCGGTTCATATATACTGATACTGAAATATAACTATTAATTCTGAAAACATGCATTTACTGTATTTTATTTGCCAGAGCTTATATAGGTCACGTGCTGTAACAACCGTGCATGAATAACTGGAGGAGTGACCTCATCATGCTGTAGAGGGGTGACCTCTAATTAATTGTGCTGGGTGGAGGGATCAGCTCCAATGTGAAGGATGTAGAGCACACACCACATTCACCCTGATAACTTGTAACACATATAAGCCTAGGATGCATCCATACACCCCACTAAAATACTGATAAAATGGCCAAGCTGAGCTGAGTGGAACGATGCAGGATATCACTCTCCTGCATGTGAGTCACGACACCGGTGCCTCTAGTGTCGTGGTTACGGTACCTCCGTAACTAGTACATAAACTGGTCGTGCTTGTATATAATGCTCAGGCAATTTATTTAGTTATTAATATGATTACTGATAAACTTAAACATATACTGGGGAAAAACATTTGGCTGAAGACGGGAAATCCTAATCATGCATAGAAAGGAAGTCCTTACTGAAAGGACGGAAAATCCGTACCTCAAGTCCGATAATGAAGCTGCAGGATCGACTCCGACTTCACGGATACTACATAAATAATGTACGCGAAAATAAGTTGACTGATGTTTATTTATTTTACTGCTCTTACTGTTTTCGTTGGATTAAAATTATTCTTGAAATGTTGATCGTATATAATCTGATAAGTTCTGACTGTTCGTAAATATTACTAATTTAATGTATTCGGTATTTCTGATTATCGTAAAATGTATACCCCAGTATTGCTATACATAGTAACTCGTTATTATTGAAAGTTTTCTATCTTCAAATATTTCCAATTTAATATCTTTAAATAAAATTATTTATAAATCATAAGTTTTTTTTTAATAGGATAAAAATGAAAGCTAGAATTAATTTAATTTTATTAATTAGATAAACAAAATTGGATAATATAATTAATTTGTTCATATAACTCACTTAAAAAATAATTTACAAAATTAAATTAATTCGTGGTTCCCACTGTTTTGTTTATTTTCCCACTGCCAATGCAGTTTTCCCACTGCTAGTATACGGTTCCCACTGTTACTCTTAGTGTTCCCACTGCTACTGATTCTGTTCCCATCGTTTGTCTAAGTTCCCACTGTTCCTTATTTAGTTCCCCCTGTTTTGCAATCCCAAACAGCCCCTGCTGATGATGCAGACCCAAACGCACCCTTATCGCCTGCACTTACTGTTTTCGAACCAAAAAAACCCTTGGATTACGCTTGTTTCCCACTGTCCTTAAACCAAACGCCCCCTAATTGCCCAGTTACCCCCTGTTTGGGTTATTGACTCGCGGCTGGTCACCAAAGCATCACCGAGACCTTATAGGTCTCGGCTGTACATACCAAGAACCCACCGAGGGTCAGTGGAATGTCGGTTTTCGCGATTAACACCCAAAACCTGTCTAAATGGATTGATTATGGGTTTAATATTACAACTTCGTGTGTTCTTGATGTAAACCCTAAATTCATGATTTATGAAGGTAAAAGAAAGGGAATACCGTTATATGAGATTGGTGTGCTTGAGGATTAACGAAGATTCACGAACTCATAGATTAGAATCGAACCAAACCTTTTTTTTTTTTGAACTGACGGCATACCAACAACAAAACCCTAATTGGTTTTGTGTTACTGTTCGTGAGAAAAGAAAGGGGGGGGGTACCCCGTTTGTTTTATTTTTTTTGTACTTGGACTTGGGCTGAAAGCCCAACACTCCCTTGTTGTCTTGGTATTTGAAACGCAGCCCAAGCCCGACATATGCATACTGATGTTTCCATTTCGCTTAATATTTTACGTGCTCGTGTTTTAAATCTCGTTATGTATTTATTCATTTTACTGAAAATAAATATGTACGTAATACTGAATAATTATTTTCTGAATTATTTCCGAAATAATTACTTACATCACGATCTTAATTAAACAGAGACTGTGTGAATTTAATATTCATGAATTTTAAACATTGCTTACGTGTTCGTAAATAAATCCTCGTAAGTATATTCTGTTGTGAATTGTTTATTAAATTCAACTGTATATTTAATATCATCAATTAAATACGGGTTTTACAGTAATCAAGGTTGAGTCAGGCTCACGACTCGGTGAACAAAAACAAGCGCTTCTTGGGAGGCAACCCGAGTATCTATCCTTTTTATCCTTTTTTATAATAAGTGTAGGGGGAGACCCTAGTATGTGTTTGTTGTTTTCTTTCTTATGATGTGCAAGGATTCGAGCTTTTAAAGTTCCACTCTTGATGACTTTTGATGACCCGTGATTCCGTGTCTCCGTCTTCCCGGTTCTATCCTAAACTCTTTTGATTCATTATTTTATCATTTATGTTGAAATAGGAATCACTTTAGTTGTCTCTTCCTTAGCAAGATTTAAACAACGTACACAATGTCCTAAGTATAGGGGAGGTTTCTTCCACATGCTTAAACATTGAGGACAATGTTTATATTAAGTGTAGGGGGACTTCCATCGAAGTTAAGTGGGCTTTTCCATTAATTTTGTCCTCTTTTTAACCGGAAAATTGATTTTTCGACATTCTTCAAAATTTTTAATCTATTTTGGCCTATTAGTATTTTCCTTTGTTATCATTAATTTTCTTTCATTTAGAATAAATTTTAATAAAATAGCTTTAATAAGTTTAGATATCTTCGATATATTAGGCCCGTTATGAATCTTTTGACTCAACCCGAGTTTACTTATCCAAGTTTGCTCTAGCTAGTATCCTTAACGTGTTTAAGTCAAGTTTTGCTAGGCTTTTATATAGGGAACTTTAAAGTGTGAAAGTCTTAACTCTTACGGGTTAAGAACAAGAACTTTTCACAAGTTCCTATAATTGATCCTAGAAAGTCGTTTATCAAGGGAACTTTAAAATGCGAATTCTAAACTTGAAAAAGTCTAAGAAGTTACAAGATCCTATAGATGACTTGAAAACCCAAAACTTTGATTTAATAGGCTAAGCATCCACGAGTCTCATTCCTTGAGATTCTAAATTGTGGAGAACGAGAGATGATAGAGTCAGTTATAAGTTTGGTATTCTTTCATGAATTTATGTGAGTTAATTATGAGCTTTTTCTCCCATCGCTTGTTAATAAATATAATTGCAATAAGTAAGGTTGTACGATTTGAAAAGTTACTTAGCTTCTAGCATAAGATCGTTTAAAAGTTGCTCGGTATTAATTAGAGTTCATAGCCAAGGCATAACTTATTGAAGTGGGATGCGAAGATTGGCGAGTCCGAAAAGGCCCTAACAAGGCATGAGGGCTACATTTTGTTGCTAAAGATCCCAAGTGATGTGAATAATCATTTATCAAAAATCAATATGAAGGATCGAGACACACGACGAAAATCAAATACTACCCTAAAGATCATGGAGAAGTCTATCCGAAAAGACCCTAGCAAGGTATGAGGATAAATAGATCCAAGTCCTAAAAGGAGGCCGATCTTTGTATATCAAAAATCCCTAATAAAGATTGGAGAAAAATGAAGAAGTCGTGGTCCAAGTATGAAGAATCTCTCAAAACTTCAAGTGAAGAAATTCCTATTATGAAGAGAAGACCATTATTTCATGAACGTCTCTCAAGATTTGAAGTATGAAGTCAATGCCAAATACCGATCCGAGAAAGTTCTCAAATCGTGAAGCGAGTTATGCCAAGATTTGAGATTTATGAGGTCCCGAGAAGCAGTTTTAAAAGATTTTGTCCTTTAGCTAACTATGGATTAAATCGTCCTACTTTATTTTCCGCCTAAATAAACTATCGAAATAAGTCAAACAATTCATCCTCGTGATCATTCAAGACAACAATAAAATATAAGAGATACACCTATGAATAAGGGATTCTAAGTGAATAATTGGGCCACATGAGTTTGTGTTAGTTTGCTAACTTATAATAACAATGATCTCGTTTTTAAGCTTGGTTTGGGGAACATGAAACTTGAGGGTGATAAACATTCATGACAACCAAAGCCCTAATGTAAGTCTTCGATTTCTTTACTTGTTTTCTTCCTTCAAATATTTTGTAATTTTCTATCCCTTTAAGTTTCCTTAATGTCTTGTGTTCAATAAAGGCCAAGGTGGGTTAATTATGATGGAAAATGTAAATCTTGCTTTGTAATTTATGCATTGCATGAGGGCATTAAAATGGTCAAGTGTAGGGGATTTGATAAGTGTGAAAACACTTATCCTTTTACCACTTAATTATAATAATAACCAAGCCAAAACGTGTATTTAATGTCCTAAATGTCGGAGTTATGCGTGGTTTGTGTTTTTGTTGTGATTTAGGACCAAAATGTGAAAAGGGAAGAAAACACGGGCTTTCACGGGCTTTTATCGAAGAAAAAGACAAAAGACGAAGTCAAAAGATCAAGAGTGCAAAAAGAACGGAAGTCCAAGGCCTATTCTAAAGATTTATCGAGGAAAAAGTCTAAAGACGGAAGTTTAACGAAGCCGAAGAACCAAGTCTAATTAATGAAGAAATTAGAAGACGAGTTCTATTTATTTATCGACAAATCCCGAGAAAAAGTCGAGAATGACGAGTTTATTGTCAAAGACAAAAGATGAGAAGACAAAAGAATGAAAGAAGGAAGCAACCTACTCCTCTCTCTCTCCCCTATAAATAGAAAACTTAAACCTCATTAGGAGGTGTTAGCTAATTTGACAAATTAGTTTTTCATTTTTATTAATTGTATTTTAATACTAGGCATTTATTTTTCAAGTTAATTCAAGTAAGTCTTTAATCTGTGTTGTTGAATCTTTATCTTTAATCAAGTTTTTCATTAATCTCATTCTACCTTTATTGTTTTGTTTAATCTTTATGCTTATTTGCTTATTGTTATGCTTATTTTATTGTTCTTTATGATTTTAAGTGTTTGATGCTTTAGCTTATTGTTCTTATAGCTTTTTGTGTGATTTTCTTAATTTTAATTAAGTGTGTTTAAAAGTTATTTTATAAGAAGTTGATTTTAAATATTTTGATTATTTAGTGTTTTTAAAAGTTTTTAAATTTTGGCTTATTAGCTTTTCTTAAAGTTGATTTGGTTAAGTTTTTAGATAAGTGCTTATTAGATTTTAGCTTATTTTCCTTTGTGCTTAAGTTTGTTCCTTATCCGGGTTCCCAAAACCCTCTTATTCCGACTTAGGTTTAGATTTACTTTTCCCGCATTAAGTTCTTGCTCTTATTCCGAATTAGGTTCTAAATAGGTGTTTCTCGAATTAAGTGTAGGACAGTACATTCCGGATTATGTTCAATTTCAGCATTTCCCGAATTAGCACCTAAATCCATTATTCTGGACTGCTATCCGGAATCTAAGTATTCCGAATTAAGTCCACCACGGATTCCGAATTAGTTGAGATTCATCATTCCGAATAAGGTTAAGTATTGATATTCCGGATTATGTGCCAAATATGTTTCCTGAATTATTTGTGTGACCTTTATTCCGAATTGTATCAAGAAGGAGGATTCCGGATTAGGTCTTGGTTTACTATATTCCAGATTAGTTCAAGTATTAGCACATTCCGAATTAGGTGCAAGATCTTCTTTCCGAATTAGGTGTTGATTCTGGATTCCGAATTAGGTCTAGTTTGGGTTTATTCCGACTTAGCTTTTATTTGGTTTTTAATTTCCTGTTTTAATTTCAAGCATTTATTTTTCCCCATTTTTCTTAAGTGTTATTTTAATTGTTTTATATTAGAATTATTTCAACTTTACATTTTTATTAAATTTTCAAATTTACTTTTTGTCAAGCTTTAATTTTTCGTCATTTATTTTTTAAAGCCTTTATTTTTAGTCTAAATCTTTTCAAGCTTTTATTTTTATTTATTTTAATTAATTACTCAACGAAATTTTTATTTTAGAATAGATAATCAACGACAATTCTTTCTTTCACACCAAGAACAACTGAGTCGCACTTTAATCCGTGACCAATTTGATTAGACCAATTCAACGAACTTTTTCACTTAGCAAAATCTAGTATTATGTTCGTAATGCTTCGTCTTCGGCTTCACCTTCATTGTCCAATACCATTGATGCTTGCCAAATTGAGACGAACTTGGAAAACAAAATCTTTGATAAGCTTAAAGGTCTTTTAATGGAATTCAAAGTTGGTGAACAAAGTGCTCCCGCTACGGCTAAAGCGGTTGAGGTTTCTTGCATGTATTGTGGTGGAGGTCATGATTTCTCCGAGTGCATTACCAACGGTGGTAACACTTCGAGTGCCTACGCGGCTACGGGAACTTACAACCAAAACGGTCAAGTTACCCGCTCTAGTCAAATGACTCCACCGGGTTTTGCTCCCAATCAAAATGCTAACAACAACTATCGAAACAATCAAGTTGGTTACAAAAAAAATTACAGGGGTAACAACTATGGGAATCAAGGGGATAATAACAATCAAGTTTCAAACAAAAATCAAAACAATGATTTTCAAAACAACAACAAGAGTTTACAAACTTTGAAAGATCTTCCAATTGAATTTGTTGAATACGCAAATGGAAACGATGATAGGTTTGATAATATTCAAAGAGAGATCATTAGCCTAAGATCCGAGTTTAAGAATGACTTGAAAAAGGAGTTGAAAAATGAGTTAGCAAATGAGCTTAAGATCCATACAAACAAAATGGAGGGAAATGTAACTAGGTTACAACAAAACCAACAAAAAATGAAACAAGGGCAACATGAAATAAAACAAGAGATGCTTAAGGCCGATAAGAGGCAATCTATGTTTGAGGATAAAATTTCATCCATGTTTGAGGCTATAATGTGTAAACCGTCTTCGAGTAGTCTTCCTAGTAACACCATATCGAACCCTAAGGGAGAGATGAAAGTGATTACCACACGAAGTGGTAAGACACTTAAGGAACCGACTCCTCAACCAATTACTCCAACGGTAGATGAAATTGAGGAAGAACCCGAGGTGGTGGTCGAAAAGGAGCAAATCCCAATCCCACGAAGTACCGCTCATACCACACCTACGGTTAACCCATTACCACAATTGGAACCTTAGATTCCAAAGGCTATGCCTATGCCTCAACCCACACCACCTTTGCCCTATCCATCGAGACTTAGAAAGAAGAGACGTCAAGAGTGCGACAATTACCAATTTGAGCTTTTTATGAAAATGTTTCGTGACGTGCATTTCAATGTGAGTTTTGCCGATGCTTTGGTCATGATGCCTCGATTTGCCGCTAACTTCAAGAGTATGTTGAACAACAAGGAGAAATTGCAACAATGTTCTAGTTGTTCATCGGTTTATCTTAACCGCATATCTCAAAAAATCGGTGATCCCGGTTAATTCTTGATTCCTTGTGCAATCCAAGATTTGGAAGAATGCTATGCCTTGGCCGATCTTGGTGCTAGTATTAACTTGATGCCACTTGCAATCTTCAAGTCACTCAATCTTCCTAATCTTACTCCTTCACTAATGTCTATCGAATTGACCGATCATTTCACGATTCCCGCATGTGGATTGGCCGAAGACGTTTTTGTGAAAGTGGGAAAGTTCTATTATCTGGTAGACTTTATCGTTGTCAATATTCCCACGGATCCTCAAGTTCCTCTTATTTTAGGTCGTTCATTTTTAGATACATCTATGGCATTGATTGATGTGTATGCTAGAAAGATCACCTTACGTTTCAACGACGAGGAACTTGTTATAAACGCAACTCAAAATTCTAACTTTCTCATGTTTATTCCGTTGCAACCATAAACCTCGTTGATATGATTGACGTTGTTTGCGAGGAATTTTCACAAGAAGTTCTAGGTTTTGGTGATGATGAAAATAGTGGCAATCCCACTATGCTTGATCCCATTCTTGATAATTCGACACCATCCTTCACTCCATTTGAAGGTGGTGGTTTTACGTTGGAAGAATTTGATGTTCCACATACTTATGACGAAGACCTCGACAACGATGACGACTTCTCGATTATCAAGGATTTTCTTAACGATTTCCCATTTCCTCCACCCGAGGAGGTTATGAGTATCGAGCCCAAATCTTCAATTGAGGAACCACCAATCCTCGAGTTGAAAGATTTACCTCCTCACCTTGAATATGTATTTTTTGAGGAGGACGACAAGTTGCCGGTTATTATTGCGATAGATCTTTCGAATGATGAAAAAACCGCACTTGTAGATGTTCTAAAGGATCACAAAGGGGCAATTGCATGGAAATTATCCGACATTAAGGGGATCGATCCCAAATTATGTACCCACAAAATCTTAATGGAGGACTACAAACCCGCAATCCAATGTCAAAGGAGGGTGAACCCCAAAATTCACGATGTCATCAAAAAGGAAGTCCTTAAACTCCTTGACGCGGGAATGATTTACCCTATTTCCGATATCCCTTGGGCGAGTCCTATTCATTGTGTCCCTAAGAAGGGAGGAATGACCATTGTGCCAAACGATGCCAACGAGTTAATTCCAACTCAACTCGTGACCGGTTAGAGGGTGTGTATCGACTATCGTAAGTTGAATGACGCCACTCGAAAAGACCATTTTCCCTTGCCCTTCATGGACCAAATGTTGGAGCGTCTTGCGGGAAACGATTTCTATTGCTTTTTAGATGGTTTTTCCGGTTACTTCCAAATCCCCATAGATCCTCGTGATCAAGAAAAAACTACGTTTACGTGTCCGTATGGAACGTTTGCCTATCGTAGAATGCCATTCGGACTTTGCAATGCACCGGGAACCTTTCAAAGGTGCACGATGGCTATTTTTCATGATATGATCGAGAAGACGATGGAAGTCTTTATGGATGATTTTTCCGTGTTTGGTTGTTCGTTCACTTCGTGCTTGTCGAAGCTTGAGAGAATGTTGAAGCGTTGTGAGGAAACCAGCCTTGTGCTTAATTGGGAAAAATGTCATTTTATGGTTAGGGAAGGAATCGTCTTAGGGCACAAGGTTTCGAAAGCAGGGATTGAGGTAGACAAAGCTAAGGTAGATGTCATCGCCAAATTACCTCATCCCAAAACCGTTAAGGGAGTTAGGAGTTTCCTAGGCCACGCGGGGTTTTAACATCGATTCATCAAGGATTTTTCAAAGATTTCTCGATCGATTACACATCTCCTCGAAAAAGATGCTCCTTTTATCTTTAATGAAGATTGTGTACGAGCCTTTGAAATTCTTAAGAGGAAACTTACCGAAGCTCCCATTCTTGTTGCTCCCAATTGGAACCTCCCCTTTGAGCTCATGTGTGATGCTAGTGACTACGTTATTGGGGCCGTTTTGGGGCAACGTCATGAAAAACACTTCTTGCCTATCCACTATGCTAGCAAGAAGATGACCGAGGCTCAACTTAAATACACTACAACGGAAAAGGAATCCTTGCCATGGTGTATGCTTTTGAGAAATTCCGACCTTACCTCGTCTTGACTCGATGCATAGTGTATACGGATCATTCGGCTATCAAGTATTTCATGGCTAAACAAGATTCTAAACCGAGATTACTTCGTTGGATTCTCCTCCTACAAGAATTTGATGTCGAAATCCTTGACAAAAAAGGAGCCGAGAATCTAGCGGCCGATCATCTTTCTCGTTTGGAAGATCCTCACCAAAGTGTTTACGAGCCAAAAGAAATCACCGAAACATTTCCTCTCGAGACACTTGGTGTAGTGAATTCTAAGCTTGATTCATATACCCCATGGTTTGCGGACATCGCAAATTACCATGCGGGTAACTTCATCATTAAGGGTATGACGACTCAACAAAAACGAAAATTCTTTCGTGACGTCAAGTTCTACTTTTGGAACGACCCTTATCTATTTCGGACTTGTGCGGATCAAATCATTCGACGTTGTGTCTTTGGTACCGAAGCTACTAACATCCTTAGAGCTTGTCACGAGGGACCCACGGGTGGTCACCACGGTGCTAATCTCACGGCTAAGAAGGTCTTTGATGCCGGTTTCTTTTGGCCTACTATTTACCGAGATGCACATGCACTTGTGAAGTCATGTGACTCATGCCAACGACAAGGAAAAGCCTCACAAAACGATGAAATTCCACAAAATATCATCTAAGTGTGCGAGATCTTTGACGTTTGGGGTATTGACTTTATGGGGTCGTTCCCATCATCTCGTGGAAATAAGTATACCCTTGTCGCTGTTGACTACCTATCTAAGTGGGTGGAAGCTAAGGCTTTGCCCACAAACGATGCTCGTGTGGTAGTCAAGTTTTTGAAAAACTTGTTTTCTCAGTTTGGAACCCCTCGTGCGATCATAAGCGATCGTGGAACCCATTTTTGTAATGACCAATTCGAAAGAGTCTTAAGGAAATATGGGGTTACACATCGGCTTTCTACGTCTTATCACCCACAAACGAGTGGGCAAGTCGAGGTTTCAAACCGAGCGTTGAAGAGGATCTTGGAGAGATCGATTGGAGAGAACCGACAATCTTGGTCGGATAATTTGGACGATGCTTTATGGGCCTTTCGGACCGCTCATAAGACGCCTATCGGGTGCACTTCTTATAAGCTTGTGCATGGGAAGAATTGTCACTTGCCAATTGAACTCGAACACAAAGCTTATTGGGTCCTAAAGCATTGTAATGATGATATTGAGACCGCGGGTAAACACCAGAAAATGCAATTGAATGAATTGGATGAATTGAGAGACATTGCTTATGAAAATTCATTGATTTACAAAGAAAAAACTAAAAAGTTTCATCAAAAATTAAAAGCCGGGTTTTTAACATTGGAGATCAAGTGTTGCTTTTTAATCTCGTTTGAAAATATTTTCAGGCAAGTTGAAATCCCGTTGGTCCGGTCCATTCACCGTGACCCAAGTTTTTCCTTATGGGACCATCGAGCTAGCTCAAAATGATTTCCCCAATTTCAAGGTGAATGAACATAGGTTGAAGCACTCCTTTGGCGGGCAAGTTCCATCCTTGAACTACCTCGACCAAATCACCTTCCCCAATGATAATTAGTATTGAGGGGATCGAGTCGAGCTCATGACTAGGTAATCAAAAACGAGGTGCCTCGTAGAGGAGTCTCATGCTTATCCTATATACATATTATCGCTTTCTAACGTTGTAACGTAAGGGGATTTGTGCCCTTCCAACCTTTGTTCCGTGGTTGTTTGTGATATGTGGTTTTTAGATGATCATTATCTTCACCATTGGAGCATCTCGTGTTCGTTTTATGGGAGCACTCGATCGTTTGAAGAATTTCTCAATATCCATGATATATCCTTTTATGTTCTAACCTTAGGTTTATAGCACACTTCATAAACGGCTTTAAATTTAACGGTTACACCCTTTCCATGCTAGATTAAGCATTCAACTACGTCTCTAGTATGGGGGTTTCAAAACCTTAGACTCAAAACATTGAGGACAATGTTTAACTTTAGTATGGAGGGGGGGGGGGGTGAATAGATACTTGCCTTGCCAAACCTTCATGCTTTCCAAAGTTTATCTTTTTGTTTATCGTTTTGTTGCAAAGTAAGGCTAAAATGGCCAAATTTTAAAATATTTCTCATGTTTTATAAGTGTTTGAAGACACGAATGTAGATTTTCCGATGGCGAGAATAAGAGTAATTTTTGACTCGACCGTGCGTGTTGAGCACTTAGTTTCGATTCCTTAACTTTATATTAGGCTAAGTCTCTTAAATGAGGACGAGAAATGATAGAGTTAATTATAAGTTACTATGCTAAACATAGAGTACTCGTATTCTTTCAAAAACTCATGTGTTCTCGTTGTTTGCTTATTCTCCCTTCGCTTGTAAATATATTTTGCTTATTAAGTATTGACTTAGCGGTTTAGTCTTGATTGTTGGTTTCTAGTATTTTCTAGTATATTCCTTGTAATTAAATTGGGAAGACATTAAGGTATCGCCAGCGTCACGGTTTTGAAGTATTGGCAACCCGAATAATCGAAAGCTTCACCTAATAATAAGATTTCAAGTGCTCACCTAAATCAAGCAAACAATTTGAAGCTCACAAGGCCGAAAAATCTATGCAAAATTGAAAGTGAATTATGCCTTAATCTTTGAAGCTTTAAAGATCCAAAATTCGCTTTAGCGTGAGGATATACGTCTTTAGCCATAATAAACACCTCATGGCGAGGTTAAATAATAGGCAAGGCAAGACCGAAGTCATAATAAAAGCTTCATGGCAAAGTTGAATAAATGATGGAGGTAAACCTATGATAATAAGGCCCATCCGGTAGGGGGCATATAAAAGTCTTGGTAATAAGTCTCATGTTCAAAACCGTTATAAAACCGTGTTTATCGATCCTTCTTGTTGACTTAATTTTTTGACATCGTTGTCTATTAGGAGGGGTTATTAATTCGATCGTCTTGGTTACACCGTTATGACTCTATTTTTAGACCTAAATCTCTATCATCGCATAAGTAAAAAATGTATCCTCGTGAACATTCAAGACAAAAATAAAATATAAGAGATACAACTTAGGAAAATGGGAGGATAAGTACGTGATTAGGGCATATGAGTAGCGTTAGCATTACTAACTTATAATGACAATGATCTCGTTGCACGCTTGGCATGGAATTGGGGTGAAAATAGAGGACGACGAAATTATTTCTAACGAAGCATTCACGTGTTCTTGTTCTATGAACCTAAACGTCTCATTTTGCGATGAAAATCATACATTATGTCTAAAACGCAAGTAGTAGTAATAGTAGTAGTGTAGCTAGTTTATTATTCAATAAAAGTGCATAAAAATGAATTCTAGAGATGCTACGATACTTTATTCTAACATTGCGTGAGGGCATGATAATGGTTTAGTATGGGGGAGTGATGAGACTGCTTTTATACATAGTCTCATCGTCCAAAACGGGCTTAAAATGTATTAAATATCATGAAAAATGCCAAATATATGCTTGTTTTTGTTACATGTGTATTTTAGGTACGGATATTGAGAAAATGACAAAAGATCACAAGAAACAAGCAAAAAACGAACACGGGAAACGAGTCTGCACAATGAACCAAGCCCTAATGGTGATTTCCCAAGAATAACCCTTGAAGAATTGAAGATTAAACAAGAAGGGTCCTCCAATATTGAAGAATTGACACTTTAAACCCTTGTTTATTTATAATTACAAGTTTGGTCCTTAAAGTTTGTCAAATTTACAAAAAGGGCCCTCCATTTTGAAGAATTGGCAAGAATGGTCCCTAAAAAATGAATACTTTTCAATATTAGTCCTCCAAGAAGTCAATCATGCAAGTCAAGACCATAAAGTTTGAAGAAAATGCCAAAACAGCCCTTCAAGAATCAAGAATTGGCAAGAAATACCCCTAAAATTACTTTACAAAACTATTTGGGGCAAAAGTATAAAAACAGAAACTTGGTTGTTAAAGGAATTCAGTTTTTGGCTATTTAAAACTGAAATGAAAGGAATAGAAAGACAAGGGGTTAAATATGGCAGACAAGAGAACTTACCTAGACCAACCCACAGCCAACACGTGTCCCACTAACCCATTTCCACCAATCCCCTTTCACCATTGTGCCATGTCACCCTCCACCACCGGATTAATAACTAATTTATTTAGTTATATTAATCTCGCGCCTAAACATCTTTTTAAAACCCAAAACAGATTAAACCTTGTGTTCTTCATGTTCTTATCACAAATTGGGTTTTCTTTAATCACTTGAAATTAAGCCTCCATCACCTCCAGATTTAAGATTAAGATGGTGCTAAACAAAACCCCACCCTTAAACCCCATGCCACGTCATCCATCAGCTCACATGATAAACCTTTTGTACACGTTTTATGGGGAAATGCCAAAGTGTGCCATAAAATCAACACACCACATTTAGCTTCATTCCTAAGCTTCTTTGTGAGCCCTTTGATCAATTCCTTCCCTTTACAGCTCCACAAAACGCCAACATTCCTTCACATGTGCTCAAGTTTTCAAAATTCAGCAGGGGTACTTTGGGGCTTCTACCAACTAGGGTTTATGTATTTTTCAGCTTCTTAGCATAGTTTGTAGCCTATATAAAGGCATTAGGGTTTCACTTTGAGCCCTGCTCTTAGTTTTCCTTTGGTCAACATTTCTGTAAATCCTTGTTCAAGATTAATGAAAAGTGTTTGAAATTGTGTGATTAATTCCAAGTGCCAACTTATTACTTGCTTTTTTATGTTTCATGTTTATGATTTTGGAATCTTAAAACCTGTTTTTAAAGCTTGTTGCAAGAAATTGCCAAGTTTTCTCAAAAACTTGATATTTTGCTAAATTCTTGATTCAAACTCTTGGAATTTTTTGATTGCAAGTGATTATATCACCCTGATAAGGCGCTTATCAAGGTGTTGTAAGCTTGTGGTTTGGGGATAATCAAGGAGTGGGAACAAGTTTGCATTAATCAAGCTTTTTCCACTTTTATGTTTTATATAGTTGTGCTCTAACCTTGTTGAATCTTAGCAACTTTGTTGTGGAAGCTTGTGCCTTGTTTTGCTAGGCACATCAGCTCAAAAATTCGTGAGTGTGGATGTACATTCATGAGGTTTTAGTCATTTTCTCAAAAATTTGATAAAATACTTGATTTTTGTGAATTTTTGTTCTGCTGTAGTTCTTGTTGTTTTTGTGGCTTAAACTTGCTTGATAGTGCATGATGATGATGTTATTGTGTTAGATTGGGCTTGGGATAAACTGAATCATACATTTACTTTGTTTATCTTGGATTGAAAAAAGTTAAGGGGTGTTTGGGTTAACCTGTTTAAGCTTACAAATTGTATTTGAGTTATTGTTTGTTGGTTATTTGTGTTGGTATCTGATATATACTTGGTTGTATGCTATTTACTGCAAGTTCTTGGCTTTTAAACATCAAAATCTTGATTGTGCTATAAAAAGTGAAAATCTGCTTGTTTTGACCTAAGACTTTGGTAACACTTAGTTTGTATGCATGCTTAGGGATAACAAGTGATTAAACATAGTTATTATAACCTGTTAAGAAGATTTGAGGGTTTGAATCTGGTCTTGTGGTCAAGTATATCAGCAAAGTATAAAATCTGCATGTTCTTTGTTCATCAGTAACATTTTTGAGCTTGAATCTGATCTAGACTTTGAATCATTTCATGAAACTTGTTTATTTATGTTCATTTGAATTATTTATAGCTTGTGTATGCATTTGGTGAAGTTTGGCTGGCTTATTCTTGCTTAAAGTGTTTATTAAGTTCATAACTGCTTATTGTTCATGTCTGGTGCATATCTATGGATATTTTGAATAAATTGTACTAACTGGCTTGGTGAATTTGTGTTTTTATTGTTGTTATTGACTCCTTGTGATTCACTGATCACTTGGGTGCCTTTGCTTAACTTGAATCCAACAAAAAGTCACATAAGACAAAAAGTCAAGAAAGTCAAGAAGTGAGAACTCCTTTCCCCTGTTTCTAGCCACTACTAGTGTTATTTGATCAACAGCTTATTCATAAGCCATTTTGGCTTATCCAGACTTGCAACAACTTATTTTTTGTGATATATCTTACTTATTTGACCCATTGATTTGAATTGGAGCTTATTAGGGTTTGACTTTTAAGTTTGACTAGAAAACCAAACAGTTTGACTTTTACATAAGTGCTTATTTGCTTATTGTAGCTTATTTAGTGTGCTTATTAGAAAACTTTTTGATTATTTTGCTTAATTAAGTCATTTAAAACCTTTTGCAAGTTGAATTAGCACTTGAGGTAGCCTAGAACTCAAAAACGACTATTTTGTCGTTTTGTGAAGAGAGCTTTGGCTTATTTCAGGCTTATTTCTTGGGCTTTTTCAAAATTTCTTTTCACATATCTCTTTGGTAACTCAAAAGAAGCTTGTGTGTCAAATTAGAGCTTATGGCATTAGCTTATGGCTTAATGAGCCAAAAAGCCCATTAAGAATAAGTTGTTGACTTATTAAGCTGTGATAAGCACATTTTCAGCTTTTGGGCCTTCAAAGTTTTGTTCTTAAAATCAAATTTTAAGTCAGATAGGAAGTTTTGGGCTTATTTGGTTGACTTTTTCTTATTGGGCCAGTTTCAAGCCCATTAAGGGAATGTTTTTTGTTTAAGCCCATTTTAAGGCCCAATAGGGGTATTTAGGTAATTTCAAATTCATTTCTGTGTTATTTAGGTTAAAATAAACTAGTTTGCAACTTTTTAGAATTTTTTATAAATTTTGGATTTTTATTAATATTTTATTATTAAAAATTAAAATTTAGATTTTTGCAAGTTTTTCATAGTTCAAATACATTAAGTTAGGAATTTTAAAATTATTAGATTAATTTTATTATCATTAGATTAATTTTTAGAATTATTTTAAGTTTTATTGGTTTTTAATCATTTTTAAATAGTTTCAATTAATTTTAAAATTTTCAAAAATAGTTTTAAATTTAGTTAAGTCATTTTAGAGGTTTACAAGTTAAAAAACCTCATTTTGGGATTTTTGTTTATTATACTATTTTTTTGGGCTTTAATTAGCATTAAAAAATTAATATTTAATTAAATAAAAGGTTTGAGTGATTTTTGATTTTTTTGTAAACTCTAATTACATTTTTAGGATTTATTGCAATTTTCTAGGAATTTTTAGGGTAATTTTTAAAATTAGTCACTTTTTACGGTTTTACGTGCACGACTTCGTTTTAGTGTAATTCATAATCGTAACCGTCATTCTTTTCTAATCTCTTTTCTTATTTCTTTTCTTCATAAATATAATCACAAACACTTAATCATCTCTTACACAACACACTAGCCTCCTTGAGAACGATCCCCACTTAATTTGGGTCATTAGTGCTTGGTTTTCCTAAACCGACACTTAATATTTTCCCTAATTACGCTCTTTTTCCTAAAAGACGTAAAATTACAACCATCAGTATCCAAATAAACTTAAATCATAATTTCTCCTCTTTTATTTTCTTTTATTTACTTATCTTTATCTTTTTTAATACATCCTTCTAATTTACAATAATCACAAACTTTCAAAATTCCCCAAAATAAAACACCTAAATCATAAGTCAACAAAACGTTTCAACAAATACCGAACCTAACTTTATGGTACACGGCTTATCTCCACCGTTTAATTTTAGGCTTGACGGTGTTCAATCCCGCTCACCATCAGATCCTTATTCGATTCTTTTTTATACCCACCAATCCTAAATGTATCATCCACATCAAGCATCACCACCGATAACTCAAAATGCATTCGGATCCCGTCGTTTAATCTTGATGCCGACCTCGAATCGTTATGGGGGTCCACGTCTCAACCTTCACAAAATACGAAAGCACCATAAGAACAAAAGACGACTCTTCCGTCGAAGAAGTTGCATCCGTCAAACTGAAAAGAAAGTATACGCGTAGACGTCAATATGATGAAGAGATCGTTGAAGCGTGGACTCCTGAGGAGGAGGTAGTTTTGTGTAAAGCTTGGGTATATGTCGAAGAATAGCATCGAAATCAATGGTAAAAAAGCATCGCTGTTTTGGACGGAAGTAACATAGTACTTTCATAAGAAAATAGGAGAACAAAAAAGAAGATATGATTCAGTTATCTGCAAATGAAAAAATATGATTCGTCATAAGGTTAGTCAATTTTGTGAGATTTACAAATAGTATCTCAAATAAGCATCAAAGTAGGCATGTGATAATAGTCTAATACTTATTATCAAGAAACTGAATCTGAAAATCGTACTATCTATAATACGGCTTTTGCATTAACTAAGTGTTGAAAGATTCTAAAGGACCATTTTAAATGAAAAAAAAGTTGAGATGCGAAAGGTTATGAAATCTAAAAAACCATTTTCAAAAAAATCGAAAACTTCGAAAACCTCACATAATTCTACTTCAACACACGTTGGTGTGAATCTGAACGAAAATGTCTCGAATTCATAGAATAAAGAGGTACAAGTGGTTTGACCAATTGGTCGATATAAGGCTAAAAAGTTAGCATCATCATCCGGTACTCGTTCAGAATCTTCAGTTGTAGGCGATACTAGTCTTGTGGACGCGTTCGTCAATAAATTCACAAGTGTCGCGTTACTGTTTTTTTCGTCGTGTAAGAAATACTCCGCTGCTTATTTGAGGATAAAGGAGCGTGAATTGGAATTGAAAAAGGCGAGACGTTAAGAATAAAGAGAGTTGGAGAGACTCAAAATTGCACAAAGGGATAAAGAATTAGATCTTCAACAAAAAATGTTTGAGTAGCAACAAGAACAAAAATTCGAAAAAGACACAAAGTATAACGATTAATCATATGAAAATTTAATCGGAAAAGCTTTTGTATACGATGTTACTCTTGTAAAAAGGATCAATGAGCGTTGTAATTTAAATTATTAGTTTACGTTTTAATTTTTATTATAATGCTTTTAATTCATCTTTATTATATAATTTGTTTATTAATAAAATCTGAAAGAAATAATTTTGGTTCGGTCGCGTGTTTGGTCTGTGTGTGATTTGAGAGAGAGAAACAAAGTTGACGTTGATATAACGATCGCCTTTGCAGTCATCACTACTTTTCGTTTGATATTTTACAAATGACAAAATTTTTACATTCTTTGTAACCATAAATTTATAATATTAATATTTTTATTATACAATTATAACATAAAAAAAACTTTAAAATAAGATGCATCATATAACAACTCAAGTTACAAACACAATTAAAAAAAAGAGAGTAATTATATTTTTGTCTTATGCAAGAGCATCTTAGTTTAGGTCTTACGACATAGCTTATTTAACTTTTTTCAAAAAAAGAATCATTAACTATAAATATTTGATACATGAAAGTTTTAAATTTTTAGAAAATAATTATTTCTTCATAATAGATGGTACTTGCCCACAAAACGTGTATTTCTCAGATATCACAAAGACGACTTGAATCATCAGAGTGTCTATAAAACCTAAACTAAACTAGTAGTAAAATTCAGACTCGATGTCAACAATTATCAGAAATGGCTCCCAATGCATTCTGTGAATTAAAAAAAGAAAATAAAAGGTCCTACCGAGATTTGAACTCGGGTTACTGGATTCAGAGTCCAATGTCCTAACCACTAGACCATAGGACCATTTTGATGTAACTTTCCGTATTCTCCTAAATACACTTTTAGTTAAATATCTATTTGCAAATTAAACTGCATTTTGTTAAACTTAAAAAGTAAAAGGACCAAAAGTGAAGAACGATAAATCAGAAAGTATAAATACGAGAAAAAAACATATAACTTTGTGAAACTATTTGCATGTTTAGGATGGGGCCATTTCGTTATGATGGATGGATATGTACACGTATTTTGTCTAACATGTTAGGTAATTTTAGTGTGATCGATTATATTTTGTGTGATTAAATTTATTAGAGATCAATGCGAGTTTATTTTTGATTTTGATACTAGTTATTGAAAGTATAAAGAGCATGCTCGTTAAGCTAATATAGTTTAATTACGAGAAAGATGCAAAGATCAACGGGCAACATTTTTGGGTAGATCGAAGGCTGGGATATAGCCATTATTGTAAGTGACTATTTTCTTTTTTTCCTGAACCGTTGTGACTGTTGAAATAACAGTTATGTCGGTTGATCTATAACCGATTCTAACTACCATAAATTGCATAAACCTGTCATTTTGTTCTTATATATACATTGAACAATTGGTCTTTAGAACATACAAAATTGCACACAATTAAGCTTATTTATCTTTGTTGTCTATAAACTAAATATTTTTTTGTGAATTATCTCAATAAGGATTTCATAATACCAAAGCAATTAAAGAGTCGAAATACGTTATTAAAAAAATAAATTGACACGATTTACGAAAATAATCAACCTTAACCTATTTTCTAACAACCTCGCTGTCAGATATGCATCTCTCCAAATTGTTGTCATCAGCCATCACAATATATATTTTCATGTCCAAATACAAGTTGACATAGCATAAATCGGTTTTAATGGGTAAAAACCAAAATATTCGAACCGAAGCCAAGAACCGAACCGAAACTGAACCAGATGCGAAACATGATTTCGGTCCGGTTCTTGATTCCTAAAATGTAAGAATTTCGATTTTCGGTTCTCTTGGTTTCGGTTCGATTTCGAAATCGAGCTCACCCTCAAGCTACTACTGAGCTAGTCATTTAACATGGCAAACACAAATGCAATTCGATATGTTTAAAACATTATAATTTCAACGACAAAAAAAGTAAGCAACTAAAGTTCCAACCACAACTACAAAAATTTATAAAACCACGAATCAATCCGAGTGTATATTCAGACTTAGGGGCAGTTTGTTTGGGGGATGTAGAATGAAAGAACAACTACCATTGTGAGATACAAACGTTTGGTTTGTGAAAATTTATGGTAATACAATCGAAATTATGTCACAAAGCCAATACCGTCATGGGGTGGTTATTAATACCGCCTTAAATTTATTCCAATACCCCCCCCCCCCTAGTTTTTTTATTTTTTATTTTACTTTTTTTATAATTTTTTTTAATTTTTATAATTTTGTTTTGTTATAAAATTGTGAAACGAAAAGTGCATAATAAAAAATATAAAATTTAATATGTCAAAATCAGTAAACTGTCAAAAAATACGAAACAGAAACTGCCAGAAAACTGTGTTGTACAGTAATTGGGGGACAAAAAGGGGTATTGCAAGTGTTTTTTTTTACTTTTTGCCCTAAAGGGGTATTAATAACATAACCCTACCGTCATTCCAGGCAAGATCAACACCTTTAATGAGTTTTTGTTTTTCTCTCTCATCTAATATAACATATTTTCTTATTTAACTTCTGTTCGTGTATGTGTCCGGAACACATGACACGATCCGGAACATGCTAAACGATCCGGAACGTGCGCACCCTTCTAGAAGAAGTCAACGCCAGTCAACAAGGAACTCAGCAGACACACTTCCTATAAAGTAGGGAGTGTGTCCCCAATCGGGCCAACCAAGGCCCATCACCATTCCCGACCTTTTAGGAATCAAACTAGTATAAATACCCCCTTTGGGTTCAAGGTTTAGGTTAACTCTTTTACCCTTATCACTTTTTATATATATTATTTTACTCTCATATTCCTCTTCGGATTTTTACCCTTTACTTACTCTCACGCCGGAGCTTGGTCTGGGTTCTCACACCCGGACGAGGCTAACGCGTTGCTTTGGTTTCAGGTTGTCCGAAGCATACATCACCCCAGATCCGAACCGGTCTTACCATTCGGATCCTCGCAAGAAATTGCACGAACATTTGGCGCCATCCGTGGGACTTGATATTCTATCTACCAGTTGTTTAGAATGGCAGGTCCTACTCCTCCTGTCACTCCGACATGTCCTAACCTTCTGATCGACTTGACCTCACCGAACAATCAGAATCTCAAAAAGGAACAACTCGAACAACACATCTCAACCTTGCGGCTACTAGTCAAGGAGCATAACCGGAACGCGGTGGAACCCATCCGTCTAAGTTTCAACGAAGAAGATGAAGGAAGTAGCAACACTAAGATAGTAAGAGGCAAGGTGGTGTCCGATGCGGATTTAAAGAAACCTTTCAAGGAAGCAACAATTCTCCACTCACTCAAAGGATCATTGACTTCTCCGGACCCGAGTACAAGATGCCTGCCACTGTCAAGACATATGACGGAACGGGAGATCCGGAGGATCATTTGAACCGCTTTACCAGAGCAGCCAATTCTGGCAAATGGCCAATGCTGGTTTGGTGCAGGATGTTCCAGCAGACATTAGAAGGGGGAGCTAGGGGATGGCTTGAAATCTTGGATACCGACAACATTGATGAATGAGCCGAGCTAAGGAAGGCATTCGTCAAGAGATACTCGATCCGAAAGCTATGTCATAAAGGCCCGCATGAGATAACCAAGATTGTAAGAAAAGCGAATGAATCATTAACAGATTTTAAGGAAAGATGGACAGTCGAAGTAGGTCTTATCCATGGAGTTCCGGAAGTCATGAAGATTTCGGCATTTATGGATTCGGTTAAAAGTCCAGAGCTGGCAAAAAGGTATTCGGACAAGGTTCTTGAATCGGTGGATAATACAAGGTTTTTAAGCTCGTATGAAAGTTCCTTAATCCGATCACTTCGAATTGATTATTGGAAGAAAGTGCGACTCAATTGTTCTTGGTGGAAAATAAAAAGGTTTGGTTATCTATTCTACTAAAAATAAAAATGTCGTTGAAAGCTTGAAAATTTAATATAAGATAAAAAAAGTTAAAACAATGCTAAGTAAGAAGGCGGGAAAAATTAAAGTTTGGAAAATAGAAACAATTCAGAAAACTACTAATTAAACTAAGTCTGGAAAACTAGGTAACAGGTATTTCAGAAAAATGAAATCTTCGGAATAAAGACAAATTCGGAAAAATGGTTTCTTCGGAATAATGGTGTTTTCAGTAAAAAGAGCTTCTTCGGAATAAATGACTTTTCAGAAAAAGATGGCATTCTCGGAATAACAAACTTTTCAGAGAAAGTAGTATCTTCGGAATACTTGGTTTTTCAGAGAAAAGGTTTCTTCGGAATAACAAGGTTTTCAGAGAAATTGGGTTCTTCGGAATAAATGGCTTTTCAGGAAAAATGGGTTTTCGGAAAAAGAAAGTTTTCAAAAAAATTGGGATCTTCGGAATAAATGCCCTTTCAGAAAAAGGAGCTATTTCAGAATAATAAACTTTTCATAGAAATTGACATTTTCAGATAAATGGACTTTTCAGAGAAATGTTATCTTCGGAAAAATGGTTTCTTCGGAATAATTGCTTTTCATAGAAATGAAGAATTCAGAGAAAAGGTTATTTCGGAGTAATTGCAATTTCAGAGAAAGGGACGAATTCAGAGTTTTAAAACCCTTTTCCGAAAATGTAACAACACAGATACATAAAATCAGTTAAATCGAAACTTAAGAAATAAGCCACTAATAAGCATAAACCAAATAAGCAATTAACCAAAACTTTAACCAAATAAATCTTAAGAAGAACTAAATAAGCTACAAATTAAAAACTATAAAAACTTAAAATAATCAAAACATTCAAAATCAACTAATAAGCAAATCTATTAATCTATCGAAACAACTTAATCAAAAATAAGCCAAACACTAAAAGATTAATAACCACAATAAGCTCAAAACATCCACCACATCAAAACTACAAGATCAATCACAAGAACAAATCAATCACATAATCAAAGAGATGAGATTAACTACATGATTATCAAGATTAAGAAAAAGATTAAGAAAGGTAGAATGAGAATTAAGAAAATAAGCTTGAATGATTAAAGATGAATGTAAAAAGATTACAAGATCAATGGAAAGATTAACAAGTTTTAAAGAAAAACTAGAGAGAAAAATAAAGCACACTTAAAAATTAAACTACAACTATTAAAAAACTAAAACACCTAACACCCTCCTAATGACACATTAGGAGGGTATTTTGTGACAACCGTGGTTTCGTCACTTGGTCTTACTTTTAGGTTATTTTATGTGTGACTACTTGATTTTGTGCTTACGTGTTTATTTTGTGTGAACGAGGTTGGTGTGATTATCGTTTATGAGTATAGAGTACTCATAAGTAAATCGAGGAACGGTTAATTCATGTTCATGAGATCACAATTAGTGACTATGAAATGAAATGGTGATATTTTGGTGGTTACGTATACGTATAAGTATTATAGTAACAGTGTATTTTTTTTTAGGATTTACGGTTTAGCATTTAGAGGTCTCGGATAAGGTAATTAGTCAAATGAATATTTTTCGGGATGGTTTTAGGCCATTTAGGACTTAATTATAAAGTTTATTTTATAATTTGAGATTTTTTATAAAAGTGTATATTTTACGTCTTTTACGGTAAAACGCGTAAATTTGACTAGTTTTACGGTTTTGAGAGTTTTAGGAGCTGAAATAAATTAAGGTAAATTAAGGTAATATTAATAAGATATTAATTAACAATAAAAAGAAAAAAAATAAAAAAAAACGAAATTAGGGGTGTTTGGGTCGGTTTAGAAGAGAAAAAAAAGGAAAGTGAGCTTTGGGTTGGACTAGGATTCACCCATACCCTATATAATGTATATACTAAACCAAATTCATTATTTTTCTCCTGGAGATGAAGGAAATTCGTGAGTCTTATAAAAAATTAGGGTTCTTCATAAAATTTGGGGGTTTTCATAAATCCAAGGTAAATCTTCAAATCCATTTTTAATTAAATTGTTTTTATGTTTTCTTTAATAATCTTATGATGGATTTAGGTTAGGGTTTAATATAAAAACAGTAAATTAATGTTGTATTAATCATAATATGATGATTACATAAATTAGGGCTTGTAATTAGAGGGATTAGGGTTAATTAATGAGGTTGATTTTGTTAAACCCGTTTTTAAAAACTGGGCAGAATTTTGAGTCAATTGTTTTGATCATATCTAGAGTTCTAGGAACATTCAAGATGCGATCAAACTAGCCCTGGATAGGTAATTGAGTTGGCTTTCTAAATCAAGAAACAAGAACTAAATTGGAGGTCGGAAAGTGGGTCAAAAGCAGGTTACAACAGTCGAAGGTCAAAGCAGTTTTGAATTCAGCTTGTTTTCTTTTTAAGTTTTGGGTTGTTTGGGGCACTTAGGGTTGCATTGGGATCTTCTCACGAACGTGAGAGATGGTTTATATATTGTAGTTAATATCTGCACTTGAGCTAAGGTGGTGGTTTAGGGTAAGACCCCTTAATGGTAACAAACTTTTAGTACGTTTGAAATCAGGAAGTCTGGAATGACGAAAGTAGATATATATATATCGGGGCCTTAACAGTAGCTTTAAGGTTAGGGCAAGTGGGAGGTGTTAGCCAACATATGTAAGGGTGTGAATATTCCTTTTACAGAAACCATGGGTAGGTTTAAGTGGGCGTTTGACCTAACGTTTTGAGACCTAAAAACTGAGACTGTTTTGGGTAAAATAGGAACGGGTTAGTTATTAAACTTAACCAAGTTAAGGACTTGTTAAGGAAAGGTAATGGGGTAATTAGAGCTTATTAATGAGGTAAATATGTGAGAATGTGTTAGATGTCCATCATAGGTTAATGAGCCATCTTAGTGATTGGTTCGTTTATTGATTTCGTGTTTTTGGTTTGTTAGCTTGTTGCTAGTGCAAGGACGTGTGAAGGAGCTATCAGGTGAGTGTTCATAGTCCCATGTTTATTTTTGTTTTTGACTTCCAGATGGGATGGAAGAGACACTGTGTTGAGTTGTTTCTAAATTGTTGCTGTGAATGTTTTATGGTTGTGATGGACTTGTGTGTACACTTATGTGATTAACTGCTATGCGATTTTTGATATGTTATTGTGGTTTGCAAGGTAGTGGCCTTGTGGTTTGACAAGGTAGTGACCTTGTGGTTTGCCAAGGTAGTGGCCTTGGGATAGGTACATAGTGTGATCATCTATGGTACCATGATGTTGTTTGGCAAGGTAGGAGCCTTGGATTGGTTTGGTATGATTAATCTTGATTGATAGTTGTTAATGCATATTTGTAACACATTGTCCATATGTTCTTTTGTTGATGATTGTTATTCACAGCTTGTAACTGATTTAGCGTTGGAGTCTAAACCTATGACTCTCACCAACTTTATGTTGACGTGTTTTAGTGTCTCTTTCAAGTGAGAATGTGGTTAAGCTTGAGGATAGAAGTGGCTAGACTTGGATGCCTTAGGATTGCATATAGAAGGAGATCCCTGTTCCTTCTTAGTTTACCTATATGTTTGTTTGGTTTATGTTTATTGTTTGTCTTGGGTAAGTGGTAGGACTGTTACCTACTTACCTAGACTCCTGCATTGTTGAGATATTGTCATGACATTTATGTCGCCATTTATGACATTATATTTGCATTTTAGTTTTCTCTATAGAGACACCGTTTGTTGTGATGATATCCATACGTCGCACCCCATATTCCGCCATGGTGGGGTGTTACAGAATGGTATCAGAGACAATGGTTATAGAGAATTAGGTTGCCTAGTCGCGTAGCCTAGTCTATAGCTTAAGGGTCCCTGCATATAGGCGTCATAGGAGTATGTGTGCCTTTTATTATAATTGATGTGTTTGAATGTTATTTGTTGTGATGTTTTGACTGGTATGAATTGAACCATAGTAAGTTCATACTTAGCCACATGTTATTTTTTTTTCGAGTTGTGAGTAGTGCGGGTTTAACCATAATCTCCCACGCTAGTCATTGTCGTATTTTACTTATAATGTACATTATAGTACATAATTTGGTACATAGTAGTTTCTATCTTTTGTTGGGTTATTTTATGTACCTGAGGGGTATTATTTTCTTTTGATGTTTAAGTCATGTTCCCTAAGAATCATGTGGTGGTTCGAGTTATTAGGAGTAGGTGAATATGAAGGACCTTATGCTATTTCCACTCTTATGGGCGACATGACTTATAACTGATTATGTTTTCGTTTTGGATTTAGTCAAGTCTGTTTTAGCTAGACTATGGATTTCTGTATTCCAAGAGTTTTATTATGTTATTTTATAGATGGAGTTTTGGACCTTATTGGTTATGTGGTTATGAGCTTATGTGAGTAGATAGATTTATGTGTTATATGTTGTATTGATTCTTATAAGTGTCATCATAGGAGGGAGTGCATTGGGGAAAGGGTAATTGTATAAGTATGGTGGCCAACATAGTTATACAAGTACCACAACTTCAATGGGTTCTCAAGTATGATTGCATGAAAGAGGATTAGTACATGCTTGTATATGGTGAGATGTAGATATTGGGTATACGTATAATATATGGGTTTATGTAACGGCTGCCTACGATATGGCTATTTTTATTAGTGTGTTATATGTTTTGGGTTATAGTTGTGTTGTGTGATTTTCGGATCACACGATATGGTTTGGTTTTGGAGGTGGGTTTTATGCTTTGTTGTGGCACGGTGAGATGGTAATTACTCGTGTGGAAAAACGAGTGTATGACGTGATTGGTTGATCCGACATGTATGGTAACGAGTATGTTTTGGGTGATTTAGTAGGTATATATATGCGGATGTATATATACTACTATGTGTTAAGTTATGGTATATGGTCGTTCACTAGTTATTATAACTTGAACGTACCTTGTGTTTGTTCGTGTTTTATGGTGCTGGAGTTGATGGAGTTTCAACAACGTTTCGAATTTTTTTTTAACTGTGTCTTGTAGCGTATTCTTTGAGTTCATATTTCACGTGTACGTTTTAAAATGTTGTTCTGGGTTTTAAGTCCGTTGAAATAAATGGAGATTTCTTTTGGGATAATGAAATCTTTTGGGTTGAGTCTTACATTTCTTTTGGTTGGTATATGGAAAAAGGGGGGACTTGGAAATATACTATAGAGATTAGATAGTTGGTTGTATTCGGTAAAATAAGGGTAAGGTGTTGGAGTCATGTTTGAAACAAGATGTAACATAAGTTTTTTTTATCAACACTTATTTATTTCAAATTCTAAAAGACTTTCTTTAAAATAAAGCGAAGTAAAATTTCTTTCTACTTACATAGTTTATATAATTGGATTTAACCGATTCATGTCGTTTATAGTTATTAATACAAGGTTAAAAGGAGTTTATGAATATTTCACATACAATTATATCTTTCATTGAAAAGGATTGCATTGATCACTAAGTCTCTTCTTTAGTTTTTAAAACAACTAGCATAAAATTGTTTTGGTCATAACTTGTTTGTTTTTTAAGCTTTTTGGGTGATTCAAAAGCCTAAAATTATGTACTCGGAACGTACTTTTCAAATATTCAGAATGTATAGTCATGGGAGGTCAGTGGACTGGTCAGAATTGTTGTACAAGTGTCGAGTTCAAGGTTGAGTTTGAATAGTAGTTTTATTTTTATGATTTGGGATGCACGGGATACCTAGTCTTTGAGTTGAGTTTTGAGAACGTCTAGAAGGTTGTTTGTAGATGGTTTGAGTCACATAGATGTGGGGAGGTAAAAAAAAAATTAAATATATATGTATATAAATATATATATATATATATATATATATATATATATATATATATATATATATATATATATATATATATATATATATATATATATATATATATATATATATATATATATATATATATATATATATATATATATATATATTCTTTTGGAAAGTCGATCTTTTGCACGGTTTAAATAATATGTCGCGGGGCGTAATATGTTTTGGTTGCCATTGGGTGTTTCTTGGATTATTTTTCGTTGTCATGGGTCATTTGGAATTGATACATGTTTTGGGTTTGAGTTTTCTTTGGAGTCTCGTGGTTTTTGATTTGTTTTAATTGGTGCACGTGAAATGTCGTTAGTTATCCGTGGGTTTAATTCGTCGATCGTATCTGGTGTATTCAGGATGTAGTTTTGGTTTTGTATGGTTTAGGAGCGTTGAGGTAGAACCATGAATAGAGCAAGTAGGAGAAGTGAGAGGAGTTGTAGTTAGTGTCATCCAAGGTAAATCGTTGATGGAGTGAATTAAGAACAAGAGCTGTTAGAAATTGCAAGGAATTTATTCGTATTGCCGCTAAGAGAGGGTGTGAGGAGGAAATAGTTGAAATTTCTAAGGATGTTGTATGAACGCTTTGGGTTTACGGTTATGCATTTGGCTTCGCCAAAGCACTAGCGGTTTTCATGGAGTCAATGAACCGAGTGTGCATGAACGTATATAAACGAGTTGTCATCGGGAGCATCGACGACATCTTGATCTACTCAAATCATAGAAGGAGGATGAGGCGAATTATGTGTTGGTTTTGGAGTTGTTAGTAAAGGGAATGAAACGTGAGATTTTCAAGTGTGAGTTTTAGGATTTGGTTGGCCAGGACTAGTAGTCAGAGATGATGGCATATCGTGGAACCAGCAAGGGGCGAAGTGAAGAAGGACGAGGAAGCATTTTGGAGGCTGAAGAGGTGGATTGGATGCTGAGCAGATCTTGGCATTATCGAAAGGACTGGATGAATTCACAAAGCATGACGATACGTGGAGCAGGGATTTGGACGCGTACGAGGACGACAAAGAAAGGCGATCGCTTATACGTTGCAGGAACTGAAGATTTGGAAGAACTGGATAGACTTAGTTAGTGGAGCTGGACTGTTATATCTGCCTAGAATGCTAGAGGCATTTGGTGTACGAGACGTGGAGTATGATCTATACGGATCATGAACGTATCCAACACATATTCACTCATCTTGATTGAACATTTGGCAAAGGTGATGGGTGGAGTTAATTGATGAAAGAAAATTGCAAGGCCAAGTACCATCTGGGAAAGGCAAGCATGGTCGATGAGACATGGAATAAGAAGGATGAGGTGAAGCTGAGACGAACTTGAACTATAGGGATGATGTATTAGAGTGGTTTGGATGAAGGATGTGGGTTGCACGAGTTGAGTTGTCTAAAGCAGTGAACGCGTCAACAATTATGTTGTGTGGCTTGGATAATCGTAAGGAGGAAAGGGACGTAGACTATACTTCCTACATGGATAGGAGTAGTTTAGAAAGGGCGATGTAAGGACGAAGTTGGTGGAAGGGATACATAATGCGGTGGGGGATTAAGTACGATGAGAGTTGGGTGATAGTCGATAGACTGACTAATTCATCACCTATTTCAAGAGGAATGAGAAGTCACGTAGTTGGGAAGTTGGAAGAATTAATGGATATGTGAAAGACCGTCATAGGTCACTTTGTAAGGAAATTGCAATTTAAAGTAGTTTGGGATACGGACTGAAGGGAGTTGATGAACGTAATTGGACATGGGTGAGTGATTTAGAGGTAGTTCGGAAACTCGTTAGCGATGGCTGAGTTTTCATATAATGATAGTTATCGTACTAGAAGTCGATAAATGTCATTTGAGGCACGATATGAAAGGATAGGGTGAGTTGTCCTCATTGTGGACTAGAATTGGTAAAAGAGGCTACTAATATGGTAATGGTGTTTGTGGACAGAATGAGAGCAACAAGGGATGCTATGTAGAAAAGGAGGAAACCACTAGATTTAGTGACAAAGTTATGTATGGAGTTTCACCCATAGTAACGGGTGGTATGTTTTGGTAAAATAGAAGAGTTGATGTAGAGTTTTGTAGGTCCATTTATGATCTTTGGGAAGATCAGACCATTAGCTTATGAGCATAGAATTACCTGGGGGAAATGAGTTGTATACATGATACATTTCATGTATTGGGATTGGTAAATGTTGTTTGAGGATGCATATTTGTATGTCCGGTTATTCGGGTTTTGTGCTAATAAGAGTCTTTGTTTTATCGAAGAGTCATTTGCGAGATTTATTGACTGTGAGGTCAAGAGTTTGGCAATGGGTTTAATTATTTTTGGTTTGTACATGTGGTATCTTGAAACTTGAACTGAAGTTCACGTGGAAATGAGAGGAGTTCATTTAGAACAAGTATCCTCGTGTGATTTGTTGTCTGTGTGTTGATCCTAAGGAGTAAATCTCGGGACGAGATTTCTATTAGGAGGGAGTGATGTGACAACCGTGGTTTTGAGGTTCGTCACTTGATCTTACTTTTAGGTTATTTTATGTGTGACTACTTGATTTTGTGCTTACGTGTTTATTTTGTGTGAACGAGGTTGGTGTGATTATCGTTTATGAGTATAGAGTACTCATAAGTAAATCGAGGAACGGTTAATTCATGTTCATGAGATCACAATTAGTGACTATGAAATGAAATGGTGATATTTTGGTGGTTACGTATACGTATAAGTATTATAGTAATAGTGTATTTTTTTTTTAGGATTTACGGTTTAGCATTTAGAGGTCTCGGATAAGGTAATTAGTCAAATGAATATTTTTCGGGATGGTTTTAGGTCATTTAGGACTTAATTATAAAGTTTATTTTAAAATTTGAGATTTTTTATAAAAGTGTATATTTTACGTCTTTTACGGTAAAACGCGTAAATTTGACTAGTTTTACGGTTTTGAGGTTTTGGGAGTTTTAGGAGCTGAAATAAATTAAGGTAATATTAATAAGATATTAATTAACAATAAAAAGAAAAAAAATAAAGAAAAAAACAAAATTAGGGGTGTTTGGGTCAGTTTAGAAGAGAAAAAAAAGGGAAAAAAAGAAGGAAAGTGGGCTTTGGGTTGGACTAGGATTCACCCATACCCTATATAATGTATATACTAAACCAAATTCATTATTTTTCTCCTGGAGATGAAGGAAATTCGTGAGTCTTATAAAAAATTAGGGTTCTTCATAAAATTTGGGGGTTTTCATAAATCCAAGGTAAATCTTCAAATCTCTTTTTAATTAAATTGTTTTTATGTTTTCTTTAATAATCTTATGATGGATTTAGGTTAGGGTTTAATATAAAAACAGTAAATTAATGTTGTATTAATCATAATATGATGATTACATTAATTAGGCTTGTAATTAGAGGGATTAGGGTCAATTAATGAGGTTGATTTTGTTAAACCCGTTTTTAAAAACTGGGCAGAATTTTGAGTCAATTGTTTTGATCATATCTAGAGTTCTAGGAACATTCAAGATGCGATCAAACTAGCCCTGGATAGGTAATTGAGTTGTCTTTCTAAATCAAGAAACAAGAACTAAATTGGAGGTCGGAAAGTGGGTCAAAAGCAGGTTACAACAGTCGAATGTCAAAGCAGTTTTGAATTCAGCCTGTTTTCTTTTTAAGTTTTTGGTTGTTTGGGGCACTTAGGGTTGCATTGGGATCTTCTCACGAACGTGAGAGATGGTTTATATATTTTAGTTAATATCTGCACTTGGGCTAAGGTGGTGGTTTAGGGTAAGACCTCTTAATGGTAACAAACTTTTAGTACGTTTAAAATCAAGAAATCTGGAATGACGAAAGTAGATATATATATATCGGGGCCTTAACAGTAGGTTTAAGGTTAGGGCAAGTGGGAGGTGTTAGCCAACATATGTAAGGGTGTGAATATTCCTTTTACAGAAACCATGGGTAGGTTTAAGTGGGCGTTTGACCTAAAGTTTTGAGACCTAAAAACTGAGACTGTTTTGGGTAAAATACGAACGGGTTAGTTATTAAACTTAACCAAGTTAAGGACTTGTTAAGGAAGGGTAATGGGTTAATTAGAGCTTATTAATGAGTTAAATATGTGAGAATGGGTTAGATGTCTATCATAGGTTAATGAGCCATCTTAGTGATTGGTTCGTTTATTGATTTCGTGTTTTTGGTTTGTTAGCTTGTTGCTAGTGCAAGGACGTGTGAAGGAGCTATCAGGTGAGTGTTCATAGTCCCATGTTTATTTTTGTTTTTGACTTCCAGATGGGATGGAAGAGACACTGTGTTGAGTTGTTTCTAAATTGTTGCTGTGAATGTTTTATGGTTGTGATGGACTTGTGTGTACACTTATGTGATTAACTGCTATGCGATTTTTGATATGTTATTGTGGTTTGACAAGGTAGTGGCCTTGTGGTTTGACAAGGTAGTGGCCTTGTGGTTTGCCAAGGTAGTGGCCTTGGGATAGGTACATAGTGTGATCATCTATGGTACCATGATGTTGTTTGGCAAGGTAGGAGCCTTGGATTGGTTTGGTATGATTAATCTTGATTGATAGTTGTTAATGCATATTTGTAACACATTGTCCATATGTTCTTTTGTTGATGATTGTTATTCACAGCTTGTAACTGATTTAGCGTTGGAGTCTAAACCTATGACTCTCACCAACTTTATGTGGACGTGTTTTAGTGTCTCTTTCAGGTGAGAATGTGGTTAAGCTTGAGGATAGAAGTGGCTAGACTTGGATGCCTTAGGATTGCATATAGAAGGAGATCCCCGTTCCTTCTTAGTTTACCTATATGTTTGTTTGGTTTATGTTTATTGTTTGTCTTGGGTAAGTGGTAGGACTGTTACCTACTTACCTAGACTCCTGCATTGTTGAGATATTGTCATGACATTTGTGTCGCCATTTATGACATTATATTTGCATTTTAGTTTTCTCTATAGAGACACCGTTTGTTATGATGATATCCATACGTCGCACCCCATATTCCGCCATGGTGGGGTGTTACATATTTATAGGAGGTGGGGAGATTACATGCTTAAGCTATCTAATTTCTTTCTTCTCGACTCGACTCGACTTAATTTCTTTGTCTTTCTCGACGTCGTCTCGGGATTTGTCGATGTAAGTTGAACTTGTCTTATAATTTTATTCTATAATTAGACTTGAGTTCTTCGACTTCATTAAACTTCCGTCTTTAGACTTTTTCTTCGATAAATCTTTAGAATTGGCCTTGGACTTCCGTTCTTTTTGCATTCTCGATCTTTCGACTTCGTCTTTATTCTTTTTCTTCGATAAAAGCCCGTGATAGCCCATGTTTTCTTCCTTTTGCATCTTTTGGTCCTAAAACACAATAAAAACAAAAACCACGCATAATTCCGACTTTTACGACATAAAATACACGTTTTTGTCTTGTTATTATTGGAAATAAGTGGTAAAAGGATAAGTGTTTTCACACTTATTAAATCCCCTACACTTGACCATTGCAATGTCCTCATGCAATGCACTAATTTCAAAGCACGGTTTACATTTTTCATCATAGGTAACCCACCTTGGCCTTTATTAAATATTAAACACTAAGAAAAAACAAAGAACAAAAATAAGTAAGAAATCAAAGACTTACATTGGGGTTTAAGGTTGTCATGAATGTTCATCATTCTCAAGTTTCACGTTCCCCATACCAAGCTTAAAAACGAGGTCATTGTTATTACAAGTTAGCAAACTAACACGAACTCATGTGGCCCAATTATTCACTTAGACTCCCTTATTCCTAGGTGTATCTCTTATATTTTATTTTTGTCTTGAATGATCACGAGGATGCATTGTTTGACTTATTTCGATAGTTATTTAAGCCGAAAATAAAGTGGGACGATTTAATCAATAGTTAGCTAAAGGACAAAATCTTTTAAAACTGCTTCTCGGGACCTCATAAAGTTCATATCTTGGCATAACTTGCTTCACGATTTGAGACCTTTCTCGGACCGATATTTTGGCAGCGACTTCATACTTCAAATCTTTGAGAGACGTTCTTGAAATTATGGTCTTCTCTTCATAATAGGAATTTCTTCACTTGGAGTTTTGAGATATTCTTCATACTTGGACCACGACTTCTTCATTTTTATCCAATCTTTATTTTGGACTTTGATATACAACGATCCGCCTACTTTTAGGACTTGGATCTATTTATCCTCATACCTTGCTAGGGTCTTTTCGGATAGACTTCTCCATGATCTTTTGGGGAGTACTTGCTTTTCGTCGTGTGTCTCGATCCTTCATATTGATTTACGATAAATGATTCTTCACATCACTTTTGGATCTTTAGCAACAAAATGTAGCCCTCATGCCTTGTTAGGGCCTTTTCGGACCTGCCAATCTTCGCATCCCGCTTCAATAAGTTATGCCTTGGCTATGAACTCTAATTAATACCGAGCAACTTTTAAACGATCTTGTGCTAGAAGCTAAGTAACTTTTCAAATCGTACAACCTTATTTATTGCAGATAAATTTATTAGCAAGCGATGGGAGAATAGGCTTATAATCAACTCACATAAATTCATGAAAGAATACCAAACTTATAATTGACTCTATCATCTCTCGTTCTCCACAATTTAAAATCTCAAGGAAAGAGACTCGTGGATGCTTAGCCAATTAAATCACAGTTTGGGGTTTTCGAGTCATCTATAGGATCTTGCAAACGCTTAGACTTTTTCAAGTTTAGAAATCGCATTTTAAAGTTCCCTTGATAAACGAATCTCTAGGATCAATTATAGGAGCTTGCGAAAAGTTCTTGTTCTTAACCCGTGAGAGTTAAGACCTTCACGTTTTAAAGTTCCCTATATAAAAGCGTAGCAAAACTTGACTTAAACACGTTAAGGATACTAGCTAGAGTAAACTTAGATAAGTAAACTCGGGTTGAGTCAAAATATTCATGACTTTGAAAAATTAAAACCACTTTATTAAAAATTTTATTCTAGCAAAGAAAGTAAATAACAATAACAAAGGAAAAACTACTAGGCCAAAATAGATCAAAAATTTTGAAAAATGTCGAAAAATCAATTTTCCGGTTAAAATGAGGACAAATACAAGGAAAAGCCCACTTAACATTGATAGAAGTCCCCCTACACTTAATATAAACATTGTCCGCAATGTTTAAGCATGTGGGAGTAAACTCCCATACAGTTACGACATTATGCACTTTGTTTAAATCTTGCTAAGGAAAGGACAACTAACGTGATTCCTATTTTAATATTGAAGAATATAAAATAGAGAATCAAAAGAGTTTAGGATAGAACCGGGAAGACGGGAACACGGAATCACGGGTCGTCAAAAGTCATCAAGAATGGATCTTTGTAAGCTCGAATCCCTGCACATGATAAGAAAGAAAACAAAAAACACATACTAGGGTCTCCCCCTACACTTATTATAAAAAGAAAGAAAAAAGATAGATACTCGGGTTGCCTCCCGGTAAGCGCTTGTTTTTGTTAACCGAGTCGTGAGCCTGACTCGACCTTGATTAGCATAGGAAGAAGCTTGAAACACGTCCACCGGGATCAAAGACATGGTTTTCATCTAGCAAGTAGCACAAGCTTAAGGTGAACAAGGCAAGCCAAAGAAGAGTAGGCAAGGTTCCCTTAAGCAGTGATTGAGCACGGTGGTAGCAAGGGTGAGATGCAAGCATATCTTCATAAGTTCCAAAGATTTTTCCTTTTATTTCATCAGATGGATACTGAGATGGATTAAAGAGTGCAATACCGGGGTCGAACACCTATTCCTTTAGGGGAAAATAACACTCAGGCTCAGCAGATCTTGAAGAAGATCCGATCATAAATCTAGCAATCTCATCCTCAAACGGAGGGTAGAGAGGAGTTAAGACATAAGCGTTGCTGATATCGGTGTCGGTCGGCTTCTTCTTCTTTGAAGCGGGTTTCTTCATATCCAAAGTAGGATAAAGACCATAATCATCAAAGTCCAAAGGAGGAGCATCACTCTCATTTGGGAAGTACGTGTTGAGAAAAGTAGCAAAGTCTTCCTCAAATGAGTAGTCATCCAAAGTAGGATCAAGTGTTGTTGGCGGAGGATCTTCATCATGTGAAGAATCACTCGAGAGAGTATTAGCATCATCAAAATCGTCATAAGTTGGCATGTATGGATACTCTGAAACAAAAGCAGCAGGATCATCTCCATCGGAACTAGAATCATCATTATAGTTATCATAAATTTGTGAAGACTCCTGAATTGGTGGTGGAACCAAATTGGGGAGAGAATCATCAAAATCATCCACATCGTCTTGAAAAAGTGGATTGTCATGGGAAGAATCGAAAAGAGGATTATCGTATACAACAAAGTCATCAAGCTTAAAACTTTCGAAAGTAGGAGTAAGCTCTTCTTGAAGCACATTAATCATTTTCTAGGATTCTTTTCCATTTGTCTTACTAGTAATTTTCCCCATCTTAAAAACTTGAGCATCATTCCCGACTCTTAAGATTAGCTCACCTTCGGCAACATCGACAAGAGCTTTTCCGGTTCTCAAAAATGGACGTCCAAGTATTAACGGAATACGAGGGTCCATTTCATAATGAACAACAACAAAATCGACCGGAAAAGTGAAGGTACCAACTTTAATGAACACATCTTCGGCAATACCAACGGGGTAAGCGAGAGTGCGATTTGCTAGCTCCAGAGTCATCTTCGTTGGAGTAAGGTCGGGTAATGATAGTGTTTTCCAAACACTTAATGGCATCAAATTGATACTTGCCCCGAGATCGGCTAAGGCAGTAAATTCTTCAACTTTGTTAAAAATGCAAGGCAACACAAAATGACCGGGATCTCCAAGTTTTTCCGGAAGTTCTTTAAGAATGACTGCAGAACAGTTTTCATTTAAGCGTGTGTTGACAAACTCAGCCATCTTTCCTTCTTGTTAAGCAATTCCTTGAATGCTTTCACAAATTTCGGCATTTGGACAAGTGCTTCAACGAGGCTAATGTTGAAATTCATTTGAGAGATCATCTTCATAAAAGAAGTGATTTGAGCATCCTCTTTAGTAATAAATTTGCTCTTGTCTAACCGAGAAGGATAAGGGATGTTGGGTTTATAGGTGGAAGGTGGGGTTGGTGAAGGTGTTGCAGGTACAGGTTGAGATGTTGATGGTTGAGAAGTAGAAGGTTTAGAGGTGGTTGGCGGGGTTGGTGGAGGGTTTTGTTTAGGTACTTCTTCCGTGATAGGTGGAGACGGTAATGGAGTACTAGTACTAGGTGTGGAAGTAGGAGGGATAAATGGAGGTGGAGGAGGTGTAGATGGAGTAACGGGAGGAGGGGTAGAAGGTCCTACTAGAGTTGCTCCACTTCGGGTAGTAATAGCACTCACATTCGCTCTAGGGTTTGTTTCGGTGTTAGAAAGAGGAGCACCTTGTGGACGAAGGGTTTGTAACATTTGAGCAAATTTCCTATCCGTGGACTCTTGAATTTGTCTAGTAGATTCTTGCATTGCTAGCATGATTTTCTCATGTTCATTCAACTTTTGCAAAACCAAGTCCATTGGCGGAGGAGGTAAATTAAACCCTTGTTGAAAACCTTGATATGGGTATTGGTTATAAGGTGGAAACCTTGAGGATTGAAACCTTGGTGTTGAAAACCTTGGTTTTGCATTGGATAATTACCTTGGTTTCCATTTGAGCCCCTCACATTGGCATTACCTTGAAAATTAGCTCTTGGCGGCCCTTGGTTGTTTTGGTTAGGTTGTGGTGGTGTTTGTTGAAAACCGGGTGGTGCCAAATAATTTGTCGAGTTGTAATACAAGTGATTAACATAGACATTAGGCTTAAAATAAACTCTCTCGGTGTTGTTGTAAGCATACACTTCCGCGTGAGATTGATCATAAGCTTTATCACAGTTAGCATGGGAGTGTGGCCCACCACAAGTTTCACAAGTTATACTAAGAGCATTGTTGTTTTTGGCATTGTTAACGGCTTGTAAAGCAAGTGCTTCAACAACCGTAGTAAGCTTATCAAGTCTCCTCTCGGTGTCACTAGTGCTAGCACTAGCCACATTAGTCCGAACACTTTTGGTTTGCACTTTAGATTTATTTTCAATAATACCCCATGCGGCATTAGAAGACTTAACCAAAATGTTACCCCCCGAGGCACTATTTAGTGAATCTTGGTCATTCATGCTTAAACCATTGTAAAAAGTGTTAATTTGATGCACTTTTGTAAAACCATGTTGTGGACACTTTCTTAAAAGTTCCTTAAAACGGTCCCAAGATTCACTAAATGTCTCACCGTACTTTTGTTCAAAGTTAATGATTTCATTCCGCAAAGCGGTAGTACGTGAGGGTGGGAAAAAGTAGTTGATGAATTTGGTCTCTAAATCCGACCACGTAAGAATACTTTGTGGCGGTTCCTTATCAAGCCAATGTCGGGCTTGTCCCTCTAAGGAGAAAGGAAAAAGTTGTAAGCGAATTACCTCTTGTGAAACCCCATTAAACCTGACCGTATTAGTGAGTTGAAGAAACCTTTTGATATGGTCATGAGGATCATCAAGTGTACGCCCCAAGAATGGTTGAGCAGAGACCATTTGAATGAAGTCGGATTTGAGCTCAAAGTTGTTGGCTCCAATCTCGGGTATGACAATAGCATCGGTGTTGCCCTCTACGTATGATTGCAAAAGCTCAATCATTGGTCGATTGTCCGGTTGCGGTTCATGGTTGTTATTATTCATGTTGGGCTGAGGTGGATTATTATTGTTGTGCACACCAGCCATATCTAAGTCTTCAAGAGTCTCGGGCTCAGAATAAGACGAAGATCTAGTACGCATACACTTACAAAAGAAAAGAAAAATAGATAAGAAATATTTTTTTTGTTTTTATGGCTTTTCTATTTTTTTGGTTTTTTTGAAAGTTTTATATTTTTTAGGATTTTTGAAAATTTTAGAGCTAGGAAAATAACGTTAAAAAATGAACGGATCCCAAAATCCAACGCGTCTCTCACTTAAAACCGTTAATCTTCACGAAAAGAGCCGGCAGCGGCGCCATTTAATAACTGGGTTTTTAAGCTCGTATGAAAGTTCGTTAATCCGATCTCTTCGAATTGATTATTGGAAGAAAGTGCGACTCAATTGTTCTTGGTGGAAAATAAAAAGGTTTGGTTATCTATTCTACTAAAAATAAAAATGTCGTTGAAAGCTTGAAAATTTAATCTAAGATAAAACAAGTTAAAACAATGCTAAGTAAGAAGGCGGGAAAAGTTAAAGTTTGGAAAATAGAAACAATTTAGAAAACTACTAATTAAACTAAGTCTGGAAAACTAGGTAACAGGTATTTTAGAAAAATGAAATCTTCGGAATAAAGAGAAATTCGGAAAAATGGTTTCTTCGAAATAATGGTGTTTTCAGTAAAAAGAGCTTCTTCGGAATAAATGACTTTTCAGAAAAAGATGGCATTTTCGGAATAACAAACTTTTCAGAGAAAGTAGTATCTTCGGAATACTTGGTTTTTCAGAGAAAAGGTTTCTTCGGAATAACAAGGTTTTCAGAGAAATTGGTTTCTTCGGAGTAAATGGCTTTTCAGGAAAAATGGGTTTTCGGAAAAAGAAAGTTTTTAGAAAAATTGGGATCTTCGGAATAAATGCCCTTTCAAAAAAGGAGCTATTTCGGAATAATAAACTTTTCATAGAAATTGACATTTTCAGATAAATGGACTTTTCAGAGAAATGTTATCTTCGGAAAAATGGTTTCTTCGGAATAATTGCTTTTCATAGAAATGAAGAATTCAGAGAAAATGTTATTTCGGAATAATTGCAATTTCAGAGAAAGGGACGAATTCAGAGTTTTAAAACCCTTTTCCGAAAATGTAACAACACAGATACATAAGTTAAATCGAAACTTAAGAAATAAGCCACTAATAAGCATAAACCAAATAAGCAATTAACCAAAACTTTAACCAAATAGATCTTAAGAAGAACTAAATAAGCTAAAAATTAAAAACTATAAAACTTAAAATAATCAAAACATTCAAAATCAACTAATAAGCAAATCTATTAATCTATCAAAACAACTTAATCAAAAATAAGCCAAACACTAAAAGATTAATAACCACAATAAGCTCAAAACATCCACTACATCAAAACTACAAGATCAATCACAAGAACAAATCAATCACATAATCAAAGAGATGAGATTAACTACATGATTATCAAGATTAAGAAAAAGATTAAGAAAGGTAGAATGAGAATTAAGAAAATAAGCTTGATTGATTAAAGATGAATGTAAAAGGATTACAAGATCAATGGAAAGATTAACAAGTTTTAAAGAAAAACTAGAGAGAAAAATAAAGCACACTTAAAAATTAAACTACAACTATTAAAAAACTAAAACACCTAACACCCTCCTAATGACACATTAGGAGGGTATTTATAGGAGGTGGGAAGATTACATGCTTAAGCTATCTAATTTCTTTCTTCTCGACTCGACTCGACTTAATTTCTTTGTCTTTCTCGACGTCGTCTCGGGATTTGTCGATATAAGTTGAACTTGTCTTAATTTTCTTCTATAATTAGACTTGAGTTCTTCGACTTCATTAAACTTCCGTCTTTAGACTTTTTCTTCGATAAATCTTCAGAATTGGCCTTGGACTTCCGTTCTTTTTGCATTCTCGATCTTTTGACTTCGTCTTTAGTCTTTTTCTTCGATAAAAGCCCGTGATAGCCCATGTTTTCTTCCTTTTGCATCTTTTGGTCCTAAAACACAATAAAAACAAAAACCACGCATAATTCCGACTTTTACGACATAAAATACACGTTTTGGTCTTGTTATTATTGGAAATAAGTGGTAAAAGGATAAGTGTTTTCACACTTATTAGTGGACGAAATGATGGCGAGGTTGGATGACTTTGTTCGATCCAGAAGCATTCGCCAACACTGAGCTGCCAAAAGGGGAAGGAACGGAGCCATACCAAAAGCCCAACCCTCCCACCCAAAGAAGGGATGATCGCAACCAAAAATACCATGGCTGGAACAACAATAGAAGAAATGATGGACGAGATGCATATAAGGGAAGAGATTTCTTCAACAACAGAAACGGGGATAGAGACAACAGGGCACCATACCCACCACCTCGAAATGACAATTATCACAGGAATGATTACAACCGAAACAATTATCATGACCGAAACAGGGTGGCTCCGGTCCTAAGTGTTAATTCCTTGACAAAGAATCTAAAAGAAATCCTAGCAACCGAAACACAACTTCGTCTACCTCCTCCCCATCCAATGAACAACCCGGCAAGAGGTGGAAACATGGATCGTTATTGTGACTATCATCAGGACAAGGGGCACTTTACCAACGACTGCATCCAGCTAAGAAAGCAAATTGAGCTAGCCCTAGAATCTGGAAAGCTGAATCACCTTGTCCGGGACGTACGCCAGAGAGGACGAGATAATCGAAGAGAAGAAGCTCCAAGGCAAGACAAGATTATAAACATGGTTCGAACAATACCGGAAATGGAGAAATGGAAGGATAGAGAAGCAACCGAAAGCTGGATGAGAGCCCCAATCACTTTTACACCATTAGGAGAAGATGAGATGTCTGACGATCCAATCATCATAGAGGCCGAATTGGGAGGTTACTTGGTAAGAAGAGTATATGTTGATGAGGGAGCGTCGGTGGAGATTATGTTCGAACACTGCTTCGAGAAGCTGCCAACAAGCATCAAGTCAAAGCTGAGAAACACGCAAACTGATCTCGTCAGATTCTTTGGAGAGGTGGTCAAGCCGATAGGGAAGATCGAGTTAGAAGTCAGTTTCGGATCAGATGACTTAGTTCGAAGAACTCACATGAAATTTGTGGTGATTAGCGCCCCGTCACCATACAATGTGATCCTAGGGAGAACAGGCATCCGGATCCTCCGGGCTATACCGTCAACCATTCATGCCATGATGAAGTTTCCCACTCCAAGAGGGGTAGCCTCGCTAGTCTCTCGATCAGTCATCATCTCGGAATGCAGGCAAATAGCAAAAAGACAAGCGCCAACGCCCACAACCAAAGATAAGGCTGTGACGGCTAAGTTACCATCCGTTACGGAAAGCATCATGATCAACCCTGCTTATCCGGAACAGCTTACCACCATCAGTGGCAGATTAACTAAAGCTTGCCAAACAGCACTAAAGAACCTTCTAAAAGACAACTTGGATGTCTTCGCATGGGAACCATCAGACATGACAGGAGTGCCGAGACGAATCATGCAACATAATTTGAATGTTAATGAGAGTTTAGATCCGGTATGTTAGATTTGACGAATGCTAGGGTCCGAGAAGAGCAAGGCCGTAACCAAAGAAGTGGAAGAACTAGTGGCGGCAGGAATAGTCAGACCAGTAAAGTACCCAACATACATTTCCAATCCGGTCATGGTCAAAAAGAGTGATGGGTCGTGGAGGATGTGCGTGGATTTCAAAAATCTTAATTCAGCATGTCCGAAGGACTACTACTCACCACCGGACATTGATGAAAAGATTGAATCCGTAGTAGAATCTTGCTTTAAGTGTTTCTTGGACGCATACAAGGGTTACGATCAAATTCAAATGGCCCCAGAAGATGAAGAGAAAACAGTTTTTTGTACGGATCAAGGCACATTTTGCTACACCAAGATGCCTTTCGGATTAAAAAATGCCGGAGCAACATATCAAAGGCTAGTTGACTCAGCCTTTCAAAGTCAGATAGGGCGAAACATGGAGGCATACATTAATGACATGGTGATAAAAAGTAAGGATGAAAGGAGCATGTTAGCAGACGTGGCAGAAACCTTTGACAACCTCAGACAAATCAACATGAAGTTAAATCCGGTTAAGTGCTCGTTTGGGGTAGAAGAAGGCAAATTCATGGGGTAAATCATCACTCCGGAAGGTATACAAGCCAATCCGAAGAAAACCAGGGCCATTGTCGACATTCAATCACCGACAACATGGAAGGAAATGCAATCGTTAAGTGGCAAGTTAGCAGCTTTGAACCAATTCTTATCACGATCCGCCGAAAGGGCACTCCCATTCTTTAACACACTAAAGAACATCACGAAGGAGAACAAGCATGAGTATAAATGGACCGCGAAGGCGGAAGAGGCGTTCCAGCAAATGAAGAAGTTGATCATGAACTTGCCAACCCTTACTACCCCAAGACCAAAGGAACCCCTATACATGTACTTGGCAACATCGTAAGAATCAATTAGTGCAGTGTTACTTACTGAAAGGAATGGAAGACAGTGTCCGATTCTGTAAAACCCGCATGCTTTTACCATGAATAGTGCCCTTAAGATCGTACGTCCTAGATTAAAACTTACCTCATTTAGTTATGATCACATTCATGTGCTAGTAATCAAGCAAGTGCATACGTGTATGACATGACAAGTATCGATTACGTACGAACTCATGATAAACAGTTAATATATATGTCACGTGAACATAATTAAATCATGATCACCATTTAAAATACGAACTAGAATAATTACGTAAATACATATAATATAATTACGAGCGTTAAGATTACGATAAACGACATGATAAAATAAACAGAAACACGTTAAACACGAACACGTTTAACCACGAACGAACACGAAACATCGGGACACGAGAAAGGTACGGGTACCCCATGTGGGGCCCCCATACCCACGGCACAACAACAAGAAATGGGCTAAGCCCATGGACTTTTACAAGTAAAGGGGGGGTTATGGTAAATATGTTTTTCATTTTTGACTTTCAAGCAAAATAACATTTTAACCTAAAAAGTTTTCTCCTCCTCCTCCTTGGTTCTTTTTGTGCCGCCACCTACATCAACACCATAGGAGGGTGTTGTTGATTTTTGACATTAAATACAAGTGCTAGAAACCGTGTTTGTTCATCCCCTTTCAAGCTACGTATTGGTATATCATTCTAAACCCTTCTTTTTAATTCTTTTTAATCTTTGATTATTTTCATGAACATGTTATTATTTTCTTATTAAAACATGATAATTAAACATTGATCTAACATGTTTTGGGGTTAATTAAAATCAAAGAATGATATAAAAGGGGTGTTTGTTTTAGCCGCCTAGCAAAACAAACCCGAGGAGGGTTTGGTTTGCTTATTGCCGCCACCACCAAGACCATTTTTGGTCTTGGTTGGTGCTTGTGGGACCCACGGCAGCAAGGAGGCACACGTGCCCCGAGTTTGGCTCGGGGTACGGTGTCGAGTTCATGCCCGATTCATGGTTCGTTGGTTAAATCATGATTTATGCTACATGTTAATTTTTATGAATTATGAACTTAGGATATAAATTAATTAATAACATGAAATATTAATTAAATCATGACTTAGGTTATTTTAATTATTAATTTAGCATGATATTAATTTAACCTAAGTATTTTATGTTATAAGTTATAATTAATTAATTATTTAAAACATGCCTATAATTAATTAATTTAGACATGACTTAGGTTATATTATTAATAATAATAATACACATTTTAACCTAAGTATTTCATTTCATTTTAATTAAAACATGTTATACTTTAATTAAAATGCTTAACCTATAGTTTAATTAAAATAATGAAATAATAATTAAACTATATACTATATCATATGACTTAAGAAAAGAGCTTATAAACACTTAGACTTATATGTTAGCTTATGTAACCAGCTTAATTCTAAATATGGAAACTTCTATTTATAGAAACTTAATTAAATAAGGTAACTAATTTATTAATGGAAACCTTCTATATATGGAAATCTATCTAATTCAGGCAGCTAATCTAATCATGGAAACCTTCTATATATGGAAACTTATTTAATTAAGGCAGCTGATCTATTTTTGGAAACTTTCTATTTTTAGAAACTAATCTATTTTAAGCAGTAAATTCTATTTTAGGAAACTTTCTATTTTTGGAAACTTTCTATTTTTGGAAACTTTCTATTTTTGGAAACTTTCTATTTTTGGAAACTTTCTATTTTTGGAAACTTTCTATTTTTGGTAACTTTCTATTTTTGGAAACTTTCTATTTTTGGAAACTTTCTATTTTTGGAAACTTTCTATTTTTGGAAACCTGCTACTTTTGGAAAGTTACTTATTATTACACAGTAAGTATAATAATACATGAAATACCAGTAATACTTAAACAGATTAATCAGAATACAAGATAAACACAGTTTAAGGCTTTAAACAGTGAACCATGACCTAAAACATACCAAGTCAGCTAAAATGAGACATAAAACCCAGTACGTAATCAGTGAATCGATACTTATACACGTGTGTATTCATGTAGCTTTAGTGATCCAGAAGTAGGAGTCTTTCTTCCGTTCATTCACTGGACTTGAGGTACGGATTCCCGTCCTTTCAGTATGGACATTCTTTCCTTATTAGGATTTCCCCGTATGCAGCCAACTGTTTTCCCCAGTAATTGTTTTATTGTTTTGAACTGCTTATGTTTAATTAGCATAATCTATAGCCATATACAAGCATGACCAGTTTCACCTAGTTATGGAGGTACCATAACCATAACATTGGAGGCACCAATGTTATGACTTCCCCACGGCGGAGTGATTGCTCGTGGCGTCCCTTTTTAGTTTTGGCCATATTATTATATCAGGTGGGGCGTATGGGTGCATCCTAGTTACATGTTTTATTCAGTATATCATGGTGAATGTGGTGTGTGCCTTGCATCCTTCACAAGGAGTTGATCCCTCCTACCCAAACCAGTATATTAATTAGAGGCATCCCCTCTAATCAGCATGATGAGGTCACCCCTCCAAGTATTCATGCACGTGACCTTTTCATGACCTATATGGGCTATGGTATATTTATGTTAAAACAGTTTTCATAAGATAAACATAAGGCTTTTCAAACTATAAAACCAGTTTTCTTAATACTTAACCAGTTTACTCAGAACTTAGTCTTCCGCTGTTATATGTTACATGTTTATCCTATTTCAAGCTATATTTTATATCCGTGCACTGAGCGTCTTGCTCAGCCGTTTTCCTTTTCATGTTCCCAAAACGGCAGGTACTCAGGGACGCTCGTAGATCTCAAACGTACGTGCATATGGATTGGAAGCTTTACTGTCTTTCTTTACTTTATGCATTTCCTTTACTTTGATACAGTTGCTATGGACATTGTTTCGTCCTTTACTTTTACAGTATTTATGTTTGTGTGTGATGAGCTTTACTTTGGGGATACCGATGTTTGATTCCGGTATTTCCCTTTTATGGTCGAATAATGCTTAGACATTTATCCTTGTATGCTTTGATGACACGCCATGATTATGCGTAATATTCCATTTCCAAAATGGGGTGTTACAATTATGGTATCAGAGCCAAGGTTTCGACCTGTAGGCTCTCAAATATGACCTGTGATTAGTGGGTAGTCACTACGGTCTTCCTAGAACTGACAGTTGTTTTCATGCATTCATCATTTTTAAGCATACATATACATGTCATTGTTACAAGGTTTTTGACTAAGTAATGGTTGGTACAGGACTGGCCCTATTTAGTCGCATGTGTTTTATCGAAACTTTTAAATTTGGGACCGACCCATAGGCGTCCCTTCGATATGTCTTTTATTTTGAGTGAACTGACCAGAGGCGTTCACTCTCGAGCATCAAAAGTTTTCATAAAACTGCATCATGCATTCATACAAGGATTTTCTTGCATAAAATTTTTCTCGTGAAAATTTTGGCATAAATTTTTTTTTATGTATATATATAATATATATCTTACGTTTTGAACTGTTAATCATATGTTTTATGTTATACTGTCAGATGGTTCTCACACGCGAGCAAGAGCAGCTCAATGCTGCAATTCAGGCTGTCATGCAAGCCTTGCTTCCTCAACTGAGGAATGACATTCGTGCTGAAGTTCAGGCTGCCAACAATCAGCAGCACAATCAGCCACCTCCTCCTCCTCCTCCAGTGACACTAGCAGTGTGGTTGGAAAGATTCAACAAGCTTCGTCCTAGAGCTTTTGAAAAGACTGATAGCCCCAGCGATGCTGAAAGCTGGCTGACTCACATTGAGAAGATTTTCAATGCTATGGGATGTGACCCCGCATTGAAGGCGAGGTTGGCATGCTACCGGTTTGAAGGCGATGTACTCAACTGGTGGCTAGCTTTGACGCAGTCAGAAGGAGGTGATGAATGGGTCGCTGGTTTGACATGGGCCCAATTCAAGGAGAGAGTGATGGAGCAGTTCTTTCCTAAGGCAGAGCAGGACAAACTCAAGCGAGAATACCATGGGATACGTCAGAGAGCGGGCGAGAATAGCAACGAATTCATGCAGCGCTTTCTTCGCTTGGTTGGTTTTCTGGGAGCAGCAGCTGGTACTCCTGAGGAGCAGGCACACCACTTTAGGTGGGCACTTCGCACCTCGGTCGCGAACAATCTGGTATGTGCTACGTTCAATACAGTAGCACAAGTGGTCGACGCAGCAAGGAAGCTTGAGATGTTGCAGGAACGCGATGAGTTCGGGGAAGCTGAAAGACCCGACAAGAGGTAAACATTTCGTGTTCTATCAATAACCAGACCGCATCCTATCATTATATGTTCTATAATCATCTCTTAAACTGTATCTTCCAGGCAGAAAACTGGGGACCGGTCTCAGCCGGCTACTCAGCAGCAGCCTAATCAGCCCAAAGGAAACGGTCACACTAACGACCGTTCTGTTGTGGAAAGGCGCAGCGGTAATGATAATTACCGTAACAATGCGGGACACTCCAACAACAGCAGGTCCTACTATTTACGCATCTTCTTATGATTTCATGTTATATCTCTCATGCTGACACTATATCAATCTCTACCAGGAACCACGGTAACGGGAAGGACCAGAACCACAGGGGTTCTCAGCCTAACCGTTCAGTTAATACTGGTAAACATCTTATGGCGCATATGTCTTATACTCGTGCATATACTTTATTTTAACACATTTCGTCATCAGCAGGCCCTCAGCAAGCAAGGACTCCTGCTGGAGGATTCACTCATCCTCTTTGCAGTACTTGCCATCGCAGACACCCTGGCCCATGTCGTCGTGATTCCGACGCGTGCTACAAGTGCGGCCTCCCTGGCCATCGTATGAGAGATTGCCGTAAGGGTGAAATGGAGGGTACTTCGGGTCATGCTGATACTAAACCGCCTCCTACCACTGGGCGTGTCTACACGACATCGCGCGATCAGGCAAACAAATCTACAGGTACCATTACTGGAATTTTGTATATGTACGGCCAAGCTGCATGTGTTCTTTTCGACACGGGTGCCACTCATTCAGTTATTTCCACTACATATGCTAAGAACATCAGGACACTTCCCTTGCCATTAGAAAATAAGCTTACCATTTCCACGCCTTTGAAAGACTCTATATTAATAACTCATGTATACAAGAGTCTTCCTCTAGAGTTTGACGATAAAGTTCGTGCAGTAGATGCACTTCCCCTAGACATGATTGAATTCGATATGATTCTCCGCATGGACTGGCTATCCAAGCACCATGCTACCATAGACTGCCACTCATATCGGGTGATCTTCGGCGACATTAATGCACCAGAGTACATTCATAACGGGTTCATACCCGGACGGTCTGTACAAGTTATATCTACCTTGCAAGCACGTGCATTACTGTCACATGGCTGCGAATGTTATCTAGCTACGGTTCATGACATGGATGCTGAATCCCCATCGATTCAGGATCAACCAGTAGTTTCGGAATTTCAAGACGTTTTCCCAGCTGAACTTACAGGCATACCACCTGCAAGAGAAGTGGAGTTCAATATAGACCTTGTTCCAGGAGCTGAGCCAATCTCTAAGGCTCCGTATCGTATGGCTCCCATAGAGCTAAAAGAACTGAAGGACCAACTGCAGGAACTTCTTGAACGAGGGTTCATTAGACCAAGCGCATCTCCATGGGGCGCACCGGTCTTGTTCGTTAAGAAGAAGGACGGCAGCATGCGACTTTGCATTGACTACCGCGAACTTAATAAGATTACCATCCGCAATAGATATCCACTGCCACGTATAGATGATCTGTTTGACCAACTTCAAGGAGCCAAACACTTCTCAAAGATCGATCTAAGGTCAGGCTACCATCAGCTGAGGGTTAAAGAGCAGGACATTGCTAAGACTGCTTTTCGTACCCGCTATGCCATTATGAGTTTGTGGTCATGCCATTCGGCCTGACCAATGCTCCAGCAGTATTCATGGATCTGATGAACAGAATCTTCCATGAATTCCTTGATAAGTTTGTCATTGTATTCATCGATGACATCCTGATTTTCTCTAAATCCACGGAGGAACACGAAGACCATCTCCGTATGGTACTACAGATTCTTCGTCAGAAGCAGCTGTATGCGAAATTCTCCAAGTGTGAGTTCTGGTTAAACAAGGTGGCATTCTTAGGTCACATTGTATCAGCTGAAGGGATCACTATGGACCCAGCGAAGGTTGAGGCTATCACTAAATGGCCAAGACCAACGTCAGCGACAGAAGTCCGCAGTTTCTTAGGCTTAGCTGGATATTATCGCAGATTCGTGGAGAACTTTTCCCGTTTGGCTTTGCCCCTCACCAAACTGATGCGAAAAGGAGAGAAATTCGTCTGGACGGAAGAACGAGAGAAGAGCTTCGAAGACCTAAAGCAGAAGTTAGTATCTGCACCTATTCTTACTCTCCCATCTGGTACAGGTGGATTTCAGATCTATAGCGATGCATCGGGGAAGGGACTGGGCTGTGTTCTCATGCAACATGGGAAAGTGATCGCGTATGCTTCACGGCAGCTTAAGTCCTATGAAGAAAACTATCCTACGCACGACCTGGAACTTGCTGCAGTGGTGTTCGCATTGAAAATATGGAGGCATTACTTATACGGAGAATCATGCGACATTTTCACGGATCACAAGAGCTTGAAGTACATCTTCACCCAACGAGAATTGAACACGAGACAAAGGAGATGGTTGGAACTGTTGAAGGATTATGATATTAACCTACAGTATCATCCCGGGAAGGCTAATGTAGTAGCAGATGCACTCAGCAGAAAGTCCGGAATGATCAACGGCATTGAGATCAAGGAACAAAACATAAGAGACTTGGAACGGCTAGACATCGAAATCATGGTACGTGGGCAGCACGGATATTGGGCGAACCTTAGAGTAGAACCTGAGTTACTGACTAGGATCAAGGAAGCGCAGAAGGATGATGGAGAGATTTGGGCGATAATTCAGAATTTGGAGAAGCAGACAGAATTCAGAATGGACGCAGACGGTATCGTTTGGCAGGGCACGAGACTTTGTGTGCCTGACAATCAAGAACTCCGGGAAGCATTGTTAGCTGAAGCTCACAGCTCCCCATTTTCTATACATCCTGGGTCGACAAAAATGTACCATGACATCAGACAGCACTTTTGGTGGAGTGGTATGAAACAGGATGTAGCCACTTATGTCTCCAAATGTCTTACCTGCCAGCAGGTTAAGATTGAACATCAGCGATCGGGCGGTCTCCTTCAACCGTTGGATATTCCAGAGTGGAAGTGGGACAAAATCACCATGGATTTTGTTATCGGTCTTCCGCCTACCAAGAAGAAGCACGATGCTATTTGGGTCATTGTTGATCGACTCACCAAATCAGCTCATTTCTTACCGATACGCAAGGAAGATCCGGTAAGTAAACTCGCAGATACTTACAGAAGGGAGATCATGAGACTCCACGGTACTCCCTCCAGCATCGTCTCAGACAGAGATCCTCGTTTTACGTCACGATTCTGGAAAGGTCTGCAAAAAGCTTGGGGTACACAACTTAAGCTGAGTACGGCCTTTCATCCTCAAACGGACGGACAGTCGGAGCGAACAATTTAGACATTGGAAGATATGTTAAGGTCGTGTGCGTTGGAATGGACAGGTGATTGGGACGATTACATCTGTTTAGTCGAGTTTGCATACAACAACAGCTGGCACGCAAGTATCAAATGTGCTCCTTTCGAAATGTTGTATGGCAGAAAGTGTCGCGCTCCAACTTGCTGGATCAAGTGGGAGAGCGAACACTTGAAGGACCAGAGATTATCGAAATGACCAATGAGAAGATCGAGGTAGCTAAACAGAAGCTGCAGGAAGCACGTTCACGTCAAAAGAGTTACGCCGATAAGCATCGTAGGGACATACATTTTAATGTGGGAGATCACGTCTTCCTCAAGGTTTCGCCGGTACGTGGTGTTAAACGCTTCGGGATCAAAGGAAAACTCAGTCCTCGTTTCATCGGACCTTTTGATATCATTGAACGAATCGGTGAAGTATCTTACCGATTGGCGTTACCTCCTCAGCTTTCGCACGTGCATAACGTGTTCCATGTGTCCTTACTCAGAGGGTACAATTATCATCCCCTTCACATGGTTCAGTATCCACTGGAACAGATACGTGAAGATCTCACTTTTATAGAAGAACCCGAACGAGTACTCGACAGGCAAGAACGAGTCATGAGAAGGAAGACGATTCCATTCGTCAAAATTCTTTGGAGGGACCATACCGAGCGAGAAGTCACTTGGGAAACAGAGGAGTCTATCCGGGCTTCTTACCCTCACTTCATATTTTGAGTTCGGGTATGTTACTTCTTTCCAGCTTACTTTATCTATAATTCGGGGACGAATTATTCTTTTTAGGGGGGAAGAATTGTAAAACCCGCATGCTTTTACCATGAATAGTGCCCTTAAGATCGTACGTCCTAGATTAAAACTTACCTCATTTAGTTATGATCACATTCATGTGCTAATAATCAAGCAAGTGCATACGTGTATGACATGACAAGTATCGATTACGTACGAACTCATGATAAACAGTTAATATATATGTCACGTGAACATAATTAAATCATGATCACCATTTAAAATACGAACTAGAATAATTACGTAAATACATATAATATAATTACGAGCGTTAAGATTACGATAAACGACATGATAAAATAAACAGAAACACGTTAAACACGAACACGTTTAACCACGAACGAACACGAAACATCGGGACACGAGAAAGGTACGGGTACCCCATGTGGGGCCCCCATACCCACGGCACAACAACAAGAAATGGGCTAAGCCCATGGACTTTTACAAGTAAAGGGGGGGTTATGGTAAATATGTTTTTCATTTTTCACTTTCAAGCAAAATAACATTTTAACCTAAAAAGTTTTCTCCTCCTCCTCCTTGGTTCTTTTTGTGCCGCCACCTACATCAACACCATAGGAGGGTGTTGTTGATTTTTGACATTAAATACAAGTGCTAGAAACCGTGTTTGTTCATCCCCTTTCAAGCTACGTATTGGTATATCATTCTAAACCCTTCTTTTTAATTCTTTTTAATCTTTGATTATTTTCATGAACATGTTATTATTTTCTTATTAAAACATGATAATTAAACATTGATCTAACATGTTTTGGGGTTAATTAAAATCAAAGAATGATATAAAAGGGGTGTTTGTTTTAGCCGCCTAGCAAAACAAACCCGAGGGGGGTTTGGTTTGCTTATTGCCGCCACCACCAAGACCATTTTTGGTCTTGGTTGGTGCTTGTGGGACCCACGGCAGCAAGGAGGCACACGTGCCCCGAGTTTGGCTCGGGGTATGGTGTCGAGTTCATGCCCGATTCATGGTTCGTTGGTTAAATCATGATTTATGCTACATGTTAATTTTTATGAATTATGAACTTAGGATATAAATTAATTAATAACATGAAATATTAATTAAACCATGACTTAGGTTATTTTAATTATTAATTTAGCATGATATTAATTTAACCTAAGTATTTTATGTTATAAGTTATAATTAATTAATTATTTAAAACATGCCTATAATTAATTAATTTAGACATGACTTAGGTTATATTATTAATAATAATAATACACATTTTAACCTAAGTATTTCATTTCATTTTAATTAAAACATGTTATACTTTAATTAAAATGCTTAACCTATAGTTTAATTAAAATACATGAAATAATAATTAAACTATATACTATATCATATGACTTAAGAAACAAGCTTATAAACACTTCGACTTATATGTTAGCTTATGTAACCAGCTTAATTCTAAATATGGAAACTTCTATTTATAGAAACTTAATTAAATAAGGTAACTAATCTATTAATGGAAACCTTCTATATATGGAAATCTATCTAATTCAGGCAGCTAATCTAATCATGGAAACCTTCTATATATGGAAACTTATTTAATTAAGGCAGCTGATCTATTTTTGAAAACTTTCTATTTTTAGAAACTAATCTATTTTAAGCAGTAAATTCTATTTTAGGAAACTTTCTATTTTTGGAAACTTTCTATTTTTGGAAACTTTCTATTTTTGGAAACTTTCTATTTTTGGTAACTTTCTATTTTTGGAAACTTTCTATTTTTGGAAACTTTCTATTTTTGGAAACTTTCTATTTTTGGAAACCTGCTATTTTTGGAAAGTTACTTATTATTACACAGTAAGTATAATAATACATGAAATACCAGTAATACTTAAACAGATTAATTAGAATACAAGATAAACACAGTTTAAGGCTTTAAACAGTGAACCATGACCTAAAACATACCAAGTCAGCTAAAATGAGACATAAAACCCAGTACGTAATCAGTGAATCGATACTTATACACGTGTGTATTCATGTAGCTTTAGTGATCCAGAAGTAGGAGTCTTTCTTCCGTTCATTCACTGGACTTGAGGTAAGGATTCCCGTCCTTTCAGTATGGACATTCTTTCCTTATTAGGATTTCCCCGTATGCAGCCAACTGTTTTCCCCAGTAATTGTTTTATTGTTTTGAACTGCTTATGTTTAATTAGCATAATCTATAGCCATATACAAGCATGACCAGTTTCACCTAGTTATGGAGGTACCATAACCATAACATTGGAGGCACCAATGTTATGACTTCCCCACGGCGGAGTGATTGCTCGTGGCGTCCCTTTTCAGTTTTGGCCATATTATTATATCAGGTGGGGCGTATGGGTGCATCCTAGTTACATGTTTTATTCAGTATATCATGGTGAATGTGGTATGTGCCTTGCATCCTTCACAAGGAGTTGATCCCTCCTACCCAAACCAGTATATTAATTAGAGGCATCCCCTCTAATCAGCATGATGAGGTCACTCCTCCAAGTATTCATGCACGTGACCTTTTCATGACCTATATGGGCTATGGTATATTTATGTTAAAACAGTTTTCATAAGATAAACATAAGGCTTTTCAAACTATAAAACCAGTTTTCTTAATACTTAACCAGTTTACTCAGAACTTAGTCTTCCGCTGTTATATGTTACATGTTTATCCTATTTCAAGCTATATTGTACATCCGTGCACTGAGCGTCTTGCTCAGCCGTTTTCCTTTTCATGTTCCCAAAACGGCAGGTACTCAGGGACGCTCGTAGATCTCAAACGTACGTGCATATGGATTGGAAGCTTTACTGTCTTTCTTTACTTTATGCATTTCCTTTACTTTGATACAGTTGCTATGGACATTGTTTCGTCCTTTCCTTTTACAGTATTTATGTTTGTGTGTGATGAGCTTTACTTTGGGGATACCGATGTTTGATTCCGGTATTTCCCTTTTATGGTCGAATAATGCTTAGACATTTATCCTTGTATGCTTTGATGACACGCCATGATTATGTGTAATATTCCATTTCCAAAATGGGGTGTTACAGATTCATTATATTGGCCGAACACTCAGTGATGCGGAAAAGAACTATTCTCCTATGGAAAAACTGGCTTTAGCCTTGCTAAAAGCGTCAAGGAGATTTAGAAGATATTTCGAAGGCCATGAGATCAACGTAATCACAGACCAACCAATCAAGCAAATATTAAGCAAGGCAGATGCATCCGGAAAGCTAGCTAAGTACACAATTAAGTTGGGGTCTTACAAAATAGAATACAAACCAAGGAACGCAATCAAGGGGCAAGTTCTGGCAGACTTCCTAACCGAAGCACCTATAGGTCAGGCAGCAGAAGAATTTTTCTAGATGCCCGTTCCGAAGCCGAAAAAGGACGAAACAGAAATATCGACCCTCTTTACAGACGGAGCATCCAGTGCCCAAGGTGTAGGAGCCGGATTGGTTCTCATCAGCCCAACCGGAACCGAATTCACTTACGCTCTCCGGCTGAATTTTGAAACCACCAACAATGAGGCAGAATACGAAGCCCTTCTGGCAGGTTTGAGATTTGCAATACATATGAAAGTAGGAAAGATCGAGGTCCGAGTAGACTCAAAGTTGGTAGCAAACCAGATCAACGGAACATACGAAGCAAGTTGTGATAGAATGATAAAATACCTAGCCGAAGCAAAGGCCTTAATACCAAAGTTTTCTCATTTTGCAATCATAAACATACCAAGGAGTAAGAATCAGAAGGCTAACGTCCTAAGCAAACTGGCAACGTTGGCATTCGACCACTTAACAAAAGAAGTATTGGTAGAGGTCTTGAACGAAAGGTCTACCGACCGGAACGAAGTAAACACCATAGTGGAAGAAGTGGGCGACAATTGGATGACTCCCATTATTAAATGCTTCCGGGATGGAATCTGGCCAACCGATAAGAACGAAGCACGATGTTTAAGGTTGAAGCTACACTAATATGAAATGGTTGATGGGGTCTTATTCAAAAAAGGATACCTATAACCAATGCTTCGGTGTGTGGGTCCATTGTAAGCCAATTATGTCATTCGAGAGATACACATGGGCTCGTGTAGCATGCATTTAAAGCCAAGATTGATAGTAGTACAAGCTTTAAGATCGGGGTATTACTGGCCAACCATGCACACAGATGGAAGGGAGGAACTAGAGAAATGTGATTCATGCCAAATTCATGCACCAGTAGCAAGATTGCCAAAGACATTGATGAAATCTATCATGGCACCATGGCCATTTTACCAATGGGGAATGAACATCTTGAGTCCATTACCAGCCTCATCAGGAAATGTGAAATACATAATTGTCGCCATTGATTATTTCACCAAGTGGATGGAGGCTAAGCCTTTGGTGAAAATATCCGAAAAGGAAGTTATCAAATTCTTCTGGGACAATGTTGTTTGCCGATTCGGAATTCCAAAGATAATAGTCACAGACAATGCTAAGCAATTCATCAATGAACCATTCAAGAGCTGGTGTTCGGATTTGGAGATTAAGCAGATCAATACGACCGTAGCCCATCCCCAAGCAAATGATTTAGTTGAAAGGGCTAATAAGACCCTCATGGAAGGCATTAAGACAAGACTTGGCCGAATCAGGAATGGATGGGCAGAGGAGTTACCGCACATATTGTGGGCCCACCGGACGTCACTAAAGCAAAGCAATGGCGAAACTCCTTTCAGCCTCACGTATGGTTCGGAAGCAGTTATCCCGGATGAGATAGGAATGCCCACCTATCGGACAATGATGATCAATGAAAAGGATAATGATGATGTCCTGCGTATAAACTTGGACCTACTACAAGAAAAAAGAGAGATGGCAGCTATCCGAGAAGCAAAGTACAAGACGAAGGTGGAACAGTACTACAACAAGCGAGTTCGCCCAGTCACATTCCGCCCGGGAGACTTTGTGTTCCGGAAGAATGAAGCAAGCAGGGTGCAAAAAGAAGGAAAACTTGCTCCCACATGGGAAGGCCCATACCGTGTCAAGGAAGCATACCAGAATGGCTCATACAAGCTCCTTACCATGAAAGACAAGGAAGTCCCAAGGGTGTGGCATACAATGAACCTTAGGAACTGTTATTTGTAATTTCATTTCTATCATGTAACGGCTCTTTCTCCCTTCAGCAAGGGAAGAGTCCAGTTTATCACTTTATCTAGATTTTATTTCGAAATGTATCAACCTTCACTCCCTCCAGAAGGGAAAGGTCATGTCTTTTATTTTGAATGAAAAAGCTTCTCCTCTCGTTACTAAAGGAGGAAGCACTTTTGCAGCAATTATGAGTAACATGAATAATATGACATAGCACTTAGATTACACCCTAGCAATGGAAGCACAATTCTTTCTCCCTTCAGCAAGGGAAGAGTTTAGTTATTTATGTTAAGTCCTATCCGAAATGGAAGGCCTATGCGCACTTGATTCTTTCTCCCTTCTGCAAGGGAAGAATTTAGTTATTTAAATAAGTCCTATCCGAAACGGAAGGCATACGCACCCAATTCTTTCTCCCTTCGGCAAGGGAAGAATTTGGCCAAGTCCTATCCGAAATGGAAGGCATATCCACATTCAATTCTTTATCCCTTCGGCAAGGGAAGAATTTGGTTAAGTCCTATCGAAAATGGAAGACATATCCGTACCCACTTCTTTCTCCCTTCGGAAAGGGAAGAATTTGGCTATTTTAAATAAGTCCTATCCGAAAGGGAAGGCATATCCGCACCCAATTCTTTCTCCCTTCGGCAAGGGAAGAATTTGGCTATTTTAAATAAGTCCTATCCGAAAGGGAAGGCATATCCGCACCCAATTCTTTCTCCCTTCGGCAAGGGAAGAATTTGGCTATTTTAAATAAGTCTTATCCGAAAAGTAAGGCTTATCCATAATCTTATTCAGTTTTACCTCAAGTCCTAAGCCGAAAGGTGATGTCTATTCGTATACAATTATTTTTTCAAGCAAACAAGAACCACAAAAGAGACATATATTTGCAAAGTATAAAGGAAAACGCACGAAATAATTTCAATCTCATTCAAAAGATAATTATTTGTTTTAGAAATAATTGGATTTGCAAGATCCAATCATCTTGATCACCAGCCACCGTTGAATCATAATTAAGGTGGAATTATTTCATTCTTCAAAATTGTGTCAATCTCTTTGTTTGTTAATTTGTTCATGGCATTATCAAAATATTTTTTTCTTTACTTATCTTATTTGCTTTATCTAAGCAAAATGGAAGAACACAAAGTTGAAAATGATAAGACTTTTATCACTGCATATATGCCACAAGGTGAAAAGAAAGCCATGAGTAAACTTTTATATATTGTGAATGTTTTATATTTTGATTTTTCATGTGAGGTGCTGGAGATTAGTGTACAAATTTTTTTTGTGTCGCAAAAACTGATTTTTTTCAAAAACTGTTTTTTTTGTTAAGAACAAAGTTCGCTTTGACTAAAAATTTCAGTTTCAAAGTCCTGAACCTATGCTAAACCAAAGAATGAGTTTTACAATCATTCTTAAACTCACACTCATTTCCATTCCTTTAAATAGCCAAACCGAAACCCATAGTGATTACCTCTAACAAACCAAACGGACCCTTAATAACAATTAGTATCAATAAATCATTTGGTAGCAAGAAATGCCACTAGAGAGTTGGAAATGTATCCATTTCTCTTGTTTGGTGCATTAAAGAAAAGAAAGGGCGGAGATATACCAACTCTCGAGACTTCAATCCTTTGTTAACTTAATTCCATTCATATTGAAGTGGAAATGGATATTAAAAGGGAGAATTCACATTTTTTATTAACTAAATAATGATATATAAATGCAAGTCACGTGTTGTGCACAATCATAAACAAAAACTTAGAAACACTCTTCTTTGTTTCCTCGTTGGCGATCAAACCCTCTGTTTTTATTTCAAATTGCTCATTCTTTAAATCAAACATATTAAATTAGTATGACCTCCACGATCATATATATATGTTCTTGGGTTTTGTGGGTTTTATCAATATTTTTTGTGAGATTTTTTCTTATACTTTATGCAAATGCGTAGATCCATCCATACTCGTAAAGTTGATTTCTTTTTGTTCTCTGAGTTTTGTAAATTGCATACCAATCTTTGGATATTGTATTTAAGAACCTGCAACTTGTATGTACTGCTAATTATTTCGAGTTATTTGCTTTAATTTGGATCTGTTTTTGAAGTAGATCTGACTTTTGATGTAATTTCTCATGTTGATTTCTTTGTGGCAATTTGCAACCAAACAAAGTCAATAAAAATAATTTCTCTATCAATTTCCATTTCTCTAAATTCTATTCTCCACGTCATTTCTTTTCTTTGAATTTCTCCCTACCAAACACAGCTCTGAAACCATGCCGTAGGAAGAAAAAAGGAAAAAAGAAGGTCCTGCCGTGATTTGAACTCGGTTACTGGATTCAGAGTCCAATGTCCTAACCACTAGACCACAGGACCATACTGCCATATCTTCACATATTGTACTTGATATATGATACCTCAATAGGTATATGGAAATTCAGGGGTATTTTAAAAGGACCGACCGAACGAACATAAGCGTTTAGGACGAACGACATCGAAAGTAATTCAGGCATCCATATATCTCTCGGAATGATCCGTTGCACGTTAGATGTTGACTCTGCGCCCAAAGTATGATTCTTTTCTCTTCTCATATCATATTTCCTGTTGTTGTTACGTTCGAATTGTGAACTTATTTATTTGGTTTAACCAAATTTCTTTAGTTTTAGATATGGTTACGTTCAATAGAGAGTTTTAACGATGACGTGTTGCTAATTTGCTACTCGTACTATATATTTGTACTGTTTTGTTATAATGATTATGAGGTTATTAGAATATTAGGTGCTGCTGATACAATAAGTTTGAAGATATCTGTTAGACCATAATTATGCTTTCGTTCGAATTTATGGTTAGATTTTGGTACCTGGCGCGACATTATAACTTTAATCCTACATTACAACTATTACGAATCTAGCCACAAAAACAAATGCTCTAATATAATTTGATTTCTGGCTTCACAATTAACTCCTAACATTGTAACAGCATACTAATAGATTTGCCGTTAGGGGTTGCAACATTGGAATCACTCTTTAGTAGTATGTATATAGCTCTGCACCCTTTTACCATTTTGTGATGCATCAAAAAGTTTACATCTTCTATTATCTCTTCCTTCAATTGAGGCTTCTGTAGTAAATTTTATAAGAAGTTAGACATAGGAACAACAATCTGAAATTGTGCATATTTAAGAGGATGTAGATAGGTTGGGCTGGTAAAATGAGTAGATCAACACAGTCTTTCATCTCTAAGGAAGCTAAATTGGAAAACTTTAGTTAAAACGGTAATAGGTCAAATGGATTGAAAGTCGTCCAAAGTGCTTATAGTTTATAAAAGCTGTTTTATTCACTATATTTAGATTATCTTTGCCAATAATATAATTTGTATTACCATATTTTTACACGCTAAGTTGAAATTTTAATAAACAATGCTCTGATAACAGGAGATAAAAGTGGAATGGGGTAAGGGTTTGGTTCAGAAAAGGGAAGCAGAGGCAGAACTAGAAGAATTAGAACTTCAGAAGACCAAACCTTTTGCAAGGACAAGGTAAATACCAACTTTTATTCCTATGCCTTTTATTACGTAAATTTTTCAATAACTGCATAAAATCTGTAACAGTCCTCGTTGACCTTATAATCATAAGAATCCAATGGAGTGAATGGACTGAGAACGGAATATTTACATTTTCTGTTAAACGTGGTTGCAGAGATGATCCTGATCATGAGAGGATGCTGAAAGATAGAGTGAGATGGGGTGACCCTATGGCGCATTTTGTAAAGGTAAATGCCTTAACAAAAGATCTTGGTTATTGCAGACATTCCTATATATATTTATCACTGACAGTATTTTTTGAAACTTCTCAGAGAAAGGATTTGGAAATGGTTCTTCCAGATATAGGAGATAACGAGATGATGAAAGAATCTGGATTCATCGTTCCTCAAGAGGCACCTAAGCATAGCTGGTTGAAGAGGGGCTTAGATGCTTCACCAAACAGATATGGTATCAGACCAGGCCGACATTGGGATGGTGTGGATCGCAGTAATGGTTAGTCTATTTAAGTTCTTAATCAATCAAATTCTTGGCATTCTAACTTAGATTTGGCCGGGTGGGAGGGTTAGACGGGTTGGGTAATGGGTCAAAACGATTTTGGCTGTGAGTAATTAGCTTGTAAACTGATTGAACAAAAAATGAAAACAATAATATGTTCAATCTGTGTATGCAATAAAATAGACTTCGTGTGACTTTTAACTCACCCCTTTTCCCTATGGCTACTTTTTTATTTGAACTATTGAGATAAAACACTTCTGAATTCGGCCCATTTATAAGTAAACAGGTCAAAATTTACCACCAATAAATCTAGCCCTTCTACTGAAGAACGTAAGGTCTCCGTCTAAGATCTCCGTCTCTCCCCTAAAAAACAGTTTCTTGGTATGGATGTCACAACACATACTACGTCTTATTTTCATAAAAGCTCCCATGTGAGTTAGTTATGCCCTTAAAATACTGATAGCGTTTAATTTTATCAATAAGATTCCTATATTTTACTAATCTCCTCTATCTATTAAGACATATTCATTGGATTATGTGTATGGTGCATATTTGTTTTGGATGAATGCTGATTCAGTTCCATTGGTTTTTCTTCTTCGTGCAGGATTTGAAAATAAAGTGTTCAGTGGGCAAAATGAGAAACAAGCTACAGAACGAGAAGCTTACGCGTGGTCAGTATCTGATATGTGAACTCTGCCAAAACAGAATATTTAGATTTGACTCAATCAAGCTACAGAACAAGAACCTTACACAAGGTTAGTATCTGATAAGTGAAGTTTGCCAAGACAGATACTTCTAATTTTCTCCGAGTAGTTGTGATTTTCTGAAATTAAACAGATATCATATCTTCAGAAAATTTAGTTATAACACTGTCTTTTCCTGTACCATGGTCTTGTATTTGCTTGCTTTTTCATGTTTACATGTATATATGAAGTTGAATTGAAAGTTGCATGCTTGTACCTTTAAAGTAGCTGTAGAATATAGGCATATAGCACCATATCCTGACACAATTTGATAAATATAGCTATCAAATATCTCTGCTGATATGACTGTGATTATATATTTGTTAGATAATGTGAATGATCACTTTACTCGGCTTGTTAAAGTGACTGGATCATCCGATTTGTCCCATTAAACATTTGTTTCTCTAGTTGAATATGCCGTGATTTTGTATACAACACTGGGCCGGGTAATTGGCTTTATGCTAAAGTGTAAAAAATTCAACAGTTTCATACGGAGTATTTTACCTAGTTTTTCCTGACCGGATTTTATAGATATTCTTATACATGTTGTGACTAGTTGAGACTTTTGGTTTTGATATTTGGTTGTTGATTCTGCAGTTAAATAAAACTTTGTATATGCCATCTACAACTTTTAAATTGTTGGAGAGTTCGATTATATTTTTCCAGATACTCATAGTCTCATAGTTGTTGCTAAACTAATACCTCCTACTAAAAGCATTCAGAATTATGAAGAGGAACTCGTAAGAACCTTCATGTTTTTTTTATTTGAGAGCAAAACAGTAGAAGTTGGAGCTCCTAGAATCAAATGATGGATGGAAGAGTAGGCTTTTTTGTTATTTTACACAATAAGTTGAAGATATGCGGTAAGCCTGCGGTTTAAGACATTTCCGGGTTATAATTAACTTAAAAGAAATGATTGGTCCTGACTCCTGATTAGCTATGTTGCACGGAAACGCCTCTCGGGTGCCGTGCCCGTCCCGGAAACGTTCCGGAAACGGGAAACGGCTGGAAACGCCCGGAAACGCGGCGGAAACGTTTCCCCAAAAAGGGAAACGTTTCCTGAAGATAGGAAACGTCGAGACTCTAGCAGAAACGCGAAAGGAAACGTTTCCTAGGATTTTAACACGTTTCTAGGCTAGTTTTTGGGCCATGAAACATTTTTTGTCCATTTATGTTGTATATACATATAGTATGTCGCCATATCTTCTAACAAATCTCTAAAAATTGACTATGAGTATTTGTTTAATGTTAAGTATATATTATATCTCACTATCAGTATTTATTTTTTCTTGCTTTATCAGTTAAAAATTCATGTTTATTTAATTTATTAATAAATATATATAAATACAAAAACGTTTCCAGCCGTACCCGTTTCATGGATTTTGGGACATTGGCGTTTCTAAGTACCCGTTCCCGTACCCGTCCCCGTTTCCGTATCCGTCTCCGTGCAACATAGCTGATTAGCTGTCTTTGTTCGATTAGAAATGCTTCTGATGGAATCTTCTCCCTCGATTTCAGTTTTAGTCTCAAGGTGTGGAATGCTGGACCTTTATATATATGCAAGTATATCTGCACCTGCATATAAAGAAGATTCACAAATTTGATATACAAGACTGCTTTTTTACTCAACTTCGGGTAGGTGGGAGGTTAAACAACAAAAGGGTCTTCCATTTTGAGAGTTAGGTAATAATGGAAATATAGAAGCATGGTTTTGACTTTTGATGTATTTGGGTAGGATGCACTGAATGTCTGGATGTTCCTTTGCCTTTTTAATCTATAATTCTGTGTTGAGCTTCTCACTCCACACATCGGTATCTGTTTTCTTTCCTACTCGTTCTAAATCAGAACATGGCTTCAATCGGAGATATACATTCAAAGATTTAGGGAGCGCTTATAGGATTTATCTAGAATTGAAGTGGCAGATTGGAGGCTAAGAAAATGTTTCAGGTTGACTCGAAACACTATTTGCCCGATTCTTGAAACTTATTATTCTATATGATAGTATTTATAAATTATAATTACAAAAACTTTATTATTATTGTAGGCACCTTCCGACCCGCGCGGTCTTTTTTGGCCATCTGCCATGCAAAATTGTTTCTACAGTTATACATATGGGTTATGTGGATAACTGAAAGAGTGGAATGGCTAGATTGATAATGCCTAAGGTGGTGCTAGGTAAGAACTCACTTACCCAAAAGCGTTGTGTGTGCACTTACATGTACAAGCAACTGCCATAAAGAGTTTTTAACGGATTTTGTAACTTTGAGTTATTCAAACAGCCTGATATACAACAAGACCATCAATCGACAAGCGTACGCTGCTTACGGTTCAGCTTTAAACCTTTACATATCTCGTCTAGAGATAACATGGTACTGCATCTCTTATTGCTTCTCTTTAGATACTTAGAACCAGTTTAGTCATCATATGCTTCTGAAAGCAGCAACATGGTGATATGTGATGTGAAATGTCTCATGGACATGAATCGATCATCAACTTGATACACCGAAAGTAGAGGTGTCAAGATTCGGGTCTTTAGGACCATATTTTTAATTGTTAAGGACTATATGCGTTTTTGTAGAAACCGCCATGACCGATAATATTAGAGGGCTAGGTACAAGGTGCCGTCGGTATCCCATGGGCAAGGGTTGCAGAAATCGCTAGGCGCTAGTGAAGCGGTTGACGACATTCGAGGCGGAATTCATTTAGGCGGATTGGAATTCTATGCATATATATATTATAAATAATATGTATGACATAAAAAATACTTCTAATTTCAAATAATTCGGAGTTCTTGTAAAATCTATTTTATATAATAAAACAAAATATATTACAAGTCTATAAAGCACAAATATTAAATGCAACAATTAAATTGCTTACCTTAAATAATATAATGTACAACAAGCTAATGCTACAAACAATTTAATGCATTGCCTAAAATAACTCCTTAAATAATTCAACAAAAAGTCACAAATGCATTTTGTGAAAAAGTTTTATTTTTATGTTTGGAAAAAGTATTTTGTAAAGTTTTCAACCGAAAATTAATTACAAACATTTCTTTGGAGAGTTTTTTAAAAAGTTTTCCAAAAAGAAACATGTTCCATAATTTTTTTATTTAAACTTCAACCCAAGAGTGTTGTACACGTATCATTCCAAAACTTAAAAAAAATACGTTTCATGTTTCTATTTTTGTAATGTTCTAAAAAGATAAAAAAATTAAAATCTATTTTTGTAAAGTTTTTAAAAGGAAAACGCGTTTTAAAAAAATAATTTTGGTAAAGTTTTTAACTGTAAACGTATTTTTTAAAATTTCAAAACCAATAAGACGTTTCTAACATTTATTTTGGTAAACTCAATCAAAAATTTTAAAAACATTGTTGAAAAGTCAAAGATATACAAGTTTTCAAAATAAACTTGATTGATTCAAATCAATCATCAACCATGAAGCTATATAATCTCCCGTTCGTTTATGTTTTTTTACACATTCAACAAACCAACAATCCAAAAAAAAAATTTGAATCACAAATGGCTAACTTTGTTGCAGGTTTTATTAATGACTTGATGCAAAAACTTTAGGCGTGGCCAAAACATTATGGCAAACAACATATCAAGAAGTTCGAAATCATCATTATGGATGAAAATGTTAGTGAAAAATTTAAGCTTTTGTCAATTCAATTTCTTAAAAATGTTGTGTTCAAATGTTCAAATACTATGCTTGAATTATAACATGTCGTTATGCTTATACTTTCAGGAATAAACCATGATGACATTTTACTATGCCATGAGAGTCGATGAAACATTTCTTTGATCGATTCTCGAAGAACCATTGAATGGGACTCATTCTTAGATTGATGTTAAACTTGGAACGTGTTTCTTTTGATTTCTTTGTATTTTAATTTATTTTAAGGACTCTGATTGATAAGTAACTGGATTATATGTTTCTTTATTTGCATCTAAAGCAACTAACAAAAGGGGTTGAATTAAGATAGTAGGTCCAAAAGATCCTAAATTACTTTTCTTTAACAAAAATAAATGTTACTTGTCTGGCACATATTCAAAATATCGAAATAATGGACTATGATGAATTTCTTGATGCAACCGTACATTGAACAATCTACAGCTTCCGTTCGTTGGTAAGGATGTGATTGGTTATATAACGATTTTACCCATGAAGTGAAAAAGGACCATGCGTATTATGTCACAGGTCCTTAAATGACACGACCTTCAAATAGGAAAGCCGAAATATGGAGAGGCTAAGGGAGGTAAGGAATAAGGCTATCATGTTTAAATTTTGTGATTTTATACTTATATGTGTGTTTATTTATGCAGTTTGAAGAAAGTTATTTTCCTCTCTACCAAGTATGTAGGCAAACATTACTTGGAGAAGCCGAGGAGCTCGGATTCATGGAAGGTGTATCCTTTGATATTAATAATATTCAATTCAATAAAATAGGAAATTTTTAAAAAAATAGCTTGATCTGAACCTACATACACATGTACAGTTTTTTTATTTGCAATAGCAGAAGATGGAAATTTTGGCCAAAGTAAACCTTTAGTTTGGCTCTTCAATGATTGATTTAATAAAAAAGGCGCAAAGTTACTAACCATGATCAAAAGGATGGAAGTAATACCTATCTATTATGAGTATATGTTTAAGTTACACTTTTTATAATACCTTAATCTAAGGTCCTACAGTCAATGAGTATACTCTGGCTACGTCTTATACATTGGGTGGAATAACGAGCTTTCAAAAGAAAACGGGTATAAGAAGAAGCTTTGTAAAGAAAACGGATCACAATTTGCTCAATGTGTATTCTAATGCATACAACATAATGAATATCTTAAAAAAACTCTTAATCTACAATAACATGCAACATAACATGCAACTATAAGGTAAGCTATGAGATATTCGTAGAAGGTTACCAAAGATTGTTGACAGTAAGATCTACTAAAAACCTATAATGCTTCTTAATTAAACAGAAATATGGTTTAAAAAAATTGGTGAGCATTCATGTGAGGCACAAGTTCAAATGGAGTATCGCTGTTTGATGGTTTGGCTCATGGCCTTAATTATAGTGGTTGTGATTGGGTATTGATGAAGACACAATTATCGACAATTTCATATTAGGAGTACAAGCTTCAAAAAGTGTAATGGGCTGATATGAATAGAAATAAAGTTATACATGTCTTTATCTATCAACCAAGACAAAATATGTATATTAATTTTTCTTATCTCATTTCATATTTCTGTTCCAAAAATCCTTTGAGATTATGTATTTATTTAAAAAGTATAACATAGATTTCTAATTATATAGAATTGCCAATTGTAGTGATTTTATGCGTAACTTGATATCATGAAAGTAAATTTATGGTATTTACTGATTTTACACATTAATGTTATTTTTTAATTCTATTTCATTACGAGAATCATTCCAAAATGATTGGGTTTAGATGTTCGAGTATCATGACACTTTTTTGTTAGTAGTTACACATTATCATTAGTACTTTCTTTTATATTAATACTCCGTAATACTTTCTTTTAGTCAATAGCTTTCTTCATGCGTCAACCTCTGATAATTTTACCCGATTAACACCTAACGTACCGTTTACCGAAAAGTGTCTATATAAGTAGTACTATATAAGATGGTGTATTGAGTAAAGCTCAACCAAACCTATTTCAATAGATGACCCACTTTAACATGTTATTAACCATCCGTTTTTTTGTTTTATTTTTATACTTTTAGGTTATCTCATGGTTATTATTGTTATACTCTTAGATTGGATGCTAAGACCGTAGGTCTTGCACTTGATGTTAGACCAACAATGCAAAGCCTATAAAAGATATTTGCAAGTCACAATGCAAAAATATAATATACTTCTTGGACGACATACGTTATTAATAATTATAACCGAAGAGTGTTTTCTTCTTCGTAATCCAATTCATCATACTTGATATGCATATCTATTTCTTATTACGTATTTCAATTATCAACAAAAACCTGTTTGCATTTGTTGCTTTTTTTAGTTTATTCACACACATAAATTCTTATGTTAGTATTTCTTTAAAACATCCCGTAATTCTACGGGTCTTTAAGCTAGTAGACAAATAAAACATAACAATTTAAGTGCTTAAAACTTCAAACGTGAACATATAATTCAATTGGTTCCAATTTCATACGAAAAAGTAATGAAACTCATTACTTTATTTTTATAATCATTCATTTATCTCTCATTTAAGATGTTACGTTAAAATAAATATGAGCAGTATATATCAGATAGAAAACCCTTTATTTTTTGTAAAACAGTATTGACTTTTTGTTGACTTTGTTGACTTTTTTGACCGCCTAGCTCCTAGGCGCCGTCTAGGCGGAGTATGACCGCCTAGCGCCTAGGCGGCCGCCTAGCCCTTGTTTTACAACATTGGCATGGGTATATTTTGCCATTTTGGCACCAATGGCGAGGCAAACTACACAACCCTTTGTGCCATTCGTTCCAAACCATCCCAATGGCTAAATGCCATTCGTTTGTGTGTGCGTGTGTGTGAGTGAGAATTTTTTGGCGTGGTTTTGTGAGTGTTATTGATATTTTTGTAAGGTAGCTGATAGGTGTGTAAACACCCATCCTTTTTACCACTTAACTACAATAATAACCAGGCCAAAACGTGTATTTTATGTCGTAAATGTCGGAATTATGCGTGGTTTGTGTTTTTGTTGTGATTTAGGATCAGAATGTGAAAAGGAAGGAAAACACGGGCTTTCACGGGCTTTTATCGAAGAAAAAGACAAAAGACGAAGTCAAGAAATCAAGAGTGCAAAATGAACGGAAGTCCAAGACCAATTCTGAAGATTTATCGAAGAAAAAGTCAAAAGACGGAAGTTTATTAAAAGCCGAAGAACTCAAGTCTAATTTATTGAAGAAATTATAAGACGAGTTATTAATCCCGAGACAAAAGTCGAAGAATTTGGAAGATTAAGGACTAATCAAGCAATTAAAGAAAGAAGAAAGAGGGGATGAAGCTTCCACTAAGCACCTCCCTAATCTCCTATAAATAGATGTCATTTCCCGTTCATTTGGTTGTTGGCTAGTTTGACAAACTATGCTCTTCCATCTTTAATTTTTGCACCTTAATTACTTGCACCTTTAATTACCTTGTCATGTACCTTTAATTCCTTTAATTTCAAGTAAGTTTACTTTTCATGTCATTGAATCTTTATCTTTATTGTTAATCTCTCATCTTCCTTTCTTGTGATTGATTTAATCTCATGTTTATGTTTGTGTTCTTCAATTTTTATTGATTTGATCAAGTGGGTTTTTATTATTGTGATCATTATTGTTAGTGTTATTGATTTGGTTTGATTGATTATCATTAGTTGATCATTTGTGGTTAATCTTGTTTAATCTTTTGTGTTGATTTAATTAGTTTTGATTAAGATTCGTGTTCTTTTTCATTCCCTGTTCTTCGCTACTGTTAACATTGCCCAGATTCTGAATCAGTGCTTTATGTTCCGAACCAAGCATTTCTTTCTTTTATTCCGAACCAGCATTTACTTTCAATTTATTTCGGATCAGTCCTTTATTCCGAATCAGTATCTTTGTTCCGAATCAGTAATATTTCGAATGAGCTTTCTAGTTTAATTATTCCGAATCAGTATCTTTGTTCCGAATCAGTGAATGTTCCGAATGAAGCATTTTGTTTAATTTATTCCGGATGAACGTTTTTCTTGTTTATTCCGAATCGGCATTTATTCCGGATGAAGGATTATTCCGGATGAAGGATTATTCCGGATGAAGCCTTTGATTCCGAATAAAGGATTATTCCGAATGAAGCAATTTATTCCGGATGAAGCCTATTATTCCGAATAAAGGATTATTCCGGATGAAGCTATTTATTCCGGATGAAAGACTTTATTCCGGATGAATGTGTTTTTCCGAATGAGCACTTTTTCTTAGTTTTATAATTTCAGTTTTGGTTTATTTTAGTTTTATGTCTTTAAGTTTTAAACTTTATTTTTCTCGCCTTTTTACTTAGTCTCACTTTTAATTTACTTGCCTTTATTTTAAGCTTTAGTTTGCCTTATTTTATTTTTCAGTCTTTAATTAATTTCGTCTTTTAGTTTTATTTATATTTATTGTTTTGCTTTACTTTTCGTTTTATTATTTGCATTGCTCTTTTATTATTTGTCTTTGTTTATTTTTACTTCGCTTCGCATTTACCTTTTCAAATAGAATAGATATCCAACTTCATTTTTCTTTACCAAGAACGACTGAGTCACACTTTGAACCGGAAATCAATTCGAGAAGATACCGAGAAACGAACTTTTTCAACCTAGTAAAATCCTAATTTCAAATGGCGCCGCTGCCGGCTCTTTTCGTGAAGATTAACGGTTTTTTGTGAGAGACGCGTTGGCTTTTGGGATCCGTTCACTCGTGAACGTTATTTTTCGTGTCAAAAATTTTCAAAAATCCCAAAAACATTTGAAAAATCATAAAAAGCATTTCTTTTTCAAAGTTTTGCACCAAAAATATTCTTCTTTTGCTTATCTATTTTTCTTTATGGATTCTTATGTCCATTGCGTCGGGTGTGGGAGACGATTATACGGGAACGACTCATGTCAATGGTGTACATGTGAGCAGTGCGGAAATGATATCGACAATACACAATTCGGATTTTGTCCATCGTGCAACTCGACTAATTCGTCCTTTTATAATCCACCTCATGTTCCCCCGTGCATCTATTGTGGAAGCGATTCTCATTGGCATGTTTCGTGCCCGGTTCGATACCCGTATGATCACGGGCAAGAACCGGGTTACAATTATGACAATGGCAATAGCTATCCACATGACGCACCAAGTTTTTCTCCATACCCATGGTGCTATATTTGTGGGGGCCCTCACGATGCTTCTTCTTGTGATCCGTCGAAGGTCTTTGAGAAAGTTTCGTGCTATCATCCCAGTGTGTATAACTTTGAGCCCCCACATCACACCCTCAATCATCAATCCTCTCAGCAAATTAGTCTTGACCAACAACTCACTTCTTTGAACCATGTTCTAGAAAGTTTAGCTCAAATCCGAGCTGACTTGCATTAGGAAAGGCAACCTTTGCTTGATGTGGACGCAATCTTGAAAACCACCAACACCTTTTTGAGCCAATTTGGTCGTTTTCCCTTCTTTTCAACACCAAAATGTTTAATTACAGCATGGGATAGAATTGGTTTAATTGAACATACTCGGGGAGATGAACAACAAAACTTGCTTCATGAGCTTCTTAAAGATGTGGAGGTTATCAAGGAAGAGTTAGCCGACTATGTCACTCCTAATTGGAATGGTCCCGTCTATTTTGATGATGATGATGACGATGATGTCTACGCTATTTTATATTTCTCAATACTAAAATAGGAATCTCTTTAGTTGTCTTTTCTTTAGCAAGATTTAAACAAAGTGCACAATGTCCTAAGTGTAGGGGAGTTTACTCCCACATGCTTAAACATTGAGGGCAATGTTTACATCAAGTGTAGGGGGACTTCTATCAAAGTTAAGTGGCCTTTTCCTTGTATTTGTCTTCATTTCAACCAGAAAATCAATTTTTCGACATTTTTCAAAATTTTTGATCTATTTTGGCCTATTATTTTTTACCTTTGTATAGTTATTTTATTTCTTTGCTAGAATAAATTTTAATAAAGTGGTTTTAATTTTTAAACGTTGTGAATCTTTTGACTCAACCCGAGTTTATTTATATAAGTTTACTCTAGCTAGTATCCTTAACGTGTTTAAGTCAAGTTTTGCTAGGCTTTTATATAGGGAACTTTAAAACGCGAAAGTCTTAACTCTCACGGGTTAAGAACAAGAACTTTTCGCAAGTTCCTATAAGTGATCCTAGAGAGTCGTTTATCAAGGGAACTTTAAAATGCGATTTCTAAACTTGAAAAAGTCTAAGAGTTTTCAAGATCCTATAGATGACTCGAAAACCCAAAACTTTGATTTAATAGGCTAAGCATCCACGAGTCTCATTCCTTGAGATTTTAAACTGTGGAGAACGAGAGATGATAGAGTCAATTATAAGTTTGGTATTCTTTCGTGAATTTATGTGAGTTGATTATAAGCCTATTCTCCCATCGCTTGCTAATAAATTTATCTGCAATAAATAAGGTTGTACGATTTGAAAAGTTACTTAGCTTCTAGCACAAGATCGTTTAAAAGTTGCTCGGTATTAATTAAAGTTCATAGCCAAGGCATAACTTATTGAAGCGGGATGAGAAGATTGGCGAGTCCGAAAAGGCCCTAACAAGGCATGAGGGCTACATTTTGTTGCTAAAGATCCAAAAAGTGATGAGAAGAATCATTTATCGAAAATCAATATGAAGGATCGAGACACACGACGAAAAGCAAAAACTCCCCAAAAGACATGGAGAAGTCTATCCGAGAAGACCCTAGCAAGGTATGAGGATAAATAGATCCAAGTCCTAAAAGGAGGCGGATCGTTGTATATCAAAGTCCAAAATAAAGATTGGAGAAAAATGAAGAAGTCGTGGTCCAAATATGAAGAATCTCTCAAAACTTCAAGTGAAGAAATTCCTATTATGAAGAGAAGACCATAATTTCAAGAACGTCTCTCAAAGATTCGAAGTATGAAGTCGCTGCCAAATATCGGTCCAAGAAAGGTCTCAAATCGCGAAGCAAGTTATGCCAAGATATGAACTCTATGAGGTCCCGAGAAGCAGTTTTAAAAGATTTTGTCCTTTAGCTAACTATTGATTAAATCGTCCCACTTTATTTTCAGCCTAATTAACTATCGAAATAAGTCAACAATGCATCCTTGTGATCATTCAAGACAACAATAAAATATAAGATATACACCTAGGAATAAGGGAGTCTAAGTGAATAATTGGCCCACATGAGTTCGTGTTAGTTTGCTAACTTATAATAACAATGATCTCGTTTTTAAGCTTGGTTTGGAGAAAGTGAAAACTTGAGGATGATGATCATTCATGACATTTCCAAAACCCTAAGGTAAGTTTTTGATTTCTTTACTTGTTTTGTTATTTTCTATCTCTTTAATAAAGGCCAATGTGGATTGATTGTGATAGAAAATGTAATCGTGCTTGGTAACTAATGCATTGCATGAGGACATTGCAATGGTCAAGTGTAGGGGATTTGATAGGTGTATAAACACCCATCCTTTTTACCACTTAACTACAATAATAACCAAGCCAAAACGTGTTTTTTATGTCGTAAATGTCGGAATTATGCGTGGTTTGTGTTTTTGTTGTGATTTAGGATCAAAATGTGAAAAGGAAGGAAAACACGGGCTTTCACGGGCTTTTATCGAAGAAAAAGATAAAAGACGAAGTCAAGAAATCAAGAGTGCAGAATGAACGGAAGTCCAAGACCAATTCTGAAGATTTATCGAAGAAAAAGTCAAAAGACGGAAGTTTATTAAAAGCCGAAGAACTCAAGTCTAATTTATTGAAGAAATTACAAGACGAGTTATTAATCCCGAGACAAAAGTCGAAGAATTTGGAAGATTAAGGACTAATCAAGCAATTAAAGAAAGAAGAAATAGGGGAGGAAGCTTCCACTAAGCACCTCCTTAATCTCCTATAAATAGATGTCATTTCCCTTCATTTGGTTGTTGGCTAGTTTGACAAACTATGCTCTTCTATCTTTAATTTTTGCACCTTAATTACTTTCACCTTTAATTACCTTGTCATGTACCTTTAATTCCTTTAATTTCAAGTAAGTTTACTTTTCATGTAATTGAATCTTTATCTTTATTGTGAATCTCTCATCTTCCTTTCTTGTGATTGATTTAATCTCATGTTTATGTTCTTCAATTTTTATTGATTTGATCAAGTGGGTTTTTATTATTGTGATCATTATTGTTAGTGTTATTGATTTGGTTTGATTGATTATCATTAGTTGATCATTTGTGGTTAATCTTGTTTAATCTTTTGTGTTGATTTAATTAGTTTTGATTAAGATTCATGTTCTTTTTCATTCCCTGTTCTTCACCACTGTTAACATTGCCCAGATTCCGAATCAGTGCTTTATGTTCCGAACCAAGCATTTCTTTCTTTTATTCCGAACCAGCATTTACTTTCAATTTATTCCGGATCAGTCCTTTATTCCGAATCAGTGTCTTTGTTCCGAATCAGTAATGTTCCGAATGAGCTTTCTAGTTTAATTATTCCGAATCAGTATCTTTGTTCCGAATCAGTGAATGTTCCGAATGAAGCATTTTGTTTAATTTATTCCGGATGAACGTTTTTCTTGTTTATTCCGAATCGGCATTTATTCCGGATGAAGGATTATTCCGGATGAAGGATTATTCCGGATGAAGCCTTTGATTCCGAATAAAGGATTATTCCGAATGAAGCAGTTTATTCCGGATGAAGCCTATTATTCCGAATAAAGGATTATTCCGGATGAAGCTATTTATTCCGGATGAAAGACTTTATTCCGGATGAATGTGTTTTTCCGAATGAGCACTTTTTCTTAGTTTTATAATTTCAGTTTTGGTTTATTTTAGTTTTATGTCTTTAAGTTTTAAACTTTATTTTTCTCGCCTTTTTACTTAGTCGCATTTTTAATTTACTTGCCTTTATTTTAAGCTTTAGTTTGCCTTATTTTATTTTTCAGTCTTTAATTAATTTCGTCTTTTAGTTTTATTTTTATTTATTGTTTTGCTTTACTTTTTGTTTTATTATTTGCATTGCTCTTTTATTATTTGTCTTTGTTTATTTTTACTTCACTCCGCATTTACCTTTTCAAATAGAATAGATATCCAACTTCATTTTTCTTTACCAAGAACGACTGAGTCACACTTTAAACCGGAAATCAATTCGAGAAGATACCGAGAAACGAACTTTTTCAACCTAGTAAAATCCTAATTTCAGTAGCGTGTCTTAATTATCAAATTGTTACTGGAGCGATGCCGAGTTGGTGGTGACGTGAAATACCTACGACTTGTTATTCGTCTTCATTGCACCTAGCACTCTCAGAGGTAAGGAGAAGACGAATAAAATAATACAAAAATAACTAAAACTCATACCCAGCTCTCTTAGAGCAGTTTACTTTAAAAAAATAACCTTAATATTGGATTGGTCCTATTAACATTTTTGTCACAAAAAACGTGCATTTTTTTTGTGCCATCTTGAAATTCTTCTGCATTTCTTTACATTTAATGTCTGTCATACAATCATTTTTATTAGAATTGATTATGTACGAAGATATGGAAGTAACATGCATCCATGTGAGGCCTGTGTGTTACGCCATGTCATATGACTTGCTACAATTTAATGCGATTCTTTTTCTTCATTTTTAAAAAATAAACAAAAGGACATAAGGAAATTCAAATTTGACAGTTTAATGTCTCTTCAATTTTTGATCAGTAATACCCAAATTTTTATTGAGTGCCATTGGAGGCTACAAAAAACTTTTGAACCTATTTGAACATGCTTGATACTATATTGGCACGAAAATTCAATTAATTAAGTTTGAATGTTAACAGTTAACACTTTAACTTGAACTTAAACCATTAGACTTTTGTGCCTGGACCTTGAACTGATTCAAGACGTGACTTCTATTGAACTTGAACCTATTTGACACTTGCACACCTGAATATGGTGATGATTACCGGATTTGAAAAGCTCCAACAAGAGCTATTTGGACCCTTGAAAGTTGAAACCATTAACCACAAAACTAATTCTCTTTGTATTTAAAAAGCTTTTTACGGCTAGTCGTAGAGGGTAGATGAACGAACTTGAATGAAATACTTGAATACGGCAACTAAAACTAAAGTTGACACTAACTTTTTGAAATATAACAGAACATGAAACATGTATGAACCAAACCCCTTCAACGCTAGTAGCATGATGTCTTAATTACAGAAAAGGGGTCAAACACTGAAATACACCACCTGATACAATAATGGTAATCACACAAAAGGGCCAAAAACTGAATATAACATGATGCTTTGATATACTACCTGATACAACAAGACTATCTGACCTTCTAGTGACGTATCCGGAAAAAACTAAAACTGTTGGTGTAGCCGCGGAAAAGAAGCTTGAGACTCTATATTGAAAAGTGATGTAGAATCATCCACTGAGACATTAGTGGATTAAACCCAGAATCAAAGTGCAAAAGGTGTTGCAAATCAGCAAGAAACCATCAATTATTCAACCAAAGTTACCAAAAAAAAAAACTTATTGCAAACAAAGTATGTCGCTTTCTCTAGGACTCTGGGTAATTAGCCGACAACCTAAGTGAGGTTTTCCAATTTGAATTGAGAACACAGCAACACCAAGTCAACGATTAACGAAGCAAAACGATTAAATAGCCATGACACAAAGCAAAATAAAACCAACATAGCATAATTAATTCATAACTAATAACTATCATATATGTATTTATACATCTTTAATCCAAAATCTAAACCATTACAACTAAAATTAAAACAAAACAAAACATAACAACCTAAGCCTAAACTAAACTAATTCCAACTAACCTAAGCTAACAAAACATAATAAAATCTAACAAAACACAACTACTAGCAATTAATTAGCCCTGCCAGCATTCGAAACATCTTAAACAAGGACTCGATATCAGGCGAAGTAAAGAACTCCATATTCCCATTATGACACGTCGACGCGGGTCTTCTTTTTCGCGGCGGGGGAGGACACGGCAACACTTTGGGTATCCTGGAAAGATTCGAAGTAGGAGTTTGTTAGTGCAAACATTACGATGCTTTGTCGATATAATCTCTTTGTGTTTTGTTGATGACAAACGTATAATTCGCAATACATTATGTAAAATGTTAAGGTACTCGTAATCACTCAAGAATACATTTGTATACTTCTCTCGACACCTCCAAGACCGCATTCGGCATGAATCACTAAAGGTATGTACAAACATGTCATTAACCTAACTAAGTGATCAAGGATTAATATATTCTTAAAACTCACATTTTAATCAAATGTGACAAATGATTTTAATTAACTTTATTTTTAAGAAAATGTTTTATTAAAAAGAAAATGGAAATTTGAATTTGGCATATTCCATATGCCAAAGGAATATCCTTTGAGGGTATAAACTACCCCAGATGGAATATCCCCACTAAAGGACAAATTTGCACGGACTCCGACGCGGAGGTTCCTTAAAGGAACCCGCGGTTCCTTATTGATAAGGTACCGCGGGTAGAGATAAGGAACCGCGGGTGTTTTTGACCGTTGCAATGTTGTCCTATAAATAGTGGATCATTTCCAGGTTTTCTTTTAACCCTTTTTGCACAGTTTGTTTCAAAAACCATCTTAGATCCTTGATTAGTTAGTTTTGATTAATCTTGTTTAAGATGTGATTCAATCTTCAATATCCTCATTCTCTCAAGTGCAAAGAGAAGAACACTATCATTACCATGATGTGTTGGGTTCACTACATGATGAAGATCTTTCCTTCTATAGATCTAAGTTATGTTTTTAGTCTTCCTACTATGTATATGTAGAAGATCCAAGTGTTAGGTACACTTGGATGTGTTTGTAAGGGTATAATATCCAAGTGATGGGTATCCTTGGATTAGATGTTAGTTGTGTAGATCCAAGTCTTGTTAGTACTTGGATATAGTGTTAGAGTTATAGATCTAAGTGTTGTGTGCTTAGATCTATATGGTTTATGTGTTTAGGCCATAAAACACAAGGTTTGTTATGTTGGGCCATAAAACATAACTAGTGGGTAGATTAGGTTGTGTCTTGGTAGTTCTCACTAAACTCTAAAGTGATGTGGTTGTGTCTAGGTAGTTCTCACTAAACTCTAAAGTGATGTGGTTGTGTCTTGTGAGTTCTCACTTAGCTTTAAAGTGATTAGTAGTTGTGTTGTGTGAAGTTCTCACTTAGCTTCAAAGTGAAGAGTCGTGAAGATTGGTTATAGCTTTCGATTAGAACTCGACATCTAGCCTTGTGTCGTTAAATGGTGAAGTGGGCAATGTTGTGTAGATTGGTCCTACCTAATATTAGGACTCGACATCTAGCTTAGTGTCGGAAATGTGTAAGCGACGTGTATCGTTTTCTCCGCCTTGAAAGGAGTTTTGTTGACTAGTGAAGTAACTCTCGAGTAAGGTGTACTCGAGGAGTGGAGTAGGGCGAAGAGGAGCTTCGTGACCGAACCACTATAAATCATCGTGTCGGTACTTTCAATTACATTTATGTCTTTACCTTTTTAGATATATTTATAGTTGCATACTTGTTGTTCTGTGTTGTGTGCATCTCATAATCTAAACATCTAAGTTGCGGAAAAGCTAAGGCTTAGTACGTGTGTGCTTCATGTTTAGATTATGGTCAAGTGTACATCACTTAGTCTAAACATCCTAGTTGCGGAAAAGCTTATGCTTAGTACGTGTGTGCTTAGTGTTTAGACTATTGCTTGATGTACTCTTGATTTGATGTGTTTGTATGTTTACTTACTTGTAGTATTTATCTTTCAATCAAACACATCTCATATCTAGTCAAGCTTGATCGAGAATTTGATACAAAGGATTGTTGATGTTTAACATGTAATAAATGGCATCGTCCACTGTCGGCGGTTCCATAAGTGGACCGGCGGTTCTTTATTTATAAGGAACCGCGGGTAGACATAAGGAACCGCGCACAGTGGATTAAGCCGAAATGTTTTGAAAACTAACTAGAAACTATTCAACCCCCCCTTCTAGTTTCTACAATTGGTATCAGAGCGAGGTTATTCAAGATCTTTGAAGTATATTGTACTTTAAAGCTTGGATCGATCTTTGCTCTCTTTTTCAAAACAAATGGTTTTTAAAATGAAAACGGTTTTTAAAAATAGAGACGATCTTTGTATCAAATTATTCATGAAGAGTGATTACTTATGAAATGTGTTTTGTTGTTTCATTCGTACAAGTTTTGGTGTTAAATAAACTTTGTATAATAGCTTGAAGTAAATCTTTTCTTGTTTGGAAGTATAAAAATCTTTTGTGTCATAATTAACTCTAATATATGAGTTCTGAGTGTCTAAAATGATTTTTTAGAGTCCTAAGTCCTTCCAAATTGTTTCTAAATGATTTTGGTCAAAAACTCATTTTTTGTCCTCTGACCACGGTTCTTTATTGTTCCCCGTGGATCCTTATCAATAAGGAACCGCAGTCAGTCTGACTCAGATTTTTGCAAACTTTGAAAAATCATATAAAATCAACCGTAAGTCCGTAGAAGTCGTGCCACCCGTCATTTCGAACGTAATTGAATTTTCTATCAATTAAAAATGCTTCCAAACCTTTATTCAAACTTTAAAATTTAAATGTTTTATAAGTTCTATACTTTGTCCAAAGTATTGAGTCTCGGTTTGTCGTAAAACTTGTGTTTTACTCTTTTATATTAAGTTGGACATCTCTTGTTGATATATCTTTGTAAACTGATATATTTATAAAGTATTGAACTTAATTAAATTTTGAAATGTGTCGAAAACTATTTTCAAATAAGATCAAGCTATGTATACGTTGGTATATTTAACACTCAAAACATGGACGAATGCTTTTATGTGTTAAGCTAATTGTTTGTGTGTGTTTCTTTGTGTGTTATTATTATATGTAGACATTATTAAGTGTTCCTTGCTATTTATAGTAGTATTGCTTATATGTCTAGTCTCTTGTGCCTTGCTTGGTATTTGTTAGTATCTAGTTCTTCCTAATTAGGATGTATGCTAGATTTCTTGCATTTTGGTTGCAACATTATTTGTGCATTGCATATAGGATCAACATCTCTAGGTTTATATATGTTATATAAACATCATGTACACCTCGTTATGTTCATTAACACTCTTAGGTTTGAAAGCTTTGGGAGCTTATCAATTCTATTGATTTGGGTCGTCTTACTCGATCATTGTGTTATTAGTTCAAGTAGATAAATGTCTCACTATAAAACATGAAACACCCTTTGAAAATCTTAGCTATTTTCTCTTAAAAGAGTGTTTGTGGGAATCAAGAAAGATTTCGATTAAATATCAATGCATTATTCAAACTATGATTGGTATCATTATCGAATCTAATTGACATGTTTTTTAGTGTAGACATGAATGTGGTTTATTAATAATATACATCGGATCATAACTCACACTTGTGTTGATGATGTTATATTGAATCTACTTGTTCAAATTGTTAGATATATTTTGTTTAATAATTACTTATAATGCACAATAGAGTCGGTTTGATAACTTGGATGTTTCATCCGAAATACTCAAGTAATTTACATTGTTATGCAATTTATAAATGTGTCATTTCCGAAAGACCAATCAAGAGTGTTCATTTGGTTTGTGTAAACTTTATTTATACACTTCAATGTTATTGGCCTTAAGTTCTATTAAGGTAATTAACCTTAACTAGACTTGTTTGATAAGATATGCAATGGTGCATTCTTTATCCTCATTAGGTCATGCATTGTGTCGCCATGCAAGTTTCATCCTTGCTAAACTTTATTAGGCAAATGTTGGAATTACATTTTGTCTAACTTGAGAATGACTACTAGAGAATTTATGCACTAGGATCTTAATTTGACCCAACGGTTGAATTACTTCCATGTGGGAAGTTGAGTTGGTGTATAACTCGTAAAAATGGTCGTGTTTAGCCTTAATTGAGCACCTCTAGTGATAGTCTCATACTCATTCTCTAAATTGGCTAAATGGCTCTTCCTATATATGACTAATGATAGTTTACTTTGATGAACTTTGTATGTCATTAGGAGTCTTTTGCTTTTGTAGCCATTAGATTTTTCTAAACTTTCTTCCTACGTGCTAATTGAACCTATGCGTTTTTCATTTGTGTGTGTTCTAGCTTTTATTGCTCTTAAGCATGACTTTATGATAAGTTAGACTAGAACATTAGGATTTGCTGAATTGGAAAATCCTCCTTCACCACCTAAACCTAGCCTCTGTAGGCGGTTCTTTAAATATACCGCGGCTCCATATCAATATGGAACCGCCGGTAGAGATAAAGAACCGCGTGCAGAAGCTCTCAAATTCGGATTTTCTGAAACTTCTCAATTATTCCAACACCCTTTTGAATCTTTGTTTCAAACCTTTGATCACTCCCAAAATATCTTGGGCTTTCCCTTTTTAAACCCACCTTGTTAGCCATGTTCCTCACACCTCAAACCATTCATCCTTACCCCTTAAAACCACCCATTACTACCATGGTCTCTACAAGAACCTCCAATTCATCAAACCATTCTTCTTATACCCCAACCTTGAGATTTCATTCTCACACCTCCTCAACCTTGAGATTTCATTCTCACACCTCCCCAACCTTGAGATTTCATTCTCACACATCCACAATGCCTAAATCTCCCTTTCATAACCTTGACATTTTTTTGTCACAAACCTCCTCCTCAAAGAGGCACCTCAAAATTAAGATTAAGTTACCCAAACTTAACTCTTCACCCTTTCACACACCCAAGAATGAGATTGTTACAATTCTCATCTCTTCATCACCCTCACCACCTCTTGCTCCATGCAAGACTACCTCAACCCATGGTACCAACCATTCACATGGTTCTACCTCCTCTTCATTCCAATCTAGAATGAATGAGCTAACCTCACCCTTCACTCCAAGTACTCTCTTGGATGTGACTACACAACCTCAACCCATCCAAAGCATTCCCATTGTGAATGACTTTGTTGATACCTTGGTGACTTCACCTTTTACCCCTTCAAACTCACCCACATCACCCATCCGAAGCATTCCCATTGTGAATGACTTTGTTGAACCCTTGGTGACTTCACCTTTCACCCCACCAAATTCCGCCACCACCCTTGTCTTTCATTTAAGCGTGTGGATTGGTTATTGCTAAGACATCTAATTTAAGCAAATCTTAGGATTCTAGTGTAACTAAGATTAAAATTATGCTTAAGTTTTAGGCTTGTTTTTTTATATACATCTTTGTATGATCTTTATTCTCTTGTATTTCCTTTCATGTGTTTCAACATGATTTTTCTTTGAGTGTTGGATCTTGTTGTTATTATGTTTTTTTCTCTTATTTTGAGTCCTTTTCTTAAACTAATAAGAATTAGGAATCTTCTTGGAGATTTACATTACATGTAGCTTGATTTGTGATATCTAGATAGATGACTTGCTTGTATGCTACTTGCTTATATATCTTCTTGCTTATCCGTTTGTTATATGCTTAATTGATTAGTTAATGAATGCATGCTTATTATAAAGGTTTTGTCTTTGTCAAGCAATTCCGATATAATATCTCTTAGATGTGTCTAACTCATGCATGTCCTTAAATGCTACGTGATAACATGTTTTACTTAGTCTTCTCTTTTTAAGTAATCTTGTTTCTTGCATGCCATATGTGTTAATTGCGCACCTTCTCTACATTGGTTTATTGTAGACTTCATAAGGCATTGCATGAATTATCCTATGTGCTTCCTTGATTATGTGTTAGATTTTGTACTAACTCTTCATGTCTTCTTGAGCTTCCTTTGAGTTTCTTCTCTCATTTTCTATTGAGATTTCACTATCACCTTCTAAGGTATAGTATTCATGAATTAATTTGTGAAGTTATCCTTAACTTCTTTGTTGAGTCTCTCTTAATTCATTTTAATCATGCTCTTCGAAGTCGAGTCTCTTTCTTCTAGTCTTTCTAAACTAAGTTGAGTCGAGCCTTACCCTTTCCTCATCATGTAATTGTTCTTTGAACATCCATAATGATTGAGAAGAGCTACGAAACTTTGAGCATGTAGTTTATCGTATGCTAAACACCACTTGGTGTCGACATTCATACGTATTTTTGCCTATAATGTCCTATATCCCGAATTTTTCTTAAAGCGTCGATTTATTCGCTTTTGGTTTTCCTTTATTTTTTTGGTCAAAAATGTCTCTAGGTTGAGATATTTTTGTTCCTCTTTTTGAGAGTTGATTGCGGTTAAAATTTACAATTGGTATGGGTGATTCCATCAATTCTAAGTTTTTAACCCCTTGAGATGATATCTTCAAATTCTTGGATGTTTCTTTTCTACCTCTATTCCAACAATTTTGAATTGATTTCCTCAAAATCCTCTCCTTGTTTTTTTGAGAGTTGATGGTTAAATCTTGAATTTTCTTTGGTGATTCCAAAAATTCTAAGCTTTTAACCCTTTGACATATTATTATTACAATTGGTATGGATGTTTCTTTTCTATCTCTATTCCAACAATTGTGAATTGATCTTGTCACGATCCTCTCCTTTATTTTTTTTGGTTGATAGCATCGCGTGCACACTTTTTTCTTCAATGCTTGTCATTGTTTGTGCAAACGACTTGTTTATCATCCTCTTTTTATATATGCTCTTGTCTACTAACCTTGTTTTGTAGGACACTTCTAACCCATTTTTGTAGCTCGTCACTATTCTTTCTTTGTTGGTGTCTCAAGCAAGGGGGAGCTCATATCAAGGGGGAGCATTTGTAAGAGTTCAAGTCATTACATTTGCGATCGTTGACTCACTCAAATTGCATTCATCGAACATCTTGCAAGTAATGCATTTTGGACACTCGTAGATAAGCATATTATTATGTTTGGAGTTGGTTAACCTATGGTGACTGAAGACTTCATTAGGATGACGCAAGCTCAATATTTTTGTATGATGAGTTTATGGTTTGGATTCTCGCCTCTCAAACGACAACCACTATGGATGATTAGATTTTTGGATGCATGTTCTCTCGAAGTCAATCCTCCTCTTCAACAAATGAAGACTACCTTTTTGATTCGACAAAAGGGGGAGAAGTAAGTGTAAACGAGTAACTTATGCATTTTAATATGTGTTGCGGTTTACTTGTTTGTCATCATCAAAAAGGGGGAGATTGTTAGTGCAAACATTACGATGCTTTGTCGATATAATCTCTTTGTGTTTTGTTGATGACAGACGTATAATTCGCAATACATTATGTAAAATGTTAAGGTACTCGTAATCACTCAAGAATACATTTGTATACTTCTCTCGACACCTCCAAGACCGCATTCGGCATGAATCACTAAAGGTATGTACAAACATGTCATTAACCTAACTAAGTGATCAAGGATTAATATTTTCTTAAAACTCACATTTTAATCAAATGTGACAAATGATTTTAATTAACTTTATATTTAAGAAAATGTTTTATTAAAAAGAAAATGGAAATTTGAATTTGGCATATTCCATATGCCAAAGGAATATCCTTTGAGGGTATAAACTACCCCAGATGGAATATCCCTACTAAAGGACAAATTTGCACGGACTCCGACGCGGAGGTTCCTTAAAGGAACCCACGGTTCCTTATTGATAAGGTACCGTGGGTAGAGATAAGGAACCGCGGGTGTTTTTTACCGTTGCAATGTTGTCCAATAAATAGTGGATCATTTCCAGGTTTTCTTTTAACCCTTTTTGCACAGTTTCTTTCAAAAACCATCTTAGATCCTTGATTAGTTAGTTTTGATTAATCTTGTTTAAGATGTGATTCAATCTTCAATATTCTCATCCTCTCAAGTGCAAAGAGAAGAACACTATCATTACCATGATGTGTTGGGTTCACTACATGATGAAGATCTTTCCTTCTATAGATCTAAGTTATGTTTTTAGTCTTCCTACTATGTATATGTAGAAGATCCAAGTGTTAGGTACACTTGGATGTGTTTGTAAGGGTAGAATATCCAAGTGATGGGTATCCTTAGATTAGATGTTAGTTGTGTAGATCCAAGTCTTGTTAGTACTTGGATATAGTGTTAGATTTATAGATCTAAGTGTTGTGTGCTTAGATCTATATGGTTTATGTGTTTAGGCCATAAAAGACAAGGTTTGTTATGTTAGGACATAAAACATAACTAGTGGGTAGATTAGGTTGTGTCTTGGTAGTTCTCACTAAACTCTAAAGTGATGTGGTTGTGTCTAGGTAGTTCTCACTAAACTCTAAAGTGATGTGGTTGTGTCTTGTGAGTTCTCACTTAGCTTTAAAGTGATTAGTAGTTGTGTTGTGTGAAGTTCTCACTTAGCTTCAAAGTGAAGAGTCGTGAAGATTGGTTCTAGCTTTCGATTAGAACTCGACATCTAGCCTTGTGTCGTTAAATGGTGAAGTGGGCAACGTTGTGTAGATTGGTCCTACCTAAGATTAGGACTCGACATCTAGCTTAGTGTCGGAAATGTGTAAGCGACGTGTATGGTTTTCTCCGCCTTGAAAGGAGTTTTTTTGACTAGTGAAGTAACTCTCGAGTAAGGTGTACTCGAGGAGTGGAGTAGGGCGAAGAGGAGCTTCGTGACCGAACCACTATAAATCATCGTGTCGGTACTTTCATTTACATTTATGTCTTTACCTTTTTAGATATATTTATAGTTGCATACTTGTTGTTGTGTGTTGTGTGCATCTCATAATCTAAACATCTAAGTTGCCGAAAAGCTAAGGCTTAGTACGTGTGTGCTTGATGCTTAGATTATGGTCAAGTGTACATCACTTAGTCTAAACATCCTAGTTGCAGAAAAGTTTATGCTTAGTACGTGTGTGCTTAGTGTTTAGACTATTGCTTGATGTACTCTTGATTTGATGTGTTTGTATGTTTACTTACTTGTAGTATTTATCTTTCAATCAAACACATCTCATATCTAGTCAAGCTTGATCGAGAATTTGATACAAAGGATTGTTGATGTTTAACATGAAACAAATGGCATCGTCCACTGTCGGCGGTTCCATAAGTGGACCGGCGGTTCTTTATTGATAAGGAACCGCGGGTAGACATAAGGAACCGCGCACAGTGGATTAAGCCGAAATGTTTTGAAACTAATTAGAAACTATTCAACCCCCCCTTCTAATTTCTACAGAGTTGTTGAATCCTCGTCTTCTTTTTCATTCTTGTTCTTCTTGGTAGATATCGGCTTTAACTTAATTCCAATCCATTTGTTACCTTCTGAATTTGCTGCATTTGGTTGTTGATTCTTTTTGAAAAACTTCATTTTTGTTGAAGTGCAAATGAGGGTTTTGAATGGTGGCAGTAAAAGAATTAATAATTTGGGGGGATTTATAAAAGGAATTTGCATTGGATGCTTATTTGATAAGGAATATTAGGCTGCCCGTAATATGTCGGTCAGACGGTCAGTGAAATTCGAGTTGAATTTTGAGGGTTTGGCGCTACTTTTTGTTAACGGCTTGTTTTCCCGCTTTGTGGTTTTGGACTTTTTAGGCTGATTCAATTTACGGTTCACACCATTTGAAGTTTTAGCTGGGCTGGGCCAGTAAAAAATAATATAAGATATTGGGATTTTGGTACAATTTGTTTATGTTGTATTAACTCAAATTCTTAATAATCATAAAAGTTATCAAAAGCCTCACCGCTGAGTCATAGACAAAAATAATTGCGTGATGCGTCAACATGTACAATGTGATTAACTAAAAAGAAATAGAAAGAAATAATCTTGATTATGCTTGATTAAAAAAAAAACGATTTCAATTAGTTTTTTCCGGTTCGTTTGTAGATTGCCTGACCACTCATATCTCTGGCTGAACCATTCAGTGCAATCCGATTTTTAAAACTATAATATTATCATATCAGTTTTTTTAAAATGATAAATGTTAGTGGTTAGTGGGTCGAGTCGTGCAATGACATTTAAGTGGGATGTTTTTGTCAAACCCTCGCCTAGTTAAGTTAAACTCCTTATCCGCTTCGCTTGAGAGGCCTTTGAAGGTCTTGAACCCAAAACCTCAAAAAAAAACCCTAATAAACCATTTAGTAGAATCTTAATGGCCAACTGAGCTAAGCCAGTTGGTTAATATTATCATACCAATCATATAAAGTTTTGCGTTTTATAAGCTTATAAGCGTGTTGCGTGTATGATGACATGTGTTTTATTTTATTTTAGGTGGGTTTTAAAATTAATATTAGTTAATGTGTTTAATAGATTAAAATGTGTTTTAATAATAATATTAATTGTGTTGAGCATTCAATAAGGCCGAAGGGAATGGCATGGAAGCCACGAGCTGCTTGCCCAGATTAGCGCGCGAGTTCCATTTCTCTCGCAACTCACCCGCACGCGAGTCTCTTGCTGGGACAAAAAATCATATCCAAACTCACCCAGCGTGAGTTAAAACTTGGTGGGTCCCTCACATAATTTTTTTTCCATATCATTTTTTACTCTATATAAATACTAAATTTTATCATATAAAATTTTCACACACAACTTTCATTATTTTCACACGCAACTTTCTGTATTTTAAACCCAAATTTTAAAATAAAAAATGGCTGCTCTTTTCCACACACTCATGACGAGATTAAGGCTATGATTCAGAAACAAATAAATCAACAACAACGTCGTCAGGATGCGCTTACGATATTAGCTGAAGATTTTGATGCCGCGTACGAAGCTAATACGACACTGCGCACAACATGTGAGCAATGCTGTGATCTTTCTCCACAGAAACGTCATTTAATCACCTTGTATCTAAGTAATCAATCTGATACCGATTACAACATCCAAAGGTCTTTATTTAGCAAGTCGGAAAAATTGGAGGCTCGAATTGAAAAAATACTGAATGGCTTAATAACTTGGGTTCTTCATCCCAAACTCATATCGGTTCTTCATCCCGAACTCAACAACTCATATCGGTTCTTTGTCAAAACAACACCGACGCCGAAATGATTCTCCCGATCTACCATTTCCAATTCCAAACGACTCAAATGGCTTACTTACTGAGAATGAGGTGTATCAGCTATACCTAGATCATAAAGTATTGAGACAAATACTGGAAAAAGAACAAAGGGCACGAAGGGAGCTGGGGGCCCAAATTATGGCCGAAGAAGATGAAGAAGAAACAATGCGTTGGGAGTTACCTGGTCAGTTATCGAATTCGGATCCGAGAACTGACTAATCGGATTGTGTATTTTTATTTTATCTATCTAGTAGTGTATTTCCTTTCCTATTGTATTCGAATTCCAGTATTTTCATGTTTTAAGTATGTAATAAATGTTTTAACTTTCAAATAAAAATTGTTTACGTTTACGTTTTTATTTGAGTTTTTAATTTAGGAGTTTAAAGAATTAAAATGCAAATAAAATAGGATATGATTTACGGATTTAAGTTTTTATTTAATTTTTATTCATTTTTATCTAACTTTTAAATATTCTCCATTTTACTTTATTTTTATTTAACTTTTATTCCAATTTCTTCTTATAAAACACCATTATTACTTCTCATTTCATCAAATCATCTTCTTCCTCCTCACATACCATTTTACTTTATTTTTATTTAACTTTTTAATTTCTTCCTATAAAACACTACTCTATTATTACTTCTCATTTCATCACATCATCTTCTACCTCCTCACACACCATTTTACTTTATTTTAACATATCTAAATGGCGCCGCCAGTATGGACTCCCGAGGAAGAAATAGTGTTGTGTCGTGCTTGGTGCTTTGTTGTTGAACACGCCGTGTCAGGTAACACAAGTGATTCTCGTAGTTTTTGGGATGAGATTTTGCAAATGATGGAGGGCCGTTAGATAATCCAAGGAAACGAACGTGCGATAGCCTAAACGGAAAATGGAAGTCCCTAATGTGCGTTGTGCGTAAGTTTGATGCATGTTACGAAAACGAAAATCGTACACGGGTAATTGAAGCAACTGGCGAGGATGTAATGAAAAACGCCTTTCGTGACTATGAAGTTGATACTATGTGCCGGTTTAAGTATATTCATTGTTGGGAGGTTTTGAAAATCATCCGCGGTTTTTTAGTTCTTAAATAATTCGTGTATCGTTTTTATACCGTGTTTGAATAAAATATATGAATAAAAGATTATATTAATGAATAAAAAATAGTTAATAAAAAAATGGGAGTGATGTGTAATGAGTTGTAGTGAGTTTGAGTGAGTGTCATTACCTCCAAAGGGGAGTTTGGGTGAGTTGTAGTGAGTTTGTTAAAAAACTAATGTGACGCTGACGTCACAATGAGTGAGTTTGGTGCCACTCCCTTTAGTCTAAGTGTGTATTTGTACAAGTAGAATGCATATTTTTATTTTTAATTAATGATGTTTTAATAAGAGTTTTAATTGCGTATTAAAAAGTTGTAGAAAATGTTTCATTTTTATATGTTGTTTGCATTAATTAATGTGTGTTAACATATTTTGTCTTGTTGTATATATCGTACAATATGGATGAAAACGTGAATTATTTAAAAAAATAATATGAAAAAGGTATTAATATATGTGTTTTGCTAATTAATGCCCATTCGACAGATGTTAGTCAATAATAAATAAATACAAACTTTATAAATTAACAATAAAATGCATTAAATACATATTAATTTTAGTAAAATAATATTTATATATATATATATATATATATTAATTTCTGAGTTTATTTAATATATATTTAATTTGTTTTAATATTAATTTAAATTTTTTGTATTTATTTATTGCTAACTAATTTGTGCTCAATGAGCATTTGCAGCCTTTAATATAGTTCATAAAATAATATTATGAAATTTCTAATCTAAACTTACAACTCAATTAGAAAATACTTTTCCTCTATCATATGACAAATGCGGGTGAATTTTATTCACATCACATATATGCGGGTGAATTTTATTTTATACTACCTCCATCCCATTATTATTGTTCAATGTTAATTTTTTCGGTGTTAATAATGTAACTTTGATATTAGATATTTTATTTTATTCTATATGATATTTGATGGAAATTCCACTAATAAAAGTATATTTAAAATCGAATTCATTAATATAGTTTGCATAAAGTATCGTATAACATAAATAATAATATTTAAAATCAAATTTACATGATTAAAATCGAAAAAATTAACACTGAACAATAATTATGACATGGGGAGTAATTCTTATGTAGACTAGTAGTATATATTCGTAGCCATTACACTATTTTTCAGGTAAACCTGGTTTCAAATGTAGGTGTATGATTGAATGACTGTGCCAATTGACCGAATGAGGAACATATAACGTGTGAGTTGGTAGAATTGTTTAAACCAAAAAGCATGGACACCCCGTGGGATGTTAGTCTCCAAAATGGTAGCATGTGTGTTAAGCTGCCTACGTACATGTACCCTTCACAATTCACATGCATTGTTTTGTCCTTTTGCACTAACATTTTACTTCATCACATGTAAACTTTTCGCACTCACTTGCCAAGCAACTGTTTATTTAATTGGCTTTCAACATAAAATTTTGTAAATTCCAACTTATGGTTGTTATCTATATTCTATTAGAAGAGTTATTTTGGATATTAAAACTTCTTTTTTAGATTTGAGGGGATTCATTCCCACCATTCATCTCATTTTCATCTAATGTATAAGATTTAATATATTTTATTTTTTACTTATTTTTTATAATTTAAATATCTTTTAAACCGTTAAGTATTAAATGAAAATAATTATACCATCACGACGAACGGTTAATTATCTTTCTACCAATATGCAATATGATATACTTTCGAGAAAAAAAATTCGTTATTTTTTTCTTGTTAAAATTTACGTGAAATATCATATATGATAATACTGTTTCATCATATATGATAACAGTGTTAAATCATATATGATATGGGTTTCTATTATATATGATTGGTTATATCATATATGATATTAGTATCATATATGATAATTTTCGAAAACGTGAAAAAAATGAAGAATTTTTTTTTTGTCGAACGTGTATCATATAGCATAATTTATAGAAAGATAATTAAATGCTCTTCGTAACGGTATGTTTTCTTCCGCATAACGATTAACGGTTTAAGAGATATTAATGTTTGAAAAGAAAGGGTGAAAATATATTTTGTGTTTAATCTTATCCATTGAATTAAAATAAGATGGATGGTGGGGATGAGTCCTCTCATATAAAAAAAAATATGACATCCAAATGAACTTAAATGATATTCTATATAAGCATGTTTTATACGTTTCATCGGAGTTATGCAACATCAAAGATTGTTTTGATGGTTTTTGCTATGAGTATTGGGTGCAAGGTTAGACGTTTGACTTTATTATGGTCAAGCAGAAAAATATCCAACATGACATTTCATAAGCACTAAATATATGATTTTTGAGTTCATTTTAGGCTGCAAAGTCTAAAATCTATAGAGCTGCTTTAGATCAACAGGATTTCCTAGTTTTGTTTTAGCGAGTGCTTCGCCAATGTTTTGAAACCCGGGTCTCAAATCAATTCGGTCGAGTTATCGAGTCTAGATCAACCCGGGTTAATTCGGTTTTCTAAAATTTTTATTTTTTTATTTATAATAATTAACAAAAATTATTTATAAAAACAATAAAAATTCCCGTATATTAAATATATAAATTATTTATTAACCAATATAATATGTAAAAATAAAATTCAGTCGTAAATACGTAAAAATTATATATGCTTTTTAAAAAACCCCCAAAAAATGAAACCCAGTCGGGTCTCGAGAACCGGGTTGACCTGGGTCACCCCAAACTCGACGGGTCGAGCCGGGTTTCTAAAATATAAAACCCAGGTCAATACGACCCGTTATTTCGGCCGGAACCGGGTCAACCGGTTGACCTGGATTTCAAAACATTGTGCTTCGCTTTATTTACTTATATCTATACTCCTTATAAAACAAATTAGTATCTCTCTCTTCAATAAATGCAAAAACTTTAAGTAATCCAACAAATAAAGCATAATGTACAACTTATTAATGCAAATAGTAACAAATTAAGAATTAAGTTATACAACTTAGTAATGCCTATGTACAACCACAACAAACATAAGAACTTATACACCTCATTACCACAATTTACAAATAAAACAACTACAAATGTCACTACATCTTATTATTTTCAAAATCAATTAATAACAATTAATATATAATTAATCACCCCATTCATCAAATATACAATTTTATATTTACTTTACAGAACAATTTAAAACATATATATCTACAATTTTGAATATTAAACCAGATTAACTGGTTCAACCGAGAACCAGAGCCACCATGGATTCGGCTAGACAATTAAATAAAATTACATAAACCTTAAATTTCGCTTTTTGAGATAATGTTGTTAAAAATGCATAAAATTAAAATATTGTTGATTGAAATTATGTTACAGGGTACCCGCAGCCACATCGCGCGGGTACCCTGCTAGTATAATATGATAGATATGATAAATAAATCTTGAAATTACAAAGTATATAAAACTATAAAGATTAGATAACAACTCAGGTTTTTCATTGTGTTGCTTGGTGGTCTGTATGAATGTTTCAGAATCGTATTATTTTTGATAATAATCTTTCTTTTCGATCGACGATTTTTTATTAGATAAAGACACTATCTCATCAAAAATCGCCGATCAAAGAGGAAGATTATTATAAAAAATAGTACGATTCTGAAACATTCATATATACCACCAAACGACACAATGAAAAACCTGATTTATAATGTTTTCTCTAACACCTTGTTAGTTTTATCGTTAAAAAAGAAACTTTGCTAATAATGACAATTCTAAAGGTTAGAAGTAATTTTTTATTACAATTTATTATCGTTAACTGAATAATCCAGTCGGAATCAAGTTTTAGTTGTAAAGGATTATTTTCACTTTTTCAAAAATTCTCATCCATGATCATTGATTATGATCATGTAATAAAATTTACTTTCTAATCATAACCTTTACGAATATCACTAGCAAAATTCATATCATGCTTGCAATCTCAAATTATTTTCCTGTTCTAATTCAATGAGTTAAGCAATAACAGTATTAATGAATTATTGCAGCTTTCAAATTGTCTTGCGAGTATACTTCAATCACAATCAACCAAGGATAACAATGTTGATACGTCAAGTTTAGGATTAGAGTCATACAACACAACTCTCTTATTGCATATAATCGGTCGTATATATGTAATGCTAAAAACATCAATTTTTAGCGAAAAGACAATTAGTTCATTCTCATCCCGACCTAGCAATTAGAAAAAATTTCTAAGGTTGGTCCAAATCCACTAAGGATCCTAAACTTATAAACGTATGACCAATTTACAAAGATTAGGAAACAATTATATTGCATGTTCCTAAAAAATATGAAAAGTTAGGATACAACTCTCATCACTCATTGGAACCTTTAACAATTTAGTTAACACGCCAAAAACTTTACCTAAAATCAGTGACAAGTCCAAGATTTCCCACTAAGATATATATGCACCAACCATATATTAAAACAAGATTTCTATGCCACAAACACATTGATTTACAAATTAATGAATCGTATGCCTTACATAAAATATAAATCTCCAAGAGCAAGGCTGCTGTTTCGTCTTATCTTTGCATGGAGGAACTATCTTTTTTTTATTTTTTATTTTATTTTAAAACGACACTTTAATTTCGACTAAAATCCGGCTTCCGAGTTATATCATTTATAATGGGCAGGTCCTGAGGCCCGAACTTCTAGGAGAGACCCTCGAAAAGAAACCCTTAAAACTCACAGTTCGCAATAAGAAAAAAAATCTTGAATTTTTGTCTCTCGCAAGACTCGAACCTAAGATCAAACCCCTTCGCCAAGCTTCGAAAAAACCCAAGTAACCAACTGCTCTCAAGCTGATCTGCACCAAAAGATTATGTCGAGATCGAAAAATCTTACTTTATATAAGCAAATCTCTTATACGTCCGTAATTTGTAAGTAGAACGACAATATAATAAGTTTATGAAGAAAACACAGTTGAGAAAGTTATAACATAAAGAAAATGAACCTCACATGGATTCAGAGTACAATAGATTAAAACTCTATATGTTACGTTTATATGACACTTACGCTTGCTCATGCTTGTTATTAACAAAATAGATTTGTTTTTAAAATATTTTCGGAAAGTAGAAGTAGAATCGGATCGAGATTAAACAATCTTATGATAAAATCGGATTTTAGGCAAGGTTTGTCTTCAAATAACCTTCACACAATCGACCTGTTTTTCGCTTAGTAAAACTTGTAATCTTGTATGATCTTAAGAGCTAGATCATGACGTATCAACTAAAAAAACTCATCGCTTAACACCGGTGATCATATACCATGATTAATTGAGACAATGAGATCAAACTACAATTTGATGACATGGGACCTAAAAGAACCGTCCAATATCCATCCAGCTCAGCTCAACTGTGCTTTTCATTTTGTTAGGATTCGTAATTACAAGAAGGTACGTGGCTTCGAGTTGGAACTAACTCGAATCCAAAAATCTACTCATATAAAAAGTTGATCTATAAAGAATAAAGCACTTTGTAGAGTCATGTAACGTTCTTTGCTACAAATTTTGATCTAAATATTAAAAAAGGTGTTACTGATATTAGATCTATCATGTTCAAAAAAGATATTAGATCTATCATCAATAAGTTGAATCATATCGGTGAAGTATAACTCAAGAAATATTGTGACAAACAAAACTAAATTTCTTACACCTATTGATCATTAAGAAAAAAAACAAACTTTGAATATCTTTGAAGATATCATAATCATTCGACTCATTTAAGCGGAAAATAACAACTTCAAACAATTGAAGATGGAATGGCGAAAACATTTTATTTCTCGGCGCTCAAACGATTAGAAAAATTGCTAACCTTTTTGTAATAGAGATCCCCAGTAAGAGAGAAGCCATACCACTTAAAATGAAATTCTAGATGCTACGAGACCAAAAACGTCGACCCATCAAATGGTCTAATGTTTCAACATATTCACCGCACATTGGACAGAGAGCCGAATGCAAATCAATACTCCTCTAGTCTAGATTAAATCTGGTTACAAGACTATCTTTGTCGGCTCGCCATACTAAAATGTTCACCTTTTTTGAAACTATAAAATGCACACATACTCCTATGACGCCTATATGCAGGGACCCTTAAGCTATAAACTAGGCTATTAGACTAAGCAACCTAATTCTCTATAACCATTGTCTCTGATACCATTCTGTCACACCCACCATGGCGAAATATGGGACGCGAACGTATGGATATCATCACAACATGGCGTGTCTATAGAGAAACTAAATGAAATAAGAAATGTCATAAAATGGTGACACAAGTGTCATGACAATATCTCATCAAATGCAGGAGTCTAGGTAAGTAGGTAACAGTCCTACCGCTTACCCGAGACAAACTAATAACATAAACAAAGCAAACATATAGGTGTCCAAGTATCACTTATTCAAATGCAAAAATAAACTAAGAAGGAACGAGGATCTACTTCTATATGCAATCCTATGCTTCTAGGTCTACTCACTCCTATTAGCTGGCTTAACCACAAAATTTCCTGAAAGAGACACTAAAACACGTCAACAATAATGTTGGTGAGAGTCATAGGTTTAGTCTCCAACGCCAAAATATAACATTACAGCACATTAGCTGTGAATAACGACATTCAATAACATTTAGACAATCTGGACAGTGTACTACTATCATGCATAACTATTTAGTACTAAGCGCTTATCCTTTCCGTCCCAAGCCTCCAAGCCTTGCCTATCCTTCCTTCCTTTCCATGGCATATTAGGCGCCCATACACCTAACATCCATCCCCAAGACCCAGTCTTGTCCCCAAGGCCCAGCCTTGTCCTCCTTCATATCAAGTATAATTAACTATATTAAGTATTTCCACATAGCAGTTCAATGCATAAGTAAACACGTAATTGTCCAGACTAACATATAAAAACATTCACAACAATTTCATTTAAAAGAACATTTATAAGAACAAATAACGATAGTGTCCCTTCCATCCCATCTGGAAGTAAAAAAGATAAAGAAAATGGGACTATGAAACTCACCTGATTGAGCTTCTCCAAATATCCCGCGTACTAGCAAAAGCTAAACAAATAAATGCACAATCATCAAGACATGAACCAATGACTAAAATGGTTCATCAATCTATGATGTATATCTAACCCTTACCCTCATATTAATATCATTTATATGCCAAATACATCCCATTACACCCTTCTCTAAAGCGCTTAACTTATCCAAGTTCATAACCTATCCCATTAACATTTTACCCAAAACAGTTCCGATTTTTAGTCCCAAAACTATTAGCCAAACTCCCCCTACACATACCCATGCTCTCTGTAAAGAAAAACCTATGCCCTTAAATGTGTTAGCTAACTCCTCCCTTTTGCCCCAACCATAAAGCTACTGTTAAGGCCCCGATATACATGTATATACTTAAATCTATCTAGATTTTACTGATCTTGAACATATAAAAAGTTTGTTATGATCAGAGGGTCTTACACTATCCTAATTGATTATCCCTCTTCCAGATATCTTCTATAACATATAAAATAACTCTCATGTTCGTTTTAAATTCCAATTGTACTCGTAAGTACCCTAACCATCTTAAAACATTAAATTAAACCCGACTGATTTCAAAACTGTTTTGACCTCCGACTGTTGTAACCTGTTTTTGACCCACTTCTCCACCTCCAATTTAGTCCTCGTTTCTTGCATTCAAAAGCCAACTCAAATACATTTTCAGGGATACTTGGTTCGATTAATGAATGTTCATCAAAACATTAGACCCAAAATTCTGCCTAGTTTTAATTACGAATTTAATTACATTAACCTAATTAATTACCCATAACTTTACTAATTACAAGCCCTAATTATTCTAATCATTAGGTTATCATTAATATACATATTTTAATTTAAACCCTAACCTAAATCCGTCATAGGATGATTAAGACACTACAAAAATTCAGGCGGATAGCCATGGATAGATTTTGTGGGTAAAAAGACCAAATTTGTGGGTAATTAATGAATTGCCACAGATTATCCATGAATCTGTTTATATTGGGAAACCATTCGTGGGTAAATAACTAGCCATGATTTTTTGACATGTGGGTAATGTTACCCACGACATTGTTTGTGGGCATTTTCAATCAATCTGTGGGTAAATGTTGCACGGGATTTTCTAAGATACCACGGAAATACCCACAATCGTTGCATGGGTAAATCTGTGGCTATATTTAGCCACTACATTATCTGTGGGCGTGTTCATTAAATTGGTGGTAAAAATTTTTTAGGGATTTTTTACATTACCACAAAATACTCACAAATCTTTTGAGGGTAATTCAAGGTTACGCATGCCCACGATATAGTCATGTGTAAATATCCAATGGTAAAACTTATAATTTACCCATGATAATTCATGTGTATACTTTAACCATGGATATATAAGTGTGAAAAACCAAGGGTAATATTAGAAGTTTACCTACAATAAGTTGCAGGAAAGTAACGGGTAATATTAGAATTTTACCCATAATAACTGGTAGGTAATTTTAACCACAAAAAGCACTGGTAAAACTTGTGAGAATTTGTCACACGTAAATGTCACAAAATCTGAAAGAGTTGTAAAACATAAATTACGTTGCTCATATTAAAACAAACATTCACTTTATTAAACTTAACATAAACATAAAATATCTTAAATGAAGCAACAACCTAACTTATTCAAAATAAAGCAAACATCAACCTAGGATATGCAAACCAAATCAATCCTGAACCTAAAACACCAAAAAAACAGAAAATAAATTAACTCAGGTTTCTCGATGTCCTGCCAAGGCTGTGATATCATCTTACTAGACTTCATGCTCCTCGGAGTTGCTAGTACTTGGATTTTTAGTTTCCCCCAGTCTTTGTTTCATTGTCGTCTTCAGTTTCACTCTCAGTACTTGGGACAGGAATATCAAGATGAGTACACAAAAGTTCAAGAATTTGTTGTTGTTTACCGATCTTGCGAGTCAACTTTCTCTCCATTTCTAGATACTTGTTCTCCATAGGTTCAGGTGGCATATAAGTTGTTGAAGTTCTATTGACGGGATTCAGATAATAAGCAAATGCTTGTGAGCCAATACCATACACGTATCTTTTCTTCACACCTCTGACCGCCTCATAATAAATTGTTGATTCATTCACCATCTGGGATGACTCGCCTTCTGCATGATTTGCCCCACGTGCTTCCCTCAATCACAACATATTATCCTGTTATTAGATAGATGTGAAAATGAATGATTATATATGAAATAAACATATTATTCACTTTTTAGATTAGAACTTACATTGATAGTTTTTGCCTTCTTATCCATAAAGGTTTCATTGTCATGATTTATTGTATGGGTATACACAAAGAGTTTAAAAGGATTAGGTGGACGCTTTAGTGTTGTTTCCTGCACACAATTAATGGAAAAAAAATCACAAACTAAATTTTTTTTTGAAACTAATGTACTCACATAAGAAATAACATATTTTAGAATCATAAAACTACAACAAAGGTGCTTAAACTTACAAGTTTCTTGGCATATTCACGATATGATACAGAACCTCCAGTATGAGTCGATGGGCCATCACCCTTCCGACAATTTTGTGAATTTGTTTCACGTTTTTCCTTGTACTCGGGTGTATTCCAATGAGCTACAAAACCCTCCCATGTATCTTTACTTATAAATATTGGTTTTATCATTTTACGCCTAAGGTCTCTCAAGAAATCTGTATAACGGTTAGAAGCTTTTGATTCCCATGCTGTCCTCACTTGTGTTTCAGTTGCAGGATCCCAAACATAATGTTTCTACATTAAACCAAATCATTAATTACCACATATGCGATATATGCATACCAAATAGTTTAAATATAAAATATTATACCTTAAATTCTTCAAAATAGTAGTTTTTAGTGTCTTGTTGCACCTTTGTCCATGTGAAGGCTTCACTGTCAATTCTTTCTCTGAAAATCTTTCTTATTACCCGGGAGCATTGACATGAATTTTCAAGGCTGTTATGATATAATGACGATAAAATTAATATAATCACATGAAAATGTGTAATCATTTATTCAAATAAGACATTATACTTACAATCCATTCACAACAAAGAGTTGCTTTCTGCCGCCTTCTGTAAGTGACATATTCTGTGAGCTTTCAGTAGTTGATCGAGAGCGTGAATTTGTCACAATCACATTTTCTCGAGATGTTTCATTGCCATTACCATTAGAAGTTATAGTTGATCGAGAGCGTGGATTTGTCACTGAAATTAAGATTTTGCTAGTTGAAAAAGTTCGTTTTCTCGGTGTCTTAATGAATTGATTTCCGGTTCAAAGTGTGACTCAATTGTTTTTTGGTTAAGAAAGATTTGTCGTTGTAGTATATTAAATGTGCAAGACGTAAAGTAAATGACGGTTAATTAAATCTAAACTAGTTAAAACTTAAATGTGCAATATTAAAACTTTTAAAAGTAAATTGATTAAATGACTTAAAATTAAAGCGTGACGAAAAATTAAATTTGACAAAGTATTAAAGATGTAACTTAAAAACAAAACAAAGCAAAATTTAATTCCACCCCACAACCATCAGAATGTCTGATCAGAATGCTGTCACCATGCCCATCGGAATCCAGATCGCAAAGGCCTCTCGAAATGTGTCCATCAGAATAATAAAATTTGCAACCTATCAGAATGTATAAAAACTAGTCCTATCGGAATGCTGATCGGAATAAGCTATCGGAATGACACTTCAGATCGGAATGTTGCTCATAAAAATTTGGCAGAGTTTCGACTTAGAAAACCTCAAGAGCCGTCGGAATATGCGATCGCAATGTGCGATCGCAATCCCAGATCGAAATGAGGGGTTTGTTACTCTAGATCGGAAAGTATCGTCGGAATATGAAATCCTTTGTTCCAATTTTGTCACAATCGGAATGTGGGGAAGACGAGCTGTCGCAATGTGTAATACCTCACCTTTTCCGATGGAAAGCAATCCGTAATAAGCACAAGTGTAATAAGCTATGACTAATAAGCTGAATTCAAATACTTAACTGAAATGGAAATAAGACGAAACAAAAAGCTACAAAGTTAAAACCTTTCAAAATATAAAAGACGAAACTTAATAAAATGGATTTAAAAAGATAAAACTTTTAAGAAAACCTTAAAAAATAAGCTAAATACCAAATAAGCAAATAAGATTGTCAAACTTATAGCTTATTTCATATAAAAGCTTAAAGGGAAAAGAAAAGACAAACTTTTTAATCAAATAAGCAAAGAGATTAAGCAATATCTTGCTTAATCCGAAAAATAAGACAAAAATAAGAAAAGTAGAATGAGAAAGATAAAGAAAAGCTTGATTAAGAGTAAAGATTAAAACAACAAAATTAAGAACACTTACTTGGAATTAAAGGAATTAAAGTGCAAAACAAGTATTTAAAATGACATAAAAAATAAATTTGCAAGAAAAATAAATGGTGGAAGAGCTAATTTGTCAAGTTAGACAACAAGTGTGAAATGAGGTGGAAGTGGACTATATATAGGGAGGAGGGAAGCATGTGTTGCTTCCTTCTTTCTTCCCGTCTTTCTTTCCGTCTTCTCGTCTTCTTAATTCTTCGACTTTTTTCGACGTTGTCTCGGGATTAATTAAACATGTCTTGAAAATTCTTCATTAGTAAGACTTGAGTTCTTCGGCTTTATTAAACTTCCGTATTTAGATTTTATTCTTCGATAAATCTTCAGAATTGGCCTTGGACTTCCGTTCTTTTTGCACTCTTGATCTCTTGACTTCGTCTTTTGTCTTTTTCTTCGATAAAAGCCCGTGAAAGCCCGTATTTTCTCCCCTTTTCACATTTTCGTCCTAAATCACAACAAAAACACAAACCACGCATAATTCCGACATTTACGACATAAAATACACGTTTTGGTTTGGTTATTATTGTAGTTAAGTGGTAAAAGGATGGGTGTTTACACACCTATCAAATCCCCTACACTTGACCATTGCAATGCCCTCATGCAATGCATTAATTTCAAAGCACGGTTTACATTTTTCATCATAGATAACCCACCTTGGCCTTTATTAAATACTAAACACTAAGAAAACTTAAAAGAACAAAACAAGTAGAGAAATCGAAGACTTACATTGGGTTTTTGGTTGTCATGAATGTTCATCATTCTCAAGTTTCACGTTCCCCATACCAAGCTTAAAAACTTAAAAGAACAAAACAAAGCAAAATTTAATTCCACCCTACAACCATCAGAATGTCTGATCGGAATGCTGTCACCATGCCCATCGGAATCCAGATCGCAAAGGCCTGTCGGAATGTGTCCATCGGAATAATAAAATTTGCAACCTATCAGAATGTATACAAACTAGTCCTATCGGAATGCTGATCGAAATAAGCTATCGGAATGACACTTCAGATCAGAATGTTGCTCATAAATATTTGGCAGAGTTTCGACTTAGAAAACCTCAAGAGCCGTCAGAATATGCGATCGCAATGTGCGATCGCAATCCCAGATCGGAATGAGGGGTTTGTTACTTTAGATCGGAAAGTACCGTCGGAATGTGACATCCTTTGTTCCAATTCTGTCACAATCGGAATGTGGGGAAGACGAGCTGTTGCAATGTGTAATACCTCACCTTTTCCGATGGAAAGCAATCTGTAATAAGCACAAGTGTAATAAGCTATGACTTATAAGCTGAATTCAAATACTTAACTAAAATGGAAATAAGACGAAACAAAAAGCTACAAAGTTAAAACCTTTCAAAATATAAAAGACGAAACTTAATAAAATGGATTTTAAAAAGATAAAACTTTTAAGAAAACCTTAAAAACAAATAAGCTAAATACCAAATAAGCAAATAAGATTGTCAAACATATAGCTTATTTCATATGAAAGCTTAAAGGGAAAAGAAAAGACAAACTTTTTAATCAAATAAGCAAAGAGATTAAGCAATATCTTGCTTAATCCGAAATTTAAAATAAGCCAAAAATAAGAAAAGTAGAATGAGAAAGATAAAGAAAAGCTTGATTAAGAGTAAAGATTAAAACAAAAAAATTAAGAACACTTACTTGGAATTAAAGGAATTAAAGTGCAAGACAAGTATTTAAAATGACATAAAAAATAAATTTGCAAGAAAAATAAATGGTGGAAGAGCTAATTTGTCAAGTTAGCCAACAAGTGTGAAATAAGGTGGAAGTGGACTATATATAGGTTGGAGGGAAGCATGTGTTGCTTCCTTCTTTCTTCCCGTCTTTCTTTCCGTCTTCTCGTCTTCTTAATTCTTCGACTTTTTTCGACGTTGTCTCGGGATTAATTAAACTTGTCTTGAGAATTCTTCATTAGTAAGACTTGAGTTCTTCGGCTTTATTAAACTTTCGTCTTTAGATTTTATTCTTCGATAAATCTTCAGAATTGGCCTTGGACTTCCGTTCTTTTTGCACTCTTGATCTCTTGACTTCGTCTTTTGTCTTTTCCTTTGATAAAAGCCCGTGTTTTCTCCCCTTTTCACATTTTCGTCCTAAATCACAACAAAAACACAAATCACGCATAATTCTGACATTTACGACATAAAATACACGTTTTGGTTTGGTTATTATTGTAGTTAAGTGGTAAAAGGATGGGTGTTGACACACCTATCAACTTTCATATAAGTTGTTAAGTTATTTCCGCATATATAATTCGTAGTAATTATTTGATGTTTAAGTCATGCCTCCTAAGAGATTCGTAGTAGTGGAAGTTACTGGAATTAGGCGAATGGGAAGGGTTCGGCGTACGAACTATAGGAAGGAAATCCCACATGAGTGGTATCCATGTGAGGCTACGGAGCAAATGATTGAGGAGCAAGTGAACAACGTATGGTATTATAAGAGAGTACTAACAATAACATCTAAGGAGGGGGATAGGGAACGACTATGGAGGAGAATTACGAGAGAACCAACATGAGCAAGAGATATCTAAATTAGGAAGAGGAGAAACTGAATGTAGACTCTACTTGATCCGATAGTGATAGTTATTTCTTGATAGTTTGAGTTATTTCCACTCTTACAGGCAACATGACTTTATTTGATCGTTTCGTATCTTATGTGTTTTGAATTTATGTCTATGCTTTTAGCTAGACTATGTTATTTTAATAAATGGAGTTTTGGACCTTAGTATGTGTGTTATGTGCTTATGTTAGTAGATAGATCTATGTGTTACGTGTAGCATTAATTTCTTATAAGTGTCGTCATAGGAGGGAGTACATTAGTGAAAGGGAACATGTATAATTATGGAGGCCTACATAATTATATTTGTGTCACGACACTAGTGGGCTTTCAAGTATGATGTCATGAAAGAGAGTTAATGCATGCCTGGTTATGTATATTGGTATTAGTTATATGTATGTAGCATACTGGACGGGGTAATTAGTAGTTATTGACGAACGACTTATGTTATATTAGTATGGTGAACAATCAGAATGGGGCTAGAAGTAGTGGTGGCGACAATCCTAACTTGGCTGCATTGATTGCTGCTCAATTAGCCAACATGGTACCGACTATCATTCAGAAAGTGATTAACAACTTGAACAACATCAACAACAACGGTCAGGGAGGCAGTAATAACAATGGCTATACCTATAAGACATTCATGTCTTGTGAAGTGAAAGAGTATGACGGCAAGGGAGTTGCAATAACCCTCGCACAATGGAATGAGAAGACGGATAACGCGATGGAAAATGAGTGGCTACATGCCAGGACAAAAGGTCACGTATGCAACAGGGTCGTTTGTAGGTAAGGCTTTGACTTGGTGGATTACTCAAGTACAAGCAATGGGGAGAGTAGTTGCAAATGCAATGACTTGGGATGAGCTAAAAGCTCTCATGACTGAAGAGTTTTGTCCAAGAAACGAGTTGGAGAAGCTAGAGAAGGAGTTTTGGGGACATGTCATGAAGGGAGCTGCTCACGCAGAATACACGGATCGCTTCCATGAGTCGGCAAGGTTAGTGCCTCATCTGGTTACTCCGGAGGCGAACAAGAAAACGCGATACATCGCTGGACTACCAACTCAGATTAGGGGAATGATTAGGGCTACTCAGCCAGTCACAATGCAACAAGCCATTTTGATAGAAGCGGTGCTAACAGAAGAAGCAGTTAAAGGCGGTAGGCTAAGTACGGTTGGAGAAAAGCGCAAGGAGCTAGAGAAAAACCGAGCAGGACGGAGGTAACTGGGAAGCTAGTAAGAAGAAGAGGAAGGGGAACAATGTCGTGTCAATGACTGATAGTGGGAACATGGGTAGTAGTCCAAGTGTTCCGCATGATCTACATATCATGGACCTAATAAGCCATGCTTGGTATGTTTTAGCTGCAATGGACTGGGGTATGGCATTAGGGACTGCCAAAAGCCTATTGTGAATGATGCGTATGCGCCAACGATTGGGACGGCGTATTGAAGACGAGCTTGCTACGAGTGTGGAAAAACGGGACACTATAAGGACCAATGCCCAAAGTTAGAAAGAGCACCAGGACAAGCTGGAAACCCGTTAGCTTTAGAAGGGAATCAAGGTGGTGAGATCATTGGGTACCGTGTTGGAAGAAGAGTGCTCTATCTAACTAGAATAGAAGAAGCGCAAGATACGGATGGGGTGACGGGTAGATACTTTGCTAACAAATTTCCGTCACTATATTTTCTAGGACCGAGGGTAGCTTTATATTTTACGAATTATGCCTTGTTAGTGTTAGTTTTAGGGTGGTAAAAATAGGATTACGAAATTTCGACGACGGTTGGTAAGCAAGAAGAGGTAGGTGAAATTCTCGAATCCGTAGTTAGAGTTAGGAAACTTGAGTTCCCTATAGATGTAAATTATTTAAGGCATCGAGGTTGAAGTGATCATGGGAATGGATTGGTAGCAGCATGACGGACGGAGCTAGCATGTCATGATAAGTCGTTAGAATTATGAAGACATTGGTGGAGTGCGATGAGCGAGAAGGAAGTAGAAGAGTCACGTGTGAGATTTCCAAGCGTGAGAACGTCGAGTAGATAGTTAGAGGTAATAGCATTTCATGGAATTACCAAGGAGAAAAGTGAAGCAAGATGAATGAGCATTTTGGAGCTGAAGAGGTGGATTGGATAATGAGCCGATCTTGGCATCATCGAAGGGATTGGAAGAAATTCGCGGAGCACGACGATACGCGGGGCAAGGATTAGGATGTGTACGAAGACGGCGAGGAAAAGCGATTGTTTATACATTACAGAAACTGAAGATTTGGAAGAACTAGATAAGACTTAGTTAGTGGAGTTGGATCGTTGGAGCTGCCTAGAATGCTAGAGGCATTTGGTGTACGAGACGTGGAGAATGATCTATACGGATTATGAACGTTTCCAACATCTATTCAATATTTTTGATTGGACATTAGGCAATGATGATGGATGGAGGTGAGTGGTGACAAGGACGTGCAAAGGCCAAGTACCATCTGGAAAAGGCAAGCATAGTCGATGAGACATGGAATGCGTAGAAGGAAGTGAAGTTAAGATAGACTTGAGCCATATGGATGACGTGCTAGGGTGGTCTGGATGAAGGATGTAAGTTGCATGAATTGAGTTATTTAAAGCAGAGAATGCACTAACATTTATGTTGCGTGGCTTGGACAATCACATGTAAAAAGGGATGTAGACTATAATTCCTACGTAGATAGGAGTAGCTTAGAAAGGACGGTGTAAGGACGAAGATGGTAGAAGAGATGCATAACGGAGTGGAGGAATAAGGGCGATGGGAGTTGGGTGATAGTTGATAGACTGACTAGATCATCCCATATTCTAAGCCGAATGAGAAGTCACGGAGTTAAAAGGATTCGAATGTGATGGATACGAGGTTCTGCGTAATGGTTATCCTAATGAGAATGAAGTTCTCCATGAAGGGTGGTTAGTTACTTGGTGTCGAGCATGAAAAAGGGGCGAAGAGGTAGTGGTGAGTATGATATGTTTCATATGACTATTAAGAGAAGTTTCTAGCTATGCAAATCATGCATAGGTCATTGGACGTGATAATGGTTGGGAGGAACTCTCGGATGATGGAAAATCCATAGAGGATAGAAGTGATAGGTTTTCTGATGGGGAAAGGTAGTAGAAACTGTTGGAATAAATTCATAGGAGACGAGGTGAATCATTGTTATGATGGAATGAAGTTAGAAGCGGACAACGTATTGGACTAGAAGTGGATCGGAAAACTATAGAGGTGATGGAAGTATTTAAGTAGAGGTGGTAGATAGCAAAAGAACTGACAACAGAGTTGTGCGGATAAGAGGCATAAGTCGTTGGGAATGTAAGAATGAAGATAAGTATAGGCTAGAAGTCCCACAATTGAAAGAAGTGACATGGTCTGGGAGGAAAGAGAAGTTAGCATTTAGATCATGAGTTCATTTGAGATGTTTGAAAGGATCGGGTTGGTGGTATGTAGATTGAGGATGGCTGGAAGATTTAGGTAGAATGCATGATGTATTTCATGTGATAACTAGAGGAAAAGCTTAGCAAGAGCAGACTTGCAAGTACCGTTGGTAGTTATTGGTATAGATATGAGTCTTCGTTTATCGAAGGGCCGGTAGAGAGTACGGATTGCGAAGTTAGGACATTGGTAAAGTAAGATACCGTAGTAAGGATAGATGGAATATGGAAAAGTGGACTAGAGTTCACGTGGGAATGGTATGAGGAACTAGTATCCTCATTTATTTGTTAATGACGGTCTTAAGGAGTAAATCTTGAGGACGAGATTTTTATTAGGAGGGAGTGATGTGACAACCACGGTTTTGGGGTTCGTCACTTAGTCTTATTTTTAAGTTATTTTATGTGTGACTATGTGTTTTATATGTCTATGTGTTTATTTTATATGAATGGGGAAGGAATGGACATCATTTATGGGTACGGAATACTCATAAGTAAACCGATGAGCGGATATTTCATGATCATGAGTTCACAATATAGTGACTATGAAATGAAATGGAATCATGTTGGTCATTTTGGTAATTTACGTATACGTATAAGTTTTATAGTAAATCATATTTTTACGATTTTGCGTTTATCATTTTGGGTCTCGGATAAGGTAATTAGTCACGGGAATATTTTGGGATCATTTTAAGTCATTTAGGACTTAGTTATTTAGTTTATTTCATATTCCAAGAGTTTTTATAAAATTTTATATTTTTACGGTATACGCGTAAAATCGGCTAGTTTTACGGTTTTGAGGTTCGGGAGGTCTTAAAGGCTGAAATAAATTAAGGTAATTTAAGGTAATGTTAATAATATATTAATAAAAATAAAAAGAAAAATAAAAATAAAAAAATGGTCTAGGTTGGTTTGTATTCGACGCACAAGGGAGAGGGGAAAAGGAAAGGGGAAAAGGAAAGGAGAAAAGGAAAGGGGAGTTTGGGCTTGGGTTGGACTATTACCCACACCCTATATATTGTTTTACACAAAACTAAAAAACTTATTATTTTTCTCCTGGAGAGCTTTGAAGTCGCGAACATATCTTACAAAAATTAGGGTTTCATCAAAATTTTGGGGTTTTCATAAATCAAAGGTAAATCTTTAAAACCCTTTTAAATTAAAGTGTTTTTAATTGATTCTCACTACAAGAATGCAGACGGATACCCACGGAAGTTACCCACAAAAATTGATACGTGGGTGTTTTCCCTCGTATTACCCACTAGTTACCTACAATAACATAATCTAGAGTCTAGAAGAAATTTCCCTCGATTTTCTCATAATTTTACCCATAAATATACCCATTAAATAATATATCGTGTGTAGTTTGTGGCTAAATGATTCCCGCCAAAATGTTTCCCATGCATTACACACAACTTAATTATCACAAGTAAAAATATGGTTAATTTTGTGGGTAAATTTTTGTTACCCACAAAATACACACATCTTTTATATTCGTTGGTAATATTCGTGGGTAATTTAAGGGTAACATTTATACCTCATAGCTTTTCACAAACCCACTTTCCTGTTTAACATCTCGAGTATAATTTACATGGCTAAACTTACAGTACCCTTTTATTAGACTCGTCCTTTATATTTGTGGCTAATTTGTTGTGTGTAATTTGTGGGTAAAATTATGCCCATGATTATGACGTTGGTTAAACTTGATGCCTAGTTATTGTGCTCATTTTTATGTGGGTGAATTCTTGTTACCTGCTATTTACACAGCTATTAATGTTCGTTGTTATTAAACTCGACCATAAAAAGAAAAGATCGAAACTCGAACATAGGACACTACATAGAGCCGGACACACCCACTAACCCCCTATAGCGCACTTTGTAGCTTTTACTTCCTACCCAAACACACTAATAAACAGGTGTACCAACTAACCCACATAGATAACTTGCAACATCTTCGATAGTATGAATAGAATCTAAGAGAGCTTGTTCCAGTAATTCTGCAATCATAATTCTATGCTCCTAACAAACAGTAAACTTGTAATTGAAGTATTTCTTAACTTTAAGCAATATTATATCTGCTTCAGATTATTATTAAAAAAAGTAACTAGTGTCTCTTTCCACCTAAAAGACTCATAAGTAAAAGAAGAGTTTTACAATCAAAATATTGTCGAACGACCCCATCCTGTTAGAAATACGTTTTAACGTATATTAGAAGTATCGGTCACTCCACAATATGATTTATGTTGTAATAGCTCGTAGTTAGTAATTAGTTGTTATTTGCTTATTAACTTAAGTAAGAACCGGTCCATGGGCTTGTCATGGACCGGCCCAAGCCCAATGTTAGGCTTGGACTATAAATACCCCTTTCCACTAAGGAAAGGGGTTGGTTGTTGTCATTTCTTGTTTCCATATTAATAAAATACACATAGTTTCTCTCACTTTCTCTCTCTAACTTTCTCTCTCTAGAAATCAACAAACCCCTTCATAGATTCATTGATTATCAATATTCTACATTTGGTATCAGAGCTATGGGGTGATTTAAGGTAGTGATTTGTGTGGTTTTTTTAGTTTTTGATTGTATTAGTGTTCTTTAAGAAAAATCATCTTGATTCTTAGTGTTTTTGGTGTTTTTGTGATTGGGATTAGTGGATAAGTATTAGTTGTTACTTATTTTAGTCGAAAGCACAAAACTTTTTGGGTTATTTGGTCAAAATCTGGGCTTAATCTTCATTGTTACTGTTCGACTGTTCATCGGAACAATCTTCTGTTCATTCAGCAAAAGTTCCGGATCAACAAGTTCCGGATCAAGAAGTTCCGGATCAAGAAGTTCCGGATCAAGAAGTTCCGGATCAAGGAGTTCCGGATCAAGGAGTTCCGGATCAAGGAGTTCCGGATCAAGGAGTTCCGGATCAAGGAGTTCCGAGTCAAGGAGTTCCGAGTCAAGAAGTTCCGAATCAAGAAACTTCCGAACCAAGAAGTTCCGGATCAAGAAACTTCCGAATCAAGAAGTTCCGAGTCAAGAAGTTCCGGATCAAGCCAAACTTCCGAACCAAGAACTTCCGAGTCAAGAAGTTCCGGATCAATCCAAAGTTCCGAACCAAGAACTTCCGAACCAAGAAGTTCCGGATCAATCCAAAAAGTTCCGAATCAAGGTAATCTTCCGAATCAACAAAAAGTTCCGAATCAAGGTAATCTTCCGAATCAAACTTCCGAATCAACAAAAAGTTCCGAATCAAGGGTTATTTTGCTTGTTTTTTCGACGATTTTTTAGAGGATTTAATCTTGGTTTCTTACAACAAAAACACAACACAATTCACAAGCTTTACTTCACTGCTCGATCAACCGATAATCTCTGTTTCTTTGAAGAAAACAAAATGAATCCAAATTCAGTAATGCCTCAAATGACATCTCTTACAGATATATCAATCATAACGGGAACTGATAGCCGTCCACCGATGCTTATTAAAGAGGTGTTTGAGGCATGGCAAGGTCGAATGATGCAATATCTAAAGGGGAAACCGACATACGGAAGGCTTATGGTCAAATCGATTTTGAATGGTCCACTCGACTATGGTACCATTGTGGTTGACAACGTGACTAGACCACGAGAATTTGAAGAACTCACTCCAGCTCAACAACTTGTTGCAGATGCAGATGAAAAAGCTCTTCAAACAATTCTCCAAGCTCTTCCCCATGACATCTATAGGATGGTGAGTCAGTATACGGTGGCAAAGGATCTATGGGAACGTCTTAAGGTGTTGCTACAAGGAACGTCTCTCACCAAACAGGAAAGGGAATGTCAGTTGTATGACCTGTTTGATAGATTCACCTACAACCCAGGGGAAACGCTTCACGATTATTACTTCAGATTCACCACACTCATGAATGATCTGAATGTATACAATCTTGTGATTGCACCATTCCAGGTTAACACCAAATTCTTGAATACTCTACCTCAAGCTGAATGGGGTGAGTACATTACCGATGTCAAGTTAACCAGGGATCTGCATAAGTGCAATTTGGATCAAATATATGCCTTCCTTCAGCAGCATGAGAAGCATGTGATTATGCACCGTTCTCCTCGCGGTATGTATCCAGATTCCTTAGCTTTGATGGCGAATCAACCAAGCTTGTCTCACAACAACACACCTTATATCTTGGGACATCAAGCTTATCATCAATCACCTTACATGACACCAGCCTTTCCCCAATACTCGATTCTACCACAACCACCCACCTCACATCAGCAACAATATCGGTTCAATGTACCTTCACCACAGTATGCTTCACAACTTCATCCAGCAAATGTTGCACCTTATGCTCAGCCTTCATATTCTTCTTATCAAGAGAATGCAGCATATCCAACAAGCTACCCTAATCAAATGAGTATTCCTTCTACTGATTATGCAGCTCATCCAGATCAAGCACTATATTGTGATGATGAGGAAGTCCCCGTTCCTGTTTTCCAACAAGGAGCTGACCCAGTTGAAGTGCTAACTACTATGTCTGCTTATCTCACACGAACTTTAAGCAAACGAGGATTCAGAGGATCAGCTCCTACCAACAATCAGTTGAGGAATTCATCCAATTCTCGCCAACAAGCTACAATTGAGAATGGCAGGGTAATGGTTCAGCCAATTCAACCATATCAGGGGAGAACTTCCACTTCAACCAATGTTCACACCGTCAATCCTGCTCCTGCTCCAATGGTCAACAACCCTCCACGGGCTAATACAGGCAAGTTGAGAATGATTACATGCTACAACTGCAAGGAAGAGGGTCATATGTCCAGGGATTGTAAGAAACCCAAGAGGAGAAGGGATGGACAGTGGTTTGCAGAAAAGATCTATCTGGTAAATGCTCAGGCGCAGGGAAGGGAACTTGATGAAGAGGAGCTTGCATTTCTTGCTGACCCAGGGATTGCTGAACAAGACGTTGTCACTACGCAGAATGCAGCTTACCAAGCCGATGATCTTGATGCGTATGACTCCGACTGTGATGACTTTCAATCTGCAAAGGCTGCTCTCATGGCAACTATCTCCAGCTTAGGGCCAGAAAAGAGATATGAGGTACTTATTAATACCACTGATGCTAGTATTCAACCACATCAAGCTGTGCAAGAGAGTGCTGACTCGAATGAATCTTCGGTGGTGAGTCCTTCAAACGAGGAGACAAACAATGATAGCAATATCAATGTGAGTCCCCAGACTTTGAGTGAATCACAACCGGGACCCAGTTCGCATACGCCTACTCCTGCTCAACAAGATTTGGTAATGGTTCCTGCTACATTACTTAGCCAAATGAATGCTGCACTCTTAGAAACCTTAGCTAAGAATAAGAATTTGTCTGATGAGCTTGCCTTAAGCAATGAGAAAGTACAAACTTTGGAATTAGTGCCTTCGTCAAGTGTTCTAACTAATCTCGAATATGATCACTTTAGAAACAAACAAATGGGTCACTTGCAAGAAATCGAAAACTTAAGAGCAAATCTGTCTAAAGAACTTAAAGAAAAGGAGTTAGTGGTCACTAATTTTCAAAAACTTCAAACGGATTTTGAATCACTTGAATCTAAGAAAAATGAAATGGAGATTAATGCCACTAATAAGATTAGAAGTCTAGATTACTTGCTGTTAAGACAATACGCTGCTTCTCAACTAGTTCACTTATTTGATGCTTCATTTAGAGAATTTAACTTATCACGCCAAAAAGGCCTTCCCCCTAATCCACGGTATGCAAAACAAGCTTTAAGACATAGTCCTAGACTTTATAATGCAACTCAATTAGGATTGGCTTTAGACCCGATTGTTTTTCCCGATGATCGAACAAGTAAGGATCTAGTTGATGAGGATCGGTCATACAATTCTGCAAAATATCCCGAGTGTGATTATTTTAAAATGAATAAGGAGCTTGCAAAAACTGATTTTAGAGTTCGCTTCCATATGGATAAGGATCTCATCACAGCACCAACCTACATGATAGAGGAAGAAAGCCCTAGTACATTTCATACACTTGTCAACATGGAAGGTCCTAAGGAAATTCCAAAGAATCTTCCACCTGTTAGCACTGTATGGTTAAACTTGCAAGAGATTAACCGATACTTTACTAACTTAGACAAGGTCATTTTGGAATGTACGACTTCAAATGGCTTAAACGCCGGAGAATGGGCTTTCGAACACATGAACGAGGTGTTTAGAACTGAGATCAATCCGTTTGTCGAAAGTCTAAAAAGAAGTTTTGCATCTCTTAAGGAAAATCTTCAGTTTGAAATTGGGGAAGTTCAAAAAGTGTTTTATGAAATGGACACAGCTTACGAACTGCAACTAATTGAAAAAGAAAAGATTTTAACCGAATATGACCGATTCTTGTCCGAAGTAATCTCGTGTGATGTGCTCACTACTGTAAATGTTAATTATTCGAATGAGCCTACATCCGCTATGATTAATTGTGATGCTGTGAATATTTGTAATGATATTTGTGATGATGTTTGTGATCTTTCTGTAAATGTTGCTGAAACTGTAAATGAGGTAGATAATCATTCTTGTCACGAATCTAACGCTGAGTTTTTAAAGCTACAAGATTCTTACAATTTACTTTCAAAACGCTTTAATCAACTAGAACAACATTGTATATCTTTAGAATTGAAACAACAAACTCAAAATGAGAATCTTTTGATATCAAATGTTTGTGAAAACGGTGTTGAGATTAGTGACAAGATGATTGCAATTGTTAAGACATTAGAGGAAGAAATCATGAGATTGAAGAGAGAGGTATCATCAAAGGAAACATTAAAATTGGAACTAGAGGTTGCAGAGTCTAAAAACCAAGTCTTAGAAATTAGACTATCATCTGTTCTAGGGGAGATGGATCGGACAAGACAGGGATTATCCGCTCTTTATGGTTCACTAGAAGAACGCTTCGCTTTTAATGCGGCACAGCAACAATATTTTGTTGAAAAACTGAACCAAAAGTGCGAGGAAATCTCTGATTTGAACATCCTGCTCATAGACAAAAATATGGTTTTGGCTGAGTTAAAGGAGACACTTCTTCTCACCCGACAAGAAGTTGTTGATAACTTGGCTATCGACTCTGCACCGTCCACTAGTGCTCCAACAACCAAGTCAGTAGTGCTTTATAAGAATCCGCTTCATAAGAGAAACCAGGTTACCTATGATGATTATATGAGGAATGCCATTAAGCATGTCGATCTTCTTAGGGATATTTTAGACGATCTTTATGCCTTAGATCCCTCAAGTAGCGACTATTATTCGGCTCATGAATATATTAAGCGAGTTCAATATTGCTTGGCTTATTTGCAATACATAGGTACACCAGGTCCTGCACTACTTAATAATAGGCCCATTGCTGTCACTCCATTTAATAAGACTCCAGGAGCGAAACCATCATTGGCACAATCAAGTAAGACACCTTTAAAACCTGTTGCTAATGTTCCCACTTTGCTTTCTACAGGATTAAAAGAGACTACTAAGGCTAAAGGATCGCCACTCAAGAAAGCTAAGATCAAGCCCTCCACTAGTAGTGCCACAAAGAAGAAAGTAGAAGTCCACAATAGGAATGCTAGTTCAGTTTTAAATAAAACGAATCATGTTAAGACTAAAAGCTCTGCGCCTGTGCAGCAGCCTAAACCATTCGTGAATTCTGATTTAAAGTGTTGGAATTGTAATGAATGTATGTTTTCCCAGCGTCATGATTTGTGTCTGATTGATCACGTTAATGAAATGAATGCTATTAAGAATGGTCTTGAATGGAAGCCAACGGGTAGAACTCGTGCCCAAGTTGGCTGGCAATGGCGTCCCACTGGTAGGACCTTTACATTAGATGGAAAAATGTGCCCTTTAACTAGGAATGCATCTATCGAGGTTAGGTCTGAGCGTCCTTTAGTTAGGAACACTCGCACTCAAGTCTGGAAACAGCGCCCTTTAATTAGGTCAGCCCCCACTATAGTGCCTATCAGTGAAGAAATACCTCAGGATTTAAGCCAACTAGAATCTACACCACCAATTAAGAAGAAGAAGGCTAGGAAATCTAAGAAACCTAGAGTTAGCAAATCTAAGATTATTAAATCTGTACCTGCTAATAACAAGGAACACTCAGATTCCGATACCTCTACATTGTCTGTGTGTGGTGATATTTTCAGGTGGTCCAAATCATCCTGTGGTATTTGGACTCCGGTTGTTCAAAACATATGACCGGAAATCGCTCGATGCTCCGAAATTTCGTCAGCAAGTTTCTTGGTACGGTTAAATTTGGGAATGATCATATAGCAAAGATTATGGGGTATGGTGAATATCAGATTGGAAACGTGACGATTTCTAGGGTATACTATGTAGAAGGTCTTGGTCATAACTTATTCTCAGTAGGACAGTTTTGTGATTCCAACCTTGAGGTTACTTTTCGACAACACACTTGTTCATCCGCAACTTGGAAGGAAAAGATTTGTTGAAGGGATCTCGTGGTGCAAATCTATATACCTTGTCCTTACAAGACATGATGGCCGCCTCTCCAGTATGTCTTCTCTCTAAAGCATCTAAGACCAAGTCATGGTTATGGCATCGCAGATTATCTCATCTTAACTTTGATGCTATTAATCATCTGGCTAAAAACGAATTAGTTCGTGGTCTTCCAAAGCTTAAATTTCACAAGGACCATTTATGTTCCGCGTGTTCAAGGGGGAAAAGTACCAAGAAATCTTACAAGCCCAAAGCTGAAGACACCAATCAAGAAAAACTTCATCTTTTGCATATGGATCTTTGTGGACCGATGAGAACTGAAAGTGTGAGCGGTAAGAAATTCATTCTGGTTATTGTGGATGATTTCTCAAGGTTTACATGGGTTAGATTTTTACGTACAAAGGATGAAGCACCGAAGGCTATCATTACTTTTCTGAAGTTCATCCAGGTACGTTTGAATACCACTGTCCACCGTATTCGTACAGACAATGGTACAGAGTTCGTCAACCAGACTCTTCGTGATTATTATGAAGGAGTTGGTATATCACATGAAACATCCGCTGCACGCACTCCACAACAAAACGGTGTCGTTCAAAGACGGAATCGTACACTTATGGAAGCTGCTAGGACCATGCTTATTTATGCGAACGCTCCATTGTTCTTGTGGGCAGAGGCTATTTCTACTGCATGTTTCACCCAAAACCGTTCTATCATTCGGAAACGCCATGGAAAAACACCTTATGAGCTTCTACATGACCGCAAACCCGATGTTTCATTTTTCCATGTGTTTGGTGCTTTGTGTTATCCAAACATCAATAGTGAGAACTTGGGTAAGCTTCAACCAAAAGCCGATATAGGTATTTTCATTGGTTACTCACCGTCCAAAAGAGCATACCGAATCTATAACCGTCGTCTTGGCAAGATTGTAAAAACTATGGACGCTGATTTCGACGAGCTGACAGCGATGGCTTCTGAGCAACACAGCTCTGAACCCGCGCTTCATGAGATGGGAACCGGTGCTATAAGTTCCGGATTAGTTCCCAACAATCCTACTTCTACATCATTTTTACCACCATCAAGGCCCGAGTGGGATAAACTGTTTCAACCGTTGTTTGATGAATTCTTTGATCCCCCGACTGATGAAGTTCCAGCACCTGTAGTAATTGCTCCAATACCTGAAGTGGTTGCTCAAGCTAATGAACCTTTATCTAATGCATCTACAATTCACATTGAACCGGATGCACCTTCACCAAGTGATTCTCAAACTACACCTGAATCATCACCCCTACTTGTGCCTAATGATGTGGAAGAGGATTCTACTGATCACGACTTGGAATATGCTCACTTGCAAGAGCTTCCTTTCTTTGGTGTAGCGATCCCTGAAAACCCTTCAGCCGCGTCTACCTCAGAAGAAGCTCCTTCTATTGTTCACTCCAGACCACCTAGGATTGAAAACCATAGCACTAAATTGACAAAAGATCACCCAATTAGGAATGTTATTGGAGATCTAGATCGACCAGTCTCTACACGCCATCAATTACAAGAGAGTGCTCTATATTGTTACTTTGATGCATTTCTCTCTGAAGTTGAACCCAAAAATTGGCAGCAGGCTATGACCCAATCATCTTGGATTGAAGCTATGCAGGAGGAACTAAACGAATTCAAACGACTTGAAGTATGGGAATTGGTTCCTCGCCCTGACAAGGTTAACATACTTACTTTGTTATGGGTTTATAAGGTTAAACTTGATGAGATGGGTGCGGTATTGAAGAATAAAGCAAGATTGGTCGCTAGAGGATATAAACAAGCCTTGGGTATAGACTTTGAGGAATCTTTTGCTCCTGTGGCTAGATTGGAGGCGATTAGACTATTCCTTGCGTTTGCTGCTCATATGAACATGATCGTCTATCAAATGGATGTAAAGACGGCATTTTTGAACGGTGAACTAAGGGAAGAGGTTTATGTTAGTCAACCGGATGGGTTCGTCAGTACGGAGTCTCCTAATCATGTGTACAAGCTTAAGAAGGCTCTCTATGGGTTGAAACAAGCTCTACGCGCGTGGTATGATCTCCTGTCAACATATCTCATGTCGGAAGGCTTCTCCAAAGGCAAAGTAGACCCCACTCTATTCACTCTCAAGGACGGCAACGACATGCTTCTGGTACAAATTTATGTTGATGATATAATATTTGCTGCCACTAACATAGAATTGTCTAAACAATTTGAGAAGATAATGTCCACACGCTTTCAGATGTCGATGATGGGAAAAATTTCATTTTTCTTAGGATTACAGATTTCTCAGAATCCCAGAGGCATCTTTATAAATCAATCCAAATATGCTCTAGAATCTCTTAAGAAATATAACTTTGAGAATTGTGACCCCGTAGACACTCCAATGGTGGAGAAATCCAAGTTAGATGAAGATAGGAATGGGACTATTGTCGATCCAAAACTTTACCGTGGGATGATCGGCACCCTTCTATATCTGACTGCTAGCAGGCCTGATTTGCAATTTGCTGTATGCATGTGTGCCCGGTATCAGGCTCGGCCTACCGAAAAGCACCTACATGTAGTTAAAAGGATCTTTCGGTATCTAAAAGGAACACTTCATCGTGGTCTATGGTATCCGAAAGATTCCTCGATTGCTTTAATATCATACGCAGATGCCGATCATGCTGGATGTCAAGACACGAGGCGTAGCACTTCTGGATCTGTGCAACTCCTAGGAGATAGATTGATCAGTTGGTCTTCAAAAAGGCAGAAAAGCGCTGCAATATCAAGCACGGAGGCTGAATACATCGCCATGTCCGGTTGTTGTGCTCAAGTCCTTTGGATGAGATCACAATTAACTGACTACGGTTTGGGATTCAACAAAATCCTGATGTATTGTGACAACAAGAGCGCCATTGCCCTTTGCTGCAACTATGTTCAACACTCCCGGGCCAAGCACATAGACATTCGCTACCATTTCATTAAGGAGCAGGTGGAGAACGGAGTGATCGAGCTGTATTTTGTCACTACTGAGTACCAGCTGGCGGACATGTTCACCAAAGCCTTAGATCGAGGACGAATCGAGTTTTTGATCGACAAGCTTGGCATGAAATCATACACCCCAGCGACTCTCAAAGAGTTGGCAGAAGAATCAGCTGAATAGTCGTGGTAAACTATTCAGAGTATCCTTTGGTTGTGATCATGTATATTATCGTAAATATATAAACCACAAAAGAAAATACAAAAATATAAAACCAACAAAAACCATAAAAAAAAAATATAAAACCTAGAAAAACCATAAAAATTATAAAATCAAGAAAAACCAAAAATATTTTTCGTTTTAAATCGGGCATGTCTTTTAGTACGGTAATATTTACGGCCTTAGAAATGTCGATCAATATTGACACGGTGCCATAAATAGAGTCCGTATAAAAGTTGTACATTTTTAAAACATGCCCATAATGGCTTGTAGTTATTTCAGACTGCAACCCGGTTTTCATATTAAAGTCACGTATTTCCTTGGAAAACGTTGGCTCAGAACGGGAATTAATTTTCTCGGGCGTGATTTACAAGCCATCATGCAAAGGGATCAGGTTTACTTTATAACTTGGTCTAACACGAATTTGTGTACGTCTCAGTGCATTAATTTGTTAAAATAAGAGAAATCTTATTAAAACCACGAATCAAATTTTTTCAAGAAAGAAAATTGGAAATGCTTTCATCACTATTTGACTCTTTAAACAATGACTACAACTCTTTAAATAGAAAACGGGTCATCGTTTAAGGGGGAGAAAATAGTAAAATCATCTTCGTCATTAAAATTGATTTTCAAAAGTGATTATGAAAATTAAGGGCTACATGGCTACATGGTAATTGAGTGGTTTTGCTTTAGAAAACGACTTGTGTTCGTTCTAAGTGATAGGCATGGCTTTTAGATTTTGGGGATATGCTAATAGATTGTGTTTGCTAAGTTGTGTGTAAGTTTAACAAGAGTTAAGTGAAATGAAAAAGTTGGAAACAAAAAGGAAATGAATAGATAATTGAGGGACCAAAAGTGTCACTTGTTGAAACTTGGCAAATTTTTGACCTAAGTCAAAACATAAACCCCCCGCCCCTCACTATTCATTCTCACTGTTTATCTCTCACTTTGCCGCCATTGTTACACACACTCACAAGAAATCAAAACACTAATTTCATCCATCTAGATCCTGTTCTTTCGACTAAATAAGGTATATACATCAATATGTTAACTTCTAATCTACATTTCTTATCATATAATTCTGTTAAACCTGCTCAATTAATCAGTTTAATCTATTTAGGGTTTATGATTAAATTAAGGTTAATTAACTAAGGATTTGTGGTGGGTTTTATGCGGATTTGTATGATATGATGTTTATATGCCTTAGTTTGCCTTAGAAACTCACAAACGCGCTTGATTAATCATCATAAGCTGTGTTTGAAAAGTTCCGGATGAACTAGGATAAGAACTTCCGAATGAAGGATTTCTTCTAAAAAACTTCCGAATGAGGAAGTTCCGAATGAAGGACTTCCGAATGAAGGAAGTTCCGAATGAAGAACTTCCGGATGAAGGAAGTTCCGAATGAAGAACTTCCGGATGAAGGAAGTTACGAATGAAGAACTTCCGGATGAAGGAAGTTCCGAATAAAGAACTTCCGGATGAAGGAAGTTCCGAATGAAGAACTTCCGGATGAAGGAAGTTCCGAATGATAAACTTCCGGATGAAGGAAGTTCCGAAAGAAGAACTTCCGGATGAAGAAGTTCCGAATGAGGAGAAGTTCCGAATGAAGAATGTTCCGGATGAAGATGTTCTGAATGAGGAAAAGTTCTAGATGAAGAGTTTGATTATTATGGTTTGCATGATATATATGTACTTGTTGGTTTATCTTATGAAATGTGTTATGCTTAGAAGTAAGAACGATATATATCTATATGTTTTTGTGCATCAACCTTTCATGTCTTATCTTAAGCAGATAAAATGACTAATCCAACAGTACAAGCAATCCAAGAATCTAGAGAAGCCGATATTGCTAAAGCACGAACCCTTAAGTTTATACCCAACAACTACCGGCTGAAGCAAGTCTCTAAATCCACTCACCATGGTTTTAAGGTCGCCATAGCCATTCTCGATAACTCCCACTTCAAGAACGCCCTTAGGAGTACATCCTGAAGGCTTTGATCAAAAGCTCCGTGAACGTAGATTGATGAGGAGCTTGGAAAGGTTCGTGGGTGGAAGACCGTATTTAGTGCACCACAATCTACTGCAACGATCCATCTAATGAGTCGTACATTTCAGGTCACTTTATATTGGTTTTCAATTGTGAATATGTATATTTGTGAATAATGTGCTTGTAATGGCTTGATGTAGTGTTAAGGTATGATAATTTTTCAAGAATTTCTCACGAGATTCTAAATCTTTCAAAATATGTCATACCAAAGCACTACAACTATCCCTTATTAACTTAAGGGGGAGCAATAACTTGTTCTATGGCCAAAACATCGATTTCATTTTTTACCCAAAGACCGGTTAATCCATTCAATATCCCAAATATTAATGGTTAACATTTTGGATAAGGGGAGAAAATGGGATTAAGGAGACGTAAGTGATACTTGGCTAAAAGATGAAAAAGACTTAAAGATTATCCAACTTAATATGTGTAAAGCACGTGTTAAGGGGGAGCGTTTTTGATGAACACAACACCTAAGGTACAAAACTTTTGATTTCAATATCGCAAGTACTTTAGGTGATTTTCAATGATTTTTCATGGTGGCAATTCCTTCCCAAAACACGCTTAATTCACGACGGATGTGGTGACAAAAGGGTGGTAGGAATAGGTTTAGTCCAATGATTCATCAGAGCCGATGGAATCTTCCCAAGGACAATTCCCTAGATAGAATTAGAAGTCCTAGGAAAGATGGAGAAAGAATGTGAACGTAGCTGAATGCCGACCAAGTACTTAAGCTAGCACTGGAACAATCACAACAAGGTGCTAGTGATGACGTATTGGTAAGCATTGAAGGGGTTGAAGAATGAAAAAGAAATGTAAAGATAAAGGGTGTAAAGAAAGAAGCCCTCCTTACAACTTTAGGCAGAAACCGGGTCAATACATATGCTATTGAGGTCATTTTTGTTAATGATTCTCGGTATTGAAGAAAGACATCATGGACCCAGTGATGCAATGCACAACCCTTCCCCAGCTAACTCAAATATCTCTCAAAAGGTATTTGTTTTAATCACACGGAGATCAACACGTTATCTATTGGTTTATTCACTCCGAATAAACTGGTATTGAAAAGGTGGCACTCCTCTCCAGCCATCGCTCACTAAATCAAAACGCACAATCGAGTCTAGAGCCAAGAGATCATCAAAAGTCTCATTAGGACACTTTCCATTTATTCCTTGCTTTCTCACACACTGTGAAAAGTAAGAGATTTTCATGAGTCCTACGCAGTATTCCTGTAATATTGCCAGAACATCCGAGTAATACGCAAGTATTACAATGAAGATGGAAATCCTGCTTGAGCCAACATCAAACAAGCTCATGGTAGGTTACACGTGCGGTTCTTTTAGAACCAATCTTGTGAAAAACTGGAAGGTAACAGTGGTTTAATTCTTAATTGAACTTAAACTCGTTCCAGGCCTCTTCGCATTATCATATGATCTTGCCAGAACACTCAGAGTGACTCTTTATTGACCACAGTGACGAGTGGAAATCCTTCTAGTGTCAACATCAAACAGCACTTGGTAGGTAACGTGCAAGATTCTTTATGAATTGAGCTCGTGACAACTGGAAAGCAACGATGGTGAAAATCTTAATTGAAATTCACTTGTTCCAGGTTTCATGAATTGACGGCTTTTAATCACAAGGATAATTTATCCAAGTGATTCACTCTTTATGTTCGCAGTCAGCTTTGGACGGTCGAATAAAGAGAACGGGTTTACCCGCGAAATCCTGTCAGGAAGTTACTTAATTGAAACTATCCGTCACGGGTACGATATCTAATATCGTCCAACGGTCTTCACCGACCGGAGGTAAAATGCTACTGAATTAGAATAAAATGTTCAAAGCCATTTTATTCGTGTCGTTGCTGTGTACCTGTTAAAGACGGTGGCGTTGCTGTGTACCTGTTGAAGACGGTGGCGTTGCTGTGTACCAGTGAAGACGGTGGTGTTATGGTGTACCTGTAAAAGTCGTTCCCACATGCTTATGTCTTTTGCAACAAAGTTCAGCAAAAAATTCAAGAAAGTACAAGATGAAGTCTTCCGCTGTACCAAACTCTGAAGCTTTCGAGAATTCAACAAAAAGACGTAAGTGTGTGGAACATGAAGTCACGAGGAGGCAAAGTTCACAAGAAAGGCAAAGATCGCACGTGAAAGGCCAAAGAACAATGCTCTCAAGCCAAAGCCAAAAAGATCAAACCAACATATTCACAACAAAAGAAAGAAAAGAAGAAAGGACTACGAGCTAAAGAACGAAGACTTAGTATAGTATGCTAGGTTTAGAACTTTGTAACGTGGAGTGACCTCCCTTAGGGGGAGATTGTTAGAAATACGTTTTAACGTATATTAGAAGTATCGGTCACTCCACAATATGATTTATGTTGTAATAGCTCGTAGTTAGTAATTAGTTGTTATTTGCTTATTAACTTAAGTAAGAACCGGTCCATGGGCTTGTCATGGACCGGCCCAAGCCCAATGTTAGGCTTGGACTATAAATACCCCTTTCCACTAAGGAAAGGGGTTGGTTGTTGTCATTTCTTGTTTCCATATTAATAAAATACACATAGTTTCTCTCACTTTCTCTCTCTAACTTTCTCTCTCTAGAAATCAACAAACCCCTTCATAGATTCATTGATTATCAATATTCTACACATCCCTAACCACATAAACATGAGTTATACAAGAAGTTTAATCCTTGAAGACAGAAAATAATCTAATTGAAGGAAAGTTAATCATTGTCATCTTCTGATTGTTGTAGTTCATCATCGTCATCGACCATATCAACTTGGATACTACTTGAATCATTGAGAGGTATTGTTGACATGTCAGTTGCATCGATTGAATGTGCTTCTACTTTATCATCTTGTAAGGCTGTATTTTCTTCAGGAAGATCAAATGTTGAATTGGCTTTGATTTTGCATACTGACCACCAGTCAACTTTGTCACGTCGTAAGCTCGGATAAGGTGAATAATACACTTGTGATGATTGACTAGCCAAAACAAAACGTTCATACTTCCTAAGCCTTCTTTTATGGTTAATATCGACTAGTTTGTAATCTTTATGAATCTTCATCCCAACATTCGGGGTTATATCAAACCAGTCATACTTAAACAATACAACTCTTTTTATTGGGAGAGCGGAATATTCTAATTCTACAATCTCCGATAAAACGCCATAAAAATCAGTTGACATGTCACCATAGTTAGTACCTTTAATGCACACTCTACTGTTAAACGTTGACCTCCCTGAACCATGCTCACTAATGTGGAATTTATATCCATTGACAAAATACATCGGATACGTGGTAACACTCCTCAAGGGCCCTAACGCGACATCCTTAATGATTTGATTATCCACATTACCTGAATTGTGTGCCTACAATTGACCGACAAAGTTATTACATGCATACTCACATATTAATTCTAAAACCATAAGGGTTAAAATACTTACATAGTGATTAAACCAATCAGCAAATTCACTCTCAATCCGCTGTTCAACTTGGCCATCTGTTATGGTGGGATCGTTTGCCTTAATCTCTTCAACAAATATCCTTGAGAAACACTGCGAGACCCCCAAAATCAGACATGGAACAACTAGGCAACGAGGGGGTAACACGTCATAGTATAAGAAACAATGAATTACAGTTGACACAAAGCTGACGTAATAAAAGCATATATATCACATCATAAATGATCAGAGTTTTAAACATAGGTCCCAGAGTTTTATATGCGGAAAGATATATTATTTCATCATGATTTATAACATAAGTTGCCCAAAAGATATAATAAATTTCTAACAGTTTATACTAAAACCAGTCTTTTAAAAGCATCACAAAAATCTCCAAGCTGCGATAATATCCTGCGGGCTCCCATCCAAGCAAAGCTAAGTAATAATACCTGAGATTAAACATGTAAAATCGTCAACACAAAGTTGAGTGAAATTCATAGGTTTAGCAATAAATGTGTGGAACACAAGCATTCTTTTGTAAAACAAGTAAATAGAGAAAATGGTTATGATCATTAACCATAGTCTGAAACCAATATTAATGCTGTTTAGTTCATGAACCGAAGCTTAACTCAAAGTAAGTTCCTCTAGGGAGTATTCAGCCTAAATACTCAAGTATAAACAAATGTAAGTGCGTCAAGGTAATCGGGACGGGGATTGTCAATCCCGATGGATCCACCCACAACATTCGCGCTTAGCGCAAAGCATACGGGACAATTAACGGTTCATGATCAAGAGAGGAAACTTAAGGCTATTAACTATAAGCAATAATATCAATGAAAACTGTTGGAAAGCATACAAGTCTGAATAGCATACAAGTTCTGAATAGCATACAGTTTTTAAATGGATGTGTTCCACCATGTAAAATCTCACCCCGCGTTTAGAAACAATGTACAAGTAGTAAAAGGGGCTATGAACTCACCATTAGTAAGTAATCACAAGGTAAAAGGGGCTGAGCAAAAAGAAGTCTTCACGGACCTATGCAATGGTGACGCGTAATAAGAATGCGTTCAATGAAGCAATAACGTTTTAGAAATGGTGGGACATAGTATGACTAGGTAACTTGCGTGCGATGACGAGACCTAAGCTTAAGTTAAAATTTTGACCCAACACCTTGAACCTACTGTAATAACCTAATATCAACCTTGTATGATGGTCCAAGCATTTATGTGTGGGTTCCGAACACGTTTAAGACTCGGTTTGAAAAACCAAAACAAGGGACTGCATTCAGTTTTCTGAAAAAGGCTGAGAAGATTTGGTCATATCTAAAAATCTATAATAGTACAGGAGGTGAAATTTCTTGACATGTATAGGTATTTCTCTTACCTTTAAAATTTGGGAAAGAACAGCCCTAGAACTATTTTCAATCAACGGAAAATGCACTTTTAGTGACAGACTATCAAAACAGAAAGTTGTAAACGTCTTTCGTACCTTACGGTAGATTAAGCATAAATCCCAATCGGTAAAAGATTTTGACACGAAACCAAAAAGAGAAGTTTTATTATATTTGTAGCTACTGTAAAAAGTCATAAAATCATAAATTAATCCTTTTTACCCAAGTCAATTTACCCATGTTTTAAGCATAACATTCAGATTTGACCTAGTTTAGTAAAACGACCGTTTCGGGCTCATCCGGACACTTCCCATTTCCATCCAACTCAACACATACTAATCACATCAGTGGGTATCTATTGTTTATATAAAAACAAGGTCATATGTTTAAGAAAAATTTGCCATGACCTGTTTGTTTCTGTGGTGATTTCCATACTACAAAAACGACTCCATTTAGCTACCTAACCTCAATCAAGCAACACTTAGGCTATACCAAATCGCCACGCAAGTGTCCTAAGTCCTAATATGCCCTAAGTATCTATAATCTCAGTGGGTTTCACCCAAGGAATTCAAAATCCATGAATAAAAAGAATCAAAGTACTAGTAACATTAAAACTAAAATGCTTGGAGTGACTATACCTTCATAACAAGTAGGAATTAATCCAAACACACAAATTAAACAATTACTCCTCCTTGATCCTTAGAAATTTCGTGGCCCTTAGCCACGTGTTAAGTCAATCACGATACTCAGCAATTGAGTAGAAATAATGTAGTGAGACGATCACCGACGATATGGATGCCCGGGGAAAACACGAAAACCGCAACCTATCACAATAAGGCGCGCGTTAAGACTCGAACTCAATATTGATATATATACCAAATATAACATGACTCAAATGTTTTCAAAGTATACACGTTTCAAAACCATTGACACGAATCAAAAGAATCCATTTATCCAACGTTACTCGTTATAACACTTGAACACTTGAAAATGACTCGTCATACGACGCCAAGTCAACGCAAGTCAAACTATCCTTCACCCTTATTTGGACCAGTAGCTAAGTCATTTATATAATGACTAAGCACTTGAGTAAGTCACCATGTCCGATGGTGAACACTCAAACTCACGCAACACAAGCATTTGAACTACGTGTCCAAAATAAAAATCAGCAAGTACACCCTGAATGTACACACCGATCTACCCTATCTAGACATGTCCGTTTTACATGAAAATTGGTTTCAAGGTCACTTATAACCTGTATAAGACCTCACAAAAATTTGAGCTAAAGTTCACACTTTAAAATCCATCAGCTCGACACTTTACTCAACTCCAATTTTTAGGACAGATTTGTGCACTTGTTTTGTAACACCGTTTGGACCACTTTAAAAATACTATCTCGACAATCCGTCTTTTGAAACCACTACTAGACTCATCAAACTCAGTTTGTAAACTTTGAAAATCAGTAGTATCAACTATCTAACCAAGCCTAAAGTCCCCGAGAGTCGACCCAAAATCAGCCACAATTTCGGATTGTGCCGACTTGCGTCTCCCGGTACACGAAAACTAAAACTAGCATAACTTTTGACTCGTAATGAGTTATAGGCTCTATCTTATACCGAAACGAGCGTCTCGGAAAACTCTACAACAATTTCAAATAATCTCAGTCTTTCACAGACCTTAAACCCACGAAACAATCTGTTTAAAGCTGCTGTCCCAAATTACCTTTTTAGAAAACATGACAAACCAATTTTCCCACCAAAGCTAATCATTCTCATACCTCTAGGATCACTATACTATCATACCCATCAACCAAACACTCCTAAAAACACTTGTATGAAAAATCTAACAAAAACCAAAGATTAAAAACAAGACTTTTAAGGATCAAAACATGATAATCTTACCAAATATAACATATGCAAGATGATTAAATCATCATACAATCATGAAATCAAAAGTTCTTGAAATCTTGATGCATGTGTGAAATTTTTGTATAGATGGAATCATCTTAAGATTTAGAACATGGGTCTATGTTTAGATTTTATAAAACATGAGAAATTTTGATGATTTTGGGTGTTTTTATGGTGAAGGTGATGGCAAGGTAGAGTAGGGTGGGAGAGAATTAGAGTTTAATTTTTTTTTACATTTGTATGTATGTGTTTTTGTTGTAAAGAAATTGGCTTTTATATGGTGGTAGTGGAGGGACCAATATTGCCAAGTTTAAAACTTGTGGACTTAAAAACAATTAATAGTTTTAAAGGGTAGAAAATGGTTATTGGTAAATATTAAAAATATTTACGGGGCTCGGGTTTCGTAAAAATACTTTTCAAAAGTTACAATGCATCGTAAAAATGATTATACGATTTCTCGACACGACTTAATACGTAATTAAAACGACATCATCGAAAATATTAATTATCGATACAATCGATAAGTAAACGTAAAATTTTGGGCATTCGTCGGTTTCACGATCACTAGGAATTCTCGTTGTACATTGATTTGAATAAACTCGTTGTAAAACGCACACGTGTGATTTTAAATCAAAAACATTGATTTAAAATAAATATGGAAAAATAAAATGAAAATTTATAATTCCATACAAAGTATTTATCGATGATCAGAAAAATACTTAAAAAAGTATAATTTAAAAATCTCAGGATTTACATATAGCAATACAAGAAAACGTAATACGTTGGAAAAATTCAAGAAGCACGAATAAAAATAATAAAATAATGTTGGGAAAGTACGGGTTCTCACAGTCTTCCCCCCTAAAGGAACTCTGGTCCCCAGAGTTCTCCTGAAAACAGTAGAAGATGCAAACAAGAGGAGGTACAAAGTGTAGAACAAAATTCATTGCTTCCCAGGTAAACTTCCGTACCATGACGAATCTTAACGATTAGAATTCACTATGCTTCAGTTTCTTAACTCCTTTTCGTATAACTTTTCAGTCTTGGATTAGGATAACGATCTTTCAATACGGAGATACATTGAGAGATAGAGTTGTTGGAAATACGTGCGATAAACTAACAAGAATGAACACAAGAATCGCTTAAACAGGCAAAGTGCGATAAAATGAACCAAGATTGTAAATCAACAAGGGGTCGCAAATCGTGCAACTGTAAAACGTGAAAATCTTAAAACGTAAGAATCTATTTACAAGAGAAATAGAAGGGAAAAATGAATAACATATGATCGTTTAAAATACAAGTTGTCACAACCAGTTGTCTAGGATTTTGGTATTACTTTAAAACTCAGTTTATGTATTTCCTTGATTAAAATAAAATTTCACAAGGTGTAGTCATTTAAAATCAAACTATCTATATTTAGGGAGTAAGCTGTTGCTATATCTTTTTCTTGATCAGGATTTTCAAAGCAAAAGTAGAACAGTTCAAGATAGTTATCCTGATCGGCTTAAGAACTTTTGGATGACTGTATTAAATTATCGTTAAAACTCGAGTTTATCGTCACCATTAGAGAAAATTCAGATTTTTTTTTTCAAGTTATTTTGAATCATTGTTAGAAATTATAAATTAATTTAAATAATTTCATTAGGTTGACAATAAAGTATGATATAATCAAATACTTTAAAAGATACAGCTTGATATCTTTTGAAACATTAGGTAAATTTACCAAAGAGGATATATAGATCCGATACTTAACTTGAAACAGTTATTTTGGTAATTTAAACATTTGATAAAATGTATAAAATGTTCTTAAAAATTAATAATAATTTTTTTAGAAATTTAAGAAAGTGTTTAAGATATCAAACGATAAACACGTAACAATTTTTGGTTTTCAAAAGGTGACAAGACAGCAACGAATGTGAATCAAATAAAGGTCAACAATATGTAGGCGAGCAATATACAAAGGAATAAGACGGGAGTCGTATCAATTCTTAACAAACGTGGTAGAATAGTCACGTCAATAATAAAAATAATAAGAAACAATGATTATAGCAAGATTAATTCACGAGTGCGGTTGGCGTCACCAATAACGGCTTATTAAGTTCTCGGTGGTCGAAATACGATCGAAAAGGAAAAGCCACACAACGAATTTTCGAATCAAAGAAAATTCTTAAGAAGTCAATTGAGAGAAGTTCCAGTAAGATGAACAACATTAGAAATGAAAGGCGAAATCAACACATGATTCACACGAATGAAATTTCAAGACGATAGTATCTTAACACATATCATGGCAATTACACGTAATCATCGTTCACGTCCAGTCATAAATCACTAATCGCGTCCAGAGACGTTTTGAAGGTCTACCAAAATAGATAGAGATGGTCAATCGATGTAGGAGCATAGCAACGTTAAAACTTTCAAGTCGGGTATCAATGGTAAGAATTTAGGCAAATGGTAATGAAAATTGTATCATGAGGATGATGAGGTAACAAGTAAAGCAAGGATCGTTGAGTAAAGAAATCTATGCTTGAGGCATGTATTTTGTTCAAGAAAAGATAAGGGTTCATAGGTGTATGTCGCGAACTGTTGTTACTCGCACAAGAAGTAAAAGTTTTCAAAACTTATATATATCTAACTTTTTAAGAAGTATGATTAAAAAGTTGATTCTTGGTTAAATATTTAAGGTGACTACTATTTGGCCTTGCATGGCTCCTTCTAAATTAGGCATATGTGATCAGGCCATGCATAATTTAGGACTAGCAATGCGATGCTCAGCTTCGTCAACCAATATTACATATCATATGATTTAAAATATGCATATAATGCCATTTGTAAAAACAGAAATCAAAATAGTTTATGAAACTATTTGCTAATAAGTTACTGGCTAACTGTTTTAAATCGACAATTCGTATAGTTACAAGGGTTCTTTATAAGACCGTATTAAAACAATTTGTGAAAATACATTGTAAAATTAATATAAGTTAATTTTATAAGATAGCATTCAATTATTTAAGAAAGCCCAAATGAAACCATTTTTAAAATGATTCGTAAACCAGACCAGTTTGAGTTGTATGGTAACATGACAATAGTTTATAAAGTAGCGAGTGGGTTACAAGAGGGAAGTAAGGAGTAGTTCAATACAACCAATAAAATGGTTACAAGGTGATTAGGTTTCAAGAGGTTTGGCCGAAATCGTCAGGAGACACGTGTCAAGATGATAACAAACGATATGAAAGCAAGATCTTCAAATCTCGATCCAATTCAGTGGTACGGTCGAAGCAATGAAAGAAAATAGAATGACAAATAAGTCATAAACAAAAGAAAGGAATAAGGAATCTGTATGTGCACATCGTAATTTATTTGACAAAAATACACTTTTAAGAAAGTAAGGTATCAGTTAACAAATAGTACAATCACACTGAAAAGTTTCTATATTAGGAAGTTACCGAATTTCAAAAGTTCAAGATCTATGTACATGTATGACCGAACACAAAGTTACTATTTTATACTTATTCAAAAGCAATCCTTGTTTTTAGTTTGCAAAATATCATTAGTTAAAGTTTTACGAGCTCAACGAACTCAAAAACGCTTCAATCCATGTTTTTAACTTTTATTAGTTTTGACCTTTGGGTTTGACTAGACCAATTAACTCACTAAACGATATTCTAAGACTCAAAGTCTAATGCATTTCGATGTAAAATAATGTTTTGAACAACTTTCTAGTTTTACCCGAGACTTAAAACGGAATTAAAATGGACGAAAATGCCCTTGCAATAAATCTGTTAACAAAATGATATTTTAGCATTATTCAGAAAATAACTTCTTAGATTTTACAATCTCAAATGAGCGTAACTTGCTCGATTTTAAAGTTTATTGGTCAAATTTTATGTCCTAAACGGACGTCTCAACATGTAGAAATATATATATTTTTATGTCTAAAGTTATAAAAATATTTTCTCGACACTGTTAAACTTCCTGTAAAGTTTCTGTACAAAGTATATTTTTCGACACAGTTTGAAATTAAATCCAAATTTCATGATAACTCAAAATTAATGTACACATAGGACTTGTGGATTCCATAAAGACGAAAGAAGGTAAACTGTATAATTAGTCATGTAAAGAAAACACAGTATAGAAATGGTTCAAGAATGCCAACGATAATCGGAGACATAAAAAAAAACGACGCATATCATCCGTGTCTTCGGCTGCAAGATGCAATGCAGAAAGGTCTCTTGGTGGCATGATTTCCAAAATCACAAGATATATCGAGAAAGAAACGGGACAATAACAAGTGACATTCCTGGAGCGAGGAGGTTCAATGAAAAGGGAGGATACAAGTAGGATCGTATTCCAAACAATCATCACATAATAAATGAAGATTATGTGTTCAAGGTACAACGGATGTTCTAAGTTGAAATCGAAACGTAGAATGGTCAATGAAGTAAGATGTAATCCATGTACAAGTGTCGCGTAAAACGGTGGCGTAAAGGTAAATCAAGATTATGAAAACCCACAATAATATTCAGCACTGATTCAACGAATTCTTCGAGATGTGAGACTCACACGATGTCCTTTAGTCTTTCTGGGAGACACATTGAGCTACACAATGGCCTATAGACTAGACATTCAATTTTGAATGGTCAGAAAGAAAATCTGCGTATCTAAGTAGATATTTTAAGGGAAATAAACAATGAAAGCAACACACACGGTAGTAGAATGAAAATCAGAAGTTCATCGAAAACAACACTTATTCAATCCCGAACAATGGTACCGCGAGAGTATGCACAACACATATCAGCGAGTCAAGAAAAACAGACGGTTCAAACCAAACGAGCATATAAAGTCAGTCGTATCACGCATAAATGAAATAGCAATAGTACTCAGAAAAATGAGTATGAAAAGTTGGCAGCATACGCGCTCTAAATACAAGTATGTAACGTCATAACGATATAATATCATTGCAATAAGATCAATTCACAAGAACAAGAATTCAAAAAATACAGTATAGGCATATGTAATCACAGTAACATTCAATGATAATTCATGAAGCACATAGGCTTTGAAAAGACATAGTAATTATCGTCATTAGCGTAAAGTAATATTTCAAAATGAAATCAAGAGATGAAATACTACAACGATAATTAAAAGTAAATAATAAGGATTAGAGAGTTACCCGCGAAGATATCGAGCAGCAATGGCAAATTCTATGTTTTACACTTAGAAACAATAAAATATTTGAACTTTCGGTTATAGACTAAGTTTTGAAAAACGACTCAGTTCCCTATAACCATCGCTTTGATACCAATCTGTGAGACCCCCAAAATCAGACATGGAACAACTAGGCAACGAGGGGGTAACACGTCATAGTACAAGAAACAATGAATTACAGTTGACACAAAGCTGACGTAATAAAAGCATATATATCACATCATAAATGATCAGAGTTTTAAACATAGGTCCCAGAGTTTTATATGCGGAAAGATATATTATTTCATCATGATTTATAACATAAAGTTGCCCAAAAGATATAATAAATTTCTAACAGTTTATACTAAAACCAGTCTTTTAAAAGCATCACAAAAATCTCCAAGCTGCGATAATATCCTGCGGGCTCCCATCCAAGCAAAGCTAAGTAATAATACCTGAGATTAAACATGTAAAATCGTCAACACAAAGTTGAGTGAAATTCATAGGTTTAGCAATAAATGTGTGGAACACAAGCATTCTTTTGTAAAACAAGTAAATAGAGAAAATGGTTATGATCATTAACCATAGTCTGAAACCAATATTAATGCTGTTTAGTTCATGAACCGAAGCTTAACTCAAAGTAAGTTCCTCTAGGGAGTATTCAGCCTAAATACTCAAGTATAAACAAATGTAAGTGCGTCAAGGTAATCGGGACGGGGATTGTCAATCCCGATGGATCCACCCACAACATTCGCGCTTAGCGCAAAGCGTACGGGACAATTAACGGTTCATGATCAAGAGAGGAAACTTAAGGCTATTAACTATAAGCAATAATATCAATGAAAACTGTTGGAAAGCATACAAGTCTGAATAGCATACAAGTTCTGAATAGCATACAGTTTTTAAATGGATGTGTTCCACCATGTAAAATCTCACCCCGCGTTTAGAAACAATGTACAAGTAGTAAAAGGGGCTATGAACTCACCATTAGTAAGTAATCACAAGGTAAAAGGGGATGAGCAAAAAGAAGTCTTCACGGACCTATGCAATGGTGACACGTAATAAGAATGCGTTCAATGAAGCAATAACGTTTTAGAAGTGGTGGGACATAGTATGACTAGGTAACTTGCGTGCGATGACGAGACCTAAGCTTAAGTTAAAATTTTGACCCAACAACTTGAACCTACTGTAATAACATAATATCAACCTTGTATGATGGTCCAAGCATTTATGTGTGGGTTCCGAACACGTTTAAGACTCGGTTTGAAAAACCAAAACAAGGGACTGCATTCAGTTTTCTGAAAAAGGCTGAGAAGAGTTGGTCATATCTAAAAATCTATAATAGTACAGGAGGTGAAATTTCTTGACATGTATATGTATTTCTCTTACCTTTAAAATTTGGGAAAGAACAGCCCTAGAACTATTTTCAATCAACGGGAAATGCACTTTTAGTGACAGACTATCAAAACAGAAAGTTGTAAACGTCTTTCGTACCTTACGGTAGATTAAGCATAAATCCCAATCGGTAAAAGATTTTGACACGAAACCAAAAAGAGAAGTTTTATTATATTTGTAGCTACTGTAAAAAGTCATAAAATCATAAATTAATCCTTTTTACCCAAGTCAATTTACCCATGTTTTAAGCATAACATTCAGATTTGACCTAGTTTAGTAAAACGACCGTTTCGGGCTCATCCGTACACTTCCCATTTCCATCCAACTCAACACATACTAATCACATCAGTGGGTATCTATTTTTCATATAAAAACAAGGTCATATGTTTAAGAAAAATTTGCCATGACCTGTTTGTTTCTGTGGTGATTTCCATACTACAAAAACGACTCCATTTAGCTACCTAACCTCAATCAAGCAACACTTAGGCTATACCAAATCGCCACGCAAGTGTCCTAAGTCCTAATATGCCCTAAGTATCTATAATCTCAGTGGGTTTCACCCAAGGAATTCAAAATCCATGAATAAAAAGAATCAAAGTACTAGTAACATTAAAACTAAAATGCTTGGAGTGACTATACCTTCATAACAAGTAGGAATTAATCCAAACACACAAATTAAACAATTCCTCCTCCTTGATCCTTAAAAATTTCGTGGCCCTTAGCCACGTGTTAAGTCAATCACGGTACTCAGCAATTGAGTAGAAATAATGTAGTGAGACGATCACCGACGATATGGATGCCCGGGGAAAACACGAAAACCGCAACCTATCACAATAAGGCGCGCGTTAAGACTCGAACTCAATATCGATATATATACCAAATATAACATGACTCAAATGTTTTCAAAGTATACACGTTTCAAAACGATTGACACGAATCAAAAGAATCCATTTATCCAACGTTACTCGTTATAACACTTGAACACTTGAAAATGACTCGTCATACGACGCCAAGTCAACGCAAGTCAACGCAAGTCAACGCAAGTCAAACTATCCTTCACCCTTATTTGGACCAGTAGCTAAGTCATTTATATAATGACTAAGCACTTGGGTAAGTCACCATGTCCGATGGTGAACACTCAAACTCACGCAACACAAGCATTTGAACTACGTGTCCAAAATAAAAATCAGCAAGTACACCCCGAATGTACACACCGATCTACCCTATCTAGACATGTCCGTTTTACATGAAAATTGGTTTCAAGGTCACTTATAACTTGTATAAGACCTCACAAAAATTTGAGCTAAAGTTCACACTTTAAAATCCATCAGCTCGACACTTTACTCAACTCCAATTTTTAGGACAAATTTGTGCACTTGTTTTGTAACACCGTTTGGACCACTTTAAAAATACTATCTCGACAATCCGTCTTTTGAAACCACTACTAGACTCATCAAACTCAGTTTGTAAACTTTGAAAATCAGTAGTATCAACTATCTAACCAAGCCTAAAGTCCCCGAGAGTCGACCCAAAATCAGCCACAATTTCGGATTGTGCCGACTTGCGTCTCCCGGTACACGAAAACTAAAACTAGCATAACTTTTGACTCGTAATGAGTTATAGGCTCTATCTTATACCGAAACGAGCGTCTCGGAAAACTCTACAACAATTTCAAATAATCTCAGTCTTTCACAGACCTTAAACCCACGAAACAATCTGTTTAAAGCTGCTGTCCTAAATTACCTTTTTAGAAAACATGACAAACCAATTTTCCCACCAAAGCTAATCATTCTCATACCTCTAGGATCACTATACTATCATACCCATCAACCAAACACTCCTAAAAACACTTGTATGAAAAATCTAACAAAAACCAAAGATTAAAAACAAGACTTTTAAGGATCAAAACATGATAATCTTACCAAATATAACATATGCAAGATGATTAAATCATCATACAATCATGAAATCAAAAGTTCTTGAAATCTTGATGCATGTGTGAAATTTTTGTATAGATGGAATCATCTTAAGATTTAGAACATGGGTCTATGTTTAGATTTTATAAAACATGAGAAATTTTGATGATTTTGGGTGTTTTTATGGTGAAGGTGATGGCAAGGTAGAGTAGGGTGGGAGAGAATTAGAGTTTAATTTTTTTTTACATTTGTATGTATGTGTTTTTGTTGTAAAGAAATTGGTTTTTATATGGTGGTAGTGGAGGGACCAATATTGCCAAGTTTAAAACTTGTGGACTTAAAAACAATTAATAGTTTTAAAGGGTAGAAAATGGTTATTGGTAAATATTAAAAATATTTACGGGGCTCGGGTTTCGTAAAAATACTTTTCAAAAGTTACAATGCATCGTAAAAATGATTATACGATTTCTCGACACGACTTAATACGTAATTAAAACGACATCATCGAAAATATTAATTATCGAAACAATCGATAAGTAAACGTAAAATTTTGGGCATCCGTCGGTTTCGCGATCACTAGGAATTCTCGTTGTACATTGATTTGAATAAACTCGTTGTAAAACGCACACGGGTGATTTTAAATCAAAAACATTGATTTAAAATAAATATGGAAAAATAAAATGAAAATTTATAATTCCATACAAAGTATTTATCGATGATCAGAAAAATACTTAAAAAAGTATAATTTAAAAATCTCAGGATTTACATATAGCAATACAAGAAAACGTAATACGTTGGAAAAATTCAAGAAGCACGAATAAAAATAATAAAATAATGTTGGGAAAGTACGGGTTCTCACAAACACACATAGAAACTTTTTAGAAAGAAAAACTATATTAACAAACCAAACAAACAACAAATTATTCAAGAAACGACACAACTCCTCAACAGGAGAACGAGACCCATGGAACGAGACCCATACATAAAACAAAATATGAATCCAATCCATTCGAAAGTTTTGAGTTAAATAATTGATTCTAATAATTATATAAAACGTAAGTAAATACTATGTTGAAACTTACTCAACATATTCTTCAATCTCAGCACAATTCAGTAACACATATATTCTTGCAGCATCATACTCCTCATCTGTTAAGCGTCTTGACCCGACTTAACCCGACTCGAATTGACCTGAACCTGATTGAACCGATCTGATTCCCACCCCTACATATAAGTGTAAGTAAACTACATAGTTAAACTTCTAAGTGTACGTAGGTGATATATATATTCGGCAATTTGTGACATGTTTTCTACTTAAATAGAAACAAAACTTTATGTCATACTTTTTATTTTACTAGAAAACGTGTGTAATCAGTGTACCTAGTCATATATGTTAACAGTTCAAAAATATAATATGTTGACTAGTACTAATTATGTGCTATGTGTCACCGTTACCTTATATTCATTAGTTTTTAAATTTTATATTCATTATCTTATCATCTCACCTACTATATGAAAAATGAGCAAATCTATTGTAAATAAAGCTGGGTGATTAAAGTTGGGTGATTGATGAATTATGCGGCAAATGAAAAGAGTTTGGTGGGAATTCAAGGCGCCTTTTATAAAGATGATAATAACAAATCCACAAAATATGGAATACAGTTGTTGAATAAATATCGGAAGTCAGTTCTTATAAATCTCATTGACTCAATTCAATAAGAGGTACCCATAGAATTGTAGAAGCAACACCACAAGGATTAACAACTTTTAACAAGGTAAATGCCTAATCTATGTTATATATCTACAAATAGTTTCGATATATCAAAGGTTTCAATGTTTGTATGTTCTAAATCAATTATTTTCTATTCCAAATTGTTAGTTTTAATGAGCAATTGTTTTGTTGTCTATTTTGAATGATTTTGGATTTTTTATAAATGATTCAATGTGAGACTGAGAATATGATATTTACAATTTTTGGTATATTTTGAAGATGATTGCAGTATTTTATAGATAAGATGTAATTATGTTATACGTTAGTCTTAGGGGTGTTTGATTCGGCTTATATAGCCGGCTTATGGCTTCTTTGGTTTTCAGCTTATGTTTCATAAACTTAATTTTTGTGCCTTATTTTCAAACTGTAACATAAGCCACAAAAAGCTAGCTTATGAAACATAAGCCCAAAACCAAATAAGCCATAAGCCGGCTATATAAACCAGAAATTTTTTGTTTTCTGTATAAGAACTTTGAACTAAAAAACTTGAGTTGTCAAATGGGTAAGTGCAGAGATTTGGCAACAAATTTTTTGTTTTCTGTATCATCTCAAGTCTGACCTAATTCATCATTTTGTATTTGTGAAGATTGAGATCATGTTAATCTGTTGGTATAATTTTGTTTATCTATTAGTATTGAATTTGATATAAGCAGGAAGATATGTTCTTGGGGTAGGGTAGTAATCAGGGGCGGAGCCACATGTATAGTACCGGGGGGCGCCGCCCCCAACAAAGTTTTTGCGGACACACAATTAATATAGAAAAATGAGTCAAAATTAAGAAAAAAGATGTAGTGCCCTCATAAAGATTTTCAGATTCCCCTCAATAAAGCCAATGTTTTCTAATATCGTTGTTATCCTTTTTCCGATGACATGGTTCGTCGGAAGTAAAACCGGAGAAGAAGAGTAAATAGGATAATGAAAAGTCTGGATTTAAATGTTTGGTCAATGGCAGTATTATACGAGTACTTAGTTAGTACAACTATAACATAGGGTACCTAAATATAATGGAGTATTATATATAAAATATCGCACTTTTTTTTGTAGTTTGTTCATTTTTTCATCATTCACTAGTAATTTTTTTAGAAATAAATCAAATAACCATGCCTATTTTTAGTATGAGATGTATAATGTTAAACGTAATACAATAGTTTTGATTTATTTGAATTTTTACCTAAATTAAATTTAAGCTACTCATGGGTACATTTTAGCAATAGTAGCTAGAATTGTCGTTACAACACCATTTAATTACGAGTGCTTTAATACAATTTTCATAACAGATAATTTGTTTACATTTTTATAAGTTCTTTTTGTTCGATATATTGAGGTAAGAAGAAAGCTATATTTATATTAAGATTTCGAATCAAAATTTATTTTATAGACATCCACACGTATTTCAAACATCCTTTGCATTAAGTATAAAAAATTTTGTTGTTACTCAAACCTGACCCGATTTGTTTAAGCCAAATTAATAATACATAATTACTCGTTGCCCCCTGTAATCATCATTCTTGGCTCCGTCACTGGTAGTAATATTGATGTTTTAGGATTATAGCGTTTTTCAAAAAGCATGTACATCCACTATCATTACTAATTCGGACTTATGTGATGGAGTCAGTGTTTGGTAACTGTTTAACCTATACTTTTGTTAAGTATCTCATCAACATCTTGTATCTTAAATAATTGCATACATGGCGAGAGGAAGAGGAGGGTTCAGAGGGAGAGGACTTCTCTCTATTGCTCGTCCCAGAACAACCGATGAGTCTGTAACTGATCTAACTTTCAATGGTGATATGCCGAGAGGAAGGGGAGGGATCACAAGAAGAGTTGGTCTCTCGCATGCATCTCATGGAAAAACGAATGAGATTGTTGATGATTTGACGTCTAATGGTGATATGCCGAGAGGAAGGGGAGGGAACACAAGAAAAGGATGTATCTCATATGCTCCTGAAGGAACAGGGGATGAGATTGTTAATGATTAAACTGTTAATGGTAATGGCAATGAAACATCACGGGAAAATGTGATTGTGACTGATATTATGATTTTGCTAGTTGAAAAAGTTCGTTTTCTCGGTGTCTTAACGAATTGATTTCCGGTTCAAAGTGTGACTCAGTCATTTTTGGTTAACAAAAAGAAAGTTTTGATTATCTATATATTTATGTAAAAAGGTAAAAGCGAATAGTAATAAAAATAAGCTAAAAACAATTAACTAAAAATAACGAAACAATATAAATAATAAAACGTAAATTAAAGCAAAACAATTAATACAAATAAAACAAAAAGAAGAAATTAACTATCGACTCGAAAATAAAGTTTACTTAATGAAAAAGGAGAAAATAAAACTAAGTGGGCACTTTAAAGCTAAACGAGGAAAAACCTAAAGCGGGTACTAAATAAAAGATAAAACTTGAACTTTACGAAAATATATTCATTTTAAAATTAGGAGAAAAATTCAACTAAAAATACGCAACTTTCAAAATTATAATCGGAACAACTTTCAGATTAAACTAAACAATTACGGAACAAAAATAATAAATAAACAAGCTAGCAGGCAGCTAGCTCAAGCTAGCAAGCTGCCTGCTCACTTTTGGCGCCAAAATGGCTAAGCAGCCAGGCAAGTTGGTCCATCGCAATGTTACAATTAAAATGAACCATCGGAATGTTTATTAATAAACGAGATTCTATCGGAATGTTGGTTAAGAAAAAAATATATCGGAATAAAAAAAGAAGTATCGTAATATGTATGTTTTTATCGGAATGTCTTACAAGAAAAAGCTATCGTAATGTTGAACAAATACTGTCGGAATATCAAACAAAAATTCTATCGGAATGTCTAAAAAATAAAAACTGTCGGAATAATTAAAGTGCCAAAATCTATCTGAATGTGGCTGTCAAAATTTGGGCAGCACTTCGTCGCAATATACCTTAAATTCCGTCGGAATATGCGATCGCAATGAGCGATCGCAATCCCGATCGGAATAAGAGAATGAGAACACAAGCTATCGCAAAGTAGAACCCCCTTTGGGTTATTGCGATACAAACAAGCAACCTATCGGAATGAGGCGTCGGAATGTGTAAAAGCTCAATATTGCGATGGAACACAAAATAATCCGAAAATGGAGATAAGCTAAAAACTCAATAAGCACACTTAATAAACACTTGTCAAAAACTCAACAAGACCAATATTAAGGAGACTCAATAAGCTACGAATGGAAAACATTCAAGACACAAAATAAGCAAACAAAATAAGCTAACTTTAAAAATATAAAAACTTTTTAGAAAACTTAAAAATAAATAAGCTAAATACAAAATAAGCCAATAAGGTTGTCAAACTTATAGCTTATTTCGTATGAAAGCTTAGATAGAAATAAAAAGATGAACTTTTTAATCGAATAAGCAATATGATTAAGCAAAATCAATGCTTAATTCGAACCACAATCAAACCAAAAAGTAGGATGAGAATGATAAAGAAAAAACTTGATTAAAGGAAAACAAAGATTCAACAATAAAATGAACTTACTTGGAATTAAAAGGCAAGAAATCTAAAACATGAAATTAAAATGACATGAAAAATAAATGGTGCAAGGAATGAAAAATGATGGAAAGACTAATTTTGTCAAAATTAGCTAACAACTTCAAATGAAATGAAATGGCGTCTATTTATAGGGGATTAGGGAAGGAGGCATGTGTTGGTTGCTTCCTTCATTCTTTCTTTCTTTCTCGTCTTTTTCGTCTTTTAATTCTTCGTCTTTCTCGACTTCTTAATTCCTTGACTTTTTCGACTTTGTCTCGGGATTATTTGAACTCGCCTTATAATTTCTTCATTTATTAGACTTGAGTTCTTCGACTTTATTAAACTTCTGTAACACCCCACCATGGCGGAATATGGGGTGCGACGTATGGATATCATCACAACAAACGGTGTCTCTATAGAGAAAACTAAAATGCAAATATAATGTCATAAATGGCGACACAAATGTCATAACAATATCTCAACAATGCAGGAGTCTAGGTAAGTAGGTAACAGTCCTACCACTTACCCAAGACAAACAATAAACATAAACCAAACAAACATATAGGTAAACTAAGAAGGAACGGGGATCTCCTTCTATATGCAATCCTAAGGCATCCAAGTCTAGCCACTTCTATCCTCAAGCTTAACCACATTCTCACCTGAAAGAGACACTAAAACACGTCAACATAAAGTTGGTGAGAGTCATAGGTTTAGACTCCAACGCTAAATCAGTTACAAGCTGTGAATAACAATCATCAACAAAAGAACATATGGACAATGTGCTACAATTATGTATTAACAACTAGCATTCAAGATCAATCATTCCAAACCAAAATCCAAGGCTCCTACCTTGCCAAACAACATGGTACCATAGATGATCACACTATGTACCTATCCCAAGGCCACTACCTTGGCAAACCACAAGGCCACTACCTTGTCAAACCACAAGGCCACTACCTTGTCAAACCACAATAACTGAGACGGCACGTGTCCCCCGATCCAAATCATACACAATCAAAAATCACATAGCAGTTAATCACATAATGTACACACAAGTCCATCTCAAATCACAAACATACTCACAACATCAATTTAGAAAATAACTCAACACAGTGTCTCTTCCATCCCATCTGGAAGTCAAAATCAATAGTAAACATGGGACTATGAAACTCACCTGATAGCTCCTTCACACGTCCTTGCACTAGCAACAAGCTAACAAACCAAAAACACGAAATCAATAAACGAACCAATCACTAAGATGGCTCATTAACCTATGATGGACATCTAACCTATTCTCAAAATTTACCTCATTAATAAGCTCTAATTACCCCATTACCCTTCCTTAACAAGTCCTTAACTTGGTTAAGTTTAACAACTAACCCGTTCGTATTTTACCCAAAACAGTCCCAGTTTTTAGGTCTCAAAACTTTAGGTCAAACGCCCACTTACACCTACCCATGGTTTCTGTAAAAGGAATATTCACACCCTTACATATGTTGGATAACACCTCCCACTTGCCCTAACCTTAAAGCTACTGTTAATGCCCCGATATATATATATCTACTTTCGTCATTCCAGATTTCCTGATTTTAAACGTACTAAAAGTTTGTTACCATTAAGGGGTCTTACCCTAGACCACCACCTTAGACTAAGTGCAGATATTAACTACAATATATAAACCATCTCTCACGTTCGTGAGAAGATCCCAATGCAACCCTAAGTGCCCCAAACAACCCAAAACTGAAAAAGAAAACAAGCTGAATTCAAAACTGTTTTGACCTTCGACTGTTATAACTTGCTTTTGACCCACTTCCCGACCTCCAATTTAGTTCTCGTTTCTTTCATTGGAATGCCACTTCAAATATCTTTCCAGGGCTAGTTTGATCGCATCTTGAATGTTCCTATAACTCTAGATATGATCAAAACAATTGACTCAAAATTCTGCCCAGTTTTTAAAAACGGGTTTAACAAAATCAACCTCATTAATTAACCCTAATCCCTCTAATTACAAGCCCTAATTTATGTAATCATCATATTATGATTAATACAACATTAATTTACTGTTTTTATATTAAACCCTAACCTAAATCCATCATAAGATTATTAAAGAAAACATAAAAACAATTTAATTAAAAAGGGATTTGAAGATTTACCTTGGATTTATGAAAATCCCCAAATTTTATGAAGAACCCTAATTTTTTATAAGACTCACGAATTTCCTTCATCTCCAGGAGAAAAATAATGAATTTGGTTTAGTATATACATTATATAGGGTATGGGTGAATCCTAGTCCAACCCAAAGCCCACTTTCTTTTTTTTTCCTTTTTTTCCTTTTTTTTCTCTTCTAAACCGACCCAAACACCCCTAATTTCGTTTTTTTCTTTATTTTTTTTTATTGTTAATTAATATCTTATTAATATTACCTTAGTTTACCTTAATTTATTTCAGCTCCTAAAACTCCCAAAACCTCAAAACCGTAAAACTAGTCAAATTTACGCGTTTTACTGTAAAAGACGTAAAATATACACTTTTATAAAAAATCTCAAATTTTAAAATAAACTTTATAATTAAGTCCTAAATGACCTAAAACCATCCCGAAAAATATTCATTTGACTAATTACCTTATCCGAGACCTCTAAATGCTAAACCGTAAATCCTAAAAAAATACACTATATATAATACTTATACGTATACGTAACCACCAAAATATCACCATTTTATTTCATAGTCACTAATTGTGATCTCATGAACATGAATTAACCGTTCCTCGATTTACTTATGAGTACTCTATACTCATAAACGATAATCACACCAACCTCGTTCACACAAAATAAACACGTAAGCACAAAAATCAAGTAGTCACACATAAAATAACCTAAAAGTAAGACCAAGTGACGAACCTCAAAACCACGGTTGTCACATCACTCCCTCCTAACAGAAATCTCGTCCCGAGATTTACTCCTTAGGATCAACACACAGACAACAAATCACACGAGGATACTTGTTCTAAATGAACTCCTCTCATTTCCACGTGAACTTCAGTTCAAGTTTCAGGATACCACATGTACAAACCAAAAATAATTAAACCCATTGCCAAACTCTTGACCTCACAGTCAATAAATCTCGCAAATGACTCTTCGATAAAACAAAGACTCTTATTAGCACAAAACCCGAATAACCGGTCATGCAAATATGAATCCTCAAACAACATTTACCAACCCCAATACATGAAATGTATCATGTATACAACTCATTTCCCCCAGGTAATTCTATGCTCATAAGCTAATGGTCTGATCTTCCCAAAGATCATAAATGGACCTACAAAACTCTACATCAACACTTACATCTTTCCAAATCAAACCACCCATTACTATGGGTGAAACTCCATACATAACTTTGTCACTAAATCTAGTGGTTTCCTCCTTTTCTACATAGCATCCCTTGTTGCTCTCATTCTGTCCACAAACACCATTACCACATTAGTAGCCTCTTTTACCAATTCTAGTCCACAATGAGGACAACTCACCCTATCCTTTCATATCGTGCCTCAAATGGCATTTATCGACTTCTAGTACGATAACTATCATTATATGAAAACTCAGCCATCGCTAACGAGTTTCCGAACTACCTCTAAATCAATCACCCATGTCCAATTACGTTCATCAACTCCCTTCAGTCCGTATCCCAAACTACTTTAAATTCCAATTTCCTTACAAAGTGACCTATGACGGTCTTTCACATATCCATTAATTCTTCCAACTTCCCAACTACGTGACTTCTCATTCCTCTTGAAATAGGTGATGAATTAGTCAGTCTATCGACTATCACCCAACTCTCATCGTACTTAATCCTCCACCGCATTATGTATCCCTTCCACCAACTTCGTCCTTACATCGCCCTTTCTAAACTACTCCTATCCATGTAGGAAGTATAGTCTACGTCCCTTTCCTCCTTACGATTGTCCAAGCCACGCAACATAAATGTTGACGCGTTCACTGCTTTAGACAACTCAACTCGTGCAACCCACATCCTTCATCCAAACCACTCTAATACATCATCCCTATAGTTCAAGTTCGTCTCAGCTTCACCTCATCCTTCTTATTCCATGTCTCATCGACCATGCTTGCCTTTCCCAGATGGTACTTGGCCTTGCAATTTTCTTTCATCAATTAACTCCACCCATCACCTTTGCCAAATGTTCAATCAAGATGATTGAATATGTGTTGGATACGTTCATGATCCGTATAGATCATTCTCCACGTCTCGTACACCAAATTCCTCTAGCATTCTAGGCAGATATAACAGTCCAGCTCCACTAACTAAGTCTATCCAGTTCTTCCAAATCTTCAGTTCCTGCAACGTATAAGCGATCGCCTTTCTTTGTCGTCCTCGTACGCGTCTAAATCCCTGCTCCACGTATCGTCATGCTTCGCGAATTCATCCAGTCCTTCCGATAATGCCAAGATCTGCTCATCATCCAATCCACCTCTTCAGCCTCCAAAATGCTTCCTCGTCCTTCTTCACTTCGCCCCTTGCTGGTTCCACGATATGCCATCATCTCCGACTACTAGTCCTGGCCAACCAAATCCTAAAACTCACACTTGAAAATCTCACGTTTCATTCCCTTTACTAACAACTCCAAAACCAACACATAATTAGCCTCATCCTCCTTCTATGATTTGAGTAGATCAAGATGTCGTCGATGCTCCCAATGACAACTCGTTTATAGACGTTCATGCACACTCGGTTCATTGAATCCATGAAAACCGCTAGTGCTTTGGCGAAGCCAAATGCATAACCGTAAACCCAAAGCGTTCATACAACATCCTTAGCAATTTCAACTATGTCCTCCTCACACCCTCTCTTAGCGGCAATACGAATAAATTCCTTGCAATTTCTAACAGCTCTTGTTCTTAATTCACTCCATCAACGATTTGCCTTGGATGACACTAACTACAACTCCTCTCACTTCTCCTACTTGCTCTATTCATGGTTCTACCTCAACGCTCCTAAACCATACAAAACCAAAACTACATCCTGAATACACCAGATACGATCGACGAATTAAACCCACGGATAACTAACGACATTTCACGTGCACCAATTAAAACAAATCGAAAACCACGAGACTCCAAAGAAAACTCAAACCCAAAACATGTATCAATTCCAAATGACCCATGACAACGAAAAATAATCCAAGAAACACCCAATGGCAACCAAAATATATTACGCCCCGCGACATATTATTTAAACCGTGCAAAAGATTGACTTTCCAAAAGAATATATATATATATATATATATATATATATATATATATATATATATATATATATATATATATATATATATATATATATATATATATATATATATATATTTTAATTTTTTTTTAATTTTTTATAATTTTTTTTACCTCCCCACATCTATGTGACTCAAACCATCTACAAACAACCTTCTAGACGTTCTCAAAACTCAACTCAAAGACCAGGTATCCCGTGCATCCCAAATCATAAAAATAAAACTACTATTCAAACTCAACCTTGAACCCGACACTTGTACAACAATTCCGACCAGTCCACTGACCTCCCATGACTATACATTCTGAATATTTGAAAAGTACGTTCCGAGTACATAATTTTAGGCTTTTGAATCACCCAAAAAGCTTTAAAAACGAACAAGTTATGACCAAAACAATTTTATGCTAGTTGTTTTAAAAACTAAAGAATAGACTTAGTGATCAATGCAATCCTTTTCAATGAAAGATATAATTGCATGTGAAATATTTATAAACTCCTTTTAACCTTGTATTAATAACTATAAATGACATGAATCGGTTAAATCCAATTATATAAACTATGTAAGTAGAAAGAAATTTTACTTCGCTTTATTTTAAAGAAAGTCTTTTAGTATTTGAAATAAATAAGTGTTGATAAAAAAAAACTTATGTTACATCTTGTTTCAAACATGACTCCAACACCTTACCCTTATTTTACCGAATACAACCAACTATCTAACTCTATAGTAGATTTCCAAGTCCCCCCTTTTTCCATATACCAACCAAAAGAAATGTAAGACTCAACCCAAAAGATTTCATTATCCCAAAAGAAATCTCCATTTATTTCAACGGACTTAAAACCCAGAACAACATTTTAAAACGTACACGTGAAATATGAACTCAAAGAATACGCTACAAGACACAGTTCAAAAAAATTCGAAACGTTGTTGAAACTCCATCAACTCCAGCACCATAAAACATGAACAAACACAAGGTACGTTCAAGTTATAATAACTAGTGAACGACCATATACCATAACTTAACACATAGTAGTATATATACATCCGCATATATATACCTATTAAATCACCCAAAACATACTCGTTACCATACATGTCGGATCAACCAATCACGTCATACACTCGTTTTTCCACACGAGTAATCAACATCTCACCGTGCCACAACAAAGCATAAAACCCACCTCCAAAACCAAACCATATCGTGTGACCCCAAAATCACACAACACAACTATAACCCAAAACATATAACACACTAATAAAAATAGCCATATCGTAGGCAGCCGTTACATAAACCCATATATTATACGTATACCCAATATATACATCTCACCATATACAAGCATGTACTAATCCTCTTTCATGCAATCATACTTGAGAACCCATTGAAGTTGTGGTACTTGTATAACTATGTTGGCCACCATACTTATACAATTACCCTTTCCTCAATGCACTCCCTCGTATGATGACACTTATAAGAATCAATACAACATATAACACATAAATCTATCTACTCACATAAGCTCATAACCACATAACCAATAAGGTCCAAAACTCCATCTATAAAATAACATAATAAAACTCTTGGAATACAGAAATCCATAGTCTAGCTAAAACAGCCTAGACTAAATCCAAAACGAAAACATAATCAGTTATAAGTCATGTCGCCCATAAGAGTGGAAATAGCATAAGGTCCTTCATATTCACCTACTCCTAATAACTCGAACCACCACATGATTCTTAGGGAACATGACTTAAACATCAAAAGAAAATAATACCCCTCAGGTACATAAAATAACCCAACAAAAGATAGAAACTACTATGTACCAAATTATGTACTATAATGTACATTATAAGTAAAATACGACAATGACTAGCGTGGGCGATTATGGTTAAACCCGCACTACTCACAACTCGAAAAGAAAGTAACATGTGGCTAAGTATGAACTTACTATGGTTCAATTCATACCAGTCAAAACATCACAATAAATAACATTCAAACACATCAATTATAATAAAATGCACACATACTCCTATGACGCCTATATGCAGGGACCCTTAAGCTATAGACTAGGCTACACGACTAGGCAACCTAATTCTCTATAACCATTGTCTCTGATACCATTCTGTAACACCCCACCATGGCGGAATATGGGGTGCGACGTATGGATATCATCACAACAAACGGTGTCTCTATAGAGAAAACTAAAATGCAAATATAATGTCATAAATGGCGACACAAATGTCATAACAATATCTCAACAATGCAGGAGTCTAGGTAAGTAGGTAACAGTCCTACCACTTACCCAAGACAAACAATAAACATAAACCAAACAAACATATAGGTAAACTAAGAAGGAACGGGGATCTCCTTCTATATGCAATCCTAAGGCATCCAAGTCTAGCCACTTCTATCCTCAAGCTTAACCACATTCTCACCTGAAAGAGACACTAAAACACGTCAACATAAAGTTGGTGAGAGTCATAGGTTTAGACTCCAACACTAAATCAGTTACAAGCTGTGAATAACAATCATCAACAAAAGAACATATGGACAATGTGCTACAATTATGTATTAACAATTAGCATTCAAGATCAATCATTCCAAACCAAAATCCAAGGCTCCTACCTTGCCAAACAACATGGTACCATAGATGATCACACTATGTACCTATCCCAAGGCCACTACCTTGGCAAACCACAAGGCCACTACCTTGTCAAACCACAAGGCCACTACCTTGTCAAACCACAATAACTGAGACGGCACGTGTCCCCCGATCCAAATCATACACAATCAAAAATCACATAGCAGTTAATCACATAATGTACACACAAGTCCATCTCAAATCACAAACATACTCACAACATCAATTTAGAAAATAACTCAACACAGTGTCTCTTCCATCCCATCTGGAAGTCAAAATCAATAGTAAACATGGGACTATGAAACTCACCTGATAGCTCCTTCACACGTCCTTGCACTAGCAACAAGCTAACAAACCAAAAACACGAAATCAATAAACGAACCAATCACTAAGATGGCTCATTAACCTATGATGGACATCTAACCCATTCTCACATATTTACCTCATTAATAAGCTCTAATTACCCCATTACCCTTCCTTAACAAGTCCTTAACTTGGTTAAGTTTAACAACTAACCCGTTCGTATTTTACCCAAAACAGTCCCAGTTTTTAGGTCTCAAAACTTTAGGTCAAACGCCCACTTACACCTACCCATGGTTTCTGTAAAAGGAATATTCACACCCTTACATATGGTGGCTAACACCTCCCACTTTCCCTAACCTTAAAGCTACTGTTAAGGCCCCGATATATATATATCTACTTTCGTCATTCCAGATTTCCTGATTTTAAACGTACTAAAAGTTTGTTACCATTAAGGGGTCTTACCCTAGACCACCACCTTAGCCTAAGTGCAGATATTAACTAAAATATATAAACCATCTCTCACGTTCGTGAGAAGATCCCAATGCAACCCTAAGTGCCCCAAACAACCCAAAACTGAAAAAGAAAACAAGCTGAATTCAAAACTGTTTTGACCTTCGACTGTTATAACCTGCTTTTGACCCACTTTCCGACCTCCAATTTAGTTCTCGTTTCTTTCATTGGAATGCCACTTCAAATATCTTTCCAGGGCTAGTTTGATCGCATCTTGAATGTTCCTATAACTCTAGATATGATCAAAACAATTGACTCAAAATTCTGCCCAGTTTTTAAAAACGGGTTTAACAAAATCAACCTCATTAATTAACCCTAATCCCTCTAATTACAAGCCCTAATTTATGTAATCATCATATTATGATTAATACAACATTAATTTACTGTTTTTATATTAAACCCTAACCTAAATCCATCATAAGATTATTAAAGAAAACATAAAAACAATTTAATTAAAAAGGGATTTGAAGATTTACCTTGGATTTATGAAAACCCCCAAATTTTATGAAGAACCCTAATTTTTTATAAGACTCACGAATTTCCTTCATCTCCAGGAGAAAATAATGAATTTGGTTTAGTATATACATTATATAGGGTATGGGTGAATTCTAGTCCAACCCAAAGCCCACTTTCTTTTTTTTTTCCTTTTTTTCCTTTTTTTTCTCTTCTAAACCGACCCAAACACCCCTAATTTCGTTTTTTTCTTTATTTTTTTTATTGTTAATTAATATCTTATTAATATTACCTTAATTTACCTTAATTTATTTCAGCTCCTAAAACTCCCAAAACCTCAAAACCGTAAAACTAGTCAAATTTACGCGTTTTACCGTAAAAGACGTAAAATATACACTTTTATAAAAAATCTCAAATTTTAAAATAAACTTTATAATTAAGTCCTAAATGACCTAAAACCATCCCGAAAAATATTCATTTGACTAATTACCTTATCCGAGACCTCTAAATGCTAAACCGTAAATCCTAAAAAAAATACACTATTACTATAATACTTATACGTATACGTAACCACCAAAATATCACCATTTCATTTCATAGTCACTAATTGTGATCTCATGAAAATGAGTTAACCGTTCCTCGATTTACTTATGAGTACTCTATACTCATAAACGATAATCACACCAACCTCGTTCACACAAAATAAACACGTAAGCACAAAAATAAAGTAGTCACACATAAAATAACCTAAAAGTAAGACCAAGTGACGAACCTCAAAACCACGGTTGTCACAACTTCCGTCTTTAGACTTGTTCTTCGATAAATCTTCAGAATAGGCCTTGGACTTCCGTTCTTTTTGCACTCTTGATCTCTTGACTTCGTCTTTTGTCTTTTTCTTCGATAAAAGCCCGTGAAAGCCCGTGTTTTCTCCCCTTTTCACATTTTGATCCTAAATCACAACAAAAACACAAACCACGCATAATTCCGACATTTACGACATAAAATACACGTTTTGGCTTGGTTATTATTATAATTAAGTGGTAAAAAGATGGGTGTTTTCACACCTATCAAATCCCCTACACTTGACCATTGCAATGTCCTCATGCAATGCATTAGTTACAAAACACGTTTTACATTTTCCATCACAATCAATCCACATTGGCCTATATTAAAGAGAAAAACTATTTAAAGGAAGAAAACAAATAAAAAGATCAAAAACTTACCTTGGGGTTTTGATGTCATGAATGATTATCATCCTCAAGTTTCACGTTCCCCAAACCAAGCTTAAAAACGAGATTATTGTTATTATAAGTTAGCAGACTAACACGAATTCATGTGGGCCAATTATTTACTTAGACTCCCTTATTCCTAGGTGTATCTCTTATATTTTAATTTTGTCTTGAATGATCACGAGGATGCATTGTTCGACTTATTTCGATAGTTATTTAGGCTGAAAATAAAGTAGGACGATTTAATCAATAGTTAGCTAAAGGACAAAATCTTTTAAAACTGCTTCTCGGGACCTCATAAAGTTCATATCTTGGCATAACTTGCTTCACGATTTGAGACCTCTCTCGGACCGATATTTGGCAGTGACTTCATACTTCAAATATTGAGAGACGTTCTTGAAATTATGGTATTCTCTTCATAATAGGAATTTCTTCACTTGAAGTTTTTTTGAGAGATTCTTCATATTTGGACCACGACTTCTTCATTTTTCTCCAATATTCATTTTGGACTTTGATATACAACGATCCGCCTCCTTTTAAGACTTGGATCTATTTATCCTCATACCTTGTTAGGGCCTTTTTGGATAGACTTCTCCATGATCTTTTGGGGAGTATTTGCTTTTCGTCGTGTGTCTCGATCCTTCATATTGATTTCCGATAAATGATTCTTCACATCACTTTTGGATCTTTAGCAACAAAATGTGGCCCTCATGCCTTGTTAGGGCCGATTCGGACTCGCCAATCTTCGCATCCCGCTTCAATAAGTTATGCCTTGGCTATGAACTCTAATTAATACCGAGCAACTTTTAAACGATCTTGGGTTAGAAGCTAAGTAACTTTTCAAATCGTACAACCTTATTTATTGCAGATAAATTTATTAACAAGCGATGGGAGAATAGGCTCATAATTAACTCACATAAATTCACGAAAGAATACCAAACTTATAATTGAGCCTATCATCTCTCGTTCCCCACAATTTAAAATCTCAAGGAATGAGACTCGTGGATGCTTAGCCAATTAAATCAAAGTTTTGGGTTTTCGAGTCATCTATAGGATCTTGCAAACTCTTAGACTTTTTCAAGTTTAGAATTTGCATTTTAAAATTCCCTTGATAAACTGTGAGAACCCCAAAATCTGACATGGAACAACTAGGCAACGAGGGGGTAACACGTCATAGTACAAGAAACAATGAATTACAGTTGACACAAAGCTGACGTAATAAAAGCATATATACCACATCATAAATGATCAAAGTTTTAAACATAGGTCCCAGAGTTTTATATGCGGAAAGATATATTATTTCATCATGATTTATAACATAAAGTTGCCCAAAAGATATAATAAATTTCTGACAGTTTATACTAAAACCAGTCTTTTAAAAGCATCACAGAAATCTTCAAGCTGCGATAATATCCTGCGGGCTCCCATCCAAGCAAAGCTAAGTAATAATACCTGAGATTAAACATGTAAAATCGTCAACACAAAGTTGAGTGAAATTCATAGGTTTAGCAATAAAGGTGTGGAACACAAGTATTCATTTATAAAACAAGTAAATAGAGAAAATGGTTATGATCATTAACCATAGTCTGAAACCAATATTATTGCTGTTTAGTTCATGAACCGAAGCTTAACTCAAAGTAAGTTCCTCTAGGGAGTATTCAGCCTAAATACTTAAGTATAAACAAATGTAAGTGCGTCAATGTAATCAGGACGGGGATTGTCAATCCCGATGGATCCACCCACAACATTCGCGCTTAGCGCAAAGCATACGGGACAATTAACGGTTCATGATCAAGAGAGGAAACTTAAGGCTATTAACTATAAGCAATAATATCAATGAAAACTGTTGGAAAGCATACAAGTCTGAATAGCATACAAGTTCTGGATAGTATATAGTTTTAAATGGATGTGTTCCACCATGTAAAATCTCACCCCGCATTTAGAAACATTGTTCAAGTAAAAAGGGGCTATGAACTCACCTTTAGTAAGTAATCACAAGGTAAAAGGGGTTGAGCAAAAATAAGTCTTCACGAACCTATGCAATGGTGACGCGTAATAAGAATACGTTCAATGAAGCAATAACGTTTTAGAAGTGGTGGGACATAGTATGACTAGGTAACTTGCGTGCGATGGCGAGACCTAAGCTTAAGTTAAAATTTTGACCCAACACCTTGAACCTACTTTAATAACCTAATATCAACCTTGTATGATGGTCCAAGAATTTATGTGTGGGTTCCGAACACGTTTAAGACTCGGTTTGAAAAACCAAAACAAGGGACTGCATTCAGTTTTCTGAAAAAGGCTGTGAAGATTTGGTCATATCTAAAAATCTATAATTTTACAGGAGGTGAAATTTCTTGACATGTATAGGTATTTCTCTTACCTTTAAAAGTTGGGAAAGAACAGCCCTAGAACTATTTTCAATCAATGGGAAATGCACTTTTAGTGACAGACTATCAAAACAGAAAGTTGTAAACGTTTTTCGTACCTTACGGTAGATTAAGCATAAATCCTAATCGGTAAAAGATTTTGACACGAAACCAAAAAGAGAAGTTTTATTATATTTGTAGCTACTGTAAAAAGTCATAAAATCATAAATTAATCCTTTTTACCCAAGTCAATTTACCCACGTTTTAAGCATAACATTCAGATTTGACCTAGTTTAGTAAAACGACCGTTTCGGACTCATCCGGACACTTCCCGTTTCCATCCAACTCAACACATACTAATCACATCAGTGCGTATCCATTTTTCAAATAAAAACAAGGTCATATGTTTAAGAAAATTTTGCCATGACCTGTTTGTTTCTGTGGTGATTTCCATACTACAAAAACAACTCCATTTAGCTACCTAACCTCAATCAAGCAACACTTAGGCTATACCAAATCGCCACGCAAGTGTCCTAAGTCCTAATATGCCCTAAGTATCTATAATCTCAGTGGGTTTCACCCAAGGAATTCAAAATTCATGAATAAAAAGAATCAAAGTACTAGTAACATCAAAATTAAAATGCTAGGAGTGACTATACCTTCATAACAAGTAGGAATTAATCCAAACACGCAAATTAAACAATTCCTCCTCCTTGATCCTTAGAAATTTCGTGGCCCTTAGCCACGTGTTAAGTCAATCACGGTACTCAGCAATTGAGTAGAAATAATGTAGTGAGACGATCACCGACGATATGGATGCCCGGGAAAACACGAAAACCGCAAACTATCACAATAAGGCGCACGTTAAGACTCGAACTCAATATCGATATATATACCAAATATAACATGACTCAAATGTTTTCAAAGTATACACGTTTCAAAACCATTGACACGAATCAAAAGAATCCATTTATCCAACGTTACTCGTTATAACACTTGAACACTTGAAAATGACTCGTCATAAGACGCCAAGACAACGCAAGTCAAACTATCCTTTACCCTTATTTGGACCAGTAGCTAAGTCATTTATATAATGACTAAGCACTTGAGTAAGTCACCATGTCCGATGGTGAACACTCAAACTCACGCAACACAAGCATTTGAACTACGTGTCCAAAATAAAAATCAGCAAGTACACCCCGAATGTACACACCGATCTACCCTATCTAGACTTGTCCGTTTTACATGAAAATTGGTGTCAAGGTCACTTATAACCTCTATAAGACCTCGCCAAAATTTGAGCCAAAGTTCACACTTTAAAATCCATCAGCTCGACGCTTTACTCGACTCCAAATTTTAGGACAGATTTGTACACTTGTTTTGTAAAACCGTTTGGACCACTTTAAAAATACTATCTCGACAATCCGTCTTTTGAAACCACTACTAGACTCATCAAACTCAGTTTGTAAACTTTGAAAATCAGTAGCATCAACTATCTAACCAATCCTAAAGTCCCCGATAGTCGACCCAAAATCAGCCACAATTTCGGATTGTGCCGACTTGCGTCTCCCGGTACACGAAAACTAAAACTAGCATAACTTTTGACTCGTAATGAGTTATAAGCTTTATCTTATACCAAAACGACCGTCTCGGAAAACTCTACAACAATTTCAAATAATTTCAGTCTTTCACAGACCTTAAACCCACGAAACATACTGTTTAAGGCTGCTGTCCCAAATTAGCTTTTTAGAAAACATGACAAATCTATTTTTCACTCAAAACCAATCATTCCCATACCCTTAGGATCACTATACTATCATACCCATCAACCAAACACTCCTAAAAACACTTGTATGAAAAATCTAACAAAAATCAAAGATTAAAAACAAGACTTTTAAGGATCAAAACATGATAATCTTACCAAATATAACATATGCAAGATGATTACAACATCATACAACCATAAAATCATAAGTTCTTGAAATCTTGATGCATGTAAGAAATTTTTGTATCAATGGAATCACAAGAAGATTTTAGGATGGGGTCTTTGATTAGTTTTTGTTTAAACAAGGTGAATTTTGATGATCATTGGTGGTGTTGGTGATGAAACTCACGGCAAGAAGGGAGGGTGGGAGAGAGAGTGGTGATTTTTATATAAAATGTGTTTATGTGTGAGAAAATAGAAAGAAAATGGGTTTATATATGGTAGTTTAAGTGGAGGGACCATTGTTGCCAATTTGTAAACTTGTGGATCTAAATACAATTAATAGTTTTAAAGGGTAGAAAATGGTTATTGGTAAATATTAAAAATATTTACGGGGCTCGGGTTTCGTAAAAATACTTTTCAAAGTTACAATGCATCGTAAAAATGATTATACGATTTCTCGACACGACTTAATACGTAATTAAAACGACATCATCGAAAATATTAATTATCGAAACAATCGATAAGTAAACGTAAAATTTTGGGCATCCGTCGGTATCGCGATCACTAGGAATTCTCGTTGTACATTGATTTGAATAAACTCGTTGTAAAACGCACACGGGTGATTTTAAATCAAAAACATTGATTTAAAAATAAATATGGAAAAATAAAATGGAAATTTATAATTCCATACAAAGTATTTATCGATGATCAGAAAAATACTTAAAAAAAAGTATAATTTAAAAATCTCAGGATTTACATATAGCAATACAAGAAAACGTAATACGTTAGAAAAATTCAAGAAGCACGAATAAAAAGAATAAAATAATGTTGGGAAAGTACGGGTTCTCATAGTCTTCCCCCCTAAAGGAACTCTGGTCCCCAGAGTTCTCCTGAAAACAGTAGAAGATGCAAACAAGAGGAGGTACAAAGTGTAGAACAAAATTCATTGCTTCCCAGGTAAACTTCCGTACCATGATGAATCTTAACGGTTAGAATTCACTATGCTTCAGTTTCTTAACTCCTTTTCGTATAACTTTTCAGTCTTGGATTAGGATAACGATCTTTCAATACGAAGATACATTGAGAGATAGAGTTGTTGGAAATACGTGCGATAAACTAACAAGTATGAACACAAGAATCGCTTAAACAGGCAAAGTGCGATAAAATGAACCAAGATTGTAAATCAACAAGGGGTCGCAAATCGTGCAACTGTAAAACGTGAAAATCTTAAAACGTAAGAATCTATTTACAAGAGAAATAGAAGGGAAAAATGAATAACATATGATCGTTTAAAATACAAGTTATCACAATCAGTTGTCTAGGATTTTGGTATTACTTTAAAACTCAGTTTATGTATTTCCTTGATTAAAAGAAAATTTCACAAGGTGTAGTGATTTAAAATCAAACTATCTATATTTAGGGAGTAATCTGTTGCTATATCTTTTTCTTGATCAGGATTTTCAAAGCAAAAGTAGAACAGTTCAAGATAGTTATCCTTATCGGCTTAAGAACTTTTGGATGACTGTATTAAATTATCGTTAAAACTCGGGTTTATCGTCACCATTAGAGAAAATTCAGATTTTTTTTTATTTTTTTTTTCAAGTTATTTTGAATCATTGTTAGAAATTATAAATTAATTTAAATAATTTCATTAGGTTGACAATAAAGTATGATATAATCAAATACTTTAAAAGATACAGCTTGATATCTTTTGAAACATTAGGTAAATTTACCAAAGAGGATCTATAGATCCGATACTTAACTTGAAACAGTTATTTTGGTAATTTAAACATTTGATAAAATGTATAAAATGTTCTTAAAAATTAATAATAATTTTTTTAGAAATTTAAGAAAGTGTTTAAGATATCAAACGATAAACACGTAACAGTTTCTGGTTTTCAAAAGGTGACAAGACAGCAACGAATGTGAATCATATAAGGGTCAAAAATCTGTATGCGACCAATATACAAAGGAATAAGACGGAAGTCGTATCAATTCTTAACAAACGTGGTAGAATAGTCACGTCAATAATAAAAATAATAAAAAACAATGATTATAGCAAGATTAATTCACGAGTACGGTTGGCGTCACCAATAACGGCTTATTAAGTTCTCGGTGGTCGAAATACGATCGAAAGGGAAAGCCACACAACGAATTTTCGAATCAAAGAAAATTCTTAAGAAGTCAATTGAGAGAAGTTCCAGTAAGATGAACAACATTAGCAATGAAAGGCGAAATCAACACATGATTCACACGAATGAAATTTCAAGACAATAGTATCTTAACACATATCATGGCAATTACACGTAATCATCGTTCATGTCCAGTCATAAATCACTAATCGCATCCAGAGACGTTTCGAAGGTCTACCAAAATAGATAGAGATGGTCAATCGATGTAGGAGCATAGCAACGTTGAAACTTTCAAGTCGGGTATCAATGGTAAGAATTTAGGCAAATGGTAACGAAAATTGTATCATGAGGATGATGAGGTAACAAGTAAAGCAAGGATCATTGAGTAAAGAAATCTGTGCTTGAGGCATGTATTTTGTTCAAGAAAGGATAAGGGTTCATACGTGTATGTCGCGAACTGTTGTTACTCGCACAAGAAGTAAAAGTTTTCAAAACTTATATTTATCTAACTTTTTAAGAAGCATAATTAAAAAGTTGATTCTTGGTTAAATATTTAAGGTGGCTACTATTTGGCCTTGCACGGCTCCTTCTAAATTAGGCATAGGTGATCAGGCCATGCATAATTCAGGACTAGCAATGCGATGCTCAGCTTCGTCAACCAATATTACATATCATATGATTTAAAATATGCATATAATGCCATTTGTAAAAACAGAAATCAAAATAGTTTATGAAACTATTTGCTAATAAGTTACTGGCTAACTGTTTTAAATCGACAATTCGTATATTTACAAGGGTTCTTTATAAAACCGTATTAGAACAAATTTGTGAAAATACATTGTAAAATTAATATAAGTTAATTTTATAAGATAGCGTTCAATTATTTAAGAAAGCCCAAATGAAACCTTTTTTAAAATGATTCGTAAACCAGACCAATTTGAGTTGTATGGTAACATGACAATAGTTTATAAAGTAGCGAGTGGGTTACAAGAGGGAAGTAAGGAGTAGTTCAATACAGCCAATAAAATGGTTACAAGGTGATTAGGTTTCAAGAGGTTTAGCCGAAATCGTCAGGAGACACGTGTCAAGATGATAACAAACGATATGAAAGAAAGATCTTCAAATCTCGGTCCAAATCAGTGGTACGATAGAAGCAAAGAAAGACAATGGAATGACAAATAAGTCATAAATAAAAGAAGGAATAAGGAATCCGTATGTGCACATCGTAATTTATTTGACAAAAATATACTTTTAAGAAAGTAGGGTATCAGTTAACAAATAGTACAATCACTTCGAAAAGCTTCTACATTAGGAAGTTACCGAATTTCAAAAGTTTAAGATCTAGGTACATGTATGACCGAACTCAAAGTTGCTATTCTATTCTTTTCAAACGCAATCATTGTTTTTAGTTTGCAAAATATCATTAGTTAAAGTTTTACGAGCTCAAAGAACTCAAAAACGCTTCAATCCATGTTTTTAACTTTTATTAGTTTTGACCTTTGGGTTTGACTAGACCAATTAACTCACTAAACGATATTCTAAGACTCAAAGTCTAATGCATTTCGATGTAAAACAATGTTTTGAACAACTTTCTAGTTTTACCCGGGACTTGAAACGGAATAAAAAATGGACGAAAATGCCCTAGCATTAAATCTGTTAACAAAATGATATTTTAGCATTATTCAGAAAATAACTTCTCAGATTTTACAATCTCAAATGAGCGTAACTTGCTCGATTTTAAAGTTTACTGGTCAAATTTTATGTCCTAAACGGACGTCTCAACATGTAGAAATATATATATTTTTATGTCTAAAGTTATAAAAATATTTCTCGACACTGTTAAACTTCCTGTAAAGTTTCTGTACAAAGTATATTTTTCGACACAGCTTGAAATTAAATCCAAATTTCATGATAACTCAAAATTAATGTACACATAGGACTTGTGGATTCCATAAAGACGAAAGAAGGTAAACTGTATAATTTGTCATGTAAAGAAAACACAGTATAGAAATGGTTCAAGAATGCCAACGATAATCGGAGACATAAAAAAAACGATGCATATCATCCGTGTCTTCGGCTGTAAGATTGCAATGCAGAAAGGTCTCTTGGTGACATGGTTTCCAAAAATCACAAGATATATCGAGAAAGAAACGGGACAATAACAAGTGGCATTCCTGGAGCAAAGAGGTTCAATGAAAAAGGAGGATACAAGTAGGATCGTATTCCAAACGATCATCACATAATAAATGACGATAATGTGTTCAAGGTACAACAGATGTTCTAAGTTGAAATCGAAACGTAGAATGGTCAATGAAGTAAGATGTAATCCATGTACAAGTGTCGCGTAAAACGGTGGCGTAAGGGTAAATCAAGATTATGAAAACCAACAATATTATTCAGCACTGATTCTACGAATTCTTCGAGTTGTGAGACTCACACGATGTCCTTTAGTCTTTCTGGGAGACACATTGAGCTACAAAATGGTCTATAGACTAGACATTCAATTATGAATGGTCAGAAAGAAAATCTGCGTATCTAAGTAGATATTTTAGGGAAAATAAACAATGAAAGCAACACACACGGTAGTAGAATGAAAATCAGAAGTTCATCGAAAACAACACTTATTCAATCCCGAACAATGGTATCTTGAGAGTATGCACAACACGTATCAGCGAGTCAAGAAAAAAACAGACGGTTCAAACCGAACGAGCATATAAAGTCAGTCGTATCACGCATAAATGAAATAGCAATAGTACTCAGAAAAATGAGTATGAAAAGTTGGCAGCATACGCGCTCTGAATACAAGTATGTAACGTCATAACGATATAATATCATTGCAATAAGATCAATTCACAAGAACAAGAATTCAAGAAATACAGTATAGGCAGATGTAATCACAGTAACATTCAATGATAATTCATGAAGCACATAGGCTTTAAAAAGACATAGTAATTATCGTCATTAGCGTAAAGTAATATTTCAAAATGAAATCAAGAGATGAAATACTACAATGATAATTAAAAGTAAATAATAAGGATTAGAGAGTTACCCGCGAAGATATCGAGCAGCAATGGCAAATTCTGTGTTTGACACTTAGAAACAATAAAATATTTGAACTTTCGGTTATAGACTAAGTTTTGAAAAACGACTCAGTTCCCTATAACCATCGCTCTGATACCAATCTGTGAGACCCCCAAAATCTGACATGGAACAACTAGGCAACGAGAGGGTAACACGTCATAGTACAAGAAACAATGAATTACAGTTGACACAAAGCTGACGTAATAAAAGCATATATACCACATCATAAATGATCAAAGTTTTAAACATAGGTCCCAGAGTTTTATATGCGGAAAGATATATTATTTCATCATGATTTATAACATAAAGTTGCCCAAAAGATATAATAAATTTCTGACAGTTTATACTAAAACCAGTCTTTTAAAAGCATCACAGAAATCTCCAAGCTGCGATAATATCCTGCGGGCTCCCATCCAAGCAAAGCTAAGTAATAATACCTGAGATTAAACATGTAAAATCGTCAACACAAAGTTGAGTGAAATTCATAGGTTTAGCAATAAAGGTGTGGAACACAAGCATTCATTTGTAAAACAAGTAAATAGAGAAAATGGTTATGATCATTAACCATAGTCTGAAACCAATATTATTGCTGTTTAGTTCATGAACCGAAGCTTAACTCAAAGTAAGTTCCTCTAGGGAGTAATCAGCCTAAATACTCAAGTATAAACAAATGTAAGTGCGTCAAGGTAATCAGGACGGGGATTGTCAATCCCGATGGATCCACCCACAACATTCGCGCTTAGCGCAAAGCATACGGGACAATTAACGGTTCATGATCAAGAGAGGAAACTTAAGGCTATTAACTATAAGCAATAATATCAATGAAAACTGTTGGAAAGCATACAAGTCTGAATAGCATACAAGTTCTGGATAGTATACAGTTTTAAATGGATGTGTTCCACCATGTAAAATCTCACCCCGCATTTAGAAACATTGTTCAAGTAAAAAGGGGCTATGAACTCACCTTTAGTAAGTAATCACAAGGTAAAAGGGGCTGAGCAAAAAGAAGTCTTCACGAACCTATGCAATGGTGACGCGTAATAAGAATGCGTTCAATGAAGCAATAACGTTTTAGAAGTGGTGGGACATAGTATGACTAGGTAACTTGCGTGCGATGGCGAGACCTAAGCTTAAGTTAAAATTTTGACCCAACACCTTGAACCTACTGTAATAACCTAATAACAACCTTGTATGATGGTCCAAGCATTTATGTGTGGGTTCCGAACACGTTTAAGACTCGGTTTGAAAAACTAAAACAAGGGACTGCATTCAGTTTTCTGAAAAAGGCTGTGAAGATTTGGTCATATCTAAAAATCTATAATTGTACAGGAGGTGAAATTTCTTGACATGTATAGGTATTTCTCTTACCTTTAAAAGTTGGGAAAGAACAGCCCTAGAACTATTTTCAATCAACGGGAAATGCACTTTTAGTGACAGACTATCAAAACAGAAAGTTGTAAACGTCTTTCGTACCTTACGGTAGATTAAGCATAAGTCCTAATCGGTAAAAGATTTTGACACGAAACCAAAAAGAGAAGTTTTATTATATTTGTAGCTACTGTAAAAAGGCATAAAATCATAAATTAATCCTTTTTACCCAAGTCAATTTACCCACGTTTTAAGCATAACATTCAGATTTGACCTAGTTTAGTAAAACGACCGTTTCGGACTCATCCGGACACTTCCCGTTTCCATCCAACTCAACACATACTAATCACATCAGTGCGTATCCATTTTTCAAATAAAAACAAGGTCATATGTTTAAGAAAATTTTGCCATGACCTGTTTGTTTCTGTGGTGATTTCCATACTATAAAAACAACTCCATTTAGCTACCTAACCTCAATCAAGCAACACTTAGGCTATACCAAATCGCCACGCAAGTGTCCTAAGTCCTAATATGCCCTAAGTATCTATAATCTCAGTGGGTTTCACCCAAGGAATTCAAAATTCATGAATAAAAAGAATCAAAGTACTAGTAACATCAAAATTAAAATGCTAGGAGTGACTATTCCTTCATAACAAGTAGGAATTAATCCAAACACGCAAATTAAACAATTCCTCCTCCTTGATCCTTAGAAATTTCTTGGCCCTTAGCCACGTGTTAAGTCAATCACGGTACTCAGCAATTGAGTAGAAATAATGTAGTGAGACGATCACCGACGATATGGATGCCCGGGGAAAACACGAAAACCGCAACCTATCACAATAAGGCGCACGTTAAGACTCGAACTCAATATCGATATATATACCAAATATAACATGACTCAAATGTTTTCAAAGTATACACGTTTCAAAACCATTGACACGAATCAAAATAATCCATTTATCCAACGTTACTCGTTATAACACTTGAACACTTGAAAATGACTCGTCATACGACGCCAAGACAACGCAAGTCAAACTATCCTTTACCCTTATTTGGACCAGTAGCTAAGTCATTTATATAATGACTAAGCACTTGAGTAAGTCACCATGTCCGATGGTGAACACTCAAACTCACGCAACACAAGCATTTGAACTACGTGTCCAAAATAAAAATCAGCAAGTACACCCCGAATGTACACACCGATCTACCCTATCTAGACTTGTCCGTTTTACATGAAAATTGGTGTCAAGGTCACTTATAACCTGTATAAGACCTCACCAAAATTTGAGCCAAAGTTCACACTTTAAAATCCATCAGCTCGACGCTTTACTCGACTCCAAATTTTAGGACAGATTTGTACACTTGTTTTGTAAAACCGTTTGGACCACTTTAAAAATACTATCTCGACAATCCGTCTTTTGAAACCACTACTAGACTCATCAAACTCAGTTTGTAAACTTTGAAAATCAGTAGCATCAACTATCTGACCAAGCCTAAAGTCCCCGAGAGTCGACCCAAAATCAGCCACAATTTCGGATTGTGCCGACTTGCGTCTCCCGGTACACGAAAACTAAAACTAGCATAACTTTTGACTCGTAATGAGTTATAAGCTCTATCTTATACCAAAGCGACCGTCTCGGAAAACTCTACAACAATTTCAAATAATCACAGTCTTTCACAGACCTTAAACCCACGAAACATACTGTTTAAGGCTGCTGTCCCAAATTAGCTTTTTAGAAAACATGACAAATCTATTTTTCACTCAAAACCAATCATTCCCATACCCCTAGGATCACTATACTATCATACCCATCAACCAAACACTCCTAAAAACACTTGTATGAAAAATCTAACAAAAATCAAAGATTAAAAACAAGACTTTTAAGGATCAAAACATGATAATCTTACCAAATATAACATATGTAAGATGATTACAACATCATACAACCATAAAATCATAAGTTCTTGAAATCTTGATGCATGTAAGAAATTTTTGTATCAATGGAATCACAAGAAGATTTTAGGATGGGGTCTTTGATTAGTTTTTTTTTAAACAAGGTGAATTTTGATGATCATTGGTGGTGTTGGTGATGAAACTCACGGCAAGAAGGGAGGGTGGGAGAGAGAGTGGTGATTTTTATATAAAATGTGTTTATGTGTGTGAGAAAATAGAAAGAAAATGGGTTTATATATGGTAGTTTAAGTGGAGGGACCATTGTTGCCAATTTGCAAACTTGTGGATCTAAATACAATTAATAGTTTTAAAGGGTAGAAAATGGTTATTGGTAAATATTAAAAATATTTACGGGGCTCGGGTTTCGTAAAAATACTTTTCAAAGTTACAATGCATCGTAAAAATGATTATACGATTTCTCGACACGAATTAATACGTAATTAAAACGACATCATCGAAAATATTAATTATCGAAACAATCGATAAGTAAACGTAAAATTTTGGGCATCCGTCGGTATCGCGATCACTAGGAATTCTCGTTGTACATTGATTTGAATAAACTCGTTGTAAAACGCACACGGGTGATTTTAAATCAAAAACATTGATTTAAAAATAAATATGGAAAAATAAAATGGAAATTTATAATTCCATACAAAGTATTTATCGATGATCAGAAAAATACTTAAAAAAAGTATAATTTAAAAATCTCAGGATTTACATATAGCAATACAAGAAAACGTAATACGTTGGAAAAATTCAAGAAGCACGAATAAAAAGAGTAAAATAATGTTGGGAAAGTACGGGTTCTCACATAAACGACTCTCTAGGATCAATTATAAGAACTTGCGGAAAGTTCTTGTTCTTAACCCGTAAGAGTTAAGACTTTCGCGTTTTAAAGTTCCCTATATAAAAGCCTAGCAAAACTTGACTTAAATACGTTTAGGATACTAGCTAGAGTAAACTTAGATAAGTAAACTCGGGTTGAGTCAAAATATTCACGACTTTGAAAAATTTAAAACCACTTTTTTTTTGAAAATTTATTCTAGCAAAGAAAGTAAATAATGATAACAAAGGGAAATACTACTATACTACTAGGCAAAAATAGATTAAAAATTTTGAAAAATGTCGAAAAATCATGTTTTCCGGTTAAAATGAGGGCAAATTCATGGAAAATACCACTTAACTTCGATAGAAGTCCCCCCTACACTTAATATAAACATTGTCCTCAATGTTTAAGCATGTGGGAGTGAACTCCCCCACACTTAGGACATTGTGCACTTTGTTTAAATCTTTCTAAGGAAAGGACAACTATAGTGATTTCAATGTGAACATATAAGATATGAAATATTGAATCACGAGAGTTTAGGATAGAACCAGGAAGATGGGAACACGAGATCACGGTTCGTCAAAAGTCACCAAAATAGATCTTTGAAAGCTCGAATCCCTGCACATGATAAGAAAGAAGACAACAAACACATACAAGGGTCTCCCCTACAGTTATTATAAAAATAGATAAAGATAGATAGATAATCGGGTTGCCCCCCGAGAAGCGCTTGTTTTTGTTAACCGAGTCGCGAGCCTGACTCGTCCCTAAATTAAATGGTCCATGGGGAAGCCTCGAATGTAATACCGGGATCAAAGACCTTGTCCTCGTTCTCGGAGGACATCAACAAAGGAGAGGCCAGAGGATAAGTCTTGAAGGGTAGAAAAGTCCTTTCAACATACGAGAAGTATGTGAAATCATGATCCACGGGAGGTGGGGTGGGTAAAGTAAGCAAATTGTCATCCCCAAAGACAATTGATGCTCAGAAAGCGGCAAAGCCGTAAAGGTGTCAATCATGGAATGGTCAATGTTACTGTTGGAAATACGTTTTACGTATTAAGAAGGATCGGTCACTCCAACAATAGTCCATGTAATAGCTCGTAGTTTAGTTACTTATCTTAATTAAACAAACAAACCAAAGCCTAGCCTACAACATGTGTAGGCCAGCCCAAATGTAAGCCCAAGCCCATGACAAGGGCTTGGGTATATAAACCCTCTCCTTTGATGGAGAGGGTGTGTGTTCCTCATTTTTACACATAGTAGAAAAGTGTTTTTCTTTCACTTTCTCTCTCTAAGTGTGTGTGTTCTCACCATCTCTCTATCTCTTTCTCTCTCTAAAAACATAAGCAAGATTTACATATCCTACAAATGGTATCAAGAGCCATGGGATGATTGTATTGTTCATGTGTTTGTGTTCTTGATTCATACGCCATTTTTGATCCATTTTCACACGTCCATTTTTTTTTTTGTGTTTTTGATGGTTTTTTCTTGATACAAATCTTCTACATAGTTGTGGTAGGGATTTGGTATAGTTACTTTGGCTAAAAACACAAAAATTTTGGGTGTTTTGATCATTTTTTGGCTTAAAATCACGAATTGGTTGAGTTTTGTCCGAGAAAAGTGGTAATTATTCCGATCAGGTCATCGGAAAAGGGTTTATAGGACATTCCGATCAGTGTAATCGGAATAGGGTTTATGGATTCCGATTTTGGGTACATTCCGATCAGGTATTCCGATTAGGTATTCAGATTTGGTATTCCGATCAAGGTATTCCGATTTGGTTTATTCCGATTAGGTACATTCCGATTTGGTATTCAGATTTGGCATTCCGATCAAGGTATTCTGATTTGGTTTATTCCGATAAGACATTCCAATCAGGTATTCCAATTTGGTATTCCGATCAAGGTATTCCGATAAGACATTCCGATCAGCATTCCGATCACTATTCCGATCAACATTCCGATAATCACAAATTTTTCCATAAAAAATTTCGATGTGTGTAATTTTGACTTGGAATTTTTGGTTTATTGAGAACATATTTTAGGGGATTTTAACATTGTTTCTCGACTTCAACTCACAACAACAAACACATTTACTTTCTTTCATTGATCGATCAACGTTTGTAAATCTTAACTTATTGAAATGGAGTACACATCTCTTACGGATAAGTCCATCCTCTCGGGTACGGATAATCGTCCACCAATGTTGGTGAAGACTATGTATGAGGAATGGGCTTCCCGAATGGAACTTTATATGTTGAACAAGGATAATGGACATCTCATTTGGGCATCGGTGCTCAATGGACCATTAGATTATGGTACAGTGACGGAAGGTACAACTACTCGTCCTCGCACAACGGGTGAATTGACTGGAGATATGAAGATTCAAGACAAATGTGATAAGTATGCTACAAACATCATTCTCCAAGCCCTTCCTCCAGATGTCTACAAACTCGTCAGCAAACATAAAGTTGCCAAAGAGTTATGGGATAGAATTCATGTTCTCATGCAAGGCACCTCGTTAACTAAACAAGAACGAGAGTGTAAGCTTTATGATACTTTTGATAAGTTTGCCTATGTGCCAGGGGATACTCTCAATGATTATTATCTGAGATTTACCCTATTGTTGAATGAGCTCAATATCTATGGCATGACAATTCCTACCTTTCAATTGAACACCAAGTATTTGAACACTCTTCCTTCAGAATGGAAAAAATACGTGACGGATGTTACATTGGCTAAGGACTTGCATAACACCAATGTGGATCAACTTCAAGCTTTTCTTCAACAACACGAATGCCATGTGATCGAGGCTCGCTTGTCTACACCTCAAGTTCATGATCCACTTGCAATGTATGCTTCTCAACAAAACATGGTTTATACTTATCAGCAACCATCATACTTGCAGCAGACACCACCACACAACTATCAACAACCACAGCAACCATCTTATCCAAGCATATTAACAAGGTGTTCATCAACAATCTTTTCCGCATCAACCACCATATCAGACATCACCATCACAAGCCAACACTTCTCCAATAGGCTATACTCCTCAGCAAGGATATTTTCCAATTGAAGCACAACCAGCACAAGCTTTCTACTCTAATGAACTTCCACCAATCCAAGCATCGGTCTTTACTCCAAATGATACGCCAGCTGATGTTCTAAACCATCTCACAGCCTACTTGTCAAAAATTGTTGCAACTAGAGGATTTCCACCAACAAACAATCAGCTCCGCACCTCATCAAATCCTCGACAACAAGCCACTGTTCAAGATGGTCAAGTGACGGTGCAACCAATTCAGGGAAGGCAAAATTCATATGGACCTCCTACAAGGACTGGGAACAATCAAGCTGTGAATTCTCAAGCTAGTGGAAATGGGAGTCCTATTGGTCCTAAGAAGGTTGTGACGTGCTACAATTGCCGAGGACAAGGTCATATGGCTAAGGAATGCACTCAGCCGAAAAGGAGGAGGGATGATGCATGGTTTCGTGAGAAGATGTATTTGGTTGATGCTCAGTCTAAGGGGAAGATCTTGGATTCAGAAGAGTTAGCATTTCTTGCAGACCCAGGGGCAGCAGATACTAAAGGCATTGTAGTCGTTTCTACTTCTAATGCAGCTTATCAAGCAGATGATCTTGACGCTTATGATTCGGATTGTGATGACATTCACTCTGCCCAAGCTGCTCTCGTTGCTAATCTCTCTCACTACGGTTCTGATGTCATCAGTGAGGTACCAACCACATCTAATAATATTGATGATAACCATCATCAAGTTGGGCATGAAAATGACAATCTCGAACAGCATTCGGGAACTAGTAACTCAAATGATGTGGTACCCAATTCTACACATTTGAGTGAACCTCAACCAAATGCTACGACGGGTATGGAGTCTTATGCTCAACATGATTTGGTCATGGTGCCTAAACATATTATTGATCAAATGCATATGGCCCTCAGACAATCCGTAGATACCAATTCCACCCTAACTGCTGAGCTTGCGTTGCATCAAGAAAAGGTCAAAGCTTTTGAAATGGTCCCTCAAGCAGAGAAAATAACATGTTCTGAATTTGACCAATTTTGTTTTGAAAAGATTGAAAACTTGAAAGAAATAGAATCATTAAAAGCTAATCTTTCCAATGAATTAAAAGCAAAAGAGTCGGTTGTCAATGATTTTCAGAAACTTAAAATGGATTTCGAAACTCTCGAGTCTAAAAAGTTTGAATCGGAAATTAATGCTACCAAACTTCTTAAATTCAAAGAACAACAGCTTTTAAAACAATACGCTTCCACAGAAAAGGTTCATCTTTTAACTAAATCATTTAAAGACTTCGAACTTAAGCGTCTTCAAGATCTACCACCTAATCCCGGTTATGTAAAACAAGCTCAGGAATATATTCCCGGTCTTTATGATATGACCATAATTGGCAAATCGAAAGAAGCACCTTTTGTTCGTAGTTCTGACGCGACACAGTCACTTGCGGATGAAAATCATTCTAAAATGCTTTCAAAATTCCATACAATTTATTATGATCAACATAACAAAGATCAATTTTCTAAAAAGACCCGCATTCGCTTACAAAAGGAATTAGCTGAATTGACAGTTCTTGTGCCCCAAAGTTTGTCAAATGAAAACCCTCCTAGTACGTCTCCTACACTTGTCAAAAAGGATTTAACGAAGTTAATTCCACCGGTAAGTAAGCCGTCCGTTAACTTAAATGCGGTACACCAACACTTAGCCGATTTTGACAAGGTCATTTTGGAACGTACGACGGCTTCGGCCATAACGGAAGGTGAATGGAACTTTGAGCACACTAGAGCTGCGTTCTGAGACGAAATTATTCCGTTTGTAAAGAATGTTAAAGCTTGTCTTCGTAATCTTGATCAAGATTTGTATTTGGAAATAGAATAAGTTAAACGTGTTTTCAATGAAATGGATGATGCTTATGAAAACAGTTTACTTGAAATTGAACGAGTTTTACGCTAAAATGATCAGCTTCTGAAGCAAGTGATGTCTCATGATATTGTTTCCGTCTGTGTGAATAAACGTGTTGATAATGATTCTACTGTTCATAATATTGAAACTGTGGATAATGTGGTAGATAGTACTTGTCACGAATCTGACGCTGAATTTTTAAAGCTTCAAGATTCATATTCTTCGCTTTCAAAACGTTTTGATGAGGTTCAAACACATTGTATTTCGCTTGAATGCAAGCAACAATTTATTCAAGAAATCTTTGAAACGTCATTCGAAGGTGTTAATATCGACGATGCAAACTTTGAAAAAAAATTTCGATTGAATTTACAATCAAAACAGCGTCAGCCAAGTGACAAGGTTGCTAAATCTTTGCCGATAGACATAGAGAAATCTAAGGAGCTTCACTGTGTGAACGTACTTGAGGCCGCTGAGAATTTTAAACTTGATCTAGATAATCGAGTTTCCAAGATGTTGTCCAAAGTTGATAACTTAAAACAGAAAAATACACGACTTTTCGATTTAGTACAGCCAGCATGTGCTCATACCACTGCACAGAATCAATCATTGATTGAACAATTGAATAGAAAGTCGGTGGAAATATCTGATTTGAGGGAACAAATTTGTGATAAAAATCTGGCTTTGGCTGAGTTAAAGGAAACACTTCGTACTGTAAAAGGTAAGAATGTTGTGGATAACGCAGCCACTATCTCAGCATCGTCCTCTAGTGCAATCAAAAGAACCCTTATAGCCGTCACACCACTTAACAAGGGCCCTAGGACTAAAAAATCTCAAACTTTGGTCACTAAAGATAAGGCGGAATCAAAACCAGCTTCTAATATTCCCGTGTTGCCTTCTACAGGAGTAAGCACCACTACTAAGGCTCAAAGATCTAAGCTTAAAAGAAACAAGAAGAATGATAGGATCTTGCCCCCATCTAGTAGTCAAGTGAAGAAGAAAGTAGAAGCCCATCCTAGGAATGTTATTTCTGTTTTGAATAAAAAGAATCATGTAGCTAAACCTAAAGGCTCTGCGGTTGTGCAGCGTTCTAAGCCTACTGTGAATTCTAATTTGAAATGTTGGAATTGCAATGAATGTATGTTTTCTAGTCGTCATGATTCTTGCCTTATTGACCATGTGAATGAGATGTATGCCCGGAAAAATGGATTAGAATGGAAACCGACTGGGAAAGTGTTAACCCAAGTTGGTTGGATGTGGCGCCCCACTGGTAGAACTTTCACTATAGTAGGAAATATGTGCCCTTTGACTAGGATCACTCCCACTACAGCGAAGAAAGCGTGCCCTTTAACTAGGAGTACCAAGGCTACCAAAACACAAGCGTGTCCTTTAACTAGGAACACCGACACTACCGTAGGAACCAAGTGCCCTTTAAATAGGTCTACTCCCACTGTAGTGCCTGCGAATAATCCAAAACCTAAGAAAGTTGGAACTGTAAAACCTGTTAGTGCTAAAACTCACATTAGAAAACGCAGGAAATCTAAGTGTCTCAAAAATGTTAGCAATTCTGATAATTCTATATCTGTATCTGCTAACACTCCGGAACCAATAGTTTCCAATGCATTGTCTACTGTTGTTATTGAAAACAGGTGGTCCAAATTGTTCTCTGGTATTTGGACTCTGGTTGCTCCAAGCATATGACCGGAGATCGCTCTCAGCTCAGAAATTTCGTCAGCAAGTTTCTTGGTACGGTTCGATTTGGTAATGATCATATTGCAAAGATAATGGGTTATGGTGAATATCATATTGGGAATGTTATTATTTCAAGAGTGTATTACGTGGAAGGTCTTGGTCACAACTTATTTTCTGTGGGACAATTTTGTGATGCAAACCTAGAAGTTGCTTTTCGAGAGCATACCTGCTTCATTCGTAATTTGGAAGGGGTTGATTTATTGAAAGGTACTCGAGGGAATAATTTGTATACTTTGTCTCTACAAGACATGATGGCCGCTTCTCCCGTATGTCTTCTCTCCAAAGCATCGAAGACTAAGTCATGGTTATGGCATCGACGGTTATCTCATCTTAACTTTGACGCTATTAATCATTTGGCGAAAAACGAACTTGTTCGTGGTCTTCCTAAACTATCATTTCACAAGGATCATTTGTGTTCCGCGTGTACAATGGGGAAAAGCACTAAGAAGTCTTACAAACCCAAGACTGAAGACACCAACCAAGAGAAACTTTATCTGTTGCATATGGATCTTTGTGGGCCAATGCGTGTTGAAAGTCTTAGTGGTAAAAAGTACATCCTCGTCATTGTCGATGATTACTCTCGGTTTACATGGGTGAAATTTCTTAAAGCAAAAAATGAGGCACCTAAATTCATCATCGGATTTCTCAAGATGATTCAAGTGCATCTCAACACTACTGTCCCACGCATTCGTACAGATAATGGAACCGAATTTGTGAATCAAGTCTTGCGTGATTATTATGAAGAAGTTGGCATATCTCATGAAACATCTGTCGCACGCACTCCACAACAAAACGGTGTCGTTGAAAGGCGAAATCACACACTTATGGAAGCTGCTCGAACGATGTTAATTTACGCAAAGGCTCCATTGTTTTTATGGGCAGAAGCAGTATCTACAGCAGTGTACACCCAAAACCGGTCACTAATTCGTAAACGCCATGGTAAAACACCTTATGAGCTTCTCCATGGAAAAGTACCAGATTTATCATATCTTCATGTATTTGTTTCTCTTTGCTATCCAAATAATGATGGTGACAATTTGGGAAAACTTCAACCAAAGGCTGATATTGGTATTTTCATTGGTTACGCACCCGCAATGAAGGCATACCGAATCTACAACCGTAACTCTCGCAAGATCCTCGAAACTATGAATGTTGATTTTGATGAGCTGACAACAATGGCTTCTGAGCAAAGCAGCTCTGAACCCGCACTTCATGAAATGGGACCCAGTAATATTAGTTCTGGTCTTATCCCAAACAACCCTACTTCATCATCATTTACACCACCTTCTAGGACTGAATGAGATACGTTGTTTCAACCGTTCTTTGATGAATTCTTTACTCCTCCAAGTATTGTTGCTCCAGAACCTGAGGTAATAGCTCCGGTAACCGAAGTTGTCGCTCCAGCAACCGAAGCACAATCAGATACATCTGCACCTATAATTGGTCAAGATATACCATCAAATAGTAATTCTCAACCAACACATGTTTCAACTACCTATGTCATGCCTATTGATGATGAAGAGGATGATGATGATCACGATTTGGAATTCGCTCAAAAGCGTGAACTTCCATTCTTTGGTGTACCAATTCCCGACCCTAATCAAGCCGGGTCGTCCACCTCAGAGGAAGCTCCTTCTACAGTTTACTCCAATCCACGGATTCATGAACATGACAGCAAGTGGACAAAGGATCATCCTATAGATTCTATTATTGGTGACCCTAATCGTCCGGTATCCACACGAAGTCAGTTACAAGAAAGTGCAATGTTTTGTCACTTTGATGCTTTTCTCACTGAAGTTGAACCTAAGACATGGCAACAAGCTTTTACTCAATCATGTTGGATAGAAGCTATGCAAGAAGAACTTAATGAATTTATACGTCTTGAAGTATGGAAACTTGTCCCATGCCCGGATCAAGTGCAATTACTCACTTTGAAATGGGTTTACAAGGTGAAACTCGATGATTTAGGCGGAATATTGAAGAACAAAGCTCGTCTAGTAGCTCGTGGATACAAGCAATTATTGGGCATCGACTTTATGGAATCCTTTGCACCTGTTGCCCGTTTGGAAGCTATTCGACTATTCCTCGCTTATGCAGCCCATATGAATATGATCGTTTATCAGATGGATGTGAAGACGACATTTCTTAATGGTGAACTCAAGGAAGAGGTCTATGTTCAACAACCGGATGGTTTTGTGAATCCTAATTATCCTAATTATCCTAATCATGTGTACAAGCTTAAGAAGGCTCTCTATGGGTTGAAGCAAGCTCCTCGCGCATGGTATGATCTTTTGTCACAATTCCTCATTACACAAGGCTTCGCAAAAGGCAAGGTGGATCCTACGCTGTTCATTTAGAAACGAGGTAAAGATATGATTATGGTACAAATATATGTTGATGATATTATATTTGCAGCCACGACCCAAACCTTATCCGACGAGTTTGGGACACTCATGTCTTCCAAGTTTAAGATGTCAATGATGGGCAAGGTATCATTCTTCTTAGGTCTTCAGATATCTCAGAGTCCCAGAGGCATCTTTATCAATCAATCCAAGTATGCCCTTGAATCACTTAAGAAGTATAAGATGGAATCTTGCGACCCCGTGGATACTCCAATGGTGGAACGAACTAAGCTTGATGCAAATCCACATGGAGTTGCTGTTGATCCCATACTTTATCGTGGAATGATCGGTACTCTTCTGTATATCACAGCCAGTCGACCTGATCTTCAGTTTGCTATATGTATGTGTGCCAGGTATCAAACTAGGCCTACAGAGTTACACTTAGCTACTGTTAAAAGGATCTTTCGATATCTTAAAGGAACCATTAATCGGGGACTTTGGTATTCGAAGGACTCTTCTATTGCACTAATGGCATATGCAGATACGGATCACGCGGGTTGTCAAGATACAAGGCGTAGCACGAGTGGAACTTTGCAACTACTAGGAGATCGACTAATCAGTTGGGCATCAAAAAGGCAGAAAAGCGCTGCAATTTCAAGTACGGAAGCAGAATACATATCTATGTCCGGTTGCTGTGCTCAAATTCTTTGGATGAGATCACAATTAACCGACTATGGTCTAGGTTTAAACAAGATTCCGATGTACTGCGACAACAAAAGTGCAATTGCCTTATGCTGCAACAATGTTCAATTCTCCCGGTCGAAGCATATTGACATTCGCTACCACTTCATCAAGGAGCAAGTGGAAAATGGAGTAATAGAGCTTTACTTTGTCCGATCTGAGTATCAATTGGCGGATATTTTCACGAAGGCTTTAGATCGCGCTCGAATTGATTTTTGGCCGACAAGCTAGGAATGAGAACCTTCTCGCCTGAGACTCTATAGGAACTAGCAGATGAAGCGAAAGAATAGTCTTGGTAACACTATTCTCCGTATCCTTAGTGATCATTTGTATATATTGTTTATATTTTAATCCACAAAAGCAAAATACAAAAATATAAAACCATATAAAAACCATAAAAATTGAAAAATCTAGAAAAATCCAAAAATATTTTTACTTTATTTTTCAAAGGCATGTCTTTTGGTACGATAATATTTACGGCCTTAGAATTGTTGATTAATATCGACACGGCGCCATAAATAGAGTTCGTACAAAAGTTGTAAATATTTCATAAAACATGCCTAAATGGCTTGTAGTTATTTCAGACTACAACCCGATTTTCATATTAAAGTCAAGTATTTCTTATGAAAGCTTTGGCTCACAACGGGAATTAATTTTCTCGGGCAAGGTTTACTTTAAAACCTTGTAAGGGATCAAGTTTACTTTATAACTTGGTCTAACACAAATCTATGTACGTTTCAGTGCATTTATTTGTTAAAACAAGAGAAGTCTTGTTTTTATGAAGCTATCATCTCTACAACCATAGCAATCTACAATTGGTATCTACATACTCGACGATGCGACTACTCAACCGACGACTACAGCTCTTTCAATAGAACACGGGTCAACAATTGAGGGGGAGCAATTGTCAAGCATTCAGAATCTTCGACGCCGAACGTGCCAAGTTCACAAGAGGGTGTCAAGACAACAATACCAATCGTACACGTGGTGTCAAGAGATGACTTCAGACGTGACGAGGCGACCAACATATGCTGACAAGAACCATTTGATCTTATCATTTGATGTTCTCATCTATCAGGTCCAACCTTGTCAATTCTGTTCTAATATGGTGAATATGTGATCATGTTACAAATCGGTATCATATCTCATACGTTTGATATCATGAAGATAAAATGGACTTGCATTTTTCTTCCCAAAACCTTTGTTAAAACTTCATTAAATCAATTGATATTAAGAAAATGTGATTTAATATGAGAAATTATCAAAAATGGATTGACTTAACGTGCTGGCTCATCCCGACATATGCGAAATGTTTTCGAATATCGTGGCATATGTTAAGGGGGAGCAAAACGGATTTGCATATCAAAATGGATTTTCATGGTGACATATACTTACCCGAAACCCATTTATTTCACGACGATGAAGATTGTGGTGACATAAGGATGGTAGGATAGGTTAAGTCCTATGATTCTTCCAGAACCGGAGGAATCTTCCCAAGGACATTCCATAGCTAGAAATAGTAGTCCTTAGGAAAGTTGGAGAAAGATTGTGAACGTAGCTGAATGCCGACCAAGTACTTAAGTTAGCACTGGAACAATCACAACAAGGTGCTAGTTATGACGTATTGGTAAGCATTGAAGGGGTTGAAGAATGAAAAAGAATTGTAAAGATAAAGGGTGTAAAGAAAGTAGCCCTCCTTACAACTTTAGGCAGAAACCGGGTCAACACATATGCTATTGAGATCATTTTAATGATTCTCGATATTGAAGACAGACATCATGGACCCAGTGATGCAATGCACAACCCATCCCAGCTAACTCAGATATCTCTCAAAAGGTATTTGTTTTAATCACACGGAGACAACGCATTATCTATTGATTTATTCACTCCGAATAAATTGGTATTGAAAAGGTGGCACTCCTCTCCAGCCTCTGATCACTAAAATCCAAAATGCACGATCGAGTCTAGAGCCATTTGAGATCATCAAATATCTCATTAGGACACACTTTCATATTTCCTTGCTTCTTCATACACTGTGAAAAGTAAGAAAGATTTTAAGAGTCCTACTCAAAATCTTCATGATCTTGCCTGAACATCCGAGTAATACGAAAGTATTTACAATGAAGATGGAAATCCTTCTTGAGCGAATATCAAAAAGCTCATGATAGGTGACTTGTGCGATTCTTTATGAATCAAACTGGTGATAACTGGAAAGCAACAGCTGTTTAATTCTTAACTGAATTTAAACACGTTCCAGGCCTCTACGCAATATCTTAGTGATCTTGCCAGAACACTCAGAGTGATACCTTAGTGTTCATAGTGATGAGTGAAAATCCTTCTAGTGTTAACCTCAAACAGCACTTGGTAGGTAACTTGCAAGATTCTATACAAATCAAGCTCGTGACAACTGGAAAGCAACGATGGTGCGGTTCTTAATTGAATTTCACTTGTTCCAGGAACATGAATTGACGGCTTCAAATCATGCGGATATTATTATCCAAATGATTCACTCTTTATGTTCGCACTCAGCTTTGGACGGTCGAATAAAGAGAACGGGTTTACCCACGAAATCCTGTCAGGAAGTTACTTAATTGAAACTATCCGTCACGGGTACGATATCTAATATCGCCCAACGGTCTTCACCGACCAGAGGTAAAATGCTACCGATTTAGAATGAAATGGTCAAAGCCATTTCGTTCGTGTCTACTTATGTTGCGGCATTTGAAGACGATGGCGTTGCGAAATCCAAGAAGAAGTCGTCCCCGCATGCTTATACTTTAAGCACTTAATATCTCATTTAATTCAAGAAAGCCTAAAAGTTAAGTCTTCCGCTGTATCAAACTCTGAAGCTTTCAAGAATTACTAAGGTATAAGTATGTGGGACGTGAGGTCACGAAGAGGCGAAGATCACAAGTGATGGATGCACGAGATCAAGGCAAGAGATTAATGATCAAGACTGATATCAAAGATCACATCAGCATGTTCACCAGAAAAAGAAAAGGAAAAGAAAGACGAAGACTACGAGCTCAAGACAAGCATAGTATGCTAGGTTCATTTCATTGATGTAACTCGGGTAACGCCCTTGTTTGGAGTGACCTCCCTTAGGGGGAGATTGTTGGAAATACGTTTTACGTATTAAGAAGGATCGGTCACTCCAACAATAGTCCATGTAATAGCTCGTAGTTTAGTTACTTATCTTAATTAAACAAACAAACCAAAGCCTAGCCTACAACATGTGTAGGCCGGCCCAAATGTAAGCCCAAGCCCATGACAAGGGCTTGGGTATATAAACCCTCTCCTTTGATGGAGAGGGTGTGTGTTCCTCATTTTTACACATAGTAGAAAAGTGTTTTTCTTTCACTTTCTCTCTCTAAGTGTGTGTGTTCTCACCATCTCTCTATCTCTTTCTCTCTCTAAAAACATAAGCAAGATTTACATATCCTACAGTTACCTCCTGGGTTAAAGCACTCATCCTCCGTAATGGTGTAAAAAGGAGTGGATGAAAGGTGCTCGGGAGGGGGACTTGGGACAATACCTTCCTGCAGCAAATTATCAAAAATAATATCCCCCTCCGTGTCATCATCATAAATACCCGGAGGTATTGAGTGAATGTCGATTTCTTCCAGCAATGGGCCATTATCCTCAACGAGAGTAATAGATGGAGGTAAAGACTCGGAAAGAGGAGGAGAAGTCAATGCTTCAATTTGAGAAATAAGAAGATGTACTTTCCGTAATCTGTCGCGAAGAATCACGTCTTCCACCTCATCTACAAGAGCAAGTTCATCGGTGAACTTCTCATAATTTGGAGAGAATAAATCGTCATCGCCCACATCACCCGAAGGAGATTGACAAATTTCAAAAGTGAAATTCTCATAGCGTGGAGAAAAATCGTTATCATTAGGATCGACCTCTTCCGTAAGAGCAACGTCATCCTCAAGCTCCATAGCAGTCGGTATGTCACAAACCTCATCATCAAAGAATTTATCGAGACCAAAATCACTAATCTCACTCAATGAATCACGATCCTTAGACGCATGAGGAATAGCGGGAGTAGGAGTAGTAACTTCAGAAGATTGGTTGAGATTGTAGACATCATCCTCGTCATCATCATAATAATAGACTGGACCATTCCAATTAGGAGTGATATAGTCGGCTAACTCCTCCTTAATAACCTCCACATCTTTAAGAAGCTAATGAAGCAAATTTTGTTGTTCATACTCTATCCCAGGCTGTAATTAAACATTTTGGTGTAGAAAAGAAGGGAAAACGACCAAATTGGCTCAAAAAGGTGTTGGTGGATTTCAAGATTTGGTCACCATCAAGCAAAGGTTGCCTTTCCTGATGCAAGTCAGCTGGGAGTTGAGGTAAACTTTGGAGAAAGTCATGCAAAGTAGTGAGTTGTTCGGCAAGACTATCTTCCAAAAATGATTGATGAGTGAGGGTGTGATGTGGGGGTTCATTATCATACACACTAGGATGATAGCACGGAATTGGCCCAAAGATGTTCATCGGTTGACACGAAGAAGCATCACGAGGGCCTCGACAAATATTGCACCACGGGTATGGAGAAAAACCCGGTGCATTGTTAGGATAAGGATTGTCATATACGAGAGAGGGTGAGAAAGTATTGTAAGAGAAGAAGTATGAATTTGTTGAATTGCAAAATGGACAAAATCCAAATTGTGTATCATCAATATCAGAGCCACACCGCTCACAAGTACACCATTGACATGTTTGATAACCATGCCATGGTCTCCCACACCGTATGCAAGACGAATCCATGAAGAATTAAAATTTAGAGGGGTTGAGAAAAAGAATTAAACACAATAGAGGATAAAGAGGAATATTTTTGGTGCAAAACTTTGAAAAAGAAATGCTTTTTATGATTTTTCAAATGTTTTTGGGATTTTTGAAAATTTTTGACACGAAATATAACGTTCACGAGTGAACGGATCCCAAAAGCCAACGCGTCTCTCACAAAAAACCGTTAATCTTCACGAAAAGAGCCGGCAACGGCGCCATTTGAAATTATGATTTTGCTAGTTGAAAAAGTTCGTTTTCTCGGTGTCTTAACGAATTGATTTCCGGTTCAAAGTGTGACTCAGTCGTTTTTGGTTAACAAAAAGAAAGTTCTGATTATCTATTTCTAAGTAAAAAGGTAAAAGCGAATAGTAATAAAAATAAATAATAAAACGTAAATTAAAGCAAAACAATTAATAAAAATAAAACAAAAAGACGAAATTAACTATCGACTCGAAATAAAGTTTACTTAATGAAAAAGGAGAAAATAAACTAAGTGGGTACTTTAAAGCTAAACGAGGAAAAACCTAAAGCGGGTAATAAATAAAAGATAAAACTTGAACTTTACAAAAATATATTAATTTTAAAATTAGGAGAAAAATTCAACTAAAAATACGTAACTTTCAAAATTAAAATCGGAACAACTTTCAGATTAAACTAAACAATTACGGAACAAAAATAATAAATAAACAAGCTAGCAGGCAGCTAGCTCAAGCTAGCAAGCTGCCTGCTCACTTTTGGCGCCAAAATGGCTAAGCAGCCAGGCAAGTTGGTCCATCGCAATGTTACAATTAAAATGAACCATCGGAATGTTTATTAATAAACGAGATTCTATCGGAATGTTGGCTAAGAAAAAAAAATATCGGAATAAAAAAAGAAGTATCGTAATATGTATGTTTTTATCGGAATGTCTTACAAGAAAAAGCTATCGTAATGTTGAACAAATACTGTCGGAATATCAAAAAAAAATTCTATCGGAATGTCTAAAAAATAAAAACTGTCGGAATAATTAAAGTGCCAAAATCTATCTGAATGTGGCTGTCAAAATTTGGGCAGCACTTCGTCGCAATATACCTTAAATTCCGTCGGAATATGCGATCGCAATGAGCGATCGCAATCCCGATCGGAATAAGAGAATGAGAACACAAGCTATCGTAAAGTAGAACCCCCTTTGGGTTATTGCGATACAAACAAGCAACCTATCGGAATGAGGCGTCGGAATGTGTAAAAGCTCAATATTGCGATGGAACACAAAATAATCCGAAAATAGAGATAAGCTAAAAACTCAATAAGCACACTTAATAAACACTTGTCAAAAACTCAACAAGACCAATATTAAGGAGACTCAATAAGCTACGAATGGAAAACTTTCAAGACACAAAATAAGCAAACAAAATAAGCTAACTTTAAAAAGATAAAAACTTTTTAGAAAACTTAAAAATAAATAAGCTAAATACAAAATAAGCCATAAGGTTGTCAAACTTATAGCTTATTTCGTATGAAAGCTTAGATAGAAATAAAAAGATGAACTTTTTAATCAAATAAGCAATATGATTAAGCAAAATCAATGCTTAATTCGAACCACAATCAAACCAAAACAAGAAAAGTAGGATGAGAATGATAAAGAAAAAACTTGATTAAAGGAAAACAAAGATTCAACAATAAAATGAACTTACTTGGAATTAAAAGGCAAGAAATCTAATACATGAAATTAAAATGACATGAAAAATAAATGGTGCAAGGAATGAAAAATGGTGGAAAGACTAATTTTGTCAAAATTAGCTAACAACTTCAAATGAAATGAAATGGTGTCTATTTATAGGGGATTAGGGAAGGAGGCATGTGTTGGTTGCTTCCTTCATCCTTTCTTTCTTTCTCGTCTTTTTCGTCTTTTAATTCTTCGTCTTTCTCGACTTCTTAATTCCTTGACTTTTTCGACTTTGTCTCGGGATTATTTGAACTCGCCTTATAATTTCTTCATTTATTAGACTTGAGTTCTTCGGCTTTATTAAACTTCCGTCTTTAGACTTGTTCTTCGATAAATCTTCAGAATAAGCCTTGGACTTCCGTTCTTTTTGCACTCTTGATCTCTTGACTTCGTCTTTTGTCTTTTTCTTCGATAAAAGCCCGTGTTTTCTCCCCTTTTCACATTTTCGTCCTAAATCATAACAAAAACACAAACCACGCATAATTTCGACATTTACGACATAAAATACACGTTTTGGTTTGGTTATTATTGTAGTTAAGTGGTAAAAGGATGGGTGTTTACACAATTATCAAAAGTAATTCATATAAAACACCGAAACTAACATTTAATCACGTTATGTATCATAACGTACAATTTAAGCAAAGTACAATAATGACTAGCGTGGTCGATTATGGTTCAACCCGCATTAGTCAAAATCCAAAAAAAATAACATGTAGCTAAGTATGAATCATTGAAGTTCATGACTTAACAACATCGCGATAAATAACATCCAAACACATCAACTAATATAAAATGCACATATAATCCTATGATGCCTATATGCAGGGACCCTTAAGCTATAGACTAGGCTACGCGACTAGGCTACCTAATTCTCTATAACCATTGTCTCTGATACCATTCTGTCACACCCCACCATGGCGGAATATGGGACGCGAACGTATGGATATCATCACAACATGGCGTGTCTATAGAGAAACTAAATGAAATAAGAAATGTCATAAAATGGTGACACAAATGTCATGACAATATCTCATCAAATGCAGGAGTCTAGGTAACTAGGTAATAGTCCTACCGCTTACCCAAGACAAACAAATAACATAACCAAAGTAAAAATATTGGTGTCCAAGTATCACTTATTCAAATGCAAAAATAAACTAAGAAGGAAAGAGGATCTCATTCTATATGAAATCCTATGCTTCTAGGTTGACTCACTCCTATTAGCTGGATTAACCACAAAATTTCCTGAAAGAGACACTAAAACACGTCAACAATAATATTGGTGAGATTCATAGGTTTATACTCCAACGCCAAAATATAAAATTACAGTACATTAGCTGTGAATAACGACATTCAATACCATTTAGAAAATTTGGACAGTGTACTACTATCATGCATAACTATTCAGTACTAAGCACTTATCCTTTCCGTCCCAAGCCTCCAAGCCTTGCCTATCCATCCTTCCTTTCCATGGCATATTAGGCGCCCATACACCTAACATCCATCCCAAAGACCCAGTCTTGTCCCCAAGGCCCTGCCTTGTCCTCCTTGATATCAAGTATACTTAACTATATTAAGTATTTCCACATAGCAGTTCAATGCATAAGTAAACACGCAATTGTCCAGATTAACATATAAAAACATTCACAACAATTTCATTTAAAAGAACATTTATAAGAACAAGTAACGACAGTGTCCCTTCCATCCCATCTGGAGGTAAAAAGATAAAGAAAATGAGACTATGAAACTCAACTGATTGAGCTTCTCCAAATATCCCGCGTACTAGCAAAAGCTAAACAAATAAATGCACAATCATCAAGACATGAACCAATGACTAAAATGGTTCATCAATCTATGATGGATATATAAACCTTACCCTCATATTAATCTCATTTATATGCCAAATGCATCCCATTACACCCTTCTCTAAAGCCCTTAACTTATCAAAGTTCATAACCTATCCCGTTAATATTTTACCCAAAACAGTCCCGATTTTTAGTTCCCAAACTATTAGCCAAAAGCCCACCTACACATACCCATGCTCTCTGTAAAGAAAACCTTATTCCCTTACATGTGTTATCTAACTACTCCTTTTTTCCCCAACCTTAAAGCTATTGTTAAGGCCCCGATATACATGTATACACTTTTGTCTATCCAGATTTTACTAATTGTGAACATATAAAAAGTTTGTTATGATAAGAGGGTCTTCCACTATCCCAATTAATTAGCCGTATTACATATATCTTATATAACATATAAAATAACTCTCATGTTCGTTTAAAAGTCCAATTGTACTCCTAAGTATCCTAACCATCTTAAAACATTAAATTAAACCCGACTGATTTCAAAACAGTTTTGACCTCCGACTGTTGTAACCTGTTTTTGACCCACTTCCCTACCTCCAATTTAGTCCTCGTTTCTTGCATTCAAAATCCAAGTCAATTAACTTTTTAGGGATTCTTGGTTCGATTAATTAATGTTCCTAGAACTCTAGATATGATCAAAACATTACACCCAAAATTCTGCCCAGTTTTTAATTACGGATTTAATTACATTAACCTAATTAATTACCCATAACTTTACTAATTACAAGCCCTAATTATACTAATCATTAGGTTATCATTAATACACATATTTTAATTTAAACCATAACCTAAATCCATCATAGGATGATTAAGAATTAATTAAAAACACTTTAATTAAAAAGGGTTTTAAATATTTACCTTTGATTTATGAAAACCCCAAAAAAAAAATTGTAAGATATGCCGCGACTTCAAAGCTCTGTAGGAGAAAAATAATGAGTTTTTTGGTTGTGTGTTAAACAATATATACGGTGTGGGTAAATCCTAGTCCAACCCAAGCCCAAACTCTCCTTTCCTTTTTCCCATCTCCCTTGTGCGTCGACTACAAACCGACCTACACCTTTTTTTATTTTTTTCTTTGTATTGTTTATTAATATATTATTAACATTACCTTAAATTACTTTAATTTATTTCAGCCTTTAAGACCTCCCGAACCTTAAAACCGTAAAACTAGCCGATTTTACGCGTATACCGTAAAAATATATAGTTTTATAAAAAAACTCTTGGAATATGAAATAAACTATATAAATAAGGGTGTGTTTGTTTTTTGAAAAAACGTCTGACTCTTGTTTGAGTCTCTGACCGGTCTGACGCGGTCAGACCTTTTCGTTGTTTGTTTTTTCAGTAAGAGTCAGAGGTTTCAAAATATATATTTTTTAGTCAGAGTCAGGGTGGGTGAGCAGATCTGAATCGTTTTCACCTACATATTTCCACCATGATTTCATAATCCCTTCACCTACATCTCTAGCCACCATCACCTCCAGCCCCATCCTCCTTCGTCCGGTTCCACCTGCTACCTACCCGATTAATAAGTATGTTTTTTTCCTTTTTACATGTTTATTTCATACGAATTTGATTGATTTTGTTTTTATTAAAGTTTCATACGAATTTGATAAAGGGGTTATGTTTAAAAATGAATAGTGTTTATAAATTGCTTGGATGGTTTCATTATATTCTTAATTTTTGAATGACTTTGAGGTGTTTGGATTTAGGGGATAATATATGAATTTGAGGTTTATGTTTAAAATATTTTGTGTTGTTTTAAGGAATAATTAGAAAAACATTAGCATAGTATGATTGTGTGTTTATGTCTTATGTTTTTAGCATATGATGCAGTAGTTGTTGATATTAATGAAAAGGAAAAAGAATGAGCATGAGTCGAGTAGGTTTGGTATGATTAGGGACGGTGGAGAAGAGTCATGTAGAGTGAGAATCCTACGAATAGCGAGAGTACACCTATAGATGATGTTATTCCATTCCCGACTCTAGAAGAAATAGATTACAGAGAAGCCCTGTTGGTGGTTAATCTATGATATACAAAATTCCATAAAAATAAAATCTTTTCGAGTCTTTATTAACTTTTAGAAACAAAAACCATCTAATCTTCACTTCCCTTTTGTATCCCCAATATTTATGGTCCGTCGTCTTCTTTTTCAATTAGTATTTTCTTGCAAGAATGGTCAAAAGGGCTTGCACTATTTTGGTACAGCTCGGCTCCAACTCTCGATATAAACTACCAAGACCTTTTACAAGAATGGTAAAAAGGGCATGAAGCATATTGCCATAGACCCGTCCGTTTATAGCTCCAACATGCATATGTTTCTGGGCCATTTCAAGTAGAACGTTGCACTACTTGAAATTGCACCAACTACTGACCCGATTAATAATGTTGTACTATTACCAAGAGGACACTCTTGATTAAGAGTTCAGACTCTTTTAGATAGGAGGATTGGAGATGGTACGTAATAGGCAGTTGGTTCGAGGGGATAATGGGAATAGGATTCGTTGCTTTAGCAACATATCTGAATGTTTTCAGTACAGACATATGGGATGTGCAGTAGCAAGCTTATGAATTTGATGTATTTAAAAAACTTTACTATAAACGCTTGCTAGGTGTAATTTAGAAATTTATATACGACATTAGGATGATGTATTGGGAAATTAAATATAATTGAGATATTGAAATGTAAAGTGATACTACATTAGGATGTAAAGCTCACAACTTGGATGCATTCTTCATTCGGATAGAATTTCTGTTTCTGGATAGCTTGTGGTATGTCAATTTGCGAATGGTTACAAAGCTTCCATTTTAGTTTTGTTCATAAAGCTATTTAGGGTCAGTAGCTATATCTTGGAGTGGTATGCTCACCAATCTCCGTAGTCAATAGATTGTAGAATCTAGTTGGTCTTTTTGTTGTCTGTGGAAGCTAAAGTTTAAAACTTGCCAAACAAAAATACTATTCCAAGAAGATAGGATCGGAGAGTAGCACAGATTCACGTTAGCGTTTGGGTTCCTGTTCGTGTTCGTGTTTGGTTCTTGCATAGCTGATCATATACGGTTGAGTTTTGGGCTCATTTATTTATGGTGTTCGTGTTTGAATTGGTTTCGTATTCGTGTTCTCGTTTAATACATATTATCATACACATGAATTATGTTATAACGAAATCATAACTAAGAAATCACCATTGGTAATTTTCAGCAGGCCTTTAAAACATGTATATTGAAATCATATTAGTTGAAGATACTAAAATCTAACACCTATATAAATATGTATAACGAGTCTTTGAGGTGATCTGTGATATAGTTATATTTCAATAACAATGGACAACAAATAAAAAGGTAAGTCTGTATAATGTACAAGTAATGAAGAAGAAGAAGGATCACGTTATAGTTTAACTGATTCCATGGATAATCTGCAATTGAAATACCTTCAACATGTAGAATGCGACTTCTGTGAAGATAATACATCTAAGATTTAACAATACTGATGCAGCAATATGTATATCTAGCCGTGATGACCTGCATCACATATTTACTCAGTATACCAAAACGTTGATGACATTACAAACATACATGAGTAAAACTTTCCCATATGACACAGGAACACTTTTTGTAGTGTTTCTAATTTGCGGGGTAGTGTACATCTAATCTTCACTTCCCTTCTGTATCCCCAATATTTATGGTTCGTCGTCTTCTTTTTCTCGGTCCATAAAAAATATCAGTCCCCGGTCTGTTCAAGACTGGCTCGTCTTCGATGAAAGCAGTTGCATCTGGTGAGAAGATTAGAGCTGTAGTTCACAGTATCATAGCATCTGCTGAAAAGACGAGTCTTTCTGCAATGAGAACAATGTTTTATGAAATAATGAGAAGCAGACAGGTGAGGCCAATTAGGATGCTTCCATGGGTTACGTTTGGGTGCAGTGTGGTAACTTGTACTGGTTTGCTTGCATATGGTGATGGGATTGAATGTGCTGTTGAATCAGTTCCATCAGCACGTTCAATTGCTAGTTTGGGCCGTGGGATTGTAAGATTACAACAAGCTTCACGAGCTGTAGAACAAACATAAATTTCAAGAGTACAGAAATCTATTGAATTGCTTTTTAATAGATTTAAACGATGGAAGCTTGCGCTGTGATTGTAGGATTTCCCATTTTTTGCTTAATTCTTATAGAACCGGTTTTAGCGATTTCTCATGTAAATGGAGTCTCAATAATAGCTGGTATTTAGTTTTGGTAAATCTGTACAATGCTTGAATTGGTTTTTGTTAGCTTGTGAAAGTATACAGATTATCTTAGTAATTATGCAAAAGCTCTTGCTTCACCAATATCTGAGTTCGCCTCTTGATTATGGGCTTATGGCGGTGCAACCTGCTTAGATGTAGTTCACTACAAACATACACACATATGAGGTTTTGCTGTCATGAACTCATGATAATGCCATTCGTAAACTTTACATAATAAGGTCACTGATCAGATATTCTCATGTATGTGTTGTTATCTGCATCTCTGTAGTTTCATTGCACCATAGTGTATCATATTTGCTGTTCATTTTTGTTCTCGTCTGTTGTATGTGTTGCGATTCATGCTGTTCATTTTTGTTCTCGTGTGTTGTATGTGCTGTAGTCTTTCTCGTCTTCTGTCTCTTAAAAAACTAGGATAACTAGCATTTTTTTGGTTAGCAAATAGCTAGCATTGTTTCCATAGATTTCAGTTTATGATTATGTGTATTTATGAATGTCAAATCTGCATATGTACCATTTCTTATATGGATGTTTAAGTAAGCTCAGCTTACTGCATATCAGTCTTAAATACGCTTCTAGTAACTCATAATCTGATAAGCTCCTTGATCATGTCTTGAATACGATTCCATTAACTCATAATCTGATAAGCTTCATGCTTTCTGTTAACGGCAAGAGCACATTGAGTTAAGATTTCTTTTACCATGTTCATCATGCTTTCATAGTCTGAATACGCTTCATCAAATTTGTGGTTGTAATTGTCCATTGCTTATTATTATTATATATCGTTATTTAAATGACAAATCATATGGTATATTCTGTGGATTCTGTGATTGTAATTGTGCATTGATTTTGTGTATTCAGTTTCTGTATTTGTTGTATAATATATTTGTGTTTTTTTATATAGGAATGGGTGACTGATGTGTGGGAAAATGTCGGTGTATTTAATATATTACGTTATAGATCAAATTATAGAAAATTACCTTTATGAAAAAGTAATAGTCTAAAATAAGCTTAAGACGGATTAATTAACACGAGAGTGATCCCGGTTCGTTGTACACAAGGAAATTGTGAATTTGAGATTTTCGATTTGATTAGGACATTAATTTGAATTTCGTTTCGGTTTTTATCTAAAATCCTACTTTTTAACCTAAAGTGCATGAATCATACCCAAAATTAAATCTTAAAGACAATATTTAAATCTATATATAATTTTACTTTTAATTGAAACAAACTATTTAAGAAAAATTATTTTAAAAATATTATTAAAAACAATATTAAAACAATATTAATTTTAAAAGTAATAAAATATTTATTTTTTTCTTTTTTTATATATTTTTTATATTTTCTATTTTTTAAGAAAAAACTAATTTAATTAAAACTTTAAAAACTATACTTTTTATTAAAATATATAAACGTTTTAAAATTAGATTTATTTAAAGTAAGTAAACTTTATAGAAAACGTTTTGCAATAAAACTGTCAGCTAAAAAAAGAACGTTATATTAATGCTATTTATGATACTTATAACAAAGAGATGACCCAGCTCAGTTGGTTGGAGCGTGGGTTGTTAAGGGTGAGGTCTCGAGTTCGAGACCCCTGAAGGACAAGTTTTTGGAATGACTTTTTAATTTTTGATTCAGTAAATTTTAAGGAAACTGAATAAACATTTGACAGCAAATAAATCACACGAATTATAAAATGTATCAATCATTCAGTAAATAAAGCATAAATCACAAGAATTAAAGCAAAAATCACTAAAAAATAGTGAAGCAGATAAAACAAAAATGCAGTAAATAAAGTAACAATCATTATACAGTTATTATAATCACAGTAAATAATAGCAACTAAGAAAAAATCAGTAAAAGAAGCAACTAGAACGTATAGTTCCTATATTTAAACAGCCTAATGCTCAAATAAACTCCACTTACAAATCGAGATCAAATAAAATCAAACATAAATCTCCATACAGCAAGCCATTACAAGGTTGTATCGATAAAATATTGCAGTTGATGAGACTGCTTTTATACATAGTCTCATCGTCCAAATCGGGCTTAAAACGCTTAAAATATCATCAAAATACCTAAAAATATGCTTGTGTTTGTTCATTGTGTATTTTAGGTACGGATATCGTGAAATCAACATAAGATCACAAGAATGAAGAAAAAACAAACACGGAAACGAAGCCGCATAAAGAACCGGACCCGATCGATGAATTTCCAAAAATACCCTTGAAGTTTGAAGATTTGTCAAGTTTGGTCCCTCAACTTTAAATACTTGTCACAAATGACCCCTCAAGAATCATTTGTACAAGATTGGACCTTAAAGATTGAAGACATGTCAATATAAGCCCTTGAAGAATGCTATAATGACACATATAGTCCTTATTCTATTACTTATCAAGTAGAAGGACTGAAATTGGAATTAGCTCTAAGTTGATTATAAAGGAAAAAGGGGGAAAAAGCTGTTAAACTTGGAATGGAAACAATTTGGGAGTATGGGGGCCTTTCTTGCCAGACAAAGAAACTTCTCACCACCAATACCTAGCCGCCACGTCACCTACTATACCACCTCACCCTCACACGTCAGCTCCCACTCACCAGCTTTATATACTAATTAACTTTTTTTTAAATCGTTTAAATTAGTAATAAAAAAGGCGCTAATCACTTTCTGTTCACTCATCTTCCCCAAATCCACTCACATAAACCCTAATTACTACAACCTTCATTAACCAAAATTACCACACCACTCACTCCAGATCACCAATTTACCTTAACTTAAACCCATCCCATACCCAAAAATACATCCACATATATCCCTGGACCCCCCATGAGATTCCCCTGCACCCATCATTTTCACCCAAACCCAAGGAGGGGACAAGATCAACGTCCCATAGATTTTACTTGTCCTCCACACCCAAATCAACGTCCAAGATGCAATCAAGAGAGCTGTTGATTGCGGTAAAATTAGATAACTTGCTTTAGGAAAAACAAGCAACTAAATATGAGCGGTAAGTATCGACGAGTGATTTAGGAAAACCACAAGTAATGACCCTCAATCACTTAAAAAGATAGAAAAGATTCGTTTCCCAAGGAGGTATGGTGTTGTGAATTAACTTGTATTTCTTTGAGATTAATATTGAGAAGATGGAATGACGGTTTCTTGGAAATTACACTATGACGTAAAAAACGAAAACGTAAAACCGTAGAAAAACCACAAAAATTAAAAATTATTAAAACCAAAAACAAAATATCAAAAATAAAAAAAACTAAAAAGAAGTCTCAAATAATATAAATAAAGATAAAAATTCAACAAAGATATTTTTAAAACCTTTTATTAATTAAATAATTAATTTTAAATGCTAATTAAAGCCCTAAAATTAAATTTAATTAATTCAAATGTCAAAAATATGATTTTATTGAACAATTACTTAACTTATATTATTAGAAGACTAAAAAGTAATTTTCTAAAAATTAAAACTATTTTTGGTATTTTTTATGGCTTTTATAAAAAACGTCTATTAATTAAATCCTAGAAAATTAATTAATAAAAGGAAAATTATGAAACTAATTTAGAAAAATCAATTAAGCTATAACTTACCTAGGAAAAATAAGAAATGTAAAATAAGCTTAAAGAATAAGCTAGGAAAAATGAAAAATGATACGGCTTATTTACAATAAGACAAAAGAAAAATAGGTTAAGTAAAAACAAAACCACTCCCTAGTAGTCAAAGACCCTAGGGCGCAGTTGGTTATGTTGTTGGTGTTGTGAACGGCAGGTCGCGGGTTCGAGTCCAGGCAACCCCTCCTCTTTTTGCTTCTTAGTTGCGCCGCAACGTTTGTGACTTGCGCCGCAACTAGTGTAACGATAGCACCTTTGGTCAGTAACTCCTCCAGTTGCGCCGCGACGTTTTTTTCTTGCGCCGCAACTAGTGAAACGGGAATACCAAGATCTGCAGCTCCTTCAGTTGCGCCGCAATAGGTTGTCTTGCGGCGCAATACTATGCAAAACGTGGCCTGGTTGTTTTCTGAACTGATGATCACAAAAGTGTGAGTGCACACTTTGTGTACTTGTGATGCCAAGAGGTCTTGGCTTGATGCTTTGTTTGGCGATTATTTGGGCAATTGGGCACCCTTGAGCTTATTGAAGCTCAAGGAGTCAAGTAACACACAAATAACAACAAGAATCAAAGATTAAGCATCAAAATCATGAAAAACCAAGCAAATTTCACCCTTATGCAGATTTTTTAACACCCTTTATCCTTTAAAAACCTAACAAACTTGTTCAAATCTTGTTCCAAACTAATTAACTACTTACTAATAACCTTAATCAACCCTAAACAAGCAATCTAACACCTTTTAATTATCACTAATCAAAATTATGTCCTGCTAAAACGTATTGCCAAACACCACTTAAATTTCTTAAAACCAAAATTATCAAACCAAAATGCTTACAAAAGCTACCAAATTGATTCCAAGTGCATCTAACATGTAAACATACACACTAGAACACAAATCATGCAATATAAACACACTTAATCACCAAATCACTTAAGATCATATAAACTAGCACTTTTATGAACTTTAAACAAGGAACAAGGTTTGTACCTTAGGGCTTTACATCCAAAGCCCTAGAGGGTGTATAACCCTCCTCCAATCCAACCCGGGTTGGAGCTGAACTAAATCAACACCTTCTTCTTCCCTTTGATCCTGCTCAAATCAAAACAAAGGAAGAAAGCACAAAAAACAAGTAATAAGATATTTTATGATTTTCTTTTCTTTCTCTTAAATCTTTCCAAAACTTTTAACACCTTTCAAAAACGTTTTCTAATCCCTATATCACCAATAACATTAACCATAAACACCAAAAACCTTTTGAGAAGATTTTACCAAAATCTCTCAAAATCTCAAAACCTTAAACAACTTTGAAAATCAAAGTTGCTTAACCATAAAACAAAGTGGAACTCAGAATCAATCTCCTCACAACACACAATCTTTTAAAAACAATAAAAAAGGAATTACACTTGAATATTTCAAAAACCAAACTTTTTATTTCTTTAAAAAGGAATTACATGTGAGAGACTAGAAACTGGAACAAAGGGATCACCACAGCTTGGGTCTCCTTTTATAGAGCCTATAGAACATCCTAGAAGCATAAAAACATAAAACCCTAATACATAGAAAATCCCAAATGTGCCCTTGAATGGTTTTGAGTGCATTTTGTCCTCTCTTGATCTTGAACGTTTATTTTGCTTTGGGAGGAAGCAAATAATCTTGGCCATTGATTTAAGCCACGTCATGATGCTTGGGGGCTAAGGAATGATGTGATTGGTGGATTGGGGAATTGGGGGTTTGGTGCACATGAGTGGGATGCAGGTTTTTAGGAGTGGGAAGGGTTTTGGCATGTGTGAATTAAGTGTGTGAGAGTTTAATTGAGTTTTACCCAAGTAAATGTGAGGGTAAAATCTGGGTAAGTAAAAAGGTGAATAGTACCCCATTTGATCCGAAATTAGGGGTGGAATTGTGTTAGGCGCCTCTTTTTTTTAAATGTTTCAGAGTTGGCGAATTTGGTCCTTTTGTTTTGAAGTTTTTGGCTTTTAAGGTTTCCAGCCCTAAAACTTGGTTTTGCTTTGTATTTAACTTTCCCCACTTGACATTTTTGGCACAAGACTTTGTAAAAAGCTTATCAAGGGTTGTTTTTGAACATTGTTGATCTTCCAAGGTCTTCTTTGTATCTTTAACTCCATGAGGGACCATAGTTGACAAATTTGATTTGTTGAGGGACCAATCTTGTCATTTCTTCAAAGTTGAAGGACCTTTTTGCAATTTTGACAAACTTAAGGGACCAAACTTGTAATTATTAATATACAAGGGTTTTAAGTGTCATTTCTTCAATAAATGATGATCAATCTTCAAGTCTTCAAGGGTATTCGATGAAAATTCCATGATTAGGGCCCGGTTCTTTGTACGGCTTCGTTTCTCGTGTTCGTTTTTCCTTGTATCTTGTGATCTTTTGTCTTTTTCACGATATCCATACCTAAAATACACAAGTAAACAAACACAAGCATATATATGGTATTTTATGACATTTTTATGCATTTAAAGCCCGAAAAGAACGATGAGATCATGTATAAATGCCATCTCATCACTCCCCCATACTAAGCCATTGCCGTGCCCTCACGCAATGCTAGAATAAAGTATCTAAGCATCACCAAAGTTCAATTTTATTAACCTTTATTGAAGAGTAAAAGACTTGCAACATACTACGATGATGTGTAAAGACATAATGTATGATTTTCATCACCGAAAGGTGACTATTAGGGTCAAAGAATAGAAACAAGTTAATGTCCCTTAGAGTAAATTTCGTCATCCTTGATTGTCATACATTCCATGCTAAGTGCAAAAACAAGATCATTGTTGGTACAAGTCACAATGCTAACACTACTCATACGTCCAAATTGTGTAATACTTTTTCTCCCCGCAATCCTAGTTATTATAAAAGGAAATGGGTTACTAGCATTTTTTATCTAATTGTCATGGATCACAAGTGATTCATATTGACTTATTTGAGTAGTTATTAGTCCGAAAGCAAAGTAGCACGATTTGATCAATAGTTAGCCGAAGGACAAAATCTTTTAAAACGGCTTCTCGTGTATCTCCTTAAGTTCATATCTTGGCATAACTCGTTTCACGATTTGAGACCTTTCTCGGACCGATATTTGGCATGTACTTCATACTTCAAATCTTGGGAAGACGTTCTCGAAATTATGGTCTTCTCTTCATATAATTGGAATTTCTTCACTTGACGTTTTTGAGAGATTCTTCATATAGGACCACGACTTCATCATTTTTCTTCAATCTTTACTTTGGATTTTGATATACAATGATCCGCCTCCTTTTCGGACTTGGATATATTTATCCTCATACCTTGTTAGGGTCTTTTTGGATAGACTTTCTCCATTCTTTAGGGGAGTAATAGCTTCTCGTCGTGTGTCTCGATCCTTCATATTGATTTTGGAATAATGATACTTCACATCATCTTTGGATCTTTAGCAAAAATAGAGCTCCTCATGCCTTGTTAGGGCCTTTTTGGATGATCGCCAATCTTCGCGTCCCGTTTCAATAAGTTATGCCTTGGCTATGAACTCTATTCAACCCCGAGCAACTTTTAAACGATCTTGCGCTAGAGGCTAAGTAACTTTTCAAACCGTACGACCTTACTTATTGCAATTATGTTTTATTCCTAATGCATTGATCTTATGGGAAGAAAAAGCCACAATTAAAAACATATGAGTTTTTGAAAGAACACTTTCATGTTCTACGTTTAGCATGATCACTTGTCTAACTCTATCATTTCTCGTTCTTCACTATTTAAAGACCTCTAATTAAAGAGACTCGTGAATACTTAGCCATGCAAGTCAAAATTAAGCCAAATTTGGATTAGCTTTCATTAAGACTATATCAAATCAAAGTTTTGGGTTTTCAAGCCACCTATAGGATCTTGCACTTTCTTGGACTTTTTCAAGTTTAGAGAATGCGTTTTATAGTTCCCTTGATAAGTGACTTTCTAGAATCAATTATAGGAACTTGCGAAAAGTTCTTGTTCTTAACCCGAATGAATTAAGACTTTCGCGTTTTAAAGCTCCCTATATAAAAGTCTAGCAAAACTTGAATTGAGCGGGTTAAGGAATGTAAATGGCTCCAAATGCCCATCAAGTCAAAAATTAACTCTTATTCTACCCATCGGAAAATATACATTCGTGTCTTAAAAACACTTATGAAAACTACGAAAAATTTTAAAATTTGGCCATTTTTAGCCTTATTAGCAAAACAAAACATTGAAAATTGGAAAACGTGAGGGCGTAGCAAAGCAAGTACCTATTCACCCCCCCATACTAAAAGTAAACATTGTCCTCAATGTTTCGAGTCTAAAGGTGGAGCACCCCCATACTAGAGACGAAGAATCGAATGCTTAGGATCTAGCATGGAAAGGGTGATCAACAATATATCTAAAGCCGTTTATTAATTATGCTAAAAGATAATTGTTAGAACAATAAAGGATATGTCATGGAATCGTGAAAAACTTCTTCAAACGAACGATGGAGGCTCACGTAAACGAACACGAGAGTCTTCAATCGTAGACGATGATGATGATCTAGATAACACAATCACAAACAACCACGAGACAACGAGTTGGAAGGGTACAAGTCCCCTTATTAGTGAACATAAAAAGCATAAAGATAAGCATGGGATCTCCCCCACGAGGCACCTCGTTTTTGATTACCGAGTCATGAGCTCGACTCGATCCCCTCAAAATGTGAACATTTAGGGAAATTCATGGTATGGTCAATTTTTGATGGGGCTTATATGACGAACAAGGCCCAAAAAGCAACCGGTATAAAGGACTAAGTCCTTAGATGATGCAAAATACCGGGGTCGAAGATGGCGTTCTCGTTTTCATGGAAAAAACAAATTAACACCACTCCAACATGTGCCATAAACTCAAAGAGTTTGAAGAAAATAGAAGAGAAGTAGAAGGGTGAGACATTGGTTGGGTAAAACAATCGAGTTACTCGAGGTAAACTCTCACCGTAAGTGTAGAAAGATTCTCTAGTGACTACTTCGGTGAAAGACCGAGATTTCCCTATAAAAGCAATTCCAGGATCAAATATCTCGTCCTCGGTGGAAAAAGGGGAGGGAACATATGGGGCTTCCCCCACACTTGGTCCACACAAAACGTCGTCAAAAGGAGTAGACGCGTTTGTAGCAAATTCAATCAATCGAGGTGATGACGGAGTTAGAGTTGGAAAAATTTTCAAATCATTTGTAAAATCTTTTCCTTTGTCAATTTTTAACTCATTATTACGAAAACCCAAGTCGATTAAATTGAAAATTTTTGGTGTTTCTAAAATAGTTCTAGGCACACTTAAACTTTTCACATTTATCTTGAAGGTGGGAGGAAGATTTGAATTTTTAAAACATGAATCGATTAGAAAAATATCCCCCTCCGGGCTAACGTAATGGTCTTCATCAAACTCGAAAATCGAAGGCGGGTCGTCAAGAATACGTTTGATCTCGGAAAAATCTCCATCGGGATCAAAAACGTCTTCTCTTCCTCGTGGAAGAGGTTGAGCAATAAGATCGTCGATAATCGAGTCACTAGCTTCAACCGTCGTGAAACAAGGAATAGAAGGCTCTTCGATTGAAGATTTTGCCTTTGTCGTGTCGACCTCGATATCGAAAAACGTATCAATGTGAGCAAGGCCATCGGCGGACTTCTCATATGATAAATCCAAAATCTCACACGGTGTGGGATTAGGAGCAAAAGGCTCGTCTCGTGACGATTTTGCCTTGACGGTTTCAACTTTGTCCTTCGAAGGGATCGAACGTGGGTTCTCGAACATTTTAGCAAAATTACTAACACATCCCTTCGGAATTAATTGTCGTTCATCTTGTAAAAACTTGGGTTCAACGATTTCCTCTAAAACCTTTTCACATTTTTCTTTTTCAAAATCATTAATTGGAATTTCTTCATTCAAAATGGGTGTGTATTGATTTAGAAAATCCTCAATAATTTCATCTTCATTAGAAAAATTAGGTTTACAAGGTACAAGGTTTAAAACTCCCAAATATCCTACGAGTTTTTCCTTAGGTTTATTTTCACAAACATTTTTCAAAACTTCGTTGGATGACGTTTTCGTTGCCTCAACGTTCTTACTTGATGACGAAGGTTGCACGACTCTAAAATTCGAGAGATATGGATCAATATGAGACGTACGAGGCTTAGGAGTCGAAATAACTTGAACCTCTCCTACGGGATTAGGATTGGTGTCTTTAGACAAAGAATTAAATTTTTCCACTAAGCCCTCGAACATTAAAAGAAGTTTATCTCTTTCATTAGCGTGATCATTATTAATTTTATCCACGCACTCTCTCCACATCACTTGATTTTGGTCATACAAACGTTGTTGCTCTTCAAAAAGGGTATCATAATCGTTTTCCATTTTTTTGAAAGTTTCCCCTTGGGTTGCCAATTTCTCTTTGTAATACTTATCGAGATCGACCACATGTTCTTGAAGTGACGCTATAAGTTTGTTATGACGGCTCATATAATCACAAAAAGATTCATTAAGATTCATTTCCTCATTTTGATTTTCACCACAATTAAAAGACGAATCAAATGACGAATGTGGTTGGTGACCTTGGTCGTTAGATTGAAAATTGTCACCATCACCACGTGGAGGAGAGTTATAGATATAACCCTCTCGACCTCCATAAACTTCACAATTAAAACAATTAGCCCCATCGGGTGGGCCTCCACAATATGGACACGAGAAATATCCCTCATCATTAGACATGATGCAACATAAACGGTGTTACGAGAATTAAACGTTTAGAGGGTGAAAGAAGAGAATTATGAAAATAGAGGGAAAGCAAAGAAGATTCTTTTTTTGGTTGTTTTGTGGATTTTCAATTTTTTTGTGTTTTTGATGATATTTAATTTTTTTGGTTTTTGGTGTATCTTCGTAGACAACAATCTACAAAATCTCTCCTCGAATCAAACTCTTGATTAAAGAAGCCTCAAAGGAATGAAAACGATCACGTGGAGTGAACGCCTTCGAATGACTTTAGAACTTTGGTGAAAACCAAATTGTTCACGAGGGTTTAATCACAAAGAAAACCAAGCAAATATAGTATACGTAATAATACTTTGGGCGGCAAAACCCTCGATTAGCCTTCAATCTCAAAATACTCACAAGCAAGCGGGGAAACGAGGCGGCGCGAAGCACTTAAGAGCCTTTTTCCTTAGGGTATATTTTATAATACCCGCCTTATACCCACCTTATAGTTCGTATCTTTCAAAATCGAGCTTCTCGAAAGTATTTATCTATTTTTGCCTTTTCTTTTTGTTTGAGATTCGAATACAATGATCGAGTGATGAAATCCCGAATCAAGGTTGTGTTTTCACACTTTTGGAGATATTGTATTTTTATTGTGATACTTAATACAATATATTAATAATATTCACAAAGAAAAACCGAGAAAACCGATAATACGTGTTAAGGGAGTTCCACTTAACACAAATACTATTATGGATAATATCAAAAACAAAATTTTCCAAATTAAATCACGACACACCTCCCCGGCAGCGGCGCCAAAATGATTGCGGTAAAATTAGATAACTTGCTTTAGGAAAAACAAGCAACTAAATATGAGCGGTAAGTATCGACGAGTGATTTAGGAAAACCACAAGTAATGACCCTCAATCACTTAAAAAGATAGAAAAGATTCGTTTCCCAAGGAGGTATGGTGTTGTGAATTAACTTGTATTTCTTTGAGATTAATATTGAGAAGATGGAATGACGGTTTCTTGGAAATTACACTATGACGTAAAAAACGAAAACGTAAAACCGTAGAAAAACCACAAAAATTAAAAATTATTAAAACCAAAAACAAAATATCAAAAATAAAAAAAACTAAAAAGAAGTCTCAAATAATATAAATAAAGATAAAAATTCAACAAAGATATTTTTAAAACCTTTTATTAATTAAATAATTAATTTTAAATGCTAATTAAAGCCCTAAAATTAAATTTAATTAATTCAAATGTCAAAAATATGATTTTATTGAACAATTACTTAACTTATATTATTAGAAGACTAAAAAGTAATTTTCTAAAAATTAAAACTATTTTTGGTATTTTTTATGGCTTTTATAAAAAACGTCTATTAATTAAATCCTAGAAAATTAATTAATAAAAGGAAAATTATGAAACTAATTTAGAAAAATCAATTAAGCTATAACTTACCTAGGAAAAATAAGAAATGTAAAATAAGCTTAAAGAATAAGCTAGGAAAAATGAAAAATGATACGGCTTATTTACAATAAGACAAAAGAAAAATAGGTTAAGTAAAAACAAAACCACTCCCTAGTAGTCAAAGACCCTAGGGCGCAGTTGGTTATGTTGTTGGTGTTGTGAACGGCAGGTCGCGGGTTCGAGTCCAGGCAACCCCTCCTCTTTTTACTTCTTAGTTGCGCCGCAACGTTTGTGACTTGCGCCGCAACTAGTGTAACGATAGCACCTTTGGTCAGTAACTCCTCCAGTTGCGCCGCGACGTTTTTTTCTTGCGCCGCAACTAGTGAAACGGGAATACCAAGATCTGCAGCTCCTTCAGTTGCGCCGCAATAGGTTGTCTTGCGGCGCAATACTATGCAAAACATGGCCTGGTTGTTTTCTGAACTGATGATCACAAAAGTGTGAGTGCACACTTTGTGTACTTGTGATGCCAAGAGGTCTTGGCTTGATGCTTTGTTTGGCGATTATTTGGGCAATTGGGCACCCTTGAGCTTATTGAAGCTCAAGGAGTCAAGTAACACACAAATAACAACAAGAATCAAAGATTAAGCATCAAAATCATGAAAAACCAAGCAAATTTCACCCTTATGCAGATTTTTTAACACCCTTTATCCTTTAAAAACCTAACAAACTTGTTCAAATCTTGTTCCAAACTAATTAACTACTTACTAATAACCTTAATCAACCCTAAACAAGCAATCTAACACCTTTTAATTATCACTAATCAAAATTATGTCCTGCTAAAACGTATTGCCAAACACCACTTAAATTTCTTAAAACCAAAATTATCAAACCAAAATGCTTACAAAAGCTACCAAATTGATTCCAAGTGCATCTAACATGTAAACATACACACTAGAACACAAATCATGCAATATAAACACACTTAATCACCAAATCACTTAAGATCATATAAACTAGCACTTTTATGAACTTTAAACAAGGAACAAGGTTTGTACCTTAGGGCTTTACATCCAAAGCCCTAGAGGGTGTATAACCCTCCTCCAATCCAACCCGGGTTGGAGCTGAACTAAATCAACACCTTCTTCTTCCCTTTGATCCTGCTCAAATCAAAACAAAGGAAGAAAGCACAAAAAACAAGTAATAAGATATTTTATGATTTTCTTTTCTTTCTCTTAAATCTTTCCAAAACTTTTAACACCTTTCAAAAACGTTTTCTAATCCCTATATCACCAATAACATTAACCATAAACACCAAAAACCTTTTGAGAAGATTTTACCAAAATCTCTCAAAATCTCAAAACCTTAAACAACTTTGAAAATCAAAGTTGCTTAACCATAAAACAAAGTGGAACTCAGAATCAATCTCCTCACAACACACAATCTTTTAAAAACAATAAAAAAGGAATTACACTTGAATATTTCAAAAACCAAACTTTTTATTTCTTTAAAAAGGAATTACATGTGAGAGACTAGAAACTGGAACAAAGGGATCACCACAGCTTGGGTCTCCTTTTATAGAGCCTATAGAACATCCTAGAAGCATAAAAACATAAAACCCTAATACATAGAAAATCCCAAATGTGCCCTTGAATGGTTTTGAGTGCATTTTGTCCTCTCTTGATCTTGAACGTTTATTTTGCTTTGGGAGGAAGCAAATAATCTTGGCCATTGATTTAAGCCACGTCATGATGCTTGGGGGCTAAGGAATGATGTGATTGGTGGATTGGGGAATTGGGGGTTTGGTGCACATGAGTGGGATGCAGGTTTTTAGGAGTGGGAAGGGTTTTGGCATGTGTGAATTAAGTGTGTGAGAGTTTAATTGAGTTTTACCCAAGTAAATGTGAGGGTAAAATCTGGGTAAGTAAAAAGGTGAATAGTACCCCATTTGATCCGAAATTGGGGGTGGAATTGTGTTAGGCGCCTCTTTTTTTTAAATGTTTCAGAGTTGGCGAATTTGGTCCTTTTGTTTTGAAGTTTTTGGCTTTTAAGGTTTCCAGCCCTAAAACTTGGTTTTGCTTTGTATTTAACTTTCCCCACTTGACATTTTTGGCACAAGACTTTGTAAAAAGCTTATCAAGGGTTGTTTTTGAACATTGTTGATCTTCCAAGGTCTTCTTTGTATCTTTAACTCCATGAGGGACCATAGTTGACAAATTTGATTTGTTGAGGGACCAATCTTGTCATTTCTTCAAAGTTGAAGGACCTTTTTGCAATTTTGACAAACTTAAGGGACCAAACTTGTAATTATTAATATACAAGGGTTTTAAGTGTCATTTCTTCAATAAATGATGATCAATCTTCAAGTCTTCAAGGGTATTCGATGAAAATTCCATGATTAGGGCCCGGTTCTTTGTACGGCTTCGTTTCTCGTGTTCGTTTTTCCTTGTATCTTGTGATCTTTTGTCTTTTTCACGATATCCATACCTAAAATACACAAGTAAACAAACACAAGCATATATATGGTATTTTATGACATTTTTATGCATTTAAAGCCCGAAAAGAACGATGAGATCATGTATAAATGCCATCTCATCAGCTGTCAATCCAGAAAGATCACATGTCCAATTTGACTGAATTTTCAAGACTGAAGACTTTAAGGGCAATTTAGGGATTTTGTTCATTAGGGTTTTAGCTTCTAGTAATTTCCTTTCAGTTGTATAAATACTAGTCGTTTGTGACTAGTATAGCTTGTTCCAGATTTTTGTATAATTCCTAAAACTTATTAATGAAAATGAAAGGTTTGAAATGTGCAAATTTCTGAGTTCCTTGTTTTAGTGTAATCTGTTTTATTGTTTTTAAATTAGTTAAGGTTTAAAAAGTTTTCATTTTAAAAGATTTTCAGAAAAAATTGGTGTTTTAAAAAACTCTTGAAAAAGGTTTTCATCAGTTGGATTTCAATACCCACATGAAGTGAAAGTGGATTGTAGGTTTGATTTCAGCTTATAGTTAAGCTTTTTTCAAGTTGTTAGTGGTTTCAAAATCAGTTTTCTAAGGTTTTAGCAAAAAAAAAATCTTTTTGTCCCATTTTTTTTCAAACTTACTGTTTATATAAGGTAGTTCATAAGCTACTTGACATTAGCTTATGACCTAAGCTTATATAAGCTTGTAGTGGTTTCTTGGTCGTCTGTTTTTGTGCAGGTTCAAAGCAAGAGCAAAGACCCTCTTTTCATCACATCATTTCATCATTTCATTGAGAAGACATATTAAGCCTTGGGTCCTTCTTTGGATTCCACCAACAGGCCTCTCTACTTGTTCATAAGCCCTCATAAGCTCTAAACAACTCCCTATGGAAGGCATTCAACGAAGGTTAGGGCTTTGAACCCCATTGGTCAAGTTTTTTTTGAGTTTTTTGAGTGATTTTTATGAATTTGTATGAACCTGTTCTATTGTTGGTATTTATGTTTTTATGATTATTTGATGATGGTATGCATGTTTAGATAGTTTATAATCAGTTTGGTTTGATTTTGGAAGCCTTTGGTTTGAAAATTTCAATTTCAGAAACTTATAGGGTGTTTGGGTTTAGGGGTTTGACTGGTTAAGGTGACATCTAAACTAGTTAAAAATCTGTTTAACACACTCTATTAGGTTGGTTTAGTGTATCTGTTATTTGGTTTTCAGTATTGCAGGATTAAAAAAGGGTTTAGCATGTTCATTTGTTGGTAAAATCAGTAAGTCTTACGTTCACGTTTTACGTTAATTCGTCGTAGTGTATATCGTAATCGTAGTTTGTCTTTTATTTTCCTCTCTTATACTAAAAACGACACTAATCCAAACTTCGATTTTACATATTGGCACTCAAAAACATACACCTCTTACGGGAACGAACTCACACTTATTCGATTTGTCGGTTTTCCTAAATCGTCGAGTTTAATACTTGCCACTTATACACGTTTTTCCTAAAACGTGTACGATTTACCTACATCAATTTTTGGCGCCGCTTCCGGGAGATGTGTTAGCCATTATTATTATCGTGTTTGTGTGAGTAGTGCGTTTTTGCTTTTCAAATTTTGGAAAGCGTAAATATCGTACATACTCATTTTTGTTATTTTTCTCTATTATATTATAATATCTAAACAAATCGTGTTTAATTTTCCTAAATTAAACACACAACAATCATTTTACTATATTGTAGATATCCCATTATTGTTTTCGTTTTCCTTGTGAATATTATAAATATAATGTATTTACGTAGAACAATAAGTATACAAGTACTCCAAAAGTGTGAAAACGCAACCTTGATTCGGGATTTCATCACTCGATCATTTTATTCGAATCTAAAGCAAATGTTTAAAGGCAAAATAGATAAATACTTTCGTGAGGCTTAATTTCAATTAACACAAACTATAAGGTGGGTATAAGGCGGTTGTACTTCACGACCTAAGGGAAAAAGGCTCTTAAGTGCTTAGCGCCGCCTCGTTTCCCCCGCTTGCTTGTGCGTGTTTTGAGAAAGAGGGCCAGTCGAGGGTTTGCCGCCCAAGTATTATCTACGTATCATATATATTTGCTTGTTTTCAAGATTAAACCCTCTTGAACGTTTTGGTGTTCCACCAACGTTCTAAAGTCATCGAAGGCGTTCACTCCACGTGATCGTTTTCATTCTTTGAGGCTCCTTTAATCCAGAAATCAATTCGAGGGGATATTTGTAGATTTGAGTCTACGTAATACTAAAAAAATCCAAAAAAATTAAAAAACAATCAAAAACCAATTTTTTTTGAAAAAACGAAAAACCCCAAAAAGAATCTTCTTTGCTACCCCCATTCTACGTTTAGTGCATGCGCACTCGATAGAAGGATTATTCTAATTCTAGCAACGCTTCGAATCGACGCAATCGTAATCGAAGGAATCGACGACGTAAACGAGATTTATAAACCGACATTCCTAATATCGTTGTTGAAGAAACCGTAGACGAGATGACCGACAATCGTTCGATGATGGAATTTCTCCAAGCACCCACCGAGGGTTATGGAGACGCGATCGTAATTCCCGCTATCGAAGCGGAGAATTTTGAGATTAAGAGCGGAGTTGATTCAAGCTACGGAGTTTCGAGGTCGTGAAGCCGATAATCCTCACGTCCACATTCGGAATTTTGATCGTCTTTTGGCCACGAGCAAATTTAAAAATGTCGACACCGATGTCGTCAAGCTTATGCTTTTTCCGTACTCGCTCGATGGTGCCGCCAAGGATTGGTACGAGAAAGAGCCACCTAATTCTATAATTACGTAGAAGGATCTTGTTTCCAAATTCGTTAATCATTTTTTCCCACCGTCTAAGACGACGTTTTTCAAAAATGAAATTTCGAGATTTGAGCAAAAACCGAATGAATCTTTTAGAGACGCGTGGGATCGTTTTAAGGAATTGCTTAGGCAATGTCCTCACCATGGATTTTCCGAGTTACACCAAATCGATACGTTTTACAACGGTCTTAGTTTTCAAGAACAAGATTCGTTGAATTCCGCCGCCGGTGGCAACTTTTTGTGTAAGACTCCGAAAGATGCATTAATGATTATCGAGAATTGATCCAAGGTTTACCAACTCCGCAACGCAACAAGTGTTGCCAATGTTGCCAATGTTGGTAGTTCTAATCGCGACATTGAGAGGGTTGATGCGAAAGTCGACAAGCTAACGAATGTGTTTACGTCTTTTCTCGTCGAAATGCAAAAGAAAGACGCTCCCGCTATGGTGAAAGCGGTTGAAACTTCGTGTACGTTTTGTGGTGGACCTCATAATTATTACGATTGTGCGGCTACGGATGGCCAAACGTCGAATGTGAGTGCGTTAAACAACAATTCTTCTAATCAAAATCAAAACAACGCCGGTCCATCGCAACAAGGCAATTACAATCAAAATCGTAACAATTTTCAAGGAAACAATCAACAAGAGAATTTTCAAAACCAAGGTTATAATCAAGGTCGAAATTTGAATTGGCAAAAGCGAGACAATAATCAAAACTCGTATTTTTCAAACAACAACAATCAAGGAAACAATTTTTCAAGTGGGAATCAAAACAATTTTCAAAGAAGTAATCAAAACCAAGGGACTTTAATTCAAATCAAAATAGTTCGTCAAACGATTTTCAAAATTACATGAAAACGAATGAGGCTAATATGAGGCGATTAAAGGGAGAAATTGGTACTTTGAAAAACGATTTTTCTGATACTTTGAAACTTCAAAACACGAAGATTGAGCAAGGACAAATTGACATTAAAAAGATGTTTCAGCTATTATGAACAAAGCCTCGGGTGCTTTGTCAAGTTCGTTACCTAGTGACACCGTTGCAATTCCGAAAGAACAATGTAAAGCCGCCTCGTCTCGTGGAAAAAGTCGTGTGATTACTCCTACCCTTGATGGATTTTGTGTTGTTCCTTCTTCTCAACCCTCGACCCCTAAGACGTCTTATTGTTCTAAAGTCGATGGGGTAAACGTGGCGACCAAGGAAAAGAGTGCACACCCTCGTGTACCTCAAATTCCATCCACGGTTCAAAAAGAAAGTTTTATCGACCTTACCCAAGTAACCCTTGAAGAAACTTGTGCATCGATCCTTCTTAAAAAACCCAAAAGGCATATGCCGAGAAAGGAAGAGGATCTGGGCCAATTTCTATTACCTTGTGATTTTTCCGAGATTGAGGGATGTTTAACCCTTGCTGATTTAGGTGCTAGCATCAATCTTATGCCTCATTCTCTATGGAAATTGATGAGATTGCCTTCACTTACCCCCACGAACATGACAATCGAGCTTGCAAATTGTACACCACTTATACCAATTGGAATTGCCGAGGATGTCTATGTCAAAGATGGAAAGTTTGTTTTTCCCGCAGATTTCGTCATATCCGATTACGAGTGTGACCATAAATGTACCATTATTTTAGGTCGACCCTTTTTATCGACGGCTCGAACCGTAATCAACGTTCACGAGGGGAGACTTACTATGAGATATGGGGAGGATAAAATGGAATTTTTCACGAGTAAATCCCAAGTGTCTTATGATATTTAAAAAACCGAGGTTTCAAAACCTAATGTTTCAAATTCTAATGATTTCAAAATGTTTACTTTAGCGGAAACTGTGAGGCTTAATGCATGTTTTGAAAGAATTAAGAAAAACGGTTTTAAAGATGATGATTTTAACGATAAATAATACGTGTACCTAATTCAAAAAGGTATGTGTAAATTATGAATGAAAAGTCACTTTGGGATGTATTCGATGAAACAAGATAACGACCAATTCCGAAGGGCGATGTTAGTGCCATCACGACAATGACAAAAATAGACTCGTCTTCACCACCTTCGAAGGACCACGTCTTTGAGGCTTCAACTTCTAACTCCATCGAAGTGCCTCCTTTTCCTAGCCCAACACCCGCTGAGACTGAAGGTTTCATCGACATCGATCCTATCGTCTTAGAAAAGTCACCTAAGCATAGTCATTCGACTTGTAAGACCATGGTTGTGAGTGCTTACATCGACTCTTTCTTTGATGATGACGATGACGATTTTGCCGAGATTGATCACGTACTTCAACATCCACATGACATTTTTGAGGATTCTCCCAAAAAGACCTCTTCACATGTGAAGTACGATGATTACGAGTTTGATCCCGAGATTGAGGAAATCATTGAACGAGAGCTAGCTCTTTTGCCTCCACTTCCACCTACAAGTGAGGTCGATCTTTCCAAAATCTAGGATGAACTTAATGAGTTGGAACGTCTTATTTTCGATGACGAATCAACTCATCTGACCACTAAAAATCCAATTCTCGAGGAGTTACCTAATTAACACTCCGCAAATGAGAATTACGTTTACAACATTCGTGAGGATTTAACTTATCAACAATCCCCATAAATGAATGATGGTTTCGTGTTTGATCACGATCTTTTCGAGAGAGTTTCTAAAATACTCAAGGAGGGGAATGACAAACCTTGGTTTGACAAGCCTATCTTTGATGAAGAAATCAATGAGATCGATGTTCATGAGGATGACGAGTATGTTGACCCCGAGGGGGCGGTGTTCTTTATTGATAAACGTTTTGAGAACTTATATAATCCACCACCCCTTCCCACCAATGACTTAAATGTGAGAATTTTTAGCACGACTAATTTTGAATTTGACACGCCAAATATTTTCGACATTATCAAATCGGGTTTTCATAAAGAGTTTTTAAACGATGAAAAAGGAAAAGATTTTAAAAATGTTTTAAAAGATTTTTCTACATGTTTAACTCCGTCATCACATCATGTATTGAGTGCTACCACCTCGTCTACTCCTTTTGACGACGGTTGGTGTGGATCTAGTGTGGGGGAAGACCCTTATGTTCCCTCACGTTTCTCCATCGAGGACGAGATTTACGATCCCGAAATTGCTTGTAAAGGGAAATCTCGGTCTTCCACCGATGCAATAAATAGAAATCTTATTCATTTCTTGGTGCGAGTCTACCTCGAGTAGCTCGTGTTTTTAGTGACTTACCCATTTCCCCACCTTTCTACTTCTAATCTCTTTTCTTCTACCCCTTTGGGGTTTTGGCTACGGTTGAAGTGGCGTTGTTTCGTCTTTCATCCGAAAACGAATACGTTATCTTTGACCCTGGTATACGTATATCGGGTTTTTAAAGTACTTCATGTACTTTTGGGCATTTTTTTATCATGTAAGCCCCACCAAAAATGACCAAACCATGATTATCCCGAAATGATCACATTTATGGGGATTCGAGTCGAGGTTTTGACTCGGTTATCAAAAGCAAGATGCCTCGTGGGGGATTCTCACGCTTATCCTTGTAAATATTATTGCTTTCTAATAGTGTAACAAGGGGACTTGTGCTCTTCCAACCTATGTTCCGTGATTGTGATTCATTAGGTTTATCGACATCATTGAAGCCTCTCGTGTTCGTTTTACGGATCACTCGAGCTTCGATCGTTGCCTTTGGAGATTCTGATATCCGATGATATCCTTTTATGTTCTAACGTTTATCTTATTAGCATAATTCATAAACGGCTTTTAGGTTATTCGTTTTACCCTTTCCATGCTCGAGATTAAGCATTCGACTTCGTCTCTAGTATGGGGGCGTTTCACCCCTAGACTCGAAACATTGAGGACAATGTTTAGTTATAGTATGGGGGGGGGGGGGGGTGAGTAGATACTTCACCTTGCTTACGTCACCACGCAATCCAAATTTCATCTTTTTGCTATCGTTTTGTTACAAATAAGGCTAAAAATGGCCAAATTTAAAATTTTTCTTGTTTTCATAAGTGTTTAAGACACGAATGTAGGTTTTCCGATGGTGAGAATAAGAGTAATTTTTGACTCGACCGTGCGTGTTGAGCACTTAGCTTCGATTCCTTAACTTTTTAGGATAAGTCTCTTAAATGAGGACGAGAAATGATAGAGTTATTTATAAGTCTCGTAATCTTTCACGATCTCATGTGTAGTAATTATTAGCTTATTCTCCCCACGCTTTTGATAATAAATTGTTAATAAATATTGATTTAGCGGTTTAGTCACTATTGTTGGTTTCTAATTTGTTTTAGTAGCTTCCATGTAATTAAATTGGGAAAACATTGAGGTATCGCCAGCGTCACGGTTTTGAAGTATTGGCAACCCGAATAATCAAAAGCTTCACCAATAATAAGATTTCAAGTGCTCACCTAAATTAAGCAAAAATTTGAAGCTCACAAGGCCGAAAAATCTATGCCCAAATTGAAAGTGAAGCAAGCCTTAATCTTTGAAGCTTTAAAGATCCAAAATTCGCTTTAGCGTGAGGATATACGTCAAGTCATAATAAAACCACCGATGATGGTGGATAATAAAAGACAAGGGCAAGACCGAAGTCATAATAAAAGCTTCATGGCGAAATTGAATAAAGATAGAGGTAAACCATGATAACAAAGCCACCAATGATGGCGGATAATAAAAGTCATGGTAATAAGTCTCATTTTCAAAACCGTTCTAAAATCGTGTTTATCGATCCTTCTTGTTGACTTAATTTTTGACATCGTTGTCTATTAGGGTGAATTATTAATTCTATGATTTTGGTTACACCATTAAGACTCTATTTTTAGACTTAATCTCTATTCATGCATAAGTCAATGATGTATTCTCGTGATCATTAAGACAAAAATAAAATATAAGAGATACCAAGTAGGAATAAGGGAGTTTAGGTGTGTAATTAACACTTATGAGATATGATTGTGTTGCTAACTTATAATAACAATGATCTCGTTACACGCTTAGCATGGAATTGGGTGAAAATCGAGGATGACGAACTTATCTCTATGAGGCATTTACGTGTTCTTATTCTTTGACCCTAAAAGTCACTTTATCATGACGAAAACAATACATTATGTCTAAAACGCGTGTAGTAGTTTATTTAAGTTTATGTCTTCAATAAATGTCATCATAAAATAAATTTTGGAAGTGCTACGATACTTAATTCTAGCATTGCGTGAGGGCACGACAACGGTTCAGTATGGGGCAGTGATGAGACTGTAATTATACATAGTCTCATCGTCCAAATCAGGCTTAAAAGGCTTAAAATATCATTAAAATACCCCAAAATATGCTTGTGTTTGTTCATTGTATATTTTAGATACGGATATCGTGAAATCAACAAAAGATCACAAGAATGAAGCAAAAGCGAACATGGGAAACGAAGCCGCACAAAGAACCAGACCCGAATCATGATTTGAAGTTTGAAGATTTGACAAGATTGGTCCCTCAACTTTGGAAGACTTGACATTTTATACCCTTGTAAAACTCAAAATTACTTGTGGGTCCCTAAAATATTAAGTATGTACAAGATTGGCCTTTGAAGAATTATGATATTACATTAATAGTCCTTGAAACAAAGTTTATAAAATGCATGTGCCCAAATCAGCAAGTTGTTGAAACTTATATACAAAGGAAATGGTGAATTGCTGGATAAAACTTTATATGAAACATTTTTGGGAATGGAAGGACTAAATATGTCTAGACAACCAAACTTACTACCACCTATCATCCTGCCACCTCACCCATCTCCACCACTCTCCTCCCACCACCTCACACACTTCGCCTCATCACCAGTCAACACCAGTCAACACCAGTCAAATCCACCCCACTATACTTAAACCATTTGAATTAATGTTATCAATTTGTTTCTCCCACTAAACATACACTGTTTACCATCACTCCCCTAATTCACTCCTAATCCTCACCCAAGAACCCTAATCTGATAATCACCAAAACCAAAGGGGGTTTTCCCCTAAATTTCTAGATACCCAATTTACATTTCACTAAACAAAACCCACACCTAAACCCATGTATCCCGTGACCATAAAGGGTCCCACGAATGTCCCCTACCTCACCTTAAATGGCAAAATACGAATATCCAACATAATCAACGAACCAAAACCCAAACTTGGTCCCAAAGTTTGCAAGGAACGTCCAAGATCATCTGGCACATCAACATCACTCACATGAGAGATTTTGACGAATTTTCAAACACTTTGACCAAGGGAAATTTTGGAAAGCATGTAGTCAGGGTTTATTGTTCTAGACTTTTCTTTTGAGTTGTATAAGTAGAGGGTGCCTGTACCCCTACTTCCCTTTGTTCCAGTTTTATTGTAATTTTTTTTATTATTAATGACAATGAAAGTTTAAGTTTTTATGCAATAAACTGAGTTCCATTTTTCTTTTCAGCCTATTTAGTGTAATCTTCACATTTATTTTCAAATTAGTATAAAGTTTATTTGAGAAAAGTTTGCAAGAAACAATTTTTCTTATTTTCTGAAAATGGCATCCAAGTTTTAAAAGAAGTGAAAGTGGATTTTCATACTTGTTTTGTGATTCTCAGTTGTTCCAAAGGTTTTTAAGTTTGTTTTTCCAAAATTTATCAAAGATTCTTCTCAAAATCTTTCTTCAATTTTTTGATATTTTGTTACTACTTACTGTAGCATAAGCTACTGATAAGCTCCTTGACAAGAGCTTTATCAGTAGCTCATACTAATTGTCCCTTCTCTTGGTTTGTGGTGTTGTGAAGGTACAAAGAATCAACAAGACATCATCCCTCATTCCATCATCTTTTTAGTTTCAGTTTTGAAGATATTTTAGGCCTTGGGTCCCTTGTGGATTCCACCAACAGGCTCTCTCTCTACACCTCCTATAAGCTCACATCAGCTCAAAGAATCTAAGTGGAAGGCCTCAGCTAGGTATTCAATGGCTTGAACCCTGCTTACCTTTTTTTTTATTTTTGTGGATTTATAATAGTTGTTGAAACCTGTTTTGTTGCTTGCTTATTGTTTAGTTCATGTTGTTAATTGGTTAGTGGTAAGTCTAATCTGTTTGGAATCAGTTTGAAACATTTTGATTCGAAAATCTTAGCTTGAATTTTTGTTCGTCAGATTAAGGGAGTGTTTGGTTTTACTGGATTAACTAACTTGAGTGACACAAGGAAACTTAAAACCAGTTAAACTCACTCATTAGGGCAGTATTAGGGTATATTGGCATTTTGCTTTAAGTTAGGTAACATTAGAAAGAAGTTTGCTAGTTCATTATTTGATATAAAATGCTCATATTCATCAGTAGGTTGTATCAGGTTTTTTTGGTTTTTATGGCTTACAGGTTGGTAGTTAGCTAGTAATCTTGTTAATCTAGGATTTGAAAGTAGTTAAGTATAGTTTGGTCGGACTGTGTGCAAGTTGTGATGGTTTGAAACTCACTTGATTGCCAATTGAATCAGCTATTGTGCCCAGCCTCACTTTTTCATTGCAGTAACTGTATTTGTGGTTTTTGAGTGTGATTTTTGCATTGATACTGTATGTTTTATTGTATACTTGACTCCCCACAACCCAACTAGTTGTGGGGGGTGCCTTTGGATCCAAGCAAAACCAACAATCAAGCAAGTTACAAGCTTAAATGTCCACATATACGTTTTTTTGTTAAAGCAGTGGGAACAACCTTCCCACTGCTAGTGTTCTTGTTCCCCCTGCTAAGCAAAAGGACAAAAGTCCACCTAGGTGTCACTTTCAGTTTTTCTCTTTTTTGTCTCTAATGGACTAATGTTGTTATTTTTCAATTATTTCAATTTTCCTGAGTTTCTTTATTTATTTTAGTATTTTTAAAAAAGCTTATTTTCAATTTACTGTTTATTTACTATTTTTTAGAAATAATTCCATTTTAAATTAGTTTTTAATTTTTGATTTTTGTCTTCTAGTGCAAAAAGTTTATATTTTTCAGTTTTAAAAATATTGTTAGATTCAGAAAAATATTTTAAGATTTTTAGATTAAAAAAGTTTCACTGTTCATCTTTTTAAGTATTTTTTAGATTTAATTATATTATAATTAGGATTTAATTAAAACTATTTTGTCTTTTAGTGTAAAAAATATTGTTTTCAACTTTTTAATTTTTTTTACTATTTAGTAATATAATAGGATTTTTGAAAAAGTCAAATTAATTTTAGCATTATTTTATTATTTTTAATCATTATCTTAGTTTAAAAATTGTTTTTAGTATTTTAAAAAGAGAAAAATAGTCTTTAAAATTTAAGAAAAATACTTTTTGGTCTTTAAATAATATAAGCAGTTATTAGTTCAATAAAATAATATTTTGGGCTTTTTCTTAATTACATTTAATTTTAGGGTTTTAATTAGCATTTAAAATTGAATATTTAATTAATAAAAGGTTTTAAAATTTATTTATTGAATGTTTATTCTTATTTATATTATTCTAGACTTCGTTTTCATTTTAAAATATTTTTTAGCTTTAATTTTTTATTTTGTCACGTTTTACGTATTTACGTTCGCGTTGTACGTTAATTCGTCGTAGTTTAATCGTAATCGTAGATCGTCTTTAATTTTTCTCTCTTTAAACCAAAAACGACACTAATCCAAACTTTGATTTTACATATTCTCACTCAAACAGATACACCTCCTTCGAGAAAGAACTCACTCTTATTCGACTTGTCGATTTTCCTAAATCGTCGAGTTTAATACTTGCCGCTCATATACGTTTTTCCTAAAACGTGTACGATTTACCTACATCAGCAGCATAATCACAGCTTAAACAAAACAGGGGAGCAAATCAAACAAACAAACATTCAAGTACTTCCACAGCTTGTATAAAAGTTAGCAGTTCCTTAAATCAGAGTTTCAACTTATACCATCAATATCATAAAATCAATTTTATCCAAACCCCCAAACATATGTTAGTTACATAGATTAGAACTGATGTAAAACATACAATAGCTCAGCTACTCAACAAATGTAACAGCAATATGATTCCACTTAAACTATACCACAACAACATCTAACACAGCAATATAAAATCCTAACATATCCGTGGATCAAATCAGTATCCCAATATATTCATAAAAACAATATCAAAGATAACTTAAAACAAATTACAACAAAATACCAATTTCAACAGATTCTCAAATAGAAAAAAATAACTAAATATCAATTTATAATAGATTTTATATAAAAAAAAAATGCTTAACCATTGCGATAGGAGACAGCCTTTGATGAAGAAGTAGGCGTTGAGCCTACTTTAGAACCACCTTCTTTCGACACAAAACTACTAGGAAATCTGAACTTTAAACCACAAATCAACAAACACCATGTAACTCGAACCAGCATCAAACTCGATCCATGAATAATTCTCGATTCATGAACATAAATCGAACCCCAACAGTGATATTTCTTGATTTATCAGTAGGATAAACCGAATCCCAAACTTAGCTCAAATTGAACTAATAAGCTATTAAGAAGCTTATAAATTCAATCTTATATTATAATCAATAAAAAGAGTAAAATAGGATTATAACTTTAAAAACTGATTCGAGAATATTAATAAACAAAAAAAAGATTGATTGCGAAACTGAAAGTAATTTTATTAATTCAAACTGAAAATCATTACAAGAATTTAAAAGAAAATATATCCTAAAACTATTTTTATATTATAACTCTAAAACTAAAGAAAGGGATGATTTACTGAATAAAATGGGGGGGGGGTACTTATAGCCTACCGAGATGAATAGGGGTGAGGTGTTTGTTGAAGATGAGGTGATTCTTGACCCTCGATTTGGCATCTCTTCATTCTATTTCCATCTTTTCTTGATCCAAAGGCTGTAACCAATCCTTGTGCACACGGATTGCCACCGTGGCATAAGGGGTGTGCTAGTTGTGCTTCTTTGGAGCCTATGTGGCTTGATATGATTGGATCTTGATAGGATTGACATGTTACTGACCAATAGGGGATGAGGGATGATGCATTCAAGGTGCCACGTAGGAGCCTTGTGCCAACACTTCTCTTCCTAAAAACTTGGGAGTTTATTAAGGCGCGTGAGATTCAATCTCCGGAGATTTGAAAACCCCCAATTAAGCTAGGGTTCTTGGCTGGGTAGTTTATCCCCAAATCTTCTTCTCTCTTTCTCACGTCTTAATTTTTCTTTCTTTTGTTTTGTAACGAAATAAGTTTGACCGTATGACTGACTAAGTGAAAAGTTATACAAACTTTCACCATACCATTATTTATTGTTTGTCACTTGGGCCTTTAGAACCCAACTAAGTAACTTCTACCGTCACTTTCTTTTAACATTGAGCTTTCGATCCAATCTTGGTATAAACATTCGTCTTGTGGGCTTGTGGTCCAATTTTCATAATATACTCTCCATTTGTCCCTTTTATTAATGGTATTGGGCTTTTGATTTGGGCCAAAATGATAGCATAATATTAATGGGCTTTTAGGCCCATTTAACAAATGTGGGACCCACTTGGCCCATTTAACTTGATAACTTGAATCCTCGAATAAAAACGATCCTTGCTTTTGGCTCCTGATATTTCTTCAATCTCGTGTCGATTTTGCCGGTTTTTGTGATTTTCGTACCTACACGCACGAAACAGACAAAACAACCATATACAAGGCTATATTCATGTTAAATATGCAATTTAAGTCCGTTTATTGATATAAATGATATGAGTAATTTTACTCATATCAAACTCCCCCTTTCTAAGCAATTGCCGTGTCTTCACGCAATGATAAAATAAAGCTACTAACTACACTTTTATTCAACTTTTGACACTTTATTTTACAAAGACATAATGTATTGCTTTCATTATTTGAAAAATAACTTTTAGGATCATAAAACTCGAATAGATTCACCATCCCTGACTTTTTCACTCTTTCCATGCCAAGTTTAAAAACAAGATCATTGTCAATCATAAGTCCCAATGTTAAGACCACTCATACAAGTAATTTGTGTTAAACTCAATCTCCTTTATTCCTAACTGTATCTCTAGATTTTAAATATTTGTCATTCACCCAAAGGCTCATTTGACTTATTTAATATTTATTAGTCCAAAAATGAATGCAAAAACGGTGTAAACCCAACACTCAAAACCTAACCTCGACCTCAAAAACCGTTGTCACTAAAGAAAGCCCACATCAAGGATAACTTAACACGATTTGAGGAATAAATTCCCGGATCCGAAATTTGGCTAATAGGTCTACTTAAGGCAACAATTATTCCTACAAAGTCAATTTGACTTTATTAATAGAGTTAGCAACATTTACATCATACACCTTGAGGCTCTTTAAGATGTAAAAGTGCTCCTTATCTATGATCCACACCCTAAGGCTCCTTAGACATAAACAAGGGAATTGACATTCACCATTCCACCTTAAGGTTCATAATAATGAAGCAATTTTTATTAAACACGTCACCATGCCATACACCCTAAGGCTCTAATGACAAGGCTAGTGCTACATGACTCCTACCCGAAGGCTCACAGAGAACATGTTTTTATTTATTATTCTTATTATGATATATATACTAAGCCAAATTTCCGCAATCCCATGATCAAAAAGTCTATGACACTGATACCCTCAATGTGTTCTTACTTTAATTACAAGGGAAGAAAGAGAAGGAGTTACGAGTAAAGATATTAAGCCCAATTCGCTAAAAACTTCATTTATTAAGCAATTTAATATTCAAGCGTGAAAAATAAATACGAGGAGAAAGAATCAAACACACAAATATTTATACAAGGAAGACTTAGCCTCAAAACTTATGATTCAACTTTATCATCTCTTGTTCTCCATTTTGTAAAATCTCAAAGATGTGAGTCTAATGGACACTTAGCCTATTAAATCAAAGTTTTGGGTTTTCAAGTCATCTATAGGATCTTGCATCTTCTTAGACTTTTTCAAGTTTAGAATTTGCATTTTAAAGTTCCCTTGATAAATAACTTTCTAGGATCAATTATAGGAACTTCCGAAAAGTTCTTGTTCTTAAACCCGTATGAGTTAAGACTTTCACATTTAAAATTTCCCTATATAAAAGTCTAGCAAAACTTGATTTAAACACGTTAACGAACGAGCTAAGGTAAAAACCGAGTCGAATAAAAAACTATTCTTATTTTCACCAACGGAAAGCCTACATTTGTGTCAAAAACATTTATTCTCTTTATTATTAAACACAACATTACACTAAAAATTTAAAAATCTTATGAAAACGAGAAAAACGATTACGTTTGAACATGACAAAAGCAATTGCAAGCGATTATATCTATTGACTCCGCCTATGCTAAAACAAAACATTATCCTCAATGTTTCCTAGCTCAAGAGTAACACCCCTTGCTAAAACACGAAGAGTCGAATGCAATAATCCTAACATGGTAAGAGCACACAAATCTATAAGCCGTTTATTAATTATGCTTCAAGATAAAACGTTAGTCGATAAAAATCAAAGGATAGTGAGTGCCCCTTTTGACAATCAAAGTAAGGAAGCTCGAGTGGACCGGGCAAAAACCGAACACAAGAGTCTTCAATGATTAGGGTCATACCTAAGATTCACATAACAACAAAAACACGAGCACGAGCTTGAAAATATCAAGCCTTATTAGTGTTAGAAAATAGAAAGAAGATAGAATGTATGGGACTCCCCCACAAGGCACCTCGTTTTTGCTAAACGAGTCATGAGCTCGACTCAATCCCCGCATTCATTGGTCCTTAGGGAAAGTGGTGAAAACCGGCATAATGGAATAAAATCCATCATAAAACACGATGCCGGGGTCAAAGGTTACATCCTCGCTGTCGGATGACAAACGAGGGGATGAAACTCTAACATAAATCTCCAAAAAGAGATGGTGGTCAATTTCACAAATCATGAAATGGATATAGTATGCTCCCCGAGATAAACTCTCACCAAGATGATCGAAAAGTCTTTCTATTATTACATCGGTGAAAGGCCGAGATTTCCCTAAATCAATGATTCCGGGGTCGAATAACTCTTCCTCGGGAGAGAAAGGAATAGACAACACGGTGTCGTCCCCCCATGCTAATCCATAATCATATAAAGCACATGGTAATGGTGGGGTAAAAGTCTCAACTATAGTGGTATCAACTTGCATAACCTTGTTGACCTTATCACTCTTTGGAATTTGAACAAAGAGGTCATGATACTCAAAATGTGTCGCATGAAAAACCCGCACATTAAGATCAAAGCGAGTGGGAGAGAGATTTGGAGTAAAGAAAATTGCTCACTCTGGATCAACATTATCATCATCATAAATCGGGTGATCAAACCAAGGGTTTTCAAAACCGTCATTAGAAACATTCTCAAGACAGAGAGTGTTTTCCTTTGGTCCATAATACTTTTCCTCAATTTTAAAAAGAGGATTCGAGTAAGTCACATAAGTGTCATCATTCTTGTCATCACAAGAAATATCCGACAAAGTATCAAGTGTGTCACACTCGGATACAAGATCATCATTCTCACTAGAAGGAAGTTCATCAGAGAACTCCTTGAGAATGGAAGGTAAATCATGAAGATTACGCTCGATCTCGAGATCGAGAACGTCTTCACTTCCCGGTGGAAGTGGATCAATAATAGCAACAAGTTCATCGACGAACTTATCTAACGAATAGTCACTAACCTCACTCGGTGTGAAGTTAGGAATCAAAGGCTCTTCAATGGAAGAATGTGCATTAGTATTATCTATTTGGTCCTTCGAAGGGAGTGAAAATGAGTCCATATTCAACGGTTTTTCAATTAAAGCAATATCTCTCTCTGGATCAAAAAATTTCACTATCAAACTCACTAGCAATGCACTAAGGTAATCATCAATTTCCTTATCGATCTTATCCTCAAGAGTGAGTGGAGACGATGTAATATTACAACACGTTTCAATGGAACAAACATCTCCCTCCGGAATTAACTTTTCATCTTCACGAAATGAGGGGTCTATAATTTGCCTTACACCCTTGTAGATGTGAAAATCCTTATTTGTGTTACTTTCAAAAGTTTCAACAAGTTTTACACTTTCCACATTTTTAGAAACAAACTTTGAAGTTTTTCTGATTTGAAAACAACATTTTTATCCCCATAAAATAAGTTTATCTCATCTTTCCTCATATCAACTAGAACTTGAGCCGCGGACAAAAATGGACGTCCTAAAATTAAAGGCACACGAGGGTTTGTCTCATAATCAACGATTGCAAAATTGGCAAGGTACAAAAACTTCCCCACTTTAATAATGACATCTTCCGCTATACCAACCGGATAAGCGGTGGTTCCATTAGCAAGCTCAATGATCATTCGAGTGGGAGTAAGTGGGAAATAGTCCAGAGTCTTCCATATGGATAAAGACATTAAGTTGATGCTAGCTCCTAGATCGGCTAGAGTTTTTCATTCCTCAAGCCCTTTGAAAACACAAGGTATCAAAAATTAGCCTGGATCTCCATATTTCTCGGGATAGAAATCAAGGAAAACCGTCAAACAAGTCACATCCAAAGTAGCCTTGGTAACGTCAAGAAATGTCTCTTCAGGTGAATGATTAAACTCAATCACATCTTGTAAATTTCTATCATCATTGTAAACGGTGATGGACTTAATCTCTCCCTTCAGGTTTGGTATGGTGTTTCTAGGTAAGCCACCCGAAGAAGAGAAGGGTTTGTTCATTATTACTTCAAACATCGAAAGTAATTTGTTCTCAAACTTAGCTTGATTTCCCTCAATACGGTTTTGGCTTTGCTCAATCTTGTTATTTTTCCCTTGATCGAATTTTGAAAATCATTTTTCAAAGTTGCCATTTGTCCTTGAAGATTATTTTGAAAAGCTTTCAAATTTGCCTCATTCATTTTGATATAGCTTGACAAATCATTTTGATTGTTGTTTTGAAATCCTTGATTGTTTTGATTAGCATGAAATCCATTTCCTTGATTAAAATTCCCTTGGTTACCACGGTTAAAATTTTTCCCATTATTCCCATTGTTGTATCTATTTTGAACCGATGGAAAACCCGGTGGAGCCACATGGTTTTGACGAGTAGCTTGACCGTTAGGGCCATAAGTTCCCGTCGTGGCAAAAGCACTAGCTTGATCAAACCCCGTGGTTGAACAAGCATAATTCGGATGTGCTCCACCACAAGATACACAAAAATTCTCAACCGCATTAATCGATCCATTAGGATTCTTCCTAATCTCATTCAAAATCGTGTCAATCTTAGAGTCCAATCTAGCAATCTCGGTATTAGATGAATTCACATGAGAAACAACCGGTGTGTTTCGTGAATATTGCACTCTAGACTTATTCTCTATGATACCCCACGCGTCTCTCAGAGTTTATCTTAAAAGATTACCACCCGCGGCGGCATTTAAAGAATCTTGTTCAACCATATTAAGTCCATTATAAAAAGTATTTAATTGGTGTAACCCCGTGAAACCGTGGTGTGGACATTGTCTCTGATAGGTGTGAAAACACCCATCCTTTTACCACTTAATTATAATGAAAACAAGACCATAACGTGTATTTTATGTCGTAAATGTCGGAATTATGCGTGGTTTGTGTCTTTGTTGTGATTTTAGGATCAAAATGTAAAAAGGGAAGAAAACACGGGCTTTCACGGGCTTTTATCGAAGAAAAAGACAAAAGACGAAGTCAAGAAATCAAGAGTGCAAAAAGAACAGAATTCCAAGGCCTATTCTGAAGATATATCGAAGAAGAAGTCCAAAGACGGAAGTTTAATAAAGCCAAAGAACTCAAGTCTAATTTATGAAGAAATCACAAGACGAGTTTAAAGTAATCCCGAGACAAAAGTCGATAAAGTCGAAGAACTTAAAAGACGAGAAGACGAGAAAGAAAGAAAGAGGGAGGAAGCTTCCACCTACTTTCCTCCCCTCCTCCCCTATAAATAGAATCATTAATCATTTCATTTTTCTTGTTAGCTAATTTTGACAAGATTATTCTCTCCATTTTTAATTACTTGTACTTTTATTTCATTGCCATTTAATTACCTTGTCTTGCACTTTAATTATCAAGTAAGTTTACTTTTTATGTTTATTGAATCTTTACTTTTATTGTTAATCTCCTATCTACCTTTCTTGTATTGATCTAATCTTCATGTTTATGTTTATGTTATGTTCTTGAGTTTTTATTAATTTGATCAAGTGGTTTTTGATTATTTTGGGTAATATTGTTAGTTTTTATTGATTAGGATTGTTAGATGTTTATTGATTAGTTTGGTTTAATCTTTTGGTTGATTTTGGTTAGATTGGATTGGATTCGTCTTGTTTTTATTCACCCGTGTTCTTCGCGAAGTTTGTTTTTCCCAGATTCCGAACCAGCTAAACATTCCGAATGAAAGGTTTAGTCTAGGTTATTCCGGATCAGCAATTTATTCCGAACCAGTTATTTTTTTATATTATTCCGAATGAGCTTGTTATTCCGGATAAGTCCATTATTCCGGATGAAGAAGTACTCCGAGTGAACTTGTTATTCCGAATCAGTGTTTATTCCGGACGAAGCTTTTATTTCGAATCAGCCCCATTATTCCAGATAAGATCAATATTCCGAATAAAGCATTATTCCGGATGAAGCATTATTCCGGATGAGCCTTTATTCCGAACCAACGTTTTATTTCGGACGAACCCTTTATTCCGAATAAGTAATTATTCCGGACGAAGGATTATTCCGCATAAAGCTAATATTTCGAACGAAGTGTTTTATTCCGGATCAGTGTTTATTCCGGATCAATAGTTTATTCCGGATGAAGCAATATTCCAGATGAGTGATTATTCCGCATCAGCTTATTATTCCGAATGAACCTGTTATACCGCATGAGGTAATTATTCCGAGTAAAGAAGAATTATTCCGGGTGAAGGTGACATTCTGAACGAATAATTATTCCGAACGAAGGTTTATTCCGAATGAGTATTTTTTTTTAGGTTATTTTAAGTTTATGTTTTTAAGTTTGAAGTTTGAAGTTTTATTTTTCCCGCCTTTTTCCTTAGTCGCACTTTTAGTTTATTTGTCTTAGATTTATTTTAAGCTTGCCTTTAGGATAAGTTTTAGTTTGCCATATTTACTTTTAAGTTTGCCTTTTAATTTCTCGTCACGTTTTAATTTCCCGTCATTTATTTTCAATTAGATTCAGATTTATTTACCCTGCCATTTACTTTAAAAAAGTTTGTGCATTTTCCTTTTACTACAACGACCAAACTATTATTTTTCCACCAAGAACAGCTGAGTCACACGATTACCAATAATCAATTCGATTAGACCACTTCAACGAACTTAATTTTCATACTGGGCATAAATCGAGTTATTAAATGGCACCGCTGCCGGCTCTTTTCGTAAAGATTAACGGTTTTCTGTGAGAGACGCGTTGCTTTTTGGGACCCGTTCATTCGTGAGCGTTGTTTTTCTTGCTTAAAAATTGTTAAAAATCCATAAAAGTTAAAAATTTTCAAAAATCCATAAAAATTAAAAATTTTCAAAAAAATCCAAAAAGATTTTATTTTTATTTTCATAGTGTATATATATTCTCTTTGCGTTTGGTATCTTTTTCTTTTGCTTTTGTAGGTGTATGCGTACTAGATCTTCAACTTATCCAGAGCCTGAGACTCGTGAAGATTTAGCTATGGCAGGTGTGAACAACAACAATAACCCACCGCACCTCAACAATAACAACAACAATGTTCTTCCACAACCCGATCTTCGGACAATGGAGGAGCTTTGTCAACCCACAATGTGTGGACGAGGAGGACCGATTGCGCCGATGCAAATCACGGCTCCGGAGTTTTCTTTGAAGCATCACATGATCCAACAAGTGCAAACTAATCCATTTCGCGGAATACCGGATGATGATGCTAACAATCACCTCGACAAATTCATTACTATTACTCAAAGCATGAAGTTGCCCGGTGCTACTATGGATGTTCTTCGCCTTCAACTCTTTCCACATACTTTATCACACCACGCCGAAAAATGGTTTGATCGTCTCCCGAAGAATTCCATTCATACTTGGGACGACATGACTCAACGATTTTGGTCGCGCTACTTTCCACCATCCATGGTCACGAGCCTTCGAAACAAATCAGCGGTTTCATGCAAGAACCCGATGAATCTCTCTTTGATGCTTGGAAAAGATATAATATTTTGATCGATTGATGTCCAAACCACAACATGCTCCCTGTTACCTTAATTGATACTTTCTACAACGGTTTGACTTTTCGTGATCGTGATACGATTAATGCAGCCGCCGGTGGCACATTTATGAAAAGAAGACCCGAGGAGTGTAGAGAGCTTATTGAGAACATGACTACTCATCACAAAAATTGGGATTCCTCCGCTTCTTCAAGGAACAACCCGAGAGTCAATGTTTCTTCTACTTCAGCAAACCCCGACATGACCGAATTCACCCGCATGATGGCTGAAATGAACAAAAATATCTTGCTCATCGCAACAAACCAACAAAAACAAGTTAAAGCTGTAGCAATTCCTTGTGAGACATGCGGCGGTCCTCACTCATACACTGATTGTCCTTCTACTCAAGGCAATCCGGAAAACGTGTATGCGGCTTATGGTAACTATTCACTGGAAAATTACCAAGCCCGACCTCAAGGGGATCGAAATTTGCTAAGTTACCGGTCGAACAACTATCTTTCACCCGGTTTTTCTCCTCAAAACCACAAGCCCAACAACAATTACAATAGAAGCAACCAAATCCTACCTCGAGCTTCTAATCCTTATCACCCACCCGCTCAACAAGCCCCACCCATTAATCAAGATGTTGAAGCTTTAATGCGAACCCAAGGAGAGTAAATCAAGAATCTACAAAGCCAAATTATCAATTTGAAAGGGGATATCACTAAGCAAGGGAATGACATTAGATCCAAGCTTCGAAATGATATACAAAACTCCGTCAGCACTCAAACGAATGATTTGAAGAATATGCTGGCTAGTTTCTTACCAACCACTCAACCCTCTACTTCGGGCTCTCTACCTTCAAACACCGTCACCAACCCGAGAGCGAATGTGGGTTCTATTACTACCCGTAGTGGAGCAACTTTAGTAGGACCATCTATCCCACCCCCAGTTACACCCTCTACACCTCCTCCGCCACCATTTATCCCTACTACTCCCAAACCTAGTATTAGTTCACCATTACCGTCTCCGCCTTGTCATAACGAAGTACCCAAGAAGAACCCTTTACCAACCCCACCTTCCACCTATAAACCCAGCATTCCTTACCCTTCTCGACTCGACAAGGCTAGAATTTTGACTAAGAATGACGTTCAAGTCTCTAACTTTTTAGACAAGATTGCCGGCATGACCGTCACCTTTACCCTTGTTGAAGCTCTTGCACAAATGCCACAATTTGTCAAAATGTTTAAGTAATTGCTTAATAAGAAGGAGAAGATGGCCGAGTTTGTTAATACTCGCTTGAATAAAAATTGCTCTACAATCCTTCTTAAAGAACTTCCAGAAAAACTTGGAGATCCCAGTCGTTTTGTGCTACCATGTACTTTTAACCAAACCGACGAATTTACTACCTTAGCCGATCTCGGGGCAAGTATAAATTTGATGCCTTTAAGTGTTTGGAAAAGTTATCATTACCCGATCTTACACCAACGAAGATGACTCTTGAGCTTGCAAATCACACTCTCTCTTACCCTGTTGGTATTGCTGAAGATGTGTTCATTAAAGTTGGCACCTTCACTTTTCCGGTCGACTTTGTTGTTGTAGATTATGAAATGGACCCTCGTATTCCTTTAATACTTGGTCCGCCATTCTTGAGAACCAGAAAAGCTTTAGTTGATGTTGCCGAAGGTAAGTTAATCTTAAGGGTCGGGAATGATACACACGTTTTTGAAATGGGTAAGATCACAAACAAATCCTATGGAAGAGAATCGGCGAATATTATTAATGTGCTTGATGATTTTGTCGTATACAACAATCCTCTATTCGACTCTTGCTATGATAATCCACTGTTCCAAGATGATGTGGATGATTCTCTCTCCAATTCTGATCCTCCACCAATTTATGACTCTCCACCGATCTATGATGCTTATGATTCTAGCTCCGATGGGGATGATTATGATTATTTTCCTTATGGGTATCCAGATATGCCCACTTATGATGATTTTGATGAGGCCGATACTCTCTCGATTGATTCTTCACATAATGAAGATCCTTCGCCAACCATGCTTAATCCTACTTTGGATGACTACTCATTTGAGGAAGACTTTGCTACTTTTCTCAACACATACTTCCCAAATGAGAGTGATGCTCCTCCTTTAGACTTTGATGATTATGGTCTTTATCCTTCTACGGATTTGAAGAAAATTCTTTCAAAGGAGCCGACACCGGACGACACCAACATCCGCAACACGTATGTTTTGACACCTCTTTGTCCACCTTCTGAGGACGAGGTTGTGCATTTTCTTAGCGGATGTTCTTCAAATTCTGCTGAGCCTGAGTGCTATTTTCCCCTAAAGTAAAAGGTGTTCGATCCCAATATTGAAATTTTCAAGCCATCTCAGTATCCATCTGATGAAATAAAAGGAAAAATATTTGGAACTTATGGAGATATGCTTGCACCTCTTCACCCTTACTACCACCGTGTTCCATCTTTGCTTAAGGGAACCTTGCCTACTCTTCTTTGGCTTGCCTTGTTCGCCTTAAGCTTGTGTTACTTGATGGATGAAAACCATGTATTTGATCCCAGTGGATGTTCTTCAAGGCTATTTCCATGATAATCAAGGTCGAGTCTGGCTCACGACTCGGTGAACAAAAATCAAGCGCTTCTTGGGAGGCAACCCAAGTATCTATCTTTTAGCTATTTCTATCCTAAGTGTAGGGGAGACCCGTTGGTGTTTGCTATTTCCTCTCTTCTCATATTCAGGGATTTGAGCGTTCAATGATCCACTCTTGATGATTTTTGACGACCCATGATTCCGTGTTTCCGTCTTCCCGGTTCTATCCTAAAATCTTTTCGATTCACTATTTTATATTTTCCAATATTAAAATAGGAATCTCGTTAGTTGTCTTTTCTTTAGCAAGATTTAAATAACGTGCATAATGTCCTAAGTGTAGGGGAGGTAACTTCCACACACTTAAACATTGGGGACAATGTTTGTATCAAGTGTTGGGGGGACTTCTATCGAAGTTAAGTGGCCTTTTCCATGTATTTGTCCTCATTTTAACCGGAAAATCAATTTTTCGACATTTTTCAAAATTTTTGATCTATTTTGGCCAAGTAGTATAGTAGTATTTCCCTTTGTTATCATTATTTTCTTTCTTTGCTAAAATAAAGTGGTTTTAAAATTTTCAAAGTCGTGAATATTTTGACTCAACCGAGTTTAGTTATCTAAGTTTACTCTAGCTAGTATCCTTAACGTGTTTAAGTCAAGTTTTGCTAGGCTTTTATATAGGGAGCTTTAAAACGCTTAAGTCTTAACTCTCACGGGTTAAGAACAAGAACTTTTCGCAAGTTCCTATAATTGATCCTAGAGAGTCATTTATCAAGGGAACTTTAAAATGCGAATTCTAAACTTGAAAAAGTCTAAGAGTTTGCAAGATCCTATAGATGACTCGAAAACCCAAAACTTTGATTTAATTGGCTAAGCATTCACGAGTCTCATTCATTGAGATTTTAAACTGTGGAGGGCGAGAGATGATAGAGTCAGTTATAAGTTTGGTATTCTTTCGTAAATTTATGTGAGTTGATTATAAGCCTATTCTCCCATCGCTTGTTAATAAATATATCTACAATAAGTAAGGTCGTACGATTTGAAAAGTTACTTAGCTTCTAGCCCAAGATCGTTTAAAAGTTGCTCGGTATTAATTAGAGTTCATAGCCAAGGCATAACTTATTGAAGCGGGACGCGAAGATTGGCGAGTCCGAAAAGGCCCTAACAAGGCATGAGGGCTACAATTTGTTGCTAAAGATCCAAAGTGATGTGAAGAATCATTTATCAAAAATCAATATGAAGGATCGAGACACACGACGAAAAGCAAATACTCCCGTAAAGATCATGGAGAAGTCTATCCAAAAAGGCCCTAACAAGGTATGAGGATAAATAGATCCAAGTCCGAAAAGGAGGCGGATCGTTGTATATCAAAATCCCAAATAAATATTAGAGAAAAATGAAGAAGTCGTGGTCCAAGTATGAAGAATCTCTCAAAACTTCAAGTGAAGAAATTGCTATTATGAAGAGAAGACCATTATTTCATGAACGTCTCTCAAGATTTGAAGTATGAATTCACTGCCAAATATCGGTCCGAGAAAGGTCTCAAATCGTGAAGCGAGTTATGCCAAGATATGAACTTTATGAGGTCCCGAGAAGCAGTTTTAAAAGATTTTGTCCTTTAGCTAACTATTGATTAAATCATCCCACTTTATTTTCGGCCTTAATAACTATCGAAATAAGTCAACAATGCATCCTCGTGATCATTCAAGACAATAATAAAATATAAGAGATACACCTAGGAATAAGGGAGTCTAAGTAAATAATTGTCCCACATGAGTTCATGTTAGTTTGCTAACTTATAATAACAATGATCTTGTTTTTAAGTTTGGTATGGGGAACGTGAAACTTGAGGATGATAATCATTCATGACATTCCAAAACCCTAAGGTAAGTTTTTGATTTCTTTACTTGTTTTGTTATTTTCTATATCTTTAATAAAGGCGAATGTGGATTGATTGTGATGAAAAGTGTAGTCTTGCTTTGTAATTAATGCATTGCATGAGGACATTGCAATGGTCAAGTGTAGGGGATTTGATAGGTGTGAAAACACCCATCCTTTTACCACTTAATTATAATGAAAACAAGACCATAACGTGTATTTTATGTCGTAAATGTCGGAATTATGCATGGTTTGTGTCTTTGTTGTGATTTTAGGATCGAAATGTAAAAGGGGAAGAAAACACGGGCTTTAACGGGCTTTTATCGAAGAGAAAGACAAAATACGAAGTCAAGAAATCAAGAGTGCAAAAAGAACGGAAGTCCAAGGCCTATTCTGAAGATTTATCGAAGAAAAAGTCCAAAGAGGGAAGTTTAATAAAGCCAAAGAACTCAAGTCTAATTTATGAAGAAATCACAAGACGAGTTTAAAGTAATCCCGAGACAAAAGTCGATAAAGTCGAAGAACTTAAAAGACGAGAAGACGAGAAAGAAAGAAAGAGGGAGGAAGCTTCCACCTACTTTCCTCCCCTCCTCCCCTATAAATAGAATCATTAATCATTTCATTTTTCTTGTTAGCTAATTTTGACAAGATTAGTCTCTCCATTTTTAGTTACTTGCACTTTTATTTCATTGCCATTTAATTATCTTGTCTTGTACTTTAATTATCAAGTAAGTTTACTTTTTATGTTTATTGAATCTTTACTTTTATTGTTAATCTCCTATCTACCTTTCTTGTTTTGATCTAATCTTCATGTTTATGTTTATGTTATGTTCTTGAGTTTCTATTAATTTGATCAAGTGTTTTTTGATTATTTTTGGGTATTATTGTTAGTTTTTATTGATTAGGATTGTTAGTTTATGATTGTTAGATGTTTATTGATTAGTTTGGTTTAATCTTTTGGTTGATTTTTGGTTAGATTGGATCGGATTCGTCTTGTTTTTATTCACCCATGTTCTTCGCGAAGTTTGTTTTTCCCAGATTCCGAACCAGCTAAACATTCCGAATAAAGGGTTTAGTCTAGGTTATTCCGGATCAGCAATTTATTCCGAACCAGTTATTTTTTATATTATTCCGAATGAGCTTGTTATTCCGGATAAGTTCATTATTCCGGATGAAGAAGTATTCCGAGTGAACTTGTTATTCCGAATCAGTGTTTATTCCGGACGAAGCTTTTATTTCGAATCAGCCCCATTATTCCGGATAAGATCAATATTCCGAATAAAGCATTATTCCGGACGAATCTGTTATTCCGGATGAAGCATTATTCCGGATGAGCCTTTATTCCGAACCAACGTTTTATTCCGGACGAACCCTTTATTCCGAATAAGTAATTATTCCGGACGAAGGATTATTCCGCATAAAGCTAATATTCCGAACGAAGTGTTTTATTCCGGATCAGTGTTTATTCCGGATCAATAGTTTATTCCGGATGAAGCAAATTCTGGATGAGTGATTATTCCGCATCAGCTTATTATTCCGAATGAACCTGTTATTCCGCATGAGGTAATTATTCCGAGTAAAGAAGAATTATTCCGGGTGAAGGTGAGATTCCGAACGAGTAATTATTCCGAACGAAGGTTTATTCCGAATGAGTATTTTTAGGTTATTTTAAGTTTATGTTTTTAAGTTTGAAGTTTGAAGTTTTATTTTTCCCGCCTTTTTCCTTAGTCTCACTTTTAGTTTATTTGCCTTAGATTTATTTTAAGCTTGCCTTTATGATAAGTTTTAGTTTTCCTTTTACTTTTAAGTTTACCTTTTAATTTCTCGTCACGTTTTAATTTCCCGTCATTTATTTTCAATTAGGTTTAGCTTTAATTTCCTGCCATTACTTTAAAGTTTGTGCACTTTTATTTTTCAAGCAACGACAAATATTTTTCTTAACCAAAAACAATTGAGTCACACGTTAACCCGAAAATCAATTCGAGGAGACCACTTCAACGAACTTAATTTTTATACTTGGTAAAATCGAGTTATTAGTCTCAACAAATCCTTAAACCTTTCCCAAGCAACTCCAAATGATTCATGTACTTTTTGTTCAAAACTAGTTATTTCGTTCTTAAAATGAGTTGTTTTAGATGGTGGAAAGAAATAATTCATAAACTTAGACACTAAATCATCCCATGTCAAAATCGAACCCGGTGGTTCCTTTTCATACCAACGCTTTGCATTTCCCTTAAGCGAGTACGGAAAAAGCATGAGCTTAATCGCGTCATTGGGCACATCTCTAAACTTGAGAGTCAAGGTGATACGAAGAAAATTCCAAATGTGAGAATGCGATTATCCGTCTCATTGCCACGAAATTGGTCGGCACGAATGAGTGATAAAAGACCTTTTTTAATCTCATAATGATCCGACAAAATAGCCGGCACAACGATTGCTTCCCCGTACCCTTCGGTAGGTGCACAGAGCAATTCCTCTATTGTTTGGTTATCGGCCATATCAACAACAATTGGTGGAAGCTCGGGTTCCACTATTCGTTGTCGACGGTTCCTATTTCTACGAGGAATGTTTTCAAGCCTATCGAGATTAATCAAAAGTCGATTAGAACGTAATTGCATAAACCGAAATGACGAGAATTTAGAGGGTTGAAGAAAAGAAAATATATTAGAAGAAGATTATTTTTGGTATTTGGTATTGCTCAATCAAAGATTGATAAAAAAAACAAGGAATAAGGATAATCACTATGGAAGTAAATTACCCTCGGTCGACTTTAAAACGTAGGTGAAAACCTAAACGTCTCGAGGTTCAATAAGTAAACAACAAAAATAAGATTTATTACTACTTGAGTTGGCAAACCAGTAATCGGTCGCCCCTCTCAATATACGCACAAGCAAGTGGGGAAACGAGGTGGCACAAAGCACTTAAAAACCTTTTTCCTTAGACGGCCTTTTATAGCTCGTCGCCTTATACCCACCTTATAGTTTGTATAAATCGAGTTCAAATTTTTTATTAGTATCTATCTATTTTGCCTTTTATTTTTGTTTTGGATTCGAATACAATAGCTAGGTGATAAAATCCCAACTAAGGTTTGCGTTTTAACGCTTTTGGAAGTAGGAGAATTTATTGTTCTACATAATACAATATATTAATAACAAAAAACACGAAAAACGATATTTATTATATATAATAGAAAAATAACAAAACTTTCCAAGGACAGAAAGGGTCTTCAAATCAATGATCAACAAATCGCCACGAAAGAATCGTACATAAAATCCCCGGCAGCGGTGCCAAAATTTTTGATGTGTGGGAAAGTGTCGGTGTATTTAATATAATACGTTATAGAGCAAATAATAGAAAATTACCTTTAGGAAAAAGTAATAGTCTAAAATAAGCTTAAGACAGATTAATTAACACGAGAGTGATCCCGGTTCGTTGTACACAAGGAAATTGTGAATTTGAGACTTTCGATTTGATTAGGACAATTGATTTGAATTTCGTTTCGGTTTTTATCTAAAATCCTACTTATTAACCTAATGTGCATGAATTGTACCCAAAATTAAATCTTAAAGACAATATTTAAATATATATATATATTTTTACTTTTAATTGAAACAAACTATTTAAGCAAAAATATTTAATTTTTTTTATTAAAAACAATATTAATTTTAAAAGTAATAAAATATTTATTTATTTTTCTTTTTTTATAATTTTTTTTATATTTTCTATTTTTAAAGAAAAAACTAATTAAATTTAAACTTTAAAAACTATACTTTTTATTAAAATACATAAACGTTTTAAAATTAGATTTATTTAAAGTAAGTAAACTTTATAGAAAACGTTTTGCAATAAAACTGTCAGCTAAAAGAAAGAACGTTATATTAATGCTATTTATGATATTTATAACAAAGATATGACCCAGCTCAGTTGGTTGGAGCGTGGGTTGTTAAGGGCGAGGTCTCGAGCTCGAGACCCCTGAAGGACAAGTTTTTGGAATGATTTTTTAATTTTTGATTCAGAAAATTTTAAGGAAACTTAATAAACATTTGGCAGCAAATAAATCAAACGAATTATAAAATGTATCAATCATTCAGTAAATAAAGCAGAAATCACACGAATTAAAGCAGAAATCACTAAACAATAGTGAAGCAGATAAAACAAAAATGCAATAAATAAAGTAACAATCATTATACAGTTATTACAATTACAATAAATAACAACAACTGAGAAAAAATCAGTAAAAGGAGCAACTAGAACATACAGTTCCTATATTTAAACAGACTAATGCTCAAATAAACTCCACTTACAAATCGAGATCAAATAAATTCAAACATAAATCTCCATACAGCAAGCCATTACAAGGTTGTATCGATCAAATATGGCAACATAATCACAGCTTAAACAAAACAGGGGATCAAATCGAACAAACAAACATTAAGGTACTTCCATAGCTTGTATAAAAGTTAGCAGTTCCTTAAATCAGAGTTTTAACTTATACCATCAATATCATAAAATCAATTTTATCCAAACCCCCAAACATATGTTAGTTACAAAGATTAGGACTGATGTAAAACATACAATAGCTCAGCTACTCAACAAATGTAACAACAATATGATTCCACTTAAACTATACCACATCAACATCTAACACAACAATATAAAATCCTACCATATCAGCGGATCAAATCAGTATCCCAATATATTCATAAAAACAATATCAAAGATAACACAAAACAAATTACAACAGAATACCAATTTTAACAGATTCTCAAATAGAAAAAATTAACTAAATATCAATTTATAATAGATTTTATAAAATAAAAAAATGCTTAACCATTGCGATAGGAGATAGCCTTTGATGAAGAAGTAGGCGTTGAGCCTACTTTAGAACCACCTTCTTTCGACACAAAACTACTAGGAAATCTGAACTTCGAACCACAAATCACCAAACACCATGTAACTTGAACCAGCATCAAACTCGATCCATGAATAATTCTCGATTCATGAGCATAAATCGAACCAACAGTGATATTTCTCGATTTATCAGTAAGATAAATCGAATCCCAAACTTAGCTCAAATTGATTAATAAGCTATTAAGAAGCTTATAAATTCAATCTTATATTATAATCAATAAAAACAGTAAAATAGGATTATACCTTTAAAAACTGATTAGGGAATATTAATAAACAAACAAAACATTGATTGTGAAACTGAAAGTAATTTTATTAATTCAAACTGAAAATCATTACAAGAATTTAAAAGAAAATATATCCTAAAACTATTTTTACATTATAACTCTAAAACTAAAGAAAGGGATGATTTACTAAATAAAATGGGGGGTATTTATAGCCTACCGAGAGGAATAGGGGTGAGGTGTTTGTTGAAGATGAGGTGATTCTTGACCCTCGATTTGGCATCTCTTCATTCTCTTTCCATCTTTTCTTGATCCAAAGGTTGTAATCAATCCTTGTGCACACGGATTGCCACCATGGCATAAGGGGTGTGCTAGTTGTGCTTCTTTGGAGCCTATGTGGCTTGATATGATTGGATCTTGACAGGATTTATAGGTAACTGACCAATAGGGGATGATGGATGATGCGTTCAAGGTACCAAGTAGGAGCCTTGTGCCAACACTTCTCTTCCTAAAAACTTGGGAGTTTATTAAGGCGCGTGAGATTCAATCTCTAGAGATTTCAATACCCCTAATTAAGCTAGGGTTCTTGGCAGGGTAGTTTATCCCCAAATCTGCTTCTCTCTTTCTCACGTCTTATTTTTCTTTCTTTTGTTTTGTAACGAAATAAGTTTGACCGTATGACTGACTGATAAGTGTGAAAACACTCATCAATAATGATCCAAATACCACTCAAAACACAGTCAAATACCTGATATTAAACTATAAATTATCAGAATTACGCGTGTATTTGTGTTTTATGTGTTTTCAGGTAAAAAGATACATTTTGGAGCAAATATACATTTTCAAGGATTAATTTGATAAAAAGATGAAGAAAGGGACGAAAAGATGATTCAAGGACCTTATTTGCCAAGCTTTTAAAGATCGAGGACTTAAGTGCACTTTTCTACAAGATAAAGGATTATAAAAGAACTTGATTTCAAAGTGTTAAAGATTTTTGGCAAGAGATGAAAAGTGGAAGGACTAAAAAGGCAAAATAAGAAGTAAAGCTTATTTACTTGGTCAAGTTGACCAAGACTGGTCAAAACACACAAACACAAACATACGCGTCTTCTCCATTGTGAAGAGAGAGAAAGAAAAGGAAAACCAACTTCATCTACCACCAATACCTGCAATCACGAATCACGAACGATCAAGAAGGATTCAATCGAAGCTTATAACTACAAAAGTGTTCCTCTCCATCTCCTCTACAAGACGGTACCCTTTAATTAGATCAAGGAAGGAAGATAAAGAAACCCCCAAATGAGATGAAAGATGAAGAACGAGTTATCCTCGTATTTTCCACGTGTCCACTTTTCATTGGCGAGAACACGTCACTCCACCACCACACGACGGCTATAAAAGGAAGATGAAGGCTTCATTTTTCATGGTTAGCTTAGGAGTAGATTACACCTAGTTAGTTAGTTAGGAATAGTTAGTTAAAACTTTTGTAACAAACTCTGTTTTTCAGTTAAGCATTAGATGAAAGTTAGTTTCGATTCAGTTTTCTTTTCATCTTAACTGTTTGTAAGCGAATATTGTTTTCCTCCATTAATGAAGAATTTCGAGTTCTTGATTTTGTTTTCGTGCTTACTGATCTTCATTCTTTAGATAGTAAATGTTGAATAAAGTCTTGTTTTAGTTAGAGAATGAATTCATGTCTGTTTGTTATGTTGTTATAACCAACCTTCTTTCATTAGACATCTCTTTTCACAAACTCAGATTTAATTCGCTTTCATAAAAAAAGTCAGGTTTTAAAAGTTGATTTTGTCATCTAAAAAGTCATAAGCTCATAATAGCTTTTCAGAAGCTTATGATATCTCTTTTAATCGATTCAAATATATTAGAAGAGTAAAATTAGTTGAGCAAGTTTTATTTCAGATGTTTGGTTGTGTCTTATGACGTTTATGCAGGTTCGAGTAAGTCAGATACTTGATTTCGTTCAGTAGTCAGTTTTGCAAAAGGATACATTTCTGTTCAAGTATATGTAGGTTCCTGAATCGAGAGATCTCGTCCATTCTTTTCTGTGCTTTGTTTTAGTTTTGCAGGTATTTGGATTTAATGTTGGGTAGATAGCAGATTAGCAGGAAACGCTCAATATTTGTGTTCGATTTTCGAAGGCATTGTTCGTTTTAAGCCGGCTCAGCGCCGCGCTTCTCCACAAAGGACTGGCTTCGGATGAGCAGGTCAAGCGCGTTTTACTTTCTGCGATTATTAGTGTAATCTGTAGGGAGATTTATAGAGTAAGTTTACTTGTTATATGTTTTAGATGATTTGTTGAATGATATTTGATCTTTAATCTTGTTCCGCAAATTAATATGAGCAGCCTTGCGTTATTTCTGTGAATGAGTGTTTGGAAATTTGGATTACTTCTTAGTAGTATTGAACTGTGTGGTAGATACATGTTTGTGATGTGAGAATACAACTTTTCTATATTTGTTAAATTTTCGTAACCTTTAGCAAAATAAAAGATGCAAGATTCGAACCTTTAATCTGTCAGATTTTAAGTTTCAATTTCTGTTTTGAATGATATACTTTTGGTCCTTGAATTTGATACTTGTTGTTACATGGACACTCCACGTTTTAGTTAGAGTTAATTGACAGTTATATGTGATGGGCTTTAGATTATGGATTTACTTGTTGGGCCTAGCATTTCATTCAATTGAATTTCAGAATGCATGAATTTTTGACTAAGATTTTGTGAGAATTAGAATTAGTTATTAAATTTGAATGTGTTCATTTTAGACTTTTATTTTTTTTAAATTTTTTCTCACAATTTGAGCTTTATAAAAAAATAGATTTAGCTTAATATTTTGTATTTTGAAATTTTACATTTGTAGTATAACTTGTATTTTACTTTTGGATTTTGTGCTTTAAATGTTGTATTTGCTAAATGTCTTAGTGTAGTATGTATATGTAGTGGATAAAAAAATACTATTTTTACCTTTTGATTGCTTTGTGTCAAGTAGCTTAGATTCCAAACAAGTTTTTAATACCAAAAACAATTAAGTCAAGCTTAAAATTGTTATATCAATTCGAATCGAGCTGAGAAGACAACTACACTAAAAACGAAATATTAAATGGCGCCGCTGCCGGTTCTTTTCGTAAAGATTAACGATTTCGAGTGAGACGATTGGATTTTGGGATCCGTTCACTTTGTGAACGTTATTTTTTTTCTATGTATTATAAATCAAAAAGATAAAAAAAAAATCAACAAGATAAAAAAAAAATGAAAAAAAAATCACAAAAATCAATTCTTTTCCTAAAGAATTGAACCAAAAAAATAAGTAATCCAAAAAGTAATCTTTTTCCTAAAAGATTACACCCAAAAATATATATTATATCGATTTTCATCGCTTTTTACGTAGATATAGTATTTTTCTTAAAAAATCAAATAAATACAAAAATATTTTTGATATATTATTATATGTAAATAAGTATACATATACGAACAACCAAGTTACCTATCTTCCATAAGTATTGCCGAGGCAATACACCGTGTTGAGGGGCGTTCCGGTCCTTGACACGCGTATCGATCGAATTTAATTAAGCAAGAATAGATAAATACTTCCAATAGGCAATAATTCGAAGAATACAAACTACAAAGTGAATAGAAAGGCGATGTGCTATAAAATGCCATCTAAGGGTCAATAGGTACTTAAGTGCTTCGCGCCACCTAACCCCCCGTTCACTAGTGCGTATTTTGAGAAGGAAGGCTTTATTGGGGGTCTTGCACCCAAGTAGTAATTATATATATACTTTCTTGTGGATATTTCATATCGAAACTCAAAGAGGATAATCCTTTTCTCTTCAAAGTCGACCGAGGGCTACTCCCTCATTCCTCGTGTTTACTTACACGTGTACTCGCACACGTGTAAACATACCACCTTTGGTGTATTACTTCCTTCCCTGAGGAAGCTTTTAAACGTCATTATACTTGTATATACATTCGGCCACCTTGTTAAACATGGATACTCGTTCCATGTTGGAGATTTTGCAACAACGATCCACCAACGCTAATTATTCGCCTTGTTCGACTTGTGGTGGTCCACACGATACGTATTTATGTGATCAAAATAATGGTTATTATGGGGAGGGATATGCTTACAATGGAACCGAGAACCCTAATTTTCAACCTACCACTCAAATGGACTACACTTGTAATGACTATATGGGATATTCCGGTTTTTCATCACAACCTCCACCATCTTTTCATGATCAAACCTTTAATGTGCCATACCAAAACCAAGGATTTTCTAATTATGAAGGTTTTCAAAATAATGATACTTTTCAAGGCTATAATCAAGAAACCTTTTATAATCAAGGATTTTCACACAATGAAGGTTTTCAAACTAATGATAATTTTCAAGGCTATATTCAAGAAACTTTTCATAATCAAGGATATAATCAAGGGTTTAACCAAGAGAATATGCAAAATGTCTCTCAATTTCGTGAATCCTTTGAGAGGAGACTTCAAGAGATGGAAAGGAGAATACTTGGACGTTTCGAGGAAAATTTACAATCTTATCTAACTCAAGGAGCTTTACCATGTGATATTGAGCCGTCTTTGAGAGTTGATGCTGAGGATGATACTATTAGTGATAAAGGGAATTTTCAAGGTTACAATCATGAGAACTTTCATAATCATGACTCTTTTCAAAACTATAATCCACCTAATTATGGAAATCCACCTCCACCCTATTCTTCGACTTATTCATGTGAGTTTTGTGGAAAAGAACCCCATTATGGTTATGATTGTCGACCAAGGGATCCGCCTTCTTATGCTCTTAGTGATCTCAATGAGCTTTCTTTTCTAATCGAGCAACAAGGAAGAGACGATGGATATAGATTAAAGGCTTTTACACGTATGAGAGAGATGAGTATCGAGGAAATGAGAGAAGAATCTCGGTGGTTAAGGGAAGAAATTAAGTCTCTTGAGGATGATGTAAGGAACAAACGGTTTAATATCAAGAGATTTGGTGACATTTATCGAAAATCGGTGAACAAATCCTCTCAGTTCCTCAAGGAAAATTTAGATGATTTACTCTTTAAGATTGATAAAAAAGAGGAAGAAGAACGATATTTTGCTAATCGTGCTCGTTTGCTTAAACAATGCTTATATGACGATGATGACTATTCTCCGATTTGTATGACACTTAATGATGACACACCTTCATCACCTTTACCTCACGTGGAACCCACCGACTCTTTAACCATGGGGGACGAGCCTCTTAGCACTAATACAAACACCAATTTAGAAGAATTAACCGTTTCTAGTGTTGAGAACCTTATCCCAATCCAAAGAGAGTTTGAGGGTATTTCCATTGAACCATGTGATGAGCTTTGTATTGATACCTCTTCTCCTCATGATCACATTGAGATTTCATCACATGTTGACCTTCATGCTACTACTAGTGATTTTGGTGACTTTGATCTTGATGAATTGTTCAAAGAAAGGGATAATGAGATTGGGGAAGAGTTTATGCAAGATTTGCCACGAGTAGAGGATGATGATTGTGATTCTAGTGAGGCATCTTATGATATATTATCCGAGGACTTTTCATGTCAAGATGACCTTCCTAATTTGGATGATGATGTTGATCATATAGAAGAAGTGGAAGATGTTCATGTTCGTGAGGTTTTATCAAACGTCTATAATCTTATATCCTCGATTGAAGCATTGAATGAAAACCATAGTGATGATTCCATAGAAGAACCTTTCATTGATATTTCTTCACCGGTTTTTGAGGTTGCACCTATTGACTTTTATGATGATATCATTCCTTTGAGTGATTCTCTCAATATACCTTCTTTTGAGCCTTCTATTCCCACCCTTCCACCCTTGAAGTTGGTTATTGATGAAGATCCTATACTCTTAGAGATTGATCCTTTTTCACCTATGGCACCTTTAGAACCCAAAACCTTTGATATGGATTCTCATATGGATATTGATGACACCATAGAGGCTTATCTTGCTAATATTGATATTGAGGTTGATGATAGTGATTCTAATTGGGAAGAGGAGATTCGTCTTAGTGAGAACTTGCTTTTTGGGAACATAGAGATTACACCTCATTCACAAGACACTATTCATCTTGATCCTCCTTTTTCTATGCCTTCTATGGAAGATTACCCACCTTTTGATAATGATGAGGAGCCCAATATGGACATAATTGTTATGAATGTTTTGATACCTACACCTTCATTGTCTCATGATGCTTTGATATCTAAGGGGGAATCTTATATGGTTGATACGAGTTCATCTTCTTATTTTCCCATGAAGGGAAAGGTTTTTGATCCTGGGATCCGTATATTTGGGAAATATTGGTTTTCATCTACTCCACTTAAGAGTGTGCTTTCTATTGATATGGACTTTTCGTATGAGCTTACTTTGGTGATGCTACCTACTTTGGAGTTGTTCACTTGTCGAGATGGAAATTATGTATTTGATCCTGGAGTGCTTCATATATGAGAGCTTTCGTATGTTGGACAAACTTGAGACACGTTGGACCGTTCCATTTATCGAGGCGGATTTTGTAAATCTTATAGTAAATGGCAACGTGCTAAGTTTGAGTGTATCATGTGAGACGAGCTTCAGTGTGGATATTCTTTTATTCTTCATGATGGTTTCCCCAAGGACAACTTAATTCGGGGCCGAGTCGAGCTAGCGACTTAGGGTTAAAAAAACTCAAGCAATGAATAACTAGGTTAGAAAAACGTAGAGTAGATTTTCAATAGGTTAGGTTTAATTAAAAGGATGTTATAGTAGAGTTGAAGTGGAGGGGTGCCTTTCTTCGTCTTTTGGTGTTTGTTTCAAGGGTTGCTCTCTCACATTTCATGCTTGGAGCTTATGGAGGAGGCCCGTGTATCTGGTTCACTTCGATTAGTTTTTGCTATCATGATATTAAACACTTGTGCTTAAAATGAATACCCTTTAGTTGTCTCTTCCTTAACTCGAGTTAAGCAAAGTTATCAATGTCATAAGTGTAGGGGAGTTTACTCCAATACTCTTAAACATTGAGGACAATGTTTATCTTAAGTGTAGGGGAGACTTCTATCGAAGTGACCTTACCTAGACCATTGCCTTACCTTCATGATAACATGGAAAACTAATTTTTCGATCATTTTTCAAATTTTTGATCTACTTTGGCCACCAAAAATATGCATTCATAATTTTTGCATCATTCATTTTTCATTTGCATATCATATTTGCATTGTATATATTTCTTCTTTTATTTTTCATCAAAAATATATAAAAAGAAAAATAAATATAATAAAACATGGTTTTAACAAGTTTAGACTTCTTTGACATATTAGGCCCGCCATGGATATTTTGACTCAACCCGAGTTTGCTTATTTTAGCACTCTCTAGCTAGTATCCTTAACCATGTAGTCCTTCATTGGTCTATTAGGCTAAGCATCCACCAATCCCATTATTTGAGATTTTAAATTTGTGGAGAATGGGAAATGATAGAGTTGAAGCAAGTGTAAAAGGGCTAGATAGACTTCATGATAATTACTTGTGGCTAAACCCTTCTCTTCTTTACCTCTATTTTCTTCGCATGTATATAATTGTTAATAAATAATCAAGTACGGTTTTAATTGGTTTGTAATCTCTTATGCATTTTTGGCTAATCATTTATGGTTGATATGAGTACGTCTTAAGATTCTAAGTTAGCACGTTTTATGTGTACTAGACTTATGTCATGCTCCATACTTAGCGGGTGTTTTTCCTTTTCTTCTTTTCAAATTTCTTTGTGAGGAATAAAGAAAAATAAGAGCGGCTTATGAAAAAAATGAGTGGCTAGAAAAAAAAAAAAAAATATAAAAAAAAAATTGCAAGACTCCCAAGAGGGGCAGTGTGGTGTTAATTATAGTGACTATTGAGTTCCAATATTACCTTGACGGGTTGCGGGGATTCAATAGATTGCTCCAATCCAATATTGCCTTGACGGGTTGCGGGGTTGAAGATCCAAAGTCTCAAAAAGATGGCGGATGTAAATTATTGCGTGAGTTTTATTTTTCTTTCCTTAGCGAGTGTGTAGCTACTTATGAAAGCATGACATGAGGATTTTACACATAAGGCGAATGACTTATTATTCTTGAAACGGACTTGTATTAATTGTGAGCGGTTTTTCAAGTAATGGATGAGAGGATTACTTAGGATTAAAACCGTGCTTCCTTATTTTTGGATTTTACATTTCTTATACTTCACACTTTAATAATGACAAATTTGCCCAAAATCAATTTGCTCGAATAATAACCGGTTCCACATTTAATTGTCATGAATAAGTTGATGCACTTTTTACTTGTGAATGCAATGATCCCATTTTTAAGCTTGGTATGGGGAAAGTGAAACTTGAGGGTGATAAATGTCCATGGTACCCAAGCCCTAATCTAAGTCGATGATTTCTTTATGAGTTAATTCCATCAAAACCATTTCAATAAAAATCAAAAATATATAAATAGAACTGATTCTTTTGCATTGCATTGTAAATATTCAAAATCATTCATCATATAGCATAGTTTAGTTTATTAAATCATAAAATGGCCAAGGTTGGTTAATTATGAGAAAAGTGTAACTTGGTGCTTTAAAATGTTGCATTGCATGAGGACATGGCAATGGTCAAGTGGAGGGGAGTTGATAAGTGTGAAAACACTCATCAATAATGATCCAAATACCACTCAAAACACAGTCAAATACCTGATATTAAACTATAAATTATCAGAATTACGCGTGTATTTGTGTTTTATGTGTTTTTAGGTAAAAAGATACATTTTGGAGCAAATATACATTTTCAAGGATTAATTTGATAAAAAGATGAAGAAAGGGACGAAAAGATGATTCAAGGACCTTATTTGCCAAGCTTTTAAAGATCGAGGACTTAAGTGCACTTTTCTACAAGATAAAGGATTATAAAAGAACTTGATTTCAAAGTGTTAAAGATTTTTGGAAAGAGATGAAAAGTGGAAGGACTAAAAAGGCAAAATAAGAAGTAAAGCTTATTTGCTTGGTCAAGTTGACCAAGACTGGTCAAAACACACAAACACAAACATACGCGTCTTCTCCATTGTGAAGAGAGAGAAAGAAAAGGAAAACCAACTTCATCTACCACCAATACCTGCAATCACGAATCACGAACGATCAAGAAGGATTCAATCGAAGCTTATAACTACAAAAGTGTTCCTCTCCATCTCCTCTACAAGACGGTACCCTTTAATTAGATCAAGGAAGGAAGATAAAGAAACCCCCAAATGAGATGAAAGATGAAGAACGAGTTATCCTCGTATTTTCCACGTGTCCACTTTTCATTGGCGAGAACACGTCACTCCACCACCACACGGCGGCTATAAAAGGAAGATGAAGGCTTCATTTTTCATGGTTAGCTTAGGAGTAGATTACACCTAGTTAGTTAGTTAGGAATAGTTAGTTAAAACTTTTGTAACAAACTCTGTTTTTCAGTTAAGCATTAGATGAAAGTTAGTTTCGATTCAGTTTTCTTTTCATCTTAACTGTTTGTAAGCGAATATTGTTTTCCTCCATTAATGAAGAATTTCGAGTTCTTGATTTTGTTTTCGTGCTTACTGATCTTCATTCTTTAGATAGTAAATGTTGAATAAAGTCTTGTTTTAGTTAGAGAATAAATTCATGTCTGTTTGTTATGTTGTTATAACCAACCTTCTTTCATTAGACATCTCTTTTCACAAACTCAGATTTAATTCGCTTTCATAAAAAAAGTCAGGTTTTAAAAGTTGATTTTGTCATCTAAAAAGTCATAAGCTCATAATAGCTTTTCAGAAGCTTATGATATCTCTTTTAATCGATTCAAATATATTAGAAGAGTAAAATTAGTTCAGCAAGTTTTATTTCAGATGTTTGGTTGTGTCTTATGACGTTTATGCAGGTTCGAGTAAGTCAGATACTTGATTTCGTTCAGTAGTCAGTTTTGCAAAAGGATACATTTCTGTTCAAGTATATGTAGGTTCCTGAATCGAGAGATATCGTCCATTCTTTTCTGTGCTTTGTTTTAGTTTTGCAGGTATTTGGATTTAATGTTGGGTAGATAGCAGATTAGCAGGAAACGCTCAATATTTGTGTTCGATTTTCGAAGGCATTGTTCGTTTTAAGCCGGCTCAGCGCCGCGCTTCTCCACAAAGGACTGGCTTCGGATGAGCAGGTCAAGCGCGTTTTACTTTCTGCGATTATTAGTGTAATCTGTAGGGAGATTTATAGAGTAAGTTTACTTGTTATATGTTTTAGATGATTTGTTGAATGATATTTGATCTTTAATCTTGTTCCGCAAATTAATATGAGCAGCCTTGCGTTATTTCTGTGAATGAGTGTTTGGAAATTTGGATTACTTCTTAGTAGTATTGAACTGTGTGGTAGATACATGTTTGTGATGTGAGAATACAACTTTTCTATATTTGTTAAATTTTCGTAACGTTTAGCAAAATAAAAGATGCAAGATTTGAACCTTTAATCTGTCAGATTTTAAGTTTCAATTTCTGTTTTGAATGATATACTTTTGGTCCTTGAATTTGATACTTGTTGTTACATGGACACTCCACGTTTTAGTTAGAGTTAATTGACAGTTATATGTGATGGGCTTTAGATTATGGATTTACTTGTTGGGCCTAGCATTTCATTCAATTGAATTTCAGAATGCATGAATTTTTGACTAAGATTTTGTGAGAATTAGAATTAGTTATTAAATTTGAATGTGTTCATTTTAGACTTTTATTTTTTTTAAATTTTTTCTCACAATTTGAGCTTTATAAAAAAATAGATTTAGCTTAATATTTTGTATTTTGAAATTTTACATTTGTAGTATAACTTGTATTTTACTTTTGGATTTTGTGCTTTAAATGTTGTATTTGCTAAATGTCTTAGTGTAGTATGTATATGTAGTGGATAAAAAAATACTATTTTTACCTTTTGATTGCTTTGTGTCAAGTAGCTTAGATTCCAAACAAGTTTTTAATACCAAAAACAATTAAGTCAAGCTTAAAATTGTTATATCAATTCGAATCGAGCTGAGAAGACAACTACACTAAAAACGAAATATTACTGACTAAGTGAAAAGTTACACAAACTTTGACCGTCCTGTTATTTATTGTTTGTCACTTGGGCCTTTAGAACCCAACTAAGTAACTTCCACCGTCACTTTCTTTTAACATTGGGCTTTCGATCCAATCTTGGTATAAATATTCGTCTTGTGGGCTTGTGGGCTTGTGGTCTAATTTTCACAATATACTCTCCATTTGTCACTTTTAATGGTATTGGGCTTTTGATTTGGGCCAAAATGATAGCATAATATTAATGGGCTTTTAGGTCCATTGATAAATGTGGGACCCACTTGGCCCATTTAACTTGATAACTTGAATCCTCGAATAAAAACGATCCTTGCTTTTGGCTCTTGATATTTCTTCAATCTCGTGTCGATTTTGTTGGTTTTTGTGATCTTGGCACCTACACACACGAAAGAAATAAAACAAGCATATACAAGGCTATATTCATGTTGAATATGCAATTTAAGTCCGTTTATGGATATAAATGATATGAGTAATTTCACTCATATCAGTGACACTAACCTCCTAACCTTTACTCCCGAACAAATGAAGTTTTTCTTGCAACTGTGTATCGATGAGGTCAATAGGGTAGAGGATAAAGGCAATAGCCTACATGTTGAGTCGTAGGGGGTAGTTGGCACAAAGCTTAAAGAAGAATTTGGCATAATCGCCAACCAAAAACAATTAAATAACAAATTTGATTACTACAAAGGAAAATATCAAGCTTGGTCTTATTTAATAGCAAAAACAGGAAATATCTACAATGAAGATACAAACAAATTTACCCTAAGGAACAGTGGAAAGAAGTAAGCAAGGTGGGTTCATTACTACTTTTAACGTAATTTATACTTATAATATAGTAATGACAACATTATTAATATGTACTTTCTTTGTGGATTTTGTTTAGAAATTTAAGTACGGGAATAGTTTGAAAACTAGTCCATTGCTTTATCCTGAACTTTGTGGTATCCTATTTGGAAAGTGTGCTGCAAGTGGTTCTATTCGTCGACCCATTGCTGAGTGAAAGCCTTCTTCACAAAATTCGGGTGTCAATTTAGTTCAAGTTGAGGATGACGTGAACATTTTGTACGAAGAAGGGGGTTCTCGGGCAGCTAGCGAGCATGAAAGCATTGATGCAGGTTCTGAATCTTTTTTTGAAGGTGGATAATCTAAAGAACCAAATGTGACAAAAGTTAGGAAAAAGAAAAAAAGTAGAAAGGATTTGGAGTTGGGTGAGTTGGAGGAAACAATGAAAAATGCAATTACTACCATTGCTCTTCAATAAAACCAAGGTCCTACTATGGAAGAGTGTTATGTGAAGTTGAACAGCATCGGATTGAATCCTGAAGAGATCCAATTTATTTGGCGGCATCGGGTATCTTTTGTAAGTCTAAGAGCTACAGGGAGGCATGGATGTTGTTATCGCCGATGCCAAATGTCTTAAAGAAATGGATTGAGATGATGGCACGTCAAATGGGGTTTTGAGACGAATGTTTCGTGTAATTGGCTATAGGACTAGGATAGACACTTGGCCTGTAATATGACTAGTTTAACCATGTTAGTTTCATTTGGATAGTCTTATGTTAGATGAAATATGACTTGTTTGATTAGTTATGATGTGTTTTAAGTATTTGATCAGTTATGACTTGGTTTGACTTGTTTGATCAAGTCTACTAAATGCTGTGAAACTATTTGCACCTTATGAAATGTCTGTGGCTTTTGTTTATGTTTACCACATGTTGTTGATCAATATCTGTAGTATATCTTTATGATATCTTTGTTAATGTGTGTAATGTTTTTACAGGTCAAATGGATGCAAAAACAAAACTTGCACTAATCTTTATTGTTTACTTTTATTTTAAGTATTTTCGGAAAAGTTTAAGGAAGCGTAAAAGGGATAATACTTCAACAATGTCTGGGCATCAATATACGCAGAAGCTTTTACAAGGAAATAATTTGCAATGTATGGAGTTGATAAGGATGTCTCGTGACTCGTTTGTTCGTCTATGCACTCATTTTAAAGAAAGGAATTGGCTGAAAGATAGTAAACATATATCGGTTGAGAAGATGTTGATCTTTCTTATGATAATTGGTCACAATGAACGTTTTTCTGTTATGAAACGTAGGTTTCAACACTCGAAGGAAACGATTCATAATTGCTTTCACGAGGTATTAGATAAGATGTTAGTATTTGCTGACGAGGTTATAAGACCGACAACATTTAATCCAAATCCAAACATTCCAGGAAAAAATAGAAGGGAGCATCAAATATTTAAGGTAGCTACTGAATTTACTACTAACATGTCTTAATTTGATAGTGTTATATGTTAAAAAAATTGATAGTGTTTTAATAATTTGTTGTTTGTAATTAGGGAGCTGTTGGGGCACTCGATGGAACTCTAATACATGTTTATGTTCTATCTCATAAACGGAATGTATACAGATCACGAGGCAGAGGTGATTGTTATCAAAACTTTTTAGCTATATGTGACTTCAACATGATCTTTACCTATATTGTCGCTGGATGGGAAGGTACGACACATGACACAAGAATACATAATGAAGCTTTAGATGATCCATTATATGAGTTTTTGATTCCCCCAGCAGGTATTTAAGTTTGAAATCCGTTTATAAAAATGCAGATATAAGTATACAAAAAATATTAGTTTGTTTCTTTTCTAGATAAATATTATCTTTGTGATGCTGCCCATAAGCACACATGCGGGTTTATGGCTCCATATCGCAATGTTAGGTATTGGTTGGGAGACTTTCGTCGTAAAAGTGCAATGACGAGTAAAGAAAAATTCAATCACGCTCATGCAAAACTTCGAAACGTAGTCGAACGTGCATTTGGTGTCTTAAAAGCACGTTTTCCAATATTGAAGAGAATGCCTAAATTTCCTTTGGTTAAACAAAGAGATATTACTATTCCATGTTTTTTTATTCATAATTTTATAAGGAGAGGGTTTAAGCGATGACTTTTTTGGTTCAATACGACTAAGGTGGTATACATGTTAATGTTAATTTACGTGATGATAACGATGATGATGTTGAAGTTGTTCAACCTACTGAGAGCGAAGCCGATCAAGAATATATAAAAACTTACGAGATGAAATAGCGACACAAATAAAGCAAGCAAGGATTTAAATTATTTTGTTTTGGATAAGTTACTTGAATGTTTCTTCACTATGTTAAGTTTATGTATTATTTTAAGACAATTCATGTAATAGTTTTTACTATGTTAAAATCTAGAATATGTAATAAGATAATTAACTTAAGCGTTTATTATTATGCTAAGTACGTGATAAAAGTGTTTTGTTTCATGCTTACACAAGCTACTTATACACTGTATTATTATTGTTGAATATATACCCCCAAAAAATGAACCATTTAGACAATTATGAAAAAACGAACAACATTTTTTCAATCAGAGTCAGACATTACAACCACCTCTTACCAGTAAGAGGTGGTAGTCAGATTCAGACCTAAAATATCTTATTGAAACAAACACCACCTAAGCCCTAGGTGACTTAAAACCATCCATAAAAATATTATCATGACTAATTACCTTATCCGAGACCCAAAATGATAAACCCAAAATCATAATAATATGATTTACTATAATACTTATACGTATGCGTAAAGTACCAAAATGACCAAAATGATTCCATTTCATTACATAGTCACTATAGTGTGAAATCATGATCATCAAATATCTGCTCATCAATTTACTTATAAGTATTCCGTACCCATAAGCGATGTCCATTCCTTCCCCATTCATATAAAATAAACACATAGACATATAAAACACATAGTCAAACATAAAATAACTTAAAAATAAGACTAATTGATGAACCCTAAAACCGTGGTTGTCACACGTAATATAACTTGTCCAAACATCAATTTTTAGCGAAAAGACAATTAGTTCATTCTCATCCCGACCCAGCAATTAGAAAAAGTTTCTAAGGTTGGTCCAAATCCACTAAGGATCCCAAAGTTATAAACGTATGACCAATTTACAAAGATTAGGAAACAATTATATTGCATGTTCCTAAAAAGGATATGAAAAGTTAGGATACAGCTCTCATCACTCACTGGAACCTTCAACAATTTAGTTAACACGCCAAAAACCTTACCTAAAATTAGTGACAAGTCCAAGATTTCCCACTAAGCTATATATGCACCAACCATATATTAGAACAAGATTTCTATGCCAAAAACACATTGATTTACAAATTAATGAATCGTATGCCTTACATAAAATATAAATCTCCAAGAGCAAGGCTGCTGTTTCATCTTATCTTTGCATGGAGGAACTATCTTTTTTTATTTTTTATTTTATTTTAAAACGACACCTTAATCTCGACTAAAATCTAACTTCCGAGTTATATCATTTATAATGGGCAGGTCCCGAGGCCCGAACTTCTAGGAGAGACCCTCGAAAAGAAACCCTTAAAACTCACAGCTTCGCAATAAGAAAAAAAATCTTGAATTTTTGTCTCTCGCAAGACTCGAACCTAAGATCAAACCCCTTCGCCAAGCTTCGGAAAAACCCAAGTAACTAACTTCTCTCAAGCTGATCTGCACCAAAAGATTATGTCGAGATCAAAAAATCTTACTTTATATAAGCAAATATCTTATACGTCCGTAATTTGTAAGTAGAACGACAATATATAAGTTTATGAAGAAAACACAGTTGAGAAAGTTATAACATAACGAAAATGAACCTCACATGGATTCAGAGTACAAAAGATTAAAACTCTATATGTTACGTTTATATGACACTTACGCTTGCTCATGCTTGTTATTAACAAAATAGATTTGTTTTTAAAATATTTTCAGAAAGTAGAAGTAGAATCGGATCGAGATTAAATGATCTTATGATAAAATCGGATTTTAGGCAAGGTCTGTCTTCAAATAACCTTCACACAATCGACCCGTTTTTCGCTTAGTAAAACTTGTAATCTTGTATGATCTTAAGAGCTAAATCATGACGTATCAACTAAAAAAACTCATCGCTTAACACCGGTGATCGTATACCATGATTAATTGAGACAATGAGATCAAACTACAATTTGATGACATGGGACCTAAAAGAACCGTCCAATATCCATCCAGCTCAGCTCAGTTGTGCTTTTCATTTTGTTAAGATTCGCAATTACAAGAAGGTACGTGGCTTCGAGTTGGATCTAACTCGAATCCAAAAATCTACTCATATAAAAAGTTGATCTATAAAGAATAAAGCACTTCGTAGAGTCATGTAACGTTCTTTGCTACAAATTCTGATCTACATTTTAAAAAAGGTGTTACTTATATTAGATCAATCATGTTCAAAAAAGATATTAGATCTATCATCAATAAGTTGAATCATATCGGTGAAGTATAACTCAAGAAGTATGGTGAAAAACAAAACTAAATTTCTTACACCTATTGATCATTAAGAAAAAAACAAACTTTGAATATCTTTGAAGATATCATAATCATTCGACTCATTTAAGCGGAAAATAACAACTTCAAACAATTGAAGATGGAATGGCGAAAACATTTTATTTCTCGGCGCTCAAACGATTAGAAAAATTGCTAACCTTTTTGTAATCGAGATCCCCAGTAAGAGAGAAGCCCTACCACTTAAAATGAAATTCTAGATGCTACGAGACCAAGAACGTCGACCCATCAAATGGTCTAATGTTTCAACATATTCAACGCACATTGGATAGAGAGCTGAATGCAAATCAATACTCCTCTAGTCTAGATTAAATTTGGTTGCAAGACTATCTTTGTCGGCTCGCCATACTAAAATGTTCACCTTTTTCGAAACTATAAAATGCACACATACTCCTATGACACCTATATGCAGGGACCCTTAAACTATAAACTAGGCTATTAGACTAAGCAACCTAATTCTCTATAACCATTGTCTCTGATACCATTCTGTCACACCTACCATTGCGGAATATGGGGCGCGAACGTATGGATATCATCACAACATGGCGTGTCTATAGAGAAACTAAATGAAATAAGAAATGTCATAAAATGGTGACACAAGTGTCATGACAATATCTCATCAAATGCAGGAGTCTAGGTAAGTAGGTAACAGTCCTACCGCTTACCCGAGACAAACTAATAACATAAACAAAGCAAACATATAGGTGTCCAAGTATCACTTATTCAAATGAAAAAATAAACTAAGAAGGAATCTACTTCTATATGCAATCCTATGCTTCTAGGTCTACTCACTCCTATTAGGTGGCTTAACCACAAAATTTTCTGAAAGAGACACTAAAACACGTCAACAATAATGTTGGTGAGAGTCATAGGTTTAGACTTCAATGCCAAAATATAACATTACAGTACATTAGCTGTGAATAACGACATTCAATAACATTTAGACAATTTGGACAGTGTACTACTATCATGTATAACTATTCAGTACTAAGCGCTTATCCTTTCCGTCCCAAGCCTCCAAGCCTTGCCTATCCTTCCTTCCTTTCCATGGCATATTAGGCGCCCATACACCTAACATCCATCCCTAAGACCCGGTCTTGTCCCCAAGGCCCAACCTTATCCTCCTTCATATCAAGTATACTTAACTATATTAAGTTTTTCCACATAGCAGTTCAATGCATAAGTAAACACGTAATTGTCCAGACTAACATATAAAAACATTCACAACAATTTCATTTAAAAGAACATTTATAAGAACAAGTAACGACAGTGTCCTTTCCATCCCATCTGGAAGTAAAAAGGATAAAGAAAATGAGACTATGAAACTCACCTGATTGAGCTTCTCCAAATATCCCGCGTACTAGCAAAAGCTAAACAAATAAATGCACAATCATCAAGACATGAACCAATGATAAAACGGTTCATCAATCTATGATGTATTTCTAACCCTTACCCTCATATTAATATAATTTATATGCCAAATATATCCCATTACACCCTTCTCTAAAGCGCTTAACTTATCCAAGTTCATAACCTATTCTATTAACATTTTACTCAAAACAGTTCCGATTTTTAGTCCCAAAACTATTAGCCAAACTCCCCCTACACATACCCATGCTCTCTGTAAATAAAAACCTATGCCCTTAAATGTGTTAGCTAACTCCTCCATTTTTCCCAACCATAAAGCTACTGTTAAAGCCCCGATATATATGTATATACTTTAGTCTATCCAGATTTTACTGATTTTGAACATATAAAAAGTTTGTTATGATCAGAGGGTCTTCCACTATCCTAATTGATTAGAACTCTTCCAGATATCTTCTATAACATATAAAATAACTCTCATGTTCGTTTTAAATTCCAATTGTACTCGTAAGTACCCTAACCATCTTAATACATCAAATTAAACCCGACTGATTTTAAAACTGTTTTGACCTCTGACTGTTGTAACCTGTTTTTGACCCACTTCCCCACCTCTAATTTAGTCCTCCTTTCTTGCATTCAAAAGCCAACTCAAATACATTTTCAGGGATACTTGGTTCGATTAATGAATGTTCATCAAAACATTAGACCCAAAATTCTGCCCAGTTTTTAATTACGAATTTAATTACATTAACCTAATTAATTGCCCATAACTTTAAAAATTACAAGCCCTAAATACTTTTAATCATTAGGTTATCATTAATATACATATTTTAATTTAAACCCTAACCTAAATCCATCATAGGATGATTAAGAAACTACAAAAATTCAGGCGGATAGCCACGGATAGATTTTGTGGGTAAAAAGACCAAATTCGTGGGTAATTGATGAATTCCCACAGATTATCCATGAATCTGTTTATATGGGGAAACCCTTCGTGGGTAAAGGACTAGCCATGATTTTTTGACATGTGGGTAATGTTACCCATGACATTGTTTGTGGGCATTTTTAATCAATCTGTGGGTAAATGTTGCACGGGATTTTCTAAGATACCACAGAAATACCCACAATCGTTGCATGGGTAAATCTTTGCTATATTTAGCCACTACATTATCTGTGGGCGTGTTCATTAAATTGGTGGTAAAAATTTTCCAGGGATTTTTTACATTACCACAAAATACTCACAAATCTTTTGAGGGTAATTCAAGGGTACGCATGCCCACGATATAGTCGTGTGTAAATATCCAATGGTAAAATTCATAATTTACCCATGATAATTCATGTGTATACTTTAACCATGGATATATAAGTGTGAAAAACCAAGGGTAATATTAGAAGTATACCCACAATAAGTTATAGGAAAGTAAAGGGTAATATTAGAATTTTACCCATAATAATTGGTAGGTAATTTTAACCATAAAAAGCACTGGTAAAACTTGTGGGTATTTGTCACACGTAAATGTCACAAAATTTGAAAGAGTTGTAAAACATAAATTACTTGCTCATATTAAAAAAAACATTTAATTTATTAAACTTAACATAAACATAAAATATCTTAAATGAAGCAACAACCTAACTTATTCAAAATAAAGCAACCAGCAACCTATGATATGCCAACCAAATCAATCCTGAACCTAAAACACCAAAAAAAACAGAAAATAAATTAACTCAGGTTTCTCGATGTCCTGCCAAGGCTGTGATGTCATCTTACTAGACTTCATGCTCCTCGGAGTTGCTAGTACTTGGATTTTGAGTTCCCCCCCCCCCCAAGTCTCTGCTTCATTTTCGTCTTCAGTTTCACTCTCAGTACTTGGGACAGGAATATCAAGATGAGTATACAAGAGTTCAAGAATTTGTTGTTGTTTACCGATCTTGCGAGTCAACTTTCTCTCCATTTCTAGATACTTGTTCTCTATAGGTTCAGGTGGCATATAAGTTGCTGAAGTTCTATTGGCGGGATTTGGATAATAAGCAAATGCTTGTGAGCCAAGACCATACACGTTTCTTTTCTTCACGCATCCGACCACCTCATAATAAATTGTTGATTCATTCACCATCTGGGATGACTCGCCTTCTACATGATTTTCCTCACGTGCTTCCCTCAATCGCAACACATTATCCTGTTATTAGATAGATGTGAAAATGAATGATTATATACGAAATAAACATATTATTTACTTTTTAGATTAGAACTTAGATTGATAGTGTTTGCCTTCTTATCGATAAAGGTTTCATTGTCATGATTTATTGTATGGGTATACACAAAGAGTTTAAAAGGATCAGGTGGACGCTTTAGTGTTGTTTACTTCACACAATTAATGGAAAGAATCACAAACTAACAAAAAAAAAATGAAACTGATGTACTCACATAAGAAATAACATATTTTAGAATCATAAAACTACAACAAAGGTGCTTAAACTTAAAAGTTTCTTGGTATATTCACGATATGATACAGAACCTCCAGTATGAGTCGATGGGCCATCACCCTTCCGACGATTTTGTGAATTTGTTTCACGTTTTTCCTTGTACTCGGGTGTATTCCAATGAGCTACAAAACCCGCCCATGTATCTTCACTTATAAATATTGGTTTTATCATTTTACCCCTAAGGTCTCTCAAGAAATCTGTATAACGGTCAGAAGCTTTTGATTCCCATGTTGTCCCCACTTGTGTTTCAGTTGCAGGCTCCCAAACATAATGTTTCTACATTAAACCAAATCATTAATTACCACATATGCGATATATGCATACCAAATAGTTTAAATATAAAATATTATACCTTAAATTATTCAAAATAGAAGTTTTTAGTGTCTTGCTGCACCTTTGTCCATGTGAAGGCTTCACTGTCAATTATTTCTCTAAAAATCTTTCTTATTACTCGGGAGCATTGACTTGAATTTTCAAGGCTGTTATGATATAATGACGATAAAATTAATATAATCACATGAAAATGTGTAATCATTTATTCAAATAAGACATTATACTTACAATCCATTCACAACAAAGAGTTGCTTTCTGCCGCCTTCTGTAAGTGACATATTCTGTGAGCTTTCAGTAGTTGATCGAGAGCGTGAATTTTTCACAATCACATTTTCTCGAGATGTTTCATTTCCATTACCATTAGAAGTTATAGTTGATCGAGAGCGTGGATTTGTCACAATCACATTTTCCCGTGATCTTTCATTGCCATTACCATTAACAGTTGAATCATTAACAATCTCATCCCCTGTTCCTTCAGGAGCATATGAGATACATCATTTTCTTGTGTTCCCTCCCCTTCCTCTCGGCATATCACCATTAGACGTCAAATCATCAACAATCTCATTCGTTTTTCCATGAGAAGCATGCGAGAGACCAACTCTTCTTGTGATCCCTCCCCTTCCTCTCGGCATATCACCATTGAAAGTTAGATCAGTTACAGACTCATCGGCTGTTCTGGGACGAGCAATAGAGAGAAGTCCTCTCCCTCTGAACCCTCCTCTTCCTCTCGCCATGTATGAAATTACTCAAGATAAAAGATGTTGATGAGATACTTAACAAAAGTATAGGTTAAACAGTTACCAAACAATGACTCCATCACATAAGTCCGAATTAGTAATGATAGTGGATGTACATGCTTTTTGAAAAACGCTATAATCCTAAAACATCAATATTACTACCAGTGACGGAGCCAAGAATGATGATTACAGGGGGCAACGAGTAACTATGTATTATTAATTTGGCTTAAACAAATCGGGTCAGGTTTGAGTAACAACAAATTTTTTTTTACTTAATGCAAAGGATCTTCGTCATAGGCCATTGACTATCTATCCCCGGAGTCTTTCTCTCCGTCAAAGGGACTCTCTCTTTCTTGAACAAGCACAGCGCTATCAGGACAAAATCCTAGCAGAAGCAGAAAAAGAGGAAGAGAAAGAGGAGCGAACAGCCACTATAACATCGTTAGATGAGCTTCAGTTGCGCCCCTTTGTGAACGAGGGGATCGAAAGGCCAGCCAAAGGAAGTACGGCTGAGTTTCAAGACTACGAGACTCAGAGTTGGGACTAGCCGCATGTCATCTTTCTCAGAGTCTGAGCCTGTTTGAAATACGTGTGGATGTCTATAAAATAAATTTTGATTCAAAATCTTAATATAAATATAGCTTTCTTCTTACCTTAATATATCGAACAAAAATCACTTATAGAAATGTAAACAAATTATCTGTTATGAAAATTGTATTAAAGCACTCGTAATTAAATGGTGCTGTAACGATAATTCTAGCTACTATTGCTAAAATGTACCCATGAGTAGCTTAAATTTAATTTAGGTAAAAATTCAAATAAATCTAAATTATTGTATTACGTTTAACATTATACATCTCATACTAAAAATAGGCATGGTTATTTGATTTATTTCTAAAAAAATTACTAGTGAATGATGAAAAGAATGAACAGACTACAAAAAAGTGCGTTATTTTATATATAATACTCCATTATATTTAGGTACCCTAGGTTAGAGTTCTACTAACTAATTACTCGTATAATACTGCCATTGACCAAACATTTAAATCCTGACTTTTCATTATCCTATTTACTCTTCTTCTCCGGTTTTACTTTCGACGAACCATGTCATCGGAAAAAGGATAACAACGATATTAGAAAAAAGTGGCTTTATTGAGGGCAATCTGAAAATCTTTATGAGGGCACTACATCTTTTTTCTTAATTTTGACTAATTTTTCTATATTAATTGTGTGTCCGCAAAAACTATGTTGGGGGCGGCGCCCCCCGGTACTATACATGTGGCTCCGCCCGTGATTACTACCCTACCCCAAGAACACATCTTCCTGCTTATATCAAATTTAATACAAACAGATAAACAAAATTATACCAACAGATTAACATGATCTCAATCTTCACAAATACAAAATGATGAATTGGGTCAGACTTGAGATGATACAGAAAACAAAAAATTTGTTGCCAAATCTCTGCACTTACCCATCTGACAACTCAAGTTTTTTAGTTCAAAGTTCTTGTACAGAAAAATAAAAATTTCTGGTTTATATAGCCGGCTTATGGCTTATTTGGTTTTGGGCTTATGTTTCATAAGCTAGCTTTTTGTGGCTTATGTTACAGTTTGAAAATAAGGCACAAAAATTAAGTTTATGAAACATAAGCTGAAAACCAAATAAGCCATAAGCCGGCTATATAAGCCGAATCAAACACCCCTAAGACTAACGTATAGCATAATTACATCTTATCTATAAAATACTGCAATCTTCTTCAAAATATACCAAAAATTGTAAATATCATATTCTCAGGCTCACATTGAATCATTTATAAAAAATCCAAAATCATTCAAAATAGACAACAAAACAATTGCTCATTAAAACTAACAATTTGGAATAGAAAATAATTGATTTAGAACATACAAACATTGAGACCTTTGATATATCGAAACTATTTGCAGATATATAACATAGATTAGGCATTTACCTTGTTAAAAGTTGGTAATCCTTGTGGTGTTGCTTCTACAATTCTATGGGTACCTCCTATTGAAATGAATCAATGAGATTTATAAGAATTGACTTCCGATATTTATTCAACAACTGTATTCCACATTTTGTGGATTTGTTATTATCATCTTTGTAAAAGGCGCCTTGAATTCCCGCCAAACTCTTTTCATTTGCCGCATAATTCATCAATCACCCAACTTTATTTACAATGGATTTGATCATTTTTCATATAGTAGGTGAGATGATAAGATAATGAATATAAAATTAAAAAATAATGAATATAAGGTAACGGTGACACATAACACATAATTAGTACTAGTCAACATATTATATTTTTTGAACTGTTAACATATATGACTAGGTACACTGATTACACACGTTTTCTAGTAAAAGAAAAAGTATGACATAAAGTTTTGTTTCTATTTTAAGTAGAAAACATGTCACAAATTGCCGAATATATATATCACCTACGTACACTTAGAAGTTTAACTGTGTAATTTACTTACACTTATATGTAGGGGTGGAATCAGATCGGCTCAATCGGGTTCGGGTCAATTCGAGTCGGGTTAAGTCAGGTAAAGACGCTTAACAGATGAGGAGTATGATGCTGCAAGAAGATATGTGTTACTGAATTGTGTTGAGATTGAAGAATATGTTGAGTAAGTTTCAACATAGTATTTACTTACATTTTATATAATTATTAGAATCAATTATTTAACTCAAAACTTTTGAAGGGATTGGATTCATATTTTGTTTTATGTATGGTTCTCGTTCCATGGGTCTCGTTCTCCTTTTGAGGAGTTGTGTCGTTTCTTGAATAATTTGTTGTTTGTTTGGTTTGTTAATATAATTTTTCTTTCTAAAAAGTTTCTCTGTGTGTTTCTAAAGGATATTTATGAAGAGATTAAGGCAAACGATCCTACCATAACAGATGGCCAAGTTGACCAGCGTATTGAGAGTGAATTTGCTGATTGGTTTAATCACTATGTAAGTACTTTAACCCTTATGGTTTTAGAATTAATCTGTGAGTATGCATGTAATAACTTTGTCGGTCAACTGTAGGCACACAATTCAGGTAGTGTGGATAATCAAATCATTAAGGATGTCGCGTTAGGGCCCTTGAGGAGTGTTACCATGTATCTGATGTATTTTGTCAATGGATATAAATTCCACACTAGTGAGCATGGTTCAGGGAGGTCAACATTTAACAGTGGAGTGTGCATTAAATGTACTAACTATGGTGACATATCAACTGATTTTTATGGTGTTTTATCGGAGATTGTAGAATTAGAGTATCCCGCTCTCCCAATAAAAAGAGTTGTATTGTTTAAGTGTGACTGGTTTGATACAACCCCGAATGTTGTGATGAAGATTCATAAAGATTACAAACTAGTCGATATTAACCATAAAAGAAGGCTTAGGAAGTATGAACGTTTTGTTTTGGCTAGTCAATCATCACAAGTGTATTATCCACCTTATCCGAGCTTACGACGTGACAAAGTTGATTGGTGGTTAGTATGCAAAATCAAAGCCAATTCAACATTTGATCTTCCTGAAGAAAATACAGCCTTACAAGATGATAAAGTAGAAGCACATTCAATCGATGCAGCTGACATGTCAACAATACCTCTCAATGATTCAAGTAGTATCCAAGTTGATATGGTCGATGACGATGATGAACTGCAACAATCAGAAGATGACAATGATTAACTTTCCTTTAATTAGATTAATTTTCTGTCTTCAAGGATTAAACTTCTTGTATAACTCATGTTTATGTGGTTAGGGATGGGGTCGTTTGACAATATTTTGATTGTAAAACTTTTCTTTTACTTATGAGTCTTTTAGGTGGAAAGAGACACTAGTTACTTTTTTTTAATAATAATCTGAATCAGATATAATATTGCTTAAAGGTAAGAAATACTTCAATTACAAGTTTACTGTTTGTTAGGAGCATAGAATTATGATTGCAGAATTGCTGGAACAAGCTCTCTTAGATTCTATTCATACTATCAAAGATGTTGCAAGTTATCTATGTGGGTTAGCTGGTACACCTGTTTATTAGTGTGTTTGGGTAGGAAGTAAAAGCTACAAGGTGCGCTATAGGGGGTTAGTGGGTGTGTCCAGCTCTATGTAGCGTCCTATGTTCGAGTTTCGATCTTTTCTTTTTATGGTCGAGTTTAATAACAACGAACATTAATAGCTGTACAAATAGCAGGTAACAAGAATTCACCGACATAAAAATGAGCACAATAACTAGGCATCAAACTTAACCAGCGTCATAATCATGGGCATAATTTTACCCACAAATTACACACAAAAAATTAGCCACAAATATAAAGGACGAGTCTAATAAAAGGGTACTGTAAGTTTTAGCCATGTAAATTACACTCGAGATGTTAAACAGGAAAGTGGGTTTGTGAAAAGCTATGAGGTATAAATGTTACCCTTAAATTACCCACAAATATTACCAACGAATATAAAAGATGTGTGTATTTTGTGGGTAACAAAAATTTACCCACAAAATTAACCATGTTTTTACTTTTGATAATTAAGTTGTGTGTAATGCATGGGAAACATTTTGGCGGGAATCATTTAGCCACAAACTACACACGATATATTATTTAGTGGGTATATTTATGGGTAAAAATATGAGAAAATCGAGGGAAATTTCTTCTAGACTCTAGATTATGTTATTGTATGTAACTAGTGGGTAATACGAGGGAAAACACCCACGTATCAATTTTTGTGGGTAACTTCCGTGGGTATCCGTCTGCATTCTTGTAGTGAGAATCAATTAAAAACACTTTAATTGAAAAGGGTTTTAAAGATTTACCTTTGATTTATGAAAACCCAAAAATTTTGATGAAACCCTAATTTTTGTAAGATATGTTCGCGACTTCAAAGCTCTCCATGAGAAAATATAATGAGTTTTTTGGTTTTGAGTAAAACAATATATAGGGTGTGGGTAAATCCTAGTCCAACCCAAGCCCAAACTCCCCTTTCCTTTCCCCCTTTCCTTTTTCCCCTTTCCTTTTTCCCCTTTCCCTTGTGCGTCGACTACAAACCGACCTAGACCATTTTTTTATTTTCATTTTTATTTTCATTCTTTATTAATATATTATTAACATTACCTTAAATTACCTTAATTTATTTCAGCCATTAAGACCTCCCGAACCTCAAAACCGTAAAACTAGCCGATTTTACGCGTATACCGTAAAAATATACAATTTTATAAAAACTCTTGGAATATGAAATAAACTAAATAACTAAGTCCTAAATGACTTAAAATGATCCCAAAAAATATTCTCGTGAATATTTACCTTATCCGAGACCCAAAATGATAAACGCAAAATCGTAAAAATATGATTTACTATAAAACTTATACGTATACGTGTGGGTTTGCTATAAAAGATCCGGTGGTCTAGGTGGATGGTGGAATATGGTGGCACCCATGGTTGAGAGAAAGATAGAGGGTTGTGTGTGAAAAAGAAAGAAAATGTATTAAAAGTGAAATGAAAACACAAGCAACAACCCCTCCTTGGAAGCCTTGGAGATAAATTTATAGTCACACACCCACTTAACTATACATTGTTTCCTAGTCTAGTCTAAGCGTGTGTGACTATGGTAACTAATGGGAATTCTTAAATGTCGTCACATAAAGTGAATTTCCAACAATCTTCCCCCATGGGACGACGTGTAGACTTCCTTACAATATTTTTCCTAACAAGTACATAATGATTAAGAACAAAAGCTTTCATGAAGCGTCCAATGCTGATGATGTCTTATGAGGCCTTTGACTTCATGTCTTTAATTCAAAACGACTCATCTTTAAAGTAACTTGTAGTAGAAATACTGTAACGACACGAGCTAAGTAATCCATATACTTCTGGTTAAGGAGAAGCTTCTGAATTAACTTCCCCCTAATTCATGCCACATAAACTTGATGTAGAAGCTTTTAAATAGCTTACCCCTAAACCGACAATCCTCATAAGCAACTTCAAAGCTTTCAATAAAGCTTAGAATGATTAAGCGCATAGCTAAATTTAAAAAGCAAACCCCATCATATAACATGATAATGTTACTATGAGTGATTGAAAGTAAGGGGCACACCAAGTAGATCCACAACGTCTCTTCTCACGCTTGAATAACTCTTCTGAATTTTTCTTCCCCCTGAGAGTTCAAGTTATGCATACTAGAAAGAATCAAGACATTTCTTCCCCCACGTAGTTGAAGAAAGTAAACCAATCCCAAGTATGAAGCTCAAATACTTAAGTGGACACTTTATCCCGTTCATGAAGTTGACATCGTAACACCAGAGTCAATTAAGTCCCGGAAATGCACATATCTTCTTGCGGAGATGCACCAGAGTCAATTAAGTCCCGGAAGTGCATAACTCTCCATATAGGATAATGATGATGAATAATTGCAACATCAAAACAATTAAACATCGAATCAGTAGTGTACCGTTTAGAGATTGATAACGCCACGAGTTAAGACACTGATTTTCTCTACGGTTATGACAAATGTCTTCCCGGAGTGTCTTCAAATCAAAAGAAGGTATGAAGTTCATCACGTGTACTCGTTGTGCGTTTAATGTGTCTTCTTCTTCCCCCTTGATGGTTTCGAAACTCGGAACCAGCAATAAATCATACGTACATGTACCTGAAATCTCGTGAGAATAATAAATAAGCAGAATTATATATGTTGTGAGAATCAGCTGCTGATCGAAATACTCTACTCATAAACTCTCCATGGCCATCTTTACCAACCCCCTTGTAGGCAATCTGAAATGACCACTGATAGAATGAACCAGATACATCAAACATGGAACTGAATAAAAATCCTTTGATCTTGTGACTTAAGCTTGCATAATTGTTGAATGAGGAACGGTGGAGAAATCTCGAATTACCCAACACATCACTGAAGAAGTATATAAGCACAACACCTCTTGAAATTCTCGACGTCGACTATGCGCGTGACATTGAGTACAACAATGTAACCCCTTTAAGTGATAGTTATCAAGTCATCAACCAACCACCCCGAACCCGGAAACTAGATAAAAAAGTCTTCATTATAAGATTAAGCACGAGCAACTTATCTTTGAAGATAAAATAAGTGCACGCCTTCGAAAAATCCGTCTTCAAATTCAACTAAGAATACCCGATCAAACATCCGTAGCTACTAAAAATATAGCCTTTTTTTCTTCGGTCTCGTCAAATAATTTTGTCACATTGTCTCGTCTTTGTCTCGTCATATTTTCACGTCACTTGATTTTATAAGCCTTTAACCACTTATCACAATTTATGTCAAACTTGACGATATTTGACAAAAAATCTGATAATAAATAAAACCCAATTGGCCTATTATAAAATCGTTGGTCCATAACAACACTCGTCCATCAAAACAAATTAAGTGGATGCAAGAGTTGGTCCAAATAAGAGGCAAATCCATAACAGCCCGAATGTTGGCCCATCAATGAGTAGGAGATACCCGATTATGCCAAAAATGATATAAGAACCATTTAACTCTAATATCTCTCACATTTTCTTAACCTAATCTCAATATCCTTCCGCCTCTTTTATTCATCCATTCTCTCAGCCTCCAAAATTTACTTCTCCCAAAATCATTTACCTCAAAAACCTCCGTCCATCATTCTCTGCTAAACTCAGATCTTCAAAAAACATCAAATCATCATCTAACAATAAATCGAAATCATCAAATCCGCCTTTCATATCTAGACCCGTATACGAATCATACACACCATATCAATCTCGTTCGCATAAAAAACAACTTACTTCACTAATCCGAACCTACAACCTTTAAAAACGGAGTCACAAACGTTTTTCCAGATTGCTAAATTGAGGTCTCGGGTAAGAGTTGAATGGTTCATGCATGTGTTGTAATTAATTCGATTTGAGTTGGATATGTCTAATCGAAACAGAAAAATCATAGGACAAAGCTATCTAGCTTATGCTCCAATTTTTTGTTTCAAAAATTAAGGAGATTGATTTCATTCAATCAAAATTGATCTATGATGATAAGTTTGTTTTCGTATATAAGATCTTAATTGATCTCGGTTTACATGTCCAATCACGAAAAAAATTGAATCTGAGATCCTTTAATCTGTTAAGTTCGAGTCTAGAAACGATAGGGATTAGGTGACGATGGGATAGGTTAGTTTAATTTGGTGTTGTGGAGGAATAAGGTTGGTGATATGTTGAGTCTTGGTTCTGGTCAAACAGTCTTGGTATGATTTTAAATTACATGGTCTCGTTTTTGTCAAACAGTCGCAATGTTTTAGATAAACAGAATCCATCGCAAAGTTTTCAGAAAGAAATCCCATCGGAATGTCTTCAAATCCATCGGAATGTGAATAAGTCCCATCGGAATATGGATAAGTCCCATCGGAATGAATGCATCGGAATGCATCTATCCGAAGGCATCTATCGGAATGCATCTATCGGAATGCATCTATCGGAATGCATCCATCAGAATGCATCCATCGGAATGCATTTATCTGAAATCTTATCCATAGTACCTTTTTTCCGTTTTTCTAGGATCTTGGTTTCTGGGTCTGATCTAACCTTCATCTTCAAAAAAAATACCAGGAAAAACCATTTGACCATACCAGATATTGAAAATAACAGATCTTGAAAGTAGATCTGAATTCCCAATAAACAAGTATAATACCCTAGAAACCAAAAATGCAAACCAGATGTGAAAATTATGACCATGGACCAATCAAGATAATAGTTAGACCTAAAATGATGAAACCAATAAAGTGGACTGTGTAACAGAAACTGTATGGACTGATATGGACTGAGTGACAAAGAAAAACAGATTATGAAAAAAAAAGATTGTGACCAACGTGACAAAAAAAGTTAACAAATCGGACCAAAATAATTTTTGACCACCAAATCAATAACAAAAACACGATCCAAGGATTGAACCGAAGCTCTGATGCCAATTGTGGGTTTGCTATAAAAGATCCGGTGGTCTAGGTGGGTGGTGGAATATGGTGGCAGGCATGGTTGAGAGAGAGAGAGATAGAGGGTTGTGTGTGAAAAAGAAAGAAAATGTATTAAAAGTGAAATGAAAACACAAGCAACAACCCCTCCTTGGAAGCCTTGGAGGGGTATATATAGTTACACACCTACTTAACTATACATTGTTTCCTAGTCTAGTCTAAGCGTGTGTGACTATGATAACTAATAGGAATTCTTAAATGTTGTCACACAAAGTGAATTTCCAACAATACGTAAATTACCAAAATGACCAAAATGATTCCATTTCATTTCATAGTCACTATATTGTGAACTCATGATCATGAAATATCCGCTCATCGATTTACTTATGAGTATTCTGTATGCATAAACGATGTCCATTCCTTTCCCATTCATATAAAATAAACACATATATATATATAAAACACATAGTCACACATAAAATAACTTAAAAATAAGACTAAGTGACGACCCCAAAACCGTGGTTGTCACATCACTCCCTCCTAATAGAAATCTCATCCTCGAGATTTACTCCTTAGGACCGTCATTAACAAATAAATGAGGATACTAGTTCCTCATACCATTCCCACGTGAACTCTAGTCCACTTTTCCATATTCCATCTATCCTTACTACGGTATCTTACTTTACCAATGTCCTAACTTCGCGATCCGTACTCTCTACCGCCCCTTCGATAAACGAAGACTCATATCTATACCAATAACTACCAACGGTACTTGCAAGTCTGCTCTTGCTAAGCTTTTTTTCTAGTTATCACATGAAATACATCATGCATTCTACCTAAATCTTCCAGCCATCCTCAATCTACATACCACCAACCCGATCCTTTCAAACATCTCAAATGAACTCATGATTCTAAATGCTAACTTCTCTTTCCTCCCAGATCATGTCACTTCTTTCAATTGTGGGAATTCTAGCCTATACTTATCTTCATTCTTACATTCACAACGACTTATGCCTCTTATCCGCACAACTCTCTTGTCAGTTCTTTTGCCATCTACCACCTCTACTTAAATACTGCCATCACCTCTATAGTTTTCTGATCTACTTCTAGTCCAATACGTTGTACGCTTCTAACTTCATTCCATCATAACAATGATTCACCTCTTCTCCTATGAATTTATTCCAACAGTTTCTACTACCTTTCCCCATCAGAAAACCTATCACTTCTATCCTCTACGGATTTTCCATCATCTGAAAGTTCCTCCCAACCATTATCACGTCCAATGACATATGCAGGATTTGCATAGCTAGAAACTTCTCTTAATATTCACATGAAACATATCATACTCACCACTACCTCTTCGCCCCTTTTTCATGCTCAACACCAAGTAACTAACCACCCTTCACACGGATAGGTGCTACACCATTTTCTTTGAGTGAACGTTCCATTGTTCATGATTACTAACCTCTAGCTCCAACGGTTTACCCTTTAATATCTCTTCATCCTCTCAATAATCTTCTGCTCCCTCAAGCCATTCTTCCTCCATACTACCTTCCGCTTGTCTCTCCACGATCTTAATTTCCATATGTTTCCCACCTTGTCTTCAACCTATATCTTAGGCGTTCTCCTTTATTCTCTATATTCTCATCAATGAGGAATAGGCCCCTCTCACTAGTGACTCTCTCTTTGTAGAAGATTTCTTCCTAGTCGACGCGTTCTTCCAACTATCTCTAACAGGCCAATGCTCTAGGCGTCTTCCTTATTTATCCCCATAGTATGGTCACATCAACCGTTAGTCTATCAATGGTATACTACGCTTACTCCCCATTGTTTCTTCCCTTGTCATCATCCTTCATGGAGCATTCCATTCTCATTAGGATAACCATTACGCAGAACCTCGTATCTATCACATTCATACGCAATCCTTTTAACTCTGTGACTTCTCATTCGGCTTAGAATATGGGATGATCTAGTCTGTCTATCAACTATCACCCAACTCCCATCGCCCTTATTCCTCCACTCCGTTATGAATCTCTTCTACCATCTTCGTCCTTACACCGTCCTTTCTAAGCTACTATTATCTACGTAGGAATTATAGTCTACATCCCTTTTTACATGTGATTGTCCAAGCCACGCAACATAAATGTTGATGCATTCTCTGCTTTAAATAACTCAATTCATGCAACTTACATCCTTCATCCAGACCACCCTAGCACGTCATCCATATGGCTCAAGTCTATCTTAACTTCACTTCCTTCTTCACATTCCATGTCTCATCAACTATGCTTGCCTTTCCCAGATGGTACTTGGCCTTTGCACGTCCTTGTCACCACTCACCTCCATCCATCATCATTGCCTAATGTCCAATAAAAAAGATTGAATAGATGTTGGAAACGTTCATAATCCGTATAGATCATTCTCCACGTCTCGTACACCAAATGCCTCTAGCATTCTAGGCAGCTCTAACAATCCAACTCCACTAACTAAGTCTTATCTAGTTCTTCCAAATCTTCAGTTTCTGCAATGTATAAACAATCGCTTTTCCTCGCCGTCTTCGTACGCATCCTAATCCTTTCCCCGCGTATCGTCGTGCTTCGCGAATTTCTTCCAATCCCCTCGATGATGCCAAGATCAGCTCATTATCCAATCCACCTCTTCAGCTCCAAAATGCTCATTCATCTTGCTTCACTTTGCTCCTTGCTAATTCCATGAAATGCTATTACCTCTAACTATCTACTCGACGTTCTCACGCTTGGAAATCTCACATGTGACTCTTCTAATTCCTTCTCGCTCATCGCACTCCACCAATGTCTTCATAATTCTAACGACTTATCATGACATGCTAGCTCCATCCGTCATGTTGCTACCAATCCATTCCCATGTTCACTTCAACCTTGATGCCTTAAAGAATTTACATCTACAGGGAACTCAAGTTTCCTAACTCTAACTACAGATTCGAGAATTTCACCTACCTCTTCTTGCTTACCAACCGTCGTCGAAATTTCGTAATCCTATTTTTACCACCCTAACTTACACTAACAAGGCATAATTCGTAAAATATAAAGCTACCCTCAGTCCTAGAAAATATAGTGACGGAAATTTGTTAGCAAAGTACCTACCCGTCACCCCATCCGTATCTTGCACTTCTTCTATTCCAGTTGGATAGAACACTCTTCTTCCAACACGATACCCAATGATCTCACCACCTTGATTCCCTTCTAAAGCTAACGGGTTTCCAGCTTGTCCTGGTGCTCTTTCCAACTTTGGGCATTGGTCCTTATAGTGTCCCGTTTTTCCACACTCGTAGCAAGCTCGTCTTTCATACGCCGTCCCAATCGTTGGCGCATAAGCATTATTCACAATAGGCTTTTGGCAGTCCCTAATGCCATGCCCCAGTCCATTGCAGCTAAAACATACCAAGCATGGCTTATTAGGTCCATGATATGTAGATCATGCGGAACACTTGGACTACTACCCATGTTCCCACTATCAGTCATTGACACGACATTGTTCCCCTTCCTCTTCTTCTTACTAGCTTCCCAGTTACCTCCGTCCTGCTCGGTTTTTCTCTAGCTCCTTGCGCTTTTCTCCAACCGTACTTAGCCTACCAACTTTAACTGCTTCTTCTGTTAGCACCGCTGCTGTCAAAATGGCTTGTTGCATTATGATTGGCTGAGTAGCCCTAATCATTCCCCTAATCTGAGTTGGTAGTACATCGATGTATCACTTTTTCTTGTTCGCCTCCGGAGTAACCAGATGAGGCACTAACCTTGCCGACTCATAGAAGCGATCCGTGTATTCTGCGTGAGCAGCTCCCTTCATGCATTGTCCCCAAAACTCCTACTCCAGCTTCTCCAACTCGTTGCTTGGACAAAACTCTTCAGTCATGAGAGCTTTTAGCTCATCCCAAGTCATTGCATTTGCAACTACTCTCCCCCTTGCTTGTACGTGAGTAATCCACCAAGTAAAAGCCTTACCTACAAATGACCCAGTTGCATACGTGACCTTTTGTCCTGGCATGTAGCCACTCATTTCCATCACGTTCTCCGTCTTCTCATTCCATTGTGTGAGGGCTATTGCAACTCCCTTGCCGTCATACTCCTTCACTTCATAAGACATGAATGTCTTATAGGTATAGCCATTGTTATTACCACCTCCCTGACCGTTGTTGTTGATGTTGTTCAAGTTGTTAATCACTTCCTGAATGATAGTCGGTACCATGTTGGCTAATTGAGCAGCAATCAATGCAGCCAAGTTAGGATTGTCGCCACCACTACTTCTAGCCCCATTCCGATTGTTGACCATACTAATATAACATAAGTCGTTCGTCAATAACTACTAATTAGCCCGCCCAGTATGCTAAATACTACATACATATAACTAATACCAATATACATAACCAGGCATGCATTAACTCTCTTTCATGACATCATACTTGAAAGCCCACTAGTGTCGTGGCACATATATAATTATTTAGGCCTCCATAATTATACATGTTCCCTTTCACTAATGTACTCCCTCCTATGACGACACTTATAAGAAATTAATGCTACACGTAACACATAGATCTATCTACTAACATAAGCACATAACACACATACTAAGGTCCAAAACTCCATTTATTAAAATAACATAGTCTAGCTAAAAGCATAGACATAAATTCGAAACACATAAGATACGAAACGATCAAATAAAGTCATGTTGCCTGTAAGAGTGGAAGTCACTCAAACTATCAAGAAATAACTATCACTATCGGATCAATTAGAGTCTACATTCAGTTTATCCTCTTCCTAATTTAGATATCTCTTGCCCATGTTGGTTCTCCCGTAATTCTCCTCCATAGTCGTTCCTTATCCCCCCTCCTTAGATGTTATTGTTAGTACTCTCTTATAATACCATACGTTGTTCACTTGCTCCTCAGTCATGTGCTCCGTAGCCTCACATGGATACCACTCATGTGGGATTTCCTTCCTATAGTTCGTACGCCGAACCCTTCCCATTCGCCTAATTCCAGTAACTTCCACTACTACGAATCTCTTAGGAGGCATGACTTAAACATCAAATAATTACTACGAATTATATATGCGGAAATAACATAACAACTTATATAAAGTACCTCATATAAAACACCAAAGCTAACATTTAATCACGTTATGTATCATAACGTACAATTTAAGCAAAGTACAATAATGACTAGCGTGGTCGATTATGGTTCAACCCGCACTAGTCAAAATCTGAAAAGAAAATAAAATGTAGCTAAATATGAATCATAGAAGTTCATGACTTAACAACATCGCGATAAATAACATCCAAACACATAAATTAATATAAAATGCACATATAATCCTAAGATGCCTATATGCAGGGACCCTTAAGCTATAGACTAGGCTACGCGACTAGGCTACCTAATTCTCTATAACCATTGTCTCTGATACCATTCTGTCACACCCCACCATGGTAGAATATGGGACGCGAACGTATGGATATCATCACAACATGGCGTGTCTATAGAGAAACTAAATGAAATAAGAAATGACATAAAATGGTGACACAAATGTCATGACAATATCTCATCAAATGCAGGAGTCTAGGTAAGTAGGTAACAGTCCTACCGCTTACCCAAGACAAACAAATAACATAACCAAAGCAAACATATAGGTGTCCAAGTATCACTTATTCAAATGCAAAAATAAACTAAGAAGGAAAGGGGATCTCCTTCTATATGAGATCCTATGCTTCTAGGTTGACTCACTCCTATTAGCTGGATTAACCACAAAATTTCCTGAAAGAGACACTAAAACACGTCCACAATAATGTTTGTGAGAGTCATAGGTTTAGACTCCAACGCCAAAATATAACATTACAGTACATTAGTTGTGAATAACGACATTCAATAACATTTAGACAATTTGGACAGTGTACTACTATCATGCATAACTATTCAGTACTAAGCGCTTATCCTTTCCGTCCAAGCCTCCAAGCCTTGCCTATCCTTCATTCCTTTCCATGGCATATTAGGCGCCCATACACCTAACATCCATCCCCAAGACCCAGTCTTGTTCCCAAGGCCCAGCCTTGTCCTCCTTGATATCAAGTATACTTAGCTATATTAAGTATTTCCACATAGCAGTTCAATGCATAAGTAAACACGTAATTGTCTAGACTAACATATAAAAACATTCACAACAATTACATTTAAAAAGAACATTTATAAGAACAAGTAACGACAGTGTCCCTTCCATCCCATCTGGAGGTAAAAAGATAAAGAAAATGAGACTATGAAACTCACCTGATTGAGCTTCTCCAAATATCTCGCGTACTAGCAAAAGCTAAACAAATAAATGCACAATCATCAAGACATTAACCAAGACTAAAATGGTTCATCAATCTATGATGGATATCTAAACCTTACCCTCATATTAATCCCACTTATATGCCAAATGCATCCCATTACACCCTTCTCTAAAGCCCTTAATTTATCAATGTTCATAACCTATCCCGTTAATATTTTACCCAAAACAGTCCCATTTTTAGTCCCCAAACTATTAGCCAAAATCCCACCTATACATACCCATGCTCTCTGTAAAGAAAACCCTATTCCCTTACATGTGTTATCTAACTACTCCTTTTTTCCCCAACCTTAAAGCAATTGTTAAGGCCCTGATATACATGTATACACTTTTGTCTATCCAGATTTTACTAATTGTGAACATATAAAAAGTTTGTTATGATAAGAGGGTCTTCCACTATCCTAATTTATTAGCCCTATTACATATATCTTATGTAGCATATAAAATAACTCTCATGTTCGTTTAAAAGTCCAATTGTACTCCTAAGTATCCTAGCCATCTTAAAACATTAAATTAAACCCGACTGATTTCAAAACAGTTTAGACCTTTGACTGTTGTAACCTGTTTTTGACCCAGTTCCCTACCTCCAATTTAGTCCTCGTTTCTTGCATTCAAAATCCAACTCAAATACTTTTTAGGGATTCTTGGTTCAATTAATTAATGTTCCTAGAACTCTAGATATGATCAAAACATTAGACCTAAAACTCTGCCCAGTTTTCAATTACGAATTTAATTACATTAACCTAATTAATTACCCATAACTTTACTAATTACAAGCCCTAATTATTCTAATCATTAGGTTATCATTAATAAACAGATTTTAATTTAAACCCTAACCTAAATCCATCATAGGATGATTAAGAATTAATTAAAAACACTTTAATTGAAAAGGGTTTTAAAGATTTACCTTTGATTTATGAAAACCCCAAAAAAAATTGTAAGATATGTCGCGACTTCAAAGCTCTGCAGGAGAAAAATAATGAGTTTTTTGGTTGTGTGTTAAACAATATATACGATATGGGTAAATCCTAGTCCAACCCAAGCCCAAACTCTCCTTTCCTTTTTCCCATCTCCCTTGTGCGTCGACTACAAACCGACCTACACCCTTTTTAATTTTTTTTTCTTTGTATTGTTTATTAATATATTATTAGCATTCCCTTAAATTACCCTGATTTATTTCAGCCTTTAAGACCTCCCGAACCTCAAAACCGTAAAACTAGCCGATTTTACGCGTATACCGTAAAAATATATAGTTTTATAAAAAAACTCTTGGAATATGAAATAAACTAAATAAATAAGGGTGTGTTTGTTTTTTGAAAAAGCGTCTGACTCTTGTCTGAGTCTCTGACCGGTCTGACGTGGTCAGACCTTTTCTTTGTTTGTTTTTTCAGTCAGAGTCAGTGGTTTCAAAATATATATTTTTCAGTCAGAGTCAGGGTGGGTGAGCAGATCTGAATAGTTTTCACTTACATCTTTCCACCATGATTTCATAATCCCTTCTCCTACATCTCTAGCCACCATCACCTCCAGCCCTATCCTCCTTCGTCCGGTTCCACCTGTTGCCTACCCGATTAATATGTATGTTTTTTTTTCCTTTTTACATGTTTATTTCATACGAATTTGATTGATTTTGTTTTTATTAAAGTTTCATTCGAATTTGATAAAGGGGTTATGTATAAAAATGATTAGTGTTTATAAATTGCTTGTATGGTTTCATTATATTCTTAATTTTTGAATGACTTTGAGGTGTTTGGATTTAGGGGATAATATATGAATTTAAGGTTTATGTTTAAAATATTTTGTGTTGTTTTAAGGAATATTTAGCAAAACATTAGCGTAGTATGATTGCGTGTTTATGTCTTATGTTTTTAGCATATGATGCAGTAGTTGTTGATATTAATGAAAAGGAAAAAGAATGAGCATGAGTCGAGTAAGTTTGGTATGATTAGGGACGGTGGAGAAGAGTCATGTAGAGTGAGAATCCTACAAATAGCGAGAGTACACTTATAGATGATGTTATTCCATTCCCGACTCTAGAAGAAATAGATTACAGATAAGCCATGTTGGTGGTTAATCTCCGATACACAAAATTCCATAAAAATAAAATCTTTTCGAGTCTTTATTAACTTTTAGAAACAAAAACCATCTAATCTTCACTTCTCTTCTGTATCCCCAATATTTATGGTCAAAAGGGCTTGCACTATTTTGGCACAGCTCGATTCCAACTCTCGATATAAACTACCAAGACCTTTTACAAGAATGGTCAAAAGGGCTTGAAGCATATTGCCATAGACCCGTCCGTTTATAGCTCCAGCCTGCATATGTTTCCGGGCCATTTCAAGTAGAACGTTGCACTACTTGAAATTGCACCAACTACTGACCCGATTAATAATGTTGCAATATTACCAAGAGGACACTCTTGATTAAGAGTTCAGACTCTTCTAGATAGGAGGATTGGCGATGGTACGTAATAGGCAGTTGGTTCGAGGGGATAATGGGAATAGGATTCGTTGCTTTAGCAACATATCTGAATGTTTTCAGTATAGACATATGGGATGTGCAGTAGCAAGCTTATGCATTTGATGTATTTAAAAAAACTTTACTATAAACGCGTCCTAGGTGTAATTTAGAAATTTATATACGACATTAGGATGAAGTATTGGGAAATTAAATATAATTGAGATATTGAAATGTAAAGTGATACTACATTAGGATGTAAAGCTCACAACTTGGATGCATTCTTCATTCGGATGGAATTTCTATTTCTGGATAGCTTGTGGTATGTCAATTTGCGAATGGTTACAGAGCTTCCATTTTAGTTTTGTTCATAAAGCTATTTAGGGTCAGTAGTTATATCTTGGAGTGGTATGCTCACCAATCTCCGTAGTCAATAGATTGTTGAATCTAGTTGGTCTTTTTTTTGTCTGTGGAAGCTAAAGTTTAAAACTAGCTAAACAAAAATACTATTCCAAGAAGCTAGGATCGGAGAGTAGCACAGATTCATGTTAGCGTTTGGGTTCCTGTTCGTGTTCGTGTTCGGTTCTTGCATAGTTGATCGTATACGGTTGAGTTTTGGGCTCATTTATTTCTGGTGTTCGTGTTTGAATTAGTTTCGTATTCGTGTTCTCGTTTAATACATATTATCATACACATGAATTATGTTATAACGGAATCATAACTAAGAAATCACCATTGGTAATTTACAGCAGGCCTTTAAAAACATGTATATTGAAATCATATTAGTTGAAGATACTAAAATCTAACACCTATATAAATATGTATAACGAGTCTTTGAGGTGCTCTGTGATATAGTTATATTTCAATAATAATGGACGAAAAATAAAAAGGTAAGTCTGTATAATGTACAACTAATTAAGAAGAAGAAGGATCACGTTATAGTTTAACTGATTCCGTGGATAATCTGCAATTGAAATACCTTCAACATGTAGAATGCGACTTCTGTGAAGATAATACATCTAAGATTTAACAATACTGATGCAACAATATGTATAGCTAGCCGTGATGACCTGCAGCACATATTTACTCAGTATACCAAAACGTTGATGACATTACAAAAGTACATGAGTAAAACTTTCCCATATGACACAAGAACACTTTTTGTATTGTTTCTAATTTGTGAGGTAGTGTACTTTGCGGGCTAGTGTACATCTAATCTTCACTTCCCTTCTGTATCTCCAATATTTATGGTTCGTCGTCTTCTTTTTCTCGGTCTATAAAAAACATTAGTCCCCGGTCTGTTCAAGATTGGCTCGTCTTCGATGAAAGCAGTTGCATCTGCTGAGAAGATTAGAGCTGTAGTTTACAGTATCGTAGCATCTGCTGAAAAGACGAGTCTTTCTGCAATGAGAACAACGTTTTATGAAATAATGAGAAGCAGACAGGTGAGGCCAATTGGGATGCTTCCATGGGTTACGTTTGGGTGCAATGTGGAAACTTGTACTGGTTTGCTTGCATATAGTGATGGGATTGAATGTGCTTTTGAATCAGTTCCATCAGCACGTTCAATTGCTAGTTTGGGCCGTGGGATTGTAAGATTACAACAAGCTTCACGAGCTGTAGAACAAACATAAATTTCAAGAGTACAGAAATCAATTGAATTGCTTTTTAATAGATTTAAACGATGGAAGCTTGCGTCGTGATTGTAAGATTTCCCATTTTTTGCTTAATTCTTATAGAACCGGTTTTAGCGATTTCTCGTGTAAATGGAGTCTCAATAATAGCTGGTATTTAGTTTTGGTAAATCTGTACATTGCTTGAATTGGTTTTTGTTAGCTTGTGAAAGTATACAGATTAGCTTAGTAATTATGCAAAAGCTCTTGCTTCACCAATATCTGAGTTCGCCTCTTGATTATGGGCTTATGGCGGTGCAACCTGCTTAGATGTAGTTCACTATAAACATACACACATATAAGGTTTTGCTGTCATGAACTCATGATAATGCCATTCGTAAACTTTACATAACAAGGTCACTGATCAGATATTCTCATGTATGTGTTGTTATTCGCATCTCTGCAGTTTCATTGCACCATAGTGTATCATATTTGCTGTTCATTTTTGTTCTCGTCTGTTGTATGTGCTACGATTCATGCTATTCATTTTTGTTCTCGTGTGTTGTATGTGTTGTAGTCTTTCTCGTCTTTTGTCTCTTAAAAAACTAGGATAACTAGCATTGTTTTGGTTAGCAAATAGCTAGCATTGTTTCCATAGATTTCAGTTTATGATTATGTGTATTTATGAAAGTCAAATCTGCATATGTACCATTGCTTATATGGATGTTTAAGTAAGCTCAGCTTACCGCATATCAGTCTTGAATACGCTTCCATTAACTCATAATCTGATAAGCTCCTTGATCATGTCTTAAATACGATTCCATTAACTCATAATCTGATAAGCTTCATGCTTTCTGTTAACTGCAAGAGCACATTGAGTTAAGATTTCTTCTACCATGTTCATCATGCTTTCATAGTCTGAATACGCTTCATCAATTCTGTGGTTGTAATTGTCCATTGCTTATTATTATTATATATCGTTATTTAAGTGACAAATCATATGGTATATTCTGTGGATTCTGTGATTGTAATTGTGCATTGATTTTGTGTATTCAGTTTCTGTATTTGCTGTATAATATGTTTGTGTTTTTTTATATAGGAATGGGTGACTGATGTGTGGGAAAGTGTCGGTGTACTTAATATAATACATTATAGAGCAAATTATAGAAAATTACCTTTATGAAAAAGTAATAGTCTATAATAAGCTTAAGACGGATTAATTAACACGAGAGTGATCCCGGTTTGTTGTACACAAGGAAATTATGAATTTGATACTTTCGATTTGATTAGGACATTGATTTGAATTTCGTTTCGGTTTTTATCTAAAATCCTACTTTTTAACCTAAAGTGCATGAATCGTACCCAAAATTAAATCTTAACGACAATATTTAAATCTATATATATTTTTACTTTTAATTGAAACAAACTATTTAAGCAAAATTAGTTTAAAAAATTATTAAAAACAATATTAAAACAATATTAATTTTAAAAGTAATAAAATATTTTTTTTCTTTTTTTATATATTTTATATCTTTTCTATTTTTAAAGAAAAAACTAATTTAATTAAAACTTTAAAAACTATACTTTTTTATTAAAATATATAAACGTTTTAAAATTAGATTTATTTAAAGTAAGTAAACTTTATAGAAAACGTTTTGCAATAAAGCTGTCAGCTAAAAAAAGAACGTTATATTAATGCTATTTATGATACTTATAACAAAGAGATGACCCAACTCAGCTGGTTGGAGCGTGGGTTGTTAAGGGTGAGGTCTCAAGTTCGAGACCCCTGAAGGACAAGGTTTTGGAATGACTTTTTAATTTTTGATTCAGTAAATTTTGAGGATACTAAATAAACATTTGACAGCAAATAAATCACACGAATTATAAAATGTATCAATCATTCAGTAAATAAAGCATAAATTACACGAATTAAAGCAGAAATCACTAAACAATAGTGAAGCAGATAAAACAAAAATGCAGTAAATAAAGTAACAATCATTATACAGTTATTACAATTACAATAAATAACAGCAACTGAGAAAAAATCAGTAAAAGAAGCAACTAGAACATATAGTTCCTATATTTAAACAGCCTAATGCTCAAATAAACTCCACTTACAAATCGAGATCAAATAAATCAAACATAAATCTCCATACAGCAAGCCATTACAAGGTTGTATCGATCAAATATTGCAGCTGATGAGACTGCTTTTATACATAGTCTCATCGTCTAAATCGGGCTTAAAACGCTTAAAATATCATCAAAATACCCAAAAATATGCTTGTGTTTGTTCATTGGGTATTTTAGGTACGGATTTCGTGAAATCAACATAAGATCACAAGAATGAAGCAAAAACGAACATGGGAAACGAAGCCGCATAAAGAACTGGACCCGGTCGATGAATTTCCAAAAATACCCTTGAAGTTTGAAGATTTGTCAAGTTTGGTCCCTCAACTTTAAAGACTTATCACAAATGACCCCTCAAGAATCATTTGTACAAGATTGGACCTTAAAGATTGAAGACATGTCAATATAAGCCCTTGAAGAATGCTATAATGACACATATAGTCCTTATTCTATTACTTATCAAGTAGAAGGACTGGAATTGGAATTAGCTCTAAGTTGATTATAAAGGAAAAAGGGGGAAAAAGCTGTTAAACTTGGAATAGAAACAATTTGGGAGTATGGGGGCCTTTCTTGGCAGACAAAGAAACTTCTCACCACCAATACCTAGCCGCCACGTCACCTACTATACCACCTCACCCTCACACGTCGGCTCCCACTCACCAGCTTTATATACTAATTACCTTTTTTTAAAATCGTTTAAATTAGTAATAAAAAAGGCGCTAATCACTTTCTGTTCACTCATCTCCCCCAAATCCACTCACATAAACCCTAATTGCTACAACCTTCATTAACCAAAATTAAAACACCACTCACTCCAGATCACCAATTTACCTTAACTTAAACCCATCCCATACCCAAAAATACATCCACATATATCCCTGGACCCCCCCCCCCCCCCATGAGATTCCCCTGCACCCATCATTTTCACCCAAACCCAAGGAGGGGACATGATCAACGTCCCATAGCTTTTACTTGTCCTCCACACCCAAATCAATGTTCAAGATGCAATCAAGAGAGCTGTCAATCCAGAAAGATCACATGTCCAGTTTTATTGAATTTTCAAGACTGAAGACTTTAAGGGCAATTTAGGGCTTTTGTTAATTAGGGTTTTAGCTTCTAGTAATTTCCTTACAGTTGTATACATACTAGTCGTTTGTGACTAGTATAGCCTGTTCCAGATTTTTGTATAATTCCTAAAAACTTATTAATGAAAATGAAAGGTTTAAAATGTGCAAATTTCTGAGTTCCTTGTTTTAGTGTAATCTGTTTTATTGTTTTTAAATTAGTTAAGGTTTAAAAAGTTTTCATTTTAAAAGATTTTCAGAAAAATTGGTGTTTTAAAAAACTCTTGAAAAAGGTTTTCATTAGTTGGATTTCAATACCCACATGAAGTGAAAGTGGATTGTGGGTTTGATTTCAGTTTATAGTTAAGCTTTTGTAAAGTTGTTAGTGGTTTCAAAATCAGTTTTCTAAGGTTTTAGCAAAAAAAAAATCTTTTTGTCCCATTTTTTCTTTACAAACTTACTGTTTATATAAGTCAGCTCATAAGCTACTTGACATTAGCTTATGAGCTAAGCTTATATAATCTTGTAGTGGTTTCTTGGTCGTCTGTTTTTGTGCAAGTTCAAAGCAAGAGCAAAGACCCTCTTTTCATCACATCATTTCATCATTTCATTGAGAAGACATATTAAGCCTTGGTTCCTTCTTTAGATTCCACCAACAGGCCTCTCTACTTGTTCATAAGCCCTCATAAGCTCTAAACAACTCCCTATGGAAGGCTTCAACTAAGGTTAGGGCTTTAAACCCCATTGGTCAAGTTTTTTTTGAGTTTTTTGAGTGATGTTTATGAATTTGTATGAACCTGTTCTATTGTTGGTATTTATGTTTTTTTATGATCATTTGATGATGATATGCATGTTTAGATAGTTTATAATCAGTTTGGTTTGATTTTGGAAGCCTTTGGTTTGAAAATTTCAATTTCAGAAACTTATAGGGTGTTTGGGTTTAGGGGTTTGACTGGTTAAGGTGACATCTAATCTAGTTAAAAATCTGTCTAACACACTCTATTAGGTTGGTTTAGTGTATCTGTTATTTGGTTTTCAGTATTGCAGGATTAAAAAAGGGTTTTGCATGTTCATTTGTTGGTAAAATCAGTAAGTCTACAAAACAGCCTTGTTTAGTAAGTTTTTGATCATCAATCTGTGTTATCTGTTAGATCTGGGTAGTAATTAGGATTTAGAACTGGTTTGTGGAAGTTTGTATGTGAGTTGAGTGAGTTTTGGCCAACCAAAACTCACCCAAGTGCACAACACATCAGCAAACAACCCCATACCCTTACTTGTTATATCAGTAACTAGATTAGGCCCATTGAGTTTGATTCTTGTGTGTAAGCTGTTGTTTTTTTAGTTTTCTTGACTCCCCACAACCCAGCTGGTTGTGGGGGTGCCCTTGGATCCAAGCAAAACCAACAATCAAGCAAGCTACAAGCTTAAAGGTCCTCAGACATGTTTTTGATAACTATCAGTGGGAACAAACTTCCCACTGACTGTGTTAATTTTCCCACTGCTGGGCTAAAGGACAAAAGTCCACCAGTTGTCACTTTCAGCTTTAGTCATTTTTTTGTCTTTAGTGGCTTTTATTAAGCTTTTTCCATTTTTCCAATTTTCTCATTTTTTTTAGTTTACTTTATGATTTTTCATTTAGTTTAATTTTAAAATGTTGTTCAGTTACTATTTTTTAGAATTAATTCCATTTTAATTAGTTTTTATTATTTCTGTTTTTGTCTTTTAGTACAAAAAGTTTTCATTTTTCAGTTTTAAAAGTTTTGTTAGATTCAGAAAATTATTTTAAGATTTTTAGATTAAAAAAGTTTTATTGTTCATCTTTTTATCTATTTTTTAGATTTAATCTTAGTTAAAATAGTTTTTAATTAAATCTGTTTTGTCTTTTAGCGTAAAAATTTACTTTTTTCAACATTTTCTATTTTTCTACTGTTAAGTAATATATATTAGGATTTTTCAAATAGTAAGTTTATTTTTAGCATTATTTTATTATTTTTAATCATTATTTTAGATTAAAAATTGTTTTTAGCATTTTAAAAATAGAAAAATAGTCTTTAAAATTTAGGAAAAATACTTTTTAGTCTTTTAATAATATAAGTGAGTTATTAGTTTAATGAAATAATATTTTGGGCTTTTTCTTAATTATATTTAATTTTAGGGCTTTAATTAGCATTTAAAATTGATTATTTAATTAATAAAAGGTTATAAAATTTATTTATTAGATTTTTATTCTTATTTATATTAATTTAGACTTATTTTTAATTTTTAATTAATTTTTAGGTTTAATGTTTAATTTTTTCATGTTTTACGTATTTACGTTCGCGTTTTACGTTAATTCGTCGTAGTGTAATCGTAATCGTAGTTCGTCTTTTATTTTCCTCTCTTAAACTAAAAACGACACTAATCCAAACTTTGATTTTATATATTGGCACTCAAACACATAAACCTCCTTCGAGAACGAACTCGCACTTATTCGATTTGTCGGTTTTCCTAAATCGTCGAGTTTAATACTTGCCACTCATATACGTTTTTCCTAAAACGTGTACGATTTACCTACATCAATTTTTGGTACCGCTTTCGGGGAGGTGTGTTAGCCATTATTATTATCGTGTTTGTGTGAGTAGTGCGTTTTTGCTTTTCAATTTTTGGAAACCGTAAATATCGTACATACTCATTTTTGTTATTTTTCTCTATTATATTATAATATCTAAATAAATCGTGTTTAATTTTTCTAAATTAAACACACAACAATCATTTTACTATATTGTAGATATCCCATTATCGTTTTCGTTTTCCTTGTGAATATTATTAATATACTGTATTTACGTAGAACAATAAATATACAAGTACTCCAAAAGCGTGAAAACGCAACCTTAATTCGGGATTTCATCACTCGATCATTTTATTCGAGTCTAAAGCAAAAGTTTAAAGGCAAAATAGATAAATACTTTCGTGAGGCTTAATTTCAATTAACACAAACTATAAGGTGGGTATAAGGCGGTTGTATTTCACAACCTAAGGGAAAAAGGCTCTTAAGTGCTTAGCGTCGCCTCGTTTCCCCCGCTTGCTTGTGCGTGTTTTGAGAAAGAGGGCTAATCGAGGGTTTGTCGCCCAAGTATTATCTACATATCATATATATATTTGCTTGTTTTCAAGATTAAACCCTCTTGAACGTTTTGGTGTTCCACCAACGTTCTAATGTCATCAAAGGCGTTCACTCCACGTGATCGTTTTTATTCTTTGAGGCTCCTTTAATCGAGAAATCGATTCGAGGGGAGATTTGTAGATTTGAGTCTACGTAATACACAAAAAAGTCCAAAAAAATTAAAAAACAATCAAAAACCAAATTTTTTTTGAAAAAACGAAAAACCCCAAAAAGAATCTTCTTTGCTACCCCCATTCTACGTTTAGTGCATGCACACTCGATCGAAGATTATTCTAATTCTAGCGATGCTTCGAATCGACGCAACCGTAATCGAAGGAATCGACGATGTAGACGATATTTAGAAACCGACGTTCCTAATATCGTTGTTGAAGAAACCGTGGACGAGATGACCGACAATCGTTCGATGATGGAATTGCTCCAAGCACCCACCGAGGGTTATGGAGACGCGATCGTAATTCCCGCTATCGAAGCAGAGAATTTTGAGATTAAGAGCGGAATGCTTTCGTTGATTCAAGCTACGAAGTTTCGAGGTCGTGAAGCCGATAATCCTCACGACCACATTCGGAATTTTGATCGTCTTTTCGCCACGAGCAAGTTTAAAAATGTCGACACCGATGTCGTCAAGCTTATGCTTTTTCCATACTCGCTCGATGGTGCCGCCAAGGATCGGTACGAGAAAGAGCCACCTAATTCTATAATTACGTGGAAGGATCTTGTTTCCAAATTCGTTAATCATTTTTTCCCACCGTCTAAGACGACGTTTTTCAAAAACAAAATTATGAGATTTGAGCAAAAACCGAATGAATCTTTTAGAGACGCGTGGGATCGTTTTAAGGAATTGCTTAGGCAATGTCCTCACCATGGATTTTCCGAGTTAAACCAAATCGATACGTTTTACAACGGTCTTTGTTTTCAAGAACAAGATTCGTTGAATTCCGCCGCCGGTGGCAACTTTTTGTGTAAGACTCCGAAAGATGCATTAATGATTATCGAGAATCGATCCAAGGTTTACCAACTCCGCAACGCACAGAGTGTTGCCAATGTCTCCAATGTTGGTAGTTCTAATCGCGACATTGAGAGGGTTGATGCGAAAGTCGACAAGCTAACGAATGTGTTTACGTCTTTTCTCGTCGAAATGCAAAAGAAAGACGCTCCCGCTACGGTGAAAGCGGTTGAAACTTCGTGTACGTTTTGTGGTGGACCTCATAATTATTACGAGTGTGCGGCTACGGATGGCCAAACGTAGAATGTGAGTGCGTTAAACAACAATTTTTCTAATCAAAATCAAAACAACGCCGGTCCATCGCAACAAGGCAATTATAATCAAAATCGTAACAATTTTCAAGGAAACAATAAACAAGAGAATTTTCAAAACCAAGGTTATAATCAAGGTCGAATTTTGAATTGGAAAAATCGAGACAATAATCAAAACTCGAATTTTTCAAACAACAACAATCAAGGAAACAAATTTTCAAGTGGGAATCAAAACAATTTTTAAAGAAGTAATCAAAACCAAGGGAACTTTAATTCAAATCAAAATAGTTCGTCAAACGATTTTCAAAATTACATGAAAACGAATGAGGCTAATATGAGGCGATTAGAGGGAGAAATTGGTACTTTGAAAAACGATTTTTCTAATACTTTGAAACTTCAAAACACGAAGATTGAGCAAGGACAAATTGACATTAAAAAGATGTTTTCAGCTATTATGAACAAAGCCTCGGGTGCTTTGTCAAGTTTGATACCTAGTGACACCATTGCAAATCCAAAGGAACAGTGTAAAGCCGCCTCGTCTCGTGGAAAAAGTCGTGTGATTACCCCTACCCTTGATGGATTTCGTGTTGTTCCTTCTTCTCAACCCTCGACTTCTAAGACGTCTTATTGTTCTAAAGTCGATGGGGTAAACGTGGCGACCAAGGAAAAGAGTGCACACCCTCGTGTACCTCAAATTCCATCCATGGTTCAAAAAGAGAGTTTTATCGACCTTACCCAAGTAACCTTTGAAGAAACTTGTGCATCGATCCTTCTTAAAAAACCCAAAAGGCATATGCCGAGAAAGGAAGAGGATCCGGGCCAATTTCTATTACCTTGTGATTTTTACGAGATTGAGGGATGTTTAGCCCTTGCCGATTTAGGTGCTAGCATAAATCTTATGCCTCATTCTCTATGGAAATTGATGAGATTGCCTTCACTTACCCCCACGAACATGACAATCGAGCTTGCAAATTGTACACCACTTATACCAATTGGAATTGCCGAGGATATCTATGTCAAAGTTGGAAAGTTTGTTTTTCCCAAGGATTTCGTCATATCTGATTACGAGTGTGACTCTAAATGTCCCATTATTTTAGGTCGACCATTTTTATCGACGGCTCGAACCGTAATCAACGTTCACAAGGGGAGACTTACTATTAGATATGGGGAGTATAAAATGGAATTTTTCACGAGTAAATCCCAAGTGTCTTATGATAATAAAAAAACCGAGGTTTCAAAACCTAATGTTTCAAATTCTAATGATTTCAGAATGTTTACTTTAGCGGAAACTATGAGGCTTAATGCATGTTTTGAAAGAACTAAGAAAAACGGTTTTAAAGATGATGATTTTAACGATAAAGAATACGTGTACCTAATTCAAAAAGGTATGTGTAAATTTATGAATGAAAAATCACTTTGGGATGTATTCGATGAAATAAGATAACGACCAATTCCGAAGGGTGACGTTAGTGCCATCACGACAATGACAAAAATGGACTCGTCTTCACCACCTTCGAAGGACCACGTCTTTGAGGCTTAAACTTCTAACTCCATCGAAGTGCCTCCTTTTCCTAGCCTAACACCCGTTGAGGCTTAAGGTTTCATCGACATCGATCCTCTCGTCTTAGAAAAGTCACCTAAGCATAGTCATTCGACTTGTAAGACCATGGTTGTGAGTGCTCACATCGACTCTTTCTTTGATGATGACGATGACGATTTTGCCGAGATTGATCACGTACTTCAAAATCCACATGATATTTTTGAGGATTCTCCCAAAAAGACCTCTTCACATGTGAAGTACGATGATTACGAGTTTGATCCCGAGATTGAGGAAATCATTGAACGAGAGTTAGCTCTTTTGCCTCCACTTCCACCTACAATTGACGTCGATCTTTCCAAAATCGAGGATGAACTTAATGAGTTGGAACGTCTTATTTTTTATGAAGAACCAACTCATGTGACCACTAAAAATCCAATTCTCGAGGAGTTACCTAATCAACACTCCTCAAATGAGAATTACGTTTACAACATTCGTGAGGATTTAACTTATCAACAATCCCCACAAATGAATGATGGTTTCATGCTTGATCGCGATCTTTTCGAGAGAGTTTCTAAAATACTCAAGGAGGGGAATGACAAACCTTGGTTTGACAAGCCTATCTTTGATGAAGAAATCGATGAGATCGATTTTCATGAGGATGACGAGTATGTTGACCCCGAAGGGGCGAAGTTCTTTATTGATAAAAGTTTTGAGAACTTATATAATCCACCACCCTCTCCCACCAATGACTTAAATGTGAGAATTTTTAGCGCGACTAATTTTGAATTTGACACGCCAAATATTTTCGACATTATCAATTCGGGTTTTCATAGAGAGTTTTTAAACGATGAAAAAGGAAAAGATTTTAAAAATGTTTTAAAAGATTTTTCTACATGTTTAACTCCGTCATCACATCGTGTATTGAGTGCTACCACCTCGTCTACTCCTTTTGATGACGGTTGGTGTGGATCTAGTGTGGGGGAAGCCCCTTATGTTCCCTCACGTTTCTCCGTCGAGGACGAGATTTACGATCCCGAAATTGCTTGTAAAGGGAAATCTCGGTCTTCCATCGATGCAATAAATGGAAATCTTATTCATTTGCTTGGTGCGAGTCTACCTCGAGTAGCTCATGTTTTTAGTGACGTACCCATTGCCCCACCTTTCTACTTCTCATCTCTTTTCTTCTACCCCTTTGGGGTTTTGGCTACGGTTGAAGTGGCGTTGTTTCGTCTTTCATCCGAAAACGAAGACGTTATCTTTGACCCCGGTATACGTATATCGGGTTTTTAAAGTACTTCATGTACTTTTGGGCATTTTTTATCATGTAAGCCCCACCAAAAATGACCAAACCATGATTATCCCTAAATGATCACATTTATGGGGATTCGAGTCGAGCTTTTGACTCGGTAATAAAAAACAAGGTGCCTCGTGGGGGTTTCTCATGCTTATCCTTGTAAATATTATTGCTTTCTAATAGTGTAACGAGGTGACTTGTGCTCTTCCAACCTTTGTTCCGTGATTGTGTGTGATTGTGATTCATTAGGTTCATCGACATCATTGAAGCCTCTCGTGTTCGTTTTACGGATCACTCGAGCTTCGATCGTTGCCTTTGGAGATTCTAATATCCGATGATATCCTTTTATGTTCTAACGTTTATCTTATTAGCATAATTCATAAACGGCTTTTAGGTTATTTGTTTTACCCTTTCCATGCTCGAGATTAAGCATTCGACTTCGTCTCTAGTATGGGGGTGTTTAACCCCTAGACTCAAAACATTGAGGACAATGTTTAGTTTTAGTATGGGGGTGAGTAGATACTTCACCTTGCTTACGTCACCATGCAATCCAAGTTTCATCTTTGTGCTATCGTTTTGTTACAAATAAGGCTAAAAATGGCCAAATTTTAAATTTTTTCTTGTTTTTCATAAGCGTTTAAGACACGAATGTAGGTTTTCCGATGGTAAGAATAAGAGTAAATTTTTACTCGACCGTGCGTGTTGAGCACTCAGCTTCGATTCCTTAACTTTTTAGGATAAGTCTCTTAAATGAGGACGAGAAATGATAGAGTTATATATAAGTCTCGTAATCTTTCACGATCTCATGTGTAGTAATTATTAGCTTATTCTCCCCACGCTTTTGATAATAAATTGTTAATAAATATTGATTTAGCGGTTTAGTCACTATTGTTGGTTTCTAATTTGTTTTAGTAGCTTCCATGTAATTAAATTGGGAAAACATTAAGGTATCGCCAGCGTCACGGTTTTGAAGTATTGGAAACCCGAATAATCAAAAGCTTCACCCAACAATAATATTTCAAGTGCTCACCTAAATTAAGCAAAAATTTGAAGCTCACAAGGCCGAAAACTCTATGCCCAAATTGAAAGTGAATCAAGCCTTAATCTTTGAAGCTTTAAAGATCCAAAATTCGCTTTAGCGTGAGGATATACGTCAAGTCATAATAAAACCACCGATGATGGCGGAAAATAAAAGACAAGGGCAAGACCGAAGTCATAATAAAAGCTTCATGGCGAAGTTGAATAAAAGATAGAGGTAAACCATGATAATAAAACTATCGATGATGGCGGATAATAAAAGTCATGGTAATAAGTCTCATGTTCAAAACCGTTCTAAAATCGTGTTTATCGATCCTTCTTGTTGACTTAATTTTTTGACATCGTTGTCTATTAGGGTGAATTATTAATTCAATGATTTTGGTTACACCGTTAAGACTCTATTTTTAGACTTAATCTCTATTCACGCATAAGTCAATGATGTATCCTCGTGATCATTAAGACAAAAATAAAATATAAGAGATACCAAGTAGGAATAAGGGAGTTTAGGTGTGTAATTAACACTTATGAGATATGATTGTGTTGCTAACTTATAATAACAATGATCTCGTTACACGCTTAGCATGGAATTGGGTGAAAATCGAGGATGACGAACTTATCTCTATGAGGCATTTACGTGTTCTTATTCTTTGACCCTAAAAGTCACTTTATCATGACGAAAACAATACATTATGTCTAAAACGCGTGTAGTAGTTTATTTAAGTTTATGTCTTCAATAAATGTCATCATAAAATAAATTTTGGAAGTGCTACGATACTTAATTCTAGCATTGCGTGAGGGCACGGCAACGGTTCAGTATGGGGCAGTGATGAGACTGCAATTATACATAGTCTCATCGTCCAAATCAGGCTTAAAACGCTTAAAATATCATTAAAATACCCCAAAATATGCTTGTGTTTGTTCATTGTATATTTTAGATACGGATATCGTGAAATCAACAAAAGATCATAAGAATGAAGCAAAACCAAACATGGGAAACGAAGCCGCACAAAGAACCGGACCCGAATCATGAATTTTCACTAAAGTCCTTGAAGTTTGAAGATTTGACAAGATTGGTCCCTCAACTTTGGAAGACTTGACATTTTATACCCTTGTAAAACTCAAAATTACTTGTGGGTCCCTAAAATATTAAGTATGTACAAGATTGGCCCTTGAAGAATTATGATATTAAATTAATAGTCCTTGAAACAAAGTTTATAAAATGCATGTGCCAAAATCAGCAAGTTGTTGAAACTTATATACAAAGGAAATGGTGAATTGCTGGATAAAACTTTATATGAAACATTTTTGGGAATGGAAGGACTAAATATGTCTAAACAACCAAACTTACTACCACCTATCATCCTGCCATCTCACCCATCTCCACCACTCTCCTCCCACCACCTCACACACTTCGCCACAACACCAGTCAAATCCACCCCACTATACTTAAACCATTTGAATTAATATTATCAATTCGTTTCTCCCACTAAACACACACTGTTTACCATCACTCCCCTAATTCACTCCTAATCCTTACCCAAGAACCCTAATATGATAATCACCAAAACCAAAGGGGGTTTTCCCCTAAATTTCCAGATACCTAATTTACCTTTCACTAAACAAAACCCACACCTAAACCCATGTATCCCGTGACCATAAAGGGTCCCACGAATGTCCCCTGCCTCACCTTAAATGGCAAAATACAAATATCCAGCATAATCAACGAACCAAAACCCAAACTTGGTCCCAAAGTTTGCAAGGAACGTCCAAGATTATCTGGCACATCAACATCACTCATATGAGAGATTTTGACGAATTTTCAAACACTTTGACCAAGGCAAATTTTTGGAAAGCATGTAGTTAGGGTTTATTGTTCTAGACTTTTCTTTTGAGTTGTATAAGTAGATGGTGCCTGTACCCCTACTTCCCTTTGTTCCAGTTTTATTGTAATTTTTTTATTATTAATGACAATGAAAGTTTAAGTTTTTATGCAATAAACTGAGTTCCATTTTTCTTTTCAGCCTATTTATTGTAATCTTTACATTTATTTTCAAATTAGTATAAAGTTTATTTGAGAAAAGTTTGCAAGAAACAATTTTTCTTATTTTCTGAAAATGGCATCCAAGTTTTAAAAGAAGTGAAAGTGGATTTTCATACTTGTTTTGTGATTCTCAGTTGTTCCAAAGGTTTTTAAGTTTGTTTTTCCAAAATTTATCAAAGTTTTTTCTCAAAATCTTTCTTCAGTTTTTTGATATTTTGTTACTACTTACTGTAGCATAAGCTACTGATAAGCTCCTTGACAAGAGCTTTATACGTAGCTCATACTACTTGTCCCTTCTCTTGGTTTGTGTTGTGGTGCAGGTAAAAGAATCAACAAGACATCATCCTTCATTCCATCATCTTTTCAGTTTTAGTTTTGAAGATATTTTAGGCCTTGGGTCCTTTGTGGATTCCACCAACAGGCTCTCTCTACACCTCCTATAAGCTCACATCAGCTCAAAGAATCTAAGTGGAAGGCCTCAGCTAGGTATTCAATGGCTTGAACCTTGCTTACCTTTTTTTTTTATTTTTGTAAATTTATAATAGTTGTTGAAACCTGTTTTGTTGCTTGCTTATTGTTTAGTTCATGTTGTTAATTGGTTAGTGGTAAATTTAATCTGTTTGGAATCAGTTTGAAACATTTTGATTCGAAAATCTTAGCTTGAATTTTTGTTCATCAGATTAAGGGAGTGTTTGGTTTTGTTGGATTAACTAACTTGAGTGACATAAGGAAACTTAAAACCAGTTAAACTCACCCATTAGGGCATTATTAGGGTATATTGGCATTTTGCTTTAAGTTAGGTAACATTAGAAAGAAGTTTGCTAGTTCATTATTTGATATAAATTGCTCATATTCATCAATAGGTTGTATCAGGTTTTTTTTTGTTTTTATGGCTTAAAGGTTGGTAGTTAGCTAGTAATCTTGTTAATCTAGGATTTGAAAGTAGTTAAGTATAGTTTGGTTGGACTGTGTGCAAGTTGTGATGGTTTGAAACTCACTTGATTGCCAATTGAACCAGCTATTGTGCCCAGACCTCACTTTTTCATTGCGGTAACTATATTTGTGGTTTTTGAGTGTGATTTTTGCATTGAGCCTGTGTGTTTTATTGTATACTTGACTCCCCACAACCCAATTGGTTGTGGGGATGCCTTTGGATCCAAGCAAAACCAACAATCAAGCAAGTTACAAGCTTAAATGTCCACATATACGTTTTTTTGTTAAAGCAGTGGGAACAACCTTCCCACTGCTAGTGTTCTTGTTCCCCCTGCTAAGCAAAAGGACAAAAGTCCACCTAGGTGTCACTTTCAGTTTTTCTCTTTTTTGTCTCTAGTGGACTAATGTTGTTCTTTTTCAATTATTTCAATTTTCTTGAGTTTCTTTATTTATTTTAGTATTTTTAGAAAAGTTTATTTTCAATTTAATGTTCATTTACTATTTTTTAGAAATAATTCCATTTTAAATTAATTTTTAATTTTTGATTTTTGTCTTCTAGTGCAAAAAGTTTATATTTTTCAGTTTTAAAATTTTTGTTAGATTCAGAAAAATATTTTAAGATTTTTAGATTAAAAAAGTTTCACTAGTCATCTTTTTAAGTATTTTTTAGATTTAATTATATTATAATTAGGATTTAATTAAAACTAATTTGTCTTTTAGTGTAAAAAATAATGTTTTCAACTTCTTAAATTTTTTTAGTTCAGTAATATAATTTAGGATTTTTGAAAAGGTCAAATTAATTTTAGCATTATTTTATTATTTTTAATCATCATTTTAGTTTAAAAATTGTTTTTAGTATTTTAAAAATAGAAAAATAGTCTTTAAAATTTAAGAAAAATACTTTTTGGTCTTTAAATAATATAAGTGAGTTATTAGTTCAATAAAATAATATTTTGGGCTTTTTCGTAATTACATTTAATTTTAGGGCTTTATTAGCATTTAAAATTTAATATTTAATTAATAAAATATTTTAAAATTTATTTATTGAATTTTTATTCTTATTTATATTATTCTAGACTTAGTTTTCATTTTTAAATAATTTTTATCTTTAATTTTTAATTTTGTCACGTTTTACGTATTTACGTTCGTGTTTTACATTAATTCGTCGTAGTTTAATCGTAATCGTAGATCGTCTTTAATTTTTCTCTCCTTAAACCAAAAACGACACTAATCCAAACTTTCATTTTACATATTGGCACTCAAACACATACACCTCCTTCGAAAAAGAACTCGCACTTATTCGACTTATCGGTTTTCCTTAATCGTCGAGTTTAATACTTGCCGCTCATATAAGATTGGCCCTTGAAGAATTATGATATTACATTAATAGTCCTTGAAACAAAGTTTATAAAATGCATGTGCCAAAATCAGCAAGTTGTTGAAACTTATATACAAAGGAAATGGTGAATTGCTGGATAAAACTTTATATGAAACATTTTTAGGAATGGAAGGACTAAATATGTCTAGACAACCAAACTTACTACCACCTATCATCCTGCCACCTCACACATCTCCACCACTCTCCTCCCACCACCTCACACACTTCGCCTCATCACCAGTCAACACCAGTCAAATCCACCCCACTATACTTAAACCATTTGAATTAATGTTATCAATTCGTTTCTCCCACTAAACACACACTGTTTACCATCACTCCCCTAATTCACTCCTAATCCTCACCCAAGAACCCTAATCTGATAATCACCAAAACCAAAGGGGGTTTTCCCCTAAATTTCCAGATACCCAATTTACATTTCACTAAACAAAATCCACACCTAAACCATGTATCCCGTGACCATAAAGGGTCCCACGAATGTCCCATGCCTCACCTTAAATGGCAAAATACGAATATCCAGCATAATCAACGAACCAAAACCCAAACTTGGTCCCAAAGTTTGCAAGGAACGTCCAAGATTATCTGGCACATCAACATCACTCACATGAGAGATTTTGACGAATTTTCAAACACTTTGACCAAGGGCAATTTTGGAAAGCATGTAGTTAGGGTTTATTGTTCTGGACTTTTCTTTTGAGTTGTATAAGTAGAAGGTGCCTGTACCCCTACTTCCCTTTGTTCTAGTTTTATTGTAATTTTTTTTATTATTAATGACAATGAAGTTTAAGTTTTTATGCAATAAACTGAGTTCCTATTTTCTTTTCAGCCTATTTAGTGTAATATTTACATTTATTTTCAAATTAGTATAAAGTTTATTTGAGAAAAGTTTGCAACAAACAATTTTGCTTATTTTCTGAAAATGGCATCCATGTTTTAAAAGAAGTGAAAGTGGATTTCATACTTGTTTTCTGATTCTCAGTTGTTCCAAAGGTTTTTAAGTTTGTTTTTCCAAAATTTATCAAAGATTTTTCTCAAAATCTTTCTTCAATTTTTTGATATTTTGTTACTACTTACTGTAGCATAAGCTACTGATAAGCTCCTTGACAAGAGCTTTATCAGTAGCTCATACTACTTGTCCCTTCTCTTGGTTTGTGGTGTTGTGCAGGAACAAAGAATCAACAAGACATCATCCCTCATTCCATCATCTTTTCAGTTTTAGTTTTGAAGATATTTTAGGCCTTGGGTCCCTTGTGGATTCCACCAACAGGCTCTCTCTACACCTCCTATAAGCTCACATCAGCTCAAAGAATCTAAGTGGAAGGCCTCAGCTAGGTATTCAATGGCTTGAACCCTGCTTACCTTTTTTTTTATTTTTGTGAATTTATAATAGTTGTTGAAACCTGTTTTGTTGCTTGCTTATTGTTTAGTTCATGTTGTTAATTGGTTAGTGGTAAGTTTAATCTGTTTGGAATCAGTTTGAAACATTTTGATTCGAAAATCTTAGCTTGAATTTTTGTTCATCAGATTAAGGAAGTGTTTGGTTTTACTGGATTAACTAACTTAAGTGACACAAGGAAACTTAAAACCAGTTAAACTCACTCATTAGGGCAGTATTAGGGTATATTGGCATTTTGCTTTAAGTTAGGTAACATTAGAAAGAAGTTTGCTAGTTCATTATTTGATATAAATTGCTCATATTCATCAGTAGGTTGTATCAGGTTTTTTTTGGTTTTTATGGCTTAAAGGTTGGTAGTTAGCTAGTAATCTTGTTAATCTAGGATTTAAAAGTAGTTAAGTATAGTTTGGTTGGACTGTGTGCAAGTTGTGATGGTTTGAAACTCACTTGATTGCCAATTGAATCAGCTATTGTGCCCAGACCTCACTTTTTCATTGAAGTAACTATATTTGTGGTTTTTGAGTGTGATTTTTGCATTGAGCCTGTGTGTTTTATTGTATACTTGACTCCCCACAACCCAATTGGTTGTGGGGATGCCTTTGGATCCAAGCAAAACCAACAATCAAGCAAGTTACAAGCTTAAATGTCCACATATACGTTTTTTTGTTAAAGCAGTGGGAACAACCTTCCCACTGCTAGTGTTCTTGTTCCCCCTGCTAAGCAAAAGGACAAAAGTCCACCTAGGTGTCACTTTCAGTTTTTCTCTTTTTTGTCTCTAGTGGACTAATGCTGGTCTTTTTTAATTATTTCAATTTTCCTGAGTTTCTTTATTTATTTTAGTATTTTTAGAAAAGTTTATTTTCAATTTACTGTTCATTTACTATTTTTTAGAAATAATTCCATTTTAAATTAATTTTTAATTTTTGATTTTTGTCTTCTAGTGCAAAAAGTTTATATTTATCAATTTTAAAAATTTTGTTAGATTCAGAAAAATATTTTAAGATTTTTAGATTAAAAAAGTTTCACTGGTCATCTTTTTAAGTATTTTTTAGATTTAATTATATTATAACTAGGATTTAATTAAAACTGATTTGTCTTTTAGTGTAAAAGAATAATGTTTCAACTTTTTAAATTTTTTTACTATTTAGTAATATAATTTAGGATTTTTGAAATAGTCAAATTAATTTTAGCATTATTTTATTATTTTTAATCATCATTTTAGTTTAAAAATTGTTTTTAGTATTTTAAAAATAGAAAAATAGTCTTTAAAATTCAAGAAAAATACTTTTTGGTCTTTAAATAATATAAGTGAGTTATTAGTTCAAAAAAATAATATTTTGGGCTTTTTCGTAATTACATTTAATTTTAGGGCTTTAATTAGCATTTAAAATTGAATATTTAATTAATAAAAGGTTTTAAAATTTATTTATTGAATTTTTTTTCTTATTTATATTATTCTAGACTTAGTTTTCGTTTTTAAATAATTTTTATCTTTAATTTTTAATTTTGTCACGTTCTACGTATTTACGTTCGCGTTTTACGTTAATTCGTCGTAGTTTAATCGTAATAGTAGATCGTCTTTAATTTTTCTCTCTTTAAACAAAAAACGACACTAATCCAAACTTTGATTTTACATATTGGCACTCAAACACATACACCTCCTTCGAGAAAGAACTCGCACTTATTCGACTTATCGGTTTTCCTAAAACGTGTACGATTTACCTACATCAGCAGCATAATCACAGCTTAAACAAAACAGGGGAGCAAATCGAACAAACAAACATTCAAGTACTTCCACAGCTTGTATAAAAGTTAGCAGTTCCTTAAATCAGAGTTTCAACTTATACCATCAATATCATAAAATCAATTTTATCCAAACCCCCAAACATATGTTAGTTACATAGATTAGAACTGATGTAAAACAAACAATAGCTCAGCTACTCAAAAAATGTAACAACAATATGATTCCACTTAAACTACCACAACAACATCAACACAGCAATATAAAATCCTAACATATCAGCGGATCAAATCAGTATCCCAATATATTCATAAAAACAATATCAAAGATAACTCAAAACAAATTACAACAGAATACCAATTTCAACAGATTCTTAAATAGAAAAAAATTAACTAAATATCAATTTATAATAAATTTTATAAAATAAAAAAAATGCTTAACCATTGCGATAGGAGACAGCCTTTGATGAAGAAGTAGGCGCTGAGCCTACTTTAGAACCACCTTCTTTCGACACAAAACTACTAGGAAATCTGAACTTCGAACCACAAATCAACAAACACCATGTAACTCGAACCAACATCAAACTCGATCCATGAATAATTCTCGATTCATGAACATAAATCGAACCAACAATGATATTTCTCGATTTATTAGTAGGATAAACCGAATCCCAAATTTAGCTCAAATTGAACTAATAAGCTATTAAGAAGCTTATAAATTCAATCTTATATTATAATCAATAAAAACAGTAAAATAGGATTATACCTTTAAAAACTGATTCGAGAATATTAATAAACAAAAAAAAGATTGATTGCGAAACTGAAAGTAATTTTATTAATTCAAACTGAAAATCATTACAAGAATTTAAAAGAAAATATATCCTAAAACTATTTTTACATTATAAATATAAAACTAAAGAAAGGGATGATTTACTGAATAAAATAGGGGGGGTACTTATAGCCTACCGAGAGGAATATGGGTGAGGTGTATGTTGAAGATGAGGTGATTATTGACCCTCGATTTGGCATCTCTTCATTCTATTTCCATCTTTTCTTGATCCAAAGGCTGTAACCAATCCTTGTGCACACGGATTGCCACCGTGGCATAAGGGGTGTGCTAGTTGTGCTTCTTTGGAGCCTATGTGGCTTGATATGATTGGATCTTGATAGGATTGATAGGTAACTGACAAATAGGGGATGAGGGATGATGCGTTCAAGGTGCCACGTAGGAGCCTTGTGCCAACACTTCTCTTCCTAAAAACTTGGGAGTTTATTAAGGCGCGTGAGATTCAATCTCTGGAGATTTGAAAACCCCCAATTAAGCTAGGGTTCTTGGCTGGGTAGTTTATCCCCAAATCTGCTTCTCTCTTTCTCACGTCTTATTTTTCTTTCTTTTGTTTTGTAACGAAATAAGTTTGACCGTATGACTGACTAAGTGAAAAGTTATACAAACTTTCACCGTCCCATTATTTATTGTTTGTCACTTGGGCCTTTAGAACCCAACTAAGTAACTTCCACCATCACTTTCTTTTAACATTGGGCTTTCGATCCAATCTTGGTATAAACATTTGTCTTGTGGGCTTGTGGTCCAATTTTCATAATATACTCTCCATTTGTCCCTTTTATTAATGGTATTGGGCTTTTAATTTGGGCCAAAATGATAGCATAATATTAATGGGCTTTTAGGCCCATTTAACAAATGTGGGACCCACTTGGCCCATTTAACTTGATAACTTGAATCCTTGATCCTTGCTTTTAGCTCTTGATATTTCTTCAATCTCGTGTCGATTATACCGATTTTTGTGATTTTCGTACCTACACACACAAAACAAACAAAACAAGCATATACAAGGCTATATTCATGTTAAATATGAAATTTAAGTCCGTTTATTGATATAAATGATATGATTAATTTCACTCATATCAAACTCCCCTTTGCTAAGCAATTGGCGTGTCCTCACGCAATGATAAAATAAAGCTACTAACTACACTTTTATTCAACTTTTGACACTTTGTTTTACAAAGACATAATGTATTGCTTTCATTTTGAAAAATAACTTTTAGGATCATAAAACTCGAATAGATTCATCGTCCCTGACTTTTTCACTCTTTCCATGCCAAGTTTAAAAACAAGATCATTGTCAATCATAAGTCCCAATGTTAAGACCACTCATACAAGTAATTTGTGTTAAACTCAATCTCCTTTATTCCTAACTGTATCTCAAGATTTTAAATATTTTTCATTCACCCAAAGGCTCATTTGACTTATTTAATATTTATTAGTCCAAAAATGAAGGCAAAAACGGTGTAAACCCAACACTCAAAACCTAACCTCGACCTCAAAAACCGTTGTCACTAAAGAAATCCCACATCAAGCATAACTTAACACGATTTGAGGAATAAATTCCTGGATCCGAAATTTCGATAATAGGTCTACTTAAAGCAGCAATTATTCCTCCAAAGTTAATTTTGACTTTATTAATAGAGTTAGCAACATTTACATCTCACACCTTGAGGCTCTTTAAGATGTAAAAGTGCTCCTTATCTATGATCCATACCCTAAGGCTCCTTAGACATAAACAAGGGAATTGACATTCACCATTCCACCTTAAGGCTCATAATGATGAAGCAATTTTTATTAAACACGTCACCATGCCATACACCCTAGGGCTCTAATGACAAGGCTAGTGCTACATGACTCCCACCCAAAGGCTCATAGAGAACATGTTTTTATTTATTCTTCTTATTATTATGATATATATAGTAAGCCAAATTTCCGCAATCCCATGATCAAAAAGTCCATGACGCTGACACCCTCAATGTGTTCTTACTTTAATTACAAGGGAATAAAAAGAAGGAGTTACGAGTTAAGATATTAAGCCCAATCCGCTAAAAACTTTATTTATTAAGCAGTTTAATATTCAAGCGTGAAAAATAAATACGAGGAGAAAGAATCAAACACAAAAATATTTATACAAGGAAGACTTAGCCTCAAAACTTATGATTCAACTTTATCATCTCTTGTTCTCCATTTTGTAAAATCTCAAAGATGTGAGTCTAATGGACACTTAGCCTATTAAATCAAAGTTTTGGGTTTTCAAGTCATCTATAGGATCTTGCATCTTCTTAGACTTTTTCAAGTTTAGAATTTGTGTTTTAAAGTTCCATTGATAAATAACTTTCTAGGATAAATTATAGGAACTTCCAAAAAGTTCTTGTTCTTAAACCCGTATCAGTTAAGACTTTCGCATTTAAAAGTTCCCTATAAAATCTAGCAAAACTTGATTTAAACACGTTAACGAGTGAGCTAAGGTAAAAACCGAGTCGAGTAAAAAACTATTCTTATTTTCACCAACGGAAAGCCTACATTTGTGTCAAAAACACTTATTCTCTTTATTAGTAAACACAAAATTACACTAAAAATTTAAAATTTTTATGAAAAACGAGAAAAATGATTACGTTTGAACACGACAAAAGCAATTGCAAGCGATTATATCGATTGACTCCCCCATGCTAAAACTAAAAATTATCCTCAATGTTTCCTAGCTCAAGAGTAACACCCCTTGCTAAAACACGAAGAGTCGAATGCAATAATCCTAACATGGTAAGAGCACGCAAATCTATAAGCTGTTTATTAATTATGCTTCAAGATAAAACGTTAGTCGATAAAAATCAAAGGATAGTGAGTGCCCCTTTTGACAATAAAAGTAAGGAAGCTCGAGTGGACCGGTCAAAAACCGAACACAAGAGTCTTCAATGATTAGGGTCATACCTAAGATTCACATAACAACAAAAACACGAGCACGAGCTTGAAAATATCAAGCCTTATTAGTGTTAGAAAATAGAAAGAAGATAGAATGTATGGGACTCCCCCACAAGGCACCTCGTTTTTGCTAAACGAGTCATGAGATCGACTTGATCCCCGCATTCATTGGTCCTTAGGAAAGTGGTGAAAACCGGCATAATGGAATAAAATCCATCCTAAAACACGATGTCGGGGTCAAAGGTTACATCCTCGTTGTCGGATGACAAACGAGAGGATGAAACTCTAACATAAATCTCCAAAAAGAGATGGTGGTCAATTTCACAAATCAAGAAATGGATATAGTATGCTCCCCGAGATAACTCGCACCAAGATGATCGAAAAATCTTTCAATTATTACATCGGTGAAAGGCCGAGATTTTCCTAAATCAATGATTCCAGGGTCGAATACCTCGTCCTCGGGAGAGAAAGGAATAGACAACACGGTGTCGTCCCCCTATGCTAATCCATAATCATATAAAGCACATGGTAATGGTAGGGTAAAAGTCTCAACTATAGTGGTATCAACTTGCATAACCTTGTTGACCTTATCACTCTTTGGAATTTGAACAAAGGGGTCATGATACTCAAAATGAGTCGCATGAAAAACCCGCACATTAAGATCAAAGCGAGTGGGAGAGAGATTTGGAGTAAAGAAAATTGCTCCCTCCGGGTCAACATTATCATCATCATAAATCGGGTGATCAAACCAAGGGTTTTCAAAACCGTCATTAGAAACATTCTCAAGATAGAGAGTGTTTTCCTTTGGTTCATAAGACTTTTCCTCAATTTTAAAAAGAGGATTCGAGTAAGTCACATAAGTGTCATCATTCTTGTCATCACAAGAAATATCTAACAAAGTATCGAGTGTGTCACACTCGGATACAAGATCGTCATTCTCACTAGAAGGAAGTTCATCGGAGAACTCCTTGAAAATGGAAGGTAAATCGTGAAGAATACGCTCTATCTCGAGATCGAGAACGTCTTCACTTCCCGGTGGAAGTGGATCAATAATAGCAACAAGTTCATCGACGAACTTATCTAACGAATAGTCACTAACCTCACTCGGTGAGAAGTTAGGAATCAAAGGCTCTTCAATGGAAGAATGTGCCTTAGTATCATCTATTTGGTCCTTCAGAGGGAGTGAAAATGAGTCCATATTAAACGATTTTTCAATTAAAGCAATATCTCCCTCTGGATCAAAATTTTCACTATCAAACTCACTAGCATCGAATGGTGCACTAAGGTAATCATCAATTTCCTTATCGATCTTATCCTCAAGAGTGAGTGGAGATGAGGTAATATTACAACACGTTTCAATGGAACAAACATCTCCCTCTGGAATTAACTTTTCATCTTCACGAAATGAGGGGTCTATAATTTGCCTTACACCCTTGTAGATGTGAAAATCCTTATTTGTGTTACTTTCAAAAGTTTCAACAAGTTTTACAATTTCTACATTTTTAGAAACAAATTTTGGAAGTTTTTCTGCTTTGAAAACAACATTTTTATCCCCATAAAATAATTTTATCTCATCTTTCCTCATATCAACTAGAACTTGAGCCGTGGACAAAAATGGACGTCCTAAAATTAAAGGCACACGAGGGTTTGTATCATAATCAATGATTGCAAAATCAGCAAGGTACAAAAATTCCCCACTTTAACAATGACATCTTCCGCTATACCAACCGGATAAGCGGTGGTTCCATTAGCAAGCTCAATGATCATTCGAGTGGGAGTAAGTGGGAAATAGTCCAGAGTCTTCCATATGGATAAAGGCATTAAGTTGATGCTAGCTCCTAGATCGGCTAGAGCTTTGCATTCCTCAAGCCCTTTGAAAACACAAGGTATAAAAAATTGGCCCGGATCTCCATATTTCTCGGGATAGAAATCAAGGAAAACCGCGAAACAAGTCACATCCAAAGTATCCTTGGTAACGTCAAGAAATGTCTCTTTAGGTGGATGATTACACTCAATCACATCTTGTAAATTCCTATCATCATTGTAAACGGTGATGGACTTAATCTCTCCCTTCGGGTTTGGTATGGTGTTGCTAGGTAAGCCACCCGAAGAAGAGGAGGGTTTGTTCATTATTGCTTCAAACATCAAAAGTAATTTGTTCTCAAACTTAGCTTGATTTCCCTTAATACGGTTTTGGCTTTGCTCAATCTTGTTATTTTTCCCCTTGATCGAATTTTGAAAATCATTTTTCAAAGTTGCCATTTGTCCTTGAAGATTATTTTGAAAAGCTTTCAAATTTGCCTCATTCGTTTTGATATAGCTTGACAAATCATTTTGATTGTTGTTTTGAAATCCTTGATTGTTTTGATTAGCATGAAATCTATTTCCTTGATTAAAATTCCCTTGGTTACCACGGTTAAAATTATTCCCATTATTCCCATTGTTGTATCTATTTTGAACCGGTGGAAAACCCGGTGGAGCCACATGGTTTTGACGAGGACCTTGACCGTTAGGGCCATAAGTTCCCGTCGCGGCAAAAGCACTAGCTTGATCAAAACCCGTGGTTGAACAAGCATAATTCTGATGTGCTGCACTACAAGATACACAAAAAATCTCAACCGCATTAATCGATCCATTAGGGTTCTTCCTAATCTCATTCAAAATCGTGTCAATCTTAGAGTACAATCTAGCAATCTCGGTATTAGATGAATTCACATGAGAAACAACCGGTGTGTTTCATGAATATTGCACTCTAGACTTATTCTCAATGATACCCCACGCGTCTATCGGTGTTTTTCTTAAAAGATTACCACCCGCGGTGACATTTAAAGAATCTTGTTCAACCATATAAAGTCCATTATAAAAAGTATTTATTTGGTGTAACTCCGTGAAACTGTGGTGTGGACATTGTCTCAACAAATCCTTAAACCTTTCCCAAGCAACTTGTAGATTTGTTTTATATGATTCGGTGGTCTAGGTGGGTGGTAGAAGGTGGAAGCCATTGTTGAGAGAGAGAGAAGAGAGGTTGTGTATGAAAGATTAAGAAAAGTGTATTGAAAGGAAATGAAAACAAATGAAACATAAACAACACCCCTCCTTGGAAGCCTAGGAGGGGTATATATAGTCACACACGCCCCTTAAACTATACATTGTACCTAGTCTAGTCTAAGCGTGTGTGACTATGATAACTAATGGGAATTCTTAAATGTCGTCACATAAAGTGAATTTCCAACAATCTTCCCCCATGGGACGACGTGTAGAATTCCTTACAATATTTTTTCTAACAAGTACATAATGATTAAGAATAAGAGCTTTCATGAAGCGTCCAATGCTGATGATGTCTTATGAGGCCTTTGACTTCAAAACGACTCATCTTTAAAGTAACTTGTAGTAGAAATACTGTAACGGCACGAGCTAAGTAACCCATACACTTCTGGTTAAGGAGAAGCTTCTGAATTAACTTCCCCCTAATTCCCACATAAACTTGATGTAGAAGCTTTTAAATAGCTTCCCCCTAAACTGAAAGTCCTCGTAAGCAACTTCAAAGCTTTCAATAAAGCTTAGAATGATTAAGCGCACAACGGAATCTAACAAGCAAATCCCATCATATAACATGATAACGTTGCTAAGAGGGATTGAAAGTTTGGGTCACACCAAGTAGATCAACAACTTCTCTTCTCACGCTTGAATAATTCTTCTGAATTTTTCTTCCCCCTGAGAAATCAAGTTATGCATACTAGAAAGAATCAAGACATTTCTTCCCCCACATAGTTGAAGAAAGTAAATCAATCCCGAGTATGAAGCTCAAATACTGAAGTAGACACTTTATCCCATTCATGAAGTTGACATCGTAACACCATAGTCAATTAAGTCCCGGAAATGCACATATCTTCTTCCGGAGATGCACAAGAGTCAATTAAGTCCCGGAATGCATATAGGATAATGATGATGAATAATTGCAACAACCAAACAATTAAACATCGAATCAGTAGTGTACCGTTTAGAGATTGATAACGCCACGAGTTAAAACACTGATTTTCTCTGCGGCTATGACAAATGTCATCCCGGAATGTCTTCAAATTAAAAGAAGGTATGAAGTTCATCACGTGTACTCGTTGTGCGTTCAGTGTGTCTTCTTCTTCCCCCTTGATGGTTTCAAAACTCGGAACCATCAATAAATCGTAAGCACATGAACCTGAAAATCTCGAGAGAATAATAAATGAGCTTAATTATATTCGGTGAGAATCAGATGTTGATCTAAAATCTCTACTCATAAACTCTCCATGGCCATCTTTACCAACCCACTTGTAAGCAATTTGAAGTGACCACTGATAGAATGAACCAGATATATCAAACATGAAGCTGAATAAAAATCCTTCGATCTTGTGACTTAAGCTCGCACTATTGTTGAATGAGGAATGGTGGAGAAATCTCTAAGTGCCCAATGCATCACTAAAGAAGTCTATAAGCACAACACCTCTTGAAATTATCCATGTCGACTAAGCGCGTGACACTGAGTACAACAATGTAACCCCTTGAAGTGATAGTTATCCGAGTCATCAACCAACAACCCCGTACCCGGAAACTGGATAAACAAGTCTTCATTCTAAGATTAAGCACGAGCAAGTTATCTGTTCAAGGATAAAATAAGTACACGCCTTCGAAGAAATTCGTCTCCGTCTTCAAATAATTAATACCCGATACAAAAAAAATCTGTAGTCACTAAAAAATCGCCCATTTTTCTTCGGTCTCGTCAAATAATTTTATCACATTTGTCTCGTCGTATTTTGTCTCGGCACTTTGTCACGTCACTTTCAAAACCGTCAATCAAAATATTATTTATCAAATAAAATGATAAATATAATTTAGATATAACAAATTTTATCAACAATTGGTCCATTATATGTACTTCACTATCACAAATCTCGACCTAACTGTTAATAGAGATATTCATTTCCAATGTTGTTACATATAAGGCCTTCGTTTGGGTACATAACATAACCGGCCCAAAGCATTGTAATAAATTGTGAGTCTATGGCCCATATCTTGTTGTAATACCCGGTTAACCCATGGATTAGACTAGGATATATATAATTGATACCCTAAAACAACTCACGCCTTAACCTAATCACTTCTTTCATTCGCAGCCACACCCATACTCTCCTTGTAACATCCGCCCTTTTCTCTCCACCCCCATCACTCACCTAAACAACCAAAACTTAATCTCAAACCAGATCAAATCTGATTATCTTCATCTACACAGCCCAAAAACAAACACAAATCGAGCCACATACACCCTTCAAATTAACCCTTTAATAATCAGAATCAAAGCTAATCATCTTAGACCACGAAAATTCATTGATTCGAAACATTCTTGATATCACAAGGATCAAGAGTTAATTAAATTCATGATCTATAAACTGGGTCTCGGGTAAGTGGTAATTGATGCATGTCTATTGTGATTAATTAAAATGAATCCTAGATCGAATCTAACAGAGTTGTTATGATTCGTACTAAATATTCGTACATTAATGAAGCTGTATGCCTTGACAGATGTGATTCAGATTGCATGTCTTGTTTTTGTGTTGTCAATGAGACCGGGATTAATAATAACATAGTTGTTATTAATTAATCTCGATACTCGAAAAGTAAGAACAGATCTGTGATGATTATGTTAAACGAGAGAAAAAAAATCTTTTGAAAGATAAAATAATCGTTTAAATAATCTGAGGTCAAAGTTTTCTGTTTTTGTTCGAGTCTTAGATGGGGATTTAGGTGTCGATGGGTATTAGGTTTAGATCATGGTGTTGATGATTAAAAAGGGTGGTGTATTGATATTGGTTCGGTCAAATTTTTGGTTCACAGGTTATATAAAAAACAGTCTCAATGGTTCAAATAAAAAAAAACCATCGCAATGTTATATGTTTCCATCACAATGTTTTCTAATAAAACCATGCATCAGAATGTTTTTGAACAATGAGTCCATCGGAATGTTTTTGAACAGCCATCGTAATGTCTCCTCTACACCTTATCGGAATGCGTTCCATCGGAATGCGTTCCATCGGAATGTGTTCCATCCGAATGCGTTCCATCGGAATGTGTTCCATCAGAATATTCGATCGCAATGTAGAAACCAATGGTTTTTGCGATCGCAATATTCCGATCTGAAAATCTGAAAACATATCTGTACTTTTTCCTGATATTCAGGAAAATGTTTTCTGGGCACAATCTTATCTCCATTTTCAAAAAAAAATAATTTGTAACCTAGAACTGATGATAAAACAGATGATATAACAGAAAAACCATGCACAAAATCATTAACAGATTTGAGAAAAGATTGGCAGGTTTTGATTTGACTTTTGACCAGGAACAAAATAGTTTGGACCAGTGGGTTATGAAAACCATATGTGGGCTGTGACAAAACCAGTGGCTGAAAACAGATACATGACTGTTTAGACACCAAAACAAATCATTGAGACAATAAAGTATGACAGAAAGAATCGTGACTAAATTGTGAAACAATGAAACTATTTGGACAACAATATCAAGACGTGACAAATAAAATAACAAGACGGACCAAAAAAAGCGAGACCCAAAAGAAAATTTTAGACCACCAAATCAAAAACATAAACACGATCCATGGATGGAACCGAGGCTCTGATGCCAATTGTGGATTTGCTTTTATCTAATCCGGTGGTCTAACATGGTGGTAGATGGTGGAAGCCATTGTTGAGAGAGAGAGAAGAGAGGTTGTGTGTGAAAAGGTTAAGTAAAGTGTATTTACAAAATGAAAACACAAATGAGACACACACAACACCCCTCCTTGGAAGCCTAGGAGGGGTATATATAGGCACACACGACCCTTAAACTATACATTGAACCTAGTCTAGTCTAAGCGTGTGTGACTATGATAACTAATCGATCATGAGCTTGTATTAAAACATTCCAAGTTTTAAGCTCATAAAGGAAAGTATATCTTTTAATTAAGAGAACTTTTCTTCATAACGAGAAATTCATCTTTCTCGGTCATGAGCTTTCCGTTAAAACATTCAAAAGTTTTCAAGCTCATGCAAACGACTTCTAAGTAAATGTCAACTTAGAACTCGTTCTTCAATTAAAAGGAAAGTTTATCGCCGATGATAAACTTATCCTTACAACGAGAAATTAATTTTTCTCGGGCATGAGCTAATAATAAAAACATTCGAAGTTTTTAAGCTCATGCACAATGACTTACAGTTAAATATCAGACTGTAACTCGGACTTCATATTTAGGATAGCTTATCTTTAAAGATAGCTTATCCTCCTAACGGGAAATTATTTTTTCTCGGTCATGAGCTTGTAGTAAAACGTTCCAGGTTTTAAGCTCATCAAGGAAAGTGTATCTTTTAAATAAGAGAACTTTTCCTCCTAACGAGAAATTCACCTTTCTCGGTCATGAGCTTTACGTTAAAACATTCAAAAGTTTTTCAAGCTCATGAAAACGACTTCTAAGTAAATGTCAAATTAGGACTCGTTCTTCAGTTAAAAGGAAAGTTTATCGCCGATGATAAACTTATCCTTAACAACGGGAAGTTTACAACTTCTCGGACTTGAGCTCGTTTTGCAAGATATTCAACATCTTAAGCTCAAGTAATTGGTTTTCAAAATGTTGAACATAATTTTTCGAGAATTTCTCAAAAAGGTTTTACTAAATCTTTCAAAATTGTGTGTTCAAAAATGTTTTGATAAAAAGAGCATGTCTTCTGGAATCGATAATATTTACGATACTAAAAATGTCATTCAACAATGACACGGGGTTGTAAATAAAGTTCGAGCAGAAGTTCAAATGTTTTAAAACATGCTCAAAATGGTTTGCTATTATTTCAGATAGTAACCCGCTTTTCACATTAAAGTCAATCATTTCACCAGAAAGCTTAGACTCAACAACGGGAATTAATTTTCTCGGGCATGGTTTACTTTATAACCATGTAAGGGATTGTGTTTACGTAACAACACAATCTAACACGAATATATGTACGTGTCCGTGCATTTATTTGTTAAAACAAGAGAAATCTTGTTTTTATGAAGTTATCATCTCCACCAACTAGCAATTTAGAATTGATATCTACATACTCGACGAGGCGACTACTCAAACGGTGACTACAGCTCTTTCAATAGAACACGGGTCAACAATTGAGGGGGAGCAATTGTCCAGCATTCAGAATCCTTGATGCCGAGAATGCCAAGTTCACATATTGGTGTCAAGACAAAGATATCAATCATACACATGGAGTCAAGAGATAACTTCAGACCTGACGAGGCGACCAACATTCGTGAACAAGAACCATGTGATTCTATCATATGATGTTCTCCATCATTCAGGTCCAACCTCGTAAATCGCTAATCTTGTGAATAGATTATCATATATGATATTTGCACATGATAAATACCTTACACTTGTGTTTAAAAGGTATTTAATTTACGTTTCAGCACACCCTCATTAATTTGAGGGGGAGCTTGTGTAATTCATGAAGATAATTGGATTTGCATTTTTCTTCCCAAATTTTCTTAAAATGCTATTAAATCAATTGATATTAAAAACATCGATTGGGTTAATCTCTTTTAATATGGGGGAGAAAATGTGATTTAATATGGGATATGATTAATCATAAATGGTTTGACTTAACGTGATAGCTCATCCCGACATGTGTGAAATGTTTTCGGATATCGTGGCATATGTTAAGGGGGAGAAAAATGGATTTGCACTTCAAAATGGATTTCATGGTGACATATACTTACCCAAAACATCTCTATTCACGACGGTGAAGATTGTGGTGACATAAGGATGGTAGGATAGGTTAAAGTCCAATGATTCCTCTAGAACCGGAGGAATCTTCCCAAGGACATTCCATAGCTAGAAATAGTAGTCCTTAGGAAAGATGGAGAAAGATTGTAAACGTAGCTGAATGCCGACCAAGTACTTAAGTTAACACTGGAACAATCACAACAAGGTGCTAGTGATGACGTATTGGTAAGCGTTGAAGGGGTTGAAGAATGAAAAAGAATTGTAAAGATAAAGGGTGTAAAGAAATAGGCCCTCCTTACAACTTAGGCAGAAACCGGGTCAATACATATGCTATTAAGATCATTGTTTAATGATTCTTGATATTGAAGACAGACATCATAGACCCAATGATGCAAGGCACAACCCATCCCAGCTAACTCAGATATCTCTTAAAAGATATTTGTTTTAATCACACGGAGACAACACATTATCTATTGATTTATTCACTCCGAATAAATTGGTATTGAAAATGGTGGCACTCCTCTCCAGCCTCCGATCACTAAAAATCCAAAATGCACGATTGAGTCTAGAGCCATTTGAGATCATCAAATATCTCATTAGGACACACTTTCATATTTCCTTGGCATAACTTGCTTCACGATTTGAGACCTTTCTCGGACCGATATTTGGCAGCGACTTCATACTTCAAATCTTGAGAGACGTTCTTGAAATTATGGTCTTCTCTTCATAATAGGAATTTCTTCACTTGAAGTTTTGAGAGATTCTTCATATTTGGACCACGACTTCTTCATTTTTCTCCAATCTTTATTTTAGACTTTGATATACAACGATCCGCCTCCTTTTAGGACTTGGATCTATTTATCCTCATACCTTGTTAGGGCCTTTTTGGATAGACTTCTCCATGATCTTTTGGGCAGTATTTGCTTTTCGTCGTGTGTCTTGATCCTTCATATTGATTTTCGACAAATGATTCTTCACATCACTTTTGGATCATTAGCAACAAACTGTAGCCCGCATGCCTTGTTAGGGCCTTTTTGGACTCGCCAATCTTTCCATCCCGCTTCAATAAGTTATGCCTTGGCTATGAACTCTAATTAATACCGAGCAACTTTTAAATGATCTTGGGCTAGAAGCTAAGTAAATTTTCAAATCGTACAACCTTATTTATTGCAGATAAATTTATTAACAAGCGATGGGAGAATAGGCTCATAATTAACTCACATAAATTCACGAAAGAATACCAAACTTATAATTGACTCTATCATCTCTCGTCCTCCACAGTTTAAAATCTCAAGGAATGAGACTCGTGGATGCTTAGCCTATTAAATCAAAGTTTTGGGTTTTCGAGTCATCTATAGGATCTTGCAAATTCTTAGACTTTTTCAAGTTTAGAAATCGCATTTTAAATTTCCCTTGATAAACAACTCTCTAGGATCAATTATAGGAACTTGCGAAAAGTTCTTGTTCTTAACCCGAGAGAGTTAAGACTTTCGCGTTTTAAAGTTCCTTATATAAAAGCCTAGCAAAACTTGACTTAAACACGTTAAGGATACTAGCTAGAGTAAACTTAGATAAGTAAACTCGGGTTGAGTCAAAATATTCACGACTTTGAAAAACTTAAAACCACTTTATTAAACTTTATTCTAGCAAGGAAGGAAAATAACTATAACAAAGGAAAAACTAATAGGCCAAAATAGATTAAAAATTTTGAAAAATATCGAAAAATCAAGTTTTCCGGTTAAAATGAGGGCAAATTCATAGAAAAGACCACTTACTTCGATAGAAGTCCCCCCTACACTTGATATAAACATTGTCCTCAATATTTAAGTATGTGGGAAAAAATTCCCCTACACTTAGGACATTGTGCACTTTGTTTAAGTCTTGCTAAGGAAAGGACAACTAAAGTGATTTCAATGTGAACATATAAGCTATGAAAAATTGAATCACGACAGTTTAGGATAGAACCAGGAAAATGGGAACACGGGATCACGGTTCGTCAAAAGTCATCAAGGTGCACTTTGAAGCTTGAATCCCTGCACAGAATAAGAAACAAGACAACGACACGTACGGGGCTCCCCCTAAACTTATTATGAAAGCAGTAAAGGATAGATCACGGGTTGCCTCCCGCGAAGCGCTTGTTTTTGTTCACTGAGTCACGAGCCTGACTCGACCCAAATTTAGTTCATGGGAAACGTGGTGAGGGATGGAATCATCTCATGAGAGATGTCCTCACCAAAGTACAGCTTCAAACGCTGGCCATTCACCTTGAAATTGGGCCCATTTGGCTGAGAAAGCTCAATGGTCCCATAGGGAAAGACTTTGGCGACGGTGAATGGACCAGACCAGAGGCTCTTCAACTTGCCAGAGAAGATCTTTAACCGAGAGTTAAAGAGTAAAACTTGATCACCAGCGTTGAACTCTCGGTTCTTAATCCTTGCGTCATGGATGATCTTGGTCTTCTCCTTGTAGATCAGTGAGTTCTCGTAAGCTTCATTCCTCAGTTCATTAAGCTCGTTGAGTTGAATCTTGCGAAGATCACCAGCTTTGTTGATGTCGAAGTTAGCCCACTTCAAGGCCCAGTACGCCTTATGTTCCAACTCGATGGGCAGGTGGCATGCTTTCCCGTACACAAGACGATAAGGTGTGCAACCAATCGGGGTCTTATATGCGGTACGGAAAGCCCACAGAGCATCATCTAACTTATCGGCCCACGCGGCACGATGCTCTCCCATAGTACGTTCTAGAATTCGCTTCAATCCACGGTTGGAAATCTCGGCTTGCCCATTGGTTTGGGGATGATAGGCGGTGGAAAGACGGTGATTGACACCATACTTAGCCATAACTCTTGCAAATTGATCATTGCAAAAATGAGTCCCGCGGTCACTGATTATAGCACGAGGAACACCGAGTCGAGCAAACAGCTGCTTCAAAAAGTTCACAACCACCCTCGCATCGTTCGTTGGGAGAGCCTTAGCTTCAACCCATTTAGAAACGTAGTCAACGTCTACGAGGCTGTACTTGTTCCCTTTGGATGATGGAAATGGTCCCATAAAGTCGATGCCCCATACGTCAAAGATTTCGCATTCTTGTATGAAATTTTGAGGCATCTCATCTGTATGTGTGATCTTGCCTTGGCGTTGGCAAGCATAACAATGCTTAACCATTTCGTGAGCGTCACGGTAAATGGTGGGCCAATAAAATCCAGAGTCGAATACTTTCTTCGCGGTGTAATTAGGACCAAAGTGACCACCGGTGGGTCCTTTATGGCAAGCGTCAAGGATTTGTACCACTGCCGACCCATCAACACATCGACGAATGACAAGATCCGCACATTGTTTGAATAGGTAAGGGTCGTCCCAGAAATAATGTTCAATATCTTTAAAGAATTTTTTTTTTGTTGGGACGTTAACCCTTCCTTGAGAATTCCACCCGCTAAGTAGTTTGCAATGTCCGCAAACCACGGGGTATCATCGAGATTTTGATTGATAGACATTAAGGCCTCAAGGGGAAAAGAGTCCTTGATCTCTTGATTCGGATGATCCCCTTGATAAGGATCCTCAAGTCTACTTAGATGATCCGCGGCTAGGTTTTCAGCTCCCTTCTTGTCACGAATTTCAATGTTGAATTCTTGAAGGAGCAAAACCCAACGAAGAAGTCTTGGCTTAAAATCTTGCTTAGTCATCAAGTACTTCAACGCGGAATGATTGGTATACACGATGGTGGTAGAAAGAACAAGATAGGGGCGGAATTTTTCAAAAGCATACACTACAGCTAAAAGCTCTTTTTCGGTAGTGGTATAATGCAATTGAGCCCCCGTCATTGTCTTGCTAGCATGATGGATTGGTTGGAAGTTTTTGTTCACTCATTGGCCCAAAACCGCTCCAATAGCAAAGTTGCTAGCATCACACATCAACTCAAAAGGTAGCTTCCAATTAGGGGTAACCAAGACCGGTGCCTTAGTCAGCTTATCCTTAAGAAGATTGAAGGATTCAAGACACTCGTTGGAAAAGATGAAATGAGTATCTTTTTCCAAGAGGTGGGTCATCGGGCGCGCGATTTTAGAAAAATCTTGAATGAATCGACGATAGAAGCCCGCATGACCGAGGAAACTTCTCACACCCATCACGGTTGAAGGTGGAGGTAATTTGGCTATGACATCCACTTTAGCACGGTCCACTTCAAGACCGGCTTTGGAGATTTTATGTCCCAGCACAATGCCTTCTTGTACCATGAAATGGCATTTTTCCCAATTTAGAACAAGGCGTGTGTCTTCACACCGCTTAAGCATGCGTTCCAAATTGGCAAGGCAAGAAGAGAAGGAATCGCCATAGACCGAGAAATCATCCATGAAGACTTCCATGGTTTCTTCAACCATGTCATGGAAGATAGCCATCAAGCACCTTTGGAATGTCCCAGGAGCATTGCACAAGCCGAAAGGCATTCTTTTGTAAGCAAATGTTCCATAAGGACAAGTGAATGTGGTTTTCTCTTGGTCTTGGGGATCGATGGGTATTTGAAAATAACCCGAGAAACCGTCTAAAAAGCAGTAATAGTCATTACCCGCTAGACGTTCAAGCATTTGGTCCATGAAAGGAAGGGGAAAATGATCCTTTCTCGTAGCATCACTGAGTTTGCGATAGTCTATAAAAACTCTCCACCCTGTAACGAGACGAGTAAGAATCAACTCGTTGTGTTCGTTGGGAACAACGGTGATTCCGCCTTTCTTAGGCACACAATGAACGAGACTAACCCATGGTGAATCTGAGATAGGATAGATCATTCCCGTATCAAGAAGTTTGATAACCTCTTTTTTGATAACGTCATGGATATTGGGATTCACCCTTCTTTGGCTTTGAATAGTGGGTTTAAAGTCGTCCTCCATGATAATTTTATGTGTGCAAAAGTGAGGATCAATTCCACGAATATCGGAGATCTTCCACGCAATCGCTTTCTTATGATTTTTCAGCACGGCGATAAGTCGGGATTTTTCTTCTTCTTTCAAGTCCTTAGCGATGATGACCGGTAACTTCTTGTTGTCTTCAAGGAAAACATACTCGAGATGAGACGGAAGATCCTTAAGCTCAATATCTGGAGGATTTTCGATGGACGGCGTAGTCAAATTCGGATCATCGGTAGAGATATCCTTAGGAGATTGTGGAGAAATATGGTCCTCATTGAGAAGTTTCTCAATGGTACGAATGTCTTCGTCCCGATTGGAGGGAGAATCGTCATATTGCAAGTCCACATCTCCCAAAGTTGCTTCACATTCTTTCAAGATGAAATCACTTTCTCCAAATGGAGTTAGTGATGGAGCAAGAGAGGCAACGGTCTCAACAGTGGGTAGAGAAGAAGAACTACTTTTACAAGCGTCTTTGAAATGTTCTTCACAAGCCTCATCAAGAACGTCAATGAAATTAACGCTCTCATTTTCAGAAGGCTGCTTAGAAAGTTTACCCATGTTGAAGACGATTTTATCGTCACCAACTCTCATGATTAATTCGCCAGCGGCTACATCAATGAGAGTGCGACCGGTCCTCAAGAATGGACGTCCAACGATTAATGGAACACGGGGGTCCATCTCGTAGTCAAAGACAACAAAATCCGCCAGAAAGGTAAATTTGTCGACACCGACGAAGACATCTTCGGCTATCCCCACTGGATAAGCAACCATACGGTTAGCTAATTCCAAAGTCATTCGTGTGGGGACTAGCTCGGGTAGAGACAATTGTTTCCAAACGCTTAAAGGAATTAAGTTTATACTAGAACCTAGATCTGCTAGGGCCATACAATTCTCTACCCCAGGGAAGTTGCAAGGAATCAAGAAACGACCCGGATCACCAAGTTTGGTTGGTAATTTCCTTAAAAGCACTGCAGAGTAATTCTCATTAAGTTGGGTCTGAGCAATATTGAGAAGTTTATCCTTATCACTGAGGAGATATTTAAACATTTTAGCATATTTCAGCATGTGAGCGAGAGCCTCAACAAAGGAGATACTGAAATTCAGTTGTTTAAACATTTTAAGAATGTTAGAAACCTGAATATCATCCTTGTTCTTCAATTTCTCTTTCCTCAACCTTGAGGGATAAGGTATATTGGGTTGAGATGAAGGCTTAGGAATGAAATTCTCACTCACATCCTTGGGTGGTGGAGGGGTAGAAGTAGAAGGTGGAGGAATTGGAGGTGGAGGAATAGAAGAAGGAGACTCGTTTTCCTTTGTCACAATCACCGGTGTAGGTGTAGAAAGCTCGGGTTCCATTAAACCTTTTCCACTGCGAGTGGTGATTGCTTTCATCTCCCCTCTTGGATTAGCAACGATGTTACTCGGAAGAGAACCCGATCCAGAGGCTTGATTACTTGGTAAGAAACTAGCCATCATGTTCCTCAAGTCATTCGTTTAACTTGCCAAAGTGTTTCACATATCAGCTCGAAGATCATTCCCTTGCTTCACCATATCTGCTTTCATGTTGGCCATTTCCCGCTGAAGATTTTGCACTATCACATCATTAGTCCTCATATAGGTTTCAACATCTTGGTGTAATGCGGTGGGTTGGTTGGGAGGAGCATGGTAGGCGGGTGGTTGATAAGCAGGTTTTGGTAAACTTGGTTGTTTCTTTGAGGTGGATATGGGTTTCTTTGGTTTTGAAATGGAGTTGGAGCACGTGGTTGGTTTTGATTGTTGCGATTGAGGTTGTTTAGGTTTTGTGGGGGAAAACCGGGTGGTGAAAGAAAGTTGTTTGAGCGATAGCTGAGCAAGTTGCGGTCACCTTGAGGACGTGCTTGATAGCCTCCTGTAGAATAGGTACCGTTGGCGGCATACACATTTTTTGGATTGTCGTGAGTTGAAGGACAATCGGTGTATGAGTGAGATCCCCCGCATATATCACATGATTGATTCAAAGCACTAGCTTGGGCAGTGATAGCTTTGGTATTGTTGGCGGCTTGGAGAGCAAGTGATTCAACAAGCGAAGTAAGCTTATCAAGTCTCTTGTCGCTCTCATTAGTGCTAGCACTAGCCACATTGGTCCAAACACTCTTGGTTTGCACTCTAGACTTGTTCTCAATAATATCCCAAGCGGCATTAGCAGACTTAACCAAAAGATTACCCCCGAGGCACTATTTAGTGAATCTTGGTAATTCATGCTTAAACCATTGTAAATAGTATTAATTTGGTGCACTTTGGTAAAACCATGTTGTGGGCACTTTCTTAAAAGTTCTTTAAAACGGTCCCAAGATTCACTAAAAGTCTCATCGTACTTTTGTTCAAAAGTAATGATTTCATTCCGCAAAGCGGTAGTACGAGAGGGTGGGAAAAAGTAGTTTATGAATTTGGTCTCTAAGTCCGTCCACGTAAGAATACTTTGTGGCGGTTCCTTATCAAGCCAATGCCGGGCTTGTCCCGCTAAGGAGAAAGGAAAAAGTTGCAAGCGAATTACCTCTTGTGAAACCCCATTATACTTAACCGTATTAGTGAGTTGAAGAAACCTCTTAATATGGTCATGAGGATCATCAATTGAACGCCCCAAGAATGGTTGAGCAGAGACCATTTGAATGAAGCCGGATTTGAGCTCAAAGTTGTTGGCTCCAATTGCGGGTATGACAATAGCATCGTGGTTGCCCTCTACATGAGCTTGCAAAAGTTCGATCATTGGACGATTATCCGGTAGAGGTTCATTGTTGTCATTATTCATGTTGTTTTGAGGTGGATATTATTATTGTTGTATACACCGGACATGTCTAAGTTATCGAGATTCGCGGGCTCGGGATAAGACGTTGATCGAGTGCGCATACACCTGCAAAAGAACTAACAAAGCAAGAAATATTTTTGGTTTTTTATGTTTTTTAATTTTTTTGTATATTTGAAAATTTTAATTTTTTTTTAGGATTTTTTGAAAATTTTAATTTTTTTTTAGGATTTTTTGAAAATTTTAAAGCAAGGAAAATAACGTTCAAAGATGAACGGATCCCAAAATCCAACGCGTCTCTAACTTAAAACCTTTAATCTTAACGAAAAGAGCCGGCAGCGGCGCCATTTAATACAAAGCTTTTGGCTAAGTATAAAATCTTATCGTCTGAATCTCTTCAAATTGATTATTGGTAGAAAGTGCGACTCAATTGTTCTTGGTGGAATAATAAATGGTTGGTTTGATTATCTATTTTAAACTAAAAGCAAGTATGAAAATGTCGTTGAGTGAATTAAAGCCTTTAAAAATTAAACTAAAAGTTATTTAGATAAACACTTAAAACATAAAACTTAAAAACATGTTCTATTGGAATGTATCAAAATGAAAGCCATCGGAATAACCAAATGTAAAGCTGTCGGAATGTTAATCTGAATACCCATCGGAATGTCCAAGTCAATTCTGTCGGAATATGGTTCTGTCGCAAAGTTCAGATCGGAATGTGAGTAATCACTTCTGTCGCAATGTGCATCTATCGGAATATGACCAACCTATCGGAATGTAGCTGACAAAATTTTGGCAGAGTTTCGATTCAACGTAACCTTATCACCCGTCGGAATATGCGATCGCAATGAGCGATGCAATCCCAGATCAGAATAAGGGGTAAGTACTTTCGATCGCAAAGTAGAACCACTCTTGGTTATTGCGATACAAACAAACAGTCGTCGGAATGTGTAGAACCCAGTATTGCGATGAACACAACAATCCGAAAATGAAGATTAAGCCAAGGTTTCAATAAGCAGTTCAATAAGCTAACTTAACCAAATCTTAAACAACTTAATTAAGCTTAAATTTGACAACTTTAAAAAAACGAAAATCATAAACTTAATAAAAGAAACTTTATAAACACTAAACCCTTTTAATAATCCGAAAAGTAATAAGCTAAAACATGAAATAAGCTCATAAGCATAAGGAGCTTATAGCCTAAACCGTAGAGAGCTTATGTAGGAAATAAAAAGATTAACCTTGCAATCACTTAAACATCAATCCGTATGGAAAATGAAGTTTCAGATCAAAAATTAAAGTGAAACCAAGAAATGTAGAAAAGAGATTAAAGAACAAAAAGATTAACTTGAACTTGTAATTAAATGAAATCCAAATACAAAAAAGCTTAAACTTGAAAGATTAAAATAAAAGATGAAAAACTTAGTGAGAGAAAGTTGGGAACTTTCTCTCTCTAAAAACAAGAAAGAAAACTTGAAAAATGAAACTAGCTAACTCCCCTCCTAATGTGATTAGGAGGGTATTTATAGGAAAATGGGAAGTGCATGTGTGGTGTGCTTCCTTCTTTCTTTTCTTCTCGATTCGATTTAAATCTTTGTCCTTCTCGACGTCGTCTCGGGATTTGAACTTGTCTTAATAATTTTATTCTTTAATTTAGACTTGAGTTCTTCGACTTCATTAAACTTCCGTCTTTAGACTATTTCTTCGATAAATCTCCAGAATAGGCCTTGGACATCCGTTCTTTAAGCACTCTTGATCTCTTGACTTCGTCTTTTCTCGTTTTCTTCGATAAAAGCCCGTGAAAGCCCGTGTTGTCTTCCTTTTTCATCTTTTGGTCCTAAAACACAATAAAAACACAAACCACGCATAATTCCGACTTTTACGACATAAAATACACGTTTTGGTCTTGTTATTATTGGAAATAAGTGGTAAAAGGATAAGTGTTTTCACAATTATTACTGGCACAATGATTGCTTCCCCGTACCCTTCGGTAGGTGCACGAAGCAATTCCTCCATTGTTCGGTTATCGGCCATATCAACAACAATTGGTGGAAGCCCCGGTTCCACTATTCGTTGTTGACGATTCCTATTACTACGAGGAATGTTTTCAAGCCTATCAAGATTAATCAAACGTCGATTAGAACGTAATTCAATAAACCGAAATGACGAGAATTTAGAGGGTTGAAGAAAAGAAAATAGATTAGAAGAAGATTATTTTTGGTATTTTATTTGGTATTGCTCAATCAAAGACTGATAAAAAAACAAGGAATAAGGATAATCACTATGGAAGTAATTTACCCTCGGTCGACTTTAAAACGTAGGTGAAAACCTAAACGTCTCGAGGTTCAATAAGTAAACAACAAAAGTAAGATTTATTACTACTTGAGTTGGCAAATCAATAATCGGTCGTCCCTCTCAATATACGCACAAGCAAGCGGGGAAACGAGGTGGCACAAAGAACTTAAAAACCTTTTTCCTTAGACGGCCTTTTATAGCTCGTCGCCTTATACCCACCTTATAGTTTGTATAAATTAAGCTCAAATTTTTTATTAGTATTTATCTATTTTGCCTTTTATTTTTGTTTTGGATTCGAATACAATAGCTAGGTGATGAAATCCCAACTAAGGTTTGCGTTTTCACGCTTTTGGAAGTAGGTGAATTTATTGTTCTACATAATACAATATATTAATAACAAAAAACACGAAAAACGATATTTATTATATATAATAGAAAAATAACAAAACTTTCCGAGGACGGAAAGGGTCTTCAAATCAATGATCAACAAATTGCCACGAAAGAATCATACACAAAATCCCCGGCAGCGGCGCCAAAATTTTTTATGTGTGGGAAAGTGTCGGTGTATTTAATATAATACGTTATAGAGGGAATTATAGAAAATTACCTTTAGGAAAAAGTAATAGTCTATAATAAGCTTAAGACAGATTAATTAACACGAGAGTGATCCCGGTTCGTTGTACGCAAGGAAATTGTGAATTTGAGACTTTCGATTTGATTAGGACAATTGATTTGAATTTCGTTTCGGTTTTTATCTAAAATTCTACTTTTTAACCTAATGTGCATGAATCGTACCCAAAATTAAATCTTAAAGACAATATTTAAATCTATATATATTTTTACTTTTAATTGAAACAAACTATTTAAGCAAAATTATTTTAAAAAAATTATTAAAAACAATATTAAAACAACATTAATTTTAAAAGTAATAAAATATTTATTTATTTTTCTTTTTTTTTATATTTTCTATTTTTAAAGAAAAAAACTAATTAAATTTAAACTTTAAAAACTATACTTTTTATTAAAATATATAAACGTTTTAAAATCAGATTTATTTAAAGTAAATAAACTTTATAGAAAACGTTTTGCAATAAAACTGTCAACTAAAAAAAAGAACGTTATATTAATGATATTTATGATATTTTTAACAAAGAGATGACCCAACTCAGTTGGTTGGAGCGTGGGTTGTTAAGGGTGAGGTCTCGAGTTCGAGACCCCTGAAGGACAAGTTTTTGGAATGATTTTTTAATTTTTGATTCAGTAAATTTTAAGGAAACTGAATAAACATTTGACAACAAATAAATCACATGAATTATAAAATGTATCAATCATTCAGTAAATAAAGCAGAAATCACACGAATTAAAGCAGAAATCACTAAAAAAAATAGTGAAGCAGATAAAACAAAAATGCAGTAAATAAAGTAACAATCACTATACAGTTATTACAATTACAGTAAATAACAACAACTGAGAAAAAATCAGTAAAAGCAGCAACTAGAACATACAATTCCTATATTTAAACAGACTAATGCTCAAATAAACTCCACTTACAAATCAAGATCAAATAAAATCAAACATAAATCTCCATACAGCAAGCCATTACAAGGTTGTATCGATCAAATATGGCAGCATAATCACAGCTTAAACAAAACAGGGGAGCAAATCGAACAAACAAACATTCAAGTACTTCCATAGCTTGTATAAAAGTTAGCAGTTCCTTAAATCAGAGTTTCAACTTATTCCATCAATATCATAAAATCAATTTTATCCAAACCCCCAAACATATGTTAGTTACATAGATTAGGACTGGTGTAAAACATACAATAGCTCAGCTACTCAACAAATGTAACAGCAATATGATTCCACTTAAACTATGCCACAACAACATCTAACACAACAATATAAAATCCTACCATATCAGCGGATCAAATCAGTATCCCAATATATTCATAAAAACAATATCAACGATAACTCAAAACAAATTACAACAGAATACCAATTTCAACAGATTCTCAAATAGAAAAAATTAACTAAATATCAATTTATAATAGATTTTATAAAATAAAAAAATGCTTAACCATTGCGATAGGAGATAGCCTTTGATGAAGAAGTAGGCACTGAGCCTACTTTAGAACCACCTTCTTTCGACACAAAACTACTAGGAAATCTAAACTTCGAACCACAAATCACCAAACACCATGTAACTTGAACCAACATCAAACTCGATCAATGAATAATTCTTGATTCATGAACATAAATCGAACCAACAGTGATATTTCTCGATTTATCAGTAGGATAAACCGAATCCCAAACTTAGCTCAAATTAAACTAATAAGCTATTAAGAAGCTTATAAATTCAATCTTATATTATAATCAATAAAAACAGTAAAATATGATTATACCTTTAAAAACTGATTCGAGGATATTAATAAACAAACAAAAGATTGATTGCGAAACTGAAAGTAATTTTATTAATTCAAACTGAAAATCATTACAAGAATTTAAAAGAAAATATATCCTAAAACTAATTTTACATTATAACTCTAAAACTAAAGAAAGGGATGATTTACTGAATAAAATGGGGGGTATTTATAGCCTACCGAGAGGAATAGGGGTGAGGTGTTTGTTGAAGATGAGGTGATTCTTGACCCTCGATTTGGCATCTCTTCATTCTCATTCCATCTTTTCTTGATCCAAAGGCTGTAATCAATCCTTATGCACATGGATTGCCACCATGGCATAATAGGTGTGCTAGTTGTGCTTCTTTGGAGCCTATGTGATATGATTGAATCTTGACAGGATTGACAGGTAACTGACCAATAGGGGATGAGGGATGATGCGTTCAAGGTGCCACGTAGGAGCCTTGTGCCAACACTTCTCTTCCTAAAAACTTGGGAGTTTATTAAGGCGCGTGAGATTCAATCTCTGGAGATTTGAAAACCCCCAATTAAGCTAGGGTTCTTGGCAGGGTAGTTTATCCCCAAATCTGCTTCTCTCTTTCTCACGTCTTATTTTTCTTTCTTTTGTTTTGTAACGAAATAAGTTTGACTGTATGACTGTCTAAGTGAAAAGTTGTACAAACTTTCACCGTCCCATTATTTATTGTTGTCACTCGGGCCTTTAGAACCCAACTAAGTAACTTCTACCGTCACTTTCTTTTAACATTGGGCTTTCGATCCAATCTTGGTATAAACATTCCTCTTGTGGGCTTGTGGACTTGTGGTCTAATTTTCATAATATACTCTCCATTTGTCCCTTTTATTAATGGTATTGGGCTTTTTATTTGGGCCAAAATGAGAGCATAATATAAATGGGCTTTTAGGCCCATTAACAAATGTGGGACCCACTTGGCCCATTTAACTTGATAACTTGAATCCTCGAATAAAAACGATCCTTGCTTTTGGCTCTTGATATTTCTTCAATCTCGTGTCGATTTTGCTGGTTTTTGTGATCTTGGTACCTACACACACGAAAAAAATAAAACAAGCATATACAAGGCTATATTCATGTTAAATATGCAATTTAAGTCCGTTTACTGATATAAATGATATGAGTAATTTCACTCATATCAGTGACACTAACCTCCTAACCTTTACTCCCGAACAAATGAAGTTTTTCTTGCAACCGTGTATCGATGAGGTCAATAGGGTAGAGGATAAAGGCAACAGCCTACATGTTGAGTCGTAGGGGGTAGTTGGCACAAAGCTTAAGGAAGAATTTGGCATAATCACCAACCAAAAACAATTAAGTAACAATTTGATTACTACAAAGGAAAATATCAAGCTTGGTCTTATTTAATAGCAAAAACAGGAAATATCTATATTGAAGATACAAAAAAATTTACCCTAACAAAGGAACAGTGGAAAGAAGTAAGCAATGTGGGTTCACGACTACTTTTAACGTAATTTTTACTTATAATATAGTAATGACAACATTATTAATATGTACTTTCTTTGTGGATTTTGTTTAGAAATTTAAGTACGGGAATAGTTTGAAAACTAGTCCATTGCTTTATCCTGAACTTTGTGGTATCCTATTTGGAAAGTGTGCTGCAAGTGGTTCTATTCGTCGACCCATTGCTGAGTGAAAGCCTTCTTCACAAAATTCGGGTGTCAATTTAGTTCAAGTTGAGGATGACGTGAACAGTTTGCACGAAGAAGGGGGTTCTCGGGCAGCTAGCGAGCATGAAAGCATTGATGCAGGTTCTGAATCTTTTTTTGAAGGTGGATAATCTAAAGAACCAAATGTGACAAAAGGTAGGAAAAAGAAAAAAAGTAAAAAGGATTTGGAGTTGGGTGAGTTGGAGGAAACAATGAAAAATGCAATTACTACCATTTCTCTTCAATAAAACCAAGGTCCTACTATGGAGGAGTGTTATGTGAAGTTGAACAGCATCGGGTTGAACCCTGAAGAGATCTGATAGGTGTGAAAACACCCATCCTTTTACCACTTAATTATAATGAAAACAAGACCATAACGTGTATTTTATGTCGTAAATGTCAGAATTATGCGTGGTTTGTGTTTTTGTTGTGATTTTAGGATCAAAATGTAAAAAAGGAAGAAAAAACGGGCTTTCACGGGCTTTTATCGAAGAAAAAGACAAAAGACGAAGTCAAGAAATCAAGAGTGCAAAAAGAACGGAAGTCCAAGGCCTATTCTGAAGATTTATCGAAGAAAAAGTCCAAAGACGGAAGTTTAATAAAGCCGAAGAACTCAAGTCTAATTTATGAAGAAATCACAAGACGAGTTTAAAGTAATCCCGAGACAAAAGTCGAAAAAGTCGAAGAATTAAGGAGACTAAAAACTAAACGAGAAATAAAGAAAGAAGAAAGAGAGGAGGAAGCTTCCAACCTCTCCTCCTCTCCTATATATAGAACTTAAGTTTCATTTTTATTGTTGTTGGCTAGATTGACAAACTAGCTCTTCCATTTTTATTTCTTGCACTTTAAATTCTTGCAATTTAATTAACTTGTCTTGCACTTTAATTTTCAAGTAAGTTTACTTTTATGTTTATTGAATCTTTATTTTTATTGTTAATCTCTCATCTACCTTTCTTGTGTTGATTTAATCTTATGTGTATGTTCATGTTCTTGAGTTTTTATTGATTTGATTAAGTGGGTTTTGATTTTGTTGGTCTTTATTGTTAGTTTTATTGATTTGGTTTGATTGATTATTGTTAATTGATCATTATTGGTTAGTTTGGTTTAATCTTTTGGTTGATTTTGGTTAGATTTATTTAGATTCGTAGCTTTATTTTGTTCCCCTGTTCTTCGCTTCATCTTTCTGTTTCCCAGTTTCCGAACCAAGTAGTTTATTCCGCATCAGTTGTTTATTCCGGATGAGCTCTACATTCCGAATGAACGTTTTGTCTTAATTTATTCCGAACCAAGCTTATTCCTTTAATTATTCCACACCAACACTTTATTCCGAATGAAGCTAAATTTTTCCGAATGAGTTTGATATTTCGAACCAACCAATCATTCCGTATGAGCTAAGTTATTCCGGATCAAGTTTATTCCGAACGAAGTCGATATTCCGGATGAAGGTTATGTTTTCCGAATGAAGTTTAGTATTCCGAACCAATCCTTATTCCGCATAAACAGAATATTCCGAATGAACCCATTATTCCGGATGAAGCTTTATTCCGGATGAATGATTTTATTCCGGATGAACATTTATTCCGGATGAAGCTAGTTTTTCCGAATGGATAGTTCTCATAGTTTTGTAATTTTTATTTTTTCTATTTTTCAGAAAAGTGACAGTTTTTTGGTGATTGCTTTTAGCTTAATTTTATTACTTCGCGCATTTTATTTTTCAGTCTTTATTTTATTTTGTCTTTTAGTTTTATTTTTATTTATTGTTTCGCTTTAAGTTACATTTAAATATTTGTTTTGCCCCTTTATCATTTATCTTTGGTTTATTTTAACTTTGCTTCGCATTTACCTTTTCTAGTAGAATAGACATCCAACTTCCCTTTTCGTTACCAAGAACGATTGAGTCGCACGTAAACCGGTAATCAATTCGAAAAGGTTTGGAACGAATTTATTTTATACTTGGCTAAAAACCTAGTTATTAAAATGACGCCGCTGCCGGCTCTTTTCGTGAAGATTAACGGTTTTTTGTGAGAGACGCATTGGCTTTTGGGATCCGTTCACTCGTGAACGTTATTTTTCGTGTCAAAAATTTTCAAAAATCCAAAAACATTTGAAAAATTATATAAAGCATTTCTTTTTCAAAGTTTTGCAACCAAAAATATTCCTCTTTATCCTCTATTGTGTCTAATTCTTTTCTTTACCCCTCTTATTTATAATTCTTCATGGATTCGTCTTGCGTACGGTGTGGGGGACCATGGCATGGTTTTCAAACATGTCAATGGTGTACTTGTGAGCGATGTGGTTCTGATACCGACAATACACAATTTGGATTTTGTCCATTTTGCAATTCAACAAATTCATACTTCTCCTCTTACAATACTTTCTCACCCTCTCCCGTCTATGACAATCCTTATCCTCAAAATGCACCGGGTTTTTCTCCATACCCGTGGTGCTATATTTGTGGGGGCCCTCACGATGCTTCTTCTTGTCAACCGATGAACATATTTGATAAAATTCCGTGCTATCATCCCAGTGTGTATAACTTTGAGCCCCCACATCACACCCTCAATCATCAATCCTCTCAGCAAATTAGTCTTGACCAACAACTCACTACTTTGAATGATGTTCTAGAAAGTTTAGCTCAACTCCGAGCTGACTTGCATCAGGAAAGGCAACCTTTGCTTGATGGTGAACAAATCTTGAAATCCACCAACACCTTTTTGAGCCAATTTGGTCGTTTTCCCTTCTTTTCTACACCAAATGTTTACTTACAGCGTGGGATAGAATTGGTGTAATTAAACATACTCGGGGAGATGAACAACAAACGTTGCTTCATGAGCTTCTTAAAGATGTGGAGGTTATCAAGGAGGAGTTAGCCGACTATATCACTCCTAACTGGAATGGTTCCGTCTATTATGACGATGACGAAGAGGATGATGTCTACGCTCTCAACCAATCTTCTGAAGTTGCCACTCCTACTCTCGATATTCCTAATGCGTCTAAGGATGGTGATTCTTTGAGTGAGATTAGTGATTTTGGTCTCGATAAATTCTTTGATGATGAGGTTTGTGACATACCGACTGCTATGGAGTTTGAGGACGATGTTGCTCTTACGGAAGAGGTCGATCCTACTGATAACGATTTTTCTCCACGCTATGAGAATTTCACTTTTAAAATTTCTCAATCTCCACCGGGAGATGCGGTCGATGACGATTTATTCTCTCCGGCTTACGAGAAGTTCACCGATGAACTTGCACTTGTAGATGAGGTGGAGGACGTAATTCTTCGCGATAGATTACAGAAAGTACATCTTCTTATTGCTCAAATTGAAGCATTGACTTCTCATCCTCTTTCCGAGTCTTTACCTCCATCTATTACTCCCGTTGAGGATAATGACCCATTGCTGGAAGAAATCGACATTCACTCAATACCTCCGGGTATTGATGATGATGACACGGAGGGGGATATCCTTTTTGATACCTTGCTTCTTGATGCGATTGTCCCAAGTCCCCCTCTCGAGCACCTTTCATCCACTCCTTTAGACACCATTACGGAGGATGAGTGCTTTGACCCGGGAGGTGACATTGATTATATTATCATTAATAACCTTACGGCTTTGCCGCAGTCTGAGCATCAATTGTCTTTGGGGGATGACAATTTGATTCCTCTAGCCACCCCACCTCCCGTGGCTCACGACTTCACATACTTTTCGTATGTTGAAAGGACTTTTCTCCCATTTAAGACTTATCCTCCCGCCTCTCCTTCATTGATGTCCTCCAGGAATGAGGACAAGGTCTTTGATCCCGGTATTACATTCGAGGCTTCCCCATGGACTATTTAATTCGGGGACGAGTCAGGCTCGTGACTCGGTTAACATAAACAAGCGCTCTTCGGGAGGCAACCCGATTATCTATCTTTATCTGTTTTCATCATAAGTGTAGGGGGAGCCCCGTTGGTGTTTCTTGTTTTCTTTCTTATCATGTGCCAGGATTAGAGCTTCAAAGACACATTCTTGATGACTTTTGACGACCCGTGATTCCGTGTTCCCGTCTTCCCGTCTTCCCGGTTCTATCCTAAACTCTTTTCGATTCACTATTTTATATTTCTCAATATTAAAATAGGAATCTCTTTAGTTGTCTCTTTCTTAGCAAGATTTAATCAACGTGCACAATGTCCTAAGTGTAGGGGAGTTTACTCCCACATGCTTAAACATTGAGGACAATGTTTATATCAAGTGTGGGGGGGCTTCTATCGAAGTTAAGTGGCCTTTTCCTTGTATTTGTCCGCATTTTAACCGGAAAATTGATTTTTCGACATTTTTCAAAAATTTTGATCTATTTTGGCCTAGTAGTGTTACCTTTGTATAGTTATTTTCTTTCTTTACTAGAATAAATTTTAATAAAGTGGTTTTAATTTTCAACGTTGTGAATCTTTTGACTCAAGCGGAGTTTACTTATCTAAGTTTACTCTAGCTAGTATCCTTAACGTGTTTAAGTCAAGTTTTTCTAGGCTTTTATATAGGGAGCTTTAAAACGCGAAAGTCTTAACTCTCACGGGTTAAGAACAAGAACATTTCGCAAGTTCCTATAATTGATCCTAGAGAGTCGTTTATCAAGGGAACTTTAAAATGCGAATTCTAAACTTGAAAAAGTCTAAGAATTTGCAAGATCCTATAGATGACTCGAAAACCCAAAATTTTGATTTAATTGTCTAAGCATCCACGAGTCTCATTCCTTGAGATTTTAAATTGTGGAGAACGAGAGATGATAGAGTCAATTATAAGTTTGGTATTCTTTCGTGAATTTATGTGAGTTGATTATAAGCCTATTCTCCCATCGCTTGTTAATAAATTTATCTGCAATAAGTAAGGTCGTACGATTTGAAAAGTTACTTATCTTCTAGCCCAAGATCGTTTAAAAGTTGCTCGGTATTAATTAGAGTTCATAGCCAAGGCATAACTTATTGAAGCGGGACGCGAAGATTGGCGAGTCCAAAAAGGCCCTAACAAGGCATGAGGGCTACATTTTGTTGCTAAAGAATCTAAGTGATGTGAAGAATCATTTATCAAGAATCAATATAAAGGATCGAGACACACGACGAAAAGCAAATACTCCCCTAAAGATCATGGAGAAGTCTATCCAAAAAGACCCTAACAAGGTATGAGGATAAATAGATCCAAGTCCTAAAAGGAGGCGGATCGTTGTATATTAAAATCCCAAATAAAGATTGGAGAAAAATGAAGAAGTCGTGGTCCAAGTATGAAGAATCTCTCAAAACTTCAAGTGAAGAAATTCCTATTATGAAGAGAAGACCATTATTTCATGAACGTCTCTCAAGATTTGAAGTATGAATTCACTGCCAAATATTGGTCCGAGAAAGGTCTCAAATCGTGAAGCGAGTTATGCCAAGATATGAACTTTATGAGGTCCCGAGAAGCAGTTTTAAAAGATTTTGTCCTTTAGCTAACTATTGATTAAATCGTCCCACTTTATTTTCAGCCTTAATAACTATCGAAATAAGTCAACAATGCATCCTCGTGATCATTCAAGACAATAATAAAATATAAGAGATACACCTAGGAATAAGGGAGTCTAAGTAAATAATTGGCCCACATGGATTCGTGATAGTTTACTAACTTATGATCTCGTTTTTAAGCTTGGTTTGGGGAACGTGAAAACTTGAGGATGATAATCATTCATGACATTTCCAAAACCCTAAGGTATGTCTTTGATTTCTTTACTTACTTTCTGCCTTAGAATGTTTATAATTTTCTATCTCATTAATATAGGACAATGTGGATTGATTATGAGGGAAAATGTAAAACATGCTTTGTGACTAATGCATTACATGAGGACATTGTAATGGTCAAGTGTAGGGGATTTGATAGGTGTGAAAACACCCATCCTTTTACCACTTAATTATAATGAAAACAAGACCATAACGTGTATTTTATGTCGTAAATGTCGGAATTATGCGTGATTTGTGTTTTTGTTGTGATTTTAGGATCACAATGTATAAAAGGAATAAAACACGGGCTTTCCCGGGCTTTTATCGAAGAAAAAGACAAAAGACGAAGTCAAGAAATCAAGAGTGCAAAAAGAACGGAAGTCCAAGGCCTATTCTGAAGATTTATCGAAGAAAAAGTCCAAAGACGGAAGTTTAATGAAGCCTAAGAACTCAAGTCTAATTTATGAAGAAATCACAAGACGCGTTTAAAGTAATCCCAAGACAAAAGTCGAAAAAGTCGAAGAATTGAGGAGACTAAGGACTAAACGAGAAATAAAGAAAGAAGAAAGAGAGGAGGAAGCTTCCAACCTCTCCTCCTCCCCTATATATAGAACTTAAGTTTCATTTTTATTGTTGTTGGCTAGATTGACAAACTAGCTCTTCCATTTTTATTTCTTGCACTTTAAATTCTTGAAATTTAATTACCTTGTCTTGCACTTTAATTTTCAAGTAAGTTTAATTTTATGTTTATTGAATCTTTATTTTTATTGTTAATCTCTCATCTACCTTTCTTGTGTTGATTTAATCTTATGTTTATGTTCATGTTCTTGAGTTTTTATTTATTTGATTAAGTGGGTTTTGATTTTGTTGGTCTTTATTATTAGTTTTATTGATTTGGTTTGATTGATTATTGTTAATTGATCATTATTGGTTAGTTTGGTTTAATCTTTTGGTTGATTTTTGTTAGATTTAGTTAGATTCGTAGCTTTATTTTGTTCCCCTATTCTTCGCTTCATCTTTCTGTTTCCCAGATTCCGAACCAAGTAGTTTATTCCGCATCAGTTGTTTATTCCGGATGAGATCTACATTCTGAATGAACGTCTTGTCTTAATTTATTCCGAACCAAGTTTATTCCTTTAATTATTCCGCACCAACACTTTATTCCGAATGAAGCTAAATTTTTCCGAATGTGTTTGATATTCCGAACCGACCAATCATTCCGTATGAGCTAAGTTATTCCGGGTCAAGTTTATTCCGAACGAAGTCGATATTCCGGATGAAGGTTATGTTTTCCGAATGAAGCTTAGTATTCCGAACCAATCCTTATTCCGCATAAACAGAATATTCCGAATGAACCCTTTATTCCGGATGAAGCTTTATTCCGGATGAATGATTTTATTCCAAATGAACATTTATTCCGGATGAAGCTAGTTTTTCCGAATGAATAGTTCTCTTAGTTTTGTAATTTTTATTTTTTCTATTTTTCAGAAAAGTGACAGTTTTCTGGTGATTACTTTTAGCTTAATTTTATTACTTCATGCATTTTATTTTTCAGTCTTTATTTTATTTTGTCTTTTAGTTTTATTTTTATTTATTGTTTCGCTTTAAGTTACATTTAAATATTTGTTTTGCCCCTTTATCATTTATCTTTGGTTTATTTTTACTTTGCTTCGCATTTACCTTTTCTAGTAGAATAGACATCCAACTTCCCTTTTCGTTACCAAGAACGACTGAGTCGCACGTTAAACCGGTAATCAATTCGAAAAGGTTTGGAACGAATTTATTTTATACTTGGCTAAAAACCTAGTTATTAAGATCCAATTTATTTGGCGGCGTCGGGTATCTTTTGTAAGTCTAAGAGCTATAGGGAGGCATGGATGTTGTTATCGCCGATACCAAATGTCTTAAAGAAATGGATTGAGACGATGGCACGTCAAATGGGGTTTTGAGATGAATGTTTCGTGTAATTGGCTATAGGACTAGGATAGACACTTGGCCTGGAATATGACTAGTTTAACCATGTTAGTTTCATTTGGATAGTCTTATTTAGATGGAATATGACTTTTTTGATTAGTTATGATGTGTTTTAAGTATTTGATCAGTTATGAATTGGTTTGAGTTGTTTGATCAAGTCTACTAAATGCTGTGAAACTATTTGCACCTTATGAAATGTTTGTGGCTTTTGTTTAAGTTTACCACATGTTGTTGATCAATATATGTAGTATATCTTTATGATATCTTTGTTAATGTGTGTAATGTTTTACAGGTCAAATGGATGCAAAAACAAAACTTGCACTAATCTTTATTGTTTACTTTTATTTTAAGTATTTTTGGAAAAGTATAAGGAAGCGTAAAAGGGATAATACTTCAACAATGTTTGGGCATCAATATATGCAGGAGATTTTACAAGGAAATAATTTGCAATGTATGGAGTTGATAAGGATGTCTCATGACTCGTTTGTTCGTCTATGCAATCATTTTAAAGAAAGGAATTGGTTGAAGGATAGTAAACATATATCGGTTGAGAAGATGTTGATCTTTCTTATGATAACTGGTCACAATGAACGTTTTTCTGTTATGAAACGTAGGTTTCAACACTCGAAGGAAATAATTCATAATTGCTTTCACGAGGTATTAGATAAGATGTTTTTATTTGCTGACGAGGTTATAAGACCGACAACATTTAATCCAAATCCAAACATTCCAGGAAACAATAGAAGGGAGCATCGAATATTTAAGGTAACTACTGAATTTACTACTAACATGTCTTAATTTGATAGTGTTATATGTTCAAAAAAAATTGATAGTGTTTTAATAATTTGTTGTTTGTAATTAGGGAGCTGTTGGGGCACTCGATGGAACTCTAATACATGTTTATGTTCTGTCTCATAAACAGAATGTATACAGATCACGAGGCAGAGGTGATTGTTATCAAAACTGTTTAGCTATATGTGACTTCAACATGATCTTTACCTATATTGTCGCTGGTTGGGAAGGTACGGCAGATGACGCAAGAATACATAATGAAGCTTTAGATGATCCACTTTATGAGTTTTTGATTCCCCCAGCAGGTATTTAAGTTTGAAATCCGTTTATAAAAATGTAGATATAAGTATATAAAAATATTAGTTTGTTTTCTTTCCAGATAAATATTATCTTTGTGATGCTGCCCATAAGCACACACGCGGGTTTATGGCTCCATATCACAATGTTAGGTATTGGTTGGGAGACTTTCGTCGTAAAAGTGCAATGACGAGTAAAGAAAAGTTCAATCACGCTCATGCAAAACTTCGAAACGTAGTCGAACGTGCATTTGGTGTCTTAAAAGCACGTTTTCCAATATTGAAGAGAATGCCTAAAGTTCCTTTGGTTAAAAATAGAGATATTACTATTCCATATTTTTCTATTCATAATTTTATAAGGAGAGGGTTAAGCGATGACTTTTTTGTTCAATACGACTAAGGTGGTATACATGTTAATGTTAATGTACGTGATGAGACGATGATGATGTTGAAGTTGTTCAACCTACTGGGAACGAAGCCGATCAACAATATATAAAAACTTACGAGATGAAATAGCGACACAAATAAAGCAAGCAAGGATTTAAATTATTTTGTTTTGGATAAGTTACTTGAATGTTGCTTCACTATGTTAAGTTTATGTATTATTTTAAGACAATTCATGTAATAGTTTTTCCTATGTTAAAATCTAGAATATGTAATAAGATAATTAACTTAAGCGTTTATTATTGTGCTAAGTACGTGATAAAAGTATTTTGTTTCATGCTTACACAAGCTACTTATTCATTGTATTATTATTGTTGAATATATACCCTAAAAATGAACCATTTAGACAATTATGAAAAAACGAACAACATTTTTTCAGTCAGAGTCAGACATTACAACCATCTCTTACCAGTAAGAGGTGGTAGTCAGATTCAGACCTAAAATATCTTATTGAAACAAACACCACCTAAGTCCTAAGAGACTTAAAACCATCCCGAAAAATATTATCGTGACTAATTACCTTATCCGATACCCGAAATGATAAACCCAAAATCGTAAAAATATAATTTACTATAATACTTATACGTATACGTAAAGTACCAAAATGATCAAAATGATTCCATTCCATTTCATAGTCACTATAGTGTGAAATCATGATCATCAAATATCCGCTCATCAATTTACTTATGAGTATTCCGTACCCATAAACGATGTCCATTCCTTCCCCATTCATATAAAATAAACACATAGACATATAAAACATATAGTCAAACATAAAATAATTTAAAAATAAGACTAAATGATGAACCCTAAAACTGTGGTTGTCACACGTAATATAACTGGTTATGGATCTTTCACTAACCACAATAACACCAAGGGGCGTGGTGGTGGTCGTAACACCAATGGTCGAGGTCGTGGTGGACGTGATTGAGGTCGCGGGTACAATAACAACACCTACCGAAGTTACTATCCTGGAAAACAAAACCAGCCATGGGCTCCTTATGGACCATGGACTTGGCAACATCAGTCATGGACTCCTCCACCATGTCCTTACCCCACCTCCAACTAGGTTCAACCAACAACCTAAAATGGAATATCTGGGATTCTCGGCCCAAGACCACACCAAGGTCACACCACAACGTATTCACCTACTGTCGCTTCTACCATAGGGTATGAACCTATTGATATTGAAATAGCCATGCATACCATGACGCTTAACCCTCTAGATGAAAACTGGTACATGGACACTAGTGCAACATCTCACATGACTACTTCCCCAGGTACACTCTTGCCTTATTTCAATTTGAGCACTTCTAAAATTATTATTGTCGGTAATGGTAATGGCATTCCTGTTCATGGATTTGGTAATACAATTATCCAATCCTTATCGCCCTTTATATCTATACAATGTTCTTTATGCTCCTAAATTGATCAAAAACTTAATCTTTGTTTGTCGTCTTTCTATTGATAATAATATTTCTCTTGAGTTTGACCATTTTGGTTATACTATGAAGGAATTCCCGAAGGGGACACCACTCATGAGATGCAATAGTTTGGGAGATCTCTATCTTCTCTCCACCACTATGCTCCGCCATCTCACCTCACCATCTATCTTTATTGCTTTATCTCAAGACATTTGGCATCAACGCCTTGGACATCCGGGCGTTCGTATTTTGAATTCTCTTTGAAATAAACGTTACATTCAATGTAATCAAACTAGTCTCACTTCTGTTTGTCAATCTTGTGTGTTTGGTAAGCAAATAAAGATGCCATTTTATGATTCGTCTTCGTCTACTTTGTTGCCATTTGATATTATACATAGTGATTAATGGACTTCACCAATCTTAAGCTCGGCTGGTCACCGTTACTATGTGTTATTCCTTGATGATTACTCTAATTTCTTGTGGACTTTTCCTATAGCTAATAAATCCCAAGTGTATTATATTTTTCTACCATTTACCAATTATATACGAACTCAGTTTGGTACTTCCATTAAGTCATTTCAATGTGATAATGGGAAAGAGTATAACAACAATTCATTTCATCAATTTTGTGCACAAAGTGGAATGGTTTTTCGTTTTTCATGTCCACATACTTCCTCTCAAAATGGAAAAGCGGAACGTAAAATCCGCTCCATCAACAACATCATTCGTACACTTTTATCTCATTCTTCTATGCCACACACGTTTTGGCATCATGCTTTACAAATGGCCACCCATATTCTCAACATCCTTCCTAGTAAATTACTTGACCATCACTCTCCTACCCAACTCCATTACAACCATACTCCTTCATATGATCATTACGAGTGTTTGGTTGCTTATGTTATCCATTTTTCCCATCGACCACCATAAACAAACTTCAACCACGTTCAACACTGTGCGTATTCTTGGGTTATCCTAGTCATCACCGCGGATATAAATGCTATGATATGTCCACTCAAAAGATATTTATCTCCCCTGTCATATTCGATGAAATTAATTTTCCCTTTTCGAATTCAAACAAACCTACGCCACACATTTATACCTTTCTACAAGATAATATACATCCATATTTCACACCATCATTCTCCTCGACAAATTCCCACACACAAACCACTAATCAACAACCCACTTTCGAGCCCGATATCAAACAACCATCACATGTTAGTCCCTCCACTCCTACTCATCAATCTAGTGGCGCGCCAAACAGACCTCCCTCTCATACTAACAGCCCCTCATCACAACCCGTCACATCCATCTCTTGGCCCACTTCTCAAACATCCTATTAGCCTTAAAAATGTGTGCGACTAACGGAATTACAATAGTTTCATAGCCAGGACTTGCAGGGACTATTATTGTAATATGTAAGTAGTTCAAGTCCCGTGCTATATATACCCCTCCATACTTCCATAGAGGGGTGAGGTGTGTCATTTACTTGTTTTCCTTTATCTCTCTAATAAACACATATTAGATCATCTCTCTCTCTCTCTCACTTTCTCTCACTAACAATGGCTAAACATCTTTACCACCCTCCCCGACCTCCAGATCGAACCCGTGTTCATAGTGAATCCAAGTTAACAATTGGCATCAGAGCTAACTGGGGGTGTTTCGTGTTTTTGATTCATGTTTGTGTTCGAGTTAGTGTTTGATTCATGGTCCATTCTATTCTGGTTCATTTTTAACTGATTTTATCACGTCTTGATATTATTTATTCCTCTTTTACTGTTCTTGTCTCGTCATCATTTTTTTGTCGTCTTTCTGTACCAGTTTTTGTCCCATCAAACTTGATTAGATCAATTTTTTTATTATTATGTGTCCCAAGGTCATAGATCATTTTATTGGGGAAAAGGACAGAAATAACAAAAATGGACCAAATCCATTTTTTAGGCTGACAAAACCCTTTTGCGATGGCAACATTGCGATGGGGTGTTTAAGAAACATTGTGATGGAGTGTCTAAACCCTTTTGCGATGGTAAGATTGCGATGGGGTGTTTGGTGTCATTGCGATGGGGTGTTTTGACTTTGCGATGGGAGTTTGAAAATCTGAACCATTGCGATAGGCGCATAACATTGCGATGGGGAGTGGTATTTTTGCGGTGGAAAATCTGAACCATTGCGATTGGAGCATAACATTGCGATGGGGAGTGGTATTATTGTGATGACTCTAAACATTGCGACATGATTTGATTCTTTCTATTGAAATCATTGTGATAGGTTACATTTCTAAAATAATTTTCGAGTGAGTTCGAATCAATTACCATTGTGATGACTCAACTTAAACCAAAAACCCATCCTCTAAACATTCAAACACCAGCCTTTTAACTCCACAACACCAATCCACATCTATATCCTAATCCCTTCGACACCTATCCCATCTAAAACATTTAGATTAATCAGATTCGTTCAGAAAACATAAGTTCATATCTCCGATTCGTTCGATAATACAAAGGATCTTTCAAGATCTTAATTGTTCGAAATACTTTCTTCATTGATATGTGATAATATACGAATCAAAAATAAAATAACTCAAACTAATTAGTTTTGAGTCTTGTTTCTTTAGATTCGGTTATAGACTCGATGCCCTTCAATTAATATACGAAAAAGAAGAACGAATCATCACAACTTTGTAAGGTTCGATCTTGAGTTCGTTTGATTTAAATAGAAAAATGACATGCAAACACTCAAACCTACCTGAGACCTATGAAATAGATCTTGGTGCCATATCTTGGTGTTTAAAATAAAAACGAATAACAGGTTTTGGATTGAGATGTTTTCTATCATGATGATTATTAAAACATAGGGTGGTTATGTTTCGATTATTGGATAGAAGGAGATCTATCTTCGTGAAGATTCTATGTTTTGAGATGGCTTATGTTTGGTGATGGTAGATTTATTTAGATTTGTGCAATGATAAAAGGTGGGATTGATGGATATTTTTTCTTGGCGTTTAAAGAGGCGTCTGAGTTGTGAGTTATATGAGATTAGATGATGATGACGGAGAGAAAAGGGGGCAGATATTTCTATGTGTGTGTGTGATTAGGTATGCCTTTGACCTAATTTTTAGGATTGGGGTTACTTGTATCACTACAGATGGATCGGATATATATCCTTGGCAAGCTTTAAGATCATGGGCCTCTTGCTATCCGCTTCTTATCATAGGGTTTTTTTAGCATAAAATCTGATTGGGTTGTGAGTTGGGCTGATAATATCATGGGTCGTAAGGATACTGGGCCGTGTATATTGTGCCAAATAATTGGTACGCGAACTCATTTAGATTTAAGAAAAAACCTAATATTGAAACCCCGAACTTGGATAAGGTCGATCCACGCATTATTTGAGTGTATGATTGATTTTGGGCTTAATCGTCAAGTTAGCTTGACCACGTTGATGGCTTCTTATTCTCTAGTCATCGTTGGTTTTTCAAGTTAACTACACTAAAAAAGTCACATCAAACATGACACACACAACAAACACGACAAAAACAAATAAACACCAAAACGATCCTTACAAGATTCACTTAAATTGTAAAAACGGCTAGTATTCGGAGCAAAGAATGTCAAGTGATTACGAAGTGGATGTGGTATTTGTTATTTGAAGTTGAAGTGGAATTTCACGAAGGAGTCTACTTATTTCATCATCGAGCCTTCTCACCCCTTCTACCCTTTTTCTCTAACCCAGTCTAGCGATTGATGACTTGCTTGAGCGTTAAAATTATGATTGAGACTTGAACTATCTAGTTTCCAATGTCAAGGGTTAGATGGTCGACGACATGGATAACTATCACTTAAGGAGTTACGTTGTAGTGCTCAGTGTCACACTCACCGGTGTTTGTGGATATTTCAAGAGGTGTTGTACTTCGTATACTTTTCTTGCTTGGGGTATAACGTACTTAGAACTCTTCTTTTGCACCGTTCATCAATCAACAAAAGTACAAGCTTAAGTAACAAATTTGGGGGATTATACTTCAGTTTTAAGTTTAGAATATCAGGTTTACTTCATCAGTGGTCACTACAGATACTCGAAAGAATACGAGGTTGGTAAGTGTAGCGAGAGAGTAAATGAGTAGATATGTGATCAGCAAACAATTCTCACGAGCAACTTGAGCTACAGAATGTGAACAACGATACTTCATTATCTAAGTAAACCTTTCATAGGCTCTTGATCTTTCTCAACTATGAAGATTTCTGCTTCAGACACGAACATCTCGTGATTTTGACCGTACACGTCAGATGATGCTTCCGAGAGTTCGTAATCATCATGGGGGAAGAATGTGTACTTTGGAGTACTTAGTTCAACTTCCAGGGGAAGTATTCTACAAGCGTGAGAAGATTTGTTACTGATTTCTTGCATGTTCCCCCAAACATATAATCATGAAGACCAAAAATGTCAAGGTAGCGGTTACTTGGTGTTGTTTGCTTTTTCTTCTACAATATTCCGTTGTGCACTTTAAATGTCAAAGATAGAAGATTGCTCAAGCTACAGATTCTGCTCAAGACAGGGATATTAGTTTGGGGGGAAGCTGATTCAGAAGCTTCGTAAAAAATAAGTCTATGAAGAAAGTTTTTCAAGACATGTAGTATGAATTGGGGGAAGTTAATCCAGTTCATACATGATACAATGTTTCCTCAACAAGCAAAGACAAAGGGGATTCAAACTGGGGAACAAGTTTTTCTAGAAGACTTGAAGACAATGACGTCATCCTCACCATTGGAAGCAAACTTAATACTATCATATTTTTGTTCTATTTGCATTTGTTAGGAACATTGTAAGTAATTCCGTATGCCTCCACATTAGGGAAATATTGTTAGCCTTAAAATATGTGCGACTAACGAAATTACAATAGTTTCATAGCCGGGGACTTGCAGGGACTATTATTGTCATATGTAAGTAGTTCAAGTCCCATGCTATATATACCCCTTAATACTTCCATGGAGGTGGTGAGGTGTGTCATTTACTTGTTTTCCTTTCTCTCTCTAATAAACACATATAAGAGCATCTCTCTCTCTCTCTTCTCTCTCTCTCCTCTCTTCTCTATCTCTCTCTCTCTCTCTCTCTCTCTCTCTCTCTCTCTCTCTCTCTCTCTCTCTCTCTCGTCTCTCTCTCTCTCTCTCTCTCTCTCTCTCTCTCTCTCTCTTCTCTCTCTCTCTCTCTCTCTCTCCTCTCTCTCTCTCTCTCTCTCTCTCTCTTCTCACAAACAATGGCTAAACATCTCTACCACCCTCCCCGACCTCTGGATCGAACCTGTGTTCATAGTGAATCCAAGTTAACACATCCCTGTTACGTTCTCGACCTAACTCTGTCCATATTCGAAGCACTACTGTCACTCGCACCACAACTCCATATCGGCCTCTCCATATCTCTCAAACCACTCAAACTCCTAGGGCACCAACAGACCCTGTGCGGACCATTCATACTCGTAGCATGTCTGGTATTACCAAGTCAAAAACTTATTTCAATCTTTCTTCTTCTACATCTCTTTCTCTTATTCCTCATAATCCAAAGGATGCATTATCTGACATGAATTGATATCGATCCATGTCCGATGAATTTAACGCTCTAATTGAAAATAAGACATGGGTTTTGTATTTCGTACACCCGATATGCATGTGATACGATCTATGTGTATTTTTAGGCATAAAATGAAATCTGATGGTTCTTTTGAGCATTATAAAGCTCGTCTTGTAGGTGATGGCAGGTCGCAGCAACTTAGTGTGGATTGTAATGAGACCTTTAGCCCGATTATTAAACCAGCAACTATTCGAACGTGCTTAGTATTGCTCTTTCAAAATCATGTTCGATTCATCAATTAGACGTAAAGAATGTGTTTCTACGTGGTACACTCTGTGAAATCATGTATATGCATCAACCATTTGGTTTTCGAGACCCTGATTATCCGAATCGTGTATGTCTTCTCAAGAAGTCTCTTTATGGGCTTGAACAAGACCCTCGGGCATGGTACCAACGGTTTGCATATTTCGTCTCATCTATTGGTTATGTGCATAGCAAATGTGATCACTCTTTTTTCATCTATCAGAAGGGTAAGGATATGGCTTACTTGCTTTTGTATGTCGATGACAGTATTCTTACAACTTTGAGTGACTTGCTTCAGACCTCCCTTATGTCACTTTTATCATGTGAATTTTCTATTAAGGATCTCGGTCCTTTGTGTTATTTTTTAGGGATTGTTGTTACACGCCACCAACATGGGATCTTCCTTAGCCAAAAGAACTATGCTAAGGATATTATTGCAAGAGCTGGTATGTCGTCTTGTAATTCGGTTCTTACTCCAGTTGACACTACTTCTAAAGTAATTGCCACTTCAGGTGATTTTTATTCAGACCCTACTCAATATCGAAGCCTAGCAGGCGCGTTGCAATACCTCACATTTACTCGGCCCAATATTTCCTACGCGGTTCAACAAATATGTTTACACATGCATGCTCCACGTGATAGTCATATGCATGCTCTTAAACGTATCATTCGCTACTTACAAGGTACACTTGACTATGGTCTTCATCTTTCTAAGTCACATGTTCGTCAGCTTGTGGCGTACACGGACGCAGATTGGGACGGGTGCCTCGATACCCGACGATCAACTTCGGGCTATTGCGTTTTTTTGGGTGATAATCTCATATCATGGTCATCAAAAAGTCAGCCTACTCTTTCTCATTCAAGTGACGAAGCGGAATATCATGGGGTTGCAAATGTGGTCTCGGATTCTTGTTGAGTTCGTAATTTACTACATGAACTAATTGTCCTTTCCAAAAGCTACTCTTATGTTTTGCGAAAATGTTAGTGCTGTTTATCTATGTGGCAATCCGGCTCAACATAAACGTACTAAACACATCGAAATAGATATTCATTTTGTACGCGAAAAAGTAGCTCGTGGGGAAGTCCGGGTTCTTCATGTTCCATCTCGTTATCAAATTGTCGACATATTTACCAAAGGTCTTCCTCGGGTGTTGTTGACGACTTTCGTGACAGTCTCAGTGTTCGTACTTCTCCCGCTTCGACTGTGGGCGTGTATTAGAAATATTAGATAGATAGGTTTTATGTAACCAACTCACCCATGTAACCAACTCACCCAAAAATGTAGAATGTGGATACGTGATTAGCTAGTCAAGTGTAATCCCTAAAATATCTCATAGGTAGTTATGGACTCTTGTGTATATATACACTATTGATAATGAATGAGAAACCAACAAATTCCATTCTTTCAGGAAACATGGAATTTTTCCCCGTGGAAGTGGGGCACCACCAAGGATCGCTAATTAGCGCTTATCTTTTTTTGCTTTGATCCATGATAAGCTATCGAGTAGGATTCAAGACGACATCCCATGGTTCTTAGTTTTCGCAGATGATATTGTGCTAGTGTCCGAATCAGTGGAAGGTTTAAACAACAAACTTGAGAGTTGGAGAGAAGTCCTAGAAGACAACGGCTTAAGGGTCAGCCAAGAGAAGACTGAATATCTAAGATGTGACTTTAGTAATGTTGCGGACGACCATAATGAAGAAGGAGATATTTATATTGGAGATAAGACCCTACAACCTAAAGTGTCTTTTAGATATCTTGGATCGATGTTGCATAAATTCGAAAGGATTGATGAAGATGTTTTCCACCGTACTAAAGCAGCCTCGATGAAGTGAATGGCAGCCTCAAGAGTCCTTTGTGATAGAAAGGTCCCCCTCAAACTGAAGGGAAATTTTATAGAGTCGCTATCAGACCTGCCATGTTGTATGGGTCCGAGTGTTGGCCTATTACGAAAGCCCTTGCTAACAGGGTTGAAGTGGCGGATTTGAGAATGTTGCGGTGAATTTGTGGTAAATCATTGCGTGACATGATCCCTAACGGATTTTTTAGACCGCTTCTTGAAGTCGATACTATCATCAACAAGATGAAGGAAGGACGGTTGAGGTGGTTTGGACATGTCAATAGAATACCACAATCACCACCAATTAGGATAGTGGAAGCATTGGTAGTTGACGGCTCGAGGAGGAGGGGTAGACCGAAACTTAGGTGGGAGGATAGAGTGAGTTTCGACATGAAGGAACTTCTCTTATCCGAGGACATGGCCTTTGATAGGAATGAGTTGAGAGCTAGGATTAGATTAGGTGGTTAGGTAGTAGGCTTTGTTTCAAGGGCGTTTTTTTCTAGGTTTAGTGTTCGCTTTGTCGCCTTGGTTGGTTTTTGGCTTTGCTGTATTTGCTTCATTTGTCTTCTTGGTCATATGCGTTTTTCTTTTATTTTCCCGGTAGGTTTTCTTAGCTTGCTTGTTGTTCTTTGTTTCTTTGTTGGCTCTTTTTCTCCTCTTTGCTTTTAATAGGCGCTTTACACTCTCGTTTCTTTGCTTAATTAGGCATGCCTTGTGCGTTCTACGCTTCGCTTGCCTCGTGGTGGTATGCCTACCTTCCTTGATGTGCTTCCTGCCTTAGCATGGTTGTTCGTTTTGGTACGTTATGTGGTTTACTTGGATGCATCACCCCTTTGCTTTTGCTTTACCGTTCTTTACTTGTCCCTTTAGCCTTCTTTTTTCCTTTTGTGACTTGTTTTAGGATTGTGTTTTCTTTGCGTGTCGTTCCTTTGTTTTATGTATGTATCTAGGATTTTCTATTTTATTTATTTACTATTTATTTATTTACTATTTATTTATTTATCTATCCATTTTTTTTATTTATTTTCTTCTTTTTTATACTCGTTTTTTGATTGCTTGCTCGTTCATGTTGGGTCCTTTTGGGGCTCGTTTTGTTTTATCCCTTCTTGTGGTTGCTAGCATTATGTATCCTTGCTTCTTTTCTCCCTGCCTTGTACCTTCCTTTTTATTTATTTATTCATTTATTTATCTATTTATTTATTTATTGATTAATATCTAGTATATTTAATATATTAGACATATATATATATATCGCGTTTTAACGCTTTTCTTCTCCATTATTTTAGCCGGAGGTCTATCTAGAAGCAGTCTCCTTACCCTCGGGTTTTACCAAGGGTAAAGGTATGATCTGTCTACATCTCACCTCCCTCATACCCTACTTTGGCGGGATTGGGTATAGTTGTTGTTGTTGTTGTTGTCTCCTTTGACCATTCTAAAAATATCTTGAGCTTTCACTACATAATCCTCCACATTTTTACATCTCTTCCATCTCTAAGCAAAAATGTCTTACTCTCCAAATGAAAGCCTTGATTCACCACCATTTTCTCCAGTTCCTCTCTACCCCAAACTCACCAAAGAACACCCCAAATCCTATCACTTCTCCTACTAAGGAAATTGGTTATGGAACCTCTTCTTTTCCTCTTCATCCCTTTTATGTTCTTTCTCCATCACATGATAATTTCATACATCATGGAACATGTTGTCATTGTTGTAAATATCAACATCTTTTCATATCTCACCAAGTTTTCTCCACCAAATTCCACTACTACATAGTCTTCCACTTAAGCAAGAATCTTGCTTAATGATAAGACATCTAATCTAAGAAAATCCTAGGATTTTAGTATAACTAGGATTAGAATTATGCTTAAGTTTTAGGCTTGTTATTTATACACCTTTGTATTAGTTATATTTTCTTGTAATTCTACATGTTTCTAACATGATTTATCTATGGATCTTGGATCTTGTTGTTCTTGTGTTTTTCTTTCCATTCTTTTTATTTTTGTGACTATTGCTATATTTGAGTATTCTATCTTTCGTCTAACCCTTCTATGTAGCTCGTCAACAAAACTCGATCTCTTGGTGCCCCAAGCAAGGGGGAGCTTTAGCAATGTCGTTTCTTATCTTGCTCGAGACATTGGCTTTCCTTTTTGCTTCGAAAAGGGGGAGAAATGGATAAACTCGTCTTCGAAAATCTTGTTTTATACATGGTTGATGCAATGATGCCTAAAAACGTTACTTTCATTTTTTGGTTTCGCTTTCTTTTAGTTACGACAATACATAAAAACAAGCATTTAGCCAAAACGACGAATATCGAATTCTCGAGTTTATTAATCTTCCATTTCATCTACAATAACTTAAGATATGAATAAACAAGTTCTTAAACTAACTAAATGATCAAATATTAACTATTTTCTTAAACCTCACTTTTATTTAAAAGTGACAATTTTTTTTAATAAACTTTATTTTTAAGAAAATGTTTTAATGGAAATGAAAAATCTTATAAGATATTCCTAGGATATTCCTTAGGTGCAGTTTTGTTCAAGATTTTGAAATTTTGAAATTCAAAATTCTAGTAAATTAAAATTCTTAAGAAATATAAGATTCCAAAATTTAAAATGCCAACGCATTTTTCGTTGGTAGAAATTCATAATATTTGAAAATTTGATTTCGGGTACCAATTAACGAATAAATATTTTTATATAAATTTTTATATTTAAATGAGTAAAAATCAAATTTTCGCTTTCTATTTCAATTTTATAAATATTTCATAAAAAATTTATATAAATATTATAAAATTTTCAATAAGTTTTATAAAAAATTTCTATAAATTTTGTAAACAATTTATAAAAATTTTTAAAAAAATTCTATAATTTTTATATAAATTTATATAAGATTTATAAATATTTTATGTAATTTTTATTTTTCTTGTTTATATGACTAAAAACCGAATAGTTTTTTTTTTAAATTTTCGTATTTTTTTAAAAATATTCTACTTAAACATGTAGAATCGAATTTTGAACATTTTATATAAATTTCATCAAAAACTTATTATACATATTTTATATAAATTTTATTTTTCTATTTAAAAGAGTAAAAACCAAAAATTTAATTTTATATAAATTTTAAAATTTTATAATATTTTATAAAAACATAAAAACCCGAATAAAAACGACTAGAAAAAGTTTATAAAGGATAAATTTTCAAGTAAATTAAAATTCCTCGCTTTTTGGAGTAATTCTAATATCCTTCATTTTAGCAGTTCGAGAAATTTTAAATTCCTTCGTTAGTCATACCAAACACAATATTTGAAAGAAATTAAAATATAAATATTTTAAATATCCCTTAATATTTTTCAATATCCTTGTTAGTACAATAATCGGGCGGGGCTGAGTACGGATCTAAGTTCTTGTTGAAAGGTACTTAGATATCTTGGATTACATTGGATCTTGTACTATCAAGAGATGTGGTTGACGATTCCTGCACAAGTAGAGTATACCGTTAGTCCTTATCGTGGGGACGGACCCCACGATTAGACTATGGCGTGAGAGCAAGTATTCATATTGTTAGAGATATATGTGTATGTAAAGATGAGTGACAAAATCATACCTTGTTTGGAGTGCAGTGGAGTACTATTTATAGAGGAAAGTAATGGGCTTTTCCTTATATCTCGGATAGTACTTTGGGAATGGGCCTTTTTGGTCCCAAAATCATTTGTCCTTTGTTGTATAATTGTAACCTCCGAACAATTTTCTTGAGGACTTGTCTGCAGGAGTTCTGGACGTGTTTTAGGGAAAGTGCATTTGGTGTCGGTATTGTGGATCCATTCACAAGGAACCAATCCGTTTTAGGGTTTCGCCATTTGTGATGGGCTTTCATGTACATGGGTCTAGGTCCAAGGTTTTGGTGTATGGTTTTAGGCCCAATGGGCCATATCTATGTTATACGCCATCAAGTCCCCCAGTCCAGTGGTTCTTGTGATGTGCTGATGGACTGCTGGACTTTTATGTCTATGTCTTCGTCCATAAGCTTTTAGTCAGCAGGTAATTGAGGCACGTGGTGCGGCTGTCTATTAGGAACTAGACTTGTGGATTGACTACTGGTCTTTTATGGATGTCACTCGTTTCCCACCACTTAGCGATGGGTTGCTTTTCCTAACCCCTGGTGGACCTCCAGTTCGGTGTTTGATTGCGTGAACTTTGGTGTTTGTTTTGTAAGAGTATGTATGCGCATCTTTTTTCCCGTGGACTAACGTGTGCTTTCTATGCCGGCCTTGGTACTTCGTACATTTACAAATTTTTGTTCTTAGCTTTATGTCCGCAATTATTTTTTATTCAAGAAAACAATACATGCTACAGTTAGCTATTAATCATCATATATTGTTTGAAATGACGATTGTCAGCTAAGTTGGTTTATCTGCCTCATGATTAAGGCCGAGCATCGGTCCAGAACCAGACCAGAACGGCCAAGACCAGACCGGACCGAGGACCGAAATGGTCCGAAACCCCGGACCGAGACCGGACCGAAATATTCCGGTCCTATTAGGCAGAATTGACAAGTTTTTTTGTAAGATCGAACCGGACCGGACCGAGGACTGATATGGTCCAAAACCCAGGACCGAGGACCGGATAGAAATTGTACGGTCTGGTTCGGTACGGTCCGGTCCGGGTCAGTTTGGGGTCTGCCATGCTCAGCCCTACTCATGATAACCTTGGGTTATCTCAATCTTGGCCGTTTATTTTGCAAGTGTATCCCACACATCTGCATCTTGTGCACTGCGTCAAATTATAAATTTATTGTCTCCGTTCATTAATGTTTTACTGCTTCCCTTCTTGTTGCTTTTCGAAGAGAGGTTGTATCCTACTCTATTTCCGAGTTTCCTTCTAGAGACAATCCTTTCTCTTCCCTTTTTGACTTGTCCTTTTTTAATGTTGTTGGTAGATACGCGTAGGTCGGTGCTTACTTAGCATCACTTGGATGAATTTTGCAGGAAGTATCATATTTCTTTGTGTGTTCATCCTACCTTGGTTGGTCCGAATAGTGGTGTTCAGGATGCCCCCTGGACTGATTGCTGTATATACCAAGTTCTTTGATTTTGATTCTTATCGCATCCCTTTTTCCTGCTTCTTTCTTGATGTTTTGAGGCATTTTTGCTTTCATATCTCTCAACTGAATCCCATTGCTTCTCTTAAGATTTCCCACTTTGAAATTTTGTGTCGATGTGGAAATATTATCCCTATTGTTGGTTTGTTTCGCGTGTTTTATGTAAACACGTTTAAGAATGGATGGATGTCGTTTCATCAGCGTTCTCAACATCTTATTCTTACTGCAAACATAGGTCCTCCTACAGATTGGTCGGATCGTTTCGTTGACTCTACTATTGTCCTTTTTTCCATGTGTTGTCTGATAGGCTATTGGTGAAGGATCCTCTCCCCCTTATGCATTATGATTTCTAGATGGATCAGGTGAAGTATCTCATGCACCATTTTGTTGTGCCTGCCAAGCATTCTGAGGCGCCTGTCAAGCATCCTGAGGCATTCTTGAGTGCCACTGGTATTAGTTGTTATCACTAATTTGGGAGAGATTTTTACCTTGTTTTTATCGATTCTCGTGGAAAAGGTAATTAAGGGTGTTGCGTTGTTGCATGCGAGTATATGCATGTATTTTATTCCTTTTTTATGTTACTAGCTTCGCTAATCCTCACAAGGTGATGTTTTGCGTGGAGCGTTTGAAAGTTGGTCAGGTTCCTATTCTTCAGTGTACCCTGGGTATCACTGCTCGTCTAGAAGGTTTTGTTGATCCACTCGATCAATTGTCGGGTTTGGATGTTGACTCGTTCTACGCTGCTGGGAAGAGAAAGAAGAAGGTTCGTATGGATGTGATTGGTGTTGGTATGGGGACTGGCCCGGTTGTTGTTGCGCATGCTACGGTTATTGGGACCAGTAACGGTATGGGGTTTGTTTTTTCTTTTGTAACGATTTTTTTTCTTGTTTCTAACATTACCGTTTTTTCATTTAGGTGTTATTCTTGCTTCTTCCGTTGACTTGTCTTATGTTCCCTCTTCCCTTGATGTTGGTCCGTTGGATGATCTATGACTCCTTGGATCATGATTTTAGGATTGATTTGGATTCTCCTGTTCGTGTAACTTTTCCATCTTTAGCTGATCAATTTTTTTGGCTCAAGTTCTGGGTATGCACTGAGTCCTTAGTCTTTTGGGAAATCAAAGGTTTGTTTTTAAAGGCGGTGGAGGTGTTGTCATTTGAGAGAGAGAAAAGTGCTTTTTATTGAAAGCGGAGTGTCAGGGTTTAGCAGTGATCTTGATGCTTCCTGTACCGGTATTTTTGATCTGGGAGTGTCCAGGTTGATCTTGGTAATCAACCACTTGTTAGTGTTGCTTCTTTGTCTTCGCTAATAGCGCTTTCTGTTCCCGACAGTCTTGCTGGTACTACTTCGAGTGTTGGTGGTTTTCCCCTCGGGGGTGTCTTCTGAAATGTGACCCTTTTTTGCTAGAATGATTACAAGTTGTGATGCTAATAGAGCTGATTTTGGTGTATATAGTGGCTCATACTTTTGTGATTACCTTTTACCGTGTGTAGTCTTTACACGGGTTTGTTGTAGGAAGTTTGGTTATCTTTCTTTTTGCGCACTGCTTGACAGGTGTAGCTTGTATGTTCTTGTACTGTGGTTTTTACGCGATTTTATTTGTAAGAAGTTCTGTATATCTTTCTTTTTGCGCACTGCTTGATGGGTGCGGCTTGTACATTTTGTGTTATAAATGTAAGTTTGCTATCTTGGGCTACCTTCATTTTATGTTTTCCGGTGATTGTCTTATGATGGGGGAAGCCCTGGTACTGGTCTTGCAATGCCTCTTATGTACATGTTTGAAATCTCTTCTTGGAGTTCTCAGTTGTTATGGGGGTGGCCCCCGACACTGGGCTTGCAATGCCTCTTATGTGTCTTTTTTAGTTTTTGGATTCCTCAACCATTTCTATCACAAAGATATTTGTTATGTGCATGTGTCTTAACATATTATAATTTAGACAAGTAATTAATAGATAACAATTGTCCAAAAAGAGTAAGAGATGCGGAGGTAGCTAAGCTCCACATTTTTTATTCGAAAGAAGAAAAATTCTTTGAAATGCATAGAAGTTATTACATAATAGTTAGCTGGTGCATTGGTTAAACCAAATGGCATTACTTGAAATTCATAATGTTCGTATCGTGTTCTGAAAGCAGTTTTAGGAATATCGTCTTCCTTAACTCTTAGTTGATGATAACCTAAACGTAAATCAATCTTCGAATGGACGCTCGATCCTTGAAGTTGATCAAATAAATCATCGATTTTGGGAAATGGGTAATGATTCTTTATAGTAAAGTTTGTTCAACTCACGATAATCGATACACATTTAAAAGATCCATCTTTCTTTTTGACAAATAAGACTGAAGCTCCCCACGGTGATGTACTTGGTCGAGTAAAGCCTCGATCAGTTAATTCCTGAATTTGACTTAATAACTCTTGCATTTCCGAAGGTGTTAATCGACAAGGTAAATTAGCAACTGGTCTCACTCTTGGAATCAAATCGATTTAGAATTCAACTTGACGTACAAGCGGAAAACCTGGTAATTCTTCAGGAAACACTTCTGGAAATTCTTTAACTACTGGAATATCTTCTAGTCGCTTCATGTCTTGCTTCTTTTCCACTACTTGAACTAAGAAAACTTGACAACCTCGAGATACGTACTTATTGGTCTTTAGGCACGATATGAGATTTAGTCTAGTTTTACTTCGATCACCATGGACAATCAAAACTTCATCGTTAATAGGAATATGAATGGCTTTCTTGTCACATAGGATTTTAGCATGGTATTTAGATAACCAATCCATCCCAATGACAATGTCAAAACTACCGACCTTAATTGGCATAAGGTCGATTTCAAAGGATTGACGTAATAAAGTTACGATACACCCTCAAATAACGGTATTTGTGCTAACTTTTTTCCCATTGGTCATAACTATATCATACTTAGTATTCATTGAAATAGTCAGAATACCTAGCTTAGCAGCAAGTTTAACAAATATGAAACTTCTATCAGCTCTTGAGTTAAATATTACTTTAACCAGACGTTGATTTAGATGAAACATACCTGTAGAAGTGTTCTGATCTTGTTGAGCATCGTTTAGAAAATAGGCTTTTCTAGGATTTTCCTCTCTTTACGACACTCACCCGTAACATGGCCCTTTTCTCTACAGTTATGGCAAATCGTAGTTACTGGTATTTGATTACTCCCAATAGCCGGTCCTTTGCTTTTGTAGTTTCTCGTTTGATGTCCTATCTTGCCACAGTTCTGACACCTGATACTGCAATATCCTGTGTGATGCAAGGCACATTTTTGACATAGGGGAAGTCTTTCACTATAACCATTGCTTGAAGTTACAGCATAAACTTTAGAAATATCTTGTCGTTTGTTCTACTATTGACGACGATCATTGCCTTGGTCATAATTACGGTGGTTAATCTTTTGGAAATTACGATTAGTAGGAAAGCTCCTCCTATCATCAAACTTCCTTTTATTATTAACTATCGCTTGCACAGGAGTATACCTTATTACCTGATCCATCAACCTTTGGGTAATGGTGATGACTTCCTCTAAATTTTTGGGTTTAGAGGCAGTAACATTTCCTTCAATACTTCTGGGCAATCATCGAATAAAAGCTTCCATAAGTTTTTTAGTATTAGGCACCATATTAGGACATAATAATGCCAATTCCTGAAATCTTCGGATATAAGCTTTAAGATTATTTTCCTTGACTACTAGATTATAGAGTTCATCTTCCATCTTTTGAATCTCATTGCGAGGACACTACTTCTTGATTAGCAGTTTCTTAAATTCACTCCAGGGAGTCTGATAAGCTTGTTCTATCCCGATGGGTTGAGCATCAGCATTCCACCAAGACAAAGCTTCCTCTATCAGTGTACCCATAGCAAATTTCACTTTACAATCTTCAGCACACTCACTGTGAACAAATATTGATTCAGTTATCTCGAACCAACGAATAAGTCCAACAGCTCCTTCAGATCCTTTATAGTTAAAAGGCTGACAATTCATGAAATCCTTGTAAGTACATTTCTTTGCCACATGGACTTCTCTTTGTGCATCATTTCCGTTACTTGTACCAGCTACATTGGTGGCTTGTACTTGCAAAGCTGCAATCACACTCTCAGGAACCAATTGCCTTATTTCTTCTGGTGTCATATTTATAGTTGCAGATGTTGTTGATCTCGTATGAGCCATTCTATCAACATTTACAAAATAACACTAGATTGGAATGATATTGTTGTTTAGATATTCATACATTCGAGTATGGAATCAATTTAACATATCATAAGATGGCGAAAATTTTCTAATTCTTTAGATAAAATTTTAAGGAATTCATATATGATGATTCATAATACGAATGACGATAAAAGTGAAATGAAAATGAGGTAACAAGAATTTTGAGAACAAAAGCACACTTCTATATTTTTTAACAACTCGTCGTTCATATTTACACGACAAGCTTCTCTATTACATAAAAAGAAAACTGTACATATCTACAAACTGAAACCAAATCTTTAAGCTCAATTTCTCATCTTACTCTCCTCAATTCTATCCATGATATATCCTGAATCAGATTTTTGAGTAGTTTTAAGATCATCGATGAGAGTCTCTAAATTAAGCCCAATTCTCATCAGTCTTTCTTTCAGTTCTCCGTTCTCATGATTCAACCTTTCCATATCAATTTCATATTGATCCTCTTGCTTAACTTAATATTGTGGCATCGAGTGACGTCTACTTTGTACTCAAGCTGGCTAAGATGCTCTTAAAAATCCATGCTTCTTTTCATAAGGTTCTTCATATTTCTTTCCATCCTTCTAAAAGCTTCTAAGGATATCTCGTCAAAATGACTTGCAATTGCGGTTAATTATTTGTCATGTTTCTCTAGTATCCTTTCTCAAGAAACTTCTTTTTCTTCAAATGGTTCACGGCTTCTATTTAGATATGAATAAAGATCCTCGGGAAGAAGAAAGTGTGACGTAGGTGACGGCGTACGATTCATTATCTAATTTTGACGTGCAAATACTCTTGTACACGAGGGTACGATTCATTATTCTCTATAACCATAGGCTCTGATGCCAATTTGTAACCGTACGCTTTGATGCCAATCTGTAACACTTCCATTTTTATCATATAGCAGCAGAAGCTAATTTGGGGTATTACTTTCAAGGTATCATAGTCACAATAATAAAAAATGTCTCAAAGACACATTTTATTAAAACTTCTTGTTATCATTCATTTATTTATCAGAGTTTTAAGCAAAAAAATTGTACAAACACTCTACATCACAGGTTCCTAAAATCTAGTCTTATTTATTAGAATGATAATTTTTTCAAGACACCACCATCCTCAGCCCGCCAGTCTTCATTCACCTGATACATATGCTTAAAAATCAACACAATTGTTTAGTGAATTCATAGGTTTAAACATTATTTGAATAGAAGTACGACTCTAGGGCTACGTTATTATACACCCATCATTTTAAAATTATCATCATTCTTAATTGTTATTGCACTAGCTTATGACCCCGCGACCAGACATTATCTAAAAACCAACAAATTGCCCTTATACAGGAAGTTTGTCGGACCATCTTGATTTTAGCAAAATATAGTGTATCAGTTTAGCCTAGGTTGGAACCTTTAGCTTCCAGAAAGTGCGACTTGCCCAGATAGAGGATGTCAGTCCTCAAATAGTACTATTCATAATATTAGCGCTCATTTTCTAGAAATTATTAGCGGTCCACGATTAAAAGGGTCTTAATGGCAACAAGTAAACATAGTGTCAATAATCATATTAGGGAGAATACAAAAACACTTGTATTCTAGTTTTAGCATATATCCCCTCACGGGTTTTCAGTTCATTTACAATCTTTTAAAATCAGCCTATGAACTCACCATAGCCTTATAGAATCTTGATTTACTTCGATGTTATCAATTTGAGTTTCACATATCTGGGTTGGCACACAAATATGTATATATATCAATTCGTAATCTCTTTGTTCTGTCTCTTTAAATAATAGTTATATTTTATTGGATTTATAGATTTTGGAATTATAGCATCATTGTTCGGGCCATTATACTCATAAGCCATTGTATAAACGTTTGAGAAGCGAGGGCACTTTAAATCTTAAACCCAACCGCTCAGTCAAGATGTAATATCGAGATGAAAAATCTTTGTAAAAAGGTCCCTACTAACATGATACATTATATATTTTAGAAACTTCTTTAAAGATTAATATATTATTTCATTATTACATTTCATATCCTTTAGTTTCGAAGTTGTAAAAAATGGTCCTTCTAGTTTATATAACTTTAGAAAATAGGTTTCATTATATAATTTTCATCCATATAGTTTCATAAATGATAAAATGATCCCTAAAGTTTATAGTTTTGGAATATTTACATTTTCAGCCCATAAAGTTATAAGTTTGGTATATTTACACTTTTAACCTTTAAAGTATATATTTTTAATATCTACATTTTCAACCTTCAAATATTAACCTTAGGGTTTAAAACTTTAAAAAATCAGTCCTTATAGTTTTAACTTTGATAAAATAACACTTTTAACGCCTCAAGTTTATAAGTTTCAAAAATGACAGTTTTAGTCCTTATACTTGTTTAAAATTACATAACAATTGAAAACATTTAGTAATGATTTAGGACTTAAATCAAAGTTTATAAACATAGTTCAAATCATAATAATATTATTTTTTTAGATCGATAGCCTTTGAAATAGATATTTTACATTACAAAATTAGGGTTTTATGTTAACGCTTGATTTAGGAAAATCAAACATGCTTATTTATTGATCCATATTAACGTTATAACAAGTCTAAAAAGTGTCTTAGAACAAGATCAAAGATTATTTAACATATTTATTACCTAGTTGTCTCCAAAGTGACTTTTAGGTCTTCTTATGAACTTATTTTGCCTCTAAAGTTTCAAGAACTTCAATGGCTACTTCTTAGACCTAGTTTTTTTGTCTCAAGGCTTACTTATAACTTTGATAGAAGTGTAATATCAGAATTTATGGGTATTGAGGTAAGAAAGTTGGGGATGAAGAGAATTATGGCCATTTTGCCAATATTTATAGTCATTTTAGGTCTAGGATTCTTAGGTATAGCTTAGAAATATGTTAGGGACTTAGAGTGATGATACATGAAGGATATAATGATTTATACAAGCCATATTTGAAGTTATCTATGGTTTGTGGTCTAAAGGATGTCACGACAACAATACATAGGAACAAAGGGTTTTTGTACACAAATAGGCGATGAACCTACTTAAAATATCTTAAAATATCTATTAGATCTGATCCTAAGTTTGAAAATGGGAGGGAAAGAGTTTAAACACATTTTTAGAGGGAAAACCTAGGCGAATTGAAAATCTAGGGCTTGTAACTTGTAACTTTGTAATTCTGATAATTAGGAACTTAGAAATGTGATTAGTGATGGATTAGGGTGTAATTAGGGTTTAAAAATTGTAATTAGAAGGTTATGGTTATTGGTTTGAAGCTTAACATTGGTTTGAAGTGAAATTGGGAAGAAAACCTAGCCGGATTAGGGTTTCTAATGATCTAGGGTTCAATCCTTATTAAAGACATTGTTCTTCCTTTAGCTAATGATGTATACTCAGTTTATATCCTAGAAATTATGTTTTAAGTATCCAATAGTTTCTATACTTGTTTGATAGGTTATTCAAAGTAAAAATGTGTAAAGTATGAAAATACCTATTTTGACCTACTTTATAAGTCATGCATTGAAATGTTGTACCTTATGCATTAGGGTGATTTTAACTTATCTTAAGATAATATTATAGCTTAAATTTAATGCCATGAGTGTTGGGAGACTTGTCCTAAAAGACTATGTGTTGATTCTAAGTAAAATGGGTAATATATGGATTTTTAGGTCATTAAGCCTAATGACTTGTACTTCTGGTAATTAGTGTTTATTTACTCATGTAAGCTTATTACAGGCCTTATACATTGTGATTATGGCTTCTAAAGATTCTACACACTTTGTTTATTGATTTATATAGGGTAATCATATCATAGGTACAATTAGGTCAAATTGTAGTTCTATGCTTAAATAACTTGTACATCATACTTTAGTAATTTGTAACTTAACTTGAGATAAATGTATGATCTTAATACGATAATTATTAAGATTCATATTTAGTTGCAAAAGATTAGACTCTAATTCAATGTGAAATAGATTTTAGGTGCTAATCTAGGTTACTAGGTCTAAATACTTGTACTTAGCTTTAAATGATTTGGACATAGTGTTTTAGGGTAAAATATTACTTCTTAATGATAGATTATAATTTGTACCTTTTTATTTGATATTCATATATAGATATTGTGTAGTTATATTACTTGAAACTTTAGTTTATAAGGGGGTTCTAAGGTTTCTAAGGCTCTTTGATGATTTAGGGCATATTTGTTATACTTGAAATGTTCTTATTCATAATATATCCATTTGATTACTTTTAGAACTTAGAGTTGATAGATACATATTGTTTACAACATATAGGCATATGTTGAAGTGGCTATTGAGATTATGAGAACCCATATATTTCATAAATCAACCATATATCATAGCATAAAGCAAATATTTCTTAGTGAATTCACCTCTTTATTCATTTACCAAATGTGAAATACACATATATTGATATTACATAAGCAAAAATCATCGGATGTTATATATTTTCACAAATTTAACCTATACTTAATAAATTAAAACCTAAGTTGTCTACGTGCTCAACATTTTCAGTGGTCATGGAGTCAAGATAAACCGTAACTTTGCCAATGATATTACCATGTAGTTTACTAGCGAAAGTGACGTTACCTCCATTAGATGCTTTGTAAGAAGAGAATAAAATTCGATTACCCATCATGTTTTTATAGACAACCACTATCCTTAATCCACTCGTCGGGCTCTATATCAATTCCCAAGCATATCTAGGTAACAACACAAAAGATCAAGCATTTGGTCCCCAATATCTCATGGGTCTAAAGTTGTTAGTTCCAAACATCCCTTGCATTTGGTTGGGATGCATGAATGGAGGACACATACCTCACGAAGAAAAACATTGTTGTTGAAAATTATTCCAATTCATAGGAGCATTTTGGTATCCATTGTTTTTTTAGATGTTTCATACCTTGATCTTGAATTATTATTGTTTCTAGGTGTATGTGTTTTACTTTTAGGCCGTGACTTAGAATGTTCATTCTTTTTAGGTGTAGGTGTTCTACTTCTAGGCCTTGTGATGAGATGGCATTTATACATGATCTCATCGTTCTTTTCGGGCTTTAAATGCATAAAAATGTCATAAAATACCATATATATGCTTGTGTTTGTTTACTTGTGTATTTTAGGTATGGATATCGTGAAAAATACAAAAGATCACAAGAAACAAGGAAAAATGGACACGAGAAACGAAGCCGTACAAAGAACCAGGCCCTAGTTCATGATTTATCCAAGATTTACCCTTGAAGACTTGAAGAAATACAAGATTGATCCTCAAATAATGAATAATTGACACTTAAAACCCTTGTGAATTCATAATTACAAGTTTGGTCCCTTAAGTTTGTCAAAATTGCAAAAAGGTCCTTCAACTTTGAAAAAATGGCAAGATTGGTCCCTCATCAAATCTAATTTGTCAATTATGGTCCCTCATAAAAGCAAACATCTATTGAAGACCTTTGAAGATCAAGATTGTCCAAGATCAGCCCTTGAATTATGGAAAAATGTCAAAAACAACCCTTGAAACACTTTTGCCAAAGTTTTAGGGCAAAAGTGTGAAAAATCATAACTTCAACAACAAAGGGAACACATTTTGTGGGCTGAAATACTTCATATGCATACTTTGCCAAAGACCAAGGATTACTATTTCCAACTTTAAAAGTTTAAACACACAAACACACGCCAAACACTTAACCTCCACTGATTTCGGATCAAACTAGTTACTGTAGCACCTGATGAACCCAGTATTTACTTTTTACCAACAAAAGGTAAATTTCAATTAGTTGTTCCCCCGTGTGATTCACACATGCAGAAACCCATCCCAACATGAAATCCCTCTTCTCCACTCACCCAAGGACCCCACACCCAAAATCGTTCCACCTATCACATGCCAACTTCCTCTCCAAGAAAGGACACATGTCAAGATCAACAGCTAAGAGTCATAGCTTAACTCCAAAGCTAAAATGAACGTCCTTGATCATTTTGGACAGCTCATATCAAGGATTCGTCTAGAAGCACTCAAGGATAATTTGGGAAATTCACATCTAGGGTTTATGAATAGTGTTATGTTAGCATTTGCCTATAAAAGGAGACCTCAACCTATAAGAGTCCCTTTGTTCCAGATTTTAGCTTTTAAATCTTTGTAATTCCTTTTTATTAAATAAAGTTGGATTTTCTGAAAATTTATGATTTCCCTTTATGTTTTATAAAAGTTTGGTATCTGATAAGCTAAAGTCTGAGTTCCTTATTCATGTTTGAAGGTTTTTGAGGCAAGGTTTTAAGCAATAAAACTTGAGATTCAAAAATCAGAAAGTTCTTGTTATTTGTTCATCACTTTGGTTTGTTGTTCTTAGCAGGTACAAGGAAGCTGGTACTTGTTTTGCTAGTACCTCAGCTCAAACAATCCAAGGCTTGGATGTAAGTCTTGGAGGTTTGCAACCCTCTCCCTTTTCATTTTTCTGATTTTCATATGATTTTTGGTGATTTTGCATGTTTATTGGTGAATCTGTGTTTTGAGGTTTGATTTGTGTTTCTGAGGTTGAATATTAGTTGTATGGGTGGATTAGATCTTGTTCGATAGGTTAAAACACAACAATCCTTTGGAAGATTGCAAAATCAGATTCCAAAGGGGTGTTTGGGTTAACTGATTCAAAGGGATTTGGCCCTTCCTTTGTTGTTGTTATTGCTTCTTTTGGTTTGGTATCTGTTTAATTGTTGCTAACTGACATTTATCTGCAAGTTTTGTGGGTTTGAACAATCAAAACAATCAAAGGGCTATAAAATCTGATTTACTTGGGAATTTTGGCTAAAATTTTAGGGCACCTAGATCTAAGGGTAGACTAGGGTTAACAAGTGTGAAATTTTGGTTAACTTAATCAGGGAAAGAGATTTGAAGGCTTAAAATTGGATTGGTGGTCAAATAGATCAGCAAAAGGATTTTGGATAATCACTTTTGCTAATCAGTAATTGTTGGTGCTTGAATCTGCTTATTTACTTTGATCCATTGCTTGAAACAAGTTTATTGTGCTTATTGGACTTTATTATAGATTGTGTATGCATTTGGTTCAATTTGGCTGGCTTATTCAAGCTAAAACTGCTTATTTGTTCATAACTGCTTATTTTCAAGGTCTGTGCAATATTTATGGACTGTTTGCTTATTCTGGGCTTATTGTGTGAACCAAATTGTGATTTCTTTGTTGATATAAACTCCTTGTGATTCACTGATCACAAGAGTGCCCTTGTTTCCATTTGAATCCAACTGGATCTCTCACAAATCACAGGTCAAATAGTCAAAGCAGTGGGAACTCCTTTCCCCTGCTGCTAGCCACTGCTAGTGTATTTTTGTGTTCAGCTTATCAATAAGCTATTCTAGCTTATTTTAACCAGCAACAACTTTGATTTTGTAATAGGTGCTCATTATTTGACCCATTTGTTCATACCGGAGCAATTGGTGGGTTGACTTTAGGGTTTGACTAGAAAACCAACTTAATTGACTTTTTCATAAGTGCTTATTGGCTTATTCCAGCTTATTGGTGTTGCTTATTGGATTTTGGTTGATTGTTTTCGCTTATTGAAGTCATTTGTAACATTTTGCAAGTTGAATCAAGTCCTGAGGTGCCCTAGAACTAAAACCTGACTATTTTGTCTTTTAGTGGATTTGTACTTGGCTTATTTCTGGCTTATTGAGTGTGCTTTTCAAAATTTCTTTTTAGAGATCTCTTTAGTATCCCAAAAGAAGGTTGTGTGTCAAATTAGAGCTTATGGCATTAGCTTATTGCTTAATGGCCCAATAAGGATAAGCTGCTTGTTCATTAAGTTGTGATAAGCTCAATTTCAGCTTTTAGGCCTTCAGAGTTTTGTGTTTAGAATTGAATTTTGAGTCAGATAGGGCTTTTCCAAGTCATTTGGGCTTATTTTGACTTTATGGGCTAAAAAGCCCAATAAGCTTGACTGTTTTGGGTTTTGGCCCATTTGAGGGCCCAATAGGGGTATTCTGGTCTTTTCACTTTCATTTTCTGTTTAATTAGGTCAAAATAAACTAGTTTGCAAGTTTTTAGAATTTTTTATAATTTTTGGATTTTTAATATTATTTTAATATTATTTTATTATTATTTTTCAAATTTCACATTTTTGCACTTTTTATATTTTTATTAGCTTAAATACATTAAAATAGGAATTTTGCAACTTTTAGATTAATTTTATCATCTTTAGATTAATTTTTATAATTATTTTAAGTTTTAATAGTTTTTAAATAATTTTAAATAGTTTTTATTAGTTTAAAAATTTCTAAAAATAGTTTTTAATCTTCTTAGGTCATTTTAGAGGTTTATCAATTGAAAAATCTTTATTTGGGCTTTTTGATAATTAATTTGATTTTTAGGGCTTTAATTAGCATTTAAAAATTAAATATTTAATTAAATAAAAGGTTGAAAAAGTTTTGATCATTGGTAAACTCTTAGATTATTTATTTTGATTTTTGGTGAATTTTTGGTAATTTTTAGAATTAATTTTTATTTTTGCTCTTTTTACGGTTTTACGTGTAGTCGTAGTAGTAATTAATTTCACGTCTTCGTCATCCTCTTTTCTCATCCCCTTCTAACCAATATTAATCTCAAATCTTGCTACATTTTAGTCACACACATATACCTCCTTGGGAAACGAACTTCATTTGGTCATTAGTGCTTGATTTTCCTAAATCATCACTTAATACTTTTCCCTATTTACGCTCTTTTCCTAAAGAGTAGTAAAACACTACAATCATTTTGGCGCCGCTGCCGGGGAGGTGTGTCGAGATTAATTTGTCTTGTTGTTTTTTAATATTAACCGTAAATAGTATTTGTATTAGTAGACATCTACTAATACGTATTATCGTTTTTTTTGTTTTTCTTGTGAAATTATTATTACTATATTGTATTAAGTATCACAATCAATACAAAATATCTCCAAAAGTGTGAAAACACAACCTTAATTGGGATTTGATCTCCTCATTATTGTATTTGAATCTCAAACAAAAAGAAAAAGACAAAAATAGATAAATACTTTCGAGAAGCTCGATTTTGAAAAATACGAACTATAAGGTGGGTATAAGGCGGGTATTATAAAATATACCCTAAGGAAAAAGGCTCTTAAGTACTTCGCGTCGCCTCGTTTCCCCGCTTGCTTGTGAGTATTCTGAGATTGAAGGCTAATCGGGGGTTTTGCCGCCCAAAGTATTATTACGTATAATATATTTGCTTGGTTTCTTTGTGATTAAACCCTCTTAAACAATTTGGTTTTCACCAAAGTTCTAAAGTCATTCGAAGGCGTTCACTCCACGTGATCGTTTTCATTCTTTTAAGGCTTCTTTAATCAAGAGTTTGATTCGAGGAGAGATTTGGTAGATTGTTGTCTACGAAGATACACCAAAATCCAAAAAATTAAAAACAATAAAAAACACTAAAAAATTGAAAATTCACAAAACACCCAAAAAGAATCTTCTTTGCTCACCTCCCATTCTTCGTGAAGTTTATGATCACTCGTAATCAATCAAAACAAGCTCGTAAACGTCTTCAAAAGCAAGCAAATCAAGAGACGTTGATTGAAGAACAAACTCCAATTGTTGAACCTATTGTAGAACAAGAAGTCGTCATGGCTAATCGTACTATGATAGAGTTGCTACAAGCACCCACCGAGGGTTTTGGAGAGGCCATTGTGATTCCAGCTATCCTTGCGGAGAATTTCAAGATTAAGACGGGTTTAATGTCGATGTTGCAAGCTAATAAGTTTAGAGGTCATGAGAAAGACAACCCGCATTACCACATAAGGAATTTTAATCGTCTCACCGCTACTAGCAAGTTTAAGGATATTTGATAGGTGTGTAAACACCCATCCTTTTACCACTTAATTCTGGCTAAAACAAGACCAAAACACGTATTTAATATCATTTGTTTGGAATTATGCGTGGTTTTTGTGTTTATTGTGTTTTCAGAGCTAACCGGATGAATATTAAAGAAAACATGGGATTGCACGGGTTTTATCAAGGAAAAAGACTCAAGACGAAGTCTATTGTCCAAGAGATGCAAAAGATTTGAAGTCAATGGGCCTATTTGAAGATTTATCGAAGAAAAGGACCAAAGATGGAAGATTTACATATGTCGAAGAAACTCAAGTCTACTAAACGAAGAAATTAAAAGACGAGTTGAATTTAATCGTCGACAAATCCCGGATCAGAATCGAAAACGTCAACTTTTCTGAAAAGACGAGAAGACAAGAAGAAAGGGAGATAGCCCACTCACCAACCAACCACTAGGACTATAAAAGGATTTTTCCTTCACACAATTAGGGAGTTAGATTTATTTTTCTTTCCCAGCTTCTTTGGTTCGTAGCATCACCAACACCATGAGGGTGTTTGGTGATTTTTAATTTCAATCTTGTAAGTGTTTAATCATTACTCTTGTCTACTTTTACATTAATCTTCCAATTCCATCTTTTCATTCATCTTGTTCATCTCCATTTTCATTCAAAGTTCTCAAGTTCTTGTTGATTAATTTTAATCTTTTAAACGTGGTTGATTTTGTGTTTTTGTTGTTGAGATTTGTTACTTATGATATCTGAATGATTATGGGTTAATTTGGTAAAACCTTTTTGAGTATTTGGGTCGATTTGATTGAAAAACGTTTTGCTTCTGTTGTTACTGTTCTTCGCATGTATTATTCCGAATAGGCAGTTGGACTCGTCCCCTATTCGGAATATTTTACTTATTCCGAATCGTCTCTTGTTTTTTTTCCCTTACTCGGAATATTTCCAATATTCCGCATAGCTTGTTTGTTTCATTCCTTATTCAGAATATTTTACATATTCCGAATACACCCATTATTCCGAATAGCATTTTCCTTTCATTCCTTATTCGGAATATTGACATATTCCGAATTGCCATTTTATTTTTCCCTTATTCGAAATGTTTTGGACATTCCGAATTGCACTTTTTATTCCGCATAGAAAACATTCCGCATAGGGTTGATTCATTCCGCATAGCAAGATTTTCACTCCCTTATTCGGAATATCTTCCTATTCCGAATAGAACTTTTTTCCGAATAGGACCTGCTTTCCGAATAGAGCTATTTTTCTGCATAGGTTTATTTTCCGAATAGTATTTTATTTCGAATAGGGTTAGTTTTCCGCATAGCAAAACATTCCGCATTGAGCATTTATTCTGCATAGAAGAATTTATTCCGCATAGTACTTGTTTTCCGAATAGGGTAGTTTCTGTTAGGGTATTTTTTTCCATTTACTGTTTACTGTTTGATTTAAATTTTTAAATCTAGTTTTACTTTTTTTAATTGTTTTAAGCTTAAATCTTTCTTTACTTTATTCACTTCCCTTTTTAGTAGATTAGATAACTAAACCCTTTTTGTACACCAAGAACAAATCTTTCCACTTTAAACCGAGATCAATTCGAGAAGATTCCGAGAATTATTTTGAACCCAATGAAAATGCGTGTATCAAATGGCGCCGCTGCCGGCTCTTCTCGTTAAGATCAAAAGTTTTTTGTGAGAACTTGGATTTTGGGATCCGTTCCCCGTGAACGTTACTTTTTCTTAAAAATTTTCAAAAACACTAAAAAATATAAAATTTTCAAAAATCCTAAAAAGTATAAAAAACATAAAAAACAAAAAATATTTTTGCTTTGTTTTTCTTTGTTAGTTCTTTTGCAGGTGTATGCGCACTCGATCCACGTCTTATTAAGAGCCCGAGCCTCTCGATAACTTAGACATGGCCGGTGTACAAAATAACAACAACAACCCGCCTTTCAACAACATGAACAATAATAACAACAATGAGCCCCTTCCAGATAATCGCCCGATGATTGAATTGCTGCAAGCTCATGTAGATGGCAACACTGATCCAATTGTTATACCACCAATTGCCGCCAACAATTTCGAGCTAAAATCAGGCTTTATCCAGATGGTCTCCGCTCAACCATTCTTGGGACGTACCATTGATGATCCACACGACCATATCAAGAGATTCTTGCAACTCACTAACACGGTCAAGTTCAATGGTGTTCCACAAGAAGTTATCAGGTTACAACTTTTTCCCTTTTCTTTAGAGGGACAAGCCCGGTATTGGCTTGCTAAGGAACCGCCACATAGTATTCTCTCGTGGACGGATTTGGAAACCAAGTTTATAAATTACTTTTTCCCACCCTCTCATACTACCGCTTTGCGGAATGAAATCATAAATTTTGAACAAAAGTACGATGAGTCGTTCAGTGAATCTTGGGATCGTTTTAAAGATCTTTTAAGAAAATGCCCACAACATGGTTTTACCAAAGTACATCAAATTAATACTTTTTACAATGGTTTAAGCATGAGTGACCAAGATTCACTGAACAGTGCCTCGGGGGGTAATCTATTGGCTAAGACTTCCAATGCTGCTTGGGACATCATTGAGAATAAATCTCGTGTGCAAACCAAGAGTGTTCGGACCAATGTCGCTAGTGCTAGCACAAGTGACAGCGACAAGCGATTGGACAAAATCACTACGCTTCTTGAATCGCTTGTCACCCACACCGTCAGCAACAACAACAGCAACAACGCTAAAAATGCTCAAGTTAACGCTGTCAGCCAACCTTGTGAGATATGCGGTGATCCTCACTCTTACACCACTTGTACCGCCACCCAAGATTACCCTGCAGAGAATGTGAATGCAGCATATGGCACCTATCCTCAACCTGCTTATCAAGCTAGACCTCAAGGTGACCGTAATTTGCTTAGCTACCGCTCCAACAACTATCTTTCTCCACCTGGTTTTCCCCCAACCAACTCAAACCAACAACAAAACCTCAATCGCTCTCCTCAACAACAACAACAACCTCGTACACCATACATCCCTCCTCATAAGCAGCAACAACCACCTCAACGAAACAACCAAGTTTACCAACAACCTGCTTATCAACCACCCGCATACAATGCTCCTCCCAACCAACCCACCGCTCTTCACCAAGAAGTGGAAACCTATATGAGGACTAACGATGTGATAGTGGGAAATCTTCTGAGAGAAGTGCTCAACCTGAAAGCGGACTTGGTCAAGAAAGGAAACGATTTGAGAGCCGACATGAGAAATACGTTGGATAGCCAAACTAATGACTTGAAGAACATGATGGCTAGTTTCTTCCAAGGTAATCAACCCTCTTCTTCGGGTACTCTTCTGAGTAACACCGTTGCGAATCCAAGAGGGGAGATAAAAGCAATCACCACTCGAAGTGGCAAAGGTACCAAGGAACCCGAGCTTCCTATACCTCCACCGGTGGTTGTGACTAAGGAGAATGAGTCACCTGCTCCTATTCCTCATCCTTCTCCTTCCCCAATTTCTCCACCTCTTCCTTCTACCCCTCCTCCACCCAAGGATGTGAGTGATCCTATTCTTCCAAAGCCTTCCTCTTCTTCCAATATACCTTATCCTTCTAGGTTGAGGAAAGAGAAGCAAAAGAGCAAGGATGATATTCAGGTTTCGAACTTCCTTAAAATGTTCAAACAATTGAATTTTAACATCTCCTTCGCTGAGGCTCTCGCTCACATGCCTAAATATGCGAAAATGTTTAAAGATCTTCTGAGCGACAAGGAAAAGCTCCTCGATATTGCCAACACCCAACTTAATGAGAATTGCTCTGCAGTGCTCTTAAGGAAATTGCCAACCAAGCTTGGTGATCCGGGTCGTTTCTTAATTCCTTGCAATTTCCCGGGAGTAGAGAATTGCATGGCCCTAGCCGATCTAGGTGCCAGTATTAATCTCATGCCTCTAAGTGTTTGGAAGCAATTATCTCTCCCAGAGCTAGTCCCCACCAAAATGACTTTGGAATTAGCTAACCGTACGGTTGCTTATCCAGTGGGGATAGCCGAAGACGTCATTGTAGGAGTCGACAAATTCACCTTCCCTGCTAATTTTGTTGTCGTCGACTACGAGATGGACCCTCGTGTGCCACTAATTGTTGGTCATCCATTCCTGAGGACCGGTCGCACTCTCATCGATGTTGAAGCCGGTGAGCTTATCATGAGAGTGGGTGACGATAAAGTAGTCTTCAACATGGGAAAGTTGTCTAAACAACCTTATTCATATGAGAGTGTTAATTGTATTGACGTTCTTGATGAGGCTTGTGAAGAACACTTTAATGATGCTTGCAAAAGTATTCCTACCTCTCTTCCCAATGTTGAGACCGTGTCCTCTATTGATTCATCGTTGTCTCTATTTGTAGATAGTGATTTATTTTGGAACAATCTTGAAGATACCATGGGAGATGTGAACTTAGCTACTAATGATTCTCCCACCGATGGGGATGAAGACATGAATTTCTTTGACAATCTTCTCAACGAAGACAATCCTTCTCCTCCATCTCCCACGGTCATTGTTATCGATACTCCGACTTCGAATACGCCTCCCGTCGAAAATCCTCCGGATTTAGAGCTTAAGGAGTTGCCACCCATCTCGAGTATGTGTTCCTTGACGAAGAAAAGAAGTCGCCCGTCATCATTGCGAAGGATTTGAAAGCTGAAGAAAAAGCCCGACTTATCACCGTGTTGAAAGATCATAAGAAGGCTATTGCTTGGAAGATTTCTGATATTCGTGGAATTGATCCTCACTTCTGCACACACAAAATTCTCATGGAGGACGACTTTAAGCCCACAATTCAAAGCCAACGAAGGGTGAATCCAAAAATACATGAAGTCATCAAAACAGAGGTTATCAAACTTCTTGATGCGGGTATGATTTACCCTATTTCGGATTCACCATGGGTTAGTCCAATCCATTGTGTGCCCAAGAAGGGCGGAATAACCGTTGTTCCCAATGAACACAACGAGTTGATTTCCACTCGTCTCGTTACTGGGTGGAGAGTTTGTATAGACTACCGCAAACTCAATGATGCCACGAGAAAGGATCATTTCCCTCTACCTTTTATGGACCAAATGCTTGAACGTTTAGCGGGTAATGAATATTACTGCTTTCTTGATGGTTTCTCGGGTTATTTCCAAATACCCATCGATCCCCAGGATCAAGAGAAGACAACATTCACTTGTCCCTATGGCACATTTGCTTACAAAAGAATGCCTTTTGGCTTATGTAATGCGCCCGGGACTTTCCAAAGGTGCATGTTAGCTATTTTCCATGACATGGTTGAACAAACCATGGAAGTCTTCATGGATGATTTCTCGGTCTTCGGGGATTCTTTCTCTTCTTGCCTTGCCAATTTGGAACGTATGCTTAAGCGGTGCGAAGACACTCGCCTTGTTCTAAATTGGGAAAAATGCCATTTTATGGTAAAAGAAGGCATCGTGCTGGGACACAAAATTTCCAAAGCCGGTCTTGAAGTAGACCGTGCTAAATTCGATGTTATCGCCAAGTTGCCTCCACCTTCCACCGTGAAGTGTGTGAGAAGCTTTCTGGGTCATGCGGGCTTCTATCGACGTTTCATTCAAGATTTCTCTAAAATCGCTCGCCCGATGACCCACCTCTTGGAAAAAGATACTCCTTTCATCTTTTCCGAAGAGTGCCTTGAAGCCTTCAACTCGCTTAAGGATAAGCTAACTAAGGCACCCGTCTTGGTTACCCCTAATTGGGAGCTGCCCTTTGAGTTGATGTGCGATGCTAGTGATTTTGCTATTGGTGCGGTTCTGGGATAAAGAGTGAACAAACACTTCCAACCAATCCATTACGCTAGCAAGACAATGACTGGGGCACAATTGCATTATACGACAACAGAAAAAGAGCTTTTAGCTGTTGTCTATGCCTTTGAAAAATTTCGCCCCTATCTTGTCCTTTCCACCACAATCGTGTATACCGATCATTCCGCGTTGAAGTACTTGTTGACAAAGCAAGATTCCAAACCAAGACTTCTTCGCTGGGTTTTGCTGCTTCAGGAATTTAAGATCGAAATTCGCGATAAAAAAGGAGCAGAAAACCTAGCCGCGGACCATCTCAGCAGACTTGAGGATCCTTACCAAGGGGATCATCCGAACAAAGAAATCAATGATTCTTTTCCCTTGGAGACCTTAATGTCTATAAATTCGAATTCTGATGAAACCCCGTGGTTTGCGGACTTTGCAAACTACTTGGCGGGTGGAATTCTAAAGGAAGGGTTGACGTCTCAACAAAAGAAAAAGTTCTTCACCGACATTAAGACTTACTTTTGGGACGACCCTTACCTATTCAAACAATGTGCCGACCTGATTATCCGCCGATGTGTTGATGGACCGACAACTTCAGAAATCCTTGATGCTTGCCACAAAGGACCCACCGGTGGTCACTTTGGTCCCAACTACACCACCAAAAAAGTGTTTGACTCGGGATTTTATTGGCCCACCATCTACCGTGATGCTCACGATATGGTTAAACGATGTGATGTGTGCCAGAAACAAGGCACGATCACACATAAAGACGAGATGCCTCAAAATTTCATACAAGAATGTGAAATCTTTGATGTTTGGGGTATCAACTTTATGGGGCCATTCCCTTCCTCTAAAGGAAACAAATACATCCTTGTAGCCGTTTACTACGTCTCCAAATGGGTTGAAGCCAAAGCTTTACCCACTAATGACGCAAGGGTGGTTTATAACTTTTTGAAAGCTCTATTCGCTAGATTCGGTGTGCCTCGTGCCATTATTAGTGATCGTGGGACTCATTTTTGCAATGACCAATTCGCAAGAGTCATGGCTAAGTATGGTGTAAATCATCGTCTTTCCACAGCCTACCACCCACAAACTAATGGCCAGGCTGAAATATCCAACCGAGGACTTAAGCGAATTCTGGAAAGAACCGTGGGAGAGCATCGTGCCGCATGGGCTGATAAACTTGATGATGCTTTGTGGGCTTTCCGTACTGCTTACAAGACCCCGATCGGCTGTACGCCATATCGTCTTATGTACGGAAAAGCGTGCCACCTCCCCATTGAGTTGGAGCACAAGGCTTATTGGGCCTTGAAGTGGGCTAATTTTGATATTAACAAAGCCGGTGACCTGCGAAAGATCCAACTCAATGAGCTGAATGAACTCCGTAATGAGGCTTATGAAAATTCTTTGATCTATAAGGAAAGAACTAAGCTCATTCATGACTCCAAGATCAAAAACCGAGAGTTCCATGTTGGAGACAAAGTCTTACTTTTTAACTCTCGGTTGAAAATCTTTTCGGGCAAGCTGAAATCTCGTTGGTCCGGCCCATTCACCATTGCCCAAATTTTTCCATATGGTACTCTCGAGCTCACTCAACCTAATGGACCTAATTTTAAGGTGAATGGCCAACGAGTGAAGTTGTACTTTGGTGAGGACACCTCTCAGGAGGTGATTCCATCCCTCACCATGTTCCCCATGAACTAATTTTGGGTCGAGTCAGGCTCGTGACTCGGTTATCAAAAACAAGCGCTCCTCGGGAGGCAGCCCGAGTATCTATCCTTTTATATTTTAACCCCCTAAGTGTAGGGGAGCCTGTATACGTGTTTGTATTTGTATGGTGATGTGATTACAGGGATAAGGGCACCCTTGGAAACTTTGAAGAACCGTGCTCCCGTGCTATCTGAAATCCGGTTCTATCTCTCAACTATCGTGATTCAATTTTCTTCATACTCACATTTGAAATTGATCACTTTAGTCGTCTCTTCCTTAACTTGATTTAACCAACGTGCACAATGACATAAGTGTAGGGGAGATTTTTCCCACATGCTTAAACATTGAGGACAATGTTTATCTTAAGTGTAGGGGGACTTCTATCCAAGTTTTAAGTGGACTTTTCCATGAAAATGCCTTCATTTAACCGGAAAATCATATTTTTCAACATTTTTCAAAATTTTTATTAACTTTGGCCATTTAGTTGTAATTTTTATATTTTTATCGTTGCTTTCATATGTATATATTCCACAATAAAGTCAAAATATTAATAAAGTGGTGTAGCTAGTTTAGTAATCTTTGACATATTAGGCCCGTTGCGTTTATTTTGACTCAAACCGAATAGACTTATCCATGTTTATTCTAGCTAGTATCCTTAACCATTTAGACCTTAATTGGTCTATTAGGCTAAGTATCCACGAGTCTCATTACTTGAGATTTTAAATTGTGGAGGACGAGAAATGATAGAGTCAATTATAAGTCGGTAATCTTGCACAAGCTCACTTGGTGTAATTATTTGCCTATTCTCCCATCACTTGCTAATAATTTATCTGCAATAAGTAAGGTCGTACGATTTGAAAGGTTACTTAGCTTCTAGCCCAAGATCGTTTAAAAGTTGCTCGGTAATGATAAGAGTTCATAGCCAAGGCATAACTTATGAAGCGGGGCGCGAAGATTGGCGAGTCCGAAAAGGCCCTAACAAGGCATGAGGATTCAATTTTATTGCTGAAGATCCAAAGTGATGTGAAAAGCATTATTCCCAAAATCAATATGAAGGATCAAGACTCACGAAGAAAAGCAATCAACTCCCATAAAGATCATGGAGAAGTCTATCCGAAAAGACCCTAACAAGGTATGAGGATAAATAGATCCAAGTCCGAAAAGGAGGCGGATCGTTGTATCTCAAAATCCCAATTAGAGATTGAAGAAATAATCATGAAGTCGTGGTCAACAAAGTTGGAGTGCCCCTCAGAAGTCTCCAAATGAAGAAACTCTATTACGATGAGAAGACCATTATTCAAGAACGTCTCTCAAGATATGAAGTATGAAGTACATGCCAAATATCGGCCCGAGAAAGGTCTCAAATCGCGAACCAAGTTATGCCAAGATATGAACTTTTTGATATCCCGAGAAGCAGTTTTAAGAGATTTTGTCCTTTAGCTAACTATTGATCAAATCGTCCTACTTTGCTTTCAGCCTAAATAACTATCGAAATAAGTCCAAAAATGCATCTTCATGATCATTCTAAGACAAAAATAAAATATAAGAGATACACCTAGGAATAAGGGAGTTTAAGCATTTAATTAAGCCATGTGTGTAAGTGTTTGAATTGCTAACTTATAATAACAATGATCTCGTTTTTAAGCTTAGTTTGGGGAACGTGAAACTTGAGGATGATAAATTTTCGCAGCACCAAAGCCCTAATGTAAGTCCTTGATCTCTTTGCAAGTTATTTCCATCCTTTTGTTTACTTTAAAGTTTTGATTCCTCTTAGTACTTTAATTTTTGTTTAGTAGTATGTTAATAAGGCCAAGGTTGATTGATTATGAGAAAAGTGTAAAATTGCTTTATCACTAAGCATTGCATGAGGGCATGGCAATGGTTAAGTGTAGAGGATTTGATAGGTGTGTAAACACCCATCCTTTTACCACTTAATTCTGGCTAAAACAAGACCAAAACACGTATTTAATATCATTTGTTTGGAATTATGCGTGGTTTTTGTGTTTATTGTGTTTTCAGAGCTAACCGGATGAATATTAAAGAAAACATGGGATTGCACGGGTTTTATCAAGGAAAAAGACTCAAGACGAAGTCTATTGTCCAAGAGATGCAAAAGATTTGAAGTCAATGGGCCTATTTGAAGATTTATCGAAGAAAATGACCAAAGATGGAAGATTTACATATGTCGAAGAAACTCAAGTCTACTAAACGAAGAAATTAAAAGACGAGTTGAATTTAATCGTCGACAAATCCCGGATCAGAATCAAAAACGTCAACTTTTCTAAAAAGACGAGAAGATAAGAAGAAAGGGAGATAGCCCACTCACCAACCAACCACTAGGACTATAAAAGGATTTTTCCTTCACACAATTAGGGAGTTAGTTTTATTTTTCTTTCCCAGCTTCTTTGGTTCGTAGCATCACCAACACCATGAGGGTGTTTGGTGATTTTTAATTTTCTTTCAATCTTGTAAGTGTTTAATCATTACTCTTGTCTACTTTTACATTAATCTTCCAATTCCATCTTTTCATTCATCTTGTTCATCTCCATTTTCATTCAAAGTTCTCAAGTTCTTGTTGATTAATTTTAATCTTTTAAACGTGGTTGATTTTGTGTTTTTGTTGTTGGGATTTGTTACTTATGATATTTGAATGATTATGGGTTAATTTGGTAAAACCTTTTTGAGTATTTGGGTCGATTTGATTGAAAAACGTTTTGCTTCTGCTGTTACTGTTCTTCGCCTGAATTATTCCGAATAGGCAGTTGGACTCGTCCCCTATTCGGAATATTTTACTTATTCCGAATCGTCTCTTGTTTTTTTCCCTTACTCGGAATATTTCCAATATTCCGCATAGCTTGTTTGTTTCATTCCTTATTCGGAATATTTTACATATTCCGAATAGACCCATTATTCCGAATAGCATTTTCCTTTCATTCCTTATTCGGAATATTGACATATTCCGAATTGCCATTTTATTTTTCCCTTTTTCGGAATGTTTTGGACATTCCGAATTACAATTTTTATTCCGCATAGAAAACATTCCGCATAGGGTTGATTCATTCCGCATAGCAAGATTTTTCACTCCCTTATTCGGAATATCTTCCTATTCCGAATAGAACTTTTTTCCGAATAGGACCTGCTTTCCGAATAGAGCTATTTTTCTGCATAGGTTTATTTTCCGAATAGTATTTTATTCCGAATAGGGTTAGTTTTCCGCATAGCAAAACATTCCGCATTGAGCATTTATTCCGCATAGAAGAATTTATTCCGCATAGTACTTGTTTTCCAAATAGGGTAGTTTCTGTTAGGGTATTTTTTTCCATTTACTGTTTACTGTTTGATTTAAATTTTTAAATCTAGTTTTACTTTTTTTAATTGTTTTAAGCTTAAATCTTTCTTTACTTTATTCACTTCCCTTTTTAGTAGATTAGATAACTAAACCCTTTTTGTACACCAAGAACAAATCTTTCCACTTTAAACCGAGATCAATTCGAGAAGATTCCGAGAATTATTTTAAACCCAATGAAAATGCGTGTATCAATGTTCCACATGACGACATTAAGATGATGTTGTTTCCATACTCGTTAGATGGACCCGCTAAAATTTTTCTTGAGAAAGAACCGCCAAATTCGATTTTGACATGGGGGGATCTCGTTTCTAAGTTTGTGAACAAATTTGTTCCACCATCTAAAACAACACATTTGAAAATGAGATTTCAAGATTTGTACAAAGAAATAATGAAATTTTTTCAACGGCATGGGAACGCTTTAAAGAAATGTTACATGAATGTCCACACCATGATTTTTCGGAATTGCATCAAATTGATACTTTTTATAATGGGCTTAATGATCATGAACGAGATTACTTAAATGTCGCCGCGGGTGGTATTTTTTTGTGCAAAACGACCGATGAAGCTTTAAAGATTATCGAGAATAGATCTAAGGTTTATAGCCCTCGTAACACACCGAGTGTTGCCAATTTGGGTTCGTCATCGTCGTCATCGTCTCGTAGCATTAATGTCTTACATGATGAAGCTAATGAGGAAAATCGGTTTTTTGATAGATTTGCTAATCTTATGACTCATTGGAAAGCTCAAGAGGCTTTAAATTCCGCTTCGGTTAAAGCGATTGAAAAGAGTTGTTTGTCTTGTGGTGGAGCTCATGATCTTTCCGAGTGCATTACCGCCGGTGGTAACACTTTGAGTGCTTATGTAGCAACGGGAACTTATAACCAAAACGGCCAAGGTTCCCGCCCAAATCAAGCTCTACCAAATCAAAATGCTAATAACTATCGAAAAAAACCAAGGTGGTAATTATCAAGGCAATTCACGTAACTACAACAAAGGGAATTATCAAAGTGGGAATGGATAAGTCACTAATCAAAACCAAAACCCTGATTTTCAAAACACTACACAAGGTTTTCAAAATGCTCACACTAAAAATCTTCAAGGATAATTTTTGGATTATGCTAAAGCAAATGATGCTAAGTTTGATAACATGCAACGTGAGATGATTAGCTTAAGATCCGAGTTGAAAAACGAGCTTAAAAACGAACTTGCTAATGAACTTAAAACTCATGCAAATAAAATGGAAGGAAATGTTCAACGTCTTCAACAAAATCAACAAAAGATGGAACAAGGACAACATGAGATTAAGCAAGAATTGTTAAAAGCGGATGCTAGGCAATCAAAATTTGAGGACCGAATGGCAAAAATGTTTGAAGCAATCATGTGTAAACCCTCTTCCTCGGGTGGTCTTCCTAGTGATACCATTGCAAACCCGAAGGGAGAAATGAAGGTTATTACTTACCGAAGTGGTAAAACTTTCAAGGAACCAATCTCTCATCCAAGTACTTCTACGGAGAAGGAAATCGAGAAAGGGCCCGAGGTGATGGTCGAAAAGGAGCATATTACAAGCCCACGAAGTACCGCTCATACCATACCTACGGTTGAACCAATACCAATTGTGGAACCCGAGTTTCCAAGGCCGTTTCCTAATGTGCAACCCACACCACCCTTACCTTACCCTTCGAGACGAAACAAAGAGAAATTGCAAGAACGTAACAAACAACAAATCGAGCTTTTTATAAAAATGTTTCAACAAGTGCATTTTGATGTGAGTTTAGCCGACACGTTGTTATACATGCCTCGTTTCGCTTCCACTTTTAAAAGTATGATGAGCGATAAGGAAAAGCTTTCAAAGCTTGCTAATTGTTCTTCGGTTTATCTTAACCGCATACCGGAAAAAGTTGGTGACCCCGGAAAGTTTCTCATTCCTTATGACATACAAGATATGAAAGAATGCCTCGCCTTGGCCTATCTTGGTGCGAGCATTAATTAGATGCCATTTTCCATATGGAAATCACTTTCGCTTCCGGCTCTTACTCCTTCGAACATGTCTATCGAGATGGCCGATCATTCTACGATTTTAGCATGTGGAGTAGCCGAAGATGTTTTCGTGAAAGTGGGGAAGTTCTACTATCCCGTTGATTTTATAGTAGTTGACATCCCCGCGGATCCTCAAGTTCCTCTAATTTTAGGTCGTCCATTTTTAGACACCTCGAGATCGCTTATCGACGTTCATGCAAGAACTATCACTTTGAGATTCAACGAAGAGGAACTTGTTATAAACGCTACTCAAAATGCAAAACCTTCTCATGTTTATGAAATCGCTACCATCAATCACATTGACTTATTTGATGTGGTTTGCGATGAGTTTTCACAAGAAGTGTTAAGTTTTTCCGATAGCTCGTCAAGTGGCAATCCCACTATTTTGGATCCGATTCTTGCTAATTCTACACCAAATCTCACTCCATTCCAAGGAGGCGATTTCACTTCAAATGAAATCAACAATGAAGATGAGGTGTTTATTAGTAATGATACTTCTATTCCACCATTTCTTCCGCCGATGGAAGTTATGAGTGTTGAACCAAAATCTTCAATCGAGGAACCACCTATCCTTGAATTGAAAGATCACCCTTCTCACCTTGAATACGCATTCTTGGAAGGTGATGACAAGTTGCCAGTTATTATTGCAAGACGTCTTGCTAATGATAAAAAAACCGAGCTCTTGAAAGTTCTTAAAGCTCATAAAGGGGCAATTGCATGGAAAATTTCCTACATTAAGGGTATTGACCCAAAATTTTGTACTCACAAGATTTTAATGGAGGAGGACTACAAACCCACAATTCAAAGTGAAAGAAGGATAAACCCCAAAATTCACGATGTCATTAAAAAGGAAGTGTTAAAACTCCTTGACGCGGGAATGATTTATCCTATCTCCAATAGCCCATGGGTGAGCCCAATCCATTGTGTCCCTAAAAAGGGATGAATGACCGTTGTACCTAATGAAAACGACGAGTTAATTCCCACTCGTGTTGTGACCGGTTGGAGGGTGTGTATTGACTACCGAAAGTTAAATGACGCCACTCGTAAAGACCACTTTCCTTTGCCCTTCACGGATCAAATGTTGGAGCGACTAGCGGGAAATGAATTCTATTGCTTTTTAGATGGTTTTTCCGGTTACTTTCAAATCCCTATCGACCCTCGTGATCAAGAGAAGACTACGTTTACGTGTCCTTATGAAACGTTTGCTTATCGTAGGATGCCTTTCGGACTTTGTAATGCACTGGGTACGTTTCAACGGTGTATGATGGCCATTTTTCACGATATGATCGAGAAGTCGATGGAAGTGTTTATGGATGACTTTTCGGTGTTTGGCAATTCGTTCACGTCGTGTTTATCTAATTTAGAGGAAATGTTAAAACGTTGTGAAGAAACCAATCTTGTGCTTAATTGGGAAAAATGTCATTTCATGTGTAAACAAGGAATCGTCTTAGGACATAAGTTCTCTAAAGCGGGGATTGAGGTCGATAAAGCTAAGGTAGACGTCATCGCCAAGTTATCTCATCCCAAAACCGTTAAGGGAGTTTGGAGTTTCCTAGGCCACGCGGGCTTTTATCGTCGTTTCATCAAAGACTTTTCAAAAATCTCTCGACCTATGACACACCTTCTCGAGAAGGATGCTCCTTTTAATTTCAATGAGGATTGTGTTGGAGCTTTCGAAACTCTCAAAAGGAAACTTACCGAAGCTCCCATTCTTGTTGCTCCTAATTGGGAATTACCCTTTGAAATCATGTGCGATGCAAGTGATTATGCTATAGGGGCCGTCTTAGGGCAACGTTATGAAAAGCATTTCCGTCCTATCTATTATGCTAGTAAGACGTGACCGAGGCTCAATTAAAGTACACCACAACGGAAAAGGAATTCCTTGTCGTGGTCTATGCTTTTGTGAAATTCCGACCTTATCTCGTCTTAACTAAAAGTATCGTGTATACCGACCATTCGGCTATCAAGTATCTCTTAGCTAAGCAAGATGCTAAGCCAAGATTGCTTCGTTGGATGCTCCTCCTCCAAGAATTTGATGTCACCGTGCTTGACAAAAAAGGAGCCAAGAATCTAGCGGCCGATCATCTCTCTCGTCTAGAAGATCCTCACAAAGATGTTTTCGAGAACAAGGAAATCACCGAAACATTTCCTCTCGAGACTCTCGGTGTAGTGAATTCTAAAGACACCACCCCATGGTTTGCCGACATTGCAAATTACCATGCGGGGAATTTCATAATCAAGGGTATGACGACACAACAAAAGCGAAATTCTTTCGTGACGTCAAGTTCTATTTTTGGGATGACCCTCATCTCTTTCGGGTTTGTGCGGATCAACTCGTTCGACGTTGTGTTTTTGGTGCCGAAGCTTCAAATATCCTTAGAGCTTGTCACGAGGGACCCACGGGTGGTCACCACGGTGCTAATCTCACGGCTAAGAAAGTGTTCGATGCCGGCTTCTTTTGGCCTTCTATTTATCGTGATGCACACGCACTTGTGAAGTCGTGTGATTCGTGCCAACGTCAAGGAAAAACGTCTCAACGTGATGAAATGCCGCAAAACATAATTCAAGTGTGTGAGATTTTCGACATTTGGGGCATAGAATTTATGGGGCCGTTCCCATTGTCTCATGGTAACAAGTATATCCTCGTCGCGGTGGACTACCTTTCTAAGTGGGTGGAAGCTAAGGCTTTACCTACTAATGATGCTCGTGTGGTAGTGAAGTTTTTGAAGCAACTATTCTCTCGGTTCGGAACCCCTCGTGCTATTATAAGCGATCGTGGAACCCATTTTTGTAATGACCAATTCGAGAAGGTCTTAAAGAAATATGGAGTTACTCATCGTCTTTCTACGGCTTATCACCCGCAAACGAGTGGGCAAGTCGAGGTTTCGAACCGACCTTTGAAGAGGATTTTAGAGAGGTTGATTGGAGAAAACCGTGCTTCATGGTCCGACAAACTCGATGACGCTTTATGGGAATTTAGGACCGCTTATAAGACACCTATCGGTTGTACTCCTTATAAGTTAGTCTATGGGAAGAATTGTCATTTGCCCATTGAATTGGAGCACAAGGCATATTGGGCCCTTAAGCATGCAAACTTTGACTTAAAGACCGCGGGAGATCACCGGAAAATACAATTGAATGAATTGTATGAATTAAGAGATAATGCTTATGAAAATTCATTGATTTTCAAAGAAAAGACTAAAAAATGCAAAGATTAAAAACCGGGTTTTTAACGTTGGTGATCAAGTGTTACTTTTTAACTCTAGACTTAAGATATTTTCTGGGAAATTGAAATCTCGTTGGTCGGGTCCTTTCACCGTTAACACAAGTGTTTCCTTATGGGACCATCGAGCTAGCTCAAGATTATGGTCCTAACTTCAAGGTGAATGGACATAGGCTTAAGCACTACTTTGGTGAGGGCATTCCTTCAATGGTTGACCTCGACCAAGTCACCTTCCCCAATGATAATTAGCATTGAGGGGATCGAGTCGAGCTCATGACTCGGTAATAAAAAAACGAGGTGCCTCGTGGGGGAGATCCCATGCTTATCCTTTTATGCTTACTAATAACTAATTACAGGGGATTTGTGCCCTTCCAACTCGTTGTCTCGTGGTTGTTTGTGATTGTGTTATCTAGATCATCATCATCATCTACGATTGAAGACTCTCGTGTTCGTTTACGTGAGCCTCCATCGTTTGCTTGAAGAAGTTTTTCACGAATCTATTGACATATCCTTTATTGTTCTAACAATTATCTTTTAGCATACTTAATAAACGGCTTTAGATATATTGTTGATCACCCTTTCCATGCTAGATCCTAAGCATTCGATTCTTCGTCTCTAGTATGGGGGTGCTCCACCTTTAGACTCGAAACATTGAGGACAATGTTTACTTTTAGTATGGGGGTGAATAGGTACTTGCTTTCCTACGTCCTCATGTTTTCCAACTTTCAATATTTTGTTGCTAATAAGGCTAAAAATGGCCAAATTTTAAAAAATTTCTTAGTTTTCATAAGTGTTTTTAAGACACGAATGTATATTTTCTGATGGGTAGAATAAGAGCTAATTTTTGACTTGATGGGCATTTGGAGCCATTTACATTCCTTAACCCGATCAATTCAAGTTTTGCTAGACTTTTATATAGGGAACTTTAAAACGCGAAAGTCTTAGCTCAGTCGGGTTAAGAACAAGAACTTTTCGCAAGTTCCTATAATTGATCCTAGAAAGTCACTTATCAAGGGAACTATAAAATGCATTCTCTAAACTTGAAAAAGTCCAAGAAAGTGCAAGATCCTATAGGTGGCTTGAAAACCCAAAACTTTGATTTGATATAGTCTTAATGAAAGCTAATCCAAATTTGACTTAATTTTGACTTGTATGGCTAAGTATGCACGAGTCTCTTTAATTAGAGGTCTTTATATAGTGAAGAACGAGAAGTGATAGAGTTAGACAAGTGATCATGCTAAACGTAGAACATGAAAATGTTCTTTCAAAAACTTATATGTTTTTAATTGTGGCTTTTTCTTCCCATAAGATCAATGCATTAGGAATAAAAATAATTTCAATAAGTAAGGTCGTACGATTTGAAAGGTTACTTAGCCTCTAGCGCAAGATCGTTTAAAAGTTGTTCGGGGTTGAATAGAGTTCATAGCCAAGGCATAACTTGTTGAAGCGGGACGCCGAAGATTGGTGAAGATCCAAAAAGGCCATAACAAGGCATGAGGAGCTCTATTTTGTTTCTAAAGATCCAAGATGATGTGAAGTATCATTATTCCAAAATCAATATGAAGGATCGAGACACACGACGAAAAGCAATTACTCCCCTAAAGATCATGGAGAAAGTCTATCCGAAAAGACTCTTACAAGGTACGAGGATAAATATATCCAAGTCCGAAAAGGAGGCGGATCGTTGTATATCAAAATCCAAAATAAAGATTAAAGAAAAATGATGAAGTCGTGGTCCAAATATGAAGAATCTCTCAAAAACGTCAAGTGAAGAAATTCCAAATATATGAAGAGAAGACCATAATTTCAAGAACGTCTTCCCAAGATTTGAAGTATGAAGTACATGCCAAATATCGGTCCGAGAAAGGTCTCAAATCGTGAAACGAGTTATGCCAAGATATGAACTTAAGGAGATACACGAGAAGTCGTTTTAAAAGATTTTGTCCTTCGGCTAACTATCGATTAAATCGTGCTACTTTGCTTTCGGACTAATAAATACTCAAATAAGTCAATATGAATCACTTGTGATCCATGACAAATAGTTAAAAAAATGCTAGTAACCCATTTCCTTTTATAATAACTAGGATTGCGGGGAGAAAAAGTATTACACAATTTGGACGTATGAGTAGTGTTAGCATTGTGACTTGTACCAACAATGATCTCATTTTTGCACTTAGCATGGAATGTATGACAATCAAGGATGACGAAATTTACTCTAAGGGACATTTACTTGTTTCTATTCTTTGACCCTAAAAAGTCACATTCGTGATGAAAATCATACATTATGTCTTTACGCATCTTCGTAGTATTGTTGCAAGTCTTTTACTTTTGAATAAAAGTTAATAAAATTGAATTTTGGTGATGCTTAGATACTTTATTCTAGCATTGCGTGAGGGCACGGCAATGGCTTAGTATGGGGGAGTGATGAGATGGCATTTATACATGATCTCATCGTTCTTTTCGGGCTTTAAATGCATAAAAATGTCATAAAATACCATATATATGCTTGTGTTTGTTTACTTGTGTATTTTAGGTATGGATATCGTGAAAAAGACAAAAGATCACAAGAAACAAGGAAAAACGGACACGAGAAACGAAGCCGTACAAAGAACCGGGCCCTAGTTCATGATTTATCCAAGATTTACCCTTGAAGACTTGAAGAAATACAAGATTGATCCTCAAATAATGAACAATTGACACTTAAAACCCTTGTGAATTCATAATTACAAGTTTGGTCCCTTAAGTTTGTCAAAATTGCAAAAAGGTCCTTCAACTTTGAAGAAATGGCAAGATTAGTCCCTCATCAAATCTAATTTGTCATGGTCCCTCATAAAAGCAAACATCTATTGAAGACCTTTGAAGATCAAGATTGTCCAAGATCAGCCCTTGAATTATGGAAAAATGTCAAAAACAACCATTGAAACACATATGCCAAAGTTTTGGGGCAAAAGTGTAAAAATCATAACTTCAACAACAAAGGGAACACGTTTTGTGGGCTGAAATACTTCATATGCATACTTTGCCAAAGACCAAGGGTTACTATTGCCAACTTTGAAAGTTTAAACACACAAACACGCGCCAAACACTTAACCTCCACTTATTTCGGATCAAACTAGTTACTGTAGCACGTGATGAACCCAGTATTTACTTTCTACCAACAAAGGGTAAATTTCGATTAGTTGTTCCCCCATGTGATTCACACATGCAGAAACCCATCCCAACATTAAATCCCTCTTCTCCACTCACCCAAGGACCCCACACCCAAAACCGTTCCACCCATCACATGCCAACTTCCTCTCCAAGAAAGGACACGTGTCAAGATCAACAGCTAAGAGTCATAGCTTAACTCCAAAGCTAAAATGAACGTCCTTGATCATTTTGGACAGCTCATATCAAGGATTCGTCTAGAAGCACTCAAGGATAATTTGGGAAATTCACATCTAGGGTTTATGAATAGTGTTATGTTAGCATTTGCCTATAAAAAGAGACCTCAACCTGTGAGAGTCCCTTTGTTCCAGATTTTAGCTTTTAAATCTTTGTAATTCCTTTTTATTAAATAAAGTTGGATTTTCTGAAAACTTATGATTTCCCTTTATGTTTTATAAAAGTTTGGTATCTGATAAGCTAAAGTCTGAGTTCCTTATTCATTTTGAAGGTTTTTGAGGCAAGGTTTTAAGCAATAAAACTTGTGTTTCAAAAATCAGAAAGTTCTTGTTATGTGTTCATCACTTTGGTTTGTTGTTCTTAGCAGGTACAAGGAAGCTGGTACTTGTTTTGCTAGTACCTCAGCTCAAACAATCCAAGGCTTGGATGTAAGTCTTGGAGGTTTGCAACCCTCTCCCTTTTAATTTTTCTGATTTTCATATGATTTTTGGTGATTTTGCATGTTTATTGGCGAATCTGTGTTTTGAGGCTTGATTTGTGTTTCTGAGGTTGAATATCAGTTGTAGGGGTGGATTAGATCTTGTTTGATAGGTTAAAACACAACAATCCTTTGGAAGATTGCAAATCAGATTCCAAAGGGGTGTTTGGGTTAACTGATTCAAAGGGATTTGACCCTTCCTTTGTTGTTGTTTTTGCTTCTTTTGGTTTGGTATCTGTTTAATTGTTGCTAAGTGACATTTATCTGCAAGTTTTGTGGGTTTGAACAATAAAACAATCAAAGGGCTATAAAATCTGATTTACTTGGGAATTTTGGCTAAAATTTTGGGGCACCTAGATCTAAGGGTAGACTAGGGTTAACAAGTGTGAAATTTTGGTTAACTTAATCAGGGAAAGAGATTTGAAGGCTTAAAATTGGATTGGTGGTCAAATAGATCAGCAAAAGGATTTTGGATAATCTATTTTGCTAATCAGTAATTGTTGGTGCTTGAATCTGCTTATTTACTTTGATCCATTGCTTGAAACAAGTTTATTGTGCTTATTGGACTTTATTATAGCTTGTGTATGCATTTGGTTCAATTTGGCTGGCTTATTCATGCTAAAACTGCTTATTTGTTCATAACTTCTTATTTTCAAGGTCTATGCAATATCTGTGGACTGTTTGCTTATTTTGGGCTTATTGTGTGAACCAAATTGTGATTTCTTTGTTGATATAGACTTCTTGTGATTCACTGATCACAAGGGTGCCCTTGTTTCCATTTGAATCCAACTGGATCTCTCACAAATCACAGGTCAAATAGTCAAAGCAGTGGGAACTCCTTTCCCCTGCTGCTAGCCACTGCTAGTGTATTTTTGTGTTCATCTTATCAATAAGCTATTCTAGCTTATTTGAACCAGCAACAACTTTGATTTTGTAATAGGTGCTCATTATTTGACCCGTTTGTTCATACTAGAGCAATTGGTGGGTTGACTTTAGGGTTTGACTAGAAAACCAACTTAATTTACTTTTTCATAAGTGCTTATTGGCTTATTCCAGCTTATTGGTGTTGCTTATTGGATTTTGGTTGATTGTTTTGGCTTATTGAAGTCATTTGTAACATTTTGCAAGTTGAATCAAGTCCTGAGGTGCCCTAGAACTAAAACCCGACTATTTTGTGTTTTAGTAGATTTATACTTGGCTTATTTCTGGCTTATTGAGTGTTCTTTTTCAAAATTTCTTTTTACAGATCTCTTTAGTATCCCAAAAGAAGGTTGTGTGTCAAATTAGAGCTTATGGCATTAGCTTATTGCTTAATGGGCTTAATTGCCCAATAAGGATAAGCTGTTTGTTCATTAAGCTGTGATAAGCTCACTTTCAGCTTTTAGGCCTTCAGAGTTTTGTGTTTAAAATTGAATTTTGAGTCAGATAGGGCTTTTCCAAGTCATTTGGGCTTATTTTGACTTTATGGGCTAAAAAGCCCAATAAGCTTGACTGTTTTGGGTTTTGGCCCATTTGAGGGCCCAATAGGGGTATTCTGGTCTTTTCACTTTCATTTTCTGTTTAATTAGGTCAAAATAAACTAGTTTGCAAGTTTTTTGAATTTTTTATAATTTTTGGAGTTTAATATTATTTTAATATTATTTTATTATTATTTTTCAAATTTCACATTTTTGCACTTTTTATATTTTTCTTAGCTTAAATACATTAAAATAGGAATTTTGCAACTTTTAGATTAATTTTATCATCTTTAGATTAATTTTTATAATTATTTTAAGTTTTAATAGTTTTTAAATAATTTTAAATAGTTTTTATTAGTTTAAAATTTTCTAAAAATGGTTTTTAATCTTCTTAGGTTATTTTAGAGGTTTACCAATTGAAAAATCTTTATTTGGGATTTTTGATAATTAATTTGATTTTTAGGGCTTTAATTAGCATTTAAAAATTAAATATTTAATTAATTAAAAGGTTTGAAAAAGTTTTGATCATTGGTAAACTCTTAGTTTATTTATTTTGATTTTTGGTGAATTTTTGGTAATTTTTAGAATTAATTTTTATTTTTGCTCTTTTTACGGTTTTATGTGTAGTCGTAGTAGTAATTAATTTCACGTCTTCGTCATCCTCTTTTCTCATCCCCTTCTAACCAATATTAATCTCAAATCTTGCTACATTTTAGTCACACACATATACCTCCTTTGGAAACGAACTTCATTGGGTCATTAGTGCTTGATTTTCCTAAATCATCACTTAATACTTTTCCCTATTTACGCTCTTTTCCTAAAGAGTAGTAAAACACTACAATCACCTTGAAACATTTTTAACTCTTGGAGGAGTAGATGATTCTATCGATACATCCTTCATTCCCATTAAAGGTTTGCTTAAAGGTGTATAAAATTTATCAAGTATTTTTTTATCAAGCATAGGTAATTAACATTGTTAATGACAAGATGTTTTGGCCCTTTACCTAAAATAGATTTTTTCAGAAAACTATAATTTCTCATTTTTATCACTCTCTGTCCCGCGGCTCATTAATTCGGCCGGCGATTCCATAATTATAAGGAACCGCGGAGTACACTTTTGATCCGCAGTTAGTAGAAGTTTTTTCTGAAAAGGTAACTTGTTTGGTTTGACTTGTAGATGCTTCATTAGTGTTAAGACCTAAACCAAGTCTTTCTTTAGAATGAATTTGTCTATTTAAAATATCATCAAGAGCATTAGTACTCTTCATGAACTAGTCTAACTTAATAGATGTGCTCTTGAGATCTTCATTCTCTTGTCTAAGATTCACAACTTAGACAGCCTAAATCAACTTTTTTATTTTTCTCTGGCTTAGCTAATTTATCTTTGAGGTTACAAATCTCATTTTCAAGCTTAGTTTTAGTTGATTTTAGAAATTTATTCTTCTCAATGAATTTTAGACTTACTTTGCATAGATTATCATATTGACTTTCTAATTCTAAATCATCTAAAGAAGAAATATCATTGCTATAAAATTCGGTTTTCAATTGTACCTCTTTTGAAGAATGAGCCATTAGACATTTCTCGTCTTTACTACTAGCATCGCATTCTTCACCACTATCACTCCATGACCCTCTAATAAACTTCATGTGATTCTTGTCGCGAGGTGGCTTGGGACATTCACCAATTAGATGATTTGGATCACCGAATCTAAATCATTTCCTATCACCTTTTTCATTCTTGACAAATCGATTTTTTGAGAATGATTTCTTGTCATTGCTTGGTTGTATTACGTATGACCTCGTCTCTTGAAGAACTTCTTAAAGTCTCTAACTGTCATAGCATATTCCTCATCATCATTATCCGAGGAAGAACTTTCATGATCACTTTGCACTTTCTTGGCTTTAAGTGCTAGAGACTTTATTTCACTCTTGCTTTTGATCATCTCCAAATCCTTCAAGATTATCATCTGATGAACTTTCAAGTTACCAATAAGTTCATCAAGTCATAGTGTAGTAAGATCCTTTGATTCTTCAATCGCTGTGACTTTAGCTCTCCACTTTGGATGCGATGCCCGAAGAAACTCCCTAACATTGTTCTTGCTAGAAAAACCTTCATCAAGTGATATTAAACTAGTAATAATAGTATTAAACCTACCAAATGCACTATTAATAGTTTCATCTTCTAAGATGACAAATTGTTCATATTGTTGAATAAGAAGATCGATTTGCTTTTTTTGACTTGGCTATTACCTCGGTGGGTTACTAAAAGAGTGTTCCAAATTTCTTGGCGGTTTTACACATAATAATCCTTTCATACTCTTTCTTAGGCAAAGTATTATAAATAACCATTTTAGCCTCATTGTTTTTAGTAAGTTTCTTTTATTTGTCATCATTTGATTTTTCAAAAGAAACTAGTTCTTTCTTTTTAGAAACTTCATTATATTATATAGGTAAAGAGTCACCAAAGGTAATAACATGCCAAAGATCTAAATCTTTTGATTTCACATAAGTCTCAAATCTACTTTTCTAATAAATAAAACTATCAGTTTCAAAAAGAGGTGCTCTTTACATAGATTTCCCTTCTAGGTACTTATTAAATCCATAGATCGATTCAAGTTTTAAAATACAATATATTTCAAAATCTTGAGCTACCCTCTCTGACACCAATTGTAGAAACTAGAAAGGAGGATTGAATAGTTTCACTAGTTAAAATGATCCAAATATCATTTTTTCAAAAATCCTTTTCAAAAACTAGATTCAAGGGAATTATGTGAAATTGTTCTTAAGCATAATATGAACAAGTGATAGTGTATCTAAACTAATAATCACAAGTATATGCAATAATGAATAATGAATGGAAAGAGATAAGGAAAATAAAGATCAAACCAAACACCAAGGATTTATAGTGGTTCGACAATGAAGCTCACTTTTTGTTCCTACTCCACTCTCCGAGTACTCCTTACTCGAGAATTCACTAATCAACAAGCTCCTTAAGGTGGATAAACCGACACATCGTTTAACCAATTTCCGAATCTAAGCTAAATGTCGAGACCTAATCTTAGCTAGGACCAATCTACTCCAATATACTTGGAGGACTAAGTATTAATTACAATACATACACAACTTCCATAAATACACAATAATATGGATCTTCACAATGACACAATAATAAAATAAAGTTTTGATCTTCAATGGATCCTGAATTAGACATAACACTTCAAGGATGAAAGTGTTCTGCTCTTTGCACTTGAGAGGATGAGATGGGAGGAGAAAGATTCACTTCTAAACAAGTATAATTCAACCAAATAACCAAGGATTTGTGTGATTAAAGAAGGTGGATTAAATCTGATAATTTGTGAGTGAAAGAGGTGAAAAGGAAATCTGGAAATTGATGACGTATAGTCCCTAGTCGGGCTGAATAGTCCGACTCACGGGTACTACCCGCATCCATCAGGAATGGATTGAATGATTGTGCGATGCGCGTGCGTAGCCCAGGAGGCCCGGTAAGCCGTTGTCGCTCATAAGGCTGATTACTTAACCAGGTCCTTGTCGCAGCGTGACAGGATCAGACAAGAATATAATCTATCATATAGATATATTCGCCTAAAGGGAAGAGATATACACTTGCATTGGTTATGCGATAAGGATGAAACTATTCTAGGTCATTATATCTTCCTTTGGCCGCAAGAGTAGGAGAGCCCAGCCAGGACTCTCTCGGGTATAAAAGGAACCCCCAAGGTTCCACAAAGGTACGATACACATAATACCCTAAACACTACATACTAAAATCGATTACTTACTCTCACGCCGGAGTCTAATCGTGGGTAACAAGCCCACGGTAAGCCTAACGGTGTCTGTTTAGTGCGCAGGGTCCTCAAAACAAGTTTCACTTGGTGCAAGAGCCGGAGTCCACAAGGCCCCAAATTAAGCCTAATTTGGGTCAAGCTCGGTTTATCCAACTTTTGTATCAACAAGTTGGCGACATCCATGGGACCCACACTAAGCTCTAAAGTGATGACGAAAATCGGCGCCAAACCCGCCCCCACCAAAGGGGGGATCCAAGAAGCCAACAGGTCCATACTCAAGCTTTGAACCTAATAAGCCAGGTCGTGGAGGGAAGGGACTGCAAGTATCTTTCTCTCCACTAGTCACTTCTACCCCATAGACAGTCGGGTATGCATCGTCCTTTCGGGAGATCCTTGATCAAGGCCACAAGGATGCTCTGGGCACAAAGGCTATGATAGATCTGCAAGCTGAGACGGAAATTCCCCCCTCGGCAAAGCAAAGTATGAGCGACTATGTCGTAGAAAACTATGAGGCTTTGATCCCACTCATGAGGGCGCAGATGAGGGCGAATCCAACAAGAGATCTTCAGATCAGTCTAGACTAAGATAAAGAATTTAAGGCTAGGAAGGGTCAAGACCTAGCAAGGAAGCTAGAAAGGAGAAGAGAAATAAATAAAGAACGACTGAGATCCCAACATCTCCTTCGGATGCGCCTCTCATTGAAGACGCATCGTCAACAGACAGTTCTGAGAACCCAAGAGAAGAGGACGGTTTCATTACACCAGTCAATAACCATCGGCGCACAAGCGTGAAGGACAGATTAGGGCCTGACCCTACTGGTAGACGAAGCGCCCTTAAAAGACTGGGCCCCTTAGAAGGGGATTCATCTCAGGATCTGCAAGTTCATGAAAGGAATAAGAGCACTGTAAGGGTGCACAAGATGAAATCTTAAAGCAAAGATTCCTCGGACTCTAATTATAGCGACCGCCACCCTCGCCATAAAAGGGTCTCCCCTTCATCCACTGAGGATTCTGATTCCTCTGACTACGACAGAAAACACCGCAGGGCACCCAAAAAACCAAGAATACAAGGTGAAGATCAATGGACCTTGCCATGGCGTCGAGAGAAAGGAAGTGCGTTTTCAGAGCGCATAACTACTTTCAGGGATAACAAAAAAAGACGCATGTCGTCCAATGTCAAGACCTACGACAATACGACGGATCCAGATGATCACCTAAAAGTGTTCGAATCTCAAGCGGGGATAGAAAAATGGCCATAACCCGTGTCACATGTTCAACTCAATGCTTATCAGGAACGCTCGGACGTGGTTCGACCGTCTCCCGCGAAGGAGCATTCATGGGTTCGAAGAACTTAGGAGAGCGTTCCGAAGAAATTATGTGCAGCAAAAGAAGTACGACAAAAGCCCCGTTTCACTTGCGAGCGTGAAGCAGAGGCACAACGAAAGCCTCGAAGAATTCATGGAGCGCTTCAAATATGAAGGCAACCAGATTAAGGATTTCCCGAAGATTCCTAAAATTTCTGGATTCCTCACAGGCATCACCAACCCGGACCTAATAAAAACGTTGAACGACAGAACCCCGACAACATTTGACGGGGTAATGAAAAAGGTCTTAGCATTTATCCAAGGAGAAATCACAGCAGCAGATAGCAGGCATATGACATCGGTCTACAAGTACCAAGACCGGCCCAAGAAACAATCATATGGGCAAAACATCAGTCACATGTTGGACTTCTAAGGAACGGTAAAGCAAGGGCGCAAAAACAACAACAACAAGTTTACCCCGCTGCAAAAAAACCTCCAGGGAGATATTCCTATCAGAAGGAGCAAGTTTTCCAAAGCCTAGCCCAATGATGGGACCAGCAAATAAACAGGATAACACAAAACATTGTGAATACCATGATGATAAAGGACATGCTACTGATGAGTGCATTCAATTGAAAAGGCAAAATGAGAGTCTGGTCAAAGCAGGGAAGTTAAACCACATGATAAGAGAATGGTGAAAGAGCACGGATACGAAGAAGGGTGAAGCGAAGAAACAGAAGGATAAACCCATAACCATATACATGGTAGAAAAGAAAAAATCTTTCATGCAAAGAAAGGTGGTCGCAGAATTTTCGCACGATAAAGAAATAGCATTCCCTATTCTTTCAGATATGGACTATAGAGTCGGGTCGCTGACAATTGACATAGCCCTCGGGGACCATATATAGAAGGCATGTGCGTCGACGGGGGGTTTGCAGCGAACATATTCAACGAACATTGTTTCGCTCGGCTACCATGGGAAATAAGGAAGGAGTTGGAAGAAACAGCACATATCTTCACAAGGTTTAGCGGTGATAAAACTCGACCACTGGGACACCTCTGCACGCAGGTGACCATTGGAAACGCAGAACACTAGACGACAGAGTAGATGGACTTCATGGTTGTGCGGTCTCAATCATCGTACAACGGGATAATTGGACAGTCGTCACTAAAAACGTTACGCGCAGTACCTTCCACAGCACATGGTATGTTCAAATTTCTAGTGCAAGATGGATTAGTCACCATCTGTAACATAGACACACTCTAAGGGGGTAACAACACTTCTAGCACCAGCGCCAAAAGGAAGCACGTAGACAGGTGTCAACACGATATGGAACCCATCTCACAGATGTAAAGAAGGAGGCGTATCTCGGAAGAGTCCCAGGTAAAGAGCACATTCGTACGCGAGGGCTCGCTGTCAGAGCTCCTGTGGGTCTTCTTCTCGATAGGTTTCGCAGGAAACGGGGGACCAGATGCAGGGTTCATCCTCACGAATCAGGGCGACATAAAAAACACCTACACATTGCTGTTTGACTTCCCTACAACTAGCATGGAAGCAGATTTTGAATCCCTGATAGCAGGTCTAAGATTTGCACTTAGAATGGGCATGAAGAGCCTAGTGGCCTACGCATACAACCCTTTGGTAGCAAGTAGGGTTGAGGGGTCATGCGAGCCACGAGGGCAGGTGCTAATCTAGTACACAAAAAAGATACGGGACATGACAACACAGTTCACAGAATTTACTATACGACGGGTTGCAGGAAAAAAGGGCGAAATCTCGGTGGACATGGACCAACTTTCAATTGTGGACATGGATAAACCTCCTAGTCACGTTCTAGTCGATTTTATCTTGCACAAAAATGTGAGCGCGAACATGGAGTCACCAACATGGATGACACCTATTAGAAAGTTTTTGTCGCATAACAAGTTTCCAAACAACAGAAGGAAGGCTAGACAAATACAGGTGAGAGCTAGGCACTTTAAAATTGTCAAATGAGCGTTGTACATACAATCAGGCAACGGTCGGATGTTGCAATGCCCAGCACCAGATCAAGCGTGGGCAGTGGTGGAAGCCGCTCACAAAAGAGTATGTCCTCGTGGCCCGATAGTCGTGGTTGATGAAATTACTCGCTCAGGGTACTTTTGGCCATTTATGCACAAGGATGCTCATAAAAGAGTGGTGCGTTGTCAGAGATGCCAGGCGGACTCAAAACGTAGGATAAATTCTAACATGGTTACTGGTCTACCCTCAACCAAAGGCGAAGAGGGAGGAGGAATGCTTTCAAAGTTAGGGCGTACTATTGGCTTCCTAGCAACATCAATAGGAAATATGGCGCGGCGGGCAGCAACACTACTCCCATCCAAAGGAAACCACCAGTAACAACGCAAAGGAGCAGTCGCCCCCACAACCAGGATAACTGCTCGCACTATGCGGCAGCGGGATCGTACGGGTATACTACCAGCAGCGCGAAGCACGCAACGGCGCGGTGAGGCAAGCAAAAGACTCTCACAGACTGGGATAAGTGCGTGTAGCTATGCGGAGTCGGTATCCAGCCCTGCGAGAAGTGACTTAAGAGGCAGCCAAAATTTTGGACGATATTCTCCCTGAGATATCGCATAGTTAGCATGGACCATTCTCTTGGCTACTGATAGCCCCAATAAGGATCCATGTATTTTTTTTCTTTATTATCATTTTTTAGGGTTTTCTTTTTGTTATTTGTTTCAGCATTTGCAAAAAGTATGAATAAAACGTTGCGGTTCCTAGCTAGCTCCGTAGCCCAAATAATCTTTTTTTTTTATCTTTTATGCATAAGGCTATTGTTTCTTTTCGGAAATATATAAATTTATCCTTCCGGTGTACATGTACAATAAAACGTTTCCAAGTGAAATAAGAGGAATAAGTTTACCCTACCAATTAAACTTTTCGTGTAAGAGGGATGCACCCCCAGCGGTGCCGGATCAGGTATCCTTTGTTAGGCAGCTTCCTACAAGACGTTGTGGTAGGTGTAGCAGTCCGCATACTTTATGACAGATATGCACAAGACACAGTGTGCACGCCTAACAAACATGTCATTCTCTATGACATTGCTTATGGTAGTAGTGGCAGGCCCACACGTAATGAACTTCCGGCTCACCCATAAGTTCAAAGTCACACTCCAATGAGTGTACTCATAAACAGGCGTTTTGTCTCAAAAACTCAGGCGTGAATGCAGAAACCTGGACACACATATGTAACAATGAACGTGAGCGTAGCGCAGGACGCTACGTGCTGACATACATACGGGTTCCTATAAATATTATACAAATTCCTTAATTTAAAAATTTATTGTGCGTAGTTAGTACAAGGCGGATAGTAAGGAAAGGTGCCTTCTATAAAAGGTCGCTCACTGACATTGACCTCTTTAACCTGCAGTGTGCTGGGTTCAATGACGCGCGGTGCTGTATCCATCCCTCCTTCATACACTGCAGCACACGTTTGTGATATACATCGATGGAAGGCAGGCTAACTGGTACACCATCGGATCGAATAGGGTGCGCTAAACCTAAACCAAGCGACACCTTTAGTTAAAGTCTGGTTCTTCTTTGCAACACGTCTCACGTGCTGCTTCAACTAATTTTCCAACGAAATCATTATTGGTTCACCAGAGATATAGTCAGGGACCTATAGTTGGGAAATATCCGGTTTGGCCATGGCATGGGGACCTTCTTCCTTTTTTTTGCGCAATGGCTTGCTAAGGTAAGGCCGACCATGATCACACTTATAGGAAAATCTTGATCTTTCTTAATGCGGTCTATGATGGGCAGTGGGAAGTCTTCTAGTCTGTGGAATGCAGCGTCGAAAATCTCTTGTGCGTACCTGGAATAAATTTCATTACCCTCCAGGGGTCCGGTTAGTAAATTCTCCTTCAAGGCGCGCTCCATGGCGAGGCTTTTTCCTAGTAGCCACGCGGCATCGAAGATGTCCTTGATCGCTTTATTGAGGTTGGGCAGCTCCATGGCACCTTTCGTAGCTAATGGTAGACCATGCTTTATTAACCAATGATTCTCCGTGCGCACAGCGGTGAGGTGCGGATAGAGCTCTTCATCAAAATCAGTGCTCATATACTTCAGCATCTCGGATTTCTTAGCCATATTGTTGTGATAATTGGCAACAAAATTGTTACAATTCGAAGTGAGGGCACTCATACCTTCTTCTAGCTTGGACATAGCCTAGCGGTTTTCATCCTCTTGCTTCACGCGCAAGCGGCGCTCGCGATCTATAAGTTCAGATAATGATGCCTTTTCGTCCTCTAAATATTGGATTGATCCGGCATTTATGCTGGACACCACGCGCTAACGTGCAAGCTCGCACTGGGCAATTGAGAGTCCGCAGTCTTTTTGTTCTGTTGCTTGGTTGACTTTTTGGTTTCCTTGTGCCAGATGCTCAAACATATGTGATACCTTCTTTTTCAAATAAGGTACAAGTGTTATTTCTTGTGAGGCAACTGTATCCATCTCTCTCATTAGTATTTTGTCGGGCATTTCGTGCAAAAGTTGGGCGCGGCCAGGGGGAGTTAAATGTTGGAGGAAATCCTCACATACAACTGCGCTATCCAGTGCGCATGAACGGGTGCAGTTCTAGGGAGGAAGGAATTTGGTAGACTTAGAGGTGCGGACACCAGCTTTGGTCGTTTCACTATGGGAGCTACAAATTTGATATCCTACGAGTGTTAAAGAAGTACACGCATTGTTTGTTATGAACTGATGGTAAGGAATGGCATGGTGATGTACCTGGATATATGTGTCTTTTCCCGCGGCCTTGAGAGTATTCCCCACGAAGTCACATCGGTGCGAGGTCTAGTCTGCAGTGTTCTTCCCCTTTTGGGAATTTGCTGTGTGGGGGAGCACGATAATTTTTTGTAGCTAGGAACATGTATGATCTCTTCTGATGGACCTATATGGGAGTCCCTTTCGAAACCATAATCTTCTTCATCTCCCAGGTTCATTTCTTCTGAAGACTCTATGGTACATGACACACTTTGGATGCGAGTAGCATTTACTGCAGTTATCCTCTCGGTGCTCCCTCCAAGTGTTGGGTAAGGAAACTCTAGGGCCACGGTGCGTTGACCAACACGTCATCCATTAGATAGCTCGAATGGTGTGAAAGGTCGAGCGTGCATAGTCACCGTGCATGGATTCTTGCGCTTCACGAGCTGTGTATAAGTTAGTTCTGCAAGAGTATGAAGAATCTGTGAGTATATGCGCATAAGTCATTTGAATTTTTGATTTTTTGGGACTACGCGGTCCTTAACATGGTCGAATTCATCAAAGTATTGGGGAAGGTGGTTTGCAGGCAGGGTCGATGTATGGCTCAGTCCTAGGGCGTATAGTAGGGCCTCTAGGTATTCCTGCATTGGTATCTGACCGGTGGTAATTATCTGTGTGTCTGCTTCATTGTACGAGCCAGCAATGGGGCAGTCATCTTTCATCATTGTATCGGGGGTGATGAAATCATAATCAAAAGTAAATACAACCTTATCCACCCAGAAGAATTTATCGTTCCACTTCTTTAGAGAATCTATCTTTACCAAGTAACGTTGTAATTGACCAGGGCGTTTTGCAAAAGATATCCACCCGTTTATCCACAAGGGTCGGTAGAAGGTGCGGAACAGGTTTATTGTTGGGTCGACGTTCTTAAGTAAGCAGTTTATTTCAAAATTTGAGATTTTGGCGGCACCTATACAATGCAGATGTGAAAGGTGTATGATGTAGTAGCTTAGTATATCCATCAGAAAACGGCTTAGGGGTATGCGATTGTTGGAAAACTCGATGAACCTGGTGTATATACCAATTTTTCCATCAGGGAAACTTCCAATATGTGCCTGTGGATCTGGCACAGTTGGATGGAGATCTGAAGATATATGGTATTTAGTGGCGAAACGGGAGAGTTCTTGTTCTGATATACGGGACGTCACATCAAACAGTTGTGCTACCATTTTTCCTTGCCAATATTTTAAGACGGGGATGGAGTTGGTATTTGATCCAAAGTATCGTTTCCTGCCATTTTCAACAATGGTGGGAGGGTTTTTTGGATAGGCAAAGAAGAAGGTTGAATGTCTGTCAGAATACATTTACATACACTATAGACGCATGGGATCTTGCAGCACGTGTCTAAAATGCTTTCTTCATCCTATGGTGTTCGGCAGTTGGCTTCTTTGACGTGGTCAGTGTTTTTCCTAGTTCTCAGTGTAGGGTTGTGATAGTGGAGTCTGACGTGGATAGTTATTCACACTCATTTCATGTGGGTTGTGCGTGGTATTTCTTTTGAAGATGTTTGCATAAGGGCCTGAACGGTTTATAGTCTAGTAGCCGCGGTTGGAACCTACGACCACTAGACTGGGGGGACATGATGACGTATAGTCCCTAGTCGGACTGGATAGTCTGACTCACGGGTACTACCTGCATCCATCAGGAATGGATTGAATGCTTGTGAAATGCGTACGCGCAGCCTAGGAGGCCCGGTAGGCCGTTGTCGCACATAAGGCTGATTACTTAGCCAGGTCCTTGTCGCAGCGCGACAGGATCAGACAAGAATATAATCTATCATATAGATATATTCGCCTAAAAGGAAGAGATATACACTTGCCTTGGTTATGTGATAAGGATCAAGCTATTCTAGGTCATTATCTCTTCCTTTGGCCGCAAGAGTAGGAGAGCCCAGCTAGGAATCTCTCGGGTATAAAAGGAACCCCCAAGGTTCCACAAAGGTACGATACACATAATACCCTAAACTCTACATACTCAAATCGATTACTTACTCTTACGCCGGAGTCTAATCGTGGGTAAGAAACCCACGGTAAGCCTAACGGTGTCTGTTTAGTGCACATGGTCCTCAAAACAAGTTTTACTTGGTGCAAGAGCCGGAGTCCACAAGGCCCCAAATTAAGCCTAATTTGGGTCAAGCTTGGTCTATCCAACTTTTGTATCAAAAGAAATGGTCCACTGTTTATAGGAGAAAGGTCCAACGACTATATCTGCCCGCGTCTCAATAAATAGGCTAACGGCTCAATATCGATATTGAGCCGCAGACAACTACAATGAGCCGCCGTCTCTATAGTCCGTTCCTTTTTGTCCTTTAGTGTTGAAATACCATATGGTGTAGATTTTATCCATAATAGATATTCCTAAACCATTTAGAATATGCCAAATTCAAATTTCTATTTTCTATTTTAATAAAACATTTTCTTGAAAATAAAGTTTATGAAAATCATTTGTCACTTTTAGATAAAAGTGAGTTTTAAGAAAATATAAATCTTTGATCACTTAGTTAGGTAAAGAACTTGTTTATTCGTACCTTAAGTGATAATGGATGAAATGAAAAATACTTGAACTCAAGAAATCGATTTTCGTGTTTTCGTAAATGCTTGTTTTTATACATTGTCGTAATAAAAAAAGTGAGTCCCAAAACGAAAGTAACGTCTTTAGGCATCATTGCATTAACAAGGGAGATAAGCCGAAAATAATCGCGTTTGAAACCGAAAATATTGGGAGTGTTCTGTTCCAAAAGTACGTCGCACAATTTCTTTTGTGCGCCGTACTTTCTGGCGTTTTTGTGAAAAAAAACCCTTTATAACTAAAAAAGTGTGTATTTTAAAGATTAGAAATATTGATAATTTCAGTAATTAGAATTCCATTCGACACGGAATTGATGACATTACTTGCACAAATTTTGACCACTATTGTGAAGATTATTAGCCTATATGAATTATATACATTTTTATGCTTTAAATCATTCTTGTGTGTGCCAGTGAATTGTTTTATTCTATAACTTGTGCTTGGTAATCTTTACGAGACCGTTGTGAGATCATACTTGTATGATATGAGTATTTTAGACGATGAATAGGTAACATATAAAAAAGAAAAGCGTGAAAATTTTTGCCAATGTCTAAAGGTTACGATATGTTGTTAGAAACTATGTTTATGTGAGATATAGTAAATCATTAGTATGGGGGAAACATATTACCCCGAAGTGTTACTATAAAAAAAGAAAAAAATAAAGAGAAGAAAAAGAAAATAAAGGCAAATGAAGCCTAGAAGTATAGAGTTTGTGTGAAAGCATGGAGAACAAATAAACATGGTGGATAACGATGTGTTGTATACTCTTTTGATATGTGGTGGTAATAAAAGTTTTAAATGCCCTCTTTTGATACCATACTTGGTGCTTACACCAATTTCGGTTTAGTTTAGTTCCTTGTACAAGCTTATGGTAATTTTACTTTTCATGTAAGTGTAATTGAGCGAAATATCATTACCTTGCTATATGAGAGTGTGTGAATTCAAAGTACCTACTTCGTGAGGTGCATTATGGCGTTATATTTGCTTTTGATTAATGGAATTATCTATTCTTTCGTTTAAAAATTAGGATTGGAAATTTACTTTGCTTGAGGTCAAGCAAGATGTTAAATATGGGGGAATTTGATAACGCCTAATTTGTATATATTTAGAATAATGCATTTGTCCCATATTGCTATGTAAATAAATAAAATATATTATGAGTTGATGCTAAGTTGATGCACAATTGTGATAGGATGGAAGCAAACATTGGAGAAGAGATTTGGACTTAAAGAGGAACAAGAAGTACCAAAGAATAAATAAGTTTGGAAAATGAAATTATGCGGCGCACATTTCTCTTTGTGCGGCGCACTTCAATGGAAAACGAATTTGGAGTAATTGGCCAACGTACGATGCATAATTTACTTTATATGGCGCATGATGAGACTGTATTTATACATAGTCTCATCGTCTAAATCGGGCTTAAAACGCTTAAAATATCATCAAAATACCCAAATATATGCTTGTGTTTGTTCATTGTGTATTTTAGGTACAGATATCGTGAATTCACCAAAAGGTCAAAGGAATCAAGCAAAAACGAACACGGGAAACGAAGCCGCACAAAGAACCGGGCCCAAGTTTAGAATTTACAAAAATGCCCTTCAAGTTTGAAGATTTGACAACTTTGGTCCCTCAACTTTGAAGATTTGCCACTTTATACCCCTCAATTATCTTAGAAATACTTTGGGGTCCCTAGAGTATCAAGTTATCACAAGAATGGCCCTTCAAGTTATCACAACTTGCAAAAGGAGTCCTTTTCATAAGCTATACAAGACACAAGGACCTATTTTGCCAATGGATGAAAGCTATTAACAAAAGAAATCTGCCATATCAAGAATGGAGAGTGTTTGCCATGTTTTTGCAAGTCTGGGGGCCAAACCTGTTAAAACCAAACCCATATCCACTAAATACCCAACCAAACCCGTTTTTACCCACCCATATTACTTCTTTTTACCCCATCAATCCCAAAACCCAGCCCACACTTAACAAATATTAACCCGGTTTTGAAGGTTTAAACGGAGTTTAATATAATTTTAAAAAGGCGCTAAACATTCACTGTTCCTAATCTTCCCCAATTCAAACCTGATAAACCCTAATCCACCCCATGCTTAATACCATGAACTACCCTAATTCCACATCCAGAAAAGTGATTAACCTTTATACAACCCCATCCCAACCTAAACCCCCCTCACCAGACAACCCCATGTGACTCCCCATTGGTCCCCTGACCCGTCATTGTCTCCCTTTTTACCAAACCCGACCAAACCAACGGCTGGATGAATTTCCTTGGTCCCAAAGGTTTAATAGACGTTCAAGATCAAGTCTAACAGCCTGGTAAACACCTCAGAGATCACATGATTTAGTTTTTGACCAAGAAAAGTCAACAAGATTCGAATTAGAGGGCAGATGCGGAATTTTTATAGCTTAGGGTTTTTCTTCTAGTATTTTCTTTAATGTAGTATAAATATGAAGGTGGTTTGTGCCTCATATCTTGTTCCAGTTTTATTGTATATTTTTCTAACAAGTAATGAAAGTAAACATTTTTAGCTTATACAATATTCTGAGTTCCATTAGTTTAATTATTTTTTTTTAAAAAGCAAGTAGTTTAAAAGTTCTCAAGTTTCTAGTTGTTAAGGCTTTCAGAAATTCGTCTTCCTTAGTGTGTTGTAAAAGTTTTTTTTAAGCTTGATGGTTAAAAGAGAATGAAGTGAAAGTGGATCTCCCTTTTAAAAATCAGTTTGGTGAAAGTCTTTTATAAGGATTCCAAGATTTAGTGTTCCAAAATTTCAAAAGATTTCAAGAAAATCAGTTTTTATCAGTTTTTTTTTTATTTTTCATCATTTACTGTTTAAAAATCCATAAGCTTCTAGCTTATGGTCTTTTTGAAACAAGAATCTATTTGTTTGTTGGTTTGTGATTGTGTGCAGGTTTCAAGGCATAAGTCCATTCAGTTTTCTCATTTTCTTTCATTTTTCACTTGTGAAGACATGTTTATGCTTAGGGTCCACCTTGGATTCCTCCAACAAGCTCTCTCTACACCTTTCATAAGCTCACAATAAGCTCTTTTATTACCCCTTTGGAAGGCATCAGCAGGTAACCAGCTTGAACCCCATTGGCTTGAATTTTTGAAGTTTTCATGTGATTGTGAGTGATTTGGTATGAATCTGCTTTGTTGTGGATATTGATTGTTTGTCTTTGATTATTTATGCTCATTATGCATGATAGGATAGAAATTAATCAGTTTTAAGAAGTTTTTATCATAGTTGGTTTGAAAATCTTGTTTTTAGTTAGGTTAAGGGGGTGTTTGGATCTGCTTATCATGTTGATTGATGAGACTGCTTTTATACATAGTCTCATCTTCCAAATAGGGCTTAAAATGCATTAAATATCGTCAAAATACCCAAATATATGCTTGTGTTTGTTGCTTGTGTATTTTAGGTACGGATATTGAGATAATGACAAAAGATCACAAGAATCATGCAAAAACGAACACGGGAAACGAAGCCGCACAATGAACCAAGCCCTAGTGAAGACTTTCCCAAGATCAACCCTTGAAGATTTGAAGAATAATGATTAAGGGTCCTCCAATTATGAAGAATTGACACTTTATACCCTTGTATCCTCATAATTACAAGTTTGGTCCCTAAAGTTTGTCAAAATTACCAAAAGGGCCCTTAACTTTGAAGAATTGGCAAGTTTAGCCCCTCAACAAAGCTAAATTGTCAACCAATATCATCCACAAAGTCAAATATATCATGAAGTCCTTCAAAGTACAAGAAATGACAAGATTGGTCCTTTGAAAAATCCAAAATTACAAAAAGGACCCTCAACTTTCAACAATTGGCAAAAATGGTCCCTCATTTATCAAGACTTGGCAATTTCAGTCCTCCAAGATGACAATCATACAAGTCAAGACCATTATCATTGAAGAAAATGCCAAACCAGCCCTTGAAGAATGCAAAAATGGCAAGAAATACCCCTGAATTTACTTTATGAAACTTTTTGGGGCAAAAGTGTGAAGTTTGAAACTTCAAATACAAAGGAAACGAGTTTTTGGCTAAATATTTACAAAGTGGCAAGTTTCTGAAAGAAAGGGGGTAATAATGGGCCAGACAACCTAAGACACCTAGACCAATCACCAATTGCCACCTCACCCCACTCACTCTCTCCTCCAATCAGAACTCACCCTTCTTCCACCTCACCAATCCACTAATCCGGTTTATTATTTTTTAAACTTGGCGCCATTAACACAATTTAAACCTTAATCACCTCCCAAAACAGATTAAAACTTGCACTATTCACCTCAAGAACACAATTGGGTTTTCCTAATTGTGTTGTAATTAAACTCTCAACTGCTCCAGAATTATGATTAAGCTAATCATAATCACAACCCAGCCTTAATATGTGCCACCTCATCAACCAAGGGTGCACATGAAAGGTGCCCTGCTACACACTTTTGGGAAACTGCCAAAACCTTGCCAGAGAATCAACCATCCAGATACAAGCTTACTTTTTAAGCTTTGTTGGAGCCCTTGGATCAAAATTTCAACAGCTATCTCTTCACATACGTCCAAGAATATGTCACATGAAGCATATGAGTTCAAATTCAAGAGGGCAATTTTGGAACTTCAACCACTAGGGTTTATGTATTTTTCAGCTTTCCTTAGTCATTTGTATGCCTATATAAAGGCCTTAGGGTGCTTCATTAGACGTTTGCTTTTGGTTTTTCCTTTGTTCAAACACTTGTAAATCCTTTTTCAGTTTAATGAATTTGAGTTAAGTGCTTTGAAGAAAGACCAAGTGCCATCTTTATTCTGCTTATTATTGTTCTTAGTTTACTGCTTTTGAAGTTAAAAACCTGTTTTCAAAAGAGGAGTGTGCACAAGTTTGCATATTTTCCTCATTTTCTTGATATTTTGCTAAGTCTTGTTCCAATCTTGGAATTCTTGGGCTATAGGGCTGATCATAGCATCCTAACTGAGTTGGTTAAGGTGTGGTGAGGCTTATAACTTGGGGATAATCAAGTGTGGGGTAACAAGTTTGCATCAATCAAGATTTTTCCAAGTTTCTGATTTTTCATGTTATTGTGCTTAACCCTTGTTGAATCTTAGCAGGCTTTTGTGGAAGCTTGTGCTTGTTCTTGTTAGCACATAAGCTCAAAATTCGTGGGTGTGGATGTACATCCATGAGGTTTGCTTACTTAATCTCCAAATCTGCATAAATTGTGATTTTTGGTGATATTTGTATGAAACTGTTGTTCTTGTGAATTTTGTGGCTTGTTCTTGCTTGAATCTGTTTAATAGACTTGTTTGAGTGTTAATTGATGCTTGGTTGGCCTGAAATCTTGTTTTGCTTTTGAAAATCTTGATTTGAAAAAGTTAAAGGGGTGTTTGGGTCTACTGATTTATGCTTGTAATCTGATTTTGTGTTAAGGGAAAGTGTTGTTCATGCTCTGTATCTGTTATACCTTTGTTTGAGAGTGTTTTGCTGCAAGTTTTTGGGTTTGAACACTTGAATTGATCAATCTGCTATATAGGCCTTGTTTCTGCTTGTTTTGACCTAGGATTTTGGGAACACTTAGTGTGTATGCATGCTTAGGGATAAAATTGGTTTAAAAAAAGTTAACATAACCTGTTTGAAAGATTTGAGGTGTTGAAATTGGCTTGTGTGTCAAATACATCAGCAAAAGTTAAAAACTGCATGTGTAGTGTTCATCAGTAACTTTCATAGCTTGGATCTTGCTTAATTCTTTGAACCAGTGCATGAAACCTGTTTAGACTTGCTTATTGGAGTTTATTATAGCTTGTGTGTGCATTTGGTTGAATTTGGTTGGCTGATTTGTGCTTAAATTGCTCTTGAATGCTAAACTGCTTATTGTTCATGTCTGTGCAATGTCTGGTGATTAATTGATTAAACTGTATCAATTGGCTGTTTTTGATTGTGTTATTTTGCTTGTTATTGACTCCTTTTGATCCAAAGATCAATTGGGTGCCTTTGTGAAAACTGAATCCAAGAAAAAGTCACTAAAGACAACAAGTCAAAATAGTCAAGCAGTGGGAAAAGTTCCCACTGCTCAACATCCAAAACTAGCCCCTGCTAGTGCAATTTTATCATCAGCTTATTAATAAGCTATTCTAGCTTATTCTGACTTGCAACAACTTATTTTTTGTAATAGATCTTCATTATTTGACCCATTTAAGTGAACTGGAGCTTATCAGACTTTGACTTTGACTTTTCACTAGAAAACCAACTTGTTTGACTTTTAAGATAAGTGCTTATTTGATTTTCCAGCTTATTGAGTGTGCTTATTTGAAAGTTCTTTGGTTTATAAGCTTAGTTTTGTCAAAAGAAACATTTTGCAACTTGAATCAGCTTCTGAGGTGGTCTAGATCATAAAAACGACTATTTTGTCGTTTTGTGAATAAGTTGTTGACTTGTTTCTGGCTTATTGAGTGGACTTATTTGAAATTTCTTTTTACAGAAGTCTTTTTTAGGGCAAAAGAAGGTTGTGTGTTAAATTTTAGCTTATGGCATCAGCTTATAGCTTAATGGGCCAAAAAGCCCATTAAGAATAAGCTGCTTATTATAAGTTAGCTTATTTCACATTTTCAGCTTTTGGGCCTTTGGAAAAAGTTGTTTAAAATCAAATTTTGAGTCAACCTGTGCTTTTTGAGCTTATTTTGAGCACTTTTTCTTATTGGGCCTTAATTAAGCCCAATAAGGGACTGTTTTGGGTTTGGCCCATTTTCTAGGCCCAATAGGGGTATTTAGGTAATTTCACTTTCATTTCTGAGTTAATTAGGTTAAATTAAGCTAGTTTGCAAGTTTTTAGAATTTTTTATAATTTTTGGAATTTTATATTATTTTAATATTATTTTATTATTAAAATTTAAAAGTCTGATTTTCTAGGTTTTTATATTTTTCCTAGGTTCTAAATACTTAATTAGGATTTTTGCAACTTTCCAAATATTTTTTAGGTCTTTTAATTATTTGTTATAATTAATTTAAGATTTACTAGATTTTAATAGTTTTTAGGAGTTTAAAAATAGTTTTAATTGGTTTTAAAATTCTGAAAAATATTTTTTAGCTTAATTAGAGTATTTTTGAGGTTTACAAACTTGAAAATCTTGTTTAGGGCTTTTTAATAATTAATTTTGATTTTTAGGGCTTTAATTAGCATTAAAAAGTCATTATCTAATTAATTAAAAGGTTTTTGCAAGTTTTGATTTTTTGTAAACTCTTAGAATATTATTAAGGATTTTTGGTGATTTTTAGGAATTTTTAGGTATTAATTTTAATTTTGGTGGTTTTTACGACTTTACGTGTACGCCTTTTTAGACTTAGTTAAATCCGTCTTCATAACCGCCACTCTCTTCTAATCCCCTTTCTATTCTTCTTTTTCAAATATAATCACAAATTAATCCAAATCATTACACACATAACACACTAGCCTCCTTGAGAACGAACTTAATTGGGTCATTCACACACGGTTTTCCTAAATCGTGGTGCTCACTTGCCCTATTTATTGCACTCTTTTCCTAAAGGTGTAGTTTTACTCAACATCATTTTGGCGCCGCTGCCGGGGAGGCGTGTTGTGTTTTGATTTGGCATTGTTGTTTTTATACTAACCATAATTAGTATTTGTATTAGTAGCACTCTACTAATACGTATTATCGTTTTTCGGTTTTTGTGTGAATATTATTACTATATTGTATACGTAGAACAATAAATACACAAGTACTCCAAATACGTGAGCAATCACAACCTTGAATTGGGAGGTCATTACCCAATCATTGTATTCGAATCTCAAACCAAAGAAAAAGGCAAAAATAGATAAATACTTTCGTGAAGCTTAATCTTGAAAATACAAACTATAAGGTGGGTATAAGGCGGATATTATAAAATATATCCTAAGGAAAAAGGCTCTTAAGTGCTTCGCGCCGCCTCATTTCCCCGCTTGCTTGTGAGTATTTGATTGTGAGAGTGAATCGAGGGTTTTGCCGCCCAAAGTATTACTAAGTATCATATATATTTTCTTGGTTTCAATTTGATTAAACCCTCTTGAACGTTTTGGTGTTCCACCATCGTTCTAAAGTCATCGAAGGCGTTCACTCCACGTGTTCGTTTTCATTCCTTGAGGCTTCGTTAATCAAGAGATTTGATTAGTGAGGAGATTTGTGGACTTTTTGTCTACCTAATACATTTCACCAAGTTCCAAAAAAAAGTTAATACAATCAAAAACCACAAAAAAATTAAAAAAAAATACAAAACACCAAAAAGAATCTTCTTTGCTCATCCCCTCGTTGTACGTGACGTTTATGCTAACTCGAAATCAAGCAAGACGTGCTCGTAAACGAAAAAACAAATCCATCACTCCAAACAATTCTAGTGAGGAGTCTCCTATTGACGAACCCATTGTAAGAGAAGCACCAACCATGGCAAATCGAACTATGATGGAGTTACTTCAAGCACCCACCGAGGGTTATGGAGAAGCTATTGTGATTCCCGCTATCCTTGCGGAGAATTTTGAGGTTAAGACGGGTTTGTTGTCCATGATTCAAAACAACAAATTCCGTGGTGATGAGAAGGACAATCCACACAACCATATCCGCCAATTCAATCGTCTTACCGCTACTTGCAAGTTTAAGGATGTATCTAACGACTCGATTAAGATGATGCTTTTTCCGTATTCCTTAGCGGGGCCCGCAAAAATTTGGTTAGAGAAAGAGCCACCCAATTCTATATTGACGTGGAAGGATCTCGTGTCTAAGTTTGTGAACCAATTTTTTCCGCCCTCTAAGACTACGCACTTGAAAAACGAGATTTCAAAGTTTTCACAAGAATTTAATGAAAGTTTTTCAACGGCTTGGAATAGGTTTAAGGAAATGTTACATGAATGTCCTCATCACGGTTTTTCCGATTTGCATCAAATTGACACGTTTTACAATGGACTTAATGATCATGAAAGGGATTATTTGAATGCCGCCGCGGGTGGTAATTTTTTGTGTAAAACGGTTGAGGAAGCTTTGGTGATTATTTAAAATAGATCTAAGGTGTATAGTCCTCGTAGCACGTCCAGTGTTCGTAAGGCTTCGTCTTCGGCTTCACCTTCTTTGTCTAATACCATCGATGCTTGCCAAATTGAGGCAAACTTGGAAAACAAGATTTTTGATAAGTTGAAAGGACTTTTGATTGAGTTTAAAGTTGGTGAACCAAGTGCTCCCGCTACGGTTAAAGCGGTTGAGGTTTCTTGCATGTATTGTGGTGGAGGTCATGATTTCTCCGAGTGCATTACCAACGGTGGTAACACTTCGAGTGCCTTCGCGGCCACGGGAAATTACAACCAAAACGGTCAAGTTTCCCGCTCTAATCAAATGACTCCACCGGGTTTTGGATCAAATCAAAATGCTAACAACTATCGCAACAATCAAGTTGGTTTTAAGAACAATTATAACAAGGGAAATTATGGGAATCAAGGGGCTAATAATCAAGTTTCAAACAAAAGTGATTTTCAAAATAACAACAAGAGTTTGCAAACATTGAAAGATCTTCCAAGTGAGTTTGTTGAATATGCTAGTGGTAATGATGCTAGGTTTGACAACATTCAAAGAGAAATAATTAGCCTAAGATCCGAGTTCAAAAACGACTTGAAGAAAGAGTTGAAAAATGAGTTAGCTAATGAACTTAAAATCCACACCAACAAGATGGAAGGAAATGTCACTAGGTTGCAACAAAACCAACAAAAAATGGAACAAGGGCAACATGAGATTAAACAAGAAATGCTTAAGGCCGAGAAAAGGCAAACCGAAGCCGTATTGAGGCAATCTAATTTTGAAGATAAAATCTCGTCTATGTTTGAGGCAATAATGTGTAAACCGTCGTCAAGTGGTCTTCCTAGTAACACCATATCCAACCCTAAGGGTGAGATGAAAGTGATTACCACACGTAGTGGTAAGACACTTAAGGAGCCGATTCCTCAACCAATTGCTCCTACGGAGGAAGCAATTGAGGAAGAACCCGAGGTGGTGGTCCAAAAGGAGCATGTCCCAATCCCACGAAGTACCGCTCATACCACACCTACGGTTGACCCATTACATCGAGACTTAGAAAGGAGAAACGTCAAGAGCGCGACAATTACCAATTTGAGCTTTTTATGAAAATGTTTCGTGATTTGCACCTTAATGTTAGTTTCGCCGATGCCTTGGTCATGATGCCTCGATTTGCCGCTAACTTTAAGAGTATGTTGAACAACAAGGAAAAATTGCACCAATTGTCTAGTTGTTCGTCGGTTTATCTTAATCGCATACCTCAAAAAGTCGGTGATCCCGGTAAATTTTTGATCCCTTGTGCAATCCAAGACATGGAAGAATGCTTCGCCTTGGCCGATCTTGGTGCTAGCATTAACTTGATGCCACTTGCAATCTTCAAGTCGCTCAATCTTCCTAATCTTACTCCTTCACTAATGTCTATCGAGTTGGCCGACCATTCCACAATCCCCGCATGTGGTTTGGCGGAAGACGTTTTTGTGAAAGTGGGGAAGTTCTACTATCCCGTAGACTTCATTGTTGTTGACATCCCCACGGATCCTCAAGTTCCTCTTATTTTAGGTCGTTCGTTTTTAGATACGTCTATGGCTTTGATCGATGTGCATGCTAGAAAGATCACCTTACGTTTCAACGACGAGGAACTTGTTATAAACGCAACTCAAAACTCTCAAATTTCTCATGTTTATTCCGTTGCAACCATAAACCTCGTTGATATGATTGACGTGGTTTATGAGGAATTTTCACAAGAAGTTCTAGGTTTTGGTGATGAAGAAACTAGTGGCAATCCCACTATGTTGGATCCAATTCTTGATAACTCGACACCAACCTTCACTCCTTTTGAAGGTGGTGGTTTTACGTTGGAAGAATGCAATGTTCCACGTACTTGTGACGAAGACCTCGACAACGATGAGGACTTCTCGATTATCAAGGATTTTCTTAACGATTTCCCATTTCCTCCACCCGAGGAGGTTATGAGTATCGAGCCCAAATCTTCACTTGAGGAACCACCCATTCTCGAGTTGAAAGATTTACCTCCTCACCTCGAGTATGTCTATTTGGAGGAGGACGACAAGTTGCCGGTTATTATTGCGAAGGAACTTTCGAATGATGAAAAAACCGCACTTGTCGATGTTCTTAAGGCTCACAAAGGGGCGATTGCGTGGAAGTTATCCGACATTAAGGGAATCGATCCCAAGTTTTGTACCCACAAAATCCTAATGGAGGAAGATTTCAAACCAACAATCCAAAGTCAAAGAAGGGTGAACCCCAAAATTCACGACGTCATCAAAAAGGAGGTCCTTAAACTCCTTGACGCGGGAATGATTTACCCTATTTCCGATAGCCCTTGGGTGAGTCCTATTCATTGTGTCCCTAAAAAGGGAGGGATGACCGTTGTGCCAAACGATGCCAACGAGTTGATTCCAACGAGACTCGTGACCGGATGGAGAGTGTGCATTGACTATCGAAAGTTGAATGAAGCCACTCGAAAAGACCATTTTCCCTTGCCCTTCATGGACCCAATGTTGGAGCGTCTTGCGGGAAACGATTTCTATTGCTTTTTAGATGGTTTTTCCGGTTACTTCCAAATTCCCATCGATCCTCGTGATCAAGAAAAAACTACGTTTACGTGTCCATATGGAACGTTTGCTTATCGTAGAATGCCATTCGGACTTTGTAATGCACCGGGAACTTTTCAACGATGCATGATGGCTATTTTTCATGATATGATCGAGAAGACGATGGAAGTCTTCATGGACGACTTTTCTGTGTTTGGTGATTCCTTTACTTCGTGTTTGTCGAACCTTGAGAGAATGTTAAAACGTTGTGAGGAAACCAACCTTGTGCTCAATTGGGAAAAGTGTCATTTTATGGTTAAGAGTGGAATCGTCTTAGGGCACAAGGTCTCGAAAGCGGGGATTGAGGTAGATCAAGCTAAGGTAGACGTCATCGCCAAATTACCTCATCCCAAAACCGTCAAGGGAGTTAGGAGTTTCCTAGGCCACGCGGGCTTTTATCGACGATTCATCAAGGATTTCTCAAAGATTTCTCGACCCATTACACATCTTCTTGAAAAAGAGGCACGTTTTGTCTTTGACGAAGATTGTGTACGAGCCTTTGAGATCCTTAAGAGGAAACTTACCGAAGCTCCCATTCTTGTTGCTCCAAATTGGAACCTCCCCTTTGAGCTTATGTGTGATGCAAGTGATTACGCTATTGGGGCCGTTTTGGGGCAACGTCATGAAAAGCACTTCTTGCCTATCCACTATGCTAGCAAGACGATGACCGAGGCTCAACTTAAATACACTACAACGGAAAAGGAGTTCCTTGCCGTGGTGTATGCATTTGAGAAATTCCGACCTTATCTCGTCTTGACGAAATGCATAGTGTATACGGACCATTCGGCTATCAAGTATCTCATGGCTAAACAAGATGCAAAGCCGAGATTACTTCGTTGGATTCTCCTCCTTCAAGAATTTGATCACACCATTGTTGACAAAAAAGGAGCCGAGAGTCTAGCGGCCGATCATCTCTCTCGTTTGGAAGATCCTCACCAAAGTGTTTACGAGCCCAAGGAGATCACCGAAACATTTCCGCTCGAGACACTTGGTTTAGTGAATTCCAAACTTGATTCTTCTACCCCATGGTTTGCGGATTTTGCAAATTACCATGCGGGTAACTTCATCGTTAAGGGTATGACGACTCAAGAAAAAGGAAAATTCTTTCGTGACGTCAAGTTCTACTTTTGGAACGACCCTTACTTGTTTCGAACTTGTGCGGATCAAATCATCCGACGTTGTGTATTTGGCACCGAAGCTTCTAACATCCTTAGAGCTTGCCATGAGGGACCCACGGGTGGTCACCACGGTGCTAATCTCACGGCTAAGAAGGTGTTTGATGCCGGCTTCTTTTGGCCTACTATTTACCGAGATGCACAAATCCTTGTGAAGTCTTGTGATTCATGCCAACGACAAGGAAAAGCCTCACAAAAAGATGAAATGCCACAAAATATCATTCAAGTATGTGAGATCTTTGACGTATGGGGTATAGACTTTATGGGGCCGTTCCCATCATCTCGTGGTAATAAGTACATCCTTGTTGCGGTTGACTACCTATCTAAGTGGGTGGAGGCGAAGGCCTTGCCCACTAATGATGCTCGTGTGGTAGTTAAGTTCTTGAAAAGTTTGTTTGCTAGGTTTGGAACCCCTCGTGCGATCATAAGCGATCGTGGAACCCATTTTTGTAATGACCAATTTGAAAGGGTTCTAAAGAAATATGGGGTTACACATCGTCTTTCTACGGCTTATCACCCACAAACGAGTGGGCAAGTCGAGGTTTCAAACCGAGCATTGAAGAGGATCTTGGAGAGATCCGTGGGGGAAAACCGACAATCTTGGTCGGATAAGTTAGACGATGCTTTATGGGCCTTTAGGACCGCTCATAAGACACCCATTGGGTGCACTCCCTATAAGCTTGTGTATGGAAAGAATTGTCATTTGCCTATCGAGTTAGAACACAAGGCTTATTGGGCCCTAAAGCATTGTAATGATGATATGGAGACCGCGGGAAAACACCGGAAAATGCAATTAAATGAATTGGATGAATTGAGAGACATTGCTTATGAAAATTCATTGATTTACAAAGAGAAAACTAAAAAGTTGCATGATTCAAAAATTAAAAACCGGGTTTTTAACATTGGGGATCAAGTTTTACTTTTTAATTCAAGATTGAAAATATTTTCCGGAAAATTGAAATCCCGTTGGTCCGGTCCATTCACCGTGACTCAAGTGTTTCCGTATTGGACCATCGAGCTAGCTCAAGATGATGGTCCTAACTTCAAGGTGAATGGACATAGGTTGAAGCACTACTTTGGTGGGGAAGTTCCATCCTTGAACTACCTCGACCAAGTCACCTTCCCCAATGATAATTAGTGTTGAGGGGATCGAGTCGAGCTCATGACTCGGTAATCAAAAACGAGGAGCCTCGTGGGGGAGTCCCATGCTTATCCTATGTACATATTATTGCTTTCTTAGTCTAATGTAGCTTACGTGTGGGGATTTGTGCCCTTCCAACCTTTGTTCCGTGGTTGTTTGTGATATGTGGTTTTTAGATCATGATCTTCACGATTGGAGCCTCTCGTGTTCGTTTTATGGGAGCACTCGATCGTTTGCTTTGGAGACATTTCTCAATATCCATGATATATCCTTTTGATGTTCTAACCTTAGGTTTTTAGCACACTTCATAAACGGCTATTACTTAATGGTTACACCCTTTCCATGCTAGATTAGGCATTCGACTACGTCTCTAGTATGGGGGTGTTTGCACCCCTAGACTCGAAACATTGAGGACAATGTTTAACTTTAGTATGGGGGGGTGAATAGATACTTGCCTTGCCAAACTTTCACGCTTTCCAAAGTTTATCGTTTTGTTTATCATTTTTTGTTGCAAAATAAGGCTAAAAATGGCCAAATTTTAAAAATTTTCTCATATTTTATAATTGTTTGAAGACACGAATGTAGATTTTCCGATGGCGAGAATAAGAGTAATTTTTTACTCGACCGTGCGTGTTGAGCACTTAGCTTTGATTCCTTAACTACACATTAGGCTAAGTCTCTTAAATGAGGACGAGAAATGATAGAGTTAATTATAAGTTACTATGCTAAACGTAGGGTACTCGTATTCTTTCAAAAACTCATGTGTTCTCGTCGTTTGCTTATTCTCCCTTCGCATATAAATATTTTTTGCTTAATAAATATTGACTTAGCGGTTTAGTTAGGATTGTTGGGTTTCTAGTCTTTTCTAGTAGCTTCCGTGTAATTAAACTGGGAAGACAATAAGGTATCGCCAGCGTCACGGTTTTGAAGTATTGGCACCCTAATAATCAAAAGCTTCACCTAATAATAAGATTTCAAGTGCTCACCTAAATCTAGCAAACAATTTGAAGCCCCACAAGGCCGAAAAATCTATGCAAAAATTGAAAGTGAATCAAGCCTTAATCTTCGAAGCTTTAAAGATCCAAAATTCGCCTTAGCGTGAGGATATACGTCTTTGGCTAATAAAACCACCGATGAGGCGGATAATAAAAGGCAAGGCAAGACCGAAGTCATAATAAAAGCTTCATGGCGAAGTTGAATAAAAGATGGAGGTAAACCAAAGATAATAAGGCCCTTCCGTTAGGGGGCGTATAAAAGTCTTGGTAATAAGTCTCATGTTCAAACCGTTATAAAACCGTGTTTATCGATTCTTCTTGTCAACTTAAATTTTTAACATCGTCGTCTATTAGGAGGGGTTATTGATTTGATGGTCTTAGTTACACCGTTAGGACTCTATTTTTAGACCTAAATCTCTATTATCGCATAAGTCAAACAATGTATCCTCGTGAAACATTCAAGACAAAATAAAATATAAGAGATACAACTTAGGAATAATGGGGGAATAAGTACGTGATTAGGACATATGAGTAGTGTTAGCATTACTAACTTATAATGACAATGATCTCGTTGCACGCTTAGCATGGAATTGGAGTGAAAATCGAGGACGATGAAATTATTTCTAACGAAGCATTCACATGTTCTTATTCTATGAACCTAAACGTCCCATTTTGCGATGAAAATCATACATTATGTCTATAACACAAGTAGTAGTAATAGTAGTAGTGTAGCTAGTTTATCATTCAAATAAAGTCATAAAATTAAATGTTGGAGATGCTTTGATACTTTATTCTAGCATTGCGTGAGGGCACGACAATGGTTTAGTATAGGGGAGTGATGAGACTGCTTTTATACATAGTCTCATCTTCCAAATAGGGCTTAAAATGCATTAAATATCGTCAAAATACCCAAATATATGCTTGTGTTTGTTGCTTGTGTATTTTAGGTACGGATATTGAGATAATGACAAAAGATCACAAGAATCATGCAAAAACGAACACGGGAAACGAAGCCGCACAATGAACCAAGCCCTAGTGAAGACTTTCCCAAGATCAACCCTTGAAGATTTGAAGAATAATGATTAAGGGTCCTCCAATTATGAAGAATTGACACTTTATACCCTTGTATCCTCATAATTACAAGTTTGGTCCCTAAAGTTTGTCAAAATTACCAAAAGGGCCCTTAACTTTGAAGAATTGGCAAGTTTAGCCCCTCAACAAAGCTAAATTGTCAACCAATATCATCCACAAAGTCAAATATATCATGAAGTCCTTCAAAGTACAAGAAATGACAAGATTGGTCCTTTGAAAAATCCAAAATTACAAAAAAGACCCTCAACTTTCAACAATTGGCAAAAATGGTCCCTCATTTATCAAGACTTGGCAATTTCAGTCCTCCAAGATGACAATCATACAAGTCAAGACCATTATCATTGAAGAAAATGCCAAACCAGCCCTTGAAGAATGCAAAAATGGCAAGAAATACCCCTGAATTTACTTTATGAAACTTTTTGGGGCAAAAGTGTGAAGTTTGAAACTTCAAATACAAAGGAAACGAGTTTTTGGCTAAATATTTACAAAGTGGCAAGTTTCTGAAAGAAAGGGGGTAATAATGGGCCAGACAACCTAAGACACCTAGACCAATCACCAATTGCCACCTCACCCCACTCACTCTCTCCTCCAATCAGAACTCACCCTTCTTCCACCTCACCAATCCACTAATCCGGTTTATTATTTTTTAAACTTGGCGCCATTAACACAATTTAAACCTTAATCACCTCCCAAAACAGATTAAAACTTGCACTATTCACCTCAAGAACACAATTGGGTTTTCCTAATTGTGTTGTAATTAAACTCTCAACTGCTCCAGAATTATGATTAAGCTAATCATAATCATAACCCAGCCTTAATATGTGCCACCTCATCAACCAAGGGTGCACATGAAAGGTGCCCTGCTACACACTTTTGGGAAACTGCCAAAACCTTGCCAGAGAATCAACCATCCAGATACAAGCTTACTTTTTAAGCTTTGTTGGAGCCCTTGGATCAAAATTTCAACAGCTATCTCTTCACATACGTCCAAGAATATGTCACATGAAGCATATGAGTTCAAATTCAAGAGGGCAATTTTGGAACTTCAACCACTAGGGTTTATGTATTTTTCAGCTTTCCTTAGTCATTTGTATGCCTATATAAAGGCCTTAGGGTGCTTCATTAGACGTTTGCTTTTGGTTTTTCCTTTGTTCAAACACTTGTAAATCCTTTTTCAGTTTAATGAATTTGAGTTAAGTGCTTTGAAGAAAGACCAAGTGCCATCTTTATTCTGCTTATTATTGTTCTTAGTTTACTGCTTTTGAAGTTAAAAACCTGTTTTCAAAAGAGGAGTGTGCACAAGTTTGCATATTTTCCTCATTTTCTTGATATTTTGCTAAGTCTTGTTCCAATCTTGGAATTCTTGGGCTATAGGGCTGATCATAGCATCCTAACTGAGTTGGTTAAGGTGTGGTGAGGCTTATAACTTGGGGATAATCAAGTGTGGGGTAACAAGTTTGCATCAATCAAGATTTTTCCAAGTTTCTGATTTTTCATGTTATTGTGCTTAACCCTTGTTGAATCTTAGCAGGCTTTTATGGAAGCTTGTGCTTGTTCTTGCTAGCACATAAGCTCAAAATTCGTGGGTGTGGATGTACATCCATGAGGTTTGCTTACTTAATCTCCAAATCTGCATAAATTGTGATTTTTGGTGATATTTGTATGAAACTGTTGTTCTTGTGAATTTTGTGGCTTGTTCTTGCTTGAATCTGTTTAATAGACTTGTTTGAGTGTTAATTGATGCTTGGTTGGCCTGAAATCTTGTTTTGCTTTTGAAAATCTTGATTTGAAAAAGTTAAAGGGGTGTTTGGGTCTACTGATTTATGCTTGTAATCTGATTTTGTGTTAAGGGAAAGTGTTGTTCATGCTCTGTATCTGTTATACCTTTGTTTGAGAGTGTTTTGCTGCAAGTTTTTGGGTTTGAACACTTGAATTGATCAATCTGCTATATAGGCCTTGTTTCTGCTTGTTTTGACCTAGGATTTTGGGAACACTTAGTGTGTATGCATGCTTAGGGATAAAATTGGTTTAAACAAAGTTAACATAACCTGTTTGAAAGATTTGAGGTGTTGAAATTGGCTTGTGTGTCAAATACATCAGCAAAAGTTAAAAACTGCATGTGTAGTGTTCATCAGTAACTTTCATAGCTTGGATCTTGCTTAATTCTTTGAACCAGTGCATGAAACCTATTTAGACTTGCTTATTGGAGTTTATTATAGCTTGTGTGTGCATTTGGTTGAATTTGGTTGGCTGATTTGTGCTTAAATTGCTCTTGAATGCTAAACTGCTTATTGTTCATGTCTGTGCAATGTCTGGTGATTAATTGATTAAACTGTATCAATTGGCTGTTTGTGATTGTGTTATTTTGCTTGTTATTGACTCCTTTTGATCCAAAGATCAATTGGGTGCCTTTGTGAAAACTGAATCCAAGAAAAAGTCACTAAAGACAACAAGTTAAAATAGTCAAGCAGTGGGAAAAGTTCCCACTGCTCAACATCCAAAACTAGCCCCTGCTAGTGCAATTTTATCATCAGCTTATTAATAAGCTATTCTAGCTTATTCTGACTTGCAACAACTTATTTTTTGTAATAGATCTTCATTATTTGACCCATTTAAGTGAACTGGAGCTTATCAGACTTTGACTTTGACTTTTCACTAGAAAACCAACTTGTTTGACTTTTAAGATAAGTGCTTATTTGATTTTCCAGCTTATTGAGTGTGCTTATTTGAAAGTTCTTTGGTTTATAAGCTTAGTTTTGTCAAAAGAAACATTTTGCAACTTGAATCAGCTTCTGAGGTGGTCTAGATCATAAAAACGACTATTTTGTCGTTTTGTGAATAAGTTGTTGACTTGTTTCTGGCTTATTGAGTGGACTTATTTGAAATTTCTTTTTACAGAAGTCTTTGTTAGGGCAAAAGAAGGTTGTGTGTTAAATTTTAGCTTATGGCATCAGCTTATAGCTTAATGGGCCAAAAAGCCCATTAAGAATAAGCTGCTTATTATAAGTTAGCTTATTTCACATTTTCAGCTTTTAGGCCTTTGGAAAAAGTTGTTTAAAATCAAATTTTAAGTCAACTTGTGCTTTTTGAGCTTATTTTGAGCACTTTTTCTTATTAGGCCTTAATTAAGCCCAATAAGGGACTGTTTTGGGTTTGGCCCATTTTCTAGGCCCAATAGGGGTATTTAGGTAATTTCACTTTCATTTCTGAGTTAATTAGGTTAAATTAAGCTAGTTTGCAAGTTTTTAGAATTTTTTATAATTTTTGGAATTTTATATTATTTTAATATTATTTTATTATTAAAATTTAAAAGTCTGATTTTCTAGGTTTTTATATTTTTCCTAGGTTCTAAATACTTAATTAGGATTTTTGCAACTTTCCAAATATTTTTTAGGTCTTTTATTTATTTGTTATAATTAATTTAAGATTTACTAGATTTTAATAGTTTTTAGGAGTTTAAAAATAGTTTTAATTGGTTTTAAAATTTTGAAAAATAGTTTTTAGCTTAATTAGAGTATTTTTGAGGTTTACAAACTTGAAAATCTTGTTCAGGGCTTTTTAATAATTAATTTTGATTTTTAGGGCTTTAATTAGCATTAAAAAGTCATTATCTAATTAATTAAAAGGTTTTTGCAAGTTTTGATTTTTTGTAAACTCTTAGAATATTATTAAGGATTTTTGGTGATTTTTAGGAATTTTTAGGTATTAATTTTAATTTTGGTGGTTTTTACGACTTTACGTGTACGCCTTTTTAGACTTAGTTAAATCCGTCTTCATAACCGCCACTCTCTTCTAATCCCCTTTCTATTCTTCTTTTTCAAATATAATCACAAATTAATCCAAATCATTACACACATAACACACTAGCCTCCTTGAGAACGAACTTAATTGGGTCATTCACACACGGTTTTCCTAAATCGTGGTGCTCACTTGCCCTATTTATTGCACTCTTTTCCTAAAGGTGTAGTTTTACTCAACATCATTGATTCTATGACAGATTTTGACTTGTAAACATTGTAAACATACTCCCTTTATTTGTATTGGACCATTGGTTAAGTAGTTTTGAGATTGGTAGACATAGAAAGTAAAATTGCATGCTAAAATTTAGTGCAAACTATCTTAAATTCAGTAAGACCAGTTTCTGTTCATTTTAGTTCAACTTGTGCCTTTAAATCTTTGTGTCTATTAGATATTAGGGTCATCTATGGTTTAGTATTAGTTGAGCATGTTTTGGTAAGCTTGTGTGCAAGTTTTTGGGAATTTGAAACTCACATTTGTGCCATTTGAACCAGTCAAGTTCATCAGACCCCTAGGTGCCTTTACAGTAACTGTATTTTGCCTCTTTGTGTGAGATTCTTGTTCATAACTTGTTGTTTTTCTCATTTATTTGACTCCCCACAACCCAACTGGTTGTGGGGGTGCCCCTCTTGTCCAACAAAACTAATCCAATCATTGTTATTTTATATATTGGCACATTAATACACACACCTCCTTCGAGAACGAACCCGCATTTATTCGATTCTTCGGTTTTCCTAAATCGTCGAGTTTAATACTTGCCGCACTTATACGTTCTTTTTCCTAAAAGACGTGATTTTACTCAATATCATTTTGGCGCCGCTGCCGGGGAGGTGTTTAGTGTGCCATTATTATTAGTATCGTGTTTGTGTGAGTAGTGCGTTTTTGCTTTTCATTTTTCGAAAAGCGTGAATATCGTACATACTCATTTTTGTTATTTTTCCTTATTATATTATAATATCCAAATAAAACGTGTTTAGTTTTCCTAAATTAAACACACAACAATCTTTACTATATTGTAGATATATTGGTTTTCGTTTTTCTTGTGAATATATTATTACTATATTGTATCTACGTAAGAACAATAAATATACAAGTACTCCAAAAGCGTGAAAACGCAACCTTGATTCGGGATTTCATCACTCGATCATTGTATTCGAATCTAAAGCAAAAGTTTAAAGGAAAAATAGATAAATACTTTCGTGAGGCTTAATTTCAATTAACACAAACTATAAGGTGGGTATAAGGCGGTTGTATTTCACGACCTAAGGGAAAAAGGCTCTTAAGTGCTTAGCGCCGCCTCGTTTCCCCCGCTTTCTTGTGCGTGTTTTGAGAAAGAAGGCTAATCGAGGGTTTGCCGCCCAAGTATTATCTACGTATATTATATTTGCTTGTGTTTTCAAGATTAAACCCTCTTGAACGTTTTGGTGTTCCACCAACGTTCTAAAGTCATCGAAGGCGTTCACTCCACGTGATCGTTTTCATTCTTTGAGGCTCCTTTAATCGAGAAGATCGATTCGAGGAGAGATTTGTAGATTTGTGTCTACGTAATACATTCAAAAAAATCCAAAAAAATTAAAAAACAATCAAAAACCAAAAAAATTGAAAAATCGAAAAACCGCAAAAAAGAATCTTCTTTGCTACCCCCCATTCTACGCTTAGTACATGCGCACTCGATCGAAGGATTATTCCAACTCTAGCGAAGCTTCGAATCGACGCAATCGTAATCGAAGGAATCGACGACGTAGACGAGAATTAGAAACCGACGTTCCTAATATCGTTGTTGAAGAAACCGTAGAGGAGATGGCCGACAATCGTTCGATGATGGAATTGCTCCAAGCGCCCACCGAGGGTTATGGAGACGCGATCGTAATTCCCGCTATCGAAGCGGAGAATTTTGAGATAAAGAGCGGAATACTTTCGTTGATCCAAGCTACGAAGTTTCGAGGTCGTGAAGCCGATAATCCTCACGACCATATTCGGAATTTTGATCGTCTTTTGGCCACGAGCAAGTTTAAGAACGTCGACACCGATGTCGTCAAGCTTATGCTTTTTCCGTACTCGCTCGATGGTGCCGCCAAGGATTGGTACGAGAAAGAGCCACCTAATTCCATAACTATGTGGAAGGATCTCGTTTCCAAGTTCGTTAATTATTTTTTCCCACCGTCTAAGACAACGTTTTTCAAAAACGAGATTACGAAATTTGAGCAAAAACCGAATGAATCTTTTAGAGACGCGTGGGATCGTTTTAAGGAATTGCTTAGGCAATGTCCTCGCCATGGTTTTTCCGAGTTGCACCAAATCGATACGTTTTACAACGGTCTTAATTTTCAAGAGCAAGATTCGTTGAATTCCGCCGCTTGTGGCAACTTTTTGTGTAAAACTCCGAAAGATGCATTTTATAATTATCGAAAACCGATCCAAGGTTTACCAACTACGAAACGCACCGAGTGTTGCCAATGTCGCCAGTGGCGGAGCCAGAAAATGTAATCATAGGGGCATTGACTAATAACCTGTTTTTAGTGTAATGTGAAACAAATCACAGCGGGTAAAAAAAATATTTTCTGCAAAAACCGGATCGGGTTTGATTAAAGGTGAAAAAATCTAACCACTTAGCTCAGTTGGCCACTATGTGGTTTCCTTGGGGAGGTTTCCTGGAGGTCTTGGGTTCAAGACCTGCCCAGGGCCTTTCAGGCGAAGCGGATAATGAGTTTAACATAACTAGACGAGAGTTCGAAGAACAAATTATGCCGTTCGGATGTCATTGCACGACTCGACCCACTAACCACTAACATTTTCCGTTCTAAAAAAAGTTAAAAAAAACTAATATTTTCTATGCACTTAACACTTACGGAGTTACGGAATAGATTACAAATACCTAGAGAAAAACTACACATACTTAAATATTGTCATCCTACAAATTACTTTGGTTATTGCTTATTTTTAAACAAACAACAAAACTAAAGATGATATATACTCCTAAATCCCAATCACATAATCTATTATTTTCCTTGATAGAGTAGTACTAACAAACAGTTACTGAATAACATAACATTTTATATCTCCAAGCAAATCTAGGATTTACGATATCAAAACTAATGTTAAGGTTTCACTTATGAAAACCAAAACCGAGTCACAAGAGATGCATTGCGTGGTAGAAAAAAAGATTATTGATATTCTTGTAAGCTTATTGATAGTTAGGTTCACACTTTCATATTTCCCCGTTGATCCAGTTTCTTTTTTTTGGGATATAATTTACAACATCAACAATAAATAGGTTTCATGTTTGGATTGAACTTTGGGCTGAGCCACTGAGGGCAATTTTGAAACTGGGCTGAGGGCATGCTAAAAACAGGTCCATTAAATACACTAAATATTCAAGGTTGTTGGGCCAAGTGTTGAGGGCACTGCCCCCCTCTATTCCTTATGTCCCTCCGCCCCTGAATGTCGCCAATGTTAGTAGTTCTAATCGCGACATTGAGAGGGTTGATGCGAAAGTCGACAAGTTGACGAATGTGTTTACGTCTTTTCTCGTTGAGATGCAAAAGAAAGACGCTCCCGCTACGGTGAAAGCGGTTGAGGTTTCATGTACGTTTTGTGGTGGACCTCATAATTATTACGAGTGTGCGGCTACGGATGGCCAAACGTCGAATGTGAGTGCGTTAAATGGAAACAACAATTTTTCTAATCAAAATAACGCGGGTCCATCACAACAAGGAAATTATAACCAAGGCAACAATTTTCAAAATCGAAACAATTTTCAAGGAAACAATCAACAAGGAAATTTTTCGAATCAAAATCAAGGAGGTTATAATCAAGGTCGTAATATAACTTGGCAAAATCGAGATAATAATCAAAACTCGAATTTTTCAAACAACAACAATCAAGGCAACAATCTTTCAAGTGGTAATCAAGGAAATTTTCAAAGAAACAATCAAAACCAAGGGAACTTTAATTCAAATCAAAATAGTTCGTCAAACGATTTTCAAAATTACATGAAAACGAATGAGGCTAATATGAGACGATTAGAGGGAGAAATTGGTACTTTGAAAAACGACTTTTCTAATACATTGAAATTGCAAAACACAAAGATTGAGCAAGGGCAAATTGACATAAAAAAGATGTTTTCGGCCATAATAAACAAGTCCTCGGGTGCGTCATCGAGTTCGTTACCTAGTGACACCGTTGCTAATCCGAAGGAACAATGTAAAGCCGCCTCGTCTCGTGAGAAAGGTCGTGTGATTACCCCTAACCTTGAAGGATTTCGTGTTGTTTATCCCTCTCAACCCTCGACTTCTAAGACGTCTTCTTGTTCTAAAGTCGATGGGGTGAACGTGGCGACCAAGGAAAAAAGTGCACACCCTCGTGTACCTCAAATTCCATCCACGGTTCAAAAAGAGAGCTTTGTCGACCTTACCAAAGTAACCCTTGAAGAAACTTGTGCTTTGATCCTTCTTAAAAAACCCAAAAGGCGTATGCCGAGAAAGGAAAAGGATCCGGGCCAATTTCTACTACCTTGTGATTTTTCCAAGATTGAGGGATGTTTAGCCCTTGCCGATTTAGGTTCTAGCATCAATCTCATGCCTCATTCTCTTTTGAAATTGATGAGATTGCCTTCGCTTACCCCCACGAACATGACAATCGAGCTTGCGAATTGTACTCCACTTATACCAATTGGAATAGCCGAGGATGTCTATGTCATAGTTGGAAAGTTTGTTTTTCCCGCGGATTTCGTTATATCCGATTACGAGTGTGACCCTAAATGTCCCATTATTTTAGGCCGACCATTTTTATTGACGGCTCGAACCGTAATCGACGTTCACGAGGGGAGACTTACTATGAGATATGGGGATGACAAAATGGACTTTTTCGCTAGAAAATCCCGAGTGTTTAATGATAATGAAAAAACCGAGGTTTCAAAACCTAATGTTTCTAAACCTAATGATTTCAAAATGTTCACTTTAGCGGAACAAATGAGGCTTGATGCATGTTTTGAAAGAATTAAGAAAAACGGTTTTAAAGATGATGATTTTAATGATAAAGAATACGTGTACCTAATTCAAAAGGGTATGTGTAAATTTATGAATGAAAACTCACTTTGGGATGTTTTTAGCGAAACAAGTGAAACGCCAATTCCGAAGGGTGACGTTAGTGCCATCACGACAAAGACCAATATGGGCTCGTCTTCACCACCTTCGAAGGACCATGACTTTGAGGCCCATACTTCTAAACCCATTGAAGTGCCTCCCACTCCTAGCCCCAAACCCATTAAGGCTAAGGAAGTGTCCCAACCCAATGCAATCTCACCCATCATAGAAATGTCACCTAAGCATAGCCCAAGGGTTTGTAAGACCATGGTTGTGACTCTCGAGAAATCCACTCGAGAACTTGCTCACATCGACACTTTCTTTGATGGCGATGGTGATTTTGCCGAGATCGAGCATATACTTGCTAATCCGCCATCCATCTTCGAGGATTTACCCTTTGATAAATCTTCAAATGAAGAGGACGATCTCGTGTCGGAAATTTCTTATGAAGATGAGAATGACGACACTTTCACAACGTACTCGAATTCCGTATACAAACCTATTTTTCATCACAATCCCATTTTTGATGATGAATTCAAGAACGTTGATAACCATATCATCGATCCTCCTTCGTTTCACGATTGTGATGATGAAGAATTCTTTAAGGAGGTCTATGATTTTCTTGCTATAGACACAAGTCCCATTCTCGAGGAGTTACCTAATCAACACTCCTCATTTGAGAATGACGTTTACCACATTCGTGAGGATCTAACTTATCAACGATCCCCACAAAAGAATGATGGTTTCGTGCTTGATCGTGATCTTTTCGAGAGAGTTTCTAAGATACTCAAGGAGGGGAATGACAAACCTTGGTTTGACAAGCCTATCTTTGATGAAGAAATCGATGAGATCGACGTTCATGAGGATGACGAGTATGTAGACCCCGAGGGGGCGGTGTTCTTTATTGATCGACGTTTTGAGAACTTATATAATCCACCACCCCCTAACCGCGACTTAAATGTGAGGATTTTTAGCGCGATTAATTTTGAATTTGACACGCCAAATATTTTCGACATTATTCAATCGGGTTTTCATAAAGAGTTTAAAAACGATGAAAAAGGAAAATATTTTAAAAATGTTTTAAATGATTTTTCTACAAGTTTAACTCCGTCATCACTGCGTTTTATGAGTGCTACCACCTCGTCTAATCCTTTTCACGATGGTTGGTGTGGATCTAGTGTGGGGGAAGCCCCTTATGTTCCCTCACATTTCTCCACCGAGAACGAGATTTACGATCCCGGAATTGCTTGTAAAGGGAAATCTCGGTCTTCCACCGATGCAATAAATGGAAATCTTATCTATTTTCTTGGTGTGAGTCTACCTCGAGTAGCTCATTTTAGTGACTTACCCATTGCCCCACCTTTCTACTTCTCATCTATTTTCTTCTACCCCATTGGGGTTCGTGTTGGAGTAGCGTTGTTTCGTCTTTCATCCGAAAACAAAGACGCTATCTTTGACCCCGGTATTCGTGTATCGGGTTTTTAAAAGTACTCCATGTACTTTTGGGCCTTGTTTATCATGTAAGCCCCACCAAAAAGACCAAACCAAGATTATCCCTAAATGATCACATTTATGGGGATTCGAGTCGAGCTTTTGACTCGGTTATCAAAAACAAGGTGCCTCGTGGGGGATTCTCATGCTTATCCTTGTAAATATTATTGCTTTCTTAGTTAATGTAACGAGGGGACTTGTGCTCTTCCAACCTTTGTTCCGTGGTTGTTTGTGATTGTGATTTATTAGGTTCATCGTCATCATTGAAGCCTCTCGTGTTCGTTTTACGGATCACTCGAGCTTTGATCGTTACCTTTGGAGATTCCGATATCCGATGATATCCTTTTATGTTCTAACGTTTATCTTATTAGCATAATTCATAAACGGCTTTTAGGTTATTCGTTTTACCCTTTCCATGCTCGAGATTAAGCATTCGACTTCGTCTCTAGTATGGGGGTGTTTACACCCCTAGACTCGAAACATTGAGGACAATGTTTAGTTTTAGTATGGGGGGGTGAGTAGATACTTCACCTTGCTTACGTCAACACGCAATCCAATATTCATCTTTTTGTTATCTTTTTATGTAAAATAAGGCTAAAAATGGCCAAATTTTAAAATTATTCTAGTGTTTCATAAGTGTTTAAGACACGAATGTAGGTTTTCCGATGGTGAGAATAAGAGTAATTTTTGACTCGACCGTGCGTGTTGAGCACTTAGCTTCGATTCCTTAACTTTTTAGGCTAAGTCTCTTAAATGAGGACGAGAAATGATAGAGTTATTTATAAGTCTCGTAATCGTCACGATCTCATGTGTAGTGATTATTAGCTTATTCTCCCCACGCTTTTGCATAATAAATTGTTAATAAATATTGATTTGGCGGTTTAGTCACTATTGTTGGTTTCTAATTTGTTTTGGTAGCTTCCATGTAATTAAATTGGGAAAACATTAAGGTATCGCCAGCGTCACAGTTTTGAAGTATTGGCACCCGAATAATCGAAAGCTTCACCTAATAATAAGATTTCAAGTGCTCACCTAATTTAAGCAAAAATTTGAAGCTCACAAGGCCGAAAAATCTATGCCCAAATTGAAAGTGAATCAAGCCTTAATCTTCGAAGCTTTAAAGATCCAAAATTCGCTTTAGCGTGAGGATATACGTCTTTGGCTAATAAAACCACCGATGAGGCGGATAATAAAAGGCAAGGCAAGACCGAAGTCATAATAAAAGCTTCATGGCGAAGTTGAATAAAAGATGGAGGTAAACCAAAGATAATAAGGCCCTTCCGTTAGGGGGCGTATAAAAGTCTTGGTAATAAGTCTCGTGTTCAAAACCGTTATAAAACCGTGTTTATCGATCCTTCTTGTTGACTTAATTTTTTGACATCGTTGTCTATTAGGGTGAATTATTAATTTAATGATTTTGGTTACACCGTTAAAACTCTATTTTTAGACTTAATCTCTATTCACGCATAAGTCGATGATGTATCCTCATGATCATTAAGACATAATAAAATATAAGAGATACCAAGTAGGAATACGGGAGTTTAGGTTCGTAATTAACACTCATGAGATGTGTTCGTGTTGCTAACTTATAATAACAATGATCTCGTTACACGCTTAGCATGGAATTGAGTGAAAATCGAGGACGACGAAATTATTTCTAACGAAGCATTCACGTGTTCTTGTTCTATGATCCCAAAAGTCACTTTATTGTGATGAAAACATTACATTATGTCTAAAACGCGTGTAGTAGTTTATTTAAATTTATGTCTTCAATAAATGTCATCATAAAATGAATTTTGGAAGTGCTATGATACTTAATTCTAGCATTTCGTAGGGACACGGCAATGGTTTAGTATGGGGGAGTGATGAGACTGTATTTATACATAGTCTCATCGTCCAAATCGGGCTTAAAACGCTTAAAATATCATCAAAATACCCAAATATATGCTTGTGTTTGTTCATTGTGTATTTTAGGTACGGATATCGTGAATTCACAAAAAGATCAAAGGAATCAAGCAAAAACGAACACGGGAAATGAAGCCGCACAAAGAACCGGGCCCAAGTTTGGAATTTACAAAAATGCCCTTGAAGTTTGAAGATTTGACAACTTTGGTCCCTCAACTTTGAAGATTTGCCACTTTATACCCCTCAATTATCTTAGAAATACTTTGGGGTCCCTAGAGTATCAAGTTATCACAAGAATGGCCCTTCAAGTTATCACAACTTGCAAAAGGAGTCCTTTTCATAAGCTATACAAGACACAAGGACCTATTTTGCCAATGGATGAAAGCTATTAACAAAAGAAATCTGCCATATCAAGAATGGAGAGTGTTTGCCATGTTTTTGCAAGTCTGGGGGCCAAACCTGTTAAAACCAAACCCATATCCACTAAATACCCAACCAAACCCGTTTTTACCCACCCATATTACTTCTTTTTACCCCATCAAGCCCAAAACCCAGCCCACACTTAACAAATATTAACCCGGTTTTGAAAGTTTAAACGAAGTTTAATATAATTTTAAAAAGGCGCTAAACATTCACTGTTCCTAATCTTCCCCAATTCAAACCTGATAAACCCTAATCCACCCCATGCTTAATACCATGAACTACCCTAATTCCACATCCAGAAAAGTGATTAACCTTTATAAAACCCCATCCCAACCTAAACCCCCCTCACTAGACAACCCCATGTGACTCCCCATTGGTCCCCTGACCCGTCATTGTCTCCCTTTTTCCCAAACCCGGCCAAACCAACGGCTGGATGAATTTCCTTGGTCCCAAAGGTTTAATAGACGTTCAAGATCAAGTCTAACAGCCTGGCAAACACCTCAGAGATCACATGATTGAGTTTTTGACCAAGAAAAGTCAACAAGATTCGAATTAGAGGGCAGATGCGGAATTTTGATAGCTTAGGGTTTTTCTTCTAGTATTTTCTTTAATGTAGTATAAATATGAAGGTGGTTTGTGCCTCATATCTTGTTCCAGTTTTATTGTATATTTTTTTTAACAAGTAATGAAAGTGAACGTTTTTAGCTTATACAATATTCTGAGTTCCATTAGTTTAATTATTTTTTAAAAAAAGCAAGTGTTTAAAAGTTCTCAAGTTTCTAGTTGTTAAGGCTTTCAGAAATTCGTCTTCCTTAGTGTGTTGTAAAAGTTTTTTTTTAAGCTTGATGGTTAAAATAGAATGAAGTGAAAGTGGATCTCCCTTTTAAAAATCAGTTTGGTGAAAGTCTTTTATAAGGATTCCAAGATTTAGTGTTCCAAAATTTCAAAAGATTTCAAGAAAATCAGTTTTTATCAGTTTTTTTTATTTTTCATCATTTACTGTTTAAAAAGCCATAAGCTTCTAGCTTATGGTCTTTTTGAAACAAGAATCTATTTGTTTGTTGGTTTGTGATTGTGTGCAGGTTTCAAGGCATAAGTCCATTCAGTTTTCTCATTTTCTTTCATTTTTCACTTGTGAAGACATGTTTATGCTTAGGGTCCACCTTGTATTCCTCCAACAAGCTCTCTCTACACCTTTCATAAGCTCACAATAAGCTCTTTTATTACCCCTTTGGAAGGCATCAGCAGGTAACCAGCTTGAACCCCATTGGCTTGAATTTTTGAAGTTTTCATGTGATTGTGAGTGATTTGGTATGAATCTGCTTTGTTGTGGATATTGATTGTTTGTCTTTGATTATTTATGCTCATTATGCATGATAGGATAGAAATTAATCAGTTTTAAGAAGTTTTTATCATAGTTGGTTTGAAAATCTTGTTTTTAGTTAGGTTAAGGGGGTGTTTGGATCTGCTTATCATGTTGATTCTATGACAGATTTTGACTTGTAAACATTGTAAACATACTCCCTTTATTTGTATTGGACCATTGGTTAAGTAGTTTTGAGATTGGTAGACATAGAAAGTAAAATTGCATGCTAAAATTTAGTGCAAACTATCTTAAATTCAGTAAGACCAGTTTCTGTTCATTTTAGTTCAACTTGTGCCTTTAAATCTTTGTGTCTATTAGATATTAGGGTCATCTAGGGTTTAGTATTAGTTGAGCAGGTTTTGGTAAGCTTGTGTGCAAGTTTTGGGAGTTTGAAACTCACATTTGTGCCATTTGAACCAGTCAAGTTCATCAGACCCCTAGGTGCCTTTACAGTAACTGTATTTTGCCTCTTTGTGTGAGATTCTTGTTCATAACTTGTTGTTTTTCTCATTTATTTGACTCCCCACAACCCAACTGGTTGTGGGGGTGCCCCTATTGTCCAACAAAACTAATACAATAATTGTTATTTTATATATTGGCACATTAATACACACACCTCCTTCGAGAACGAACCCGCATTTATTCGATTCTTCGGTTTTCCTAAATCGTCGAGTTTAATACTTGCCGCACTTATACGTTCTTTCCTAAAAGACATGATTTTACTCAATATCAGCGCACTTTGCATGTTGTGACAAAATTTAATTATCATTATGCATGGTATTCATGAGGGAACTCTTGGGTTATCTTCTCAATACTTTGCCACGTTTTTATGGGTTATATAATAGACCCTAGGGGTCAGACCATCCATGTGTACTACATAATTCACCACTACTTTGGTTACTTGGAGGCAAAACCATCAAGGATTCTTCAATCCTTGAAGTGGGCTAAGGAAGTGTTAGTGATTTTATACAAGGTGAACTACAATAAGTTCATGCTTGTGGGTTTGCTGTAAAAAGGAGTGATACGAAAACTTTGATTGCTTATGTAATTATGGGAATAAAATTTTGCATTCGGAATTATAAATTGCTTATAACTTTGGTATAATTCTTCATCTTATTTATTATCATGAATTTCGCATTCCACTTTATTAAGATGTTTATTATTACTGAGATTATGGAGTAGTGACCTGTGTATTTGGTTAGGGTGTTTATAGAACAATGAATTGATTTGTATAGCTTCGCAGGGAAGAAGTATGTCACACAATTAGGTTTGTGTGCCGCACTTTCTCCCTGGTTCGTGATTATTGGCTTGGTTGAGATGTTCTTGTTGGTCGATACTATCGTATTTGATAATTCTTATATATTTGGTTCACTCTTGATTATAAGATGTTCTAAAGTGCTTATGTGATTGAATGAATTTCATGTCATCTAGTAAATGAATCTTGATATTTTCCTTATGGAAATTGTCGAATAAAATACATATCAACTCTTGTATGGTTTTGTTTAATGCTTTGCCATGGGTTCGAAAGAGTGTGACTCAACGAGCACTTGAATTATTTAAACCAACATAGACCGATATTTATACATTTGATATAATGGGATAAATAGGTCGAAAGGATTTCTCGTTATGTTAAATAGTTGATGCTTGTGTGACTAGTCATCCACTTGTATTCATGCATTGTATATGTGCTTATAATTCATCTTTGCTATCTATCTATTATTATTTCTTGTTATCTTTAGAACTTGTGACACTCTAGAGATAATTGTTTTTTCATGTTAAAAAAAATCTTGTGGAACAACATGGTCTTACCATTACTATATTGCAAAATGAAAAGGTATACTTTTCCCGTGTGTTAGTAATATAATTCGGTTGAAACTAGTTATAAATTTAAAGATATCTTGCTACGCATGAGACTCCCATCCAACTTTATGTGAAGGTTTTTATGATAAAAATAAAAAATAATTATAATAAAATAATAATACTAATACTACTACTAATAATAATAATAATAATAATAATAATAATAATAATAATTTAATAATAATAATAATGTGCATTTGATGGACCAATAGGGAGATCATGTACTCCACTGTTCTAGTGAAGTAGGTGTAAAGTTTAGACATAATTTGGTGCGCGATATTCTTGTTGATATATGTTTCAAGGTTGAGGTCATGGTGCGAAAGGAGGCTTCGTTGAGTTCCCTTACGGAGGACGGGAAAGATCTACGGCATGCAAACCTTTTATAGTTTAATTGGCTCTAAGGTAAAGACGCATGTTTGGATGTGACATGCATATCTCCCTTTGCTGGTATGGGGGAGACAACCTGGGCTCCTAGGGTAGCCTTGCAAAATGTCGTGGAGAAGAAAAACAGAAAGTATCCGTCCATATGTGAGGACAACGGCTACAAGTTCATAAAATTTACTTTTTCTACTTTTGGGGAACTCGATGCGAAGGCTTTGGATACTCTTTCACGTATTACGTCGATCTCTATTAACCACTCAAATAATGTTAAGAGTGGTACATTTATCTTTCGTAGAGTTAGTAAAAAGGAGTAGGAGCACAACTTGTGTCTAGACTCATATCAAACTTTGTGTATGGATATTACGTTATAAATAAACAAAATTTTATAAATAATAAAAAATAATAAAAAAATAAAAAATAGTAATAATAATAATCATCTAATTGATCCACCATCTTCTCCTACATGATCCACCCTGTTTCATCCTTCCACTCCTTTCTTCACCCTGTTTCATCCCTGTTTCATCTACTCCGGTGGTTTCCTTCACCACCCTGTTTCATCGCCGCCCTTTCACCACCCTGTTTTATCCCTTATTAATCCTTATTGATCCTTCCACTCCTTTTTCCTTTATTAATCCTTCCACTCTTTTTTCCTTTATATTTTCGTTCTTCTTCATTCCCTTATCTGCATTACTGGTTTTTCTTGTGTCGTATAGCAGTTTGGCCGATTTGCAGGTTTGGTAGTTTGGGCTGGTTGATTGGACTGGTGGTGTGCCTTTATTGTTTTCGTTAGATTTTTCTTTACAGGACCGTACCTGAATCGCAGTAACTTCCACTTTGAGGTGTGCACTTACTTTAGTTAGCTTTCTCCCTATGCATAGCAGGTTTGGTTGTTTGGACCGGGTGCTTGGGCTGGTGGTGCGCCTTTATCTGCAGGTCGTTTGTTTTGTTGGTTCTCATTGGAGTGGGGGTTTGGGGTGCGGGGTTTTGGCTTCTCGGTTCTAGTTGCCTTCTGGGTTTTCCTTTCCCTGGGTTCCTTCTTCATTTGTTATTTTTCTGTTTTGGTGCTGGATTTCGGTGCGTTGTGGGTTCGGTTGCGTTCTGGGCGTTTGGGTTATTGGTTGTTTCAGCGTTTGGATTATTGGTTCGGTTGCTGGATTTCTGGTTTCGGTCTTTGGGTTATTGTACTGTTTGGTTTCGGAGTTTGGATTATTGGTTCCGGTGTTTGTTTTTTTGCTTGTGTGGGTAGGTTGTGGTGACGGATCTGTTTGAGGCGTTTGGTTTGGTTGTTTTAGATAGGCGTCTTGAGGCGGTTGATGGTAGTTTTGGGCAGGTCGTTTGGTCAAGTGGTGTTCGTTTTAATTTAGGTTTAGGTGGTTGTTTTGTTCGCGGCTAGGAGTTGTTTGATTGTTTGGCGGTTGGCGGTTGGTTTCTAGTCGTGTTCGTTTTAGGTTAGGTTTGGTGGTGTCATGGCGGTTGTTCGGTTCCATTGCCCGTTTATTGGTCTTAACGGATGTCGAGATGGTAGTGGGAATGGGCTTACTAAGTCGTCTTTGATTATTCATCTTCGTGATAAACATTTTAGAGGTGATGCGCTAGCTTGTACCAAACATTCCATTCTATCCGATTTGGTTGTTTATGAGAGGGCCGAGTTAACCTTTAAGAGTATGGGGATTTGGTTATGTGGTGGTTGTTTCACTACGCACACGTTTCGGTCTAAGTGTCGGTATGGTAAGGGTTCGGATTTTGTACCACCTCCTGATTGTGGTGATGGTATTGTTCACTTTGTTCTTTATGACCTCCCTAAGCCTCCCGTTCCATCATATACTTCGCATCTTGTTAGTGGTGGTGATGAAGTTCGTGACTCGCATTGTGGTTTTTATTTGGGGACTCTTGATAGCTTATTTTCAAAAGGGTTGCGTACTGTTAAATCTATCCCTCCAAAGTGTCGTTTGGGTTTTTCTCGCGCTTTGAAAGGGGCCATTGACAGGGTGGTTAACAAGCCTGATGACATATCTTCTTGGGTTTGTTTGCTTGTTTTGCCTCTTTGTCTGCTTAAAACCTTTCGTCCGAGAAGTAATCTGGAGTGTAGGTCCGTTATCAAGAGACAAAACCAAGAGGAGTATTTTATTAATGCTATTCGTTCTTGGGAGACCTTTGATGGTAATTTACAGCTTCTTAGAGATTGTTTGGCTGAACCTTCCCCCGCTTTGTCTGATGTTCTTAGTGAGGATAGTGGGTTGGTTGAGCAGAATATTAAGCAGTGTAGACGGAAGATTTCTGATGGGCATTATTCTGCTGCTGTTAGAGTTCTTTCCTCATATGGTGTGGCTCCTTATAATGATAATACTCTTGAAGACCTAAAAAATAAACATCCTTTTGTTCATGCTCCTTCTTTGCCAGATATTTCTCTTGACCATCATCTCCTTGTTGCTTCTCGATCTAGGGTTCTTGACATGATCAAGAGTTTTCCCCGAGGTACGTCTTGTGGGCGGGATGGGTTGCGGGCCCAACACCTTTTAGATTGTTTGAGTGCTGCGGTTGCTATTTCTGATGATTTAGTTTCTTCTATCACCCAAGTAGTGAACCTTTTTCTTGATGGGCGGTGTCCCAAGGTGTTGGGTGAGTTTATCGCCAGTGCTCCCCTCACTCCGTTGGTTAAGTCGGGTGGTGGGATTCGTCCCATTGCTGTTGGTACTGTTTGGAGACGGCTTGTCTCCAAGGTATGTGCTTATGAGGTTGGTCATTCTTTGGATGGGTACTTTGGTGATTTATAGTTTGGGGTGGGGGTGTCGGAAGGGAGTGAGGCTATTATTCATGCTGTGAATCGTTTTCTTGAGAGATATGGTGATGATTTCGGTTTGTCGATGTTACTTGTGGATTTTAAAAATGCTTTCAATTTGGTTGATCGAGAGGTTATGTTGCGAGAGGTTCGTCTTCGTTGTCCCTCTATCTCGTCTTGGGTAGAGTTTTGTTATTCTAGTCCGACAAGGTTGTATTGCGAAGAACATGTATTAAGGTCATGTCAGGGGGTACAGCAGGTTGACCCTCTTGGTCCGTTACTCTTTGCTCTTGTACTTCAACCATTGATATGTAAGATTCGGGACTCCTTCTCTCTTTCTTTATAGGCCTGGTATATGGATGATGGTACTATTATTGGGGATACTTTGGTTGTGGGGAAAGTTTTGGATTGCATCATGGAGGATGGCCCAGTGTATGGACTGCATCTGAATATTGATAAGACTGAAGTTTTTTGGCCGACCGAGGATCCTCGCAGCAAGTTTATTGGTGTGTTCCCAGATAATATTGCTCGACCTACGCGCGGTGTTAAGTTACTTGGGGGGCCTGCGAGTGTGGATCTTGATTTTTTTAGTCAGCTAGTGTTGAAGCGTGCGGTTAAGACTATTGAGCTTATGGATGCTGTGGCCAAAATTAATGACCCTCAATGTGAGTTGCTGCTTCTTCGTTCATGTGCTGGTGTTTCCAAGTTATATTTTGCTATGCATACTTGTTCACCTTGTGCTTTCAAGTCTGCCCAAAGTTCTTTTGATTTGGCACTCTGTTCTTCTTTGGAGCGTATTGTCGTTGCTTCTGGACCGGGATTTGGTGATTGGCAGTGGAGACTTGCTACGTTGCCCTTTTCCTTTGGAGGGTTGGGTGTTTATTCTGCGGGTGATGTATTGCATTATGCTTTTCTTGCTTCTCGGTTACAGTCAGCTGATTTATAGTCTAAGTTACTTCAACACACTGATATTAGATCTTATGGACTCCAGTTTGATGATGCCTTACGTGTGTTTAACTCGGTTATGGAGATTGATTTTCTAAGTAATCCGAGTGAGGTCGCTGCCCCCAAACTCATGAAGAAAATGGCAGATATATATTTTGCTCGGGTTATTAAGAATGCAGAATCCACTTTCGCTTTATCTGCTCGTCAGTTAGATTTATGGGCATCTCAGAGGGAGGATCATACGTCTGACTGGCTTAGGACAGTTCCTATCCCCGGATTAGGTCAGACTATGAACATGAGGTCTTATCGATGGGTTTTGTGTTATCGCTTAGGTATTCCTTTGTTCCCTGTTTCGAAGCCCTGTTCAGCTTGTTCGAGAGTATTTGATGGGGATATATTTGGGGATCATGCGGTATCGTGTGCTGGCATCGTTGGGATTAAGCATCGTCACAATTTGGTACGTGATACTCTTGCTGATATATGTTACCGTTCAGGGATATCTGTCAGAAAGGAAGTTAATGTTGGATTAGATGGAGGACCTAATGAGGCCTTATGTCCGGCAAATATTTTGTTTTATTCTTGGGAGGGAGGTAAAGATGTGTGCGTTGATTTGACTGGTTCTTCTCCTTTGACTCGTACGGGGATGAATGACTTTATTCCTGGCCGAGCTGTGATTGATGCTGAACAACGTAAACGATGCAAGTATTTGGCTAAGTGTGCAGCTATCGGATATGGGTTTATTCCTTTCTCCTTTTCTTCTTTAGGGGAGTTACAGGAAGATACAGTTGCGTTGCTGAAGCGGATCCAGAGATTTTCTAAGGCTCAAGACATTGGAGCGCGCGCTGCTGTACATATTTTCCGTAGAATAGGTTTTACCATTGCTAAAGGGGTGGGAGCGCAGATAGTATCTCGACTCCCGTCCAATTTGTTGTAAATCCCTTTTTGTTTCTAATAAAGTGATGGTTTATAATTAAAAAAAATAATAATAATAATAATAATAAAGGAGTGGAAGCTCAGATAGTATCTCGGCTTCCTACTAACTTTTTGTAAATATAGCTATTATAATAAAATGTGTGGCTATTGGATATGGGTTTCTCCCCTTCTCTTTTTCTTCCTTTGGGGAATTAGAAGAAAATGTTGTTATCTTGCTGAAACGGATTCGGAAGTTCTCCATGGCTCAATACATTGGGGCGCGTGCACCGGTTCATATATTTAATAGGATCGGTTTCTCTATTGCTAAAGGAGTGGGAGCCCAGATAACAACTTTTTGTAAAACCATATTAATTTCTAATGAAGTGGTGTTCCCATATAATAATAATAATAATAATAATAATAATAATAATAATAATAATAATAATAATAATAATAATAAAAAGGGTGGGAGCGCAGCTTGTTTCGCGGCTCCCTTTCAATTTTGTGTGATTAATAAAATTGGAATCCCTTTGTTGTAAATCCCTTTTTGTTTCTAATAAAAGTGATGGTTTATAATAAAAAAAATTAAAAAATAATAATAATAATAATAATAATAATAATAATAATAATAATAATAATAATAATGCCATAAACTTACTAAAGCGGATCCATAGATTCTCCATGACACAAGATATTGGTACACGCGTTGCTGTTCACATTTTTAATAGGATAGGCTTTGCCATAGCTAGAGGAGTGGGGGCCCAGATAGTATCCCGGATTCCCACTAATTTCTTGTAAATCCTATTATTCTAATGAAGTAATGTTTATATTAATAATAAAATAATAATAATAATAATAAAAGATTTTCATTATTTGGGTCCCCGGCATTGCTTTGCGGACTGCTGCTTAGAAGAAAAGGAGGAAGTATTCTTCTATTTGTGCAGAGTACGGTTATTCGTTCATCTCTTTTGCCTTCTCTACTTTTGGGGAGCTTGAAGAGGAATCCTTGGTTACTCTTTCGCGTCTCAAGCGCTTATCTGTTTGTCATTCTAATGATGCTAGGAGTGGCTCTTTTCTATTTTCTAGACTTGGTTTCTGTATTCAAAAGGGGGTGGGAGCGCAGCTTGTTTCGCGGCTCCCTTCCAAATTTGTGGTAGTTTGCAAATTTTGAGGGAAACTTTAGCGGAATCCTCTCCTACTCTGTCAGATGTTGATGATGTAGACCTTGATTTGGGTGAGCTAAATATCAAGCAATGCAAGAGGAAGATTTATGATGGACATTATACTGCAGCAGTCAGAGTTCTTTTTTCTTCTGGTGTTGCTCCTTATACTAGTGCTACTCTTGAGGACTTAAAGGCTAAGCACCCTTTCCAACATGCTTTTTCCTTGCCACATTTACATGTTGATAACCATCCTCTTATCGTATCTTAAACTATAATTTTAGACAATTTTAAGATTTTTTTCCTCGTGGCACGTCTTGTGGGCGGGATGGGTTGCGTGCCCAACACCTCATGGATTGTTTTAGTGGAGTCGATGTTGTTGTTTCTGATGATTTGGTTTCTTCTATCACCTATGTGGTTAATCTTTTCATTACCGGGAAATGTCCTCATACGTTGGGTGAGTATATTGCCAGTGCTCCTCTCACACCATTGGTTAAGCCGGGTGGTGGTATTGTCCTATAGTTGTGGGTACAGTCTGGAGACGTTTGGTCTCAAAGGTTTGTGCTCTTATCATCGGTCATTCTTTGGATAGTTATTTTGATGGTTTACAGTTTGGTGTTGGAGTGTCGGGAGGCAGTGAAGCTATACTTTATGTTGTGAATCGTTTAATTGAGGGTTGTGGGGATAATGTAGGACTTTCGATGTTGTTGGTGGATTTTAAGAACGCCTTCAACTTGGTGGATAGAGAGGTTATGTTGCGAGGCGTCCGCCTTCATTGTCCAACTATCTCTCGTTGGGTAGAATTCTGTTACTCTAACCCAACCAGACTGTATTACGGGGAACATGTGTTATGGTCGTGCCAAGGGGTACAACAAGGTGATCCCCTTGGCCTTTTTCTTTTTGCCCTGGTGCTACATCCTTTGATATGTAAAATCTGAGATTCTTTTAGCCTTTCCATGCATGCTTGGTATTAGGATGATGGTACTATTGTTGGAGATACATTGGTTGTGGGAGATGTTTTAAAGTTAATTATGAAGGATGGCCATAGGTGTGCCTTGCATCTCAATGTTGATAAAACTGAAGTTTTTTGGCCAAAGGAAGACCCTCGTAGCAGGCTCTCTGGTGTTTTTCCGCCTAACATTGCCCGACCCGTACGTGGTGTTAAATTACTTGGTGGGCCCGCCAGTGTGGATTTTGATTTTTGTAATGAGCTTGTGCTGAAGAGAGTGGCTAAAACCATTGCACTTATGGAGGCAGTTGCTAAAATCAATGATCCTCAGTGCGAGTTATTGCTTCTTCGTTCTTGTACGGGTATTTCCAGGCTTTACTTTACTATGCGCACTTGCCCTCCTCGTTTCTTTGAGTCTGTCCAACATTCTTTTGACATGGCTCTTCGTTCTTCTTTAGAGCGCATTGTTACTGCTTCTGGACCAGGTTTTGGTGATTGGCAATGGAGGCTTGCCACATTACCTTTTGCATTTGGAGGGCTTGGTGTCTATTATGTGGGGGATGTTTTGTATTATGGCTTTCTTGCATCACGATTACAGTCTGCTACTTTGCAAACTAAGCTTCTTCAACATACTGGCCTTGTAACACCCGGACCTAATTTTGATGATGCTTTATGTGTGTTTAATACATCTATGGAGACTGACCTTTCGAGTAATCCAAGTGAAATCGTTTCCCCTAAACTCATGAAGAAAATGGCAGATATATATTTCACAAAGGTTACTAAAAATGCAGAATCTTCATTTTTTCTCCTCGTCAGATGGCGCTATGGAAGTCTTAAAGGGAAGATCATACTTCTGACTGGCTTAGGGTGGTTCCGATTTCTGGTTTGGGGCAGACTATGAAAAGTAAGACCTATCATTGCGTGTTATGTTATCGGTTAGGGGTTCCCTTATTTTCTATTCTGAAACCGTGCTCAGCTTGCTCAAGAGTTTTTCGGAGGATATTTACGGACACCATGCTGTATCTCGTGTCGGTATCATTGGTATTAAACATAGGCATAATGTTGTACGTGATACCCTTCTTGACATCTGTTTTAGGTCAGGGATTTCAGCTGGTATGGAAGTTGACATTGGGCTTAGTGGTGGGCGTGACAGACTCTTACGTCATGCGGATATGTTACTATACTCATGGGACAGAGGGCTTGATGTGTGTGTGGATTTTATAGGGTCCTCTCCTCTGACGCAGACTGGGATGGTTGATTTCGTGCCTGGTCGTGCGGTGACTGATGTAGCTCATTGTAAACAAGTTAAGTATGAGACTAAGTGTTGAGACATTGGATATGGTTTTCTCCCCTTTTCATTTTCTTCGTTTGGGGAATTAGAGAAGGATGCTTTTGTCTTACTGAAGTGGATCCGACAATTCTCTATGACTCAAGACATTGGAGCACGTGTTGGTGCTTACATTTTTAATAGGATTAGTTTTGCTATCGCGAAATGGGTGGGAGCTCAGATTGTATCTCGGCTTTCCACTAACTTTTTGTAAATCCTATTTTTTAATAAAGTGACGTTTGAATAAAAAAATAAAATAATAATAATAATAATAATAATAATAATAATAATAATAATAATAATAATAATAATAATAATAATAATAATAATAAAGTGTGTGTGTAGGGGGGATGTCGATAGGAGAAACCGACCCTACGTTATTCTTCCAATCTTAGTTCGTTTTTATTCGTTTGTGTTGATTTTCTCATCAATTCAACTAATTTGGCACTAGGAAACCTTATTTTAATAATTATCTTCATAGGTATTTGCAATTCGTCTTATTTATTCAATATGACTAATATATGTGTTTCATCCTTCCTGGTCCAAAATCATTCACCCAATGGCATTAAATAAAGTGGTTTTGCTGATGGTCATAGATCTTATATATTGGATGAATATTTTGTTCGTTCAACAGGCTACGGTATTATTTCAGTCGAGTACTTTTTAGGGTCCTTTTTTGTGACTCTATACGGATTGGTGCTATTCTTTCTTCACAGCAGTGGTGTTATTTTGTAGCACTTTGTAATGGTTTGATATGGTGGTTGTGCGCTTTCAATTCCCTTTTGTGGGTCTTAGTGGTTGTCATGATGGTGGTGGAAATGGGCTTACCAAAACTTCGTTGATCACACACCTTCGTGATCGGCATTGCAATTGTGATGCACAAGCTATCACACGATAATATTTAACCACTAATCATGGTGTTTTTGAGGAGGCTAAGGTAACGTTTAAGCGTATGGGTATTTGGTTATGTGGGGTTTGTTTCAAGACGCATGCTCTTCGTGCTAAGTCTCAGCATGGTGATCGTGATTTTGTGTCACCTCTGGATTGTGGTGATGGTGAGGTTAGGTTTATGCTATATGACCTCACTAGACCACAAGTTCCTTCTTCTTTAGTACAACTTGATCTTGCGAATGAATTGGTATTTGAAGAGAATGTTGGATTCAGTTTGCATGTCCTTAATAGAGTGTTTTCTAAAGGGTTGCGCACGGTGAAATCTATCTCGCCCAGGTGTCTTTTGGGGTTCTATATGGTTTTGAAGGGTGCTCTTGATAAGGTGGTCTGCACGCCAGATGATATTTCATGTTGGGTTAGTTTGTTAGTCTTGCCTCTTTGTCTCCTTAAAACGTTTTGCGCAAGGAGCAATATGGAGCGTAAGTATGGTATTATGCGCCAACGCCAGGAAGAGAGTATTGCCAATGGCATTCGTTCTTAGGGTATTCCTGGCGGTAGTTTGCAGCTCTTGAGGAAGGCTTTGGCTGAACACTCCCCTTCATGGTCAAATATCGACGAGGAAAATCTTGACTTGGGCGAGCATAATGTCAAGATGTGTAAGAGAAAAATTTGTGATGGCCACTATACTGCAGCTGTTAGAATTCTTTCTTCTTCTAGTGTTGCTCCATATAATTATGCTACTCTTGTGGACTTGAAGCCTAAGCATCCTCTCAAACCCGCTCCTTCCATGCCAAATATCCCTATTAATCACCCAACTTATCTCATATCCTACTATAGTTCTGGACATGATTAAGAGTTTTCCTCGTGGCACGTCCTGTGGACGGGATAGTTTGGGTGCCTAACACCTCATGGATTGTTTAAGTGGCACTGTCGTGGCTATTTCTATCGAGTTGGTGTCTTCTATCACCCAAGTTGTTAATCTATTCCTTGATGGGAAATGTCCCGAGATGTTAGGTGAATATATTGCTAGTGCTCCTCTCACGCCACTGGTCAAATCTAGGGCTGGTATTCGTCCTATTGTTGTGGGTACCATTTGGAGGCGTTTGGTTTCCAAGGTTAGTGCTACAATGATTGGTCATTCCTTGGATGATTATTTAAATGATCTACAGTTTGGGGTTGGAGTATCAAGAGGAGGGGAGGCTATACTTCATGTAGTAAATAGGTTGATTGAGGATCAGGGGGATGATGTGGGCTTTTTGATGTTGTTGGTGGATTTCAAAAATGCTTTTAACTTGGTGGATCATGAGGTTATGCTATAGGAAGTTCACATTCGCTCTCCTGTTATTTCACGTTGGGTGGAATTTCGCTACTCCAACCCATCTAGATTGTATTGTGGAGAGCATGCCTTAACGTCGTATCAGTGTGTGCAACAAGGTAATCCTCTTAGACCTCTACTTTTTGGCCTAGTGTTGCATCTTTTAGTATGTAAAACTAGACGCTCCTTTAATGTTTCCCCTTAGGCTTGGTATCTAGATGATGTCACTATTATTGGAGATACTTTGGTTGTGTGGGAGGTTTTAAAGGTTATTATAGAGGATGGACCTCGTCGTGGCTTGCATCTAAATGTTGATAAAACTGAGGTTTTTGTTTGCCAAAGGAGGACCCAAGAAGTAGGATTGTGGGCGTTTTCTCGCCTAATATTGCCCGACCCTTGCATGGTGTTAAACTACTAGGTGGACTTGGTAGTGCGGATTATGATTTTAGTAGTGAGCTTGTGATGAAAAGGATTGCCAAATCCATTGTGCTTATGAACGATATTGTTATGATTAATGACCCTCAGTGTGAGTTGCTGCTCCTACGTTCTTGTGCAGGTATATCCAAGTTATATTTTACCATGCGTACATGTTCTCCTCGGGTCTTCGAGCCGGCTCAGAGCGCTTTTGATGTGGCCATTCATTCGGCTCTAGAACTTATTGTCACGGCTTCTGGTCCGGGATTCGGTGATTGGAAGTGGAGGATCTCTACCCTACTCTTTACTTTTGGGGGGCTTGGTGTCTACTGTGCATGTGATGTTTTAAACTATGTATTTCTTTCGTCGAGACTTCAGTCTGTTGGTTTGCAAACTAAGCTGCTACAACATTCTGGTATTGTAACTTCTGGGCATGCTTTGGATAATGCATTGAGTTCTTTTAATGCGAAAATGGAGATTAATCTTTTGAGTAATCCAAATGAGGTCGCTGCCTCCAAACTCATAAAAAAACTGGCACACATATATTTCATACTGTTAGAAATACGTTTTTACGTATATTAGAAGTATCGGTCACTCCACAATATTATTAATGTTGTAATAGCTCGTAGTTAATAGTTACTTATTTAGTTAAGTAAGAACCGACCCATGGGCTTTTCATGGGCCGGCCTAAGTCCATTAGTGGCTTGGAAGTATAAATACCCCTTTCCTCCTTGGAAAGGGGTTGGTTGTTGTTCACTTTCTAGTTTTCATTTAATAATAAAGACACATAGTTTCTCTCACTTTCTCTCTCTAGTTTCTCTCTCTAGAAAACATCAACCCACTTCATAGATTCATAGGTTATCAAGATTCTACATTTGGTATCAAGATCTATGGGGTGATTGATATACGGCTTTTGACACCCCGTATAAAAATTAAAGTTCTAAGTTCGTGTTCTCGGTATCTTAACGAATTGATCTAGGCCCTATGTGTGACTCAGTTGATCTTTGGTGAAAAAGAATATTTTTGGTTGTTTTTAATTAAATGTGCAAAGACTTAAAAGTAAAAGTGCTCTTAAAGTAAAACTAAGTCTAATTAGAGTAAAAGTGCGGGTATTTAAAAACGTGACTGAAGTTAAAGGGCACTAAAGTAACTGACGTAAACTTAAATCTAACTAAAGCAAACTTAAAACGCGACTAAAACTAAGGCAAGTCTAAAATAGAACTAAGGCAAATAATCTTAAAGTGCAATTAAATAAAAGGCAGGAAAAATAAAGCTTAAAAATAAAAATCAAAGACAAAAGCTAATAAGAACCTGAATACAGCTCATTCGGAATTATCCTTCGTTTGGAACAATCACTCGTCCTAAATGTCACCTTCGGTTGAAATGATTCTTCTTTACTTGGAATATTACCAAATTCCTTGATCCGGAACAAATTGATCTGAATATGTCACTTATCCAAAACAATCCTTCGTTCGGAACTTTACTGATTCGGAACTCTAAGTTTTTGCCTTGATTCGGAACAAATTGGTCACCCTTGATTCGGAAGTTTCCGAATGAACTCCTAGAATCGGAACTAACTCTTCGTTCGGAAGTTTCGTTCGGAAGTTCGTTCGGAACTTTCGTTCGAAACTTCGTTCGGAAGTGTTGATTCGGAACTTCTGAAAGTTCCGAATGAATTGCTTGATCCGGAACTTTTTAAGTTCTGAATGAAGGTCTTGATTCGGAAGTTTTAAAGTTCCGAATGAACAGTAGCTGACTCGGAAGTTTTCCTTCGTCCAGAACTTTGAATGTTCCGGATGAACAAGATTGGCTCGGAACTTTTGCTAATCCCAAATCTTCCGGATGAACAACCTTGACTCGGACTTTGGAAGTTCCGAATGAATCAACTCCCTTGTCTTGATTCGGAAGTTTTCTCCTGGAAAGATCAGATACAAGAACAAACACTCCCGAAGAACAAGGAGATACAGTAACAGCAGAATAATAACAAATTTAATCTAAATAAACACAAACGATCTAAATATAATAACAACGAATCAACAGTAATGACAAACAAACAATTTAAAACACGAAATCAAACAACTTTAACCAAAATAATCAAAAACCACTTGGATCAAAATAAAAGCATGAACATGAACATGAACATAAACACATAAATCAAAGATTAAGAAAGGTAGATAAGAGATTGACAAGGTAAAGTAAAGATTGACAATAATTAAATTAAAACTTACTTGAAATTAAATGAATTTAAGGTGCAAGACAAGGTAATTAAATTGACAAGAAATTAAATGACAAGGTATTTAAATGTGGAAGACTAATTGTCACACTTAGCGAACAAGAAAGAAATGACTACAATCCTAATCTATTTATAGGGGAGGATTAAGGAAGCTTCCTCCCCTCCTTCCTTTCTTGTTAATTGCAAGATTAAGTCCCTTTCTTCTTAATTCTTCATTAATTGCGTCATTAGTCCTTTTCTTCTAATCTTCTTTAAACTTGGACTTAAGGGACTTTTGGCTTCGGGATTTCTTCGAACTCGTCTTTAAATTCTTCAATAAAATAGACTTGAATTCTTCGGCTTTTGATAAACTTCCGTCTTTTGACTTTTTCTTCGATAAATCTTCAGAATTGGTCGTGGACTTCCGTTCTTTTTGCACTCTTGACTCCTTGACTTCGTCTTTCATTCTTTTCTTCAATAAAAGTCCGTAAATGCCCGTGAATGTCCGTGTTTTCTCCACTTTTCGCCTTTTCGTCCTAAATCACAACAAAAACACAAACCACGCATAATTCCGACATAAAAGACATAAAATACACGTTTTGGTCTGGTTATTATTGTAATTAAGTGGTAGAAAAGATGGGTGTTTACACACCTATCAAATCCCCTACACTTGACCATTGCAATGTCCTCATGCAATGCATTAGTTACAAAGCAAGATTACACTTTTCATCAAAATCAATCCACGTTGGCCTTTATTAAAGAGATAGAAAATTAAAATCATACAAAATAAAGAAATCAAAAGCATACCTTGGGTTTTAGAAATGTCATGAATAATCATCATCCTCAAGTTTTCACTTTCTCCAAACCAAGCTTAAAAACGAGATCATTGTTAATATAAGTTAGTAAACTAACACGAACTCATGTGGGCCAATTATTCACTTAGACTCCCTTATTCCTAGGTGTATCTCTTATATTTTATTGTTGTCTTGAATGATCACGAGGATGCATTGTTTGACTTATTTCGATAGTTATTTAGTCTGAAAATAAAGTGCACGATTTAATCAATAGTTAGCTAAAGGACCAAATCTTTTAAAACTACTTCTCGGGACCTCATAAAGTTCATATCTTGGCATAACTCGCTTCGCGATTTGAGACCTTTCTCGGACCGATATTTGGCAGCGACTTCATACTTCAAATCTTTGAGAGACGTTCATGAAATAATGGTCTTCTCTTCATATAGGAATTTCTTCACTTGAAGTTTTGAGAGATTCATACTTGGACCACGACTTCTTCATTTTTCTCCAATCTTTATTTTGGACTTTGATATACAGCGATCCGCCTCCTTTTATGACTTGGATCTATTTATCCTCATACCTTGTTAGGGTCTTTCCGGATACACTTCTCCATGACTTTTGGGGAGTTTTGCTTTACGTCGTGTGTCTCGATCCTTCATATTGATTTTCGATAAATGATTCTTCACATCACTTTGGATCTTTAGCAACAAAATATAGCCCTCATGCCTTGTTAGGGCCTTTTCGGACTCGCCAATCTTCGCGTCCCGCTTCAATAAGTTATGCCTTGGCTATGAACTCTAATCCATACCGAGCAACTTTTAAACGATCTGGGGCTAGAAGCTAAGTAACTTTTCAAATCGTACAACCTTATTTATTAGCAGATAAATTTATTAGCAAGCGATGGGAGAATAGGCTTATAATTAACTCACATAAATTCACGAAAGAATACCGAACTTATAATTGGCTCTATCATCTTTCGTTCTCCACAGTTTAAAATCTCAAGTAATGAGACTCGTGGATGCTTAGCCTATTAAATCAAAGTTTGGGTTTTTCGAGTCGCCTATAGGATCTTGCAAATTCTTAGACTTTTTCAAGTTTAGAAATCGCATTTTAAAGTTCCTTTGATAAACGACTCTCTAGGATCAATTATAGGAACTTGCGAAAAGTTCTTGTTCTTAACCCGTGAGAGTTAAGACTTTCGCGTTTTATAGCTCCCTATATAAAAGCCTAGCAAAACTTGACTTAAAAATGTTAAGGATACTAGCTAGAGTAACTCGGGTTGAGTCAAAAGATTCACAACGTTTGAAAACTAAAACCACTTATTCAAAGATTTATTCTAGCAAAGGAAGAAAATAACTATACAAAGATAAAAAACTAATAGGCCAAAATAGATCAAAAATTTTGAAAAATGTCGAAAAATTTATTTTCCAGTTAAAATGAGGACAAATACAAGGGAAAGACCACTTAAATTCGATAGAAGTCCCCCCTACACTTAAGATAAACATTGTCCTCAATGTTTAAGCATGTGGGAGTAAACTCCCCTATACTTAGGACATTGTGCACGTTGTTTAAATCTCGCTAAGGGAAGGACAACTAAAGAGATTCCTATTTTAATATTGAGAAAATATAAAATAGTGAATCGAAAAGAGTTTAGGATAGAACCGGGAAGAAGTAGATCACGGAATCACGGGTCGTCAAGAATCATCAAGAGTAAATCATTGAAGCTCGAATCCCTGATTAAGAAGTGAGGAGAGGAAATAGCAATCCAAAGGGCCCCCCCCCCCTACACTTCTGATAAAGAAAGTGAAAAGATAGATGCATGGGTTGCCTCCCAAGAAGCGCTTGATTTTTGTTAACCGAGTCATTAGCCTGACTCGACCTTGATCATCAACGGAAGAAACACAAAACATATCCACCAGGATCAAAGACATAGTTTTCATCCATCAAATAACACAAGCTTAAGGCGAACAAGAAAGCCAAAGAAGAGTAGGCAAGGTTCCCTTAAGCAGCGATGGAGCACGGTGGAAGCAAAGTTGAAGTGGAGCAAGCATGTCTTCAAAATTTCCAAAGATTTTTCCTTTTATTTCATCAGGTGGATACTGAGATGGCTTAAAGACTTCAATACCGGGGTCGAACACCTTTTCCTTCAAGGGAAAATAGCACTCAGGCTCAGCCGAGTGTGAAGAAGATCCGCAAAGAAGCACAACCTCGTCCTCAGCAGGGGGACAAAGAGGTGTCAAATCATAAGTGCAACGGATTTCGGTGTTGATCGGTTTCTTCTCCTTTGACAGAATGTGCTTCAAATCCAAAGTAGGATCAAGACGATAATCTTCAAAGTTATAAGGAGGAGCATCACTCTCATGAGGGAAGTAAGTGTTGAGAAATTCAGAGAAATCTTCCTCAAATGAGTAATCGTCCAAAGTAGGATCGAGTGATGGTGGAGGATCTTCATCATGTGAAGAATCGCTCGAGAGAGTATCAGCCTCATCGAAATCATCGAAGGTGGGCAGCTCGGGATACTCAGAAGTACAATCAAAATCATCTAAATCTGAGCTAGAATCATTATCATCATAAGCATCAAAGATCGGTGGCGAATCATAAATGGGAGAAGCGTCCAAAGTAGGGAGAGAATCGTCCACATTATCTTCAAAGAGTGGATTATCAGTGGAAGACTCGAATAAAGGATTGTCGTAAACGGTAAAGTCATCGAGCACATTTATCATATTCACTGATTCTCGGCCTCCAAAGGATTTGCCTGTAAGCTTCCCCATTTTAAAAACTTTTGAATCATCCCCGACTCGTAAGATTAACTCACCTTCGGCCACATCTACTAAAGCTCGTCCGGTTCTCAAGAATGGCCGACCAAGTATTAAAGGAATACGAGGGTCCATTTCATAATCAACAACGACAAAATCGACCGGGAAAGTAAATGTGCCAACTTTGATAAACACGTCTTCGGCTATACCAACGGGGTAAGCGAGAGTGCGATTTGCAAGTTCGAGAGTCATCTTTGTTGGAATGAGGTCGGGTAATGATAGTGTTTTCCAAACACTCAGTGGCATCAGATTAATACTAGCCCCGAGATCAGCAAGGGCAGTAAATTCTTCAGTTTTGTTGAACACGCAAGGCAACACAAAACGACCGGGATCTCCAAGTTTTTCCGGAAGTTCTCTAAGAAGGACTGCAGAGCAGTTTTCATTTAATCGTGTGTTGGCGAGTTCAATCAGCTTCTCCTTCTTGCTAAGCAATTCCTTGAATGCTTTGACAAATTTCGGCATGTGGCAAAGTTCTTCAACAAGGCTAATGTTGATGGTCATTTTAGATAGCATATCCACATATTTCGATACTTGACAGTCATTCTTGGTTAGCTCGTTGGTCTTGCCTATGCGAGAAGGGTATGGGATTCTGGGTTAATAAGGGTTTGGTGAAGGTTGTGATGTTGAAAGGTCCTTCCGAGATACATCGTCATGACGAGGCGGAGACGGTAATGGTGTACTAACACTGGGTGTAGGAGGAGTAGGGATATATGGTGGTGGAGGAGGTGTAGATGATGATGGTGAGTCAGGTGGATTGACAATGGTAATTCCACTACGCGTAGTTATAGCACTCACATTAGCTCGCGGATTAGTGACGGTGTTTGAAGGTAGAGAACCCGAAGAAGAAGAAGGTTGAGCTTCGGGCAAGAAACTAGCCAACAGATTCTTTAATTAAGTTGTTTGAGTGATGAAGGAGGATTGAAGATTATCACGAACCTCGGTTCTAATGTCATTACCTTGCTTCAAGATATCTCCTTTCAAATTGATTATTTGGCTCTGTAGATTCTTGATTTGCTCACCTTGAGTTCTCATGATGGTGTCAACATCGGGATTAATGGGTGGGTGTTGTTGGGTGGGTGGTTGATAAGGGTTATAAGCACGAGGTAGGATTTGGTTGCTTCTATTGTAGTTGTTGGCGGGGTTTTGGTTTTGAGGAGAAAAACCGGGTGAAAGGTAGTTGTTGGAACGGTAGCTCAGCAGATTTCTATCCCCTTGTTGTCTAGCTTGGTAATTTTCCGGTGAATAATTACCGTAAGCTGCATACACATTTTCCGGATTTCCTTGTGTCGAAGGACAATCGGTGTATGAGTGAGGACCGCCACATGTTTCGCAAGGATTAGCAACCGCTTTAACTTGTTGTTGTTGTTGGTTTGAAGCGAGAAGCGTAATACTTTTGCTCATTTCAGCCATCATGCGGGTGAGTTCGGTCATCTCAGGGTTTGCTGAGGTAGAGGAAACATTGACTCTCGGGTTGTTCCTAGAAGAAGCAGAGGAATCCCAGTTCTTGTGATGAGTAGTCATGTTCTCAATTAACTCTCTACACTCCTCGGGTCTCCTTTTCATGAATGTGCCACCGGCGGCTGCATTAATCGTATCACGATCTCGAAAAGTCAATCCGTTGTAGAAAGTATCAATTAGGGTCACAGGGAGCATGTTGTGGTTTGGACATCTATCGATCAAGACATTATATCTCTCCCAAGCGTCAAAAAGAGATTCATCGGGATCTTGCATGAAACCGCTGATCTGATTGCGAAGGCTTGTGACCATGGATGGTGGAAAGTAGCGCGACAAAAAGCGTTGAGTCATATCATCCCAAGTGTGAATAGAATTCTTCGGGAGACGATCAAACCATTTCTCGGCATGATGCGATAAAGTATGTGGGAAGAGTTGTAGGCGGAGTACATCCATTGTGGCACCAGGCAACTTCATGCTTTGGGTGATTGTAATGAACTTGTCGAGGTGTTTGTTGGCATCATCATCAGGCAATCCTCTAAATGGGTTTGTTTGTACTTGCTGAATCATGTGATGCTTCAACAAAAACTCAGGAGCGTTGATTTGCATCGGCGCAATCGTTCCTCCTCGTCCAAACATTGTTGGTTGACAAAATTCTTCCATGGTCCAAAGATCGGGTTGTGGAAGAGCATTGTTGTTATTATTATTATTATTGAGGTGCGGTGGAATGTTGTTGTTGTTAACACCTGCCATAGCTAAATCTTCTTGAGGCTCGGGCTCTTGATAATTAGAAGATCTAGTACGCATACACCTGAAAATGCAAAAGAAAACAAAACCAAACACAAAGACAATATATATACACAATAAAAATAAAATCTTTTTGGATTTTTGAAATTTTTAATTTTTATGGTTTTTTATAGTTTTTAATTTTTTTTATGATTTTTTGAATTTTTTATGCAAGAAAAATAACGTTCACAAGTGAACGGATCCCAAAAAGTAACGTGTCTTTCACAGAAAACCGTCAATCTTAACGAAAAGAGCCGGAAGCGGCGCCATTTGATATACGGCTTTTGACACCCCGTATAAAAATTAAAGTTCTAAGTTCGTGTTCTCGGTATCTTAACGAATTGATCTAGGCCCTATGTGTGACTCAGTTGATCTTTGGTGAAAAAGAATATTTTTGGTTGTTTTAAATTAAATGTGCAAAGACTTAAAAGTAAAAGTGCTCTTAAAGTAAAACTAAGTCTAATTAGAGTAAAAGTGCAGGTATTTAAAAACGTGACTGAAATTAAAGGGCACTAAAGTAACTGACGTAAACTTAAATCTAACTAAAGCAAACTTAAAACGCGACTAAAACTAAGGCAAGTCTAAAATAGAACTAAGGCAAATAATCTTAAAGTGCAATTAAATAAAAGGCAGGAAAAATAAAGCTTGAAAATAAAAATCAAAGACAAAAGCTAATAAGAACCTGAATACAGCTCATTCGGAATTATCCTTCGTTTGGAACAATCACTCGTCCTAAATGTCACCTTCGGTTGAAATGATTCTTCTTTACTTGGAATATTACCAAATTCCTTGATCCGGAACAAATTGATCTGAATATGTCACTTATCCAAAACAATCCTTCGTTCGGAACTTTACTGATTCGGAACTCTAAGTTTTTGCCTTGATTCGGAACAAATTGTTCACCCTTGATTCGGAAGTTTCTGAATGAACTCCTTGAATCGGAACTAACTCTTCGTTCGGAAGTTTCGTTCGGAAGTTCGTTCGGAACTTTCGTTCGGAACTTCGTTCGGAAGTGTTGATTCGGAACTTTTGAAAGTTCCGAATGAATTGCTTGATCCGGAACTTTTTAAGTTCCGAATGAAGGTCTTGATTCGGAAGTTTTAAAGTTCCGAATGAACAGTAGCTGACTCGGAAGTTTTCCTTCGTCCGGAACTTTGAATGTTCCGGATGAACAAGATTGGCTCGGAACTTTTGCTAATCCCAAATCTTCCGGATGAACAACCTTGACTCGGACTTTGGAAGTTCCGAATGAATCAACTCCCTTGTCTTGATTCGAAAGTTTTCTCCTGGAAAGATCAGATACAAGAACAAACACTCCCGAAGAACAAGGAGATACAGTAACAGCAGAATAATAACAAATTTAATCTAAATAAACACAAACGATATAAATATAATAACAACGAATCAACAGTAATGACAAACAAACAATTTAAAACACGAAATCAAACAACTTTAACCAAAATAATCAAAAACCACTTGGATCAAAATAAAAGCATGAACATGAACATGAACATAAACACATAAATCAAAGATTAAGAAAGGTAGATAAGATATTGACAAGGTAAAGTAAAGATTGACAATAATTAAATTAAAACTTACTTGAAATTAAATGAATTTAAGGTGCAAGACAAGGTAATTAAATGACAAGGTATTTAAATGTGGAAGACTAATTGTCACACTTAGCGAACAAGAAAGAAATGACTACAATCCTAATCTATTTATAGGGGAGGATTAAGGAAGCTTCCTCCCCTCCTTCCTTTCTTGTTAATTGCAAGATTAAGTCCCTTTCTTCTTAATTCTTCATTAATTGCGTCATTAGTCCTTTTCTTCTAATCTTCTTTAAACTTGGACTGAAGGGACTTTTGGCTTCGGGATTTCTTCGAACTCGTCTTTAAATTCTTCAATAAAATAGACTTGAATTCTTCGGCTTTTGATAAACTTCCGTCTTTTGACTTTTTCTTCGATAAATCTTCAGAATTGGTCGTGGACTTCCGTTCTTTTTGCACTCTTGACTCCTTGACTTCGTCTTTCATTCTTTTCTTCAATAAAAGTCCGTAAATGCCCGTGAATGTCCGTGTTTTCTCCACTTTTCGCCTTTTCGTCCTAAATCACAACAAAAACACAAACAACGCATAATTCCGACATAAAAGACATAAAATACACGTTTTGGTCCGGTTATTATTGTAATTAAGTGGTAGAAAAGATGGGTGTTTACACACCTATCAGTGATTTAAGGTAATGATTTGTGTGGTTTTTTAGTTTTTGATTGTATTAGTGTTCTTTAAGAAGATCCATCTTGATTTTTGGAGTTTTTGGTGTTTTTGTGATTGGGATCAGTAGATAAGTATTAGTTTTTACTTATTATTGTAGAAATCACAAAACTTTTTGGGTTATTTGGTAAAAATCTGGGTTTATTTCATCTTTTTGATCGACTGTTCATACTCGAACAAAGTTTCTGATTACCCAGCAAAGTTCCGAACCAAAAAGTTCCGGATCAAAAAGTTCCGGATCAACCAAAGTTGCGGATCAAAAAGTTCCGAACCAAAAGTTCCGAATCAAGGAAGTTCCGAACCAAAAGTTCCGGATCAAGGAAAGTTCCGGATCAAGGAAGTTCCGAACCAAAAGTTCCGGATCAAGGAAAGTTCCGAACCAAAAGTTCCGGATCAAGGAAAGTTCCGGATCAAGGAAAAAGTTCCGGATCAAGGGAAAGTTCCGGATCAAGGAAAGTTTCGGATCAAGGAAAAAGTTCCGAATCAAGGGAAAGTTCCGGATCAAGGAATGTTCCGGATCAAGGGAAAAGTTCCGGATCAAGGGAAAGTTTCGGATCAAAACTTCCGAACCAAAAGTTCCGAATCAAGGTATTCCAAGCCAAAATCTTCCGAATCAACACTTCCGAATCAACAAAAGTTCCGAATCAAGGGTTATTTTACTTGTTTTTTCGACGATTTTTTAGAGGATTTAATCTTGGTTTCTTACAACAAAAACTCAACACAATTCACAAGCTTTACTTCACTGCTCGATCAACCGATAATCTTTGTCTCTTTGAAGTGAACAAAATGAATCCGAATTTAGTAATGCCTCAGATGACATCACTTACGAATATTTCGGTCATTACGGGAACGGATAATCGCCCTCCAATGCTCATCAAAGAAGTCTTTGAAGCATGGCAAGGCCGGATGATGTCTTACCTTAAGGGAAAACCGGTATATGGGAGGCTTATGGTTAAGTCAATTTTAAATGGTCCACTTGACTATGGTACCATCGTGGTTAACAATGTGACTCGACCAAGGGAGTTTGAAGAACTTACACCGACTCAACAACTTGTTGCCGATGCAGACGAAAAGGCTCTTCAAACCATTCTCCAAGCTCTTCCACATGATATCTATGGGATGGTAAGTCAGTATACGGTGGCAAAGGATTTATGGGAACGTCTAAAGGTGTTGCTACAAGGTACGTCTCTTACCAAACAGGAAAGGGAATGTCAGTTGTATGACCTGTTTGATAGATTCACGTACAACCCAGGGGAAACGCTTCACGATTATTACTTCAGATTCACCACTCTCATGAATGATCTGAATGTATATAATCTCGTGATTTCTCCATTCCAGGTTAACACCAAATTCTTGAATACTTTACCTCAAGCTGAATGGGGTGAGTATATTACCGATGTTAAGTTAACCAGGGATTTGCATAAGTGCAATTTGGATCAACTATATGCTTTACTTCAGCAGCATGAGAAACATGTGATCATGCACCGTTCGCCTCGAGGTATGTACCCTGATTCATTAGCTTTGATGGCGAATCAACCAAGCTTGTCTCACAACAACACTCCTTATATCTTGGGACATCAAGCCTATCATCCATCACCTTACATGACACCAACCTTTCCCCAATACTCGATTCTACCGCAACCACCCACCTCACATCAGCAACAATATCGGTTTAGTGCACCTTCATCACAATATGCTTCACAACCTCATCCAGCAAGCATTGCACCTTATGCTCAGCCTTCATATTCTTCTTATCAAGAGAATGCAGTATATCCAACAAGCTACCCTGACCACATGAGTATTCCTTCTAGTGATTATGCAGCTGAACAAGACCAAGCATTGTACTGTGATGATGAGGAAGTCCCCATTCCTGTGTTCAAACAAGGAACTGACCCAGTTGAAGTGTTAACCACTATGTCTGCTTATCTCACAAGGACTTTAAGCAAACGAGGATTTAGAGGATCAGCTCCTACTAACAATCAGTTAAGGAATTCATCCAATTCTCGCCAACAAGCTACTATTGAGAATGGCAGGGTAATGGTTCAACCAATTCAACCTTATCAGGGGAGACCTACTACATCAACTACCAATGCTCGCACGGTCAATCCTGCTCCAATGGTCAATACTCCTCCACGTGCTAATTCCACAGGCAAGTTGAGAATGATTACATGCTACAACTGCAAGGAAGAAGGACACATGTCCAGGGATTGCAAGAAACCCAAGAGGAGAAGGGATGGTCAATGGTTTGCAGAGAAGATCTATCTAGTAAATGCTCAGGCACAAGGAAGGGAACTTGATGAAGAGGAGCTTGCATTTCTTGCTGATCCAGGGATTGCTGAACAAGACGTTGTCACTACACAGAATGCAGCATACCAAGCAGATGATCTTGATGTGTATGACTCAGACTGTGATGAACTTCAATCTGCACAGGCAGCTCTTATGGCAACTATCTCCAGCTTAGGGCCAGGCAAAAGATCTGAGGTACTTATTAATACCACTGATAATACCCCTGATACTTGTATTCAACCACATCAAGTTGTGCAAGAGCGTGCTGATTCGAATGAATCTTCGGTGGTGAGTCTTTCAAATGAGGAGACAATCAATGATAGTAATATCAATGTGAGTCCCCAGACTTTGAGTGAATCACAACCGGGAGCCATTTCGCATACGCATACTCCTGCTCAACAAGATTTGGTCATGGTTCCTGCTACATTACTTAGCCAAATGAATGTTGCACTATTAGAAACCATAGCTAAGAATAAGAATTTGTCTGATGAGCTTGCCTTATGCAACGAGAAAGTTTAAACTTTGGAATTAGTGCCTTCATCTAGTGTTCTAACAAATCCCGAATATGATCATTTTAGAAACAAACAAATGGGTCACTTGCAAGAAATCGAAACCTTAAGAGCAGATCTTTCTAAAGAACTTAGCGAAAAAGAGTTAGTGGTCACTAATTTTCAAAAACTTCAAACGGATTTTGAATTACTCGAGTCTAAGAAGAATGAAATGGAGATTAATGCTGCTAATAAGATTAGAAGTCTAGATTATTTGCTTTTAAGACAATACGCTGCTTCTCAACTAGTGCACTTATTTGATGCTTCGTTTAGAGAATTTAACTTATCACGTCAAAAAGGCCTTCCCCCTAACCCACGGTATGCAAAACAAGCTTTGATCCATAATCCTAGACTTTATAATGCAACCCAATTAGGATTGGTCTTAGAACCGATTGTTATTTTCGATGATCGCACCAGTAAGGATCTAGTTGATGAGGATCGGTCATACAATTCTGCAAAATATCCCAAGTGTGATTATTTTAAAATGAATCAGGAGCTTGCAAAAACGGATTTTAGAATTCGCTTCCATATGGACAAAGATCTCATCACAGCACCAACCTACATGTTAGATGAAGAAAACCCTAGTACATTTCCTACACTTGTCAACATGGAAGGTCCTAAGGAAATTCCAAAGGATCTTCCACCTGTTAGCACTGTATGGTTAAACTTGTAAGAGATTAATCAATACTTTACTAATTTTGACAAGGTCATTTTGGAATGTACGACTTCAAATGGCCTAAACGCCGGAGAATGGGCTTTCGAACACATGAACGAGGTGTTTAAAAATGAGATCAATCCGTTTGTCGAAAGTCTAAAAGGAAGTTTTGCATCTCTTAAGGAAAATCTTGTGTTTGAAATTGGAGAAGTTCAAAAAGTGTTTTAAGAAATGGACACCGCTTACGAACTACAACTAATTGAAAAAGAAAATATTTTAACCGAATATGACCGATTCTTGTCCGAAGTAATCTCGTGTGATGTGCTTACTACTGTAAATGTTAATTATTCGAATGAGCTTACATCCGCTATGATTAACTGTGATGCTATGAATATTTGTGATGATGTGTGTGATCTCTCTGTAAATGTTGCTGATACTGTAAATGAGGTAGATAATCATTCTTGTCACGAATCTAACGCTGAATTTTTAAAGCTACAAGATTCTTACAATTTACTTTCAAAACGCTTTAATCAACTCGAACAACATTGTATATCTTTAGAATTAAAACAACAAACTCAAAATGAGGATCTTTTGATATCAAATGGTTGTGAAAACGGTGTTGAGACGAGTGACAAGATGATTGCAATAGTTAAGGCATTAGAGGAAGAGATTATGAGATTGAAGAGAGATGTGTCATCAAATGAAACACTAAAATTGGAACTAGAGGCTGCAGAGTCTAAAAACCAGGACTTAGAAATTAGACTTTCGTCTATTCTAGGGGAGATGGATCGTGCAAGACAGGGAATGTCCAAACTTTATGGTTCACTAGAAGAACGCTTCGCTTTTAATGCGGCACAGCAACAATTTTATGTTGAACAATTGAACCAAAAATGTGAGGAAATCTCTGACTTAAACATCCTGCTCATTGACAAAAATATGGTTTTGGCCGAGTTAAAGGAGACACTTCTTCTCACCCGACAAGAAGTTGTTGATAACTTAGCTACCGACTCTGCACCGTCCACTAGTGCTCCAACAACCAAGTCAGTAGTGCTTTATAAGAACCCGCGCCATAAGAGAAACCCGGTTACCTACGATGATTATATGAGGAACGCAATTAAGCATGTAGATCTTGTTAGGGATATTTTAGACGATCTTTATGCCTTAGATCCCTCAAGTAGCTACTATTATTCAGCCCATGAATATATTAAGCGTGTTCAATATTGCTTAGCCTACTTGCAATACATAGGTAAACCAGGTTCTGCACTACTCACTAATAGACCCATTGCTGTAACACCATTCAATAAGACCCCAGGAGCAAAACCGTCATTGGCACCATCAAGTAAGGCACCTTTAAAATCTGTTGCTAATGTTCCCACTTTGCCTTCTACAGGAGTAAAAGAGTCTACTAAGGCTAAAGGATCGCCACTCAAGAAAGATAAGATCAAGCCTTCCACTAGTAGTACCAACAAGAAGAAAGTAGATACTCACCATAGGAATGTTAGTTCAGTTTTAAATAAAAAGAATCATGTTAAGACTAAAAGCTCTGCGCCTGTGCAGAAGCCTAAACCATTCGTGAATTCTAATTTAAATTGTTGGAATTGTAATGAATGTATGTTTTCCCAACGTCATGATTTGTGTCTTATTGATCATGTGAATGAAATGAATGCCATTAGGAATAATCTTGAATGGAAGCCAACTGGTAGAACTCGTGCCCAAGTTGGCTAGCAATGGCGTCCCACTGGTAGGACCTTTACATTAGATGGAACAATGTGCCCTTTAACTAGGAATGCATCCATTGAGGTTAGGTCTGAGCGTCCTTTAGTTAGGAACACTAGCACTAAAGTATGGAAACAGCGCCCTTTAACTAGGTCAGCCCCCACTATAGTGCCTATCAGTGAAGAAATACCTCAGGATTTAAGCCAACTAGAATCTACACCACCAACTAGGAAGAATAAGGCTAGGAAATCTAAGAAACCTAAAGTTAGCAAATCTAAGATTATTAAATCTATACCTGCTAATAACAAGGAACACTCAGATTCCGATACCTCTACATTGTCTTCTTGTGGTGATATTTTCAGGTGGTCCAAATCATCCTTTGGTATTTGGACTCCGGTTGTTCAAAGCATATGACCGGAGATCGCTCGATGCTCCGAAATTTCGTCAGCAAGTTTCTTGGTACGGTTAAATTCAGGAATGATCATATAGCAAAAATAATGGGGTATGGTGAATATCAGATTGGAAACGTTACGATTTCAAGGGTATACTATGTAGAAGGTCTTGGTCATAACTTATTTTCAGTAGGACAGTTTTGTGATTCCAACCTAGAGGTTGCTTTTCGACAACATACTTGTTTCATCCGCAACTTGGAAGGAAAAGACTTGTTGAAGGGATCTCGTGGTGCAAATCTTTATACGTTGTCCCTACAAGACATGATGGCCACCTCTCCAGTATGTCTTCTCTCTAAAGCATCTAAGACCAAGTCATGGTTATGGCATCGCAGATTATCTCATCTTAACTTTGATGCTATTAATCATCTGGCTAAAAACGAATTAGTTTGTGGTCTTCCAAAGCTCAAATTTCACAAGGACCATTTATGTTCCGCGTGTTCAAGGGGGAAAAGTACCAAGAAATCATACAAGCCCAAAGCTGAAGACACCAATCAAGAAAAACTTCATCTTTTGCATATGGATCTTTGTGGGCCAATGAGAACTGAAAGTGTGAGCGGTAAGAAATTCATTCTCGTTATTGTGGATGATTTCTCCAGGTTTACATGGTTTAGATTTCTACGTACAAAGGATGAAGCACCGAAGGCTATCATCACTTTTCTGAAATTCATTCAGGTACGTTTGAATACTACTGTCCGCCGTATTCGTACAGACAATGGAACAGAGTTCGTCAACCAGACTCTTCGTGATTACTATGAAGGATTTGGTATCTCTCATGAAACATCCGCTGCACGTACTCCAAAACAAAACGGTGTCGTTGAAAGACGGAATCGTACGCTTATGGAAGCTGCTAGGACTATGCTGATTTATGCGAACGCTCCATTGTTCTTGTGGGCAGAAGCTATATCTACTGCATGTTTCACCCAAAACCGTTCTATCATTCAGAAACGCCATGGAAAAACACCTTACGAGCTTCTACATGATCGTAAACCCGATGTTTCATTCTTTCATGTGTTTGGTGCTCTTTGTTATCCAAACATTAATAGTGAGAACTTGGGCAAGCTTCAACCGAAAGCCGATATAGGTATTTTCATTGGTTACTCACCCTCCAAGAAAGCATACCGATTTTACAACCGTCGTCTTGGTAAGATTGTAGAAACTATGGACGTAGATTTCGACGAGCTGACAGCGATGGCTTCTGAGCAACGCAGCTCTGAACCCGCGCTTCATGAGATGGGAACCGGTGCTATTAGTTCCGGATTAGTTCCCAATAATCCTACTTCTACATCATTTTTACCACCAACAAGGCCCGAGTGGGATAAACTGTTTCAACCGTTGTTTGATGAATTCTTTGATCCCCCAAATGATGAAGTTCCAGCACCCGTAGTGATAGCTCCAATTCCTGAAGTTGTTGCTCCACCTAATGAAGCTTTATCTAATGCATCCTCAATTAACATTGAACCGGATGCACCTTTACCAAGTGATTCTCAAACTACACCTGAATCGTCACCCCTACTTGTGCCTAATGATGTTGAAGAGGATTCTACTGATCACGATTTGGAATATGCTCACCTGCAAGAGCTTCCCTTCTTTGGTGTAGCGATACCTGAAAACCCTTCAGCCGCGTCTACCTCAGAAGAAGCTCCTTCTATTGTTTACTCCAGACCACCTAGGATTGAAAATCATAGCACCAAACGGACAAAAGATCACCCAATTAGGAATGTCATTGGAGATCTAGATCGACCAGTCTCTACATGCCATCAATTACAAGAGAGTGCACTCTATTGCTACTTTGATGCATTTCTCTCTGAAGTTGAACCTAAAAATTGGCAGCAGGCTATGACTCAATCATCTTGGATTGAAGCCATGCAGGAGGAACTAAATGAATTCTAAAGACTTGAAGTATGGGAATTAGTTCCTCTCCCTGACAAGGTTAACATCCTTACTTTGTTGTGGGTTTATAAGGTTAAACTAGATGAGATGGGTGCAGTCTTGAAGAATAAGGCTAGATTGGTTGCTAGAGGATATAAACAAGCCTTGGGTATAGATTTTGAAGAATCTTTTGCTCCTGTTGCAAGATTGGAGGCCATTAGACTATTCCTTGCGTATGCTGCTCATATGAACATGATCGTCTATCAAATGGATGTGAAGACGGCATTTTTGAACGGTGAACTAAGGGAAGAAGTCTATGTTAGTCAGCCGGATGGGTTCGTTAGCACGGAGTTTCCTAATCATGTGTACAAGCTTAAGAAGGCTCTCTATGGGTTGAAACAAGCTCCACGCGCGTGGTATGATCTCCTTTCAACATATCTCATCTCGGAAGGCTTCTCCAAAGGCAAGGTGGACCCCACTCTATTCACTCTCAAGGAGGACAACGACATGATTCTGGTACAAATTTATGTTGATGATATAATATTTGCTGCCACTAACATAGAATTGTCAAATCGCTTTGAGAAGATAATGTCCACACGCTTTCAGATGTCGATGATGGGAAAAATTTCATTTTTCTTAGGATTACAAATTTCTCAGAATCCCAGAGGCATCTTTATTAATCAATCCAAATATGCTCTAGAATCTTTAAAGAAATATAACTTTGAAACTTGTGACCCCGTGGACACTCTAATGGTGGAGAAATCCAAGTTAGATGAAGATAGGAATGGGACTATTGTCGATCCAAAACTTTACCGTGGGATGATCGGCACCCTTCTATATCTGACTGCTAGCAGACCTGATTTGCAATTTGCTGTATGCATGTGTGCCCGGTATCAGGCTCGGCCTACCGAAAAGCACCTACATGTTGTTAAAAGGATCTTTCGGTATCTAAAAGGAACACTTCATCGTGGTCTATGGTATTCGAAAGATTCCTCTATTGCTTTAATATCATACGCAGATGCCGATCATGCTGGATGTCAAGACACGAGGCGTATCACGTCTGGATCTGTGCAACTCCTTGGAGATAGATTGATCAGTTGGTCTTCAAAAAGGCAGAAAAGCGCTGCAATTTCTAGCACGGAGGCTGAATACATCGCCATGTCCGGTTGTTGTGCTCAAGTCCTTTGGATGAGATCACAATTAACTGACTACGGTTTGGGATTCAACAAAATCCCGATGTATTGTGACAACAAGAGCGCCATTGCCCTTTGCTGCAACTATGTTCAACACTCCCGGGCCAAGCACATAGACATTCGCTACCATTTCATTAAAGAGCAGGTGGAGAACGGAGTGATCGAGCTGTATTTTGTCACTACTGAGTATCAGCTGGCAGACATGTTCACCAAAGCCTTAGATCGAGGACGAATCGAGTTTTTGATCGACAAGCTTGGTATGAAATCATTCACTCCAGCGACTCTCAAAGAATTGGCAGAAGAATCAGCTGAATAGTGGTGGTAAACTATTCAGGCGTATCCTTTGTTCGTGATCATGTATATTATAGTAAATATACAAACCACAAAAGAAAAATACAAAAATATAAAACCAAGAAAAACCATAAAAAATATAAAACCTATAAAAACCATAAAAAATATAAAATCAAGAAAAACCAAAAATATTTTTCGTTTTTAAATCGGGCATGTCTTTTAGTACGGTAATATTTACGGCTTTAGAAATGTCGATCAATATTGACACGGCGCCATAAATAGAGTCCGTATAAAAGTTGTACATTTTTAAAATATGCCCATAATGGCTTGTAGTTATTTCAGACTGCAACCCGGTTTTCATATTAAAGTCACGTATTTCCTTGGAAAACGTTGGCTCACAACGGGAATTAATTTTCTCGGGCATGATTTACAAGCCAAATCATGCAAAGGGATCAAGTTTACTTTACAACTTGGTCTAACACGAGTTAGTGTACGTCTCAGTGCATTAATTTGTCAAAATAAGAGAAATCTTATTGCCACCACGAATCAATCTTTTTCAAGATACTAATTGGAAATGCTTTCATAAATATTTGACTCTTTAAACAATGACTACAGCTCTTTAAGTAGAAAATGGGTCATCGTTTAAGGGGGAGAAAATATTAAATCATCTTCGTCATTAAATCGATTTTCAAAAGTGTTTGTGGAAAATTAATTGGCTGAATGGTAATTGAGTGTTCTTGCTTAAGAATACGACTTGTGCTTGTTCTATGTGATAGGAATTGCTTTAAGATCTTGGAGATTTGCTAATAGGTTGCGATGCTTAAGTTGTGTAATGGTTAGGGAGACGAGAAAGAAAAATGAAAATATAAGGGATAAAAAGGGAAAAGAATAGAAAAGTATAAGGTTATAAGGTGACAAAGGTGAAACTTGTAAAAATTTTGACCTAAGTCAAGACCAAAACCCCCCATACGTTTATCTTTTCATCATTCACTGTTCCTATTCATTTCTTCACCTTGCCGCCATTGTTATACACCTAAGCTCTCAAAACTTTCGATTCTAATCATCCAATCTGTTCCAGTCAATCTACAAGGTAATAACATCGAATACTTAACTTTTAATTAGCCTAATTCATCATTTAAAACAAGCTAATTGATTCGGGTAATCATCTCTATCAATTTAGGGGTCGTTTGCTTAATTTAGGGTCAATTAAATAGGGGTTTTTGATGGGTTTTGCTCGGAATATCATTAAATTGTGTTAGGTTACCTTAGATTGCCTTAGAACTCACAAACGCGCTTAGAATAAATCATCATGGGCTACGTTTGAAAAGTTCCGAATGAACATGGCTGAACAAACTTCCGGATGAACAAAGCTTGAAAACTTCCGAATGAAGGAAGTTCCGAACGAACTTCCGAATGAAGGAAGTTCCGGACGAACTTCCGAATGAAGGAAGTTCCGAATGAAGGACTTCCGAATGAAGGAAGTTCAGAATGAAGGACTTCCGAATGAAGGAAGTTCCGAACGAACTTCCGAATGAACGAAGTTCCGGACGAACTTCCGAATGAAGGAAGTTCCGAATGAAGGACTTCCGAATGAAGGAAGTTCCGAATGAAGGACTTCCGAATGAAAGAAGTTCCGAATGAAGGACTTCCGAATGAAGGAGTTCCGAGTGAACTTCCGAATGAAGGAAGTTCCGAATGAAGGACTTCCGAATGAAGGAAGTTCCGAATGAAGGACTTCCGAATGAAAGAAGTTCCGAATGAAGGACTTCCGAATGAAGGAGTTCCGAGTGAACTTCCAAATGAAGGAAGTTCCGAATGAAGGAAGTTCCGAATGAAGGACTTCCGAATGAAAGAAGTTCCGAATGAAGAAGTTCCGAATGAAGAAGTTCCGAATGAAGAAGTTCCGAATGAAGAAGTTCCGAATGAAGGAGTTCCGAATGAAGTGTTCCGAATGAAGGAAAGTTCCGGATGAAGAGTTGTTTGATTGATAGTTGTTTGCATGTTCTAAGTACTTAATGAAATGTGTTATGCTTAGAAGTAAGAATGATACATATCTATATATTTTTGTGCATCAACCTTTCATGTCTTATCTTAAGCAGATACGATGACTAATCCAACAGTACAAGCAATCCAAGACTCTCGAGAAGCCGCAATTGCCGAAGCACGAACACTCAAGTTCATACCAAACAACTACCGGCTGAAACCAGTTTCAAAATCCACTCACCATGGATTTAAAGTCGCCATATCAATCCTTGATCAATCTCATTTCAAGAATGCTTTAAGGAGTACTGCCTCGGTGCCTTATGATTACATGTTTGAGTTCTGGGATACCAAGCAAAGCACTTCAAACAAGATCACCTTCACCATCGACAACAAACAGCAGACACTTACTGTATCAGATTTCCGTAAGATTTTTGGAATACGGGATACACCCAAAGGCATGTCATTTTCGAGGGATCCTACTAAAGACGAACTCATGGAGCTGTTCGATGCTCTTGGATGTCCTGACATACGAGTTGCGTCTGAGTTTACCACTGCTAAAGTAGGTCAACCTTGGAGAGCAATGTTGGGTATTCTCAGTAGATGTCTTACACCTAAAACAAGTGGGCATGATGCTTTGCGCAGTCCAATTATGAACATCTTCCATGGAATGTATAAAGGCGCAAATGCAGATTATGCATTATTGTTGTGGGAAGAATTCACCTTTCAACTCTTCCAAAACAAGAAGCTGAAGACTAATTTCTTCCCTTACCCTCGGTTTATCAAGCTTATCACAAATTATTGTATGAAGAATGATGTTTCTATTGATAGGCGTGCAGCAAGTCGTCATCACACTGAAGAGGCTGATCATACTGTAGATCTAAGGCATGAAGGACCATCTGGTGGTGTTATTCATGGTCCTATTCCCGATCATCTTCTGACTGATAGAATTAAAGGTTCTGCTGATTACAAGCTACTGCTGCTATAAATCAAGAAGCTAAAGTCAAGCCTTCAGACAGTAGAAGACTCGTCTACTACGGTCAAGAGTAAAGGTAAACGCAAGCAACCAGCTGTTTTACCTGAACCCGAAACCAAGAAGAAGAAGACTGAGGCTAAGAAGGGAAAGGGCAAGGCTGATGAGTTAGTTCTACGTGACGAAGAAGATGTTGATGATCCTACTCTTGACAAGGCTGAGAGAAAAGCAATGAAAATAGCTATTGAAAGGAGTAGGAAAGATACGGGCGGTAGTGGTTCAGGTGCACAGGTGAATATTGAAGAAGAGTACGAGGAGCCAGAGGATGTTGATGAGTTTGGGTCACCTGAACGGTATTCTACTTCGAAGGAGACATCCATTCCTATTTCAGCAAGTGTGGAAAAGGAGTCCGTTGCTCCTACAATCATGGTACCTACTCAACCTTTAGTAACTCAACCTCCACCAATACAACCCTTACCAACCAGACCGGTTTCAACACCATTCCTTCGACCACCAATAACTCCCATCCTTAGTACCGTAGTAACAACCGAGCCTCTTCACTCAACCCAGAGCAGATCTGCAACGTCTTCAATGGCAGTATTTGTAATGGCCAAAATGTTGGATAAACATACGGATAATCACAAAAGAGAGATGGATGAACTTCGCCAAGAGCTACATAGACGAGCTCAAAGTGAAGAAGCATCTAAGAAAGCCCAAGAAGAGATGCTTGCTAAGTTCGCTGCAGAGATGGAGTTAACACGAAAAGCTCATGCAGAAGAACTAGCTCAGGTTAAGCAGGCTGAAGCTGATAAGCATGTTGCACGTATCACGAGACTTCAAGCGATGAGGGATAAATACAAGGAGAAAAAAGAAGCACTTGAAGCTTCTGTTGAAGAGAGAGTGAAAGAATCCGTTGAATCCATTATGCCGAAACTGCGTGATGAGTTGAAGACACTCGCGGCTGATAACTTAATGATCAAGTCATCCAATCCTTCAGAATTCGCCTACAAAATTGCCTATGAATTAACGGATTTTGAATTGAAGAAGATTCTCAAAGCTCGTATGAGGGAACTTAGATCGTTTGATAAATCTAGGATTCAACGGGCTCTTTACAAATCCCTGAACGACGCTATCATGGAGGATGATAGGTTATTTAAAACGTTTGGAAGTGTGGTACCATACCACATTCTGCCTGAGGAGGAAAGGGAAGAAAGTGAAGAAGAAGAGGGTACTGGTGAAGAAGAAGGTGAAGAAGAAGAAGAAGAAGAAAAGGATGATGACGATGACGATGATGGTGATGATGATGAGGATGATGATGATGATGATGATGGTGATGATGGTGGTGATGGTAATGAGGAGAGTGCTAGGGGGAGAAACGAGGATAGCGATGAGGATGATGATGGGGGTAAACAGCCTAAAAAGGGGGATAAGGTTGCCAGCTCAAAGAAACCTGTTAAGTCTGGAACCAAGTCTAAGAAAGATGCTGCAGATAAAGAAAAATCCACATCAACGGAATCAAGACGATCCAAGTGGCTCCACGATGTGAATGCTACTACAGCGTCATCGATTCCTGGTACATCTATCGCTGTATCTATACCTGTTACAACTAACCCTGTTAGTTCTGTTATTGTTGCTCTTGTGATTGTAGAGTCAGTAACTGAACCTGAAGCTGCACAACACTCGCCCGTACATGACACCGCCGAGATGCCTGAATCAGAACCAGCAGATGTTCACGTTTCTACTCCTCTACAACAAGAACCTCTATCTACTGTTCCTGATTCAAGCACATGGGACTGGGCAGACACGTTGGAGATTGACGAGACTGCACCGCCACAAGCTTGGATCACGGTAGTGGCGCAATATGATCCAATCACCGACGCTGACAGAGATGTTTTATATCTCCGTATCCACAGTCCGATTGACTTGTGCGCATTTCTGGCACATGAGTATAAGACTTCAGTTACTCCGTCTTTGGTGAAGAGAGCGCTAAAGGATAAGAGAATTCGCGCCAAAACCCGGTTAACCCGAATGGAGTTCGAGTATTATGCTGATGAGATCCTGAAAGCTCTGAATACCGTTCAACGGCCAGGTCTTCATGAATCAGAAAGAGCTCCACCTCCACTTGATCCTTCTCAAGATAATCAGATTGCTCTTGACTTCTTCGTCACGAATGATCTTGTTTATCTCCTCAAGGGTTCATCAAAGTACGCAACCTCCCTGACCTTGCTGAAAGCTGCCAACTGGGGGACAATACCCTTTATCGAGGAAAAGGTAAACCGACTCTGGGTCCCAAAGGTAAATCGTAATTATGATATGTATGCTATTATAGGTGCATCTCATTGGGACGAACGAGTCCGAAGGGCGTACAGGGGTTGCTGCTTAGCCAATTCAGGAAGTAACGTTAGATCCGATATCCGCATCTCCAGTATTTTAGGGCTGAAAACTGAAGCCAAGAATGGATACTATCATGTGACGGAGATTCGTTTGAAAAGGGAGGATGACAGAGAATACAAAATCCAGCAGGGAGATTTTTCTATCATTCGCCTTGAGGATATCGAAGATATGTTGCTTCTGATGACCCGTGATCAACTCACACATATTCCTCGTGAAGACCTCATTGCCTTGAATACAGCACTTCGTATGTTCACACGAAGCGTTGTTATCAAGAAACGAGTTGAAGATCTTCAGTTGGGAGTCGAAAGCTACCAAAGGAAGCTTAACCTCACTCGTCCAGTGAACCAAGTTCTACCTCAACATGTCACAAGATGTCCCTATACCGGCATTTCTGTTCCGAATTGTGGGATTTTCTACCTGAACAGCCGTGGGATGATGAAGTTTATGAGAGTAGGAGAACTTTACAAGTACAGTGATGGGACTCTCCTCTACGTCAGAGAAAAATTGGAGCATCTTAATTCGGGTGGGTCTTTACCAGAGATGACCGAGGATTGGCATCAGGGTTATCGGCAAATGGCGAAGTATGTGATTAAGAAGATTGATCGGAAGCTCCGTGAACGTAGATTGATGAGGAGTTTAGAAAGATTCGTTGGTGGTAGACCATATTTAGTGCACCACAAGTTACTGCAACGATCCATCTAATGGGTCGTACATTTCAGGTCCACTTTATATTGGTTTTTAATTGTGAATATGTATATTTGTGAATATTGTGCTTTTGTGGCTTGATGTAGTGTTAAGGTATGATAATTTTTCAAGCATTTCTCACGAGATTCTAAATCTTTCAAAATATATCATACTAAAGCACTACAACTATCCCTTATTAATTTAAGGGGGAGCATTAACATGTTCTATGGCCAAACACCGATTTCATTTTTTACCCAAAGACCGGTTAATCCATTCAATATCCCAAATATTAATGGTTAACATTTTGGATAAGGGGAGAAAATGGGATTAAGGAGACTTAAATGATACTTGGCTAAAAATGAAAAAGACTTAACGATAATCCAACTTAATATGTGTAAAGCACGTGTTAAGGGGGAGCGTTTTTGATGAACAAAACACCTAAGGTACAAAACTTTTGATTTCAATATCACAAGTACCTTATGTGATTTTCAATGATTTTTCATGGTGGCTATACTTTCCCAAAACACGGTTAACTCACGACGAATGTGGTGACAAAAGGGTGGTAGGAATAGGCTTAGTCCAATGATTCATCAGAGCCGATGGAATCTTCCCAAGGACAATTCCCTAGATAGAATTAGAAGTCCTAGGAAAGATGGGGAAAGACTGTGAACATAGCTGAGTACCGACTAATTACTGATGCTAGCACTGGAACAATCACAACAAGGTGCTAGTGATGATGTATTGGTAAGTACTGAAGGGGTTGAAGAATGAAAAAGAAATGTAAAGATAAAGGGTGTAAAGAAAGAAGCCCTCCTTACAACTTTAGGCAGAAACCGGGTCAATACATATGCTATTGAGATCATTTTTGTTAATGATTCTCGATATTGAAGAAAGACGTCATGGACCCAGTGATGCAATGCACAACCCTTCCCAGCTAACTCAAATATCTCTCAAAAGGTATTTGTTTTAATCACACGGAGATCAACACGTTATCTATTGGTTTATTCACTCCGAATAGACTGGTATTGAAAAGGTGGCACTCCTCTCCAGCCATCGCTCACTAAATCAAAACGAACCATCGAGTCTAGAGCCAAGAGATCATCAAAAGTCTCATTAGGACACTTTCCATTTATTCCTTGCTTTCTCACACACTGTGAAAAGTAAGATATTTTTATGAGTCCTACGCAGTATTCCTGTAATATTGCCAGAACATCCGAGTAATACGTAAGTATTACAATGAAGATGGAAATCCTGCTTGAGCCAACATCAAACAAGCTCATGGTAGGTTACACGTGCGGTTCTTTTAGAACCAATCTTGTGAAAAACTGGAAAGAAACAGTGGTTTAATTCTTAATTGAACTTAAACCCGTTCCAGGCCTCTACGTATTATCATATGATCTTGCCAGAACACTCAGAGTGACTCTTTATTGATCACAGTGACGAGTGGAAATCCTTCTAGTGTTAACATCAAACAGCACTTGGTAGGTGACGTGCAAGATTCTTTATGAATTGAGCTCGTGATAACTGGAAAGCAACGATGGTGAAAATCTTAATTGAAATTCACTTGTTCCAGGTTTCATGAATTGACGGCTTCAAATCACAAGGATAATTTATCCAAGTGATTCACTCTTTATGTTCGCAGTCAGCTTTGGACGGTCGAATAAAGAGAACGGGTTTACCCGCGAAATCCTGTCAGGAAGTTACTTAATTGAAACTATCCGTCACGGGTACGATATCTAATATCGTCCAACGGTCTTCACCGACCGGAGGTAAAATGCTACCGAATTAGAATAAAATGTCAAAGCCATTTTATTTGTGTCGTTGTTGTGTACCTGTAAAAGACGGTGGCGTTGCTGTGTACCTGTTGAAGACGGTGGCGTTGCTGTGTACCAGTTAAAGACGGTGGTGTTGCGGTGTACCTGTAGAAGTCGTTCCCACATGCTTATGTTTTTATGCATCAAAGTTCAGCAAAAATTCAAGAAAGTACAAGATGAAGTCTTCCGCTGTATCAAACTCTGAAGCTTTCGAGAATTCAACAAAAAGACATGAGTGTGTGGAACATGGAGTCACGAGAAGGCAAGTTTCACAAGAAGGCAAAGATCGCACGTGAAAGGCCAAAAGAACAATGCTCTCAAGCCAAAGCCTAAAAGATCAATAAACATATTCACAACAAAAAGAAAAAGAAGAAAAGACTACGAGCTAAAGAACGAAGACTTAGTATAGTATGCTAGGTTTAGAACTTTGTAACGTGGAGTGACCTCCCTTAGGGGGAGATTGTTAGAAATACGTTTTTACGTATATTAGAAGTATCGGTCACTCCACAATATTATTAATGTTGTAATAGCTCGTAGTTAATAGTTACTTATTTAGTTAAGTAAGAACCGGCCCATGGGCTTATCATGGGCCGGCCCAAGTCCATTAGTGGCTTGGAAGTATAAATACCCCTTTCCTCCTTGGAAAGGGGTTGGTTGTTGTTCACTTTCTAGTTTTCATTTAAAAATAAAGACACATAGTTTCTCTCACTTTCTCTCTCTAGTTTCTCTCTCTAGAAAACATCAACCCACTTCATAGATTCATAGGTTATCAAGATTCTACACATACGTGTTACTCAAATGGCCGAATCTACTTTTTCCTTATCTACTTGACAAACGGCTTTGTGGAAATCTCAAATGGAGGACCATACTTATGACTATCTTAGGGTGGTTCCAATCTCTTGGTTGTGACAAACTATGAATAGTAGGACTTATAGGTGTATTATGCTATCGGTTGGGTGTTCCATTATTCTTTGTACAAAAGCCGTGCTCAGCTTGCTCGAGGGTCTTTGTGGGGGATTTTTATAGCGACCATGCTGTATCTTGTAGTGTTATTGTTGGTATCAAACATCGACATAACATTGTGCGTGATAACCTTGTCGACATATGTTTTCGATCCGAGATTTCAGTTGTTAAGAAATGGATATTGGGCTTGGTGGAGGGCGGGACAAACCCTTACGTCCAGCTAATATGTTGCTCTACTCTTGGAATGGAGGTCTTGATGTATGTGTGGATCTGACAGGTTCATCTCCCTTGACGCAAAGGGGAATGATTGATTTTGTAGCAGGACATGTGGTGGTTGAGGCTGCACAACGTAAATGTGTCAAATATGAGGCAAAGTGTGCATATATTGGATATGGTTTTCTCCCCTTCTCATTCTCTTCTCTCGGGGAACTTGAGAAGGATGTGGTTTACTTACTAAAGCAAATCCGAAGATACTCTATGACTCAGGATATTGGGTCACGTGGTGCTTGTTATATGTTTAATAGGATCGGGTTTGCTATTGCTAGAGGAGTGGGAGCCCAAATTGTTTCTAGGCTCCCCACTAACTTTTTGTAATTCCTAGTATTCTAATGAAGTGAAGTTGTACTGATATGTGTGGATCTCACAGGGTCATCTCCTTTGACGCAATTTTGGGATGGTTGATTTTGTTCCAGGTCGTGTAGTGATTGAGTCGGCACATCGTAAACGTGTCAAGTATGCGACTAAGTGTGCGGATATTGGATACGCTTTTCTACCTTTCTCTTTCTCTTCTTTTGGAGAACTTGATAAGGTTGCTATGAGCCTACTAAAGCGGATATGAAGTTTCTCTGTGACTTGAGATATTGGAGCATGTGCTGCTATTCACATTTTTAATAGGACTAGCTCCGCTATTGCTAAAGGAGTGGGAGCCCAGATAGTATCTCGCCTTCCCTCTAATTTCCTGTAAATCCTATTATTTTAATGAAGTGATGTTTATAATAATAATAATAATAGTAATACTAATCTAAGTGGTGGTATTCGTCTTATAGTTGCGGGTACTGTTTGGAGACGTTTGGTCTCTAAGGTTAGTGCTATTATTATTGGTTATACTTTATATGGTTATTTAGATGGCTTATAGTTTGGTGTTGGGGTTTCGGGAGGAAGTGAGGCTATATTTCATGTCGTGAATTGCCTAATTAAGGGTTGTAGTGATGATGTGGGTCTTTCAATGTTTTTGTCGACTTTAAGAACGCCTTCAACTTGGTAGATCGAGAGGTTATGCTACGTGAAGTTCGTCCTTATTGTCCTTCTATCTCAGGTAGGGTAGGGTTTTGTTACTCGAACCCAGCTAGACTGTATTACGAGGAACACACACTAAGCTCGTGCCAAGGGGTGCAACAGGTGACCCCCTTGGCCCTTTACTTTTTTCTTTAGTAATACATCCTTTAATATGTAAGATTCGAGACACTCTTACCCTTTCCGTACATGCTTGGTATTTGGATGACGGTACTATTGTTGTCGATACTTTGGTTGTGGGGAAGGTTTTAAACTTAATTATGAAGGATGGACCTCGGTGTAGCTTGCACCTCAATGTTGATAAAACTGAAGTTTTTTGGCTAAAGGAAGACCCTCGTAGCAGGCTTGCAGGTGTTTTCCCGCCTAATATTGCCCGTCCCCTACATGGTGTTAAATTACTTGGTGGGCCTGCTAGTATAGACTTTGATTTTTGTAATAAGATTGTGATGAAAAGAGTGGCTAAAACCATTGAGATTATGGACGCAGTTGCTATGATTAATGATCCTCAATTTGAGTTGTTGTTTCTTCGTTCTTGTACGGGTATTTCCAGACTATGATTTAGTATGCATGTAAAACCCACATAAAAATACCATTAAATTAAAACTTTTATTCTTTAAGTTATTCACGACAAGTAACTACGTATAATAAATACGACACGAGAAGATATTTTACGAAATTTATAAATTCACGATAAATAAATACGTTATGACAAGTCAAATCACGAAAGTAATAATACAGGACACACACGGGAATATAAGTTATGTTACACGAATAATTAAATGAGCTTCATGTAACTAATAAACCTTACAAGTAAGTAATAGGCCTAAGGCCCGGTCCAACAAACAATAACTAATAAAACACCACACTTTTCCTTTCATTTGCAACAAATGAGAAAAATACAGAAAACCCTACATAGGGCATAACAGCCGTCGACCAAAATAAAGAAAAAGGGAAGAAAGAATTTTTCTTGATCATTGATTTCACTAGGGATTATTCGTGTTTACTCATTACTCATTCTATACCATTCGATAATCATCAATCTTAATTATTTTATTATTTTTTAGGGATTAATTACAAATTTAATTGATCATGATATGAAAACATGAAATCAATATTAAAAACAAGAAAGAAACCATGATTTCAAAGAGCCTAGGGCTCATTTGGTTTGATTTAGACCAAACCGAGACCCCAAAAGGGGCTCTCAATGGTTGATATGGCTTAGCAGCCGCAACTGTGGTCTACGAGCCGCAAGCCAAGGCTCACGGTGGCTGGACTGGGCAGGCAGTGGCAACCGAGGATATAGTCTCCGTGGGTATTTGTTAGACAGCAGCCGCAAGCCACTACTGGGCAGTGGCAGCCGCGTATTTGACATTGGGAACCAAGGGCAGGGCAATCACAACAAGGGGCTGCGGTGAGGTTTGTTTTAGGTGTGTTTGGCTCGGTAAACCAAGGAAACAAAAGGGGGTGTTTGGGTTTTATTTTATTCGGCTTAATTAAATTATTTATTTTACTCGGGCTTAAAATAAATTGACTTATAGATTATCGTATATTACGGTTTTATGAACCGGGTTATTTAATCTATGGAATTTGTATGAACCGGTTTATTAAACTATGGGCTTGTTATGAACCGATCTATATTGGCTTATTGTAAACTTATTTAAATCGGTTTAACCAATCAAGGCTTATTGTATAAAATTGATGTATTATTATTCGGCTTATTTTTATCTTGGGTTTATTAAATAGTTAACTTGTTTAATTATTGGTATAATTGATCACGGTTTATTTTATGACTTATTTAGACTTAACCAAATTAACAAGGGCTTATCAAGTTAAGGCTTACTTAATAATCAAATAAGTACATGACATATTATTAATTATAGTTAATTATAATCAATGACATAATATTAATTATTAATTAATATAAATCCATGACATGTTATTATTTGATAATTAAATTAAATCCATGATATATTATTAATTAATGATTAATTATAAACCATGACATAATATTAATTAATAATTATTTATAAATATATGACATATGAAAGTTATTATTAAAATAGACTTTATTAATATCTGAACTATTAAACCATGACTTATTAATATAATATTTATAATTAACCATGACTTTATAAGAATTTTCTTATTTAATATGCTTATTAAACCATGCCTTATGTAATCAGCTTATTCGATAAACAAGGTAAATTATTAAGTATATTAAACAAGCTTATTACTATTTTTTGAAACTTACTATTTATGGAAACTTACCATTTTTGGAAACTTACTATTTATGTAAACTTATTATTTTTGGAAACCTACTATTTATGGAAACTTACTATTTTTGAAAAGTTACTATATATGCAAACCTGCTATTTTTAGAAAGTTACTATATATCGAAACCTGCTATTTATGGAAAGTACTAATTATGGAAATACCAAGTATAATAACACAAGAAACATGAAATACATTAATCAAGAACACATGAACATATAATATTAAGAAAATATACGATAAGTGATATAGGTTTTTATATACAAGTCTTAGGAAAGATGAGTATAAATGCGGTAAGTATTAATCGACACGTTTTAGGAAAACCGTGAAGAAGAATAAATTCCAAGTTCGTTTTCGAAGGAGGTGTGTGTATTAATGTGCCAATATAAAAAATAACAATGTTTGGATTAGTGACGTTTTTGGTTTAGAAAGAGAAAAATAAAAGACGAGCTACGACTACGATTAAAACTACGACGTTGACGTAAAACGCGAACGTAAATACGTAAAACGCGACGAAATTAAAAATTAAACCTAAAAATTAATTAAAATATTAAACTAAGTCTTAAATAATATAAACAAGAATAAAAATCCAACAAATATATTTTAAAACCTTTTATTAATTAAATATTCAATTTTAAATGCTAATTAAAGCCCTAAAATTAAATATAATTAACAAAATGTCCAAAATATTATTTTATTGAACTAATAAGTTACTTATATTATTTAAAGACTAAAAAGTATTTTTCCTAAATTTTCAAAACTATTTTTCTATTTTTAAAAGGCTAAAAACACTTTTTAAACTAAAATAATCATAAAAAATAATAAAATAATGCCAAAATTAATTTAACAATTTTAAAAATCTTAAATTACCCTAATGAACAGTATAAAATTGAAAAAGTTTGAAAAATGTAAAAATTTGCACTAAAAGACAAAACAGATTAATAATTAAACCCTAATTAAACTAATTTAATTATAAAAAATAATTAAAACAGTGAACAGTAGATATTTTTTAAACTAAAAACCTTAAATTAATTTTATAAGTCTAACAAAAATTTTAAAAGTGAAAAATATAAATTTTTTACACTAAATTCCAAAAAACAGTAATTAAAAAGTAATTTAAATAAGCTATTTAATCTAAAATTTGCTTAATGAACAGTAACAGAAAATTAAATTATACTAAAAAATCAGAAATTAAAAAAGAAAAATATTGAAACCAGTTTGAAGACCTAAATCCTAAAAATCACCACTAAAGACAAAAAAATGGAATCTGATAGTGACCTTTGTGTGTTTTCTGTCTTTTAGCTAAGCAGTGGAAACAAGAGCACTAGCAGGGGTAATGAAGTTCCCACTGCTAGTGCAATATCAAGGTCTGTGGATGTTTTGACCTAGAACTTTAGCTTGGATTTGTTTTGATGGACAATAGGGGCACCCCTACACTCAGTGGAGTGTAGGGAGTCTATGCAAACAAGAAAAACCACAACTAACAACACAAAATCACACACAATTTGCCCTAAACAGTTACTGTAATCAAATAGGTGGTCATGGACAATTTTGCTGGTTCAGTTTGCACTTAGAGGAATTTTGAACTACACAAACTAGCCCCAAACAATAACCAGACTATGCTTAATTGATTAGAAGCCCTAGATGAATAGATTAACTAACTTCCTACAAGTTTTCAAAAATCAGAAATGCAGAATCAAGCTATGATGGGCCTACTGAATAATTTGGCTATATTTTACCAAGTTTTGAACATGTACATTCCTAACCTAAGCTACCAATCTTGAAGATACTAACTGATAACACCTAATACCAACAGACAAAGCATGTTTAAGCTGATTTATAACTGATATGTGTCACCCACCCAGATTAAAAATCAAATCCAAACACCCCCTTATATTCTGAAACTTAAAATTAACAAACCAAAACCAAATCACATGGACTAAAACTGATATCTAGCTACTCTATCATGCATATGAAACATAAACAAGCATAATATATCATTCAAATTGCACAATCACACAAAATCATCAAACCACAAAATTAAGCAAAAATCTTAGAAGGGTTCAAGCCTCACCTTAGAAGCTGATGCCTTCTTCTATGAGATTAGAAGCTTATGTGAGCTTGTAAGAGATGTGTAAAGGACCCCTGCTGAGGTTCAACAACTGAACCAGGGGTGTTCAATATCTTCAAGGTAAAAAAAAATGAAATGAAATGATGTGATGAGAAGGATGAGTACTTGGTCTTCTTGCCTGCACAACACCACAAAATCCACAAACACACTTCAAGTAGGCAATAGGCCACAAGCTGCAAGCTTGTGGCTTATGCTACAGTAACAGGTTAGCAAAATAAAACACTTGAAAATGCTTTTTCTTGAAATCCTTTTGAAACCACCACTCTTCTTGAAACTTTCTGAAAACAACTCAATGATCCTTCCTGAAATCCACTCACAAATCCACTTTCACTTCAGTGATTGTGGATTTCAGAAAGTCCAAATGTAAAAAAAAAATGTTTTATCTCAAAAATCCTTTGAACTCAAAACTTGTAAATCAGTTATACTATTGCATAAAGATAAATGCCTTACACTAAAACAAATTGAAATAATTGGAACACAGATATTTGCAAGGTTTATAAGAAATACTTTAAATATTCATTTACTTAGTAAAAATTACAAAAATCTGGAACAAAATACAAGTCACAAATCGACTTTGTATTTATACTAGGTGATAGAAGAATCTAGATACAAAAACAAGAGGAAAACCCTAGCAACTAGAATTCCAGGAATGCCCTTGGTTTGATTCTTGGTCAAATGCATCATGTGAAGTTGTACTGATGTGCCAGCTATCTTGATTTGATCATGAGCGTCCATTTCTCCTTAGGGACCAAGTTTGAAGGATCAGCCGTTGATTTGCTGTTGAGATGCCATTTTTGCTATAAAAAGTGTAGCAGGGGAACATGGGGGACCTACTTGGAGGTCACGGGTGAGTGTGATAGGTGGTGGGTTTTGTTTGTGGGTGGGTAAATCATCAATCTGGAGTTAATTGGGTCAAACCCCTTTGATTTGGGGTAAGTAGAAATTAGGGTTCTTGTTGGGTGATTAGGGAGAATTAGGGGAAGATGGGTGAATAGTGACTGTTTGGCGCCAGTTTATATATTAACTAATTACGTTTAAAAAAAATAATTAGTTAATATTTGAGTGGAGTGCTGACTGGGTGGGGGTGAGTGAGGTGGATGCTGGTGATTGGTTGGGAGGTGACGTGGCGTGGTATAAGTGGTGGAGGGTAGTTTGCATGTCTGGACACATTAGGTCCTTGCAAGTTCAAAATGTTTTCATAGCAAGTTTTCATCAGCAAACTCTCTTATCCTCTGTTAATATCTTTTGGCCATTTACAAATTCAGTCCTTGTGTTTTAAAGATGTAATGAATAAGGACTAAACTTGTATTTCTTGTGATTATCAAGGGCTTTTCTTGTACAACCTTCATTCTTAAAGGACCAATGTTGTAAATAGTGATTCTTCAAGGGCCAAAGTTGACAACTCTCCATAGATGAGGGACCAATCTTGCCAATTCTTCAAACTTCAAGGACTTCAAAGGAAATTCATGATTCGGGTCTGGTTCTTTGTGCGGCTTCGTTTCCCGTGTTCGTTTTTGCTTGATTCCTTTGATCTTTTGGTGAATTCACGATATCCGTACCTGAAATACACAATGAACAAACACAGGCATATTTTGGGTATTTTGATGACATTTTAAGCGTTTTAAGCCCGATTTGGACGATGAGACTATGTATAAATACAGTCTCATCACTCCCCCATACTAAACCATTGCCGTGTCCCCACGCAATGCTAGAATTAAGTATCGTAGCACTTCCAAAATTCATTTTATGATGACTTTTATTCAAGACATAAATTTAAATAAACTACTACACGTGTTTTAGACATAATGTATTGTTTTCATCACAAGAAAGTGACTTTTGGGATCATAGAACAAGAACACGTGAATGCTTCGTTAGAAATAATTTCGTCGTCCTCGATTTTCACCCAATTCCATGCTAAGCGTGTAACGAGATCATTGTTATTATAAGTTAGCAACACGAACACATCTTATGAGTGTTAATTACGAACCTAAACTCCCTTATTCCTACTTGGTATCTCTTATATTTTATTATGTCTTAATGATCACGAGGATACATCATTGACTTATGCGTGAATAGAGATTAAGTCTAAAAATAGAGTTTTAACGGTGTAACCAAAATCATTAAATTAATAATTCATCCTAATAGACAACGATGTCAAAAAATTAAGTCAACAAGAAGGATCGATAAACACGGTTTTATAACGGTTTTGAACATGAGACTTATTACCAAGACTTTTATACGCCCCCTAACGGAAGGGCCTTATTATCTTTGGTTTACCTCCATCTTTTATTCAACTTCGCCATGAAGCTTTTATTATGACTTCGGTCTTGCCTTGCCTTATATTATCCGCCTCATCGGTGGTTTTATTAGCCAAAGACGTATATCCTCACGCTAAAGCGAATTTTGGATCTTTAAAGCTTCGAAGATTAAGGCTTGATTCACTTTCAATTTGGGCATAGATTTTTCGGCCTTGTGAGCTTCAAAATTTTGCTTTATTTAGGTGAGCACTTGAAATCTTATTATTAGGTGAAGCTTTCGATTATTCGGGTGCCAATACTTCAAAACCGTGACGCTGGCGATACCTTAATGTTTTCCCAATTTAATTACATGGAAGCTACCAAAACAAATTAGAAACCCAACAATAGTGACTAAACCGCCAAATCAATATTTATTAACAATTTATTATGCAAAATGCGTTGGGAGAATAAGCTAATAATTACTACACATAAGATCGTGACGATTACGAGACTTATAAATAACTCTATCATTTCTTGTCCTCATTTAAGAGACTTAGCCTAAAAAGTTAAGGAATCGAAGCTAAGTGCTCAACACGCACGGTCGAGTCAAAAATTACTCTCGTTCTCACCATCGGAAAACCTACATTCGTGTCTTAAACACTTATGAAAAACTAGAAAAATTTTAAAATTCGGCCATTTTTAGCCTTATTTGCAACAAAACGATAACAAAAAAATGAATATTGGATTGCGTGTTGACGTAAGCAAGGTGAAGTATCTACTCACCCCCCCATACTAAAACTAAACATTGTCCTCAATGTTTCGAGTCTAGGGGTGCAAACACCCCCATACTAGAGACGAAGTCGAATGCTTAATCTCGAGCATGGAAAGGGTAAAAAGAATAACCTAAAAGCCGTTTATGCTAATAAGATAAACGTTAGAACATAAAAGGATATCATCGGATATCGAAATCTCCAAAGGCAACGGTCGAAGCTCGAGTGATCCGTAAAACGAACACGAGAGGCTTCAATGATGACGATGAACCTAATGAATCACAATCACAAACAACCACGAAACAAAGGTTGGAAGAGCACAAGTCCCCTCGTTACATTAAACTAAGAAAGCGATAATATGTACAAGGATAAGCATGAGAATCCCCCACGAGGCACCTTGTTTTTGATAACCGAGTCAAAAGCTCGACTCGAATCCCCATAAATGTGATCATTTAGGGATAATCATGGTTTGGTCATTTTTAGTGGGACTTACATGATAAACAAGGCCCAAAAGTACATGGAGTACTTTAAAAACCCGATAAACGTATACCGGGGTCAAAGATAGCGTCTTCGTTTTCGGATGAAAGACGAAACAACGCTACTTCAACACAAACCCCAATGGGGTAGAAGAAAAGAGATGAGAAGTAGAAAGGTGGGGCAATGGGTAAGGCAACATAATGAGCTACTCGAGGTAGACTCACACCAAGCAAACGAAAAGATTTTCCATTTATTGCATCGGTGGAAGACCGAGATTTCCCTTTACAAGCAATTCCGGGATCGTAAATCTCGTCCTCGATGGTAAAGTGTGAGGGAACATTTGGGGCTTCCCCCATACTAAAACCACACACACCATCGTCAAAAGGAGTAGACGAGGTGGTAGCACTCATAAAACGTGGTGATGACGGAGTTAAACATGTAGAAAAATCTTTTAAAACATTTTTAAAATCTTTTCCTTTTTCATCGTTCAAAAACTCTTTATGAAAACCCGATTGAATAATGTTGAAAATATTTGGCGTGTCAAATTCAAAATTAGTCGCGCTAAAAATCCTCACATTTAAGTCATTGGTGGGAGGGGGTGACGGATTATATAAGTTCTCAAAACGTTTGTCAATAAAGAACACCGCCCCCTCGGGGTCTACATACTCGTCATCCTCATGAACGTCGATCTCATCGATTTCTTCATCAAAGATAGGCTTGTCAAACCAAGGTTTGTCATTCCCTTCCTTGAGTATCTTAGAAACTCTCTCGAAAAGATCACGATCAAGCACGAAACCATCATTCTTTTGTGGGGATCGTTGATAAGTTAGATCCTCACGAATGTGGTAAACGTCATTCTCAAATGAGGAGTGTTGATTAGGTAACTCCTAGAGAATGGGACTCTTAGTGGTCACATGAGTTGGTTCGTCATCGAAAATAAGACGTTCCAACTCATTTAGTTCATCCTCGATTTTGGAAAGATCGACCTCACTCATAGGTGGAAGTGAAGGCATAAGAGCTAGCTCTCGTTCAATGATTTTCTCAATCTCGGGATCAAAATCGTAATCATCGTACTTCACATGTTTCTTCTTAGGAGAATCAAAAATTTCATGTGGATGTCGAAGTACGTGATCAATCTCGGCAAAATCGCCATCGTCATCGTCAAAGAAAGAGTCGATGTGAGCACTCACAACCATGGACTTACAAGTCAAATGACTATGCTTAGGTGACTTTTCTAAGATGAGAGGATCGATGTCGATAAACCCTTTAGCCTCAACGGTGTTGGGCTAGGCAAAGGAGACACTTCGATGGAGTTAGAAGTTGAAGCCTCAAAGACGTGGTCCTTCGAAGGTGGTGAAGACGAGCCCATATTGGTCTTTGTCGTGATGGCACTAACGTCGCCCTTCGGAATTGGTGTTTCACTTGTTTCGCTAAAAACATCCCAAAGTGAGTTTTCATCCATAAATTTACACATACCCTTTTGAATTAGGTACACGTATTCTTTATCGTTAAAATCATCATCTTTAAAACCGTTTTTCTTAATTCTTTCAAAACATGCATCAAGCTTCATTCTTTCCGCTAAAGTAAACATTTTGAAATCATTAGAATTTGAATCATTAGGTTTTGAAACCTCGGTTTTTTCATTCTCATTAAATCCTTGGGATTTTCTAGCGAAAAAGTCTATTTTCTCATCCCCATATCTCATAGTAAGTCTCCCCTCGTGAACGTCGATTACGGTTCGAGCCGTCGATAAGAATGGTCGGCCTAAAATAATGGGACATTTAGGGTCACACTCGTAATCGGATATAACGAAATCCGCGGGAAAAACAAACTTTCCAATCCTAACATAGACATCCTCGGCTATTCCAATTGGTATTAAAGGCGTACAATTTGCAAGCTCGATTGTCATGTTCGTGGGGGTAAGTGAAGGCAATCTCATCAATTTCCAAAGAGAATGAGGCATGAGATTGATGCTAGCACCTAAATCGGCAAGGGCTAAACATCCCTCAATCTCGGAAAAATCACAAGGTAGTAGAAATTGGCCCGGATCCTTTTCCTTTCTCGGCATACGCCTTTTGGGTTTTTTAAGAAGGATTGATGCACAAGTTTCTTCAAGGGTTACTTTGGTAAGGTCGACAAAGCTCTCTTTTTGAACCGTGGATGGAATGTGAGGTACACGAGGGTGTGCACTCTTTTCCTTGGTCGCCATGTTCACCCCATCGACTTTAGAACAAGAAGACGTCTTAGAAGTCGAGGGTTGAGAGGGATAAACAACACGGAATCCTTCAAGGTTAGGGGTAATCACATGACCTTTCTCACGAGACGAGGCGGCTTTACATTGTTCTTTCGGATTAGCAACGGTGTCACTAGGTAACGAACTTGATGACGAACCCGAGGCTTTGTTCATAATGGCCGAAAACATCTTTTTTATATCAATTTGCCCTTGCTCAATCTTCGTGTTTTGCAATTTCAATGTATTAGAAAAGTCGTTTTTCAAAGTACCAATTTCTCCCTCTAATCGTCTCATATTAGCCTCATTCGTTTTCATGTAATTTTGAAAATCGTTTGACGAACTATTTTGATTTGAATTAAAGTTCCCTTGGTTTTGATTGTTTCTTTGAAAATTTCCTTGATTCCCACTTGAAAAATTGTTTCCTTGATTGTTGTTGTTATCTCGATTTTGCCAAGTTATATTACGACCTTGATTATAACCTCCTTGATTTTGATTCGAAAAATTTCCTTGTTGATTATTTCCATGAAAATTGTTTCGGTTTTGATTAAAATTGTTGCCTTGGTTATAATTGCCTTGTTGTGATGGACCCGCGTTATTTTGATTTTGAAAATTGTTGTTTCCATTTAACGCACTCACATTCGACGTTTGGCCATCCGTAGCCGCACACTCGTAATAATTATGAGGTCCAGCACAAAACATACACGAAACCTCAACCGCTTTCACCGTAGCGGGAGCGTCTTTCTTTTGCATCTCAATGAGATAATACGTGAACACATTCGTTAACTTGTCGACTTTTGCATCAACCCTCTCAATGTCGCGATTAGAACTACTAACATTGGTGACATTGGCAACACTCGGTGCATTGCGGAGTTGGTAAACCTTGGATCGGTTTTCGATAATTATCAAAGCGTCTTTCGGAGTTTTACACAAAAAGTTGCCACCGGCGGCGGAATTCAACGAGTCTTGTTCGTGAAAATTAAGACCGTTGTAAAACGTATCGATTTGGTGCAACTCGGAAAAACCATGGTGAGGACATTGCCTAAGCAATTCCTTAAAACGATCCCACGCGTCTCTAAAAGATTCATTCGGTTTTTGCTCAAATTTCGTAATCTCGTTTTTGAAAAACGTTGTCTTAGACGGTGGGAAAAAATAATTAACGAACTTGGAAACGAGATCCTTCCACGTAGTTATCGAATTAGGTGGCTCTTTCTCGTACCAATCCTTGGCGGTACCATCGAGCGAGTACGGAAAAAGCATAAGCTTGACGACATCGGTGTCGACGTTCTTAAACTTGCTCGTGGCCAAAAGATGATCAAAATTCCGAATATGGTCGTGAGGATTATCGGCTTCACGGCCTTGAAACTTCGTAGCTTGGATCAACGAAAGCATTCCGCTCTTAATCTCAAAATTCTCCGCCTCAATAGCGGGAATTACGATCGCGTCTCCATAACCCTCGGTGGGCGCTTGGAGCAATTCCATCATAGAACGATTGTCGGCCATCTCCTCTATGGTTTCTTCAACAACGATATTAGGAACGTCGGTTTCTAATTCTCGTCTACGTCGTCGATTCCTTCGATTACGATTGCGTCGATTCGAAGCTTCACTAGAATTGGAATAATCCTTCGATCGAGTGCGCATGCACTAAGCGTAGAATGGGTGGTAGCAAAGAAGATTCTTTTTGCGGTTTTTTTTATTTTTCAATTTTTTTGGTTTTTGATTGGTTTTTAATTTTTTTGGATTTTTGAATGTATTACGTAGACACAAATCTACAAATCTCTCCTCGAATCGACTTTCTCGATTAAAGGAGCCTCAAAGAATGAAAACGATCACGTGGAGTGAACGTTCTCGATGACTTTAGAACGTTGGTGGAACACCAAAACGTTCAAGAGGGTTTAATCTTGAAAACAAGCAAATATAGTATACGTAGATAATACTTGGGCGACAAACCCTCGATTAGCCTTCTTTCTCAAAACACGCACAAGCAAGCGGAGGAAACGAGGCGGCGCGAAGCACTTAAGAGCCTTTTTCCTTTAGGTCGTGAAATACAACCGCCTTATACCCACCTTATAGTTTGTGTTAATTGAAATTAAGCCTCACGAAAGTATTTATCTATTTTGCCTTTAAACTTTTGCTTTAGATTCGAATACAATGATCGAGTGATGAAATCCCGAATCAAGGTTGCGTTTTCACGCTTTTGGAGTACTTGTATATTTATTGTTCTTACGTAGTACAATATAGTAATAATATATTCACAAGAAAAACGAAAACCAATATATCTACAATATAGTAAAAGATTGTTTTGTGTTTAATTTAGGAAAATTAAACACGTTTTATTTGGATACTATAATATAATAAGGAAAAATAACAAAAATGAGTATGTACGATATTTACGCTTTCCAAAAAATGAAAAGCAAAAACGCACTACTCACACAAACACGATACTAATAGTAATGGCACACTAAACACCTCCCCGGCAGCGGCGCCAAAATGATATAGGTTTTTATATACAAGTCTTAGGAAAGACGAGTATAAATGCGGTAAGTATTAATCGACACGATTTAGGAAAACCGTGAAGACGAATAAATTCCAAGTTCGTTTTCGAAGGAGGTGTGTGTATTAATGTGCCAATATAAAAAATAACAATGTTTGGATTAGTGACGTTTTTGGTTTAGAAAGAGAAAAATAAAAGACGAGCTACGACTACGATTAAAACTACGACGTTGACGTAAAACGCGAACGTAAATACGTAAAACGCGACGAAATTAAAAATTAAACCTAAAAATTAATTAAAATATTAAACTAAGTCTTAAATAATATAAATAAGAATAAAAATCCAACAAATATATTTTAAAACCTTTTATTACTTAAATATTCAATTTTAAATGCTAATTAAAGCCCTAAAATTAAATATAATTAACAAAATGTCCAAAATATTATTTTATTGAACTAATAAGTTACTTATATTATTTAAAGACTAAAAAGTATTTTTCCTAAATTTTCAAAACTATTTTTCTATTTTTAAAAGGCTAAAAACACTTTTTAAACTAAAATAATCATAAAAAATAATAAAATAATGCCAAAATTAATTTAACAATTTTTTAAAATCTTAAATTACCCTAATGAACAGTAGAAAATTGAAAAAGTTTGAAAAATATAAAAATTTGCACTAAAAGATAAAACAGATTAATAATTAAACCCTAATTAAACTAATTTAATTATAAAAAATAATTAAAACAGTGAACAGTAGATATTTTTTAAACTAAAAACCTTAAATTAATTTTCTGAGTCTAACAAAAATTTTAAAAGTGAAAAATATAAATTTTTTACACTAAATTCCAAAAAACAGTAATTAAAAAGTAATTTAAATAAGCTATTTAATCTAAAAATTGCTTAATGAACAGTAACAGAAAATTAAATTATACTAAAAAATCAGAAATTAAAAAAGAAAAATATTGAAACCAGTTTGAAGACCTAAATCCTAAAAATCACCACTAAAGACAAAAAAAATGGAATCTGATAGTGACCTTTGTGTGTTTTCTGTCTTTTAGCTAAGCAGTGGAAACAAGAGCACTAGCAGGGGTAATGAAGTTCCCACTGCTAGTGCAATATCAAGGTCTGTGGATGTTTTGACCTAGAACTTGAGCTTGGATTTGTTTTGATGGACAATAGGGGCACCCCTACACTCAGTGGAGTGTAGGGAGTCTATGCAAACAAGAAAAACCACAACTAACAACACAAAATCACACACAATTTGCCCTAAACAGTTACTGTAATCAAATAGGTGGTCATGGACAATTTTGCTGGTTCAGTTTGCACTTAGACGAATTTTGAACTACACAAACTAGCCCCAAACAATAACCAGACTATGCTTAATTGATTAGAAGCCCTAGATGAATAGATTAACTAACTTCCTACAAGTTTTCAAAAATCAGAAATGCAGAATCAAGCTATGATGGGCCTACTAAATAATTTGGCTATATTTTACCAAGTTTTGAACATGTACATTCCTAACCTAAGCTACCAATCTTGAAGATACTAACTGATAACACCTAATACCAACAGACAAAGCATGTTTAAGCTGATTTATAACTGATATGTGTCACCCACCCAGATTAAAAATCAAATCCAAACACCCCATTATATTCTGAAACTTAAAATTAACAAACCAAAACCAAATCACATGGACTAAAACTGATATCTAGCTACTCTATCATGCATATGAAACATAAACAAGCATAATATATCATTCAAATTGCACAATCACACAAAATCATCAAACCACAAAATTAAGCAAAAATCTTAGAAGGGTTCAAGCCTCACCTTAGAAGCTGATGCCTTCTTCTATGAGATTAGAAGCTTATGTGAGCTTGTAAGAGATGTGTAAAGGACCCCTGCTGAGGTTCAACAACTGAACCAGGGGTGTTCAATATCTTCAAGGTAAAAAAAATGAAATGAAATGATGTGATGAGAAGGATGAGTACTTGGTCTTCTTGCCTGCACAACACCACAAAATCCACAAACACACTTCAAGTAGGCAATAGGCCACAAGCTGCAAGCTTGTGGCTTATGCTACAGTAACAGGTTAGCAAAATAAAACACTTGAAAATGCTTTTTCTTGAAATCCTTTTGAAACCACCACTCTTCTTGAAACTTTCTGAAAACAACTCAATGATCCTTCCTGAAATCCACTCACAAATCCACTTTCACTTCAGTGATTGTGGATTTCAGAAAGTCCAAATGTAAAAAAAAAATGTTTTATCTCAAAAATCCTTTGAACTCAAAACTTGTAAATCAGTTATACTATTGCATAAAGATAAATGCCTTACACTAAAACAAATTGAAATAATTGGAACACAGATATTTGCAAGGTTTATAAGAAATACTTTAAATATTCATTTACTTAGTAAAAATTACAAAAATCTGGAACAAAATACAAGTCACAAACCGACTTTGTATTTATACTAGGTGATAGAAGAATCTAGATACAAAAACAAGAGGAAAACCCTAGCAACTAGCATTCCAGGAATGCCCTTGGTTTGATTCTTGGTCAAATGCATCATGTGAAGTTGTACTGATGTGCCAGCTATCTTGATTTGATCATGAGCGTCCATTTCTCCTTAGGGACCAAGTTTGAAGGATCAGCCGTTGATTTGCTGTTGAGATGCCATTTTTGCTATAAAAAGTGTAGCAGGGGAACATGGGGGACCTACTTGGAGGTCACGGGTGAGTGTGATAGGTGGTGGGTTTTGTTTGTGGGTGGGTAAATCATCAATCTGGAGTTAATTGGGTCAAACCCCTTTGATTTGGGGTAAGTAGAAATTAGGGTTCTTGTTGGGTGATTAGGGAGAATTAGGGGAAGATGGGTGAATAGTGACTGTTTGGCGCCAGTTTATATATTAACTAATTACGTTTAAAAAAAATAATTAGTTAATATTTGAGTGGAGTGCTGACTGGGTGGGGGTGAGTGAGGTGGATGCTGGTGATTGGTTGGGAGGTGACGTGGCGTGGTATAAGTGGTGGAGGGTAGTTTTCATGTCTGGACACATTAGGTCCTTGCAAGTTCAAAATGTTTTCATAGCAAGTTTTCAACAGCAAACTCTCTTATCCTTTGTTAATATCTTTTGGCCATTTACAAATTCAGTCCTTATGTTTTAAAGATGTAATGAATAAGGACTAAACTTGTATTTCTTGTGATTATCAAGGGCTTTTCTTGTACAATCTTCATTCTTAAAGGACCAATGTTGTAAATAGTGATTATTCAAGGGCCAAAGTTGACAACTCTCCATAGACGAGGGACCAATCTTGCCAATTCTTCAAACTTCAAGGACTTCAAAGGAAATTCATGATTCGGGTCTGGTTCTTTGTGCGGCTTCGTTTCCCATGTTCGTTTTTGCTTGATTCCTTTGATCTTTTGGTGAATTCACGATATCCGTACCTGAAATACACAATGAACAAACACAGGCATATTTTGGGTATTTTGATGACATTTTAAGCGTTTTAAGCCCGATTTGGACGATGAGACTATGTATAAATACAGTCTCATCACTAAGCCATGAACAAGTAACTAAAACTATGAACAAGTAATTTATACCATGCACAAACAACTCATACACGTCCTTTATTATGTAGCTCACGTGAAGTCCGATTAGTATTCTTTCCGCTTTTCAACTCTTACACCGTTTACTAGACATAAAGTACGGATATTCCGTCTTTTAGTAAGGACATCTCTTTCTATGCATGCTTAAGATTCCCCGTTTGCTATGCCATTTGTTTTCCCCAATTTTCAAATCATAAAAACTTTTCATTGTTTGACATGCTATCATTTTAAATCACCCGTGCTTTATATGCATGACCATGACTTACATGACCACCTAGTTATGGAGGTACCATAACCATGACACATGAGGCACACGTGTCATGACTCTTCCGCGACGAGAGTGATTTCCCGCGACGTCCCTCCACGTTCAGTTTGGCAATTATTATTATGATTATTTTTGGGGCGTATCGGTGCATCCGAGTTTCGAGTTTACACATACAGGGTCATTGGTTTAGTGTACTCTACACTCCATCACATTGGAGCTGATCCCTCATCCCAGACTATTATTTATTAGAGGTCACCCCTCTAATTGTATGACAAGGTCACCCTCTATATATTCATGCATGTTGATAATATGTTATGACTTATATGAGCTCGTGGGCATTTAATTATATTGCATGCATAAACATAAGACTTTGCAAAATATTCCTTTTGTTTAAAAATCATCTTCCAGGTTTTCCAGGACATACACATTTTCCGTTGCTCTCATTGTTGATTACTCATTTTCAGTTATTCTTATCATGTCATTATATATCCGTTCATTGAGCGTATTGCCCAGCCGTATTTTCTTTTTCATGTCTCATATGGCAGGTACCGAAGGACGATATTGGGCATCGCGATTATGTGCTTAGGATGAGAGCTACCTTAGTTTTCTTCCCTTATGCATTTTAATACTTATGCTTCAGTTGGACATATGTTTTGTCCTTTAGCCTTTTTATATTCTTATTTATGGTGAGTTTATGTGGAGAGCCGATGTTTGATTCCGGCTGTCCTGCTGGTCTTTTATGTCTTTATGACGTTATGCCTTTATTATTCTTTGATGACACGCCATAAATTTGACATAACAGTCTACTTGTCAAAGTGGGTCGTTACAATGCACACATGCCCTCCTCGTTTCTTTGAGTCTGCCCAAGGTTGTTTTGATGTGGCTCTTCGTTCCTCTATGGAGCGTATTGTCATTGCTTCTGGGTCAGGTTTTGGCGATTGGCAGTGGAAGCTTGCCACCTTACCCTTTTGCATTTAGAGGGCTTGGTGTCTACTCTGCAGGGGATGTTTTGAATTATGCGTTTCTTGCATCACGATTACTGTCTGTTGATTTGAAAATTAAGCTTCTTCAACATACTGGTATTGTAGCTTATGGACCTACTTTTGATGATGCACTGTGTGTTTTTATTTTATCTATGAAGACTGATCTTTTAAGTAATCCAAGTGAGATCACTGCCCCCACACTCATGAATAAAATGATAGATATATATTTTACACGGGTTACCAATAATGTGAAATCCGTGTTCTCCTTATCCCCTCGATCAATGTCCTTATGGAAACCTCAAAGGGAGTACCACACATCTGATTGGCTTAGGACGGTTCCTATTTCTGGGTTGGGATAAACTATGAATGGTAAGACAAACTGTTTTGTTTTGTGTTATCGGTTACGTATACCCTTATTTTTTATTTTGAAGCCTTGTTCAGCTCGCTCTAGATTTTTTGTTGGAGATATTTATGGATACCATGTGGTATCATGTGCTAGTATTGTTGGTATTAAATATCATCATAATGTTGTAGGCGATTCACTTGTTGACATCTGCTACCGTTCGGGGATTTCAGCCGATAAGGAAGTTGATATTAGGCTGGACGCGGGGGGGGGGGGGGGGGGGTTACAAAGCATTGCATCTGTCAGATATGTTACTTTACTCGTGGGATGGAGGAGTTGATATGTGTGTGCATCTGACTGTATCTTCTCCTTTGACGTAAATCTGGATGGCTGATTTCGTGCGCGGTCGTTTAGTGGTTGATGCTGCACAACGTAAACGTGTTAAGTATATGGATAAGTGTGCGGCTATTGGATATGGGTTTCTCCCCTTTTCCTTTTCTTTGTTTGGAGAATTAGAGGATAATGCGGTTACTTTGCTGAAGCGGACCCAGAAGTTCTCCATGGTTTAGGACATTGAGGCGCGTGCTACTGTTCATATTTTTAATAGGATTAGTTTTGCTATAGCTAAAGGAGTGAGAGCTCAGATTGTATCTCGGCTTCCCACTAAATTTTTGTAATTCATATTATTCCAATAGAAAAAGAACAATAATAATAAAGTGATTAAACAAACTGATTTATAATAATAATAACAATATTAATAATAATGATAATTTAAACCGTAAAACTCTGAATTAAAACGTAATTAAGAACTTTTCATTCAACTTTTTATGTAATATGAATTCTTTCCATTGATGTAATTGTAATGTCAAATTTACAATGACAATACAAGCTAAATAGCTAATATAATGTAATCTAAAGTATAGTCTTCATTATTATGCGAATCAAACAGATTACGTTATGTGATTTAAATTACAATTACATCTTACCATGAATTACAACAAACCAAACACCCTTTTAATGTAAGGTAAAAATTAACTGTAAGATAATACAATACTTTTATTGATGCAATGAACATTACAAGATGATAGCATATGTATTTATACTAAATACATAGCTTAGGTAATAAGCAACCGTAAAACCCTAAACCTAATGACCTTAAGCCCACAAACGGGCTTGGGTCCATTGACTCGTCTAATACTCCCCCACAGTTTGAACGAAAGTCTTCAAGACGGACAAACAAGATATAATGATGAATCATCATCTTCTTATTTATCTTTTTTCTATCTTCTTTGTTGTTTGTTTAAGCGAACTAAAATTGTTTTTGGCGGCATAATTGCTTATTGCTTGCGACATCCTCCTTTGCGTGACTTGCTTTTGTTTTAGAAGGGAACGACAATTTGATGATCAACTTTTGTTATCAATGACAATAATCTTAGAAAACAAACACAAATAGATCATGAAGAAAAAAAATATTGTTGATCAAATGTGACTCAACATATTTATCTATGGCTAGAATTTAGGGTTTATGCATAAACTACAAAAGAAAAAACCTAATTGAAAAAAAAACATAAAACGAAAGTAAAGGAATCCCTTCGAATCATCAACATATAGCCGATGACCGAAGGATAACAAAATTTAATGATAAATCTTACCTAGAGGTGTGATAAAATGTAAGATAACACAATACTTTTTTTTAGTCAATGAACATTACAAGAGATAGCATATGTATTTGAGAAGAGTTATTTTGGATACCATACTTTTTTTGGATATAAGGGGACTCATCCCCGCCATCCATCTCATTTCCATCTAATAGATGAGATTTAATATATTTTATTTTTTACCTATTTTTATAATTTAAATATTTTTTAAACCGTTAAGTATTAAATGAAAATAGTTATACCATCGCGACGAGCGTTTAATTATCTTTCTACCAATATGCATTATGATATACTTTCGAAGAAATTTCTTTTTCTTCTTGTTAAAATTTACGTGAAATATCATATATGATAATACTGTTTTATCATATATGATAACAGTGTTAAATCATATATGATACTTTCCATCATATATGATAGGTTATATTATATGATACTGCTGTTACATCGTATATGATATTAGTATCATATATGATAATTATCGAAAACGTGAAAGAAATGAAGAAAAATAAAATTTGTCGAAAGTATATCATATAGCATATCTATAGAAAGATAATTAAATGGTTTTCGTAACGGTATGTTTTTTTCGCATAACGATTAATGGTTTAAGAGATATTAATGTTTGAAAAAATAAAGTGAAAATATTTTGTGTTTAATATTATCCATTGGATTAAAATGGATATAGAAGATGGAGATTAATCCCTTAGTATCCAAATAAAGTTTAGTATCCAAATAACGTTTAGTATCCAAATAAACTTAAATCTATGTATTTATGTTAAATACATAACTTATGTAATAAACAACCATAAAACCTTAAACCTAATGACCTCAAATCTACAAACGTACTTAGATCTATTGACTCGTCTAATATTAACTTCATTCCCAAAACATCACACATAAACTCAAATATACCTTACCAAAACATACACTTATATACATACGCTTTGCATGACTCGATCTTAACATCCATGTATTCATTATCGCTGGTGAAAGGCCGTGGTAACCTTACTACACGTCGTCTAACTCAAATTTAGAGGGGCATAGAAATGAGTTGAGTTCCACAACGACCCTTTATGTAACAAAGTCTTAAAGGCTCAATCTCAACCATCCATCTTCTTTTCATCTAAGGGTCCAGATTAAACCCTCCTCCCACACTAAAAGGGTAAAATAGTCCCACTATAAATACCAATATTTTACACACACAACCATTTTTATCTAAAAAATTAGGTCGGGTCTCCCACCCACCTAACTTCCACCGCCAACCACCCCAACAACTTTTTCCGGCGACCACCCCAACAACTTACCTTCCACCGCCAACCACCCCTACCACCTACCTTTTTCCGGTGACAACACCTACAACCCACCTACCTTCCACCGCCAACAACCTTCCACAACCACTTACCTTCCACAACCAACAACCTTAACAACCTACCTTTTTTCTGACGATATTTTTCCGGCGACTTTCCACAGTGAAAAAAGATAGATGGAAACTTAAATAGAAACACGAATCGAAGCTCAAATCGAAGAAGATGTTGTTGTGGTTCTAGTTCTGGAAGCTGATAATGCAGATCTAGATCCATAACATCCAGAACTTCATGTACTTAATGAAGATGCAGATCCGAAAGCTAATGTTGTCAAAAATCTAGGTAAATGATTAGTTTGAGTTATTTGAAAACTAAATCATGCATGATTTGTATGAAAAGCATTAATAAATCTTTCTTATCGAAATCATATGTGTTATGCATGATTCATGTTGAATCATGCATGATTCTACATGATTCATGTTGATTCTGCATGATTCATGATGAATCATGCGTGATTCATGTTGAATCATACACGATTCACATTGAATCATGCGTGATTCATGTTGAACCATACGTGATTCATGTTGAACCATACGTGATTCATTTTGAACCATGTGTGAATCATGTTGAACCATTCGTGAATCATGTTGAACCACCAGTGAATCACGTTGAACCATGTGTGAATCATGTATGAATCATGCATGGTTCAACATGAATCATGCATGATTCAACATGATTCATGTTTAATCATGCATGATTCATGTTGAATCAAGCTATTCATGTGGAATCATGCATGATTCATGTTGATTCATGCATGATTCATGTTGAATCAAGCTTGATTCATGTGGAATCATGCATGATTCATGTGGAATCATACATGATTCATGTTGATTCATGCATGAATCAACATGAATCATGCATGAATGAATATGAATCATGCTTGATTCATCATGAATCATGCATGATTCAATCATGAATCATGCTTGATTCAACATCATTCATGCACACGTGAATCGTGCACGATTCAACGTAAATCAACACGATTCATGCACGATTCAACTATTCTTGTGCACGATGCAACGATTCTTCTACACGATTCAACGCGAATCGTATACGATGCAACGTGATGCATGATTCAATGCTTCATGCACGATTCAACGATTCTCATGCACGATTCAACGTGAATCGTGCACGATTCAACGTGAATCGTGCACGATTCATGTTGAATCATACTTAATTCATTTTGAATCATGCATGATTCTTGTTGAATCATGCATGATTCTTGTTGAATCATGCATGATTCATGTTGAATAATTTTTATTGTTATTAAAAATACTTGACCAAGTTTATACCATCACATTATCAATTGTTATTCTCTAACAGCTTCTACTAGTACACCAAGACCAAGTTTATACATTCATAGTGACACACCCGGAGGATCAGTATATTAGGAACCAAATGTTCTAGATGAGTTGTTACCTAAGGAGCGAAAAAGTTTTGATACAATGGAGGAATGTATTGAGTTTTATACTGCTTATGCTGAAAAATCAGGATTTGAAGTTAAAAAGTCCACGCAAAAAAGAAATAGGAGTGGCGACGTTAGATCATAGTACATCATGTGTAACCGGCAAGGTGTTCCAAAAGACATAAATGTGAACACCTTGGATCCTGCAAATAGTAGAAACCAAACAAGGAATACAAGATATCGTGTAACAGGTTGTGGGGTACAAATAATGGTTCATTTGGATTATGTTAAGAGAAAGTATGCAGTAACCTAATTTGTTGTAAGCACAACCATCAAATGCTTCCGAAAAAGTATAAGCATCTATTAAAGAAACAAAGAAAAATGACTCATGCAGAAAGAGTGTTTGTTGTGAGAGCTTCAACAATGAAAGTTAGGGTAACCAAGGCACATACCGTGTATTCTAACATCGTTCATTACTGCTCACGAAAAACCACCGACAATGATTGTAACGGATCAATATGGGGCAATGAAAAGGGCAATTGAAGCAATTCTAAAAGAATCAAAGCACTATTTATGCATGTGGCATATCATGCAAAAAATCCCATCAAAGGTATTGCCATTTTTATAACCTATTTGGAATCATTCATGATTCTTATAAAAACATAATCTGTTATGATTTACTTGCAGATTTGTGAAGAGATTTAATGTAAGACTAATTTCAAAGAACGTTTCAACAAATTGGTCTGGAATATGTTTATAGAGCCAAAAGAGTTTGAAGCAAGATGGTCAATACTTATTAAAGACTTTAGGTTGGAAAAGCACAAGTGGATGACAAAGATGTATGACCTTTGAGAAATGTGGTTACCAGCTTATTTTATTACGTCACCTCTGTTTGGCTTAATGAGAACTACTTCAAGAGCAGAGAGTGAAAATGCATTTTTTAAAGGTTTCACAAATCACGGGTCGACATTGATCAACTTCATGATGTGTTATGAATCAACAATGGAAAGACAAAGGCATAGACAAGAAAATCTAGATTTTAGAACTTTTGACGCTGCCCCAAGATATCGAACAATGTTAGAAATAGAAAAACATGCGGCTAAAGTTTATACAAGGACAATAATTCTTCTTGTTCAAGCAGAAATGTATGAATCTCTTTGGTCTTTTCAAATACAAGAGTTTAAAACGGACGAGGGAGTTGAGATGGTTTTAGTTAGAGACACAAGGGCGGGTGCTTATAGGACACTATTCACAAAAGAAGGAAAAGAGATGGTTGTGCAGGAAGAAGACAAAGTAATAGACTACAAGGTTAGTGGATTTTTTTTAACATGTTTCATATATGAATCATGCATGATTTAACATGAATCATGCATGATTCATATTGAATCATGCGTTATTCATATTGAGTCATGCATGATTCATATTGAGTCATGCATGATTCAATACGAATCATCAATGAGTCATGCATGATTCTGATATAATCAACAACAAATCATGCATGATTCATCAATGAATCACGCATGATTCATTGATGAATCAGGCATGATTTATTGATGAATCATGCATGATTTAGTAAGAATCAGGTATTAATACGTTTAGTTTTTTTGCATCAAAACAAGGTTTTGCGTTCTCTTGAAGACGGAACAGTTGAGTGTACCTGTAGACATTTCATGCGTTACGATTTTTATGTAGACACGTAGTTTGTGTTCTAAAGAACCGTAATGTTGAAATGATTCCTGAGAAGTACCTTTTAAGGCGCTGGAGGAGGGATTTGATACCACTTTCATTAAGAAGAAGCACAAACAGATATGGAGAGAAAAACAAGAAATGGAAATATTAACAAATGAGGCTAATTATATAGTAGATGAGTGTTTGTTTTTGTTGAGTAAAGATAAAGAAAAGTTGTCGCAATTTGTGGAAAAGCTCAAAACTATAAAAAAGGAATTTAAGGTTCTAGTGCCAAGGCCTCCTTCACAGAAAACGGCGGACATGATTGAAGATATTTATGCAGTTCGAAAGCCAAAGAAGAATACTGTAAACAATCCTCATGTTGCTTAAATAAGAGGTGCTAAGAAAGGAGAACGTAGAAAAACTGCAAGAGAAATAGCTATAAATGCTAAATATAAGCAAGCGCGAAAGTGTGGACAATGTGGAGTGAAGACTAACAAACATACAAAAATAACATGTCCAGAAAATCCAACATACATTGCTAAACTCCAAAAGATTGCTGCTGCGGCTGCTGCTGCAAAGGAATCAAAGAATGCAACTATTGCGGCTGCTGCTGAAAAGGAAGCAAGGAATACAACTACTCCTGATGCACTACAAACAGGAACAACTGGTGTGGGTACTCCTTGAATTTTTTTGTAGTTCACTTATAATATTTGTTAGATTTCTTCTTTAATTTGGTTTAATTGTGTTAAAACTCTGAGATTGTAGTACTTTGCTTAATGTTCATATAATGTTCAATTGAATGTTGTGAAACAGTTACAAAACTTCTAGAAAATCATGCATGAATCATGCATGATTCATCAGTGAGTGATGCATGATTATTATGAATCATGCATGATTCATTGATGAATCATGCATGATTCATTGATGAATCATGCATGATTCCTCAGTAATGATGCATGATTCATTGAATCAATAAATCATGCACATGTGTCATCCAAAAATCATGCACATGAGTCAGCAAGGAATACAACTACTGTTGATGTACTACAAACACTAACAAGTGGTGCGGGTGCTCTTTGAATTGTTTTTGTAGTTCACTTATAATTATTGTTATATTTATTCTTTAATTTGGTTAATATGTGTTAAAACTCTGAGATTGAAGTACTTTGTTTAATGTTTATATAATGTTCTATTGAATGTTGTCAAACTGTTACAAAACTTTTGGAAAATCATACAAGAATCATGCACATGAGTCATCAAAGAATCATGCAATGTTGAATCCATTGTGATTTCTTAGTGAAGAGATCAAGTACTTTGTTTAATGTTCATATAATGTTCTATTGAATGTTGTCAAACCGTTATAAAACTTTCGGAAAATCATACAAGAATCATGCACATGAGTCATCAAAGAATCATGCAATGTTGAATCCATTGTGATTTCTTAGTGAAGAGATCTCTGCCATAAAATCATGTATGAATCATGCATGATTCATAGATGAATCATGCATGATTCATAGATGAATCATGCATGATTCGTTGATGAATCATGCATTATTTAGTGAATCATGCATGATTCGTTGATGAATCATGTATTATTCAGTGAATCATGCAAAGAATTACATAATAGTAAAAAGATAACATAAAAAAGACAGTCTAACTGATTCATAAGTAAACAATTACATAACATTAAAAAGATAGTATAAAAAAGATAACATATGATATTTCTCATAAAAGTATTATCAGTTTTACCAACGAAAGATTACCAACATATTACATCAAAGGATAACATAAAAATCCCCTTGTCATAAAACTACCATCAGTTTTACCAACAAAATTTTACCAAACTACAATCAAACATCATTTTCTTGCTTTACCACCAACATATGTCTTACGTAATCTTTCGCTTTTGCAGCTTTAAGATCCTTACCAACCTCCTTTCCTTCTGCAACTTTAAGATCCTTACCAACCTCCTTCCCTTCTGTAGATTTAACATCCTTACCAACCTCCTTCCCTTCTGCAGCTTTAACATCTTTACCAACCTCCTTCTATTCTGCAACTTTAACATCCTTACCAACCTCCTTCCCTTCTACATGATCTTCTTTGCCAGGCATAGTCTTCGATGGATCACGTTCATCCCTGTTTTTTATTGCATCATGAATAATTGCAACCCTTTTATGTTCTTCATTCTCATTCTCAAACTTGAAGGGACAACTCAAACATCTTCTGTTTATGAATGTTAAAATCATGCAACAAAATCTTGGTAGCAATCCTATACCTCATACATAATAACTGTGAGCGTTGTTCCTTTGATTCTACATCGAACCCAACATCCCAATCTACAACAGGTGTGCCGGCTTAATATTCCATATGGATCATAGTAAATATTCCGCAATCTTCATAGTTACTCTCTGTACTCCATTTCAAACGTAGAATGCGTGGTTTGACTTTCATCATAGCTGATAGTTTGTCATGTTCATGCTCTTTTAGATGCCTGAGAAATAACTTTTTCTACAAAAAAAATTGAAAAAAGAGAAACAATATAAAACTCAATAAAAGATACAAGGCAGCTTGTAAGAAGACTGTATATAAAACTCAATACATTAATAAAAAAAATGATATCAAACTTACCATAGGATCACAAGCTGCCTTGTATCTTGACAAATAGGAATATGTACAGAATGAATGTTATCAATGATAAACATTGACGGATTCTCAAAGTTGAAATCAATGACATAAAAATGTCCAGAAACACAAATAGGAAAAACACCAAATCAACATTCGAGAGGCGAAGTGCATCCTCATCATGCTGCAACTGAGCTGAAATGGCATCTGAAAAGACTTTCCACTGTGCTTCTGCATCAAGAGTATTTTTAATAGTTCCTTCTGGCTGTTTACAGGCAAACGTAACAAAATTAGAGAGGATTCAAGATGAATCATTCATGATTCAAGATGAATCATGCATGATTAAAGATGAATCATGCATGATTTACAGAAGGAAAAAAAAACATTGCTACAGGTGAATAAAAACTTACAATACAGCCGGTTGTAAAAAAGAAAGCCTTCTTAACTGCTCATTAACTTTACCCGCTTCCACCAGCTTCAACAATGCATCCCGCTCCTCCATGTTCAACAATGCACTCCAACAATCAATAACATTGTGGTCTAACCATAATCCAGGTGTCAATGTCTCCATGCTCACTCTTACAGATTTTTGCTCATAACTCGAATTAGTTTGGAAAACAGTTTCACTACAATTAGAAATAACAAACAAATTATGATACGTCATTCCTTAACTACAAATCGAAACCAAAAAAAAAAAGAAATAGAGAACTTACTATTTATCGCCTTGCATAGCGAACAAACTGTTGCCCAGTATAAACTCAAGCCTCTTTAGATTAGGAACAACTTGCGTTCTCTTGTTCATAAAGGGAGACGACAACACAGAAGATGGCTTCCTAACTTTTTTCTTGGGAGATGAACGAGTAGAAACTCGTGGAGGCGTCTTGGGAGGCGAAACATTAGGTTCATTCATAATCATATTAAACAAATTCTCCTGCAAAAAGTTTAAAAAATTTAATTATAAACATATACATATGAACATATCAACTCATGAGGAAAAGTTAAAAATAAACGTCATGAAATGCATCTGAAAGCAGATCAATCACCTCTCCAACCGAATGAATATTTCTTTCAAGCCACTGTGTGTAAGTTTCTTCATCTTCGACTGCTGGTTCGTCTGCTTGTGAATCTGAATCGTTGTTCACAGCTACTGCTTCGTTCCTGGGCTCATTGTCCTTTGTAGGTGACTCCTTTGGAGCCGACTCTGTTGGCTTGTTTAAATCAAAATTCTCGTCAGGGGAAACACTGAAATCATGAATATGAGTAGGTTCATCTTGAAGCAAAACGGTATCCTTAAAAACTCCCTCATATTTCTCAATCAATTGACGGATGTTCTCATCATTTGGAAACTATTTGTTGGCATCTCTTAAAATGCATTCAAGTTCAGTCTTATCTTTGGCAATGCTTGAAAGATTTTCCTTGATCTTTGTGCAAAAGACCTACAAAAATGAAATATATAAATCATGCATGATTCATGTAGAATAATTCATGATTTATTGCATGAGTCATGCATGATTCATGTTGAATCATGCATGACTCATGTTACAATAATTTATGATTCTACATGAGTCTTGCATGATTCAGCATGAGTCATGCATGATTCAGCATGAGTCATGCATGATTCATCATGAGTCATGCATGATTTAACATCATGCATGACTCATGCTGAATCATGCATGACTCATGCTGAATCATGCATGATTCATTCTGAATCATGCATGATTCATTCTGAATCATGCATGATTCATGCAAACTCAGTTGAATCATGCATAAATCATGCATAAATAATTGAAAAAATAATAAAAACCATAAAAAGATACGAGAATACACATGTTTACCAGCAGCAACAAAATCGGAAGAAGTGGATAAACCTTCAGTTTGTTTTTCTTCAGTTTGTTTTTCTTCACTTTGTTTTTATTCAGTTTGTTTACCCACATTAAAAAAATCCTTCAGTTTGTTTTTCTTCGAACGCAGTCCATTCTGGCTGCAACTCCAACATCCCAATTACTTTTTCTTGGACCTTTAAATCCTGTCTGCGATGCATGTTTGTTGTATTCCAATTCAGTATAGCGGGTCTAGACCGAAGAACAAGATAACGATCAAATTTTGTTGAATCCAAATGTAACAACTGTTAGGAAATAAAAATTATTTCTTGTTAAAAGTTATAAACAATATAAACATAAAATACCAAAACACACAAAAAACGTAAATATATATATATATATATATATATATATATATATATATATATATATATATATATATATATATAGGGTAGGGTTATAATAAAAAGAAACTTATAATAAAAAGGATAGGAAGTAATCTCAACCGTTGATTTAGATTAGCAAGCTAAAAAAAGCGGAGTGGCATTTTTGTAAATAACAGAAAGTTGAAGGGCAAATTCGGCCAATGGCATTTTCGTAATATTCATGTTTTTTTTTCAAAAATCATCTCCGAAATTGAAATGGCCATAACTTTTTAAAGAAAAACTTTTATAAAAAACCGATTTCACCATAATTCTTAGAATTAAATCCTCTTCAAATCGATATAAATCTTGTTCAATTTCGTTCAAAAAATTTTTTAAGTAGTCAAATAGGTTTTGATTTTCTTGAATTTTTTTCAATTTTCGAGCTAAATTTTGTCCTTCGTAAAAGTTAAATCACGGAAAGTTTAAAGTACGAAAATTGTAGTATTACATTTAAGCTTTACACAGCAATTTGAATCACACAAAAGCAACATCATATGAGTGCGATATTACACTTTGAAAATGATACTTTAGTTATATTTTATGCACACAAAGTGTTTGATGAAATGCATATGTGAGATTTTTGTTGTAAAATTAGATATAAATGCAATTATTTTTATACCATAACGAATAACTAAGCATTTAACTTATGTTTAATTAAAAAATATTATTTTTTTAACTATTTTTATTCTACAAAACATACATATTCTTGTTTCATAGCGTTTTTAACCATTATTTTCATCGACATAAGATTGAAACTAAAAAAATTGCAAAACTTGAATGTTATAGATATTATGATATATTTTACACAGCTTTTTAAATCGTTCAAAAATAATAAAGTTTGTGTGCGATAACCCGTTTTTAATATAGTTTTTTTGGTTACATACAACAATATTTTAGTGAATCATTGTTAATTTTTAGTGCATCACATTTAATAATTTAGTGAATAATGCATTATTTACCATTACGAACTAAATTGTTACACATGATGATCCTACATATTAATGTAGTAAATTTTACAATGTGATCTAGTAAAATTTACATAGTGATACAGTAAAATATACAATTTAAAGTAGTAAAATTTACAATTTGATGTTGTTGGATATATAATATAACTTAATGCAGTATAATTTACATTGTAATGGAGTAGATATACAATTAAATGCAGTAAAATTTACAATTTGATGCAGTAAATATACAATTTAATGGAGTAAAATTTACTGTGATGCTAGCCTTTTAAGTGTAGTGCACTAACAAATTACGTTGTAATGTAGTAAAATTTACAATGTGATGTAGTAAAATATACAATTTAATGCAGTAAAATTTATAATGTGATATAGTATAATATACAACATTAATACAGTAAAATTTACAATTTGATGCAGTAAATATACAATTTGATTTAGTGAAAATTACAATTTGATACATGTAAAATATACAATTAATACAGTAAATGTTTACATTGTGATGCATTAAAATATAAAATTCAAAGCAATAAATATTACATTGCGATGTCGTAAAATTTACAATGTGATGCAGTAAAATAAATGATATAATGCAGCAAAATTTACATTGTAATGTAGTAAAATATAAATTTTAAAGTAGTTATTTTTACGTTGTAATGTAGTAAAATTTACAATTTGATGTAGAAATTATACAATTTAATGTAGTAAAATTTACATTGGGATGCAAATAAAATATACAATTTTAGTGCAGTGAATTTTACATTGTGATGTAGTAAATATACAGTTTTAAGAAATAATCTTTATATTAATGCAGTAAATTTTATATTTTAGTATATACAATTTATTGCGGTAAAATTTACATTGTAATGCAGTAAAACATACAATTTAAAGCAATAAATTTTACATGGTGTGATGCAGTAAAACATACAACTTAATCCAGTAAATTTACACTATAATGAAGTAAAATATACAATTTAATATAGTAAATTTTACATTATGATGCAGTAAAAGATACAATTTAATGCAGTAAAATTTTATATTGTCACTTGCAACACCGACCCCGTCATGCACCCAACTGTTCTTTCCATGTCGTTGAACTCTGCATATGGATCGTCTTGGAGACAACTTTGCCTCTATTATCAGACATACTCTTGCAGCTGAATCCATGGCTGCCTTATGAGAATCAGCCTTAGTTATTTTGTATCTCCCGACATATTTGGGCTCGCATCTTGTACAACACATTCATCACTAGTTACTTATAAGATACAATTATCACTGAAAGCCTCCCTACAACATATTTGGCTTGTCTAACAAAAGTTGCTTAAATACAATGCGACCAATCTGATGCCTAAATAATAACACTCTGATGCATCACAGTATAAACTTACCGCATTATAGTTTTAAAATCTTAAAGAAACATTTTACCAAACACTTTCTGCGCAACTTTCATAATCGTGTATTTTATCTATTTTTTTGAATTTCTTTCCAAATCTTAGAGGAAACATGATGTACTTATATTCTAGTTCATTACAGTTATTATTTACTACATTAAATTTATATTGTAATGTATTATAGTTATTTTATATTCTACTGCATTTTAGTATTATGTTGTCTTACATTAGAGTCTTATATTCTACTATTATATATATAATATCTCTTTCAGCTACCAAAGGGTGATATGTTCATCTATAAACTTAGTAATTTCATACACATCTATTTTAAAATTGTGTTGAGTGAATTAGTAAGAAACTAGTGCATCGTGGTAATAAACTAACGCATCACAGTTATAAATACTCATGTAGACATTTCATCAAACACATGGTGTGCACGTTTCATGAATAGTTTTTTCATCTAGTTTTCTTTCTCAAGCACATATTGAATCATCGTTTTAAATTGACTTATTACACTAACAATCTTTAAAAACATGTTAACATAAGAATATACTATTATAATTGAAATAAAGTTATAAAAAAATAGATCAATATCATTATAATCATGAAATCAAAGATCAACATAATCAGATTATTCACGGTAACAGTAAACACAATTGGAAAGACTTACTTTCACTTTTGAATGACACGTCTATTAAAGTGGGTAACGATGGTGATGGCGGGAAATAGTAACGACGACGGGAACGATGAAGAAGGTGGATATGAAGGTCTGATGGTGAAAAAAACTAGGATGGTGAAACTGAATTTATAGACGAGAGGGAGGCTAAGAGAAAGAGAGCAGAGAATAGATCGTAAAAGATGAAAGAGAATAAAAGGTGAGTAACAAGTATATATATGTGTAGATGTGAAATGACGAAAATACCCTTATGGTTATAATTTTAAGGCTAGGGTTAGTGGGACAGGTGGCATCATGTGGTTCCTTCCTATCCTTTTTATTATAACTTTCTTTTTATTTTACCCCAACTCTATATATATATATATATATATATATATATATATATATATATATATATATATATATACACTTAAAATTAAAAATTTCACAACGGCCGAATGTAAAAGCCAGCCAAAGTATTCGGTTCTGTACTATTTCCAAGACACCTGTATATGAACTCACACCAATCAATTCCAGCAACTGAAAATAGAGTAAGAAAATTGACTTTAAACATGAAGTCAATTTCTGTTGCTTCATTAAGCTTCTCTTGAATATCAGAACTCAAATGGATCATCCAAAGCTCTCTCAGGTAAATCATAGATAAAAGTTCCACCAATGGGAAGTCCTAAAATATCGTCAATCTTCTGAGGAGTTACAAGAAACTAAGACTCGTTTAAAAGCGCAAACTGATAGCTCTTATTTTTAAACGCTCTAACAACAAACCTCCCTAAACGCCCAGGTAAGTTATTTATTTTAATAGAACGAAATGCATAAAAACCAATACTTTTCAAAAAGTTATCTATGTCCACTTGGCTATCTCGAATTGCGAAGAAAGAAGTAGGAACTGTCCTACATTTTATAATTGGAAACTTGAGTAGATACTTATCTTTTTCACTCAACACAACCTCTGCACCTTCAGAATTTTTCTTCTACTTCTTCGCATGTTTCTTAACAGCCTCTTCATCTTCCTTGTCAATTTCGTCTTTAACATATTCCTCATTGGACTCGTGCTTTTCAACCTTCACTTTTCGGGGAAGTTTTTTTACCCCAGGCTCTTTCTTAACCCCCGTTCGTCCCTTAGCTTTAGGTTTTAAATCCTCCAAACCATCCTCATTCTCCTCATCAGTTGTATCGTCATTTTGATCTTCTTCATCCGACTCCTCTTTGTAGTCACCTACAACCTTCGACACTACACTATCTACAAAATCATAAGATCTCTTCCCAACTGCTTTACCAGTAGGTTCCTTCTTAACAGTAGGTTCTTTTTTAATAGCAGCACTAGATTTCTGTGAAAGAGCTTTTGACTTTGGTATTGCACTAGTTCTTGTTTTAGTTTCAGCGGGAGGAGGTGAACGAGGAGATCCTTTATGAGCAGTATATTTCTGACGCTTGTTCGTATTACAATGAACTACAAACAGTTAGAAAACAATCAGTTAAGTACTAAAAAGTTACAAATACAAAAAACATATGCATGATTCAAAATGAATCATGCATGATTTAACATACAGGATTCAGGTTGAATCATGCATGATTCATGATGCATGATTCATGATGCATGATTCATGATGAATCATGCATGATTCATGTTACATCATGCATGATTCATGTTGAATCATGCATGATTCATGTTGAATCATGCATGACTAAAATATTGGTATTCTGAAAATACTAAAATACCAAAACACTCATCGGCGCCTGACCTGAGAAAACGTACAACTCGTACAACAGAAGGTCCCAAAACGCTCGTAAAATCCTTATTAGTCCTGATTGTAGATTACAGGCATTTTTTTATCAACTTAAATCAAGTCTACCTACTGCTGATTCTCTAATAAACAACTTAATGATGATATTACCGGTGAAGAAAGAGCATGTTAACTACGAGAGAGATTCATGGAGTGTGTGTTTTTGGGACAGCTAGCTTTTCTTAAGCTTTTAGGAGCTTTTCATTTTAAAAAGCTATTGTTATCAGTAGCAGTGTGCCCAAAATTCTAAAAAACTTAGCAAAAGTCTCGTATGTGTGACTTGTGATGCGTGACTTTCACGTTACACAACAGAAGGTCCCAAAACGCACATAAAGTGCTTATTAGTCCTACTACCTACTGTTGATTCTCTAATAAACAACTTAAAGTGCTTGTACTTGTTCACTAACTTATTTTTATCAACTTAAAGTGCTTATTAGTCACATTAACATATCTTAAAAATAAGCCTAAAAACAACCTAGTAATTATAAAACTAAGCCTAACATCTTAATCTTATTTTTTTATCAACTTTAATAAAGCCTAAAATAAAAAAAATAAGCCTAAAATAATCTAATAAACAAAAATAAGCATTAAAAAAATAAGCAGTATAACCTCCAGCCAACAATAAGCATTAAAAAAATAAGCAGTATAACCTCAAAGAATAAGCAGTATAACATCAACTAAAATAAGCAGTATAATCTCAAAAATAAGCATTAAAAAAATAAGAATCAAAAGGCTTACCTCCAGCCAACGCGTCTTTCAAAGCTGTTACTTTTTCCATTACTCAAACACGTAGGTCAGAGATCGATTATTAGGGTTAAATCACTAATGGAGATCAATGATTAGGGTTTAAATCGGAAAACGGGTTTTAATCGGAAATGTAGGTCGATGATTGGGTTGATCGAAGATGATTGGGGGTGATCGAAGATGATTGGTGGTGGCGGCGTTGATTGGTGGTGGCGATGGAGGTGGCAGTTAGGGTTTAGTGAGAGAGGCAGTTTTTATGTGAGTGTGTAAATTATGTGTGTGTAGTAAATAGGGGGTAAAAGCCATAAAATACCTACGCACTCTTCATTTTGTTCCATTATGAAAAACATACTATTTTTTGTACTCATTTGCCCAATGTACATTCAAATTTGACTATGTTATAACCAATATGATAATGAAATGACTAAAATACCCTAATAAATGACTAAGTTACCCTTCTATATTTTTTCATTTCTTTTTCTTTTAAATATATGTCAAAACTTTCGGGGCATGTTTGGAAATCATATGTTAAACCATTTCTCCGTCCATTTATGTTAAAATAAAATAACAAAAAATTAATAGATAGTATAACACTAGAAGTCACGTACTCATCACATTTCACATCCTCGCTGATCAAAAAATGAAGTTACAATTGTAAAATTATTCAAATCTTTTACCAACATGTTAATTAATTTATAATTCAATTTTTTTACCAACATGTTGGTTAAACCTATAAAACCACATCTTCATCTTCTTTACCTCTGAAACCAACCACCATCCTTAACCTCCCACTCTCCCATTTCCACCACCACCACCACCGGCCATCCTTCACCACCTTCCTCAAAACTAACCACCATCCTTAACCTCCCATCATCAAAACTAACCACCATCCTTAACCTCCCACTCTCCCATCATCATTCACCACCGGCCATCCTTCCCATCATCAAAACTAACCACCATCATTCCCATCATCAAAACTAACCACCATCCTTAACCTCCCACTCTCCCATTTCCACCACCACCACCACCGGCCATCCTTTACCACCTTCCTCCGCTCACCACCCCTCTCCGTCCATCTCAATTTTTTCACACAAAATCTGTCAGTAATGATAACAGAGGCTATGCTACGGAGTCGCATCCTTAGCTAGAGTTATCGGAGCTGATATCCAACAGTACTCGTGAAGAATCGAAGCATCATATTAAAATATGATTGGGTTTGGTTTGATTATTAGAAAGCTAATCAATCTTCATCGGTCAACACCAACTCTCAACACCAACTCCGGTCACAATCTCCATTAACAGATCCGGCGGGATCTATACATTCTCCGGAGACATATTGTGTGTGAGTGTAGTTTTTGTGTATGATATTGATAGATCTGGCTTGATCTATGTTTTGGGTGTGAGATATGCATGAGTTGTAGGTGGAACTGTGGAAGTGTGGTGGTAAAGTATATAAATGTAGGTGGAAGTGTGGTGGTGATGTTATTCTAAAAATTTATAAGGGTATTTTAGTCATTTCATTGTTATATTGGTCATAACATGATCAAATTTGAATGTATATTGGGCAAATGAGTACAAAAAATAGTATGTTTTTCATAATGGAACAAAATGAAGAGTACGTGGCTATTTTATAGCTTTTACCCTAAATAGGGTGAAGAGGGTAAACCGATCATTTTTTTATTTTATTAAATTAATACGGGTTGTTAGATGTAATTAAAATGAGTTTTTCTATCTTGTGCCCTAGGGGCACATGATAAGAAGGTAAAATGTATATGAAAAATACACAGGGTCCCACAGAAAAGTACACAGAAATCCGTAAAATGTGGATCCCTGTGTATTTTTCTATGAGACCCGAAGTACATTTTACCTTCTTATCATATGCCCCTAAAGCATAAGATAAAAAAACCCAATTAAAATAGATGGATCACATGAGTACATTAAAACTCTAAACTTTTTGTTGATTAATTACATGAAAGTAGGAATAGCGAGAGTCTGACACTGTGGAACATGTCTCAATCGTTGAAAGCATTCGGTGGAAGCCACATCAGCCAATGTGGGCCATGTGGACCGTCCAATCACCACTAGGGGCGGCGAACAAAGACAATAAAACTTTAGGATATGGTCGGTCTACGTAAGCAACCATGTGTTGTTGTTAACATTATTGAGTTCCTCCTGATCTCATTTATTCTCGATTTGACCAAACCAAGTTGGCTATTGGCACATCATATCATTTTCCATTCCAATATTCAGTTCAAGTGTTTTTACATATGATCTGAAAACATTAATCATGCAAACGTTGTAATAAAAATATATCTATAGGATAACGTAGATTACACTCGTATAGCCAGCCGTATACATTCTGAAGATTGTTGTTTGATCGAGTGCTTTACGATGATTTACGCAAGGCGTTCGAAACATAAACGGTGTGCTGTGTGCATGGCAGTTAGTTGTCACGTTAGATAAATTTCTACCCGAGTACTACTCGGGTCTTTTTTCCCTATCACAAATTTCATGGATACTAGAAAAAGATATTAATGAATCAAAAGTACATTCTTTAAAATTAATTAAGTTTATTTTTCTTTTTAAAATTGGGAAAAGGTGAAGAAAAGAAAATTAAATTTCCAAACCACCTCTCAACTTCATGACTCAGAAAAAGAATATGCCACATCTTAAAATGAATATCAAATACAAATTAAATACCTAACCATGCATGAGTACTCTTTAGAAGTAACCAAAAGCAACATGATATGAAAACTTCAATCCCCACCAAAAGCATGAAAAGGCAACACACAAACAAAAAAAACAAGCATGAAAATGAGCTAGTAATAAGTATGATATATAAGGACCATGCAATTATAAGTGATTTTTCAGGCCTCAACTTATTATGGTCATAGTTAGTTTTCCAGAGTGGTAAAAGCTGTAAATGAAAGTGTAATTTGAATAATAATATCAACTTCTGTTGAATTAAAGAAAAAGTGGAACCTAGTTGATCTGGCTCCCATAATCTTTTCCTTTGAAGTTTTAGACATCAAAGGTTCTTACTTTTTGTGGTCTTATAACCAATCAAATATATTGTTGTTACATGGCAATGAATTTTACTTGTGTTAAAAGTGTCATAATTATCTTATGTTAATCTTTTGACTAATTAAGAAGCTTATCGATCAACAGCATTCCCACTCACAATAGTTTGATAATTATACCAGGCGATAAGATAGCTAGTGCCCATGGACCATGGAAAGCAACTCTATGTCGTCGACGTTTCACTAACTTTTCTCTGAGATGTAGATTGACAGAAAGACCCATTTCTACTAATACTGATTAGCTGCATGAAGCGTATCATATGATCCTAATTCTGTGTTCACTAAAAACTGTTTAAAATGTCCTGAACTTTATTTTACGGGATAGTCCGCTTTACCCCCAAAAAAAAATGTCCTGAACTTCAAGATCAACAGCATAACATGTTTTTTTAAGCATGGATATGAGAGGTCCATTAGAGATCGCAGATTTTCGAAGAAATTAAATTTTTCTGTATTCAGGCGATGAGAACCTGACCGGATACTCTTCAAATTAAGAAATTGAACTACCCCGGATTCGAGCTATGATTTACATGTAGCTGTTCAAATGGCCAAAAGAAGAAACGCTAGTTAAAAGAAAATGGGTCAAAAGTCGACCAAAGTTTCATCATCAACAGTATCATTTTACTCCAGAAAAGTTAGATAAAATTTATAATACTTTTGGTAGGAAGAATTATGATCTTCGGATAAAATATGTTTTTGGTCAACCCACTCCGTATAAAAGATTTACAGATTTACCCACTACCTAATCAACCCGACATGTTCATTTCCACTAAACTAAACCGTAATAATGTCCAGGCATTCTTAACTTGCACTCCTAAAATTTAGTGTCTTTAGTACTATTTGAATCACTAGGAATAATTAACAACCTGGATTAAATTCTCTGCATTAGCCTGGCTGAGCATGTGAAAAATTATCAGAACAATGTGATACTAGGCCTACACCAAAATGTACTAAAAGCAATTTCCAAGTGGCATTTTTGTCATTTAGTTGCTACTTTATTACTAATAGGTTTAATCAAGGGGCCATATGGTGTGGATATATATAGTATGCAGTTTTGAAAGTTGAAGGCATCTCAAACTAAAGCTTCTCAAAAACTTTGCAGTCATCATCTCACTGTGAGAATTTTCTTTTGACTGTGCATGTGCGATGGCAACTGAAATTGATATTCCGGAATCTGTTCTCTTGAAGGTTAGTGATCATAACTTAATATGCTAATTTTCTTAAAGGTTAGTGATTATAACTGAAATTAATATTCCAGAATCTGTAGTGAAGGTATTCAAAATTTGCATATATGATTTACCTGACGTGGTCGGATTCTTGTTATAGTATGAAAAGATCAGAGATTATTCCTATATGAAAAATAAAGATCCAACTTAGTTTAGATTCTTATCAGTTGTAAGATTGTTATGTGTGTGATTCGTAAAGGAGTTTAGAAAAAAAGAACAAAAATAAGAAACTAATTAATATGAACTAGGTTCTGCATTAAATAGTTGGCGATCATATCCCAACAAGCCTAGACGAATTTTTTTAGTTTGCACGGTTTGAAAGATTGAAACATGGATCACAGGCAGTTTACTACACATGATCTTTCTCTTGTTAGTTTCACTTTTCACTAAAGGTGGAAAAAGGGACGTGTTGTGAGATGTGACTTGTGAGCCTTTTTGTTGGTCGAAAACAAATCGCCTGAAGCAAACTTTGTCCAATTTCTTAAAGTTGAATCATAGATGATTAGTATGTCAATTATCATTGCAACAAATGTAATATTTTTAGGATAATTAGTTCAAAATATATACGGAGTATAACTTGCCACAAAATTCTTTAGCGTGAATCACTAACTACTAACTCGCCGTTAAAAAAAAAAAAATCATCCTATTGCATGTACTAAATGGCTGGTGACACGCCAGCAGTAGTACACATAATAGGAAGATTATGTGGTTTGTATATTTAGTATAAGGTGATTTAGATTGATAAAAACTGAAGAATTTTGCAAGTTATATTTATTTGTAATTAATTACCATCTTACTTTGACTAATGGGCTGTTTGGTTCAAAACTTTGAAATACATGGTTTGTAATTTTGGAGTATTTGAAAGTTTGAAGGGTTTAAAACAATGCTTTTTAAGCCAACATGTTTGGTTAACAAAATATGTGTAAAGAGATATATAATTTAAGTAGTAGTAAATGACAAAATTATCCTTTTGTTATCTTCTTCCTAACAAAAACAAAAGATGTACGCCTTCAATGGTGACTCGTAAAAATCATCTCATTAAAAGGCAATCAATCACAAATCAACAAATATAAATAGAGACTAACCGATAAATATTTATTTAACCTATATTTAATTAACATGAATTGCTTCAAAAGTAACAAATCAAAAAAAGAGACGACAAACGGTAGCTTACATAATTACATTGCCTTTTGATTTAATTTCTTAATAATAAACCTAATTAAAATCAAAACTGGACAAATACACATGTTTGTAGATAAATACTCAGTTCTCTTTCGTAATCCCATATGTTCTTTGTAAATAAAATAATAAAAAAATAAAAATCTTACCAACAGACTATAAACAAGAAAGAGAGATGGATATTTAATTATTATAATAGAACGGATTAGAATGAAACAAACGACCAACTGATTATAAAGTAGAAGATTTGATAAGTGTGTTTTTAAGACTCATGTGTGAGATGGGGAATAATGGTGGAAGGGTAACTTTGTCTACTTGAAACACTTTCAAGCCCAACATTTAAATTTGGTCCTCACCCTATGCATTAAGAAAACACGTTTTTTGATGTGTTTAAAAACTAAAACCCTTTCTACTTTTTGAACCAAACATGATAAAGTTTTTAAACTCAAAACCACCAAAAACCACCAGATATAGGCAAACCAAGATTTATGAGGTTTCTAGGCACTGAAAACACACTGCAAACCACTTTCACCCATTTGATGTGTTTACTTCTAAGGTTGTCTTTTTATTTTACCTTGTTTGAGCTTTTGAAGCTACCACATAACCCAATTCTATACATTAGTTAACAGTCGAAATTACCACCTTAAGTTTTTTTTTTTCTTTTTCTTTTGATGAAAGAAATTAACATCTCTAGTTGTCACTCGTTCATGACTATCTTTATATGTCATTATGTTAAAAATTATAAGGGTTTAAGTATGATATTAATACCTCAAAGTCATAACAAGGATCAACAACTTAGCACACATGTAGTCTAGGACACTGAACATGAGTATTTCTTACAATAAAGCTTCGAAAAACAATAATTTCCCACATATGCCGAAGTAAATACCTCTATATTCATTTCCTTCTTTTAGTAATTTGAAACTATGAACCGCTTTATAATCTCATCAATCGTAATTTTTCCTACAGGAAGTTAAAATAGAAGAGAATGCATTTTCAAGTGAAAGTTTGGAAGAAAAAGTTAGAGAACTTGTTGATAGCAAAGTGAAACAACTTGAAACTAGCAACCTAGTGACAGAACCTGTAAATACAAAGCTAGAAACCGGTACAATGACCAATGAGAGTGAAACCTTTTTCCAAACATTCTCAGTTCCCATGGTCGTCACTGCTGATGAACACAGCAACATACCAGAAACTAGCAAGGACACACCAAAACAAGAAGATCAGGAAGAAAAAGTGACCAAGATTGAAGCCTTGACAGATGAGAAACCAGTTGATGATGTTGTTGAAGCTGTTTCAACACAAACAGAACGTAAAGATAAGAATGATGGAAAGGCTATTCAAATTGACGAAGAAACTCAAGAAAAGGAGCAAGCTCACAACACCTTAGAAAAAGATCATGCGGCTGATTCCAATGAGCAGGATCTGAATGAAATGCCTAGAGAGTCCGTCAAGGAAAAAACGGAAAACATATCAAATGATGCTCAAGAGGTAAAAAGTTTTCAACTTAAGTAATTTTCAACTACACTTAAAATACTTCTTAGTACATCATTCCAGCTAGCTTGATATGATTGAGCCAGAAAGGTGGCAAATTGGGTGGGTTTGCTAAAACGGCCAAAACCGGTAAATTTCATGTACAGGTCGAAGCAGGTTGATCTGAACACTTTCCGAGTCAGATTTTCAACTGCATTATATAATAATTTCTTAGATAAAATGTATTATGAATGAAGACACCAACTATAAAATACTTCTAATAGATAGATGAAGGGAATAATTTTTGAGCCTATTTATAAGAGTTATTATTTCTTTATAATTTTATGCTAAAGGGAATAATTTTCATATAGGCAAGTGAGCTGTGTCAGAATGGACCAAACAAGGAACGAGAAATAAAGCCTGAGGAAAGTGTCAAGAACGCTCTACTCTCTACTGCAGACATTAAGCAAGAGGAAAAAACTGAAGAATTACCAGGTGTTGGAATAGAGGAAGAAGTGAAGCAAAATGGTTTATTGCATGAGGAAAAGGGTGAAGAGGCTACTCAGAGTGATGATGGTCAGAAGGAAAAGTCTGAGAACCCCATAATCACGGAAGTTCGTGAAGAAAATAGTTTGGAGAAGATTGAATATGAAAGTTCCACTCCAATAGCAACTGTAAACAAAGATGAAGCTGAAGAAAAGGAACAAGTCATGAACGTAATAGAAAAGGATCAAGGTGAGGATGGAGTTACAAGCATACAAGACATGATGCCTGAAGGAGGCATAGAAGAAACGAAACACCAAGGTGACTGTAATGAAGCTGAAGTTATAGCTAAAGAAATTACGGAGAAAGAGACTGAAGAAATCATATATAGTGTTGGGACACCAGAGAATATCGAGCCACTAAGTTTGAATGATATTATTCCCACTGATGTTAGCATCACAGCACACACACAACCAGAAGAACCCATACAAAATGAAGAACAGAACGATGTAGAGGCTATTGACATTAAAGATGGTGAAACGAAAGACTATGGAAGCTCAATGGTCAAGGAAATATATGAAGAGCCTGTCTCAGATAAGGCTAACACTGAAGAAGGGCCGAGACATTCTGAAAGTTCGAATAAGGAAACAATTGAGAATGACGTAGTGAGCAAAGATGAAGGTCAAGAAAAGAATGATGTCGAATGCTCACAAGATGAACCCTCGACAGGAGACCTGGAGGCAAAAACAAAGGAATCCATCACAAATGATGAAAAGGCTGCTGAAAAAGGAGCAAGTGATGAGACTGGCCCAGTGAACGCTGAATCTGAAGTAGGACTAAAAGTTTCTGGCAGCATGGAGCCAACTGAGGTAGAAGTTCTCAGTACAATAGAGAAAAGCCAAGATGATACTGATGGTGCTATAAGCTTACAAGATGCAACATGTGAGGATAAAAAAGAAACAGAATCTGGTGAAAATGAAACTACAGTTGCTGATACTGAGGAGCTGAATGAAACGCCTACAGAGTTCGAGGAAGAAGCAAAGAAAAAATCCATTGATTCTGAGGTAATGAATCCTCAAACTAACCAATTTATTAATGCATTCTCAGATATAGTTGGAAGCATTCTTGAACACCAAATTAGGTTGGGTTAAAATGTCTCCTCTTTCATACATATTAGAATTGGCTGGATGGCTAACCAACACTTTGTTCCTGCTTAAAATTTTTGATATATAAGTTTCAGTGGAAGTTGCAAAAACACGACCGATAATCTGAAACTTTGAATAAACTTAGCAGGCTATAGGAATTACTAAGACTTTAGGAAACTTACACCCTGTTTGATGATCCTCTTTAAGCCGATTTTTTCTGTTTCACCAATAAGCCCTTTATAGATTAACACAGCCCAATCGTCTAATTCGTAAGTAAATGGCTCAAAACAGCCATCTATTCTATACCTGACGAAAAGGGATTTAAGCAAATAAAAGAATACACCATTACCAGGACATAATAAAATAATCAATGATTAGAGATAACTTGTGTATGTAACTTAATGACGTGGAAGACACGTTATACACCTAGCTAGAATGAAAGTTCACCTAATAATATACTGGGAGAAATTGGCAGTACAGAGAATACACCATTAATTTAACTTACGCTCAAAATTATATTAGAAACGATGAAGTGAAACTACCACAAAGATTGTTATTAAAAAGATATATATACATCTGTGTTAGAACTGTAATTCACTACTAATAGGTTCTATTTGGTTTTATATTGTCTTATTTACTTTCCTCGTTTACGGTTCTATGTGTCAGTGACATATCACGAACTATTCCCTCGGACCTGTTGAAGATTCTTACCACAATCATTGAGCCTATTCATCATTTTTTTTCTTTCATCATTTACTTATGCTGAATTATTTTTTTCATATAGGCAAGCTATTACTCTGAAAATAAAGCAGAGGAAAAACTAGTAGAACGTCCCGATGAAAGTCTCAATGGAATTGAGCAAAAAGAAGAGACTGAAGATATCAGGCAAAGTGCTGTATTAGAGGAAAAACTGGTTCAAGTAGAGACTCGGGAACATGAAGAAACGGAAGAAGCAGAGGCTACTCATAGTGATGATGGCCAAAAGGAAAAGTTTGACAACCCTGCTGTCACAAAAATATGTGAAGAAAAAACTTCAGAGAAGGTTGAATCTGAAAGTTCAAGCATGATGCTAAATGAGCAAGTAACATCAATTTTAACCAAAGATGAAGAAAAGGAACAAGAGGTCACTGTGGTTGAAAAAGATCAAGGAGTGGATACCGTTACTAGTGGACAAGAAGCATCATTTGAAGGATGCTTAGAAGAAATGAACCACCACAGTGAAGGCATCAAAACAGAAGTTGTTAATGCTAAAGGAAGTGTAGAGGAAGATACTGAAGAAATCAAATCTACTGCCGAGACACTTGAGGAAAAAGAGCAAATTGTCAATCTCGCTGATGTTAGCATCACAACCCAAACAAGGCCAGAAGACGAAAGTATAGAAAATGCAGAAAAGAATGATGAAGAGGCTATGAAGAGTGATTATGGTGAAATGAAAGATTCTGAAAGCCTTATAGTTAGTGAGATATGTGAAGATACTATCTCACATAAATCTAAGGAAGGCTTAAAAATTTCTGAAGTAGCAAGCAAAGCTGAAACTGAAGCACCGGAACAAGACCAAAAAGAGGATGCTGTCACACTTTCACAAGCTGCAACCTCTATAGAGGACTTGCAAGTAGAAAAGAAAGAAAGCATAATAAATGAAGAAAATACTGGTGAAGAGGCTACCGAGAAGGAGGAATGTGAAGACATGGGGCCAGAGAACGTCGAGTCTGATGTAGGACTAGAACTTTCTGACAACATGGAGCCAAGTGTGAAAGAAGCTTTCAGCACGGAAGAGAAAGATGAAGGTGATACCGATTGTGTTACAAGATCACAAGATGCAACATGTGTGGATGTAATAGAATCAATACCAACCATACTTGGTGATTTCAAAGCGCCGAGTGAAACGCCTCGAGAGTTCATCAAGGAAGAGACAGAGGACAAACCAATTGATGCTCAAGAGGTAATAAAGCTTCAACCCACGTACTTTTTAGAAACTTTTGAAAATCTGTACATGTATAAATCACAAGTGTTGATGAATCTAGAACAGCCCTATATAGTATACCAAGAGGTTAAAATTTGACTCATTTTTTGGCAAGCATAAAAAAGGTCAGGGTCGACTCGCAAGTGATTTTTTTCCCACTTCATATTATTTGATTCATAATTAATGTAGTAATGTAGTAATATTGATTAAAAAAACATTATCCATACATTAATAAATAAAATATTCAAGTAAAATGGTTTAGTAAGTTATTTAATTAGAAAGGCTTTGGGAAACTTTTAACCCACTTGACTCCACCCCATTTGACTTAAATTTTCCATTTAACCAATTTAAACCATTTCAGTTATAACTAAAACCCAATCGACCTATTTGTAGGTAAACGTGTCATATAATGGCTACCTCTATCAGAATAATTTTCAAATATACGACACCGTTGTTTATGTAACTGAATATTTAGTACACATGGAAGGCGCTTTATACACCTGACCTAACTAAGATAACACTTACATGATGTTGAATGCTCAAAGAGATTGGTACTATGGATTAGATACCATTATTTATAACAACCACCGCTAAAACATTGAGTTACAAACGATGAAGCATAGCTGCCACAATGATTGTTAATGAAAACTTTGAGCATATAACCTATCCATATTAGTCTTCATTTATTTTATTTTATCCTTCCTATATGTTAAAGATTATCTTTTTATATATATAGACAAACGAGAACTATGAAAATAAAGCAGAGGACAAACTATTAGAATGCCCCGATGAAAGTGTTAAGGAAATAAAGAAAGAGGAAGAAATTGAAGAAATCAGGCCAAGTGTTGAAGTAGAGGAAAAACTGGAGAGAAATGAGCTGTTACACGGCGTGACCACTGATGCTAGCATCTCAACACAAACAGAACTTTCTCAGGATGAGATTACAGAACCTGATAATAAGGATGAACAAGAGACTAATCAAAGTGATGATGGTCAAAAAGAACAATATGAAAATTCCTCGATCAATAAAGCATGTGAAGAAATCAGTTCAGGGAACGTTGAATCTGAAAGCTCTGTTGTGAAGCTATATGAGATAGAAACATTAATTGAAAACAAAGATGAAAACGAAGAAAAAGAACAAGAGGTCATCGTGTTAGAAAAAGATCAAGGAGAGGACGGAGTTAAAAGTGCACAAAATGTACCATCTGAAGAATGCTTAGAAGAGGCGAACCACGACAGTGAGTTTATTGAACCTGTAGTTGTGGAGGCTAAAGGAAGTATAGAGGATGCTACTGAAGAAATCAGATCTAGCGTCAAGACACCAGAAGACGGAACTCCAGAAACTGAAGTAAAGAATGATGGTGAGGCTATTAAAAGTGATGATGGTCAAGTTGGAATCACAGTTAACGAAATATGTGAAGAGTCTGTCTCGCATAATACTGAATCTGAGGAAGGGCTAACTGTTTCTCACACTTACAGTAAGGAAAATGAGCATGAACTAGTGAGAAAAGATGAAACCGAAGAAAAGGAACAAGACCAAGAAGAGGATGATGTCACAGTCTCACAAACTGAAACCTCTATAGAATACTTGCAAGTGGAAAACAGCAAAAGTACCATAAAAGAAGAGGATAATGTGAAGGAAGCATGTGAAGATTTGGGCGCGGATATCATTGAATCTGGAGTGGGACTTAAAACTTCTGACAGCATAGAGATAAGTGAGAAAGAAACTCCTAGCACTGTACAGAAAGGGCAAGATGACACGGATGGTGTTCCAAGCTCACAAGATGCAGCAACTGAGGATATCAAAGAAACAACGTCAACCATAGTTTCTGATTCCAAAGAGCTGAATGAAACGCCTAGAGAGATCATCAAGGAAGAGACAGAGGACAAAACAATTGATGCTCAAGAGGTAATTATCAATCTTTAATCCAAGTACTTTTTTGTAGTTTTTGGAAATCTGTAAATGCATACTACATAATCATTAATAAGTTTAAAACAACTCTATGTAGTGTAATTAACAAGATGTGGCAGGATGCCAAAACATGTGCGGGTTTGATATGACTCATTTTAAGCGTATTACATAATCATTAATAAGTTTAAAATAACTCTATGTAGTACGTAGTATACTACGTTTTTAAATTTAATATAAAGTCTCAAATATGAACAAAACAATTATTACAGTAATACACTAATAAATCAAAATTTTCAAACAAAATCCCGTTTGACCCAACCATTTACTTATATTATCTCTATGACCAATTAAACCCATTTTAGATAAATCAAAACCCAAATATACCCATTTGTAAGAAATGAGTCAAAAAGCGGACGCTTATAAGTATAACCTAAAAGGAATCTCAATAAGAAAACAATCTAAGATCTCTAGCACATAATAAAAGAAACTATAACTAGATGACGGCTTTGGTTTATGTAACTGACTGTGTAGCATATTAAGGTCCTTTATACAATTAGCTAGAATAATATGTCACATGATGATAAATTCATACGAAAATGTTCTTGTCCCCGAAGTGTCTGTAATTATCTCTTTTGCTCTGCCTTAGAGCGTTCTAGTATATTCAGCCTTTCAGGAAAAAGAAACTATTTATAGCAACTACTGCTGATACTTTAGAATTTAAATAACAAACGACGAAGCAAATTTGCCACAAAGATTGCTACCGGCACAAACTATGAGACTACATATAAAAGCAATCATTTCTTTTCTTTCATTCTTCCCATTTAATGAAGATAATTTTTTCCATACAGGCAAACAAGGACTGTGAAAACAAAGCAGAGGAAAAACTAGTAGAACAACCCGATGAAAGTGTCAAAGAAACCGAGCAAGAGGAAGAAACTGAAGAAATTAGGCCAAGTGTTGAAATAAAGGAAAAACTGGAGCAAAATGAGTTGTTACATGGCGTTACCACTGATGCTATCATCTCAACACAAACAAAATCTCAGGATGAGATTACAGAACCTGAAGATAAAGGTGAAGAAGAGGCTACTCAAAGTGATGATGGTCAAAAAGAAAAGAATGACAATTCCACGATCAATGAAGTATGTAAAGAAATCAGTTCAGAGAAGGTTGAATCTGAAGGCTCCAGTGTGAAGCTAAATGAGATAGAAACATCAGTTGTAAGCAAAGACGAAGACGAAGAAAAGGAACAAGAGGTCATCATGTTAGAAAAAGATCAAGAAGAATCTGAAGGGTGCTTAGAAGAGGTGAACCATGACAGGGAATTTATTGAACCTGAAGTTGCTGATGCTAAAGGAAGTATAGAGGATGCTACTGAAGAAATCAAATCTAGTGTTAAGACACCCGAAGACGAAACTCCAGAAACTGAAGGAAAGAATGACGGCGAGGCTATTAAAAGTGATGATTGTCAAGTTGGTATCACAGAAGCATGTGAAGAGACTTTCTCGCATAATACTGAATCTGGGGTGTCGCTAAAAACTTCTGACAACATTGAGCCAAGTGTGAAAGACGCTCTGAGCACAGTAGAGAAAGAACACGGTGATGCGGATGGCGTTCCAAGCTCACAAGATGCAACATGTGAGGATACAGAAACAACGTCAGCCATAGTTTCGTATTCTAAGGAGCTAAATGAAACGACTAGAGAGTTCATCAAGGAAGAAACAGAGGACAAAATAAGTGATGTTCAAGAGGTAACTTTATCGACCCATATCCTATTTTGTATATTTTGAAATCTATAAATGCATGCTACGCAATTGTTGAGAATCATGACTTATATAAATTGTGTACAACACTATGTTTACCACAAACTTAAATCTTATTCATATAAGTCATGATTTCTTTCTTGCATCCTTAAAATATACTGAAGATAAAAAAAAAATCATATAGGCAAACGATGACTTTGAAGATAAAGCAGAGGAAAAACTTGTAGAACAACCCGATGAAAGTTTCAAGGAAGTTGAACAAGAGGAAAAAACTGAAGAAAATAAGCCAAATGTTCAGACAGAAGAAAAACTCGAGCAAAATGAGTTGTCACATGACGCCGCCACTGATGCTAGCATCTTAACACAAACAAATTCTCAGGTGGAGGTTACAGAACCTGAAGAAAAGGATGAAGGAGAGGCTGCTACTCAAAGTGATGATGGTCAAAAAGAAAAGTATGACATTTCCTCGATCAATGAAGTGTGTCCAGAAATCAGCTCAGAAAAGGTTGAATCTGAAATTTCCATTATAAATGTAAATGAAAAAGAAACATCATTTTTAAGCAATGATGGAGATGATGAAAAGGAACAAGAGGTCACTGTGTTAGAAAAAGATCAAGGAGAGGAGGGCATTACAAGTGCACAAGACGTTCCATTTGAAGCATGCTTAGAAGAAACAAACCATGCAAATGAAGGTATTGAATCTGAAGTTGCAAATGTTAAAGGAAGTGTAGTGGAAGATACTGAAGAAATAAGATCTAGCGTTGAGACACCAGAAGAAGGAGCTACAGAAAACAAAGAAAAGGATGATGAAGAAGCTATAAAAAGTGAAGAGAGGCAAATTAAAGATTCTGGAATCCCCATGGTTAAAGAAATATGTGAAGAGGCCATCTCACATAACATTGAATCTGGAGTGTCACGAAAAATTTCTGACAACATAGAGCCAAGTGTGAAAGAAGCTCTGAGCACGGTAGAGAAAGAACAAGGTGATCCGGATGGTGTTCCAATCTCACAAGATGAAACAATGTCAACCATAGTTTCTGATTCTAAGGAACTGAATGAAACGACTAGAGAGTTCATCAAGGAAGAAACAGAGGACAAAACAAGTGACATTCAAGAGGTAATTTTTTCAACCCATGTCCTATTATGTAAATTTTGAAATCTATAAATGCATGCTCCACAATTGTTGAGAATCCTGACTTATATAAATCGTGTACAACACTATGTTTACCACAAACTTCAATCGTATCCATATAAGTCATGATTTCTTTTCTTTCATCCTTACAATATACTGAAGATAATTTTTTTCAAATAGGCAAACGATGACTGTGAAGATAAAGCACAGGAAAAACTTGTAGAACAACCCGATGAAAGTTTCAAGGTAGTTGAGCAAGAGGAAGAAACTGAAAAAAATAGGCCAAGTGTTCAGATAGAGGAAAAACTCGAGCAAAATGAGTTGTCACATGGCGTCACCACTGATGCTAGCATCTCAACACAAAAATCTGAGGTGGAGATTACAGAACCAGAAGAAAAGGACGTACCTCAAGAGGAGGAGGGAGTTACAAGCGCAAAAGATGTACCATCTGAAGCATGCTTAGAAGAAACGAACCATGACAATGAAGATATTGAATCTGAAGCTAAAAATGCTCAAGGAAGTGAAGAGGATGATATTAAAGAAATCAGATCTAGTGTCGAGACATTAGAAGAAGGAGCTACAGAAAACAAACAAAAGGATGATGAAGAGGCTATGAAAAGTGAAGCGAGTCAAACGAAAGAGCCCGGGATCCCCATAGTTGAAGAAATTTGCGGAGTGACTGTCTCACAAAATACTGAATCTGAGGAGGGGCTAAAAGTTTCTGACATTTCCAGTAAGGAAACAAATGAGCATGAACTAGCGAGCAAAGATGAAGCCGAGCAAAAGGAACAAGACCAAGAAAAGGATGACATCACATGCTCACAAGATGCAGCCTTTGATTTGCAAGAAAACAAGAATGAAAGTACCAAAAAAGATGATAACAACGATGAAGTGACTATTGAGAAGGAATCAAGTGAAGAGACAAACGCAGAGAACACCGAATCTGAAGTAGGACCAAAACAATCTGATGACATGGAGCCAAGTAAGAACGAAGCCCTCGACACGATAGAGAATGAACAAGGTAATACAGATGGTGTTACAAGCTCACAAGATGCAAGCATAGTTTCTGATTTCAAGGAGCTGAATGAAGAGGAAAGGCCAAGAGAGTTTTATGAGGAAGAAACAGAGGACAAATTGACTGATGCTCAAGAGGTATTAACTTCTAATCTATTCCAATTTTATAAGTGCATGTTCCGAATAATCGAAATATATTGCCAAGAATACGTGGGATATCTAGAGGTTGTTATTGGGTAGGTTCGGTAAAGGTTCAAGAGAGGTTCGGGTTGAAACTACACATTTTTAGTACACATTAAAAAACGCTTTTTTCCCACTTTACGAAGTCATTAAAACTTTTGTATTAAATTGTTGAAATAGATGTTGTACTGTGGGTTGTATAAATTAGAAATACATTGAGAAATTTTTTTACCCATTTGACCATCCCCTTTAGCTAAATTCTGGATTTGATCCGTATTAGATAAAACACAATAAATTGACCCGATTGTATTTAACTGGATTGCCACATGTAGTTATGCCATACAAGTAATCTAAACAAGAAAAAATACAATAGATTTGGGAAATAATAAACATATCTATGGCGTTCAATAGATAAAAAGAGATTCTATGTATGGAGACAACTTGTTTATGTAACTGAATAATTAATAAGCTGATACAAGGGTACCACGGAGAAGCAACTGTTTTTAACGGCTACCGCTAACAATAAGAATTATTAATGATGAAGCCATGCTAGCACACATATTGGTTATTAAAAATTTTGAGCTCTTACAAGTTATCACTTCTTTTCTTTCACCACTTCCATTTACTGATAATATATTTTTCTTAGACAACCGAGAAGTGTGAAAACGGAGCACAGGACATCATAGTACAAATACCCGAGGAAAATGTCAAGACAATTGAGCTAGAGGAAGAGAAAACCGAAGCAACCGATCCACTTGTTGAAATAGAGGAGCAAAATGAGTTGGTGTGTGACGTCACCTCTAATGATAGTAGTATCTCAACACAAACAATACCTCAAGGAGAGACTTTAGAACATGAAGAGAAGAATGAAGAAGTTGCTACTCAGAGTGATGATAGTCAAAACGATAAGTCTGACAAGCTCTCAATCAAGGAAGTATGTGAAGATGAAAAACCAAAGACGGTTGAATATGAAACTTCCACCCCAATAGCAGTCATAAACAAAGATGAAGATCAAGAACATGACCAAGCGGTCAACATGCTAGAGAAGGACGAAGGTGAAGGTGAAGATGACGTTACAAGTGAACAGAATGCTACTCCCACTGATGTTTGCATCTCAACGCACACAGTACTGGAAAAAGAAAGTACAGAAAATGAGGAAAAGCACGCTGAAGAGGTTGTTGAGAGAGATGACAGTCAAACAAAGAAATTAGGAAGCCCCATGGATAAGGAGATATGCGAAAGGATCGTATCAGAGAAGGAGACCAAATATGAGGATCGAGAGCTTGACATATCAGAAAAGAGCCAAAGTGGTGGGGAAGATGTTAAAAGTTCACAAATCGCTGCCAACGAGGATATGAAAGAAACAACGATTGCACAATACGTAGCCACAGTTGCCTATTCTGAGGAGCCACCTGCTTTGAGTGCAATACCTAAAGAGATCCCCAAGGAAGAAACACAGGACACATTAATTGATGTTCAAAAGGTAAACTCATGTTCATCTATATACCCGCTGCTGCTCATTTATTATTTAAGGAAGAACAATAACATAAGTTGCCACAAAGACTGGTTTAAAAATTTGAGTGTAGATATTTACTCATCATGTGTCATTTCAATTTTTAATCATACTCATATACTCAAACCACCTTTCCTTACAGGCAAGAGGGTATGAGGATAGAGAAATGCCCGAGAAAATTGTCAACGACATTTCATCAAAAATTGAGCAAGACGAATATATCGAAGAAATCAAACCAAGTGTCGAAACAAATGAAGAAAAGGATGTGTGTATCTCAACGCCAACAGAAGCTCATGAAGAGGCTACACAAATTGAAGAGAATGACTTACATAATACCGAAGCTGAAGAAGTAACAGACCTTTCCAACAGTTCAGATGTGAATCAAAATGAGAAAGATATATCACTTCTGAGCAAAGATGAAGTTCAAGAAAATGAACAGGAGCTCAACATATCAGAACAAGATCAAGGTAAGGATGAAGTTACATGCTCACAGGATCCAGCTGCAGTCTCTGAGGAGGAATTACAAGGCAAATACGAGGATGAAGACGCTGAACAGAAACTTGTTGAGACTAGAGAAATCCCGAAGGAGTATAATGAAGTCATACAATCAAGTGGTGAAAAAGAGGAAAAAATGGAGCAAAAAATAGAACCCAAGCAAGAGATCACCGAAAAGGAGGTCTTTGAAGAGGCTGTCGAGGTGGTATGTGAAGAAGCGAGGTCAGAAAAGGTTGAACCGGTAGAAGCTTTAGAGCTTTCTGATGGCTCCGAGATAAAGATTAATGAGAAAACTATAAATTTTTTCAAAGATGAAGACCGAGAAGAAACTACGGAAGCCGAAGAGAAGAAGGATTCTGAGGTTATAGAGAAGAATGATGCTATAAGTTCACATAATGAATCTATAGATGAAACACAAGAAAGTACTGGTGAAAGTGCTACAACAATAGACTATATCGAGGAGACGCAGGATGTGAGTGCATCGGCCAAAGAAATCCTTGAGAAAGAAACAGAGGACAAATTAGTCGATGCTCAACAGGTAGTTGTCGTTCATCCTTAGTAATATCTTGCTATTCCAAAAGGTTTTACTAGTAAACTTATTGTGGGGACATAGACTGACCATAAGACCATATGATGAACCTTCTGCGCCATTTAAAATTATCTTCTCACATTTACTTGTCATTGTTTTAAAAAAGAACTGCCCAAAACAGATTGGATACTTACATGTGTCCATAGTAAATAAAATGATACTACTTGATTACACAAAATGGTAATGTGAAAGAAAATAATTGTTCATAGATATTGTTCAAGCTCTGGGATAAAAGAACCATGAAAGAAAGTCTCCACAAAGACTATTTCCAAACCTCAAGTCTCTACATGTATGCTATCATGTTCCATTTTTTCCATCCTCTCAAATACTCAAATTATACTATTTTTATAGGCAAACAAACAGAATGAGAATGGAGCAAAGGACGAAAAAGAACAACAGCCTGAAGAAAGCGTCAACAAAGCAGTAGACTATTGTTCAGAAGTTGTTGAGGAAACTATCAAAGAAGATGAATCAGATTCAAGGAACAAAGAAGAAGTATTCTTCGAAAAAGAGAATAATGAAGCGGGGGAAGCTGATGCAATAGAGTGTGAAACAACAGGTGGAACTCAAGAGTTATCACCCGAGAACAAAGACGGAGCTACTGGTGAGATTCATTAATCTTAAGTAGATAAATACTTGAGAGCATATATGCTTGAGAGTCATTATGCATTATAATTGAAACCATATAATATTGTGACAGGCGATGTGAGTAAATCAACTGAGGGGGTTTCGCTAGAGGGTGAAATGTCGTATGACAAAGCGGGGTCTCCTTTAGGTGATGAGATGGAAGACGAGATAAAGATCAAGAAAGAAGATCAGCACACAGAAACTGAAAAGGTCAGTTGCGAAAGAAGTAACTTAAGTGGGCCTCCCTTTTTTATTTTATTATAAATATGTAGGCTTGTGCGTACATTATAGTAGTATTTTATCATAATACTAAATAAAAAGTTGAACAGATTTCGTCGGAGCTTGAACACTCTAAGGAACAAAATGTTGAAGAGATTCCAGCATGTCCAACAGAGGTATTAACTTCTAATCTACTCCAATTTTATAAGTGCATGTTCCGAATAATCGAAATATATTGCCAAGAATACGTGGTAATCTAGAGGTGGCTATTGGGTAGGTCCGGTAAAGGTTCAAGACAGGCTCGAGTTGAAACTACACATTTTTAGTACACATTAAAAAAGCGCTTTTTTCCCACTTTACGAAGTCATTTAAACTTTTGTATTAAATTGTTGAAAAAGATGTACTGGGTTAGAAACACATTGAGAAACTTTTTACCCATTTGACCGTCCCCTTTAGCTAAATTATCGATTTGATCCATATTAGATAAAACACAATAAATTGACCCGAGTGTATGTAACTGGAATGCCACGTGTAGATATGCCATACAAGTAATCTAAACAAGAAAAAATACAAGATATTTGGGAAACAATAAAAATATTTATGGCGTTCCATAGAAAAGAAGAGAATCTATGTATGGAGACAACTTATTTATGTAACTGAATAATTAATAAGCTGATACAAGGGTACCATGGAGAAGCAACTACTTGTAACGACCACCGCTAAAAAGTAGAATTATTAATGATGAAGCCAAGCTAGCACACATATTGGTTATCAAGAATTTTGAGCTCTTACAAGTTATCAATTCTTTTCTTTCACCCCTTCTTCCATTTACTGATAATATGTTTTTCTTAGACAACTGAGAAGTCTGAAAACGGAGAACAGGACATCATAGAACAAATACCTGAAGAAAGTGTCAAGAAAACTGAGCTAGAGGAAGAGAAAACTGAAGCAACCGATCCGCTTGCTGAAATAGAGGAGCAAAATGAGTTGTTGTGTGATGTCACCTCTAATGATAGTAGTATCTCAACACAAGCAATACCTCAAGCAGAGACTTTAGAACATGAAGAGAAGAATGAAGAAGTTGCTACTCAGAGTGATGAAAAACAAGAGACGGTTGAATATGAAACTTCCACCCCAATAACAGTCGTAAACAAAGATGAAGATCAAGAACTTGGCCAAGCGTTCAACATGCTAGATAAGGGCGAAGGTGAGGATGACGTTGCAAGTGCACAGAATGCTACTCCCATTGATGTTTGCATCTCAACGCAAACAGTACTGGAAAAAGAAAGTACAGAAAACGAGGAAAAGCACGCTGAAGAGGTTGCTGAGAATGATGACAGTCAAACAAAGAAATTAGGAAGCCCCATGGATAAGGAGATATGCGAAAAGATCGTATCAGAGAAGGAGACCAAAGATGAGGATCAAGAGCTTGACATATCAGAAAAGAGCCAAAGTGGTGGGGAAGATGTTAAAAGTTCACAAATCGCTGCCAACGAGGATATAAAAGAAACAACAATTCAGCAATACGTAGCCACAGTTGCCTATTCTGAGGAGCCACCTGCTTTGAGTGCAATATCTAAAGAGATCCCCAAGGAAAAAACAGAGGACACATTAATTGTTCAAAAGGTAAATTCAAGTTCATCCTATATACCCGCTGCTGCTTATTTATTATTTAAGGAAGAACAAGAACATAAGTTGCGACAACGATTGGTTTAAAAATTTGAGGGTAGATATTTTAGTCATCATGTGTCAGTTCTTTTTTTAAAGATACTCATATACTCAAACCACCTTTTCATACAGGCAAGAGAGTATCAGGATAGAGAAATGCCCGAGAATATTGTCAATGACATTTCATCAAAAATTGAGCAAGAGGAATATATTGAAGAAATCAAACCGAGTGTCGAAACAAATGAAGAAAAGGATGTGTGTATCTCAACGCCCACAAAAGCTCATGAAGAGTGTACAAAAACCGGAGAGAAGGACTTACTTGATGCTGTAACTGAAGAAGTAATTGACCTTTCCAAGAGTTCAGATTTGAATCAAAACGAGAAAGATATATCACTTCTGAGCAAAGATGAAGTTCAAGAAAATGAACAAGAGCTCAACATATCAGAACAAGATCAAGGTAAGCATGAAGTTACACGTTCACAGGATCCAGCTGCAGTCTCTGAGGAGGAATTACAAGGCAAATACGAGGATGAAGACGGTGAACAGAAACTTGTTGAGACTAGAGAAATCCCAAAGGAATATAACGAAGTCATACAAACAAGTGGTGAAAAAGAGGAAAAATTGGAGCAACAAATAGAATCCAAGCAAGAGATTACTGAAAAGGAGGTTTGTGAAGAGACTGTTGAGGTGGTATCTGAAGAAGCTAGGTCAGAAAAGGTTGAATCAGTAGAAGCTTTAGAGCTTTCTGATAGCTCGGAGATAAAGATTACTGAGAAAACTATAACTTCTTCCAAAGATGAAGACCAAGAAGAAACTACGGAAACCGAAGAGAAGAAGGATTGTGAGGTAATAGAGAATAATGATGCTATAAGTTCGCACGATGAATCTAAAGATGAAACACAAGAAAGAACTGGTGAAAGTGCTATAACCATAGACTATACCGAGGAGGCGCAGGATGTGAGTACATCGGCCAAAGAAATCCTTGAGAAAGAAGCAGAGGACAGATTAGTCGACGCTCAACAGGTAATTGTCGTTCATCCTAAGTAATATCTTGCAATTCCAAAAGGTTTTACTAGTAAACTTATTGTGGGGACAATGACTGACCATAAGACCATATGATGAACCTTCTGCACCATTTATAATTCTCTTCTCCCACATTTACTTGTCATTGTTTTAAAAAGAAATGCCCAAAACAGATTGACTTATATGTGTCGATATTAAATAAAATGATACTTGATTACACAAGATGGTAATGTGAAAGAAAAAAACTGTTCAAGCCCTAGATAAAAGAACCATGAAAGAAAGTGGCACAAGTACTGTTTGCAAACCTCAAGTCTCTAAATATGTGCCATCATGTTCCATTTTTTCCATCCTCTCAAATACTCAAATTATACTATTTTTATAGGCAAACAAACAGAATGAGAATGGAGCAAAGGACGAAAAAGAACAACAGCCTGAAGAAAGCGTCAACAAAGCAGTAGACTATTGTTCAGAAGTTGTTGAGGAAACTATCAAAGAAGATGAATCAGATTCAAGGAACAAAGAAGAAGTATTCTTCGAAAAACAGAATAATGAAGCGGGGGAAGCTGATGCAATAGAGTGTGAAACAACAGGTGGAACTCAAGAGTTATCACCCGAGAACAAAGACGGAGCGACTGGTGAGATTCATTAATCTTATGTAGATAAATACTTGAAAGTCATTATGCATTATAATTGAAACCATATAATATCGTGACAGGCGATGTGAGTAAATCAACTGAGGGGGTTTCGCAAGACAGTGATATGTCGTATGACAAAGCAGGGCCTTTAGGTGATGAGACGGAAGACGAGATATTGATCAAGAAAGAAGATCAGCACACAGAAACTGAAAAGGTCAGTTGGGAAAGAACTTAAGTGGCCTTTTATTTTAGTATAAATATGTAGACGTTCTCGTACATTATATTATCTATCATAATACTAAATAAAAAGTTGAACAGATTTCGTCCGAGCTTGAACACTCTAAGGAACAAAATGTTGGAGAGATTCCAGCATGTCCAACAGAAACCATAAGTGAAAAGACAGAAGACAAGATCACAGCAAATAGCGAAGATTTATCCCCCGACAGTATAAAAGAAAATGAGAGTACCACTAAAGAAGAACAGTGTGTTGTAGATGGAAGAACAAGGGAGATTGAAATTTCCACACTCGAACATGAACCCATTGAGGAACAAATTGGTGGTATTGACGAAGTATTAAAGGAAAAATCTACTAATCTAAAAGAAACAACAGAAGTAGAACCTCAAGAAGTTATCACGCCGTCAAGTTCTATAGAAACTTCAACTGTAGACACTTCAAATTCAGACAAGAAAAAAGCAGAAAATGAAGATTCGCCGACAGAAGATGTTGATTCTGTATCAGAACTAGAGACCCCTGAAGTGGTGACCGAGTCAAAAGATTCGAATCTGAAAGAAGAGTGTGTTAATACAACAACCACATCTTATGTGGAAGAGGAAAAAGAAATTGTAACAGAAGAAATTTCAATTGATGAGGTTAGACATACACAAACAATTTCCTCAAAATTCACATTATAATTTTCATTTTGTGTTATCTTTAATCTTCTTTGACACCACTTGGATGCAGAAAGCAGAACAGCCAGTAGAAATCAAGAAAGAGAGTGTCGAGGACGAGGAGGTATGTGAGGAGAAGACTGAAAGTGAAGAAGGTGTAGAAGATGATAAATCTAGTGTCGAAACAAAAGAAAAAACGGAGCAACAAGGGTTGCTGCATGTCATTACCACTGCTGTTTGCAGCTCAGCAGATACAAAACCTAATGAAGACACTGTAAAAGACGAAGAAAAGAATGACGAGCTTGGTCAACCCGAGGTTAATATTGTTGAAGAAATCCTGGAAAAGAAAGAAGATGGTACCACAAAAGAGAAAGAAGACTTGTCCCACGATAGTACAAATGATATTGAACCTCAAGAAGACATCACACCCTCAAGTTCAGCTGAATTCTTAACTACAAACGCTTCAAATACAGAAAAGGTAAACTCAGAATGTGAAAACTTACCAACAGAAGAGCTTGAATCTGAATTGGAAGTACAAGTCCCTGAAGTGGAGCCAAAAACAGAAGAGTCAAACCTGAAAGAAGAGTGCATTATTTCAGCAACAGAAACACACGTGGATGCAGAACAAGTTACTGTATCGAAAGAAATATCAAGTGATCAGGTAAGACCAGAAAACAGCACCCTTACTGATATCAACATCATTTCTTCCATTATCTAAATATAGCATATTTACATAATAGATATATTTTTGCCTACAAAAAACTTAGCTTCCATAAAAGTCACTTTTTTTAGTTTACCGCTATTTTACTGCATCTAAATACTTCCTTTTCTTTATGTAAAACAGATACTTGATCCATATGGAGAGAAAAAACTCACACATGAATCAACGACCGCTGATCATATTGAGGAAACAATACTGCAACAAGAGGAATCAGACATCGCTAGTGAAAAGAATCAAGGCGATCTGGACAATGAAGCTACACAAGCAAATCAACTTAATAGTGCAGAAGACTGCAGTGAAAGGGTGAAAGATGTCGTCTTGACCAAAGAGGTGAGTAATATAAGATATAATTATTCTTATTTATTCGTTCACCCAAGAGATGCTTACATGCAATTTACGTTGCTTGACAAGAAAATGATAAATTGATAATAATATAGTATTTTCTTATTGTGTATATATCTTAACATGAGAACTTTTGAAGCAGTCATCATACTCAGATCTGGCACCTGATGGAAACCATGAGGTGACAAAAGTGATAGTAGAAGATGGCCAGATAGGACAAGAGGATGTACCGGCTGCCGAAGATATAAGTTGTGAGTCAACATTAGAAGATGATAATGTAGATAAAGCACCAAAGGAAGAAAAAATTACATCTATAGAAGGTGCGGCAAGGATAGAGCCTCAAGTTGATTCTTCCAACATTGAATCTACTGCATGTCAATCAGAAAGTGAAACAACGCCCACACAGTCTCTTGAATCTGTTAGTGTAGTTATCGAGGGTTCAGAAGACTCAAAAGTCAAAGAAGGAGCCACCAAGGACACAGTTATACCTAATCTTGATCTTGAGAAGGAAGAAAAGGACCATGAATTGATATCTGAAGTACAAACTCCTGAAGCATTTCCCACGATGGGGATAAAAGGAGAACATCCAGAAGGGACGAACGAAAAATGTGAAACACTTACAGGTGGAGAAATAAGTGAGAAGGTAAATGGTTAACCCTTGATGCAGATATAATTCTTTTAATCCTAGCCTTTATTTTTATAATTTAATTTGAGATCATTAGATGGGAAATCCAAGATTCAAGTGTACAAGGGTCATAAGATCTTTGATGAATATTTTTTTACACGTTCCTCATGGAGATAGAAAGCTAAATCTAAGTTATAATGCAGTTATTGGACGCGGTTAAAGAGATTGATACCAAAGAAGATATTGAAGTAATAGCTGAAGCAGAAGAGAAGGCAATTGAAGAGTCTAATCAAGACACAGTGGCAGAAGTGATGGTAGATGAGTATCTCCAACAAACAGAAGAGGTAAAAATCACAAAGCAAGTAGTGATACAAGTGAATCATTCTTTTATTAGTTTGATATATTCTGGTCTTAAGTTGTTAAATTAAATCATTTTCATTTGCAGGTTCTTCTTGAAGTTGAAAAATCCAAGGAAAGCAAAATCATTGAAGATAAAATTGATGAGCAAGCTAGTTGCATACAAGATTTAACCGAAGATACCTTAGATCCAAAACGGACGGTTGAAAAGCCAACTGAAGCTGCTGAAATAGTAACTGAGAACACAGAAGCTTCGCCCGAGATTCTTCTAGCGAAACATGATTCAGATATTGCAACCAACACTGAGAAGATTGAACATGAGATTAAAGAAAAAGATGCAACTTTTCAAGATCCCAATTTGAGTTCTGAATCAAGTGAAGGAAAACAAAATAGTATTGGGGATATGCTGAATAAAGCGACAGAAGTGGTACAGCCTCAACCTCAAGATCGTATCTCCAGTACTAAATCAGATGTTGAGATCAAGGAGGAAGTAGAACTCACGCACAGTGGTGAGCAACAAACATCAGTCGAAAAAAACCCTGAAGATTCACCCGTTCTACTATCAGAAGTGAAAGAACAATGTGAGGAAGCACCTGTTAAAGATGCTCAAAAGGATTTTGATCATACAACCAAAGTAACGGTTGTTGATGTAGTTAATGCAGAATGCTTAAATGTTGAACCACAGCATCTCAACACAGAAGAAGCAACGTTGCCATCGGTTAACCATGAAAATCAAACAGAACAGAAAAAAGCAGATAAAAACATAGATGCTGCAATTCATATCAAAGATGTATGAACTTTTCTTCCACTTCATCATGCATGTTTAATTCTGTTTATCATATTGTCATATATGTTTTGCTCTTAAACAGGTGAAAAGCTCAGATGTAGAGTTGCAGTCTGACATGGATGCGCCAGTTATGGATGCAAAGGATAACAAAACAATTCTTGGAACAACAGGCGACAAAAGAAAAACTACCGAAGAGGTTTCTGGAATAAAGCAGGTAACATCATCATCATCATCTTCATAAATGCAAAGTCAGAAAAAAAGGCTTCTAAGGTAACAAGGTCACAACTATGTAACAACTGACCTTATAGATTAATGCAATTGTAACTTTGTAGGAACCATTGGCTCTCGACACACCTGTGAATACTGTAGCTACAAAGAGCTTGGATATTTCACATAAAGGTGTTACCAAAGAAGGTGGGGAAATGAGTGATGTAAAAGGCAAGTCTGAATCAGCAGCTCCGACAAAAGAAGAAATTGCTGACAGTGGAGTTAAAACAGACGAAGAGAATGAAGAGCAAGACGATAACGAAGATAATGAAAATTCGGGTTTATGCTCTGAAACTCCGGTTATGGTAGAAGCATCAAAAGATATAGAAGTGAAGGTTCATAAGAAATCCCATAATATATTGTCAGGTGTTGGTTCAAAGGTCAAGCATTCAATCGCCAAGGTGAAGAAGGCAATAACTGGTGGTAAGTCTTCTAGTCCAAAACCACCATCACCAAAAGAGAGAACAAGTGATCACTGAGAATGACAAATCAGTGGGAAACTTCCCATCGAAGAACAAAGCATATGATAATGGTTCATAAGGAATTCATCATATATATATTTTTACATGTTTGTTTGAGCAAAAGCTCTTTGTAGTATTAATTTGCATATATACATTGTGTGCTCTGAGTGAAATGTGTGAAACAATAATGCTGCATATATATAAAGCGATTTTGTATGTTGCTGACACCAGACTCTAGTTTTGCAACAGTATTAATCAAGTACTGTCATGATAAAAGTTGAATGATTATTGCTGATTCATTAGAGAAGTCTACAAAAGACTTGAGAATGTAATTTAACCGAACTAAAACTCAACTAATTATGTTGTCACATGAAACGATTCGTAAAGAGATTAAAAGATTTACATACGACAAACACGAAATCATAATGATTAAGTGATTGCCACGGTGATTTTAAACTCTTTCAACTTTGACAAGAATATGTCAAATGTATATATGCAGTACATCTAAATAAAGATACATTGTGAAGGCAAAGAGGAAAAATAATGGAAAGAAAATAAGAAGGAAGAATAATTTAGAAAAGAAATTGCCTTCGATTTTAAAGCTATGATCCGAGTTGCATGAACATCACTTCTCTTTAGCTTTGTGGGGGCTTATTACACATAATATCGTAGGGTTGGCCAGTGCATTAGTTACAATTGTATTGTAACACAATTCAATCAAATACAATCCCTTTTTTTCATGCTTGAAGGTGATTTCATTTAGGGATGGCAACGGGTCGGGTTCGGGTTGGGTTTTAGTGAACCCGTACCCAATTACTATTACCCAACGGGTTTTTGGTTTTTACCCGTGGGTATTGAGTATCCATAATTAAATTTCATCGGACATAATTGTGCTAAGAAAAACCAATGAAAAACAATCAAAATACACTAATATTTTTTTTTATGTTCTTAGAAGATAAAAAATACTAATTCAATATCATATCATGCGATTTAAGTATCGAATAAATTATTTTTTATTTAAAGTTACAAAATCAAAATATGTTTGACCATAAACATCGTGTTAATGCATACAAAATGTAACTAATATAACCATTTCATTTGTTTAACAATCTTTATCTACTATGTCGCACAAATTCTAAAATGATATAAAATAGCAATAAACGTATGTATTTTGGTAAACGGGTACATATACGGGTAACGGGGCGGGTATTACTAAAACCCGAACCCGTACCCGCGAAAAATAAAATATCTCAACCCGAACCCGCATCCAAACCCGCCAACCTGACTCTGAACCCGACCTAGTCGGTTCAGGTTTCGGTTTTCCCCATCGGTTACGGGTGTTTTTGCCATCCCTAATTTCATTCATCCAGAGCTATAACCCTGTAGATGAAATGTTTTATAATTGTATTTATTGAAAGCTATGGCGGACCTAAAACCGACTCGGATTGGAAAACCGGATCGAACCGACCTGAACCGGATCGAACAATTTCAGTCTGTTCCAAACAATTTTGGTCCTCGATCCAGCCGGTTCAGTTCGGTCTTACCAAAAATCTTGTCAATTATGCTTAATAGGACCGAGGAATGAACCGGACCATTTCGGTCCGATCTCGATTTAAGATTTCGGACCATCTCGGTCTTCAATCCACTCCATTCCCGATGCTCAGCCCTATTTAAAATAGTGAAAGTGTTTAAATTTGATCACAAAGAAAGAGGATTGAGATCCGCAATCATTTTTCACAACATATGCATGTAGCCAAAATATCAAGTTATAAGAACTGATTATGACTCTAAGGGTCTGTTTGGTTCGATGGAATCCTAAAAATTCTGATAGAACTGGAATCTGATTCTATGCCATAACGTGTTTGGTTGGTAGATTCAAAGTATTTGAAATCTGAATTCTATTCCTTAATGTGTTTGGTTAACAAGCGGAATAGAATTAAAATCCTACAAAATCTCATATATGTGGAATTGAACATTCCATGGCAAAAGGGTGGATATTTACATTATTTTTTTTTTTACTATTATAATTTTTAATAATTAAAATAATAATAATAAATTTAAAAAAAATTAAAAAAACAAAAAATAAAATAAAATAATAATAGTAATAGTAATAATAATAATAATAAAAATATATAATTTATTATTATTATTATTATAAAAATAATAGTAAAAAATAATAACAAAGATATTAAAAGTAAAAGTAATAAAAATAATAAAACATTAAAGATAAAAAATAAATAGATAAAAATAGAAATAAAAAAAATTAAAAACACTAATATTAATTAAATTATTTTTAATAATTATTTCTTAACTTTATTATTTTTATTTATTTTTTAAAACTTTTATTTTATTCATTTTATATTTTATATTTTTATTATTTTTATTATTTTATTTTTATTTTTATTTTTTAATATTATTATTCTTTATTAATTTAATTTTATATTTTTTATTATTAATAATTAATATTTGTTTATATTAATTAATTTTAATTCTTATAAATTAATTTTTATTTTGTATGTTAACAAAATAATAAAATAATATTTTTAAATAAAATAGTATAAAATAGTCCATATAAAAAAGCTGTATATATTAGTTTATATAGTATTATTTAAAAAATATAATTATATTTTTCATAAAAATATTGTTTATTTAATACATTTGTTAATATTATATTATTTAAAGTTTAATTATAGTAATATATTTAAATATAATGTTTCTCATTTTTTTTTCTTTCAACCAAACACGAACTAGTCTTTTCAAATTTCAATTCCATTGGATTCTAAATCATAAGGATTCCATTTTTCAACATTTCATTCCTTCATATTCCAATTCTTAAAATAGATTCTAATTTCATCAAAAACATTCTGCGAACCAAACGGGTCCTAAAGATACACAGTTAAAGTCAGAAAAACGATCACAAGAAAAGCACAATGATTAAAAACACTAGATCAACTTTTGGAATTGCATATAAAAAAGACTGCAGCATTCATTCAATTTCCATTGCTTGATTTTGACAAGGTAATCATAACCACACCAAGGGAAACTTATATAAAGTCCATGCGCTCTCTGGTAGCTTTCACGGTATGTCACATAGTTAGGCAGATGCTTTTGCAGAGTATTTTGATTTGAAATTGCCTCTCCTGTCACTAGTCGTTGACCATCTTCTAGCTTCTTTCCTTAAGGCCCTCACGACCACAGCTAAATGAGCCCGCTCAATATCATTTCTCTTTGCAAAACGTTCAGAAGTTTACATAATTCCACTACATACAAAACAAGATCCTGTTCTGTTTTAATGCCATAATATTTCATCAAATTATCGCTTTTTGGCTCTCAGCTTCATCAATATGATCCTTGTAGCATTCCATGTTCTGTCGTATGTCTCGCCAGGTCCAAAGGATTATTTTGGATGCAACGGTGTCCTCTACCAAAGTATTAAAGAGCTTCTCAATTACTATAAATTGTATCTTTTTTCATAAATTGAGGATTGTGACGAACGGTAAGTTGGAGGTACTTGTGCCCTTTTTCCTGGTTTGGTAGGTGACAACCATTCTGAAAAGCTCAGCAAGATGTTTGCATTTGCCATGTCTTGCGTTCTCTGTCGTGTGAATATACTCTCTTTGTGTCTAAAATTGGGTGTGCTCACAATTACTCCTTGTTAGACCAAAGATATAACCCGTTAGGTTATATGTTAGTTGCTTAGTCCCAAGCTAATGTATTAGTATATATACAATACCTTGAGGTTGAGTTCCTCAATAACCCTTTATGTAACAAAGTCCCAATGGCTCAATCTTAACCATCCGTCTTCTTTTCATCTAAGGGTCCAGATTAAACCCTCCTCTCACACTAAAAGGGTAAAATAGTCCCACTATAAATACCAATATTTTACACACACAACCATTTATATCTAAAAATTAGGTCGGGTCTCCCACCCACCTACCTTCCACCGGCAACCACCCCAACAACCTTTTCCGGCGACCACCCCCAACAACCTACCGTCCACCGCCAACCACCCCTACCACCTACCTTTTTCCGGCGACATCACCTACAACACACCTACCTTCTACCGCAAACAACCTTTCACAACCACCTACCTTCCACAGCGATCTTTTCCAGCGATCTTTTCCGGTGACTTTCCACAGCAAAAAAACATAGATGGAAACTCAAATAGAAATACGAATTGAAGCTCAAATCGAAGAAGATGTTGTTGTGGTTCCAGTTACGCAAGCTGATAATGTAGATCTAGATCCAGAACTTCACCTACTTAGTGAAGATGCAGATCCAGAAGCTAATCTTGTCGAAAATATAGGTAAATGATTAGTTTGAGTTCTTTGAAAACAGAATCATGCATGATTTGTATAAAAAGCAGTAATAAATCTTTCTTGTCGAAATCATATGTGTTATGCATGATTCATGTTGAATCATGCATGATTCTGCATGAATCATGCTGGTTCTGCATAATTCATGATGAATCATGTTGAACCATACGTGATTCATGTTGAATATGCGGGAATCATGTTGAACCACGTGTGGATCATGTATGAATCATGCATGATTCAACATGATTCATACACGATTCAATATGATTAACGTAAAATCATGCATGATTCATGTTGAATCATGCATGATTCTTGTTGAATCAAACATGATTCATGTGGAATCAGGCATTATTCATGTCGAATCAAGCATGATTCATGTGGAATCATGCATGATTCATGTAAAATAATGCATGATTCATGTAAAATCATGCATGATTCATGTAAAATCATGCATGATTCATGTTGAATCAAGCATGATTAGTGTAGAATCATGCATGATTCATGTAAAATCATGCATGATTCATGTAAAATCATGCATGATTCATGTAAAATCATGCATGATTCATGTAAAATCATGCATGATTCATGTTGAATCATGCATGATTCATGCATAATCAAACATGATTCATGTAAAATCATGCATGACTCATGTCGAATCAAGCATGATTTATGTGGAATCAGGCATGATTCATGTCAGTGGCGGACCTAGGAAAGAAACTAAGGTGGTTCCTTCTTTAGCCGAGTCGAATTTTTTTTAGTCCGGTCAAAAAATAAACATGTCAAATTTCGTCAATGCTCCGTTCGAGTCGGTACAATTAACATGCACCATTATATATAAAACAAGCCTTTATTTACCGTATATAAACATATATATATGTATATATTTTGTATTTTAAACTAAAGAGTAAAATGCATATATGGTCACTGTGGTCTGTCAATTTTGCATATATCATATCTGGTCTTTTGAAAGTGTAGGGACCCTACCTGTGAGGATAGTTTGAGTTAATTTTGATACCTTGATCTAACTAAGGTTATGTGTTGACCGTTACCATAATTTAACCAAAGAATAAAGCTATCTTTTCTATTTTTTTAACAAACACATTCAATTTTAGAGTAAAACCAACATAGTAGTTGTTGGACTTTATGAGGTTTTAATTTATAATGGAAGTCATATAACCATGAAATTAATAATTTATAATGGAAGTCACGTAATGGTTTGTGTAGTTAGTTATACGATATCTATGAGCTTTTAATGGAATCACCACAGTACATTTTTAATTTCAAATTCTATTCCTAACCTAGTTTCTCTTAGTTACGAGTAGTAAAAATCCCTATATATATATAAATACGACACTCAATTTTCTGTCAAGTTACAACTCTAGGAATGGCTGCAACACCAGCAGATGTGAGTATAGATTAGGGTATACAACTTTTCAGTTGTAATTTTGTGATGTTATGGATCGGGCCTAACATATTCTTGTGTATAAAATTGACTAAACCATGATTAAACCAAATTTGTGTTAGGTCAAAGTATAAAAATTTGTCCTTTGATTAAAACATGATAACGGTTACCACATAACTTGCGTTAGGTCAAAGTATAAAAATAGACTCAAAGTATCCTCACAGGTAAGGCGCTTTCATTTTCAAAAGACCAGGTATGATATATATGCATAATTGATATACCAGAGTGATTATATATGTATTTTACTCTAAATTAAATAAAATAATAAAAAAACATGTTTTTTGATAACTTTTTGAAGAGTTAAGTTAGTTGCCAAGATGATATCTCATTATACTACTACGTATATATTATTACAGAAAAAAAGTCATTACACATAAACAATATTTAAAGGCCCACTTGATAAATTAATCTCTTTTTTAACCGGGCAGTATAAAATGATGGTTTACCCAAGAAAATATAATACTTCGTAAATTGTACATTTCATCTTCTACAAATCATCTTCCACAAATCATCTTTTCCAACATTACTTAACCATTTTTTTTTACAAATTTACATGTTCTTCTCTCTCTTTTCTAACTCATTTTTATTTCAAGGTGGTTCCTTATATTTTTCTAAGGTAGGTCCCTAAAAAACATACATATAACTCGTAAAGGATCTTAGTTTCTAAGGTGGTTCCTGGGCACCACCTATATTACACATAGGTCTGCCCCTGATTCATGTAGAATCAAGCATGATTCATGTGGAATCAGGCATTTACCATGTTGATTCATGCATGATTCATGTGGAATCATGCATGATTCATGTAAAATAATGCATGATTCATGTAAAATCATGCATGATTCATGTAAAATCATGAATGATTCATGTAAAATCATACATGATTCATGTAAAATCATGCATGATTCATGTCGAATCAAACATGATTCATGTGGAATCAGGCATGATTCATGTTGAATCACGCATGATTCATGTTGATTCATGCATGATTCATGTTGAATCAAGCATAATTCATGCATGATTCATGTTGAATCATGCATGATTCATGTTGAATAAATTTTATTATTATTAAAACTTCTTGACCAAGTTTATACCAGCACTTTAACAATTGTTATTCTCTAACAGGTTCTACCAGCACACCAAGACCAAGTTTATACATTCATAGTGAGACACCCATAGGATCGGTATATTGGGAACCAAATGTTCCGGACGAGTTGTTACCTAAGGAGGGAAAAAGTTTTGATACAATGGAGGAATGTAGTGAGTTTTATACTGCTTATGCTGAAAAATCAGGATTTGAAGTAAAAAAGTCCACGCAAAAAAGAAATAGGAGTGGTGACGTTAATTCAAAGTACATCATGTGTAACCGGCAAGGGGTTCCAAAAGAGATTTAAAATACTGCATTGCATGAGGCCATGGCAATGGTCAAGTGGAGGGGAGTTTATAAGTGTGAAAACACTCAGCAGTTATGACCTAAAAACCACTTAAAACACAACCAAATACATTATATTTAACTTTAAAATATCAGAATTACGCGTGTATTTGTGTTTTGTGTGTTTTAGGTAAAAAAGATACATAATGGAACAAACATGCGTTTTCGAGGGATTTATCTGAGAAAAGACGAAGAAAATGACGAAAGATGCTTCAAGGACATTGTTTATCAAACTTTCATAGATCAAGGGCTTAAGTTGTAATTTTTACAAAGACAAAGGATGTAAAAGAGTTTAGCTTAAAAGCTTTTAACTCTCTTATATAACTTTTGATAAGAGTTAAAAATAGAAGGACTAAAAAGAAAAGAATGAAGAAAGATGTTTTATTAAACACTTATCCCTCAGACGTCTTCATCATACGAAAGAGAGAGAAACAATGGAAGACGATGGTTCTCTTATTCATCAAGACCAGTTTCAAACACAATAGAGAGAGATTAAGAAGGAATCAAGAAGATTGTAAAGAAGCAAAGATGATCATCTTTCAATCCTCTACAACATGGAAGCAGTTAATTTGATCAAGACTCAAAGAAGAAGAAACCCCCAAATTCGGGTCATTCATCAAGAACTTCGTATTATGCACGTGGCAAAAGATTATTCGCCAAGACACATCACTTCATCCTCTCAATCTCTATAAATACCAAGAAGATCACCTCATTTGAAGCTGGTTAGATTAGGTGTAGTTACACATAGTAGAATTAGCTAGGAGTAGTAAGTAGCTAGTTAGTTGATCTCTTTCACCTTCTCTTTCAATTCTGCTATAATTAGTTAGTTGATTCTATTAAAGTTTTCAGTTTCTTGTTGTAACCAAACTTCTCCATTAATAAAATTCTTCTCAAGCTTTTACAACTCTTTGTTTTAGAACCTTTAAATCTTTAGCAGTTCGTTATGTTTCTGTATAAGCTCGTATGATATAAGATTCTCATTAGCGTATGAATAAGATTTCTCCTTATATCAAGTTTCTTATTACTTCTATTTTACTAAAAGTGCACCTAAATACATGGTTGGAGATAATCGGTTTAGAAGCCATAGATTCTTTTGATTTCTGATTAGTGATTGTGTCTTAGCTGTAGCAGCTTGTCTGAGATAAGCTGTTGGTTCTTATAAGCTCTTCATTAATAAGTTTGTAGTAATTGAATTCTTTTTCCGTTTCACATTTCTCTAAATTTCTGGATCAGTTCAGCAGTTAAGTAGTTAGTTGAGAAATTGTTGTAAGTCGGTTTTAAGTGTAACTGATTTCCATGATTGAATGATTAAATTTTTCTTCTCGTTTTACTGATTAACTCTTTTATCATAAACTGGTCATGTCATAAGCTCAAAAGAGCTTATGAAATTTGTCATAGCTTTTAGCAAAGTTTTTTGACAGTATGATCTTCTTTCATCAACTTTAAAGTTCATCAAGCTTTACTTTTCCATTAATCAAATTTATTTAAACTTCTTTGATCCATTTTTCTGCTAATCTTCCATAAACCTTTTGGAGCTTATAAACTTTTACACAACTTTCTAGTCTAAAAATCAGTTTCTTTACATATAGAAGTGTGAGTTAAATCTAAAGGTCATCCTAGTTAGAGTAGGGGCACGATTTATCCAGTAAGGTGTGATTGCCGATGGTAATATAGATAAAATTGATGCAATATTCCACTTTGTTCGAGTTTATACAGGTTTTTGCAGAAGTAGATAAAAACGTGCGGGTTCTGTTGATTCGAGAAGCAGATTAGCAGACAAGTAGCAGTAGTTCGTTCAATCTTGCAGCAGATAGCAATCGTCTTTGTTCTTTTTCTCCAAGCTCAGCAGTAGCAGATAGAAAGGGAAGCTCAGCGCTGACCCTTCGCCATCAAAGGACTAAACGACGGATGTTTGGTATTTTTCATCTTACGATTTTTCTGTAATAAAGTAGACAAATCTGCTAGATGTTAGTGTAGAAGTAATTGTTGAGTGCTTTTATGGTTAAACTGTTTAGATATTTTTGTGGATTTCTTTTTACTGCATTTATTCAATCTCTATTTTCATTATGTTAAAGAAGTTGCCATTTCTGTTTTTAGGTCCATAAACAAATGTAGTATAAAGTTGTCAGTCTAAATGCTTTTGGTTTAGTCTGATAGTATAAAAACGTTTATCTGATCTTTTGTAAATGCAAGTGGAAAGGTTCCAGTGGTAATTTTCACTGTATGAATTTCAAGTTTCGCAAAGTGATGAGACTGCAATTATACATAGTCTCATCGTCCAAATCGACCTTAAAACGCTTAAAATATCATCAAAATACCCCAAAATATGCTTGTGTTTGTTCATTGTGTATTTTAGGTACGAATATCGTGAAATCAACAAAAGATCACAAGAATGAAGCAAAAACGAACACGGGAAACGAAGCCACACAGAGAACCAGACCTGAATCATGAATTTCTAAAATGGTCCTTGAAGTTTTGAAGATTGTCAACATTGGTCCCTCATCTTTGAAGATTTGGCATGAAAAGACCTTGGAGAAATCATCATAAGCAAGAAAAGTCCTCCATGTTTGAAGATTATACATGATAAGCCCTTGAAGAATGCATTAATTGCACATATGGTCCTTGAAATACCTTTTTAAAAGATATTGTGGCAAAAGTGTGAAACTACAAACTTGGTTATAAAGGGGATTAGATATTATGCTGTTTGAAAGTTGATGTAGCAAGAATTTAAGAGTCCAGGGACAAAAATAGGGAGACATGCAAACTTGTAACACCCAACCAAGAGATGCTACGTCTCCCACTACCATAAAACAACCAATCACCATCCCCCTCTCTTCCACGTCAACATCCACCCTCACCCATATTTTTTTAAACTAAACCTGATTAATACTTTTTTGTGAGAAACACGTTTTTAAAAAAACTAATCCACTCTTAATCCCATCAAAACCCCACCTGCTAAACATCCTACCCCCTATAAACCCTAAAAATACCATGTTCTAATTAACACAAACCAAAGGGTTTTTCACCCATACTTTCTAGATCATAGATTAAACCCTCCCTAAACTAATCCCAACTCCCAAAAACCCGTCAGTCTCAACATGGAACCCACCCCATTGGTCCCCTGCTGCTAAAAGACAACATGAACAGTCCATCCAACGACTCTGATTAATTTACTTGGTCCCTAAGGAGTTATTTAACGTCTATGATCATCAAACAACAGCTGGCAGATCACATGTCTCCATTTGACTGATTTTCAAATTTCAAACAAAGGGCATTATAGGCAAATCATTGCTAGGGTTTCTTTTACGTTTTTAGTTCTAGAATAGTCTTCTAGTTAGTATAAAAAGACCCTCCAACTTGTGGAAGAGGCTTTGTTCCAGAATTTTTGTAAAAAGTTTTAAATTGATTAATTAAAATGAAATATTTAAGCTTTTTGCAAGGTCTGAGTTCCATTTCTTTGCTTGTTTAGTTTAATTTTTATCTTATGCAAAATAGTTTAAAGTTTTCAAATAGTTCTCTTTAACAAATTATTGTCAGAAATTCGTTTTTTAAGGTTTGTTCTTTGAAAAAGTTTTTCAAAACTTGAAATTAACATGTTAATGAAGTGAAAGTGGACCTTTCGTGTTTAAAATCAGTTTGGTGTTAAGATTTTGTTAGGACTACTCTTGGTTTCAAAAGGTTCTTGTGTCAAAGATTTTTCTTAAAAAAAAATCTTATTTTTCTCTACTGTTTGTTGGCTTACTGTTCACATAAGCTACCCATAAGCTGCTTGACAAACAGCTATTGGGTACTTATTGAACTTGTATTTTTCTCTTTGGTTGGTTGTGTTGTGCAGGTTTCCAAAACAAGACCCCTTATCCCATTTATTTTCATCACACATTTTTTGAAGACATTGTACTCTTGGGTCTGTTGTAGACCAGCAACAAGAGCTCTCTACACATATCCCATAAGCCCAAAAAATAGACCAGTGGAAGGCATCAGCCAGGTATAAGGCTTGAACCCTACTGGCCTTGTTTTTTTTTGAAGTTTTATGTGATTTCTGGGTAAAATTGTTCTAAGTTAAGTTTTATTGCTATTTCTTGATTGTGCTCTGTCTATTTAGTGTTAGGTAAGTGTTTTGATGTGGATTTGTATGAGTTTGATTGAAGTTGCATGATGTTACTTTGTTAATTTTCTTAATCAGAACTTTAAGGTAGTGTTTGGATTTGAGGATTAGCTAGCTTAGGTAAAACAAGGTAGGGTGATATTAGTGTAAACACATAGTGGTTAGGTTATTGGTAATACACTTCAAATTGGGTAGCATAAAAAGCTGTATGTGCAAGTTTCATTGGCTCATAATTAGTTTAAAAACAGTCAAGTTCATTATTCAAGCAAAACTAGGTTGTTTTAGCTATTTTTAATCTAAATCTTTGATATATGTTAAGTAATCAGTTTATCTAGGATATGGAAACAGTTAAGTGTGGTTTGGTTAATTGTGTGTGAAGATATTGTGGTGTGTAACTCACTTGGAAACCATTTGCATCAGCAAACTACCCACATACCCCTATTGTCCATACCAGAGACTGTTTTGACCCATTTTGGTGTGATTCTTGTGTGTGACTAGTGTGTTTTATTGTTTATATGGACTCCCTACACTCCACTGAGTGTAGGGGTGCCCTTGTATCCAAGTAAAACCAAGAAACAAAGAAGCTACACGTCTAAAGGTCCACAGACCTCAATTTTTGTTAAAGCAGTGGGAACAAAGTTCCCCCTGCTAATGTTAAAGTTCTTACTGCTGGGCTAGACGACAAAAGCCCAGTCAGCAGTCAACATCATCTAGGGTGTTTTTTGTCTATAGTGACTGAATTTAAGTTTTTTCCATTTTTTTCAATTTTCTTATCTTTGTTAATTTATTTTAATAATTTTCATTTAGTTTATTTTCAGATTACTATTCATTTACCATTTTTTAGATTTAATTTCATTTTAAATTAGTTTTTAATTAACTATTTTTGTCTTTTAGTGCAAAATCTTTATATTTTTCAGTTTTAAAATTTTTCCTAGTTTAAGAAAAATATTTTAAGACTTTCAGTTTAAAAAGTTTTACTGTTCACCTTTTTAAGTATTTTTTAGAATTAATTTAATTTTAATTAGGATTTAATTCAAACTGTTTTGTCTTTTAGTGTAAAAAATTTACTTTTTCAACTTTTTAAAATTTTCTACTATTTAGTTATATAAATTAGGATTTTTCAAATAGTCAAATTAATTTTAGCATTATTTTAATATTTTTAATCATTATTTTAGTTTAAAAATTGTTTTTAGACTTTAAAAAATAGAAATACAGTCTTTAAAATTTAGGAAAAATACTTTTTAGTCCTTAAATAATATATGTGAGTTATTAGTTCAATAAAATAATATTTTGGGCTTTTTCTTAATTATATTTAATTTTAGGGTTTTAATTAGCATTTAAAATTGAATATTTAATTAATAAAAGGTTTTAAAATTTATTTCTTAGATTTTTATTCTTATTTATATTATTTTTTACTTAGCTTTAATTTTTTAATTAATTTTTAGGTTTAATTTTTAATTTTGTCACGTTTTACGTATTTACGTTCGCGTTTTACGTCAATTCGTCGTAGTGTAATCGTAGTCGTAGTTCGTCTTTAATTTTTCTCTCTCTAAACCAAAAACGTCACTAATCCAAACTCTTGATTTTACATATTGGCACTTAATTCACACACCTCCTTCGAGAACGAACTCGCATTATTCGGTTTCACGTTTTTCCTAAAACGTGATACTTAATACTTGCCCGCATTATACGTTGTTTTCCTAAACACGTGTTTTTACTACATCAATTTTGGGCACCACTGCCGGGGAGGTGTTTTTAGTGTGCCATTATTACTATCCTGTTTGTGTGAGTATTGCGTTTTTTATTTTCGTTTTTGGAAAGCGTAAATATCGTACATACTCATTTTTGTTATTTTTCCTTATTATATTATAATATCCAAATAAATCATGTTTAGTTTTCCTAAACTAAACACACAACAATCATTTTACTATATTGTAGATATATTGGTTTTCGTTTTCTTTGTGAATATATTAATATATTGTACAATAAATATACAAGTACTCCAAAAGCGTGAAAACGCAACCTTGATTCGGGATTTCATCACTCGATCATTGCATTCAGATCTAAAGCAAAAGTTTAAAGGCAAAATAGATAAATACTTTCGTGAGGCTTAATTTCAATTAACACAAACTATAAGGTGGGTATAAGGCGATTGTATTTCACGACCTAAGTAAAAAAGGCTCTTAAGTTCTTAGCGCCGTCTCGTTTCCCCCGCTTGCTTGTGCGTGTTTTGAGAAATAGGGCTAATCGAGGGTTTGCCGCCCAAGTATTATCTACGTATCATATATATTTGCTTGCTTTCAAGATTAAACCCTCTTGAACATTTTGGTGTTCCACCAACGTTCTAAAGTCATCGAGAGCGTTCACTTCACGTGATCGTTTTAATTCTTTGAGGCTCCTTTAATCGAGAAATCGATTCGTGGAGAGATTTGTAGATTTGAGTCTACGTAATACACCAAAAATCCAAAAAATTTAAAAACAATCAAAAACCAAAAAAATTGAAAAATCGAAAAGCCGTAAAAAGAATCTTATTTGCTACCACCTATTCTACGCTTAGTGCATGCGCACTCGATCGAAGGATTATTCTAATTCTAGCGACACTTTGGATCAACGCAATCGTAATCGAAGGAATCAACGACGTAGACGAGAATTAGAAACCGACGTTCCTAATATCGTTGTTGAAGAAACCTTAGACGAGATGGCCGACAATCGTTCGATGATGGAATTGCTCCAAGCGCCCACCGAGGGTTATGGAGATGCGATCGTAATTCCCGCTATCGAAGCGGAGAATTTTGAGATTAAGAGCAGAATGCTTTCGTTAATCCAAGCTACGAAGTTTCGAGGTCGTGAAACCGATAATCCTCACGACCACATTCGGAATTTTGATCGTCTTTTAGCCACGAGCAAGTTTAAGAACGTCGACACCGATGTCGTCAAGCTTATGCTTTTTCCGTACTTGCTCGATGGTGCCGCCAATGATTGGTACGAGAAAGAGCCACCTAATTCGATAATTACGTGGAAGGATCTCGTCTCCAAATTCGAATGTGAGTGCGTTAAACAACAATTTTTCTAATCAAAATCAAAATAACGCCGGTCTATCGCAACAAGGCAATTATAACCAAGGCAACAATTTTAATCAAAACCGAAACAATTTTCAAGGAAATAATCAACAATGAAATTTTTTGAATCAAAATCAAGGTTATAATCAAGGTCGGAATTTGAATTGGCAAAATCGAGACAATAATCAAAACTCGAATTTTTCAAACAACAACAATCAAGGAAACAATTTTTCAAATGAAAATCTAAAAAATTTTCAAAGAAGTAATCAAAACCAAGGGAACTTTAATTCAAATAAAAATAGTTCGTCAAATGATTTTCAAAATTACATGAAAACGGATGAGGCTAATATGAGACGATTTGAGGGAGAAATTGGTACTTTGAAAAATGATTTTTCTAATACTTTGAAACTTCAAAACACGAAGATTGAGCAAGGACAAATTGACATAAAAAAGATGTTTTCGGCTATTATGAACAAAGCCTCGGGTGCTTCATCGAGTTCGTTACCTAGTGACACCGTTGCAAATCCGAAGGAACAATGTAAATCTGCCTCGTCTCGTGGAAAAAGTCGTGTGATTACCCCTACCCTTGATGGATTTCGAGTTGTTCCTTCTTCTCAACCCTCGACTTCTAAGACGTCTTATTGTTCTAAAGTCGATGGGGTGAACGTGGCGACCAAGGAAAAGAGTGCACACCCTCGTGTACCTCAAATTCCATCCACGGTTCAAAAAGAGAGTTTTATCGACCTAACCAAAGTAACACTTGAAGAAACTTGTGCTTCAATCCTTCTTAAAAAACCTAAAAGGCATATGCCGAGAAAGGAAGAGGATCTGGGCCAATTTCTATTACCTTGTGATTTTTCCGAGATTGAGGGATGTTTAGCCCTTGCTGATTTAGGTGCTAGCATCAATCTCATACCTCATTCTCTATGGAAATTGATGAGATTGCCTTTACTTACCCCCACGAACATGACAATCGAGCTTGCAAATTGTACACCACTTATACCAATTGGAATAGCCGAGGATGTCTATGTCAAAGTTGGAAAGTTTGTTTTTCCCGCGGATTTCGTCATATCCAATTATGAGTGTGACCCTGAATGTCCCATTATTTTAGGTCGACCATTTTTACCGACAGCTCGAACCGTAATCGACGTTCACGAGGGAAGACTTACTATGAGATATGGGGAGGATAAAATGGATTTTTTCACGAGTAAATCCCAAGTGTCTTATGATCATGAAAAAACCGAGGTTTCAAAACCTAATGTTTCAAATTCTAATGATTTCAAAATGTTTACTTTAGCGGAAACTATGAGGCTTAATGCATGTTTTAAAAGAATTAAGAAAAACGGTTTTAAAGATGATGATTTTAATGATAAAGAATATGTGTACCTAATTCAAAAGGGTATGTGTAAATTTATGAATGAAAAATCACTTTGGGATGTATTCGATGAAAAAGGTGACACACTAATTTCGAAGGGCGACGTTAGTGCCATCACGACAATGACCAAAATGGACTCGTCTTCACCACCTTCGAAGGACCACGTCTTTGAGGCTTCAACTTCTAAATCCATCGAAGTGCCTCCTTTTCCTAGCCCAACACCCGTTGAGGCTAAAGGTTTCATCGACATCGATCCTCTCGTCTTAGAGAAGTCACCTAAGCATAGTCATTCGACTTGTAAGACCATGGTTGTGAGTGCTCACATCGACTCTTTCTTTGACGATGACGATGGCGATTTTGCCGAGATTGATCACGTACTTCGAAATCCACATGCAATTTTTGATTCTCCTATAAAGAAATGTGTGAAGTACGATGATTACGAGTTTGATCCCAAGATTGAGGAAATCATTGAACCAGAGCTAGCTCTTTTACCTCCACTTCCACCTACAAGTGAGGTCGATCTTTCCAAAATCGAGGATGAACTAAATGAGTTGGAACGTCTTATTTTCGATGACGAACCAACTCATATGACCCCCCAAAATCTAATTCTCGAAGAGTTACCTAATCAACACTCCTCAAATGAGAATTACATTTACCACATTCGTGAGGATTTAACTTATCAACAATCCCCACAAATGAATGATGGTTTCGTGCTTGATCGCGATCTTTTCGAGAGAGTTTCTAATGTACTCAAGGAGGGGAATGACAAACCTTGGTTTGACAATTCTATCTTTGATGAAGAAATCGATGAGACCGGCGTTCATGAGGATAACGATTATGTAGACCCCGAGGGGGCGGTGTTCTTTGTTGATCGACGTTTTGAGAACTTATACAATCCACCACCCCCTAACCGTGACTTAAATGTGAGGATTTTTAGCGCGACTAATTTTGAATTTGACACGCCAAATATTTTCGACATTATTAAATCGGGTTTTCATAAAGAGTTTAAAACGATGAAAAAGGAAAAGATTTTAAAAATGTTTTAAAAGATTTTTCTACAAGTTTAACTCCGTCATCACCACGTTTTATGAGTGCTACCACCTCGTCTACTCCTTTTTACGATGGTATGTGTGGATCTAGTGTGGGGGAAGCCCCTTATGTTCCCTCACATTTCTCCACCGAGGACGAGATTTACGATCCCGGAATTGCGTGTAAAGGGAAATCTCGGTCTTCCACCGATGTAATAATGGAAAACTTATCTATTTGCTTGGTGTGAGTCTACCTCGAGTAGCTCATTTTGTTGAATTACCCATTGTCCCACCCTTCTACTTCTCATCTCTTTCTTCTACCCCTTTGGGGTTTTGGTTTTGGCTACGGTTGAAGTGGCGTTGTTTCGTCTTTCATCCGAAAACGAAGACGTTATCTTTGACCCCGGTATATGTTTATCGGGTTTTTAAAGTACTCCACGTACTTTTGGGCATTTTTATCATGTAAGCCCCACTTAAAATGACCATACCAAGATTATCCCTAAATGATCACATTTATGGGGATTCGAGTAGAGCTTTTGACTCGGTTATAAAAAACAAGGTGCCTCGTGGGGGATTCTCATGCTTATCCTTGTAAATATTATCGTTTTTCTAATAGTGTAACAAGGGGACTTGTGCTCTTCCAACCTTTGTTCTGTGGTTGTTTGTGATTGTGATTTATTAGGTTCATCTTCATCATTGAAGCCTCTCGTGTTCGTTTTACGGATCACTCGAGCTTCGATCGTTGCCTTTGGAGATTCCGATATCCGATGATATCCTTTTATGTTCTAACGTTTATCTTAATAGCATAATTCATAAACGGCTTTTAGGTTATTCGTTTTACCCTTTCCATGCTCAAGATTAAGCATTCGACTTCGTCTCTAGTATGGGGGTGTTTCACCCCTAGACTCGAAACATTAAGGACAATGTTTAGTTTTAGTATTGGGGGGGGGGGGGAGTAGATACTTCACCTTGCTCACGTCATCACGCAATCCAATATTCATCTTTTTGTTATCATTTTGTTGCAAATAAGGCTAAAAAGGGCCAAATTCTAAAAAAATTCGTATTTTTCATAAGTGTTTAAGACACGAATGTAGGTTTTCCGATGGTGAGAGTAAGAGTAATTTTTGACTCGACCGTGCGTGTTGAGCACTTAGCTTCGATTCCTTAACTTTTTATGCTAAGTCTCTTAAATGAGGACGAGAAATGATAGAGTTATTTATAAGTCTCGTAATCTTTCACGATCTCATGTGTAGTAATTATTAACTTATTCTCCCCACGCTTATATAATAAATTGTTAATAAATATTGATTTAGCGGTTTAGTCACTATTGTTGGTTTCTAATTTGTTTTAGTAGCTTCCATGTAATTAAATTGGGAAAACATTAAGGTATCGCCAGCGTCACGATTTTGAAGTATTGGCACCCGAATAATCAAAAGCTTCACCCAATAATAGGAATTCAAGTGCTCACCTAAATTAAGCAAAAATTTGAAGCTCACAAGGCCGAAAAATATATGCCTAAATTGAAAGTGAATCAAGCCTTAATCTTTGAAGCTTTAAAGATCCAAAATTCTCTTTAGCGTAAGGATATATGTCTTTGGCCATAATAAACACCTCATGACGAGGTTAAATAAAAGGCAAGACAAGACCGAAGTCATAATAAAAGCTCCATGGCTGAGTTGAATAAAAGATGGAGGTAAACCTATGATAATAAGGCCCTTCCGTTAGGGGGCGTATAAAAGTCTTGGTAATAAGTCTCATGTTCAAAACCATTATAAAATCGTGTTTATCGATCCTTCTTGCTGGCTTAAATTTTTGACATCGTTGTCTATTAGGGTGAATTACTAATTCGATGATTTTGGTTACACCGTTAAGACTCTATTTTTAGACTTAATCTATATTCACGCATAAGTCAATGATGTATCCTCGTGATCATTAAGACAAAATAAAATATAAGAGATACCAAGTAGGAATAAGGGAGTTTAGGTGTGTAATTAACACTCATGAGTTATGATTGTGTTGCTAACTTATAATAACAATTATCTCGTTACACGCTTAGCATAGAATTGAGTGAAAATCGAGGACGACGAAATTATTTCTAACGAAGCATTCACGTGTTCTTGTTCTATGATCCCAAAAGTCACTTAGTTGTGATGAAAACAATACATTATGTCTAAAACACGTGTAGTAGTTTATTTAAATTTATGTCTTCAATAAAGGTCATCATAAAATGAATTTTGGAAGTGCTATGATACTTAATTCTAGCATTGCGTGAGGGCACGTCAATGGTTTAGTATGGGGGAGTGATGAGACTGCAATTATACATAGTCTCATCGTCCAAATCGGCCTTAAAACGCTTAAAATATTATCAAAATACCCCAAAATATGCTTGTGTTTGTTCATTGTGTATTTTAGGTACGGATATCGTGAAATCAACAAAAGATCACAAGAATGAAGAAAAAATGAACACGGGAAACGAAGCCGCACAAAGAACCGGACCCGAATCATGAATTTCTAAAATGGTCCTTGAAGTTTTGAAGATTGTCAACATTGGTCCCTCATCTTTGAAGATTTGGAAAGAAAAGACCTTGGAGAAATCATCATTAGCAAGAAAAGTCCTCCATGTTTGAAGATTATACATGATAAGCCCTTGAAGAATGCATTAATTGCACATATGGTCCTTGAAATACCTTTTTAAAAGATATTGTGGCAAAAGTGTGAAACTACAAACTTGGTTATAAAGAGGATTAGATATTATGCTGTTTGAAAGTTGATGTAGCAAGAATTTAAGAGTCCACGGACCAAAATAGGGAGACATGCAAACTTGTAACACCCAACCAGGAGATGCCACGTCTCCCACTACCATAAAACAACCAATCACCATCCCCCTCTCTTCCACGTCAACATCCACCCACACCCATATTTTTTTAAACTAAACCTGATTAATACTTTTTTGTGGGAAAAATGTTTTTAAAAAACTAATCCACTCTTAATCCCATCAAAACCCCACCTGCTAAACATCCTACCCCCTATAAACCCTAAAAATACCAGGTTCTAATTAACACAAACCAAAGGGTATTTCACCAATAATTTCCAGATCATAGATTAAACCCTCCCTAAACTAATCCCAACTCCCAAAAACCCGTCACTATCAACATGGAACCCACCCCATTGGTCCCCTGCTGCTAAAAGACAACATGAACACTCCATCCAACGACTCTGATTAATTTACTTGGTCCGTAAGGAGTTATTTAACGTCTATGATCATCAAATAACAACTGGCAGATCACATGTCTCCATTTGACTGATTTTCAAATTTCAAACCAAGGGCATTATAGGCAAATCATTTCTAGGGTTTCTTTTACGTTTTTAGTTCTAGAATAGTCTTCTAGCTAGTATAAAAAGACCCTCCAACTTACGGAAGAGGCTTTGTTCCAGAATTTTTGTAGAAAGTTTTAAATTGATTAATGAAAATGAAATATTTAAGCTTTTTGCAAGGTCTGAGTTCCATTTCTTTGCTTGTTTAGTTTAATTTTTATCTTATGCAAAGTAGTTTATAGTTTTCAAATAGTTCTCTTTAACAAATTATTGTCAGAAATTCGTTTTTAAGGTTTGTTCTCTGAAAAAGTTTTTCAAAACTTGAAATTAACATGTTAATGAAGTGAAAGTGGACCTTTCATGTTAAAAATCAGTTTGGTGTTAAGCTTTTGTTAGGACTACTCTTGGTTTCAAAAGGTTCTTGTGTCAAAGATTTTTTCTTAAAAAAATCTTATTTTTCTCTACTGTTTGTTGGCTTACTGTTCACATAAGCTACCCATAAGCTGCTTGACAAACAACTTATTGGGTACTTATTGAACTTGTATTTTTTTGTTTGGTTGGCTGTGTTGTGTAGGTTTCCAAAACAAGACCTAGGGATGGCAACGGGTCGGGTTCGGGGCGGGTTTTACTGAAACCGTACCTGCACCCGTTTATAATATCTAAACCCGCATCCGCTCCAATACCCAACGGGTACCCGATTAGTATTACCCAACGGGTTTTTGCTTTTTACCGCGGGTATCGGGTATCCACAATTAAATAATGTTAGACATAATTGTACGTACAGAGTTAAAAAAATAATAAAAAATAATCAAAATACCCTAATATAATTTTTTTATTTTTAGAAGATGAAGAATACTAATTCAATATCATATCATGCGATTTAATATATCGAATAAATCATTGTTTTATTTAAAGTTTCAAAATCGAAATATGCTTGATCACAAACATTTTAATGCATACAAAATGTAACTAATATAAAATTTTCATTTGTTTAATAATCTTCGTCTACTATTTCTTACAAATTTAAAAATTATATAAAATAGCAATAAACGATATGTATTTTGGTAAACGGGTACGTATACGGGTAAACGGGGCGGGTATTACTAAAACCCGAACCCGAACCCGTACCCGCGAAAAATAAAATATCCCAACCCGAACCCGCATCCAAACCCGCCAACCCAAATCCGAACCCGACCCAGTCGGTTCGGATTTCGGATTTCTCCATCGGTTTCGGATACTTTTGCCATCCCTAACAAGACCCCTTATCCCATTTATTTTCATCACACATTTTTTGAAGACATTGTACTCTTGGGTCTGTTGTAGACCAGCAACAAGAGCTCTCTACTCATATCCCATAAGCCCAAAAAATGGACCAGTGGAAGGCATCAACCAGGTATAAGGCTTGAACCCTACTGGCCTTGTTTTTTTGAAGTTTTATGTGATTTTTAGGTAGAATTGTTCTAGGTTAAGTTTTATTGCTATTTCTTGATTGTGCTCTGTCTATTTAGTGTTAGGTAAGTGTTTTGATATGGATTTGTATGAGTTTGATTGAAGTTGCATGATGTTACTTTGTTAATTTTCTTAATCAGAAATTTAAGGTAGTGTTCGGATTTGAGGATTAGCTAGCTTAGGTAAAACAAGGTAGGGTGATATTAGTGTAAACACATAGTGGTTAGGTTATTGGTAATACACTTCAAATTGGATAGCATAAAAAGTTGTATTTGTAAGTTTCATTGGCTCATAATTAGTTTAAAAACAGTCAAGTTCATTATTCAAGCAAAACTAGGTTGTTTTAGCTATTTTTAATCTAAATCTTTGATATATGTTAAGTAATCAGTTTATCTAGGATAGGGAATCAGTTAAGTGTGGTTTGGTTAATTGTGTGTGAAGATATTGTGGTTTGTACCTCACTTGGAAACCATTTGCATCAGCAAACTACCCACAGACCCCTATTGTCCATATCAGAGACTGTTTTGACCCTTTTGTGTGATTCTTGTGTGTGACTAGTGTGTTTTATTGTTTATCTAGACTCCCTACACTCCACTGAGTGTAGGGGTGCCCTTGTATCCAAGTAAAACCAAGAAACAAAGAAGCTACACGTCAAAAGCTCCACAGACCTTAATTTTTGTTAAAGCAGTGGGAACAAAGTTCCACCTGCTAGTGTTAAAGTTCCCACTGCTGGGCTAGAAGACAAAAGCCCAGTCAGCAGTCAACATCATCTAGGGTGTTTTTTGTCTGTAGTGACTGAATTTAAATTTTTTCCATTTTTTTCAATTTTCTTATCTTTGTTAATTTATTTTAATAATTTTCATTTAGTTTATTTTCAGATTACTGTTCATTTACCATTTTTTAGATTTAATTTCATTTTAAATTTGTTTTTAATTAACTGTTTTTTGTCTTTTAGTGCAAAATCTTTATATTTTTCAGTTTTAGAATTTTTCCTAGTTTAAGAAAAATATTTTAAAACTTTTAGTTTAAAATTTTTTACTTTTCACCTTTTTAAGTATTTTTTAGAATTAATTTAATTTTAATTAGGATTTAATTCAAACTGTTTTGTCTTATAGTGTGAAAAATTTACGTTTTCAACTTTTTAAAATTTTCTAATGTTTAGTTATATAAATTAGGATATTTCATATAGTCAAATTAGTTTTAGCATTATTTTAATATTTTTAATCATTATTCTAGTTTAAAAATTGTTTTTATCCTTTAAAAAATAGAAATATAGTCTATAGAATTTAGGAAAAATACTTTTTAGTCCTTAAATAATATAAGTGAGTTATTAGTTCAATAAAATAATATTTTGGGATTTTTCTTAATTATATTTAATTTTAGGGCTTTAATTAGCATTTAAAATTGAATATTTATTTAATAAAAGGTTTTAAAATTTATTTATTGGATTTTTATTCTTATTTATATTATTTTTGACTTAGCTTTAATTTTTAATTAATTTTTAGGTTTAATTTTTAATTTTGTCACGTTTTACGTATTTACGTTCGCGTTTTTACGTCAATTCGTCGTAGTGTAATCGTAGTCGTAGTTCGTCTTTAATTTTTCTCTCTCTAAACCAAAAACGTCACTAACCCAAACTCTTGATTTTACATATTGGCACTTACTTCACACACCTCCTTCGAGAACGAACTCACATTATTCGGTTTCACCTTTTTCCTAAAACGTGATACTTAATACTTGCCCGCATTATACGTTGTTTTCCTAAACACGTGTTTTTACTACATCACAAAGTGTTTATTCTAGTCCTTCATTTTTATAATAGGCATTACAGTTACAGTCCTGTAGTTAACGGAATAGTTAGTTAGTTGGTCCTTTTAGATTAAAGAAGTTGCACTTTAAGTCCATTCAGTTAAGTTTGATTTTGGGTTGGATATAGAGTAGTTGGGCTGTCAGATTTGAATTCAGCCTTTATTAGCAATTAGACAGATTTAGTATCAATGGATTTTAGTTTTACAAAAGTTGATTATGGTATTATACAAATTTAGATTTGATAAGTAGATTTTATAAATTTGGATTTTTACTTTTAAAAAGATTGCATTTTTGATTTACAAATATTAATTGTAGTTATTTTTATTTTGTATTTTACATTCTAGGATAAGTTTGCATTTTATATTTCAATATTTTGTGCTTTAAATGTGGTAATTGCTAAATGTTTTTAGTTTAGTACGTATAAGTATATAGAAGCTATTTTTACCTTTTTACATGTTTCTTGCCAAGTAGAAACAGATACCATTTAACATTTTATCACCAAAAACAATTAAGTCAACATGGAAAACGTTAAATCAATTTGAATTGAGTCAAGAAAAACGAACTTAAAAGATCAAATATTAAATGGCGCCGCTGCCGGTTCTTTTCGTGAAAATTAACGGTTTCGAGTGAGACGTATTGGATTTTGGGATCCGTTCACTTTGTGAACGTTATTTTTGTTGCTAAATAAAAAACATAAAAAAAATAAAAATAAAAAAGATAAAAATAAAAAAAATCACAGAATCATTTCATTTCCGAAAGAATTGAACCAAAAAAAATAAAAAAAATACAAAAGTAATCTTTTTCCTAAAAGATTACATCAAAAATATATTGTATATATTGTTTTCACTCGGTTTTACGTAGATATTATATTTTATTAAAAAATCAAATAAATACAAAAATATTTTTCTCTATATTATTATATGTAAATAAGTATACGTAGATACGAACACCCAATCTACCTACATTGCATTGCAATACACCGTTTGTGACGGCATTCCGGTGCCACTTACGTGTATCGATTAAACTTAATTAAGGCACAATAGATAATTACTGCGATCTACTTGAACTTGAGAAAGAGGCCACTGTGTGGGGGGTATAAGGCGAGTGTATTTCACTTTTTAAAGAAGCAGGCTCTTAAGTGCTACGCGCCGTCTCATTTCTCCGCTTCCTTATGGGGCTTTCAAAGGTGATAATAGTGAGTGGTGTGCCACCGAATTAGTACTATATATATATATATATATATATATATATATATATATATATATATATATATATATATTCCTGTGGATATTAATTATTGCACCTCGAGAGAGATAATCTCTTCTCTCTTAAAGTCGACCGAGAGCTCCTCTCTCACTCCTCGAGTTTACTTACACGTGTACTCGCACACGTGTACCCATACCACATTTGGTGTATTACTTCCTTCCCCGAGGAAGTGTTTAAACGTCGTTAACTTGTATATACATTCGGCCACCTTGCTACACATGGATACTCGTTCCATGTTGGAGATGTTGCAACAACGATCCGCCAATGCTAATTATTCACCTTGTTCGAATTGTGGTGGTCCACATGATACGTATTTATGTGATCAAAACAATGGCTATTATGGGGAGGGATATGCTTATAATGGAACCGAGAACCCTAATTTTCAACCTAACCTTCAAATGGACTACACTTGTAATGCCTATATGGGATATTCCGGTATTTCATCACAACCTTCACCATCATTTCAAGAGCATAACTTTAATGAGCCATACCAAAACCAAGGATTTCCAATCACGAGGGTTTTCAAAGTGATGAGAATTTTCAAGGCTATAATCAAGAAACATTTCATAATTAAGGATTTTCAAATAATGAAAGCTTTCGCAATGATGAAAATTTTCAATGCTATAATCAAGATACTTTTCATAATCAAGGATTTTCAAATAATGAAGGCTTTCAAATGATGAAAATTTCCGATGCTATAATCAAGATACTTTTCAAAATCAAGGATTTTCACATTATGAGGGTTTTCAAAATGAAGGGAATTTTCAAGGTGATAATCATGAGAACTTTCATAATCAAGACTCTTTTCAAACCTATAATCCACCTAATTATGGAAATCCACCTCCACCCTATTCTTCGACTTATTCATGTGTGTTTTGTGGAAACACACCCCATTATGGTTATGATTGTCGACCGAGGGTTCCGCCTTCCTATGACCCTAATATTTTCAATGAGCTTCATTCTTTACTTGAGCAAATGCAAAAGTCGACCTATGACATTTCTAAGGAGCTTAATAGTAAGAAAGAAATGAGCCTCGAGGAACTGAAAGCAGAGAGGTGGCGGATAAGCTAGGAACTTCAGTTTATTGAGGATGATGCTATGGAAAAGCGTTATAATCACGAGGAAGTTAGTGATGAAACTAAGGAAGCGTTAGACATTCAATATCGTTACCTCAAGAAAGATTTAGCTAATTTACTCGTCGAGATTGATAAAAAGGAAGGTGAACGCATAGAACTAGAATATCTTGCTACTCGTAAGCCTTATCCATTCATTTATAACGATGATGACGAACCTTCGATTTGCATGACACTTAATGATGACCCACCTTCATCACCTTTACCTCACATGGAACCCAAAAACTCTTTAACCATGTGGGACGAGCATCTTAGCACTAATTGATATGTGTGTAAACACACATCTTTTCTACCACTTAATTACAATAATAACCGGACCAAAACGTGTATTTTATGTCTTTTATGTCGGAATTATGCGTGGTTTGTGTTTTTGTTGTGATTTAGGACGAAAAGGTGAAAAGTGGAGAAAACACGGACATTCACGGGCATTTACAGACTTTTATTGAAGAAAAAGATGAGAGACGAAGTCAAGAAGTCAAGAGTGCAAAAAGAACGGAAGTCCAAGACCAATTCTGAAGATTTATCGAAGAAAAAGTCAAAAGACGGAAGTTTATCAAAAGCCGAAGAATTCAAGTCTATTTTATTGAAGAATTTAAAGACGAGTTCAAAGAAATCCCGAAGCCAAAAGTCCTTTAAGTCCAAGTTTAAAGAAGATTAGAAGAAAAGGACTAAGCATGCAATTAATGAAGATTAAAAGAAGGAGGGACTTAATCTCGCAATTAAGAAGAAATGAAGGAGGGGAGGAAGCTTCCTTAATCCTCCCCTATAAATAGTCATTAGTTGTTAATCATTTTCTTTGTTGGCTAAGTGTGACAATTAGTCTTCCACTTTTAATTACCTTGTCATTTAAATACTTGTCAATTTAATTACCTTGTCTTGCACCTTAAATTCATTTAATTTCAAGTAAGTTTCCATTTAATTCTTGTCAATCTTTACTTTATCTTGTTAATCTCTCATCTACCTTTCTTAATTCTTGATTTTTATGTTTATGTTTGTGTTCATGTTCATGATCTTATTTTGATCCAAGTGGTTTTTGGTTATTGTGGTTAAATTTGTTTGTTTTGTTGATTTAAATTGTTTGTTTATGTTTAACTGTTGATTTGTTATTAGTTTAGCTTAATCGTTTGTTTTGATTTTGATTAATCTGTGTTATATTATTGTTTCTGTGATTCCCTTGTTCTTCGGGAGTGTTTGTTTGTGTTTCTGTATTCCCAGGAAACTTCCGAACCAAGAGAAGAGGAGTGTTCATTCGGAAGTCAAAAAGTTCCGACTCAGCAAGTGCTCATTCAGAAGTCTCAAACTTCCGGACGAAAACTTCCGGATCAAGGGGAAGTTCCGGATCAACAAGTGCTCATTCGAAAGTCTCAAAAGTTCCGGGTCAGCACATTCATTCGGAACTTTAGAAGTTCCGAACGAAACTTCCGAATCAAGACTTCCGAGTCAAGACTTCCGGACGAAATCTTCCGGGTCAAGAGGTTCATTCAGAACTCAAAAAGTTCCGGATCAATCTAAAAGTTCCGAATCAAGGTTTTGGGGTTTGGGAAGTTCCGACTCAAGAGTGTTTCACTCGGAACTTAAAAGTTCCGAGTCAAGCCAGTTCATTCGGAAGTTTTGAACTTCCGAATCAAGGTTTCTTTCATTTCTTTTTAGTCTTTCTTTTTTAATTTTTGTCTTTTATTTTTAAGCTTATTTTTCCCGCCTTTTTATTTAATTGCACTTTAAGATTATTTGTCTTAGCTTTATTTTAGCCTTGCCTTAGTTTAAGTTTTAGTTGCGTTTTAAGATTGCCTTAGGTAGATTAGTGTTTACGTCATTTACTTTAGCGTCCTTAAATTTCAGTCACGTTTTAAATACTTGCACTTACTTTAATTAGACTTAGATTTAAATTAACGCACTTTTACTTTAATTGTTTTTGCACTTTTATTTTAAAACACTGTGACGACACATTTTTGTTTCCACCAAAATAAAACTGAGTCACACATTAAACGCAAGTTTTTCAATTCGAAGAGACACACATCAACGAATCTTTTTAATTAGGTAAAAGCCTAGTTATCAAATGGCGCCGCTGCCGGCTCTTTTCGTAAAGATTAACGGTTTTCTGTGAGAGACGCGTTGCTTTTTGGGATCCGTTCACTTGTGAGCGTTATTTTTCTTGCATAAAAAATTCAAAAAAAATCATAAAAATTAAAAATTGATAAAAATCCATAAAAATGAAAAATTTCAAAATTCCAAAAAGATATTATCTTTATTGTGTATATATATTGTTTTTGTGTTTGGTTTTGTTTTCTTTTGCATTTTCAGGTGCATGCGTACTAGATCTTCTAATTATCAAGAGCCCGAGCCTCAAGAAGATTTAGCTATGTCAGGTTTAAACAACAATAATCCACCGCACCCTAATAATAACAACAATGCTCTTCCACAACCCGATCTTCGGACCATGGAGGAACTTTGTCAACCAACCATGTTTGGACGAGGAGGACCGATTGCGCCGATGCAAATCAACGCCCCTGAGTTTTCGTTGAAGCACCACATGATTCAGCAAGTGCAAACAAACCCATTCCGTGGATTGCCTGATGATGATGCCAACAAACACCTCGACAAGTTCATTACAATCACCCAAAGCATGAAGTTGGCTGGTGCCACAATGGATGAACTTCGCCTACAACTCTTTCCACATACTTTATTACATCATGCCGAGAAATGGTTTGATCGTCTCCCAAAGAATTCTATTCACACTTGGGATGACATGACTCAACGCTTTTTATCGCGCTACTTTCCACCATCCATGGTCACAAGCCTTCGCAATCAGATCAGCGGTTTCATGCAAGATCCCGATGGATCTCTTTTTGACGCTTGGGAGAGATATAATGTCTTGATTGATAGATGTCCAAACCACAACATGCTCCCTGTGACCTTAATCGATACTTTCTACAACGGATTTACTTTTCGAGATCGTGATACGATTAATGCAGCCGCCGGTGGCACATTCATGAAAAGGAGACCCGAGGAGTGTAGAGAGTTAATTGAGAACATGACTACTCACCACAAAAACTGGGATTCCTCTGCTTCTTCAAGGAATAACCCGAGAGTCAATGTTTCCTCCACCTCAGCAAACCCTGATATGACCGAACTCACCCGCATGATGACTGAAATGAGCAAAAGTATTACGCTTCTCATTTCAAACCAACAACAACAACACGTTAAAGCAGTTGCTAATCCTTGTGAAACATGTGGCGGTCCTCACTCATACACCGATTGTCCTTCTACACAAGGAAATCCGGAAAATGTGTATGCGGCTTACGGTAATTATTCACCGGAAAATTACCAAGCTCGACAACAAGGGGATAGAAATCTGCCGAGCTACCGTTCCAACAATTACCTTTCACCCGGTTTTTCTCCTCAAAACCAAAACCCCGCCAACAACTACAATAGAAGCAACCAAATACCACCAAGAGCTTCTAATCCTTATCACCCACCCGCTCAACAAACCCCACCCATAAACACCGATGTTGAAGCCACAATGAGAACCCAATGTGAGCAAATCAAGAATCTGCAAAGCCAAATTATCAATCTTAGAGGAGATATCACGAAGCAAGGAAATGAGATTAGATCCGAAGTTCGTGATAATATTCAATCCTCCTTCAGCACTCAAACGACTGAATTAAAGAATCTGTTGGCTAGTTTCTTGCCCACAGCTCAACCTTCTACTTCAAGTTCTCTACCTTCAAACACCGTCACCAATCCGCGAGCCAATGTGAGTGCTATTACTACTCGT